>JAECXS010000111.1:6902500-8141590 GCA_018153105.1 Drosophila rufa | reverse complement strand
ACTGCTTAATTGGATGTCTATTAAGCTTGTGTCCATAAGCCAGGGTGGTTTTGTTGGTTTGGGCTTGTGAGGAGCTTGGGTTGGGATATCGAGGTGTTGGCAGCTATTAATGCATTGGCTGATGGAAGAATTTCTGTATTTTTTATTTTTGTTTTTGGAGATACGTTGAATGATTTGGTTGAGCGGGGTGTCTTTGGCCTAAAGAATAGTGTGGATTGATTTTGTTTTTAGGTATTCGGTTCTATTTTCTATTGATTGGATGTTTGCTTCAAGGTAGAGGTTATTTGTTGGCGTAGAACAAAAGGCTCCTAATGATGTTCGTAGTGCGGAATTTAGTAGGGTTTTGATTGGTTTTAGAATAGATTTTTTTGATATGCCGTATATAGGAAGGGCGTAATCTATCTTGGAAATGCATAGGCTTTTTACGATTTCGATTAGGGTATGTATATATATCGGAGAGGCTGTTAAATGCGATTAGGAAAAGTATAACCGAGAGTGGGGATACTTACGGTATGCCGTTGTGTAATGGTTGTATCATCGACGTGCTATGGTTGGCTCTAACTCTGATTTTCCTATTTGACATAAAGTGTGACACTTGGTTGGTTATAATTGGACCACAGCCCCATGCCGAGAGTTGGTTAATAATAATAATGTGTAGCCCTATTTTTTCAAAGGCTTTGGCAAAGTCTAGGGATATGATTGAGAGGTGTCTCTTTTCGTTGAGGGCTCTGTTAATAAGAGCGTCTGCGTAAAGCAGACAGTCCATAACAGATTTCCCTTTTTTAAATCCGAGTTGTCGGCTATTTAGTAGTTTGTTGGATGTTGCAAACCACCATAGCCGTTTCGATATTATTTTATCTAATGTTTTTGATAAGCAGGGATTGAGGGAAATAGGTCTGTAGGATTCTATTAAAGTTTTGTCAGTACCTGATTTGTGTATTGGGATAATTATGCTAGTTTTGTAGGTCTAAGGAATGTGTGACTTTAGAATGGTATTGTAAAAATTGATGACTCTCATTTTGACCGGGTTTGCGACGTGTTGGATCATTGGATAATTTATTTTGTCCTTTCCTGGTGTTTGACCTGTTAGGCTGTTCAGGGCGGCTGAGAATTCTAAAAAGTTGATATCTTGTTCCATAAATGATGCTGTTCTATGTGTGGTGTTTCCTTGGTTAAGTGTAAGTAATTTTTGTTTTTCTTCGATGAAGCTTGTGGAAAATTGTGTCGGCAATTTGTTCCGGGCAAGTAGGAGATTGTTACTATTGTTGTCATTAATAGCATGGATATTTGTGGCTTTGTGGAGGCCACAGAGCTTTCTTATTTTGTTCCAAATTGTTTCCGGCTTGGATTGTGGCGTGATTTTGGATGTGAGCTCAAAGAGGCTGTCTGCTTTGCTTGACCTTATTTCTCTTCTGTATTGGGCGTTCCGTTTTTTGTAGTTAGTTAGATTATTTGCCGATATATCTCTATTGAAGGTCATCCAGGCCTTGAATCTTTCCCTTTTTAAATTTTCCAGTTTTTTATTCCACCAGGGGACATTGTGGTGCGATCTTGGAGGTTTTGTATGCGGAATACTTTTGTATGCACTTTGAAGAATAATTTTGTTTATATTACTTGCTTCCTGGTTTATATTTGGAATGGAATTACTTAGGATGTTTGTGAGTGTTTCAAATTTGTTCCAGTCTGCGTTTTTTGTCACAAAACGTTGGTTGAAGTTGTCTTTCTTTCTACTGCTGCTTGGGAACATGTCGATAATAATTGGGAAGTGGTCACTCCCTTGGAGAGAGTCGCTGATCTTGAAGTCACAATAAATTCTCAGGTCGGGTGAACAAAATGCTAAGTCGATGTGTGTGAGTGATCTATGGGTCGAGAAGTGAGTTGGTTGGCCGTTGTTTAGGATGATGAAGCCCTTGTTCAGGAAGAATTTGCCTAGTATTCGTCCCCTACGGTTAGTTGTGGGAGAACCCCAGTAACTATTCCAGCTATTGAAGTCTCCTGTAAATAATGTTGGGGAGTTTCCTATAGGGACTATTGACTCCAGGTCTGCTTCAGTAAATTTTCTGTTTGGTGGGATGTAGGAAGAAACAATATTGAGTTTTTTGAAAGACTTAATTTCCAGTGCTATGGTATCGATTGAGTTTTGAAGTGGAATTATTGTGTGTTCTATTGACTTGTGTATCAAGATTGCTGCACCGCCATCTGGACTGTGCGAAGATGTGTAGTGAAATTCAAAGTTAACTGGGATAGGTAATTTTTGGTAGTAAGTGATGTGGGTCTCCCGGAGGGAAACGATTTTGGGATTAAGGTGCTTTAGTAGAATTAGCAGTTCGTTGTAGTTGTTAAGGTAGCCATTTATATTCCATTGGAGGATCTTTAGAGTCATTTTTAGGTTTGGCTTGGTGTTCGATTTGTATCTGAAGAGGAAATTGCTTTAAGTTTTGCTCTAGTCATTACAGAGTTTTGTTCGTTTTTCAGTAATCTTTTCGTTTTATTTGAGACGTTTAGAGGTAGGATTTTAGCTTTTCTTTTTGTTGTGTGATCCTGATTGGCATCTTGTATTTCGGAACCGGAAGACATGGGTTCGTCTGGGTCAAAATTAGACGCATTCGGGAGGGTAAACTCATCAGATTCGTAGCTTACCGTTTTGCGCTGCATAGGTGTTTTCGGTGATTGTATTTGGTTAGATTGAGAGGATTGAGAGGAGGAGGAAGCTTTGGCTGCAGAGGAGTATAGGGAGCCATCGTGGTGGCGGTTTTTGTATATGGACCAGGCTGTCCTGTTGTCTACTTTATTTAATGTGACAAGAAAACTGGGCAGTTTCTGTCGCGGGCGTGGTGGTCAGTAAGTGGTAGTTTTTTCTCAGTGCAGTTGATGCAGCTGGATTTGTTTAAGCATAATAGACCTTTCTCTGTGTTTTCATGAGCTGCAAGACCACAGTTTGAGCAGATTGCTGAATTTTTGCAAAACTTTGCGGTATGTCCAATACGCGAGCAGGTGTTGCAGCGCATTGGAGGAGGGATGTGTGGGCGGACCTGGACTCTTTCGTAGCCAACGTAGATATGTTCTGGGAGATTGGTTAGTTTGAATGTTAGTTTAATTAGACCTGTTTCATTTTTTTCAATTTTTGTGTTATTTGGCCAGGGGTATATTTGTAAATTTTTTCAACTTCATCGACCTTTTGAGAGCTTAGGTTCTCTAATATAACTTGCTCGTCAATTCCTCGTAAATCGTTTGAGTAAATAACTCCTTTAGTGCAATTAAGGCTACGGTGCTCTGTTATTTTAATTGGGATAGTGATGTAGGGAGCATTTGAAGGTAAACTGATGAGATTTTTTAATTTTTCGGCTTGTAATAGGTTTTTGGTTAGATTTATAAGTTTTCCGTCTTTTGTTTTTTACAACTTGTGACTTCTCCTTGGATTGTATTGTCTATAGTTTTTTTAATGATGAATGGTGAGACTTCAGCTATAGACTTGGAGTCGTCATCTGTTCTAGTCGCTATTAGGAATACTCCGTCTGGCGGGTGCCTTCTCCAGATGTCCGGAAGGTCAGGCATGGTGAGGTCAACAAACTGTAACGCTTCTTTGAAGCTGCCAAAATTGTTAGTTGTGCTGATCGGAAAGTAGATAAGCGGACGCAATTGGTGCGTTTGTTTTGATTATGGGTTGGGATGCTGCAGTACTTTAACGATACACGGAAGAACACGTCCGATGGCTTAGGCTGTCGAGAGTGAACTGATATATATATATTTAATTGGCTAGATATATATCAAATAAAAACACCTCTTAACGAGGTGATATATCAAATCTGATATCAAATTTTATGACGATTAATAGTAACGTTAACAAAAATAAATTACAAATAATTCAACTAGTTTCGTTTTCGGCACTAAGCTGTAAAATACCTAGCCTTGAAACCAAAGAGCAGCGTGTCGAATTAGAAACTAGTGGAATTAAGAGGTGTTTTTATTTGGTTCCTTTGAAGCAAATATTTAAAATTGTTATCTTGTACTCTTAGCCAAATATTCAATTCCTTATCCTGCGCTTGCCTATTAATTGCAGTTATTCATCTCATTTTCCCCGCTAATTACACATGTATTAAGTTGTTTAAGTTGTTTGTTCACCTCTTTATCGCATTAAATTTAATTGCTCGCTGCGCTAACAGATTTTCTCACCATTCACTCGTCTTTTCTGTATACCCTTGCAGAGGGTGTTGTATATTTTACAAATAATATTGTTTCAGAAAAATGAACTAAGTAGCACTGGAAAATATTAAATTTTAGGTCTGGTAGGCATGGTGTCTAGTGTCAGTGTCCAGTGGCTAGTGTCCAGTCCAAACTCGTACAAGCATTCAGTCAGTAACAGTATATCGTAGAGATCGCACCTCAGAATTCCGGTGAGTAAAATACAGCAAAAATACTTCCGTACATCAAACTAGAGAATAATAATACAGTCCAGAATTCAGTCAAACATACCAATATGGCCCAGGCTATCAACATTTTTGCCACAAATTTGACGACGAACAATCCCTCGCGCACCATGTTGCTGGATTGGGTGAACTTTAGCCTGAAGTCAAAGTTTACCAAGGTACCATGGTTAAACGGTTCTCCGATGCCAACTTCCGGACGATTGCAATAACTACGATGCCCTCGCAGTCCGCAAGGGTGCCCCAATGGGCTACGGCCCCGGAGGAGCTGTAAAGGCCCCGCGTGCTCCCCCGGCTGGGAAGAAGTCCGCAGCGCCGGAGGCTAAGAAGATCACCAGAGCTAACACCACAATCCTGGAGCACAAGACATCTCGAAGGAACCCCACAGTGCTCACCCGGTCCAACATCACAATCCTGGAGGACAGGACGAAGTCCGCAATTCCGGGGTCAACTCCAACAGTCCCCGAAATTCCAATGGTGCTCACCCGATCGAACACGGAAATCCGGGAGGACAGGGTACCTCTTGTTGACTCCGTTGGAGGCATTCGTCTCGACAGACGTCGTGCTCCTGAACGATGAAGCGCGGCACACGTTTGTCAGAGCAGGAGCAGCGTCATTCATCGACCTCACGTTCACAAGCGGAGTATGCGTCGTAGGGGAGCATTTCGGGGGCACCACAAGCCTGTGTTTTGGTGGAGCGACAGGATAGCCGATCACGGACCACCTGCCTTCGAACCCGGAGACAGCTGATCCAGTGCAGCCTCGAGTGCAACGAGGCCTATAAGGCCGCGAGAAAGGCTCTCAAGGCGTCCATAAGGGACGCGGAGAGAGACTCCTTCTTGCGGGTGGCCCATACAAGTTGGTGGTCAAGGGACTGAAGGCAGGCAGCACCGCCCCTTCGGACCCCACAGTCCTGGATGGTATCGTGCAGGCGCTGTTCCCGCGAGAAGCACTAGTAACCATCCAGCCCAGCGAGGAGCGGCAGCCCATCGACCCCATTGGCTCCTGCGACGTGACTGAGGAGGAGGTATCTCAGACCGGGAGAACCGTACATCCGAAAAAGGCGTCAATGCCGGACGCAGTACCCAAGAAGCCACTGAAGCTGTCCATCGCCCTGCACCCGAAGGAGTACGCGGCCCTGTTCTCCAAGTGCCTGACGGAGAAGCAGAAGCAGCTGCTGCTGGCCAAGCCGGGGAAGCCACCTGCTTCGATGGCAGCACGGATCGCTCTAAATGCGCCGATGTGATGCCTGAAAGCCGACAGTATGCGCTGGCCATGGAGGGCGATCCCATCAGCTTCAACATGAACTGTCTTCTGATACACCTAGCAGAGCGAATTCTTCAGCACCTGCGTCCCAGTGGAGCCCTTGGAGAACGGACTCTTCATTGTCTCTGCAAACGCTCGCACAAGTGAGTGGATATTTGTCGCCCTTACAGGTGCGTGACTTTTATACAACACTTCAAACTAGTGCGGTGGTGCTTCATCATTCCAACAGGAGCGTAGTACGTTCGTTCGGTGTTGGAATGATGAAGCACCACCGCACTAGATCGAAGTGTTGTATAAAAGTCACGCACCTGTAAGGGGAAAAATAGGTCGACTAACTCACTTGTGTGAGCGTTTGCAGATACAATGAGCAGTCCGTTCTCCAATGGTGGCGCTTCGAGCCTTGGCCGCGCGATATAATGGCGTCAACTGCAGAAAAAATGACAAAAGAATAGAGCAAGAAATGACAAAAAATAGCATTATTTTTTTATGCGTCCTTATAAAATGTATCATTCATACTTAAGTATGACATTAAATTGTTTAGGTCGGGAGCTAATTCGAGAGGCGATTTATTTTAAGAAGTATCGAAGTAGAGTATGATAATGTATGTACAATTTTAAATTGCCTTTTAGTGTAAAGCACAAACGTTTAGGTACCGGGTATCTCACAGTCGAGCACAGTCGACTGTAGCTTTCTTACTTGTTTTTATTGAGTCTGTACTATATGTTTAAACTGTTATACTCAATTTAAACCATCGTTTATTTTCTGTATCTTTTCCTTTTATGTTTGGCCATGGAGCGCACTTGACCCAATGGTATCAGAACTAGAACCAAACGATATTGTACAAGTATGTAACACAAATGGTCCACTGATTTACATTTGTGAACTTATGGTATAAGAATTAGAGCCAAAGGGGAATTTTTGTTACACAAATGGTAAACTGTTCTGAATGCAACACCAAAAGGTATCGCTGTGAGAACATGGTCTCAAAATACTAAAGGTTTCACTTCTCTCGTGCGTAGGCTTGACACACCCCTTTCTTTTCGGATACCAGAAAAATTTTCCTGCTTCTTGCGCCTCAAAATAAAAAATATAAATTTTTTGCGTCCGATAATGACGTTTTCCAGAATTGTTCTGCGGTATTAGCGAGGGGTACACAACTTTATAGATTAGTACTAAATAGAAATTAGTGGTTTTCTCTATTGCGAGCTCTGCTTGTTTCGTTCCACTAATAGTGCGGCGCATTTAATTGCCGACAGCAATAATATAATGTCATTGTCAAGTAATTGATATCGCATTTTAATAGTTTTCCAGTTTATAGTAATTCTTTTCCGGAAAAAGTGCAACATTTTAAATGAAACAGTACGGATCAAATGTATTATTTTACTATTATTTTACCTCAAGTTCTGCTTGGAGGCCACCCGAACTTTGCCCCATTTGTGATAATACCGTGTTGCCGGAGGATCCGCAGGATATCAAAGTGGGCGTCAATGCGGACTCCTATATCGAGCGCGTATACTGCGGTCACCTGTTCCACCAAGGATGCCTTAAAAAGTACCTTTCCGAGCCGCCTCCCTCACGTTCTGCTTGGTCTTGCAAGGGTAGGAGAAAAATAAATATTTGTTAATTTGGGAAGTTGTAGAAAATTCAGTTCGACTCGTATTTTAGTAGAGCTAACACATCGTATTTATTTGGTAATATTTTTCAGTAAATTTTAGTAAAAGTAATTTTCAGTATTATAGTATTTTTTTTTTTAAATAATGTTTATGTTTTTTAAATTATTTCTGGAAAATGATTGCCGGCTGCCAGTTATCAAGCTTGGCGACGAGACTGTGCTGTATGACCTCCCACGATACTTGGAGGATCACAAGGGCGTCGGATTCGCAACTGGGTATTCAGTTCCTTGGGCACCTACTTCACGACCTGATCTGCAAGGTGTTTGAGGAATGCCAGAAGCTCGGCATGCATGGACTCGAATCTGACACAAAGCTCAAGGTCTGACATAGACAGCACCTCTAGTTGCAGTCCCTCCAGTTGTAGCACCTCGAATGGTCACTCTATGGACGCAGAGTGCGTCGCCCGGAGCAGCAGCAACATCAGCGCCCAGTCTGTCTGCAGCACTGTTCTCCTTTCCAATCAGAGTCAGGACGACAATAGCACCATAGGAATTACGGGGACTGTTGGAGTTGACCCCAGAGTTGCGGACTTCGTCCTGTCCTCCAGGATTTTGGTGTTGGACCGGGTGAGCACTGTGGGGTTCCTTCGAGATGTCTCGTCCTCCAGGATTGTGGTGTTAGCTCTGGTGATCTTCTTAGCCTCCGGCGCTGCGGACTTCTTCCCAGCCGGGGGAGCACGCCGGGCCTTTACAGCTCCTCCGGGGCCGTAGCCCATCGGGGCACCCTTGCGGACCGCGAGGGCATCGTAGTTATTGCACTCGTCCCGGAAGTTGGCATCGGAGAACCGTTTAAACCATTGTAGGAACTCCATATTATCTTTTAATCGGCCTTGGACCAGCTTTTCCATGGGCACACTACGGGTCACAGACATCTCCTTAAAAGCCGCCTGCTGGATCTTGAAGTTCTCGGATGAAATCATATTCAACATTCCAGTCCAGCACTTAACCCTTTGGAGGTGTACTGATTTAGGGAACAGCATGTCCATCCACTGGCAGTACGCGGCCCCCGTGCAAAGCTCTTCGACCTTGGTGAACTTTGACTCAGGCTAAAGTTCACTCAATCCAGCAACATGGTGCGCGAGAGATTGTTCGTCGTCAAATTTGTGGCGAAAATGTTGGTAGATGGGCCATATTGGTGATGTCTTTGACTGTATTCTGGACTGTATTATTATTCCCTAGTTTTTGATGTACGGAAGTATTTTTGCTGTATTTTACTCACCGGAATTCTGAGGTGCGATCTCTACGATATACTGTTACTGACTGAATGCTTGTACGAGTTTGGACTGGACACTAGCCACTGGACACTGACACTAGACACCATGCCTACCAGACCTAAAATTTAATATTTTCCAGTGCTACTCAGTTCATTTTTCTGAAACTACGTTATTTGTAAAATATACAATACCCTCTGCAAGGGTATACAGAAAAGACGAGTGAATGGTGAGGAAATCTGTTAGCGCAGCGAGCAATTAAATTCAATGCGATAAAGAGGAGAACAAACAACTTAATGCATGTGTAATTAGCAGGGGAAATGAGATGAATAACTGCAATTAATAGGCAAGAGCAGGATAAGGAATTGAACTTTTGGCTAAGAGTACAAATAACAATTTTAAATATTTGTTTTAAATAAATCAAACAAAAGCACCTCTTAACGAGGTGAGATTAAAGTGACGATGGCACCTTCAACTCCAAAAGTTTCTGATATCAAATTTTGTGACCATTAATAGTAACGTTAACAAAAATAAATTACAAAAAATTCAACTAAATCAGCCAAAGTAAAAAAATCTTTTATGAAACGTCTGAAATATGAGCTTAAGCCTAAAAAGCTTTGAACAGTGTGTACTTTTTCAGGAATTTGAAAATTTGTAATTGCATCGATACCCTTATCATCTGCTCTAATACCTTCTTTCGTAATCAAGAACCCCAGGTATTTTATAATGGATTGCATAAACTCGCATTTATTCATAAGCAGCTCGAACTTGTTATTTACTAATCTTATGAACACTTCTATTAACGTTTTTAAATGTTCTTCCATATTTGAGCTGGCTATCATTATGTCATCCATATACACAATGACTCTGTTTTTCCGAATTAAGTCAGCAAAAATTTTGCTTACAAAGCGCTGAAATACTGCTAATGCTGTTGTTATGCCCAAAGGCATACTTAAAAATTCAAATCGTCTTAATGGAGTCACAAAAGATGTATATTTAACTGAATCATCTCCAACAAATACGTGAAAATATCAATTTTTTAAATCTAGCTCTGAATATACGCTTTTATTCACTAACTTGTCCAAAAGATCATATATTAAAGGCAATAGATAATTGTCTTTTATTACAATTTTTATACCCGGTACCCATAGGGTACAAGGGTATTATAAGTTTGTGCCAACCGAGAATGTATGTAACAGGCAGAAGGAGGCATCTCCGACCCCATAAAGTATATATATTCTTGATCAGTATCACCAGCCGAGTCGATTTAGCCATGTCCGTCTGTCCGTCTGTCCGTCCGTGTGAAACAACAGATCTCAGAGACTATAAGAGCTAGATTTACCAAATTTGGTGAAAACATTGAAATCTGTTGCACGCAGATCAAGTTTGTTTTAAAATTTGGCCACGCCCACTTCCGCCCTCAAAAATCATAAAAAACGTTAAATAAGCTATACTCGTTTTTTTCGGGTAAAAGTTAATAAATACAAAAAATGAATAAAATAGAGCGGACGTTTCCTGAATCGGATGATAAACATGAGAGATATTAGCAATAAGGTTAGAATTTTAACACACCGCCCTAAGGCACTGCTGTTGCAAGCTGTAGCCGACAGGTGGCGCATTCGAGCCTTGGCCGTGCGATATAATGGCGCCAATGTACATATGTATGTACAATGTAGTGTATGTACATTTTTAAATTGCCTTTTAGTGTGAAGCGCAAACGTTTAGGTACCGGGTATCTCACAGTCGAGCACAGTCGACTGTAGCTTTCTTACTTGTTTTTATTTCCGGTAGTCTATGCATAACCGCAGATCCCCAGTTTTTTTTTCTTTACTAGCACAATAGGAGAAGCATATTCTGAATCGCTGTTTCTTATTATGCCCTTCTCAAAATATTCTTCTAATAACTTTTGCGAAAGTCGCCTAGGTGAGCAGCTAAAATGTTTCGATTTTTCCAAATTAATCCTCATTTCGCATTTGATCAAAGGAATATCTGGTCTCTTTCCATTAATATATGATTCCTCAAACATTTCAATACATTTCCTTTTCGGTTCATAGTTAACATTACAACAGTTGTAATCCGAAAATTGATCATCAACTACGTTGATGTTAAACATTTCATTTTCAAATTGGTCTTCTAAAACACTTGCGTTGCTTTTTCCCACATTTCATTATGACCTTGATCATTTTTGGTTTCTAACAGTGGCTTAAATGTTTCAATTCGCACGTCTAACTGTTTGATTATGTGTTTGTTTTTTCCTAACATTTTCATTTCCTGATTCTTTTACTCTAACAATCTCGTCTTATTGTTTTTCCATACCAATCTCATCTCCAACCAGTCTTTCCATAACAATCTCATCTCCTAACAGTCTTACTGTAACAATCTCATCTTCTGACTCCTGTTCGCTTATTGTCTCTTTCTCTAACTGTTGCTCACTACTTGTCTCATTTAAATATTTTGTACAGTTGGCTACTACAGGAGTTGCCAGTTGTTGATCCTTTTTCCCACGTAACAGGCTTGAGCTGCTGGTGCTTACTTTCATCTTATTATGAACATATTTAAAAGTGCCAGATTTATGCTTAATCCATAATGATTCAAAAAGTCCCTTCCCAAGACTGCATCGTGACTCATTGACTCATCAGCGACAACAATTAACTAAACATTAATCTTTATTTTTTCTTTTAAAGCTCCATACTCAGACACGCGAACAGCGTTTCTAAGCAGTGAGAGAGAGCGAGAGGTCAATAGTCGAGAAACGGTGTTTGGCAGCGCTGTTTTAAAGGCCGGTACGCAGACGAACAAACGAAATACCAGAAACATACCAGAAAAATACCAGGTGGCGCGAAGGAAGACTTTTGGTATTTCTAGAGCGGGGTGACGAACAGAATAAAAAATTTAATAAATCGGTCGTTCTCGACTATTGGTCTCTCACTCTCTCTTACTGTTTCTTCACACAATTCAAAAATATAGATCCCGCCAAACACAATAATGTATTCAAAAGCCCAGTCCAGGCGTTTAGAAGAGCAGATAAAGTTATAATAATTAAATTGGTAAAGGCCAATTCAATGATAAGGGATTTGAGCAATATTAAACATTTGCATAAATAAAGGCCTGGAAGGAAATAGGTCCCTCGATGACTGAGATGAAGGGGTCAGAGGCGACGGCCACGGCCCGCTGCTGCTTAGATCAGTGTCTGGCTGGACAAATCCTTCATTGCCGAGCTCGAGAAGTACATACAGAGGCCGCAGCTGCTGAGTGCAGTGTCTGGGTGGACAAAACCTTCATTGCCAAGCTGGAAAAGGACATGTACAGCAATGGACAGAACCGGGCGCAGGAGCAGTACCAACTCTAACCAAATGTATGGCAGCAAGAATATGGTGTAAGTTAACAACCAACTCCCAACTTGGGCTGAGCAGGCCAATTCATATTCCCTTTATTAATATTAATCATTATTATTATATTATTATTACACTTCTTATACCACTCATGCATGGTCCACCTCAATTTAGTTCCACCCTAATGGGCCCAAGTGCTGAGCCAACATATTGTGCCGCTATGGGCCGTGGCTTTGTCCCATTGGCTGTCAGCGATCGTATGACTTCTGCAAAATGTGCATGGTCAGCGGTCTGCCACGGGCATCCGGTTATGCATGAGCCTTTGTTAATTCTTAAGTTCAGTTCACATTTGATATTCAATAAATCAAGAGCACCAGCTCCTATTCATGAAACTCCGGCACTTAGCCGTTAAATCTTTAATTAACCAATTTAGATTTAGATTTATTTTATTCAATATCCTGACGCTACAAGTACAATACTTTTAAATTATTGCGTCAGTCACAAAGATATTTTATAACTTATTAAAGATAACTTAATATTAACAAGATTTATTTGACTTATAGTTATATAGTTATATTATTTATAATTATAAGAAAGTGTATTTAATTTGTTTTACATATTTGAAATGTTTTAAGTTTTATTATTTATGTGTGTGTGCTAAGATAGGTTTTGAGTTGTTTTTCGAATTGAAATGTGCCTTTAATTGACTTTAGTTGGTTGGGGAGATGGTTCCATAATTTAATAGCGTAAACGAGGAATTGTCTGTCAGAGCTTGCAAGTCTTGTGCGTATACTAATAATATTGTTCGTCCGTTGGGAGGAAGAAAATCTGATTATGTCAAACAAATACTCAGGTTGCTTTGATATTATAATTTTTTGAAAGAATATTAAAATCCTGAAATCAATCCAGGTACGAACATTTAGGTTAAATATGTTGTTAGCGCTTTCGGTTACGTGGTCCGTTCTTCTCAAATTGTAAATGTATCGTGCAACATTGTTGAATGTCACCTTAATCTTTTGCTGACTTATTGCGTCACAATTTCCAAATATTTCAAGCCCATAAAAAAGTGTGGGCATGATCAGAGTTTTGGCAATTAATAGTCGGATATTAGTCGGAAGAAAAGACTGTGTTACGTACAACTGTCGTAACATACCATATGTTCTCCCTGTAACTATGTTTATATGGTCATTCCAAGAGAGTGTCTTATTAAAGAAAAAGCCTAAGTTACAAGCCTTATCTACATATTCCAAATTCGTGGCTCCCAGTCGGAGTTTCGGTAGATGATCCGTTTGAATATTCTTTTTATATATGACGATGCATTTGGACTTAACGGGGTTTAGGCTCAGGCCATTTTTCTTAGCCCAATTGCAAACACTCAACAAGTCAATATTACATACATTTATACATTCATCAACTTGACTTAACGGACGGCTGACATACAACTGAACATCATCTGCATACATATGAACATTACACATAGACAACACACTTGGCAGGTCATTAACATATATGGTAAACAATAACGGCCCTAATACAGATCCTTGTGGTACACCACGAGTGGCGACTCGAAACCTTGACACCTTTTCCCCTACAGCAACAGCTTGCTTTCTATTCACAATGTATGATTTCATTAACTTAATAGCTGTAGAAGAAAAGTTATACATGTGCTGCAGTTTCGTTAACAAAATGTCATGATTTACTGTATCAAATGCCTTGCTAAAGTCCAGTAGGGTTAATAGTGTAACCCTACTGTTATCCAATTCCTGGCGAATATCCTCTACTATTTTGATTACTGCAGTAGTGCAGCTTCTTTTTTGGCGGAAACCAGATTGGTTATTATTTAACAGATTATTATTGATCAAGAATCTATTTATTTGTTCAGCCAATATTTTTTCAAAAATTTTTGACATATAGGGGAGGATAGAAATGGGTCTATATTCGTCATTTGCTTTAGGAATTGGCATTATTTTTCCAATTTTCCAGGAATCAGGGAAAGTCGACGTGGTGATTGCCGTATTAAAAACATAAGTGATGTGGTTTATAATCTTTGGGAGAAGTATTTTTATAAATTTTGGATTCAGATCATCCAGACCAATGGCATTCGACTTTATCTTTAATATAGCTTTTAAAACATCACATTGACTTACACAAGCGAATTCAAAACAATTACCACCACCTAACAGGGACTCAGTGGACAGGTACGAATTAGAACTACATTCAGGAACATTTATTGTCAAAAATTTGTCATTTAGATCGTCCACGTTTACGTCATTATTTATCACAGGTTTTATATTGCCGACTCCCAAGTTTTTTATTTCTTTCCAGACTTGTCTAGTTGTTATTGCACTGGTGAGCTTAGAGCTGAAATAAGCACTTTTATTTGCATAAATCAGTTTATTTACACGCACCCTTTCACATTTAAAAAGTCCGTACAAATAATCAGTTCTATATCGTCTCCAATGTGCATATGTTTTGTCTCGTTTAGCAATAGCTCTCTTAATATCATTATTAAACCAAGAATTTACTGAGTTCTTGACCCGTTTTTCCCTAATAGGTACGTGTCTGTTGTAAAGATATTCAATGTTAGCGTTTAGAAAGTTTAATTGAGAGTCTGTTGATGGAAACCCATAAATGTTATTCCAATTACAGTGGCAGACGTCATGGTTAAGCATATCATAGTCAATATTTCTAAAGTCTCTATATTTAAAGGTTTGCTCAGTGCGGTCAATTTTAACGTTGTAAGTCAAGAAAATAAGGTCATGTTTTGAAAAATTCGGCACAGCGATTTGGTCATAAAGCAGAACTTTGTCATTATCGTCAACAAACACGACATCAAGCAAGGTATTCACCGTACTAGTGTAATGGGTTGGCATCACAGAATTTACAATTTTTACTCCTAAAGATTCCATATCGTCACGTAAGTTTATTTCGTCCAAAATATTACTGTTTAGGTCACCTGCCAAAATAATGTCAGTATATCTATAAGATAGGCTTGCTACAGCATTGATAATAGTCGAGTAATTAGTCAGTTTGTTGGGTCTATACATGCAGCTGATTAATACCCTTGATCTGCTATTTCTTACATTAATGAGCTCAAGAAAAATATATTCAGCGGGATCATCAGGCGATTGCTTACTAACTACTCTGCATTTAATGTTTGATCTGACATATATTGCCACTCCTCCTGCATGCCCTACACGATCCGAGCGGTAAAGATTATATCCAGAGCATTCATACAGTTTACTATTTGATGTTGCAAGAAACCAAGTTTCCGAGACGCAAATAATGTCAACATTCGAATTGATAAATAAATACCTAAACTCTTCCATTTTGTTACACAAACTCTGAGAATTTATGTGACATATTGTTAGACCGTTCTTTTGATTACTTAAAATACGAACCATCGCATAGCTAGTCATATTGGACATCTCTGATATTAAAATTTAAAACAATTAAAATCAACAAAATTATCGGCACTTTGAAAACACACACAGAAAACATACAAAATACTCCTATCATACTGACTGAGTCTCTAGGCCAGCGGTATCGAAGGACAGTTTCCCTTCCACCCTAATCTTCCTATCTCAGCATAGGAGCAGTGCGGCCAACCGGCTACGCACTATTTGGAGACGGCAATCTCCCCTTCGCAACTGAAGAGCAGCACGGCCAACCGGCCGCTTATTATTGAAGACAGCGGCGAGGGACCCCGCATCGACGGTTCCCCGCAACACCCACTCATTAATTGACGCCCAACTACTCTTCGAATCTCACCCTGAGGAAAACAAAATGTAAGTGACTGTGCGACGAAGATAGGTCACCCAGGTCAATACGAAATATTGTGACAGATAAGTGACTACACAAATTCTCCATATTTAATTACAAACTTGTGCCAGAGCTAGCAATTTAAATTTAAAAATTTAAATTTAAAAATACACAAAGCAGTTATATGAAATATATATTTGTTTGCAATTTTAAGTGGTTATTACGCGTGGAAAATTTTCCCCTCCCCTATTCCTGTGATTATTCTATGATTATGCTCGATTTGCATGCGTTTATTTACAAAAAAAAAAAAAAAAAAAAACAGAAATTTTGTGTCCTGTGTGATTACTAGGCCTATTGTTTCGACCCAGCCATTTCCCAACCGGAATTTTTCTTCAGATATATAAATTCAGCGGGTTTTTTATTATAGTTTCTCTTTAAATTCGTTGTGCTTCACCCACCGCGCAGTTACTCCCTAAATAATCGTCCATCGTCGCCTTTATTACTGCCGATTAACTCACTCAGCCCCATTTGCGGCCGATGAGTTGGGAATATAGGGAAGTTAAACAAGAAGTAGAGAGCGACGATAGTGAAGAAATCGGATTTTGCCCCACAACGACACAAACAGACTCAGAAATGAACCCAGAAATGATACAGGCCCTCATTACAAATGCTGTCAACGCCGCGCTAACCGCACAGGAGCAGCGCTGGCGGGCAGAAATTGAACCAGTTAGAAATCAGGTCAGCTCGCTAACTGTGCAGGCACCACAAGTAGAAGTTTATGAAAGGGTAACACCGGACCCCGTCATAAAGTGCGATGTCAAGTTAGATATCGTAAAATCGCTCCCAACCTTTAGTGGCAGCCACGATGAATACGTGTCGTGGAGGCAGGCCGCATCAGATGCGTATGAGGTATTCAAGAGATACAAAGGCAGCGAGGCCCACTATGAAGCAGTGGTTATTATCAAAAACAAAATTTGTGGTAATGCGCGATCGCTCCTCACATCCCATAATACAGTGCTAAATTTCGATGCAATTCTGGCTAGGCTGGATTGCACATACGCGGACAAAACGTCCCTACGCGTGCTGCGTCAAAATCTAGAGATGGTTCAGCAACGCGATGCCGATCTCATGGCATATTATGACGAGGTCGAGAGGAAACTCACGCTCGTCACGAACAAAATAGTTATGTCGCACACTGCAGACTCGGCAACCATTTTGAATAAAGAAGTTAGGGACGACGCCTTACACGCATTTATTGCTGGACTGAAAAGACCCCTTAGAGCACTGGTGCTGCCAGCGCAACCAAAAGACCTTCCGTCTGCGCTTGCGCTAGCGCGGGAGGCCGAAAATAGCATTGAAAGAAGTGCATTCGCGGCTTCCTACGCAAAAGCAATAGAAGACAAGTCCCTTGTCCACGATGGAAACAGGCGTAACAATAAATTTCAGGGAAAGCAAGGCAAAGGAGAGGATAAAAATCCACACTTCGTTTCGAAACAAAGCCAAAGCAAGCCCCAGGAGGACAGCCCCTGGCAGAAGCGCGGGGACCCCGAAGTTACAGACCATAACAAGGTACAGCCTATGGAGGTCGACCCTTCCACATCGAGGTTTAGGCAGGAGACTAATTGGGGAAAGCCTCAGAATAATAACAATCACAAAAGACAGAATTCATCTCAGCGTTATTCGGGGCAAAGACGCCAGCGCGTCAATAACATAACCCAGTCCCATGAGCAGGAGGAGGCAGATTACGCCGCCGCAGCTGAAGCGGAAGTCGCCAGCATAGAAGAAGGTAATGACTCCGAAGAACTTAAGGACCTGCTACATTTTTTAGGGAGCGCTCCCGACTGCCGTTCATCGAACGACAGTTGGCTGATAGAACATTAAAAATACTTATCGACACGGGGGCGGCAAAAAATTACGTTAAGCCCGTAAAGGAGCTAAAAAACGTAATCCCGGTCGAGAACCCCTTTACTGTGAGCTCTATTCACGGCTCCAGTAGCGTCAAGCACAAATGCATGATGCGCATTTTTGGGCTAAACGCCCCATTTTTTTTGTTAGACACGCTAAGCACGTTCGATGCCATAATTGGCTTTGACTCGCTAACGCGAGCAGGGGTCGCATTGGACTTAGGCAATGGCGTAATAAAATTCGCAAACTCCACGGAAAAACTAAAATTCTTTGACTGCGAAAACGTGAATTTTACAAAAATCGACGACATAGTGGTACCAAATTCGGCGAAAGCCGAATTCAAAAAAGTTATTCTGAAAAGAATAAAGGTGTTTTCGACCTCTAACGAGGCCCTAACATTCAACACCTCGGTCATCGCCACTATTCGAACTAAGAGTGACGAACCCGTCTACTCCAGGTTATACCCCTACCCTATGGGGGCAGCAGACTTTGTTAACAACGAAATCAAGGAACTGCTGAGCAATGGCATAATCAGGCCTTCCAGATCCCCGTACAACAGCCCTACTTGGGTAGTTGACAAAAAGGGGACCGACGATAATGGCGTCAGGAAGAAACGTTTGGTAATCGACTTTAGGAAACTAAACGAGCAAACAATTGCCGATCGCTACCCTATGCCAAGCATTCCCATGATTCTAGCGAATTTGGGGAAAGCCAAATACTTTACTACCCTAGACTTGAAGTCAGGGTATCATCAGATATACTTGGCCGAGAAAGACCGGGAAAAAACCTCGTTCTCAGTTAACGGAGGAAAATACGAATTTTGCCGACTACCTTTCGGATTAAAAAACGCAGGTAGCATATTCCAAAGAGCCATCGATGATGTACTGCGGGAAGAAATAGGCAAGATATGTTACGTGTACGTCGATGACGTTATTGTTTTTTCCGAAAACGAAACCGAACATGTTAAGCACATCGATATAGTGCTTAAGCGACTGCTCGACGCCAACATGAAAGTGGCTCGAGAAAAGACTAAATTCTTTAAAGAGAGCGTAGAATTTTTAGGCTTCATAGTTACTAGAGGGGGAACAAAAACAGATCCCGAAAAAGTCAGGGCAATACAAGAATTCCCAGAACCTAAAACCCTCTTTAGCCTCAGGTCCTTCCTCGGCCTGGCGAGTTATTACAGAAGCTTTGTCAAGAATTTTGCCTCCATTGCCAGGCCCCTTACTCATATTCTCAAGGGGCAAAACGGAACAGTCAGTAAAAACATGTCGAAAAAAGTTCCTATTACGTTTGATGAAGCCCAGCGCAATGCGTTTGACCACCTGCGCAATATCCTGGCATCAGAAGATGTCATTCTAACGTACCCCGACTTTAAATTACCATTCGACCTAACCACCGACGCTTCAGCCAGTGGAATAGGCGCGGTATTGTCCCAGAACAAGAGGCCCATTACAATGATATCGCGCACGCTTAAGGATTGCGAGCTTAATTACGCCACCAACGAAAGAGAATTGTTAGCGATAGTTTGGGCCATAGGCAAACTACAGAACTACCTTTACGGCACTCAGGAGGTTAGGATCTTCACAGACCACCAGCCGCTGACTTACGCGGTATCTGACAGAAACACCAACGCTAAAATCAAGCGATGGAAGGCCTTTATAGACGAAAACAACGGGAAAGTGTTTTACACGCCAGGGAAGCAAAACCTTGTAGCCGATGCGCTGTCTCGGCAACACTTGAACAACCTAGAGGCTGAGCCTCAGTCCGACGCTGCCACGGTGCATAGCGAGCTTTCGCTCTCATACACCATCGAGACTACGGATAAACCCCTAAACTGCTTCAGAAACCAAATTATTTTGGAAGAGGCAAACCAACCACTTCGGCGAGACTTCATTGTTTTTGGCAATAGAACTCGCCACGTCATTTACTTTAATAACAAAAACCTACTTGTCCAATCTGTTAAAGAAATTATCAACGCCAACGTCGTAAACGCGATCCACTGCGACTTTCCGACACTAGCTTGTGTTCAACATGCCTTGAGGCAGGAGTTCCCTGCAACGAAATTTTGGCATTGTAAAAACTTTGTTACTGACATTACAAATACCAACGAACAGCTGGAAATTGTTAATGCCGAACACAACCGCGCCCACAGGGCTGCGCAGGAAAACGCTAAGCAAATTCTTCGCGACTACTATTTCCCCAACATGTCAAAGCTGGCCAGCGAAGTCGTCGCAAATTGCAAGGTCTGCAATAAAGCCAAATACGATCGCCACCCCAAACGACAGGAGTTAGGAAGCACCCCAATTCCTTCATATGTAGGGGAGATGTTACATATTGACATTTTTTCTACCGACAAAAAGATCTTCCTAACCTGCATCGATAAGTTCTCTAAGTTCGCCATCGTACAGCCCTTATCTTCTAGGGCAATAGTTGATGTACGGGCCCCTATACTCCAATTGGTAAATTTCTACCACAAAACTAAAACCATCTATTGTGACAATGAGGCGTCTTTCAATTCTGAAACGATTACGTCTTTGCTGAAAAACTAATACAGCATCGATGTCATTAATGCGCCACCGCTTCACAGTAGCTCCAATGGCCAAGTAGAAAGATTCCACAGTACCTTGGCAGAAATAGCCAGGTGCCTCAAAATCGATAAAAAAATTGACGACACTGTGGAATTAATTTTGCGGGCTACAGTAGAATATAATAGATCGTTGCACTCAGTCACGGATTGTAGGCCAGCAGAAGTTATCCATGCCAGCAGCGACGAGGCTAACTCGGCTATTAGAGCCAAGATCGACAAGGCGCAACAAACCAACCTCGATAGAATTAACACTTCAAGACAAAACAGAGTCTTTGAAGTTGGGGAAAAGGTCCTCGTGCGCAATAATAAAAGACTCGGAAATAAACTGACGCCGCTCTACTCGGAAGAGCGCATAGAAGCAGACCTAAAAACGTCTGTTCTCATTAAAGGGAGGGTGGTCCATAAGGACAATATAAAATAAACATCTCCGCCATCCATACTCGCCCTCATGTTATTCAGAACTCAACATTACTACCATCTCCACAGGCTTGCCGTTATACTCACCTTACTGCTGTCCATAGCGAATGCGAGAATTACCGACTTCTCTCACGCGAAGTATATTCCGGTACTGGACGGGAATGTCCTGGTGTGGGAACAATATGGCCTGGTTAGGCACTCGACAAATTTGTCTGAGTTCTCCAGCATAATTGACTCTACGGTCAGAATGCTGGAGCTGTTCCCACAGTCGCATATGAGGAAGTTATTGGAAGTGGACGTCGATCATTCCCAGAACATTCTGGATGAATTAACCGTGCACCATAGAATGGCCAGGAGCCTAGATTTCCTGGGCACTGCACTTAAGGTCGTGGCAGGCACGCCCGACGCGGAGGACCTCTATAGAATTAAAACTAACGAAGCAGCACTGATCGAAGCAAACAATAGGCAGGTTGTAATCAATACAGAAACACAGAAACACATTAACCAACTTACAGATACAGTAAATAAAATCCTCAAGGAAAAAAGGGACGGGTTAGTTGACTCCGGCCACCTTTTCGAAACACTTCTAGCCAGGAATAGAATCCTCATTTCAGAATTACAAAATTGCATGCTCACAATCACACTTGCCAAGAACAACATTATAAATCCGGTTATATTTAATCACAATGACCTTAAATCTATCTTTGACGAACAGCTCACAGAGGTCCCCATAGTTAGTCTTATGGCTGTATCTAAGATTAAAATTTTTCAATCTAATGTCTTTATCCATGTCTTAGTTCAGTATCCTAAAGTTAAGCGTATTTGTAAAAAAAGTCCTGCTCTTCCCGGTCGCGCACTACCATACTATTCTACAAATAGAAGATAACATCGTGGCGGAATGCGACGACGAAGTCCTAGCAGTTTCCGACTGCGCCTCCACCAACTTGGCCACATTTTGTAAAAAGGCGCCCCACGACACCTGCGCCAAGCAATTACATGCAGGCGGGGCGGCTACATGCCGGACGCGGCCCAGTAACCTGGAACCACTTACAATCGTGGACGACGGAATAATGATCGTCAATGAAAAACTCACGAGGATCACCATCGATGACGGTCCCCCAACAACCATAATAGGGACCCACCTTATTACTTTCGAAATGAAGGCGGTGGTTAATGACTCCGTGTATTTGAACCTCGGCTTCTCTGTGAAAAAGAGCCCAGGGATCGCGGCCTCCCCGTTAATCAACATCACGGGACATGATCATATATTGAGTTTGCCATTACTGCAACGTATGAACGAGCACAACCTGCGTCTGATGCAGGAACTCAGAGATGACGTGTCGGCGGGAGGTGCACCTAAGATGTGGTTCGCCGCGGGAGTTGCCGTCAGCTTTACATTATGCGGCCTGGTCCTGCTCCAACATCACTGCAGGCGCAAACGAGAGGCATCCCGATTACGAAAGTCCATCGACGAATTGGCTGTCACCGAGGACGGCGTCTAATTTAAAGGGGGGAGTAGTTAACAACCAACTCCCAACTTGGGCTGAGCAGGCCAATTCATATTCCCTTTATTAATATTAATCATTATTATTATATTATTATTACACTTCTTATACCACTCATGCATGGTCCACCTCAATTTAGTTCCACCCTAATGGGCCCAAGTGCTGAGCCAACATATTGTGCCGCTATGGGCCGTGGCTTTGTCCCATTGGCTGTCAGCGATCGTATGACTTCTGCAAAATGTGCATGGTCAGCGGTCTGCCACGGGCATCCGGTTATGCATGAGCCTTTGTTAATTCTTAAGTTCAGTTCACATTTGATATTCAATAAATCAAGAGCACCAGCTCCTATTCATGAAACTCCGGCACTTAGCCGTTAAATCTTTAATTAACCAATATACTGACTGAGTCTCTAGGCCAGCGGTATCGAAGGACAGTTTCCCTTCCACCCTAATCTTCCTATCTCAGCATAGGAGCAGTGCGGCCAACCGGCTACGCACTATTTGGAGACGGCAATCTCCCCTTCGCAACTGAAGAGCAGCACGGCCAACCGGCCGCTTATTATTGAAGACAGCGGCGAGGGACCCCGCATCGACGGTTCCCCGCAACACCCACTCATTAATTTGTACAATCAGAGTCTCGCATCCATCAGAACGAAGTAACTTTGAATCATTTCACCAGTCCAACAATTTAGTGGCAGCAGGAGTAGCTGCGGCAACCACCGCCACCACCCAGGTGGTGGTAAGAACAGAATCACCAGCACCAGCCGGTAGAGCAGCCCTTGTCCTGGTTGTGCATGGTCGAGAGAATCTGGGCGACGGCGTTGGTGGTCATTGTGCGCAAATTAGCTATTCCATGCGAATTGTCTTCCAAATATAAAATAAATAATTGTAAATATAAAACAGCTGATTTAAGATTGGTATGACCGCATCAATTACCTCCCAAAAATGCCGAAGAGCGTTTTAAACAGCGGTCACACTGGAAAAAGATTAAATCTTTTTCGGGTTGCGAACTGTTTTACTGTCTGCGTACTAGGCTTTTAAAATGAAACAGCAAGTTTTTCCAAGTACTTTAAGTATGCTCTTGTTTAGCCCAAAATAAACTTCGGTGGCATTAATTAGTGATATTTTAACTGGAACTTTGGATTCCTTAACAAATGAGATCACGCTGCCTGAGCCTAAGAGACATTCTGCAATAATAGGTAAATTAGGGAAAACAACGAAAGAAACTTGCAACATTCTTACATAGTTATTATTGATGTCGTTAGCGCTCTTTCTTTGAGGAAATGTCCCATTTCTCCGCAGGCGAAACAGGAACCGAGAGCCCTCTTTGGCTTGCGGCAGTCCTTGGCAAAATGACCCTTGGAATTGCAGTTCCTGCAGCGTAGCATATAGATTTCAGCGCCCTCCAGCTGCTGGTTCAGCCCTGGTGATTTGTCTGTCTCCCTGGTTATTGTGCACCGTCTCTGGAATGACATCAATGTTGCCACCCTGCGTGGTCCGTGGCGGCCTTGACGGTTGAGTTGTTGATGCTGCCACCCGATGCGTTTCCAAGTGCGGTTGTAGTGAAGTTCACATTGCTGGCGTTGCCACCCGACGCATTTCCAATTGGTGTTGCGATGTTCAAACTGTTGATGTTGTTGTACGACGGCGCGTGTCTCTGCCTGATGTTGTTGTTGTCCGACGCTGCTTGCTTCTACTTGCTGTTTTTGTATTATGGCGTCGCGCGCTTCTATTTGTTGTTGTTGTATGGCGTCGCGTGTCTCTGCTTGCTGCAACAAATTTCGCTGCGCAATAAGCGATGTATTGTCTGGAAACATCGATGTTTTGTCACATCTCTAAAGTAAGGGAAGCAAAAGGTATGTGTAAAAATATATTTACAAATTGAATTATGAAGTTAATTAGATGTTGATGATTCAGAATTTAACTGGTGGTGAAGGCAGCGTTGGTGTATGTGCTACAATGGAGAACTTTCTAAGCCGTAAGTATTCATAGAAGTAATACACTTGGAAACTTCAATAAACTTACACCTTTTGCAAATGCTAGGAACAACTAAGGAAAATTGCGAGTCTTTGGCTCCGGCTATGATGAAGAAGCGCGAGTCCTCGAACGTGTGCCAGCATTTAAAAAGATCAGCCGATAATAACAAGTCATAATGCATTTACTGTGGCAAAATGCTTAGAACAGGAGGAAACACTACAAACTTGTGGGATCATGTACAGAGGATTCATCCAAAAAACGCAACAGAAGAAAAAGTTTCTAAACCAACAAAAATTGATGCCTTTGTGGTGCGAGATGTTGAGTATTCTGGACTGAAAAGAAAGCAAGAAATCGACAAACAGGTCATGCGAATGACTGCGCTGGATGTTCAACCTTTTAACATAGTGAACTACAAAGGTTTTCGGGATAGGCGGTTAAAAATCAACAAAAACCATTTCGAGTGGAGATTATTCAACTATATCATTAGTAATTCCGATGATTTGCGAGATTCAACGCAAATTATTAGAACAACAAAATTAAATGGTCATCTTCGAAGCGAAATTCGCACTTGAAGCCATGTAACGCTAATGGTGGCCGGAATCGCTACAATCATTGATCCTAGATTCAAGAAAGATAGATTCCATGATGAAAACAATGCTGAAGAAGCCGTTGGCTGAAAAATTCCAAAAAGAAACACGGTCATTGGAGCCTACACCACCAATTGAATCAGACTCAGGGCCTTCCAATAAGGTTTTTTCGTTTTTAGAGAAAAAATTAAAGGATAAACAAAACTCTATTAAACAGACGCATTTAGAGCTTCAAAATGAGCCTGAGGGTTGTGAACCCCCAAACTTTTGGAAAGTAAAAAATGTACAATTTATTGTTATAATTTCTTATACTAAAATGTTTTTATTAGGAGAGTAGGGGTTTGGTAGGGGTTTGAAAAGGCACACACGTGTATATGTGACTGTTACATAAAGATAAGGATGCACCGTTATTTTCATTCTCCTACCTCCCACCGCTTTCGTTTGGCGTTCCATTGCATGGAAGTTCCCCCAATTCGGCTGGTCACGAATTTAGCACACTTAAGCACACTGACTATTTTCTTTGGATTTTTTTGGAAAGTTCCAATTTTTTCGATGCAAAGTTAATTGCGTTAATTCCTGGCACGGCGTGGGCCCGATTCATAAGATTGATACCCGTATGGATCAGAATGTATATAAGAATATCATCTCTGATATCATGATACCATTTGCAGACGAAAATTAACCGTTAAAATTGAGATTTTTGCACGACAATGATCCTAAGCACACTTCTCGACTAGTGAAATGTTGCCTTCAGGACAACAAACTGATGTGTTGAAGTGGCCCGCTCAATCCCCGGATCTCAATCCGATTGAGAACTTATGGGGAGATGTTGAGCTCCATGTTCGAGCAGTACAACCCGGGAATTTAGCGACAACGGTGGGAGGTACACCCAAAAAAAAATCGTCATAGAAACTATACTATTGTTACATGAATTCTAAACTCTTGAGTATTAAAAATTTCCTAATAAGATGCCTATTAATTTGATACTACGAAAGTATACATTTTATACTCATCTGCACCAAGACTTCAGAATAATCACTAACGCGACAAACAGAAAAGCACTAAATTCCAGCTAACGCGATATGTTATCGAATTTTCGATGTAGGTTCGTATAAAAATAATACTCGAAAATACCCAATTGAAACTTTGGAGTATAAAGATTATACTTTGTAGTATATATTTGATATTTTGAAGTATGAAATTTATACTAAACCCGTTATACTACTTGAGTATACTTTTAAGACAACGCGTAGAAAGGTTAAACTGTTGTTTTTTTTTTTTTGGGTGTAGGACAAAGAAAATAATATAATAATGTAATATAAAACTATAAAAAACCAAGAAAACCCAACAGCCCGTGAGAAAAAAAAAAGAACAACAAGAATAACTATGTTCCCGAATGGTGGAATTGCTGGTGGACGTGGTCGCGGAATTATCCGCTTCCCAGACGCAAGTCGCACCCTTGGGGCTGGAATTTTACCTCAGCTGGTAAATGTTAATTATAGTAATTCTTTTCGGAAAAAAGTAAAAAATTGTAAATGAAACAGTACGAATTCAAAGTATTAAATGCTCGTGGACCACGTCCATATTTATCCGCATCCCAGACGCTAGTCGCACCCATGGGGCTGGAATTTTACCTAAGCTGGTAAATGTTATTTATGGTAATTCTTTTCGGAAAAAACGTACAAAACTTCAAATGAAACAGTACGCATCCTAAGTATACAATGCTCGTGGACGTGGTCGTGGTATAATTATCCGCTTCTCAGACGTTAGTCGCACCGTTGGGGCTGGAATTTTACATCAGCTGGTAAATGTAAAAAAATTTTAAATGAAACAGTACGGATCCAAAGTATTATTTTACTGACCCAACTAGAGCTTGCATCGATCCCTCAAGTTCTGCCTGGAGGCCACCCGAACTTTGCCCCATTTGTGATAATACCGTGTTGCCGGAGGATCCGCAGAATATCAAAGTGGACGTCAATGTGGATTCCTATATCGAGCGCGTCTATGCGGTCACCTGTTCCACCAAGGATGCCTTAAAAAGTACCTCTCCGAGCCGCCTCCCTCACGTTCTGCTTGGTTTTGCAAGGGTACAATACAAATAAATATTTGTTCATTTGGGAAGTTGTAGAAAATTCAGTTCGACTCGTATTTTAGTAGAGCTAACGCATCGTATTTATTTGGTAATATTTTTCAATAAATTTTAGTAAAAGTAATTTTCAGTATTATAGTATTGTTGGATTATTTTTTTGAAATACCAATGTTTGTTTTTAAAATTATTTTTGGAAAATTTTGGTGGCCGGCTGCCAGTAATCAAGCTTGGCGACGAGACTGTGGTGTATGACCTCACGCGAAAGTTGGAGAGGATTACAAGGGCGTCGGGTTCGCAACTGGGTATTCAGTTCCTTGGGCGCCTACTTCGCGATCACGATCTGATCTGCAAGTTGTTTGAGGGATGCCAGAAGCTCGGCATTCCTGCTTCTGGCCAGGCTCCGCACAAAACCGATCTGCTGGTCCTTCATGAGGATAAATTGATGTGCTGGCTGAGATTTGTGGATGGCAGCGAGTGCGATGAACCCCGCGAGTCAATGCTGGTGGACTCGAATCTGACACAAAGCTCAAGGTCTGACATAGCCAGCAGGGATTTTACTAATATCACCTCTAGTTGCAGCCCCTCCAGTTGTAGCACCTCGAATGGACATCAGGCCTGTGGACGCGGAGAGCGTCGCCCAGAGCAGCAGCAACATCAGCGCCTAGTCCGTCCGCAGCACGGGTGGCCAAGTACTGCCGCGAATGGCAGGCCGCGGTGCGCCAGTAGCATCCGCACCGCGGCCGCCATTACCATCCGCACCGCAGCCGCCATTAGCATCGGCACCGCGGCCTGCCATTGCGTGGATGCTAATGGCGCACCGTCGTCCTTAGCGGAAGTAGCGCCGCGGCGGCTCCTCTGCGGCGACGCATTATATTATTGCCGTCGGCAATTAAATGCGCCGCACTATTAATGGAACGAAACAAGCAGAGCTCGCAATAAAGAAAACCCCTAATTTCTATTTAGTACTAATCTATAAAATTATGTACCCCTCGTTAATACCGCAGAACATTTCTGAAAAACACTGGAGCCGCGACTTTGTAGCCCTGCGTCATTATTGGACGCAAAATATTTCTGACGCGGCAAATGTTGCCCAAAAAGGCGGGAATAGTTTTTACTTTGAGGCGCTAGCAGACGGAACTTTTTTCTTGTAACCGAAAAAAAGTTTGGGTCGGCAACTATAATTTTGTGTCCGCCGCAGCATGTCACTCTGTAAGCGACACGCAACCTTAAAAAAAAAATTAAATTTGTAACTAAATAAAATGTTTTAGTGGTGGACATTCGAAATTTTCAAATTTGATGGCGATTTCGGAAGGTCCGATAGTCGATAGCTTTGAAAGCAGCTTGTTAATCGAACTGGAACTGGAACTGGAACCGCCAAAGCATATAAAAGGCGGATCCCTTGCGGCATGAAATCAGTTCTCAGTGAACCGAGCTGCATTCAAAAGCTATTTACCTAATTTATTTTAAGGAGTTCTTGATTTGTTTATGGGGTTCTTATAACCTTGCCATGGCCATATATCATTAAGACAGCTTCGATGCGTAAATATAAATTTGAATTGAGTTGTCGTGAAGTAAGCCCAGTCTTGTACGCAATTGAAGGGCCAAGTGATGTGCAGGCGCTTATTTTTCCTCATTATCATCATTAGCTCTTTGTAGTGGTTCTGCTCCAACTCCCGACCCGGTCGATTTGGTGGTGGAATGACCGGCGGCTGGATGATCCCCTTTACCGGCTGCACGTACGGCTCGTTGCGGGGCACATCGTTCCATTTTTTTTTTTAGCCATGGTCGGCTGCCAGTACAGAATATAAATAATCCATCGTTTAAAGGTGGCGTACTGTTTAAACGCTCCTTTTTTCTGATCATGATGGGGAAAAATGTTTGCATCATGATTAGTAATCATGCTAGTTCAGCACAACTATCGTATGAAATCCATCAGTGATCAGTTATCATGTTGTTCTGGTCAACTCAACCATTGTTATATTTCTAATGAAAGCACTTCCTTTATTCAAAATTTTATTCATGGTTGCATCCTTAGTTTAAAAAAATCAATTTTTTTATTTCGTTTATTTTTTTATATGCCAGGCATAAAAAATATCACTTGAAATATTTAGTTCGATTTTACAGTTATTTTGCTGCGGTATAAGAAAAGATCGCATTTAACGAATTGCCTGAAAACTTAAAAAGACCTACCTAAAAATATCATATTTTCGATATTTAGGCATAAGCAATATCACGATATAAATATATTATATTTGTAAAATAATTAATGATATATTGATATATTTTCGACAACCCTACTATCCGGATTCTGATGCCTACTGAGGCGGTTAAAACTGTACAAAACTGTACACGGGATTCACTAAACCTCTGGATAAGTAATTTTCCATACACTTAACATTTACATGAACAGTTTTTTTTTTCTTATTTTTCTCGTTCATAAGTTCGAACCGTCTTATAGATAACTTTATTCTTAATGAAAATAAAAAAATAATCTTAATGCAAACATAATTTATATAAAAGCTGTGCCGTGCTTTGAATTCAGAAGTCATAAGTAAGCTTCATCCATTTTCGTCCAACCAGTACATGGTCGAAGAAGGAAAAAAAATGCTTTACATAAATGTTCTTCAAGTTAAAGTCTAAATTCAGCGCGATATTTGCGCTTTTCAGATTTCACGAAAGGATTCATCTAAAATAATTAAATGATTTTTTAAAAAGATGCGTCTTTATAGTGAATGTACATTTTTACGTATATGTCTTACGAACCAAAAACTTGGGAGCGGAAAAGCAGTAGCTTTCTTTTTAAGTCCACGTAGCGCTTCCAATAGCACAACGGCTGCTGGCCATGTCGTGATTTCCGCACGAAAAAGGGGTTGCGGCTTCGCGACGGAGTTCCAGATCCGTCCGGGTGTGTCATACATATTGTCACAGGCAGCATTTGCACTCCAGATGTTGCAAGCGTCACTTTTACTCAATGGTTTTGGGCCAAGTGATCATCGACACCAATGAAAAGATTTTGAGGTTTATTAACCACCGTTGCGACCCCAATGCTGAGACCCAGAGGTGGACAGTCAACGGAGATCTACAGGTTATTTAGCTTGAAAACGATCCGTCAAGACTACATAATTTTTCTAATAGCTTTCCAATTCGAATCCCGTATCTGCTGTTCTTCTGCGCGGTGAAAGCTTTGTCCTAATTGGGCTTTAAATTATGAAAATTATTCTTTAAAATTCTTAAGGAGTTTGGTTTGGGTTCTGCTGAGGGAAGGTTGGTTCTGGCTCTGCTGGTTTTTGATAAATGCAACCCTTTTTGCTCATGTACTGTTAGATTAATTCGAATGACTTGTGTCTCACAGATTCCGTGCAGGACAAGGTTTGCCCAGACTCCATGCAGTAGCGCATCTCCTTATCGGTAATGATGATAGAGTAAAGAACTCACCTCTTTGGCACATCGATAGGTACTCTGCCTGATTATCCTAAAATTAAGTCCCTCGTCGCTCAAGAATTCTTCAACTCCGCAGATGGCGATTCTCGTTCCTGGCCGTGTACCGACGGAAACGTTCTTGCCTTGAGCGATCGCTAGAGCTCTCTTGCTTCCGCTGGTCCTTCGCCTCGCTTTCGTGCTCCTTCACCTGTTCAGTATCCTCGCGTTTGGGGATGCGGAAATCCTCTGACAGAGCTTCCCATTTCTGGAGGAGGACCATTATACGCTTGTGCAGAAGGCTTGATTTTTAAAAAGTTGCATTCCTATGGTGAGTATACATTTGTATATATACGTCTTACGAACCAAAAACTTGGAAAAGGAAAAGCGATAGCATTCTTTTTGGGTCCGCGTAGGTGCATGTTGTTTAATTAATCTGCTCAGTACTGAGTACTGGCGCATTTTGCAAGAAGCGCCCCTTCGGTTTCGTTAGCTGTGCTGCCAGATGCTGGAAAATAGATTTTTTAACGATGTTAAAGGTTTTTTCCCCTGCTACATTCTGCTCCATTCTCAAGAATGGTCCATTCTCTTACACCAAAATGTTTTCCTTGCATTCATTGGTCTTTTCTTCCTGTCGGGTAACGGAGTTGGGGTCCGGACTATTCGAGGGCGAGCAGCCCTACCCTGGCGGGGCTCGACCATTTTCAATTTGCGCTTTGGAAAGGTTGTGGTTGTTTCTTGTGTCTGAATTAGGGTTGTTGATAATATATCAAAATATCGATATATCGATATTTTTTCTAAAAATGATATATTTATATCGTATTTTTTTGTTTGCCCAAATATCGGAATATCGATATTTTTTTGTGATATTTTTTTATATTATAAAAATAATAATAACTTTTGAACTATTGAAGTTATCTACCTCATTTTTGTTGTATAATAATATGCAAAAATGTTAAGGTATTAAGTTTTTTTAATTACGCCTACCAAAAGGGGCATAATTAATTCGGTAAGCTAAAACATTTAGTTTCTTACTAAAAAAAAATAATTTTTCATAGGAATCAATAAAAATACTATATGATTTAACGTTTTTCTTAAATACTCATTCTATAAAAAAAAAAAATACAACAAATTTTTTTTGGAACTCCGGTATATGGAGCCATACTTTTTACTGCTTGCTGTTTTCCATACTGGCCGACTACGAAGTGCCAGCTTGGCAGCATGGGTTGATATGAACAATTATCAATATCTCGAAATGCGCACAATTGTAACAATGTTTTTTTTTGTTTGTTTTTTAAATATGTCCACTAATTTTTAGTATTATCTAGAGCTCGGCGAAATATGGCATTTTTTTTATTTTAAACTAAAAGTACAAAATTGGAAAAATAATTACCTGTTTAAAAAATCTAAAAATAAAAAAACGCAAAAAAAAATTGCCTTCTCTTTTTAATTAAGATTTAAAATTGGTTGTTTGAAACAGAAAAATGTTTCGTTTTCTTTAAACTTAACTACTTTAAAAAAAACGAATTAAATCTTCCGATTAATCGCGTTTTTATACTTTTCTTCTGCCATAGCAGATGACCTCACACTGGGATCTTTGGAGATCACTTTTCGATGTAAACTATCAACTCTATGGTCGGATAATCTGTGCTGATCTCCTTTTGAGCGTACTCCTCGCTAAAGGGCTCCAGGGTTGCTTGGCTAATTACACTCCATTTCGAGGTGTCCAGCGGGACTTTCTGCTTTTCGAAGATCTTAAATATCCTTAAATGTCCTTTGGTAGTGGTGAAGCACCACCGCACCAAATCGAATTACTCGATAAACAAATTGCCGAATCATAGCTATAACTTTATTTTTTTCTCCTTCCCAGTGAGAAATAGAATTCTGAATTCTCTGAATTTCATAAAATTTATACACATAAAGCACAAAAACAAACTTAAACGTTGGTTGCTTGCAATATTATACATTTTTTTATACCCTTGCAGAGGGTATTATAATTTTGACCAGATGTTTGCAACGCAGTGAAGGAGGCATCTCCGACCCCATAAAGTATATATATTCTTGATCAGCATCACCAGTCGAGTCGATCTAGCCATGTCCGTCTGTCTGTCCGTCTGTCTGTCCGTCTGTCTGTCCGTCTGTCCGTCTGTCGGTTTCTACGCGAACTAGTCTCTCAGTTTTTGAGCTATCGGGCTGAAATTTCCAGCATAGTCTTATTTCTTTAGCACGCAGTATATATGTCGGAATGACCGAAATCGGACTACTATATCCTATAGCTGCCATAGGAATGATGGCGAAATTAATGTAAAAAAAATTTAACTTCTCTGTTTTTCAACGTATTTCTATAAATTTTCAGACATAGCAGTTTTTTATGGTTCTAGAATTACGGTTTTAATTTCATTAAGATCGGACCACTATATCATATAGCTGCCATAGAAGCGATCGGTCAATTTATATGAAAATGTAAAATTCTACATGTAAAATGTAAAATTTACAAAATTCTATATTTTTTCAACATTACTAAAATGGTTCGATTTTCAATGATCCAATTGCAGACTGCAAGGGTATACCAACTTCGGTTTACCGAAGTTAGCTTTCTTTCTCGTTTTATTTTGAGAGCTATGGCGGTTCACTACTACCAAGGCAAACACTGAATTTTATTTTTCACTTTTACCTATGTACACATATCTACGCCAATTTAAAACTACTGTTTACTCACGATTTGTTGAATTGTTTTTCAAATACACAAGTTAAAATCCACACACTCGGAAAATTTGGTTTGAGTTACGTTACTGAGATGAACAGCGAGCAATTTAACAGCGACCGAAACATAACCTCAATTAATGAACTAGAGATGGGGTAAAATCGATTCTTTTTTTTTTGTTCAAACATCGAAATTTTCGATATGGATAGTCCAAACCATGTATACTATCGACAAAATAAAATGGGTAAACAAAAACAAATGGGGTTCGCCGAACTCGCTGTCATCCACAAATCTCAACCTGCACATCAATTAAGCCTCAGACAGGAAATCTACCAAAGCATATAAAAGTCAGATCGCTTGCGTCAAGAACTCAGTTTGAAGTGAACGGAGCTGCAGTCAAGATCTCGTTCCCTTATTTATTTTAAGAAGTTCCTAGTTTATATATTTTTGGTATTTATTTATTTATTTTTGTCCGGATGACCTCACTTGTTTGCCCTCCTCTGTCGCATATAAAATTTTTTCCTGATTTTAAGACAAATTTTTCTTAAAACTAGGACGAATCGCCTTTGGTGCCTTTTTTAGCGCGATTTTCTATACATACGGGCGAAAAGCTGGTTTTTTAGGGCGATTTTAGGTAAACATTTTTATGAGTGCATCATCCGGATTACGTGCCCGGCAGCCGTCAAGCATTTCACAAACACCTTGGTCATTAATCTTGTTTATTCTAGTCATTGTCTTATTCTATTTATATATTCATTCATTCATAACATACATATGTATGTATTTATAATTTATTCATCTCAATCGATCTCTTATTAACTACACTAGTTCACACTCAAAATGCTCCAAGCCTGTTGATGCGAAATTCTGGTAGAGTTGAATCCCCAGATCACGAAAATGGCTATGCTGGTGATTCCAGTTGTCTTTCCCTTCAGTTTCCCGTTCTTATAATATTTTTAATCACATTACACTGACTAGTATTTAATTAGTTTTAGTAGTTTACCGCTCCTCTACCCCCTTAACCCCACCTAAAAAGCCAAAAATACAACAGATATTTCATGGACATGCTGTTTCCGAATTCCGTGAACTTGAAGCGTGTGAAGTTTATGGCGTATCTCGAGCACGAGTTCATACATAACTTTCACATTATTCCAGTTGATAAGCTGATCAAAGGTCGATTCCAGGAGAACTTCGATTTTCTAAAGTATTTTAGGATGTTCTTTGATGCCAATGTGGATGAGGGCCGGGACTATGATGCCAGAGTGGTCCGCGACGGCGCCCCGATGGGTTTCGGCCCCGAATCACACGTGAAGTCGTGGCCTCCCACTGGTAATGGCGATGGCATGGCCACCATTTACCGCTGTGCGAGCACGCACTCGGTGGTGACATCTGCAAGGACGGCCCCTGCCGCCAAGAGGACACGCTGCAGCTCTGTGGGCCCTGGCACGGCCATCGACCACTGGCAGCTATGGGACACGCACAACAAAAACCAGATAAAAGAGTTGCAGGACAGAATACAGAAATTAGAGAAAGAGAACAATTTTTATTTAAATAAGTGCCGCTTAGTGGAGGACCACTGTCTAAATTCTGATAAACACAATGAGCATCACTCTTCTAAAGAGATTTTGAAAATTTCAAACTGAAACTGAAACTGAAAAACTTGCAAATGAAATAGTGAATATATTTTCATTAGATAAAGCTAGTTCCTTTTCGACTACTGCTCAGCCATGGGGAAAGGCTATTTTATTATTATTCTTTAGCATGCCTTGGGTTGAAAACGGCCATGGAGGACGATACCCCTGAAACCCATGGGAGACCGACTAAAAGATTCGCCAGACGCCATATTTATATCTAAACTTCGGCGTCTGCTCCCTGTTAGTGACAGTGAGTGAAAGCACACAAATTTGCAACTACAAGTGCGTGACATCTAGGGTTGCATGATATTTAAAAAATATCGTATCAATGATATTGTCATTTTTGAAAAATATCAAAATGATTTCTTTAAAAATCAAGAAAAAATATCGATATATCGAGTATTTATGATATTTAAATTTTTTTTTTATTTTTAGGATCAGAAAGCCTTTAGAAATCTCTTTCTCTCTATCTCATTATTCGTATACATTACCTCTCTATTGATCCTAATGATCCACATGAATTCATTCAAACAAAACTAACAACACAAATACTTCATATTAAGCTTTTATTACTTAAAGCAATGGAAAATACTGTAAGTTAAAGTTAAAGTTATTTCCAATATTGTTTCGCCAGTGACTTTAAAAATACACGATTTGTTACGTGCCGATCAGTCATACGGCTGCGTGAGTCGCACACTACACGTTTAATTGCCGAAGCCATCCTTTCTGAGGATACCGAGCTACCTGGTATTATCAGATAGCGTAATGCTTACTTAGACAAATGTTACATGGTCTGCTGTTGCGAGTTCCAATACTGCATTGGGTCAGCTTCCCAATTACTATTTGGCAAAGAAATATATACGTGGAACTCGTTTTCGTAGGGGCTGACCGAAAACAAAATATCAGAAAATATATAAAAAAATATTTATATATCGATATTACAGCTTAAAAATATCATGATAAAAATATTTATTTTTTTTGCAAATATATCGATATTTTGATATTTTTATATATTTTCGACAACCCTAGTGACATCTCCCTGGACACCTCCCAAGACAAACAACCCTGGAGCCCTGTAGCGAGGAGTACGCTCAAAAGGCGATCAGCACAGACTATCCGACCATAGAGTTGATAGTTTACATCGAAAAGTGATCTCCAAAGATCCCAGTGTGAGGACATCTGCTAAGGCAGTTTCGCAACATTTAAAAATAACAGTGAAAACTTTTTTTAGCGCTTTTTTTTTTTTAGATTTTTTAAAAAGGTCATTGTTAAAATAAAAAAAAATCCATATTTCGCCGAGCTCTAGATAATACTAAAAACGAGAAAGAAAGCTAACTTCGGTAAACCGAAGTTGGTATACCCTTGCAGTCTGCAATTGGATCATTGAAAATCGAACCATTTTAGTAATGTTGAAAAAATATAGAATTTTGTAAATTTTACATTTTACATGTAGAATTTTACATTTTCATATAAATTGACCGATCGCTTCTATGGCAGCTATATGATATAGTGGTCCGATCTTAATGAAATTAAAACCGTAATTCTAGAATTATAAAAAACTGCTATGTCTGAAAATTTATAGAAATACGTTGAAAAACAGAGAAGTTAAATTTTTTTTTAACTTAAATTAGCCATCATTCCTATGGCAGCTATAGGATATAGTAGTCTGATTTCGGTCGTTCCGACATATATACTGCGTGCTAAAGAAATAAGACTATGCTGAAAATTTCAGCCCGATAGCTCAAAAACTGAGAGACTAGTTCGCGTAGAAACCGACAGACGGACAGACGGACAGACAGACAGACAGACAGACGGACAGCCAGACGGACATGGCTAGATCGACTCGACTGGTGATGCTGATCAAGAATATATATACTTTATGGGGTCGGAGATGCCTCCTTCACTGCGTTGCAAACATCTGGTCAAAATTATAATACCCTCTGCAAGGGTATAAAAATTGTATTTCCATAACCTTTAAACTAAAAGAATAACTTACATTAAATATATTGTTTTTATATAAAAACAGCATTTATGAAGTTTTAATCGAATATCATGAAAAATAGCGAGTATATGCCAATTTAATCCGATAGTGCCTATATTATATAGAAGTCCGATTTCGCATGAAATTTAAAATCTGCTGTTATACGCAAGGGTATAAAAATAACAATGTAATGTAAATTTATAACATTTATACATAGCTATAAAATTTTACATTTTACATGATTTTACATTTTCATATAAATCGACCGATCGTTTCTATGGCAGCTATATGATACTATATATGATAATTCTAGAACCATAAAAAACTGCTATATCTGAAAATTTATAGAAATTCGTTGAAAAACAGAGAAGTTAAAATTTTTTTTACATTAATTTCGCCATCATTCCTATGGCAGCTATAGGATATAGTAGTCCGATTTCGGTCATTCCGACATATATACTGCGTGCTAAAAAAATAAGACTATGCTGAAAATTTCAGCTTGATAGCTCAAAAACTGAGAGACTAGTTCGCGTAGAAACCGACAGACGGACAGACGGACAGACAGACGGACAGACAGACGGACATGGCTAGATCGACTCGGCTGGTGATGCTGATCAGGAATATATATACTTTATGGGGTCGGAGATGCCTCCTTCACTGCGTTGCAAACATCTGGTCAAAATTATAATACCCTCTGCAAGGGTATAACTAGTGGAGATATTCAACAAAAAAACCAAAAAAAAAAAAAACATTGCTACAATTGTGCGCAATTCGAGATATTGATAATTGTTCATATCAACCCATGCTACCAAGCTGGCACTTCGTAGTCGGCCAGTATGGAAAACAGCTAGCAGTAAAAAGTATGGCTCCATATACCGGAGTTCCATTTTTTTTTTTTTTTTATAAAATGAGTATTTAAGAAAAATGTTAAATCATTTAGTATTTTTATTGATTCCTATGAAAAATTAATTTTTTTTAGTAAGAAACTAAATGTTTTAGCTTACCGAATTAATTATGCCCCTTTTGGTAGGCGTAATTTAAAAAACCTAATACCTTAACATTTTTGCATATTATTATACAAAAAAAATTAGTTAGATAACTTCAATAGTTCAAAAGTTATTAATCTTGCAAGCGAGCCACTGCGCGGCGGCTTTGTCAGCCAGAACGCTGTGGCTGTTGCCGACGGCAAATATTTTCGTTCCAAATTCGAGGTGGTGCTGCGGCGACGCAGATGATCCGCTCCGGCCTAGTACTTCTTTTGCCGCGGTACATCCATCCGCAGCAAAACCTGGAAGTGCGCGGCCGAATGGCAACGCCATAAGCCATTCGAGGCGGTGCCACGGCGCGGCGGATGATTCGCTCCGGCGCTAGTACATATTTTGCCGCGGTACATCCATCCGCAGCAGAACCTGGAAGTGCACTGCCGGCAACTATATTGTTATGCGCGCCCGAAAGGCGGCGCCACAAGCCTCCAGAGCACAGAGGACGAACTTGACAGGAAAACAAATACTTATAGTTGTGATGTCGGAAAACAGAAATCGGCTGTCGGGCAGTGTATGTTTTATAGAAGTAAGGTATTATATAGTATGGTAATACATTCGGTAAATTTCTGTTAGTTGGGCCCCTTCCAAACAATTAAAAAAAAAAAAAAAAAAAACATAGATAGGGGGTGTTTCAACGTACATTTGGATATTAAAATTATGTTGGAGGCGCTCTTAGTTTAGTCGCAGTCCATCTTTGAAATTTAGATGTTTACAGTGGTCTGTGAAGCTTAAAATTTTTGTTAAATTGTGCTTAGCGTACATACTACTTGTATATATGTCGACACTATGCACACTTTGAATACATTCATGCTTGAAATATAAATAAAACAAACATTTTACAACGTAAAATACGTAGTAATTAAAAAATGTTAAAATTGTTTGGAAGGGCCGAACTAACAGAAATTTACCCTTTTTAGTATTATCTAGAGCTCTGCGTAACATGGCATTTTTTTTTAAAACTAAAAGTGCAAAATTGGGAAAAAACAAGACCTATTTAAAAAATTAAAAAAAACGCGAAAAAAAGTTTGCCTCTTCTTTTTAATTAAGATTTAGAATTGGTTGTTTAAAACAGAAAAATGTTTCGTTTTCTGTTTGCTAAATTCAACCACACGAAATCCGACATTTACAACGAGTTTTTGGAAAACGAGCCACTGTGCGCCGTACCAAAGACTAATATAATTTATTATTATTAAAGAGTCTTTGGCCGTACCATTGGTGAAATAAAACAAGAGAGAAACTCTAGCTTTTAGCGCAATTTTATTTTTCTTGCTCTGGATAAGTCAGTAGTTTAGGGGCAAGTAAGTACTAATACATAAAGCTGTGCACCCTCGTTAATACTGCAAAACAATTCTAAAAAATACTAATTCCGTCAATATCGGACGCAAAATATTTCCGCAGAGGCAACTACATTTTTGAATCCGCAGCAGCATTGCACTCTGTGACCTCCCGAAAGCCGCCACCGGAACCCTCCGGAGAACATCACTCTTGACTGGAGTTGCAGCTTCCGTCATTGACTGTAGTAAGATATTAGAACCTGAACTGGACGCAGAAACGGTGCTGTTACCAGTTTGGCTTTCACGTATATATACACCCATATTGTTTCATTTTAACATCGATACCAGTATACCATTGACTTTGAAAGAAAATAGTCGGAAAAGCACCTAAACTTCAAAAGTTTGGTGAGAAAAACAAAAGTTTAAACTAAATAATACATTTTAGTAGAGGACTTTCAAAATGTTCAAACTTGATGACGATTTCGGAAGGTCCAATAGTCGATAGCTTTGAAAGCAGCTTGTTAATCGAACTGGAACTGGAACTTGAACTGGAACCGCCAAAGCATATAAAAGGCGGATCACTTGCGGCAAGAAATCAGTTCTCAGTGAACCGAGCTGCAGTCAAGAGTTCGTTCCCTTATTTATTGTAAGAAGTTCCTAGTTTACTTAATTTTTGGTATTTATTTATTTATATCTCCGGCATAGTCCTGGCAAAAGGCGACGCACTCGGCGTCTACAGCCCTGATGTCCATTCGAGGTGCTACAACTGTAGGGACTCCAACTAGAGGTGATATTACTAAAACCCCTGCTGGCTATGTAAGACCTTGAGCTTTGTGTCAGATTCGAGTCCACCAGCATTGGCGCGCGGGGTTCACCGCACTCGCTGCCGTCCACAAATCTCAGCCAGCACATTAATTTATCCTCATGAAGGACCAGCAGATCGGTTTTGTGCGGAGCCTGGCCAGAGGCAGGCATGCCGAGCTTCTGGCATCCCTCAAACAACTTGCAGATCAGGTCGTGATCGCGAAGTAGGCGCCCAAGGAACTGAATACCCAGTTGCGAACCCGACGCCCTTGTAATCCTCTCCAACTTTCGCGTGAGGTCATACACCACAGTCCTGGCAGCCGGCCATCAAAATTTTCCAAAAATAATTTTAAAAATATATATATAGATATTGGAGTCCGCATTGACGTCCACTTTGATATCCTGCGGATCCTCCGGCAACACGGTATTATCAAGAATGGGGCAAAGTTCGGGTGGCCTCCAAGCAGAACTTGAGGGATCGATGCAAGCTCCAGTTGGGTCAGTAAAATAATGCCTTTGATCCGTATTGTTTCATTTAAAATTTTGTACTTTTTTCCGAAAAGAATTACTATAAACTGGAAAACTATTAAAGTGCGAGTATCAATTACTTGACAATGACAACGCTGTAATCGAACTCCAGCACGGGCAAGCAGGTTGAGCATAGTTTTGGAAAGAATTGCTCGACTTTGTAAAATTTGTTAAAATTTAATAGAATGAGAAACTGTAGAGCAGACTTGTTTCTTAGTAGCTCCGAAGAAAATCAAGTTCTTACGAAATATTCTAGGCCGAAAATCGTCAACTTTGCGGCCACAACGGGCAACCCGCTTATTCAATTGGCTTAAGATAGCCGAATAAACTTAATGCAAACGCACACGACCAGCAGTTCGTGTAGGAAATGGTTATTATTACTGTAGGAGTATTTCAGAGTCAGATCGCAGATGTAATATAAATCGTATGATTTCAATTAATTTGTGCGCTTTTTTTAATTTGCCGATTAAAGCCGAGCTCCCAAGCCTGAACTTTGATTGATTCCACTCGAATTGACAAGGAATTGTGAATTGCGAATAACAAATGAATGAGATGTTTTGCAGCCACATTCGAAAGGTTATTCAATAATAAGGAACTCCACTTCCTAGTGGGTGGATTTTTATGTACTCTTAGAGCAAAAATATTTGACAAATATATATGGCAGCTGTACTATATCACAGTTGCCTGATTCTTATAAAATTAAAATATGAATGGGTTTTAGGAAAATGTATTTAATATTTTTTCATATATAATGCAAAGTGTTTGAGGAATGCCAGAAGCTCAGCATGCATGAACTCGAATCTGACACAAAGCTCAAGGTCTGACATAGGCAGCAGGGGTTTTACTAATATCACCTCTAGTTGCAGTCTCTCCAGTTGTAGCACCTCGAATGGACATCAGGCCTGTGATCCCTCCACAGTCCAGTCTGTCTGCAGCACTATTGTCCTTTACAATCAGAGTCAGGACGACACTAGCTGCCACTCTGAGAAGTGCTGCCTCGATGTCTCTGCAAACGCTCACACAAGTGAGTGGATCACGCGGATTACTCGACCTATTTGTCCACCCTACAGGTGCGTGACTTTTATACAACACTTCGATCTAGTGCGGTGGTGCTTCATCATTCCAACACCGAACGAGCGTACTTTCTGCAGGATTTTTAAGGTCCTGGAAAAGCAGAATTTCCCGCTGGACACCTCACAGTGGTGTGTAATAAGTCAAGCAACCCAAGATCCCTGTGGCGAAGATGACGATCAAAAGGCGGTCAGCCCAGAGTATACGAACATGAAGGTAGTTGTTTATATAGACAAGAGGAGCGCCAAACTGATCTCCCATTGCTCCAAGCTTGATTACTTGGTTTGGCATTTGCCGTTCACCCAGTGTGAGGGCCTCTGCTAAGGCAGCTTCCGAACTTTTCTTTTTAGCGACTTAAACAAAATTATTAGTTAGAACTTAAATTTATTGTTTATACACTTTTTTATAGATGATACGATTTATAACGAAAAAATTATCTGCTTGGCGAACTTCAACAAAAGCGTTTCATTTAAGGGGACCGGAAGTGTAAACATATCTTTCTTATAAATTGTTATAGTATAATATAAATTGTTATATATTCTTTTTATTTTGTAGAAAAATATATATGTTTATAAAATTATTTCTGGAAAATTTTGATGGCCGGCTGCCAGTAATCAAGCTTGGCCATGAGACTGGTGTATGACCTCACGTTGGAGAGGATCACAAGGGCGTCGGATTCGAAACTTGGTATTTAGTTCCTTGGGCGCCTAGTTCGCGATCACGACCTGATCTGCAAGTTGTTTGAGGGATGCCAGAAGCTCGGCATTCCTGCTTCTGGCCAGGCTCCGCACAAAACCGATCTGCTGGTCCTTCATGAGGATAAATTGATGTGCTGGCTGAGATTTGTGGATGGCAGCGAGTCAGTGCTGATGGACTCGAATCTAACACAAAGCTCAAGTTCTGACATAGCCAACAGTGGTTTTACTAATATCGCCTCTAGTTGCAGCCCCTCCAGTTGTAGAACCTCGAATGGACATCAGGCCTTTGGAAGCGGAGTGCGTCGCCCAGAGCAGCAACAACAGCAGCGCCTAGTCCGTCCGCAGCACGGCTGGCCAAGTGCTGCCGTGAATGGCAGGCCGCGGTGCGCCATTACCATCCGCACCGCAGCCACCATCAGCATCCGCACCTCGGCCTGCCTCTGTGCCCCTTTGCCGCCTTTCGGAAGGTTCGACTGCGGCGGCACAACAAAGTTGCCGGCCGTGCTTCCAGTTTTTGCGCCAATGGGGTACCGCGGCAAAAGAAGTAGGAGCGCCGCTACAGCCATCACCTCGAATTGGGAAATCAAAATTTGCCGTCGGCAAACCACTTGCCACTTGCGTTCTGGTTGACAAAGCATTGGTGAAACGAATTTCGCTGTTTTTGTATCCGCAGCAGCATGACTTCTGTGATTCATGGTTCTGTGACTTCCCGAAAGGCGCCAGCGGAACCCTCCCCAGCACAGCAATTCTTGGCTGGAGCCGCATCCACAAATTTCCACTTAGCTAAATTATACGTGTATATAAAATTATATTATATTAATTCTGCAAGTTGTCCTCAATGCAGAAATAAATCGCAATCGATATTTAAAAAAAAACAACTAAATTTATAACTAAATAATATGCTTTAGTGGTGAACTTTCGAAATTTTCAAATTTGATGACGATTTCGGAAGGGCCGATAGTCGATAGCTTTGAAAGGAGCTTGTTCATCGAACTGGAACTGGAACTAGAACCTGAACTGGAACCGCCAAAGCATATAAAAGGCGGATCCCTCCTTGCTGCAAGAAATCAGTTCTCAGTGAACCGAGCTGCAGTCAAGAGCTCGTTCCCTAATTTATTTTAAGGAGTTCTTGATTTGTTTATGGGGTTTTTATTATCTTGCCATGGCCATATATGCGGGTGACCGCACTTGTTCACCAGGCAGAACTCCTTGCAACGTGAGTTGTCATCAAAGTTTCTCACTGTTATTTTTGTTTAAGGCGCCAAAAAGAAATGTTGCGAAACTGCCTTAGCAGATGTCCTCACACTGGGATCTTTGGAGATCACTTTTCGATGTAAACTATCAACTCTATGGTCGGACAGTCTGTGCTGATCGCCTTTTGAGCGTACTCCTCGCTACAGGGCTCCAGGGTTGTTTGTCTTGGGAGATGTCCAGGCAGATGTCACGCACTTGTAGTTGCAAATTTGTGTGCTTTCACTCACTGTCACTAACAGGGAGCAGACGCCGAAGTTTAGATATAAATATGGCGTCTGGCGAATCTTTTAGTCGGTCTCCCATGGGTTTCAGGGGTATCGTCCTCCATGGCCGTTTTCAACCCAAGGCATGCTAAAGAATAATAATAAAATAGCCTTTCCCCATGGCTGAGCAGTAGTCGAAAAGGAACTAGCTTTATCTAATGAAAATATATTCACTATTTCATTTGCAAGTTTTTCAGTTTCAGTTTCAGTTTCAGTTTTAAATTTTCAAAATCTCTTTAGAAGAGGGATGCTCATTGTGTTTATCAGAATTTAGACAGTGGTCCTCAACTAAGCGGCACTTATTTAAATAAAAATTGTTCTCTTTCTCTAATTTCTGTATTCTGTCCTGCAACTCTTTTATCTAGTTTTTGTTGTGCGTGTCCCATAGCTGCCAGTGGTCGATGGCCGTGCCAGGGCCCACAGAGCTGCAGCGTGTCCTCTTGGCGGCAGGGGCCGTCCTTGCAGATGTCACCACCGAGTGCGTGCTCGCACAGCGGTAAATGGTGGCCATGCCATCGCCATTACCAGTGGGAGGCCACGACTTCACATGTGATTCGGGGCGCCGTCGCGGACCACTCTGGCATCATAGTCCCGGCCCTCACCCACATTGGCATCAAAGAACTTCCTAAAATACTTTAGAAATTCGAAGTTCTCCTGAAATCGACCTTTGATCAGCTTCTCAACTGAAATAATGTGGATTACAGACATCTTCTCAAAGCTTGCCTGTAAAATCTTGAAGTTATGTATGAACTCGTGCTCGAGATACGCCATGAACGTCACACGCTTTAAGTTCACGGAATTCGGAAACAGCATGTCCATGAACTGTCTTGTATTTTTGGCTTTTTAGGTGTGGTTAAGGTGGTAGGGGAGCGGTAATCTACATAAATTTCGCGTGAAATGCATTTGCGGGCGATAAATTCGGCAACTGCCAGGCTTGGACAGCGATAATCAACGCAATTGCAATCGGTTTTTATCGTAATTTAGGTTTGGCTTAAGTGGCTCGGACTAACAAGCGGGCACAAGCGCTTTCCGGTCAGAGCCAGAGTTGAATTCTGATTGAGCCAAGTTCGGGACAAATCTGGACGCCAGAGTGTGCTTGGGGTAGGCAAATTTTGGAAGCTGTTTTATTCGATATTTTAGCTAGAAATTAAATTATTAAATGAAATGCTAGTCAGTGTAATGTGATTGAAAATATTATAAAAACTGGAAAGTGAAGGAAAAGACAACTGGAATGCGAACAATATTGGGATATATCTGAAAGCCCCCGAATTTCCAGAAGCCTTACCTCCATCAGTTAATAAATGCACACCTTGAAAGTTTTTCTCCGACAGAAAAGATGATAAGATAAAATACCTCAATAAATGACAGTGAAAGGTGACAGCTAACTTACAGGGCTGCATTTCCATGCGTTTTAGGTGTTACTTATGGGGTTGTCACCTGCATTTTTTTAACTTGCGTGCTATTTTTAAATTAAATAGAATATATAATAAAATAATATATATTTCTAATAAATTTGTATTGTAGGAGTCGCCGGCTCGAGGTTAATTAAGTTTTACATTAAATAAAAACATAAACTTTCGTCTTCCTTCTTCCTTTTCCAATATATTTCGAATCCCTTCGGGATAACACAACAATCAATTACAAGTTTATCACAATAACAACAAAATATAACCTACATGAGAACACAGCGTCCGTTTCGTCCGCTGTAAAGTTTGCAACTAATTTGTCTTTTATCTTTTTTGGTCAAGTAGGTGTCTGTATTAAGAAATGAGCCCCAGTTAAACCAGTTAAACTCTTAGAATTTCTAGAGCGGGGTGACGAACAGAATACAAAATGTATAAAACAGGTCTTTCTCGACTATTGGTCTCTCACTCTCACTTACTGTTTCTTCGCACATTTCAAAAATATAGATCCCGCCAAATACAATAATGTATGCAAAAGCCGAGTACAGGAGTTTAGAAGAACAGATAAAGTTATAGTAATTAAACTGGTAGAGGCCAATTCAATAATAAGGGATTTGGGCAATATTAAACATTTGCATAAATAACGGCCTGGAAGGAAATAGGTCCCTCGGTGGCCAAAACCTTCATTGCCAAGCTGGAAAAGGAAATGTTCAGCAATGGACTCTAACCAAATGTATGCCAGCAAGGATATTGTGTACAATCAGAGTCTCGCATATATCAAGAATTAAGTAACTTCGAATCGTTTCACAAGTCCAACAATTTGGTGGCAGCAGGAGTAGCTGCGGCAGCCACCGCCACCACCCAGATGGTGGTTATTTCCATTTGGTAAAAACAGAATCACCAGCAACAGCCGGTAAAGCGGCCCTTGTCCTGGTTGTCGATCCAGGAAAGAATGTTGGACAAGTAATATATATATATTTCAAATAAATTATTTTGTCAACACAGCTTATTTAAGATTGGTATGACCGCATCATTTAGCTCCAAAAAATGCCGAAGAGCGTTTTAAGAAGCGGTCACGCTGGAAAAAGATTACATCTTTTTCGGGTTGCGAACTGTTCTGCTGGCTCATAATGAAATAACATAAGGTGGTCTCGTCGGCAACAGACATCCACTTATTGTATGCTTGCAATAAGTGCGAGTGAAAGGAACATAGTAAACTGAGTGTCGTATTGACTGTGAGTGAGGCGGCAATGTGATTGTTGATTAACCCTTAGCATGTCCGGCTTTGAATATGGCACTTATAATAAAAAGATGCGATTTTTTTTTAAAGTTAGATTTTTAATAATTAAACGCTGATTTTGGTTCTTAATACAAATTTTTTTGTTTAAGTACTTAACTCTAAAATATATTCATTTTTTAAAGTAAAAAGAAATTACAAGTTTATCCAGCTCTACATTTTGTGCTGCGATTACTAATTTTTCTTTTAAATGGTTTGTTACTTTAAAATTTTCTTTTGTATAATGAGAAAAAATTATTTCTAGCTCTTTGAGCTTATTTTTGAATTGATAATTGATTTAATTGAATTGATTTAATAAGGCCCCCGTGAGACACCTCATCTACATAGCTAAATGTCGAAGATTGTTTCAAGCAGTCACTCAGCCTTAGCCCTTTAATGACATAGCCGGCAACATACTCTATGGCATCCTACGTAAAAAAAGAATGGAATATTAGTAAAAAATAAAGTAATTTTTTAGTATTCTTTTTATTTTTTTAAATTTTAATTAAGCCTTAATAAGTAAAAAAATGCATATACTTGTGCCGCAAAAAACTCACCTGCTATGCCTCGTAATTCTGCGCCTCGAAAAGCGCTAGAATCCCCACGACTCTTGCCAAACATTTTGTTCTTCTTTTTTTAAATATTTGGTGAGAATCTGAAGCTCTATTATTGCTTGTTTCAAAGCTTTTTTCCACTTTTTGCCAATAATTTAAAATTTTAGTTTTTGGCAAAATTAGGGGTAAAACAATTCGCCTCAGGGCAGATATGAAAATATTTATTTATAATTGTATCCATAATATTAATTTCTTTCAGGATATCATATTTAATATGATATATATATATACTTTCAATCTGTTTATTTCATCAGATAATTCACTTTTTTCTATTTTATTGTATAAATTAGATAAGACATAGTTTACTTCCCATTTTTTAGATAAAACGTTCAGACAATGGTTGAAATCCCAGAGCAATGGGATATTTATACTAATCCTAAGATTAATCGGATTATGATAAATAATTATGCCCAGGACTAGGTTACTTTTTTTTATGGTTTTCAATTGATCTATTATGTGATCAATAACTTTCTGAACTCGTCTCTTTTTATATTTTTTTCACTATGTCAACGACGCAAATTAAAAAGTCTAATCCGTCGAATGACTGGAAGGCATACAGCTGCGGTCAAAATAATAGTTTACATTTTTTTTAGAATTTTTTTTTACAATGTTTTTACAATTTTTTCTTTAATTTTCATTGAAATTTAACTAATAGTAGCTAATTATAATAAACAACAACTATGGATAATTCATAAGATTTTTCCACAAAAAATAAAAATGTGAATTTTTCCAAAAAATTGTTTGGTCAAAATAAGAGTAGTGAAACGTTTCAAAATTTTCACAGCCAAAAAAAAAACGTTTATAGGTTGAATTATGTACTGTATATACTTCATCTATATTTATATTATATTTTAGTATTTTGTTGCATATCCTTTGTTTGCTATGACAGCTGCACAGCGCCTATGCATGGAATCAACCAAGTTTTGGCCTCTCTTTGCAGGAATAGAGCTCCAAGTCCTTTGTACAGCTTCCCAAAGTGGGAAGTTATTGCTTGGTTTTATTTCTGAGATTGCTCTTTTTACGTCGCACCATAAATTCTCAATAGGATTGAGATCGGGTGACTGTGCGGGCCACTCCATGACATTTACTTGGTTGGCTGCGAACCACTCCTTAGCATGTTGACTTGTATGTTTTGGATCGTTATCCTGCTGGAACGTCCAAATAAGAGGCATACCAACTCCATAGTATGAAAAACTTGCCCAAATTATAATTGATGAACCACCATGCTTTACCGTTTTCAGCGTATACTTTGGAGAAAACGCACTTAAGGGTGGTCGTCTAACAAACTGCCGAGAGCCTCGGCCTCCAAACAAAACTATTTTTGACTCATCCGACCACAAAATATTCCTCCACTTTTCCAAAGGCCAATTCAAGTGCTGCCTTGCGAACTTTAAACGTTTGGCGGCATGTTTTTTGTGAGTAAGGGCACTCTTCTTGGACTTCTTGAAATGAGGTTATTATTTCTAAGTCGTCTTCTTACCGTTTCCAAACTTACATTTAAGTCACATGTTTTTTTTCAGAGATGCAGCAGACGCGAAAGGCTCTATTCTTGCCTGTCTTGTTAAGCGATCCACAGATCTTTTGTCCAATAATTTGGGTCGACCACGCGTTTCATTTGCTGGCTCATATTTAACAGCATTTCTAATCATTGTAGAAGAGCAGCCAATAATATTTTGCACTTCGACATAAGTCTTTCCAGCAGAAATCAATTTTTTAATACGATCTCGCCTCTCGGCAGTACAGTGTTTGCCACGCCCCATGTAGCCAGAAATAATTTTAAAGAAAAAATCCAAAAATGCTAGGGACTATTAAATAACATCTAAGTTTATTGTTAAACAACACAAACCTTGTTAAAAATTGAGTAAATTAAATTATTCTTGATCATTTCTCTGGCACTACTATTATTTTGACTGAGTCAAGCACGCGGGTCATTGCAAATGAAGGCGAAAATAAATACAAAGAGGTATGAGAACCGAAATTAACTGCACATTCTTAGCGAGCAGATAATTACAGTTACTTAAGAGACAAAATGAATTAGATTGGCGAAGAAATAGAGAAAATAATGAGAAAAAACTCTCTGAGCGAACGACACTACTATTATTTTGACCGCAACTGTACGTGTGAGCAATAAAATGTAGTTTTTTTCTGTCCGAACTGAAATTTAGTAATTTTTTGTTTAAAAAAGAATTATTATTAACGAAGGAAGCGAGGACGCGTGCGAGAGAAGAGGAAAGATGAACTTGCTTTTTATTTTTTGTGAAACCAACATCCTAAGAATAAAAAGTCCAAATTTTAAATCGATCGGAGCAAAAACAACGAAGTAATGGGTAGTTGAACATATATACATATATATACATATTTCATAATTCACGAAATACATTAACCTAAAGTTCTTTCACGAAATAAGCTCTGACATTGAAGAAGTCAATATTTTAACTTTTTTCTAAATTTAAATAGTATTGAATTGAATTGTAAAAAAAAATGCATTAAAATTTTGTTTATATATCTACACGACTTTAAAATTTGGTTGAACCTCTGCACGAAATAAGTTGTGAGCCACTGTACTGACTCAGACACGCAAAAAATTTTCCTAAGCATTGAGTCAAAACGAGAGGCCAATAGTTACCCTCTCGCTCTATCGCGCTGCTAGAAACACTTTTCGCATGTCTCGCTTGCCCTCAAAACGAATAACGGATTAATCGCAAGTAAGAAAAAAGGCATTGAAACCGAATAACGGGTTCGAAAAAAACTACAGTACAGTTACGTATATATACATACAGTGACGAACTTAATTATTGGCACAGTTGGCATGTCTGACTTTCACACAGCTTTTCTCCCCTAAAAATTGTGATTTTTACATCAAACAAATTTTTGTCATATACATTGTTTAATTTACAACACAACTAACTTTATTACACTTCCGTATCTCTTTTCATTAATTTAAAAAAATTAACAATGTAAAAAAAACAGCAGATTTTTCCTGAACAAAATTATTGGCACACTTGGGTTATACTAAACTATTTTGGTAAAATTTAATCGATTTTGCTATTTTTTTCTTTAAAATCCCCGTTATCTCTAATTTTGGAATGGCATGGCGATAAATTTTCAAAGAGAAAACATCCTAGTACCCTTTTTTCTTAGCAAAAATTGCTATATTTCGCGAAAATGGGCGGTAAACAAAAGTAAACCACCGTATGGCACCGTACATATGGCTTAAACTAAGCCTTAAAGCAGAACCTTTTTACAATCTACTTACTGTTGGCATATGTAAGCCATCAATGAGAAAAAATCCTGGCTTCATCCAGTCACCCAATGTTTTTATCAGGTCTATCGTGCCTTCATCGGTTAAGGTCGCCACCAGAGACCGGCACCAGTGCCTGATTTTAGCACTACTAGTGTACTTGCCTAAAAACCGTTGGCAGTGCTACTCACACTGCATAGTATGCGGTTGCAGTGTTAAAACACTGCATAGAACGTAAGTGCGACGCAGACAACGCACAATAACACACTGTGTAAAAACGCACAGTCAAAAATTGATTCCGTTAGTTTTATGAGCGGCGATCTCGCACGTTCTGTTTTGATGCTTTGTTTTTGTCTCCTACTTTTATACCGCGTAGGAATGGGCAAGCCGAAAATCGACAAGTACGAAAATGACATAGAAGAAAAAACACAAGCATTAACCGTTAATTTTACGGACTTCGTTTTGATTTACTTTTCCTATTTTTTTCTCGCGAAGAAAAAAGTATGTATATATTTTGGGGAATTCTGCACTTACTTCTTTATTCATTATTTAGTGAGATTTCTAAGAGACAGTCGCATCAAAGAAAAAAAATTTTAATGTCGGATCACGCGGATATTGCCGAACAAATTGCAAGTGGAGTTTACTCGTTAGAGCCTAGACGAAAGGGAAAGAGTTTCATTTGGAACATACTTGCTGATATAAAAAAGGAAGATGGGTCAAATATAACCGATGTAGTTTACTGCCGTTCATGCCGGAAAATTTTAAAATGTGTTGCAAATAACACCTCCAATTTAGTTCGGCACAAATGCTGCCAAGCATTTAAGCAACCAGCTACATTAAAAACTGTATCTACTCCAGACAAAAAGGAAGCATTAGATGCAGTGTCCAGGTGGATCGTTGAGGACTGTCGCCCGTTTTCGGCTGTGAGTGGATGTGGCTTTAAGTCGATGGTGCAATTTTTTATAAAAATCGGAGCTACCTATGGAGAATTTGTTGATGTCAAAGATCTGCTTCCAAGTCCCACAAGTATTGCTCGCAAGTGTCAGACAGAAGCTGATGATAAAAAAGCGCATCTCAGCAAAGAGTTAAAAGACGTTGTGAGTCGAGGTGGAGCGTCACTCACCATGGATTTATGGACAGATAACTACGTAAAACGCACTTTCCTTGGGGTCACGATGCACTTTCAAAAGAAACATCAGATGGTGGGCTTAATCTTGGGGCTAAAATCGATGGATTTTCAACGATCATCTGCAGAAAATGTTCGAGAGAAATTGAAGTCCCTTTTAAACGAGTTTGACATCACAAGTATGGACAAAATTAAATTTGTGACTGACAGGGGAACAAATATAATTAAGGCCTTAAAAGATAACACGCGCTTAAATTGCAGCAGTCATTTATTTTCTAATGTGATCGACAAAGCATTCGAGGAAACCGATGAACTTGCGGACGTTTTAGTTGGTTGCAAAAAAGTAGTAAAGTATTTTAAAAAAGCTAATTTGCAGCACAAACTAACAACTTCCTTAAAAAATCCTTGCCAAACACGTTGGAACTCCAATTATACAATGTGTAAATCTATTCTTGACAATTGGCTAGAAGTCAATAACATATTAAGTGAAAGTAATGAAAGTCATAGATTGCGAAGTATTAACATTAATACACTTAATGTGATTGTTGAACTATGTAAGAACTTTGAAATTATATTTAAAGAAATGCAAATTTGTAGCTCAGCATCTTTATGCTTCGTTATACCGTCAATACTCAAAGTTAAAAAATTATGTGAAGCCAATAGTTTAGATACACCGCCCATTAGAACTTTAAAATCCAAAATAAGCCACAATGTTTGTAATATATGGGAAACAAACCTGTCAATATATCATAAAGTTGCTTTTTTCTTGTATCCGCCAGCCTTACACATGCAAGATAACGATTTATATGAAATTAAACATTTTTGCATTTTAGAAATGGAAAAACTAGATCAGCACAATTCTTTCGAGCTAATTCCCACAAATAGTGATATTCTACCTATAACTTTAAATTCAGATAGTCCAACTGCATCCTCCTCTAAAAATTCCGATACAAACTCCCCAATAATTAAACATAAATTCTTTTTCTCCGATCTGCTCCAAAACTCTGTTACAATTAATCCGCTTACCGCTTACGATGAAATAGAAAAATATTGTAACGAAAAAATAATAATTACTGAAGATTTCGAAGTGGTAAAATGGTGGAAAACTAATGAGCAATTTTATCCCAAACTTTCCAAATTTGCGTTGCAAGTTCTATCTATTCCTGCTAGTAGCGCTTCAGCCGAGCGGGCCTTTTCTCTTGCAGGAAATATCGTAACGGAGAAAAGAAATAGATTAGGGCCTAATGCCCTTGACAGTTTGATGTTTTTACATTCATTTTACAAAAATGAATATAATATAATTAATGAAAATACTTAATATTAAGAAAAACAAATATTTACAGAACAATGAAGTTCCCAATATTATTAGTATATTAATATATACATTATAAGTGATTATTAATTCTAAGTGTTGATTAATGAATGAATAAATGAATAAATATATTATTGTTTAATTTGATGCCAATATTTTTTTAATTTTGCTGAACAAGATTATAAACATATGCATGTATTATGAACAGAAAAGACAAAGAAAGACAACGAAAAACAGAACATAAAAAAATGAGTCGGTGCGAAAACACTTGGCACCAAAACCACACATAAAATTTGAGGGTTGTTTTTGCCTACACACTGTTGCCGCTCACAAGAGTACAAAGCCTACCGAGTCAAAATATGAAGCGCATTTTTGACACAGCACAAGAAACATCGCAAAAAGAAACGGGTAAAAAAACACTGCATCATTTTATGATGCGATACTTTAAGACTTGTGTGTAGAAAATACAGTGTGCGTGTGCGTTGTACTTGTAGTGGCAGTGTACTCGTGCAGATCTCTGGTCGCCACCATCGCGCTTTGACGCGCTCTTGGAGGCCATCGGTGCCGTGGTCCAGCTCGGTTATGTAGGGAATCGCTTGTACTACGTCAATCACGGCCGGAATCGTTACACTTTCACCGGAACTATTACCACTTGACGACATTGTCTCGCTTTCTTTTTCTTCTGTTTTATATTACCTTGCTATACGTTTTAATTTCCTTGTAGCTTTGAGCGCGAAAACTGAAGTGCCATATGTGGCCAAATATAGTTTGATAGGTTTTACCGCATATACAAAAAAAATAGCATTTAAATAATATTATTAATTGGGGTTTTCCAGATTTATTTAACTAGACAATTTTAACGTTTAATTTAATACTAACTCAATTTGATCATCTGTTATTAATATTTAAGAATATTAATTAATAATATAATTCTTTTTAAATATATAATATTTTTTTTAGAAAAGAACAAACTTTTTGGAGTAGAAGATTTTTTTTTTTTAAGCTTATGTCGAATACTAAAAATCTTATTTTTATTTTATAGATTTAAGTACCGGTCGCGAACGTATGATTTTTCCATGTGTTTTTGCCTTTAACATATAAAATAATTAAGTATAAAATTATAATATTTGCAAAGAGCTTATAGCCTAAAATATATAGCTTATTTAAAAATTCATATAGCATATTTCAGCCATAAATGTATTCGTAACTTTAACGAAATATGTTTTAATGAATATATGTTTTGCGGCATTAAAGTACGCAGCAGCCTTTTTATACCCGGTACCCATAGGGTACTAGAGTATTATGGGTTAGTGCCAACCGAGAACGTATGTTACAGGCAGAAGGAGGCTTCTCCGACCCCATAAAGTATATATATTCAGCACCACCAGCCGAGTCGATTTAGCCATGTCCGTCTGCCCGTCTGTCCGTCCGTCCGTGTGAAACAACAGATCTCAGAGACTATAAGAGCTAGAGTTACCAAATTTGGTGACAACATTGGAATCTGTTGCACGCAGATCACGATTGTTTTAAAATTTGGCCCCGCCTACTTGCGCCCTCAAAAATCATAAAAAACGTTAAATAAGCTATACTCGTTATTTTCGGGTTAAAGTTAATAAATACAATAAATAAATAAAATAAAATGGACATTTCCTGAAAATGTCAGTAAAATCTGATAATAAACATGGGAGATATTAGCAATAAGGTTAGAATTTTAACACACCGCCCTAAGGCACTGCTGTTGCAAGTTGTAGCCGACAGGTGGCGCATTCGAGTCTTGGCCGTGCGATATAATGGCGCCAGCTGCTGAAGAAATGACAAAAGAATATAGCAAGAAATGACAAAAAATAACATAATTCATTTTTTGACGCCGATCAAGCGGGTTTTTATGGGTTCCTATAAAATATATCATTCATATTTAAGTATGACATTAAATTGTTAAGGTCGGGAGCTAATTCGAGAGGCGATTTATTTTAAGAATTATCGAATTAGACTATTTTAATGTATGTACAATTTTAAATTGCCTTTTAATGTAAAGCACAAACGTTAAGGTACCGGATATCTCACAGACGAGCACAGTCGACTGTAGCTTTCTTACTTGTTTTTTTTTGGAAATTGATAACGGAACTCCCCCTCTGCTCTGCATTATCACGATAAGTGTTGAAAAGAGACACAACTAACTGTGCATTTCCCCACACTTACCACATTAGATAGAGTGGAATAACACACCCGATTAAATGTTCGATAAAAAACCGTGAAGAACACTCTCAGTTCTCACCTCTTGATGCTGGCAATGACCTAAATCTGGTGAACCAAGCTTCTTTGCCTCGAATTTAGCTCTGGCAGCATAATTAGATCTAGGCATCGGCTGGATCTACACGCATTGGATTGACCACAGCTAACTACGTAATCTGCCGAAAGATTTAAAGATTTAATAGGAACTGACTTCAAACTTAATTTCTAATCGACCTGACAAGCTCTGCAACTTAAATTTATAATTAAGATTATGTTATAAAAAAAAATAAAAAAAATGTAAGGCTAAGCGTTTCCCACTGCCGTCTTCGAGGTGGAGGCTTCCGCATCATCGGTCTGTGAGAACTCTGAAGGCTGAGGCTCCTTCTGCTCCTCGGTTAGATCCTTCGTCGTGGCCTGATTCGCGGCAGGTGCTTGCTTCGCCGGGCTCCTTCGACTGGGCAGAAGAAGCCCCTCCAAGCCTCCCAGTGGAGCCTCGACGACGACGAACATCACATAGGCCATGACGAGGGTGAAGCCAAAGGTGGCCCAGAAGTTGCACATCTGTGGAGGTCAGAAAACGAAGTGCACCGGATAAGTCTTAGTCTTGCTTTTGGAATCCGGAGTCACACTTACCACGTCGTAGTCCGAGAAATAGGTGTTTGATCGCACGCGCCTGTAGTTCACCTCCTGGATGAAGATGTGCCAGACGTAGGCGGAGTAGGAGAGCCGGGACAGGGGCTGCCACAGGGGCGAGGACAGGAAGCTGTCGGCCAGGCCGCCGTATCCGTGCATGCAGGCGAAGACCACCCAGCACAGGGCCAGTGGCCAGCCGATGCGGGTCAGGGTGTAGTAGAGGGCTCCCTCCAGCACGGTGGGAGACGGTCCCAGGAGCTTCGCGTACGGGAACATGGCGAACAGCGAGGTGAAGATCATGGCCAGACAGAGCAGCCATCCCGCCCACACGGCCAGCCGGTTCAGGCGGAACTGCCTGCCGCGGACCAGATGCAGGAAGTAGCCAAAGAGGGTGCCCACCAGCCAGGGAGCTGCATGGGTGTGTGTGGCCGAGTAGATCTTCTTGGCCACTTCCGGAATCTGGCCACCATTCCTGCGGGGAAGGAGCAAGTGGCTGGGTCAGGGTCAGGTCAGGGGATCGGCGGAGAATGGGCTTACTTGAAGAGAATCCTGTAGTCGTTGGTCATGATGGTGGCAAAGAGACAGGCGGAGAGCAGCAGCATGACCAGCAGGACGCCGGCGGCGCCCTTCTTGCCCCACTTGTAGAGCACGATCAGCACGATGGGCGACAGGAGGTACAGCTGCATGTCCACGGCCAGATACCAGCTGTGGGAGAGGCACTGGAAAGCCAAGGATAACACTTTAAGATCCTGCAGGTTGCCTTTTAAAGCCCAAACTCACCATATCACCGTTGGTAGCATAGTTCTGCACGTAGAGCAGGGTCCAGTACCAGGTTCTCTCGCACACCGAGTGGTCAATGAAGCCGGCCTCGTCGTACATGGGACCAGCGGCCAGGAGCGGCAGGATCTTAGTGTATACAAGGATGGCCACGGCCACGATCGGAGTGAGCCTCAGGTAGCGGTGCAGGTACATCAGGGGCACATTCAGCCTGCCCTTGCTCCTGCGGAAGAGAAACCAGATCTCTGGACTTAGACAAACCCCGCGGGACTCCCCCCGTTTCGAACTCACTTCTCCAGGGCTCGGAGTCCAATCACCACTAGCAAGAGGCCGCTGAGGAAGAAGAACGTGTCCACCGAGAAGGGAGCGTAGAGGATCAGACTGGCGAATGGCGTCGACATCCATCGCAGGTTGTCCATCTGGTTGATGGCCGGAGCCATCAGATTGACTATGTACTCGTGGCCCAGTATCACCCAGATCAGGGACATGCAGCGCATGCCGTTGAGGCACTGGATCACATTGGGCGTCGACTTGGCGTCCACGACGGCGAACAGGTCGCGGGAGGCGGCGCGGGCCGAGAACACCCTCACCAGCCGAGGAAGCTTATCCTGGCCCGGACACAGGAAGTAGTCGTAGAGGGTGCACAGAGCCACCACGGCACAGAACACGGACAGGAGCACACTAGAACACGGAGGCAATCAGTCTGGGCAGGAATCGAAGGGACATGGACTACTCACATGGTGAAGACGGTGAGGCCGTCGAGGGGCTCGCTTTCGCTGGTCTGGCAGGACTTCTCGCTGACGGAGAAGAGGTTGCTGGGGTCCCCGGTGCCCAAGAGACGCTGAAGAACCTGCTTGAGGAACACCTCCATGGTCTCCGCCGAGCAGGAGGAGGGAAAGCATATGGCGGTCCTCATGCTGATTGCCGCCAGGAGCTCCAAATCGAAACCCAGCCACTTGGCCACGGGCAGCTCCATGAAGCAGTACTTCCCCTTGATGTGGTGCGTCTCGCTGATGGTCCCGTCCACGCGGAGGCACTGCTCGTAGTTGCCCATGTCGATCCGGTTGCCATACAAGTATCCGGAGGGCTTGCTGCCCCACGAGTCCAGCACTGGGTTGGGAGAGGTCGTTGATTTGGGGGCAGGGATTAAATTGTGGCTTCTACTTACTGCCAAGGGCCCAACGCTTGGTCGAGGCCAGGCTGGCCATGAACTGCGCCATGTCCGCCAGACACACCAGATCCTGTTCCGACAGTCGTCCGTCGAGGAGCTGGAGATCCGAGGCGGAAATGTTCCGGAACTGGCGATAGAACTCGGGACCCAGGGAGGGCAACTCCAGGAGCCGCTGGTAGCTGGCATTGGGGGCGTTGCTATAGGTGTCCTCCATCCGAATCCGTCGGGACGGGAGAGTGGCCTGTGCCACCGCCGCCGCCAGGCAAATGAGGAGGAGGCTGGTTCCAGGTGCTCTGCTGACCATCGTTCACTGGGCTTTGTTTATTTGCGAGTGCTGGCTAATCGGGCCCCAACGTCCCATTTATATCGCCCAATCGGTGTGCAGAGTACTCCCCCGAGTCGTGGAATCGTTATCTCTTTCGCCGAAACAAGTTACTACGAATAGATTAAAGTGCTACCAAACATGTTTCAGTAATCCTGCCGCGTATTTTTATAAAGGCCCCCGATAATCGTTGGCACTAACGTAGCCAAGGCCCGTAGACCCCACTTCAGGTTTGGTTGTGGCTAGACCACACTCCTCCTATCATTATATTGGAGAAACGGCGGGCGAGATAAGCCTTGTCTTTGGAAGGCATCTTACCCAAACACCTGAAAGAACTTTAGACCGCATGATGCAATATGCCGGCACCACTAGTTCAGGCTTCGAGGATTCGAGTTACTACGCTTACAATGAAATATTTTGTAAAGTAAGAATTTCGAATTGTATTCCTGTAAGTAAACCAAGGTTCAAGTTAGATCAAAGTGGCCAAAAGTTCAGTGGCCAAAAAGTTCAGTTTCCCCGACAAAATGCCAGGAAACCCCTTGGGTAGAGATTCGGACCTTGTGCCATACATTTTTATAATTGCTTTATTGAAGTGATAAATTTAAGTGAACTTTTTTTTCCGAATTTTTTACCATTATCAATTCCCGTTAAGTGCGAGATTAGGGCGTTGTTTTGATAATGATTCATAAAGCTGCAAGGGATGCGAGTCCCACAATGCATTTAAGGAACTATCTTCATTTGTCGATGGATCCAAGCTTCAAAAGAATTGGGCAATTGATTACGTAGGGAGGTTGGTCGTAACGCAACATAAGTATGTCTATCGGTCTATCGGTAGGTACAGGCCCGTAGGACTGTCCCGTAAATGAATAAATGTAAACTTTTCTTGTGTTTTTTACCCTAACAAGGCAGTCAGTGATCAGGGATCCTGGGTGGAGCTGCCCTCCTTGTCCTCGCTCCACTCCTCGGTCCCAGCATCGCTCATCATCTGCAGTCCCTTGAGTTTCGTTATCAGCATCTCGAACATGTGCGTTGGCAGGGTGGCCTCCAACGCCTGCATCACCTTGTCCGGCTGGGCACACAGGGCGACGGCGTTGGCAAAGTGGGTCAGGCCGTCGTCCATGCGTCCTTGGCTAATCAGCTCCTCTCCCGACCGCATCTCCCGGAGGAAGTAGGTCTCGAGGGCGGCCTGCTTGCCCTCTCCACGCGGCGGCCCCATCGGCGGCGATGTGGTCCCAGACCTTAGGCGACGGCGGCGCTCGTACAGGCGCTTCCGGAAGTCGGGACTCGAGCGGCGCTTTCTATCGAAGTAGACACAATAGCCCAGGAACAGGGCCGTGGACAGGCCGAGGACTATGGAAATAAGCACTGGCGGCGCCATTTCCAACAGAATTTAGATCAAAAAGTTAACTAAAAGTACGTAAAAGCGACAGGTTTAATATCGATTGTAAGGTGCGCGTGGCAGTCGTTTCGAAAGTCTGAATAATAATAACTGGAAAAGCGCTTTCCCTGGATAAACCAACCTAGATGGATGACTTTAAAGGCAGGGCAGACCTGTTAGGGAATGAATTACACGCGGATGTGGGTTTGAATCCATGGCAACAACATGTATTGTATATTAATTATTAAAGCAATTAGATGATTATGTATCAAGTATGAATTTGGAAAATACCACTTAAATTACAAAGAGTACAAGGATTAAAAGATTACTTAGAAATATTTACTTTATCCCTAACTAAGTTTATATTTTTAACTTATCCTTCGGCCATCTTTGGCCGCCACTCTTTAGAACAGCTGTTGCTTATGAGCTAGGGATGGGCGTTTAAGAAAATGGCCGACCGATAGGTTAAGAGTGGCCAAAAATATCGAAGATCTTCAGCAAACTTTGGCCGCCACTCTTTAGAACAGCTGTTGTTTATGAGCTAGGGATGAGCGTTTTAGAAAATGGCCGACTGATAGGTTAAAAGTGGCCAAAAATATCGAAAATGAGCAAAAGTCAATCGGACTTCCACTTAACCTCACTTCTTTTTTGCCAGAAATGATCCCCAATTCCAGCGAAAATGCTGAATAAGAAGAACCTTCCGAAATGTACATAAGTATATCCCTAGACTGCTCCTCCGTCTTCTTTCCAAGATCTGTAAGTCAACTTCATTTGTAAAATCACAAAGCTTCTTGTTTTTATTTACGAATTCTCTATCCAAATTTTATTACCTAAGCAAAAAAAAAAGAAGGAAAACAGCTTGAATTCAAACTGATTTATTTTCAGCTAAAGGCTCAATAATGGCCTCTTTCTCTGCCGCAGGCAACGCCGATGGAGATTCTGACGCCGAAGCTGAAGCTTCCGTGGGAAGAGCTTCCTCGGTTGGAACTTCCTCGACTGGAGCTTCCTTGGCTGGCGCGTCCACGACTGGCGCTTCCTGGGGCTTTATGGGACTCGGCCTCTTTGTGGGCAGCAGGAGACTCTCCAGCTTGGCGAACGGTGCCTCGATGAGGATGTGCATGAGGTAGGCGACCAGCATGGTGAACCCAAAGTCCGCCCAGAAACGCAGCATCTGGGAGTAGAAATGTATTAGAGCGGTGGCAAGGCCAGAGCCGGGAGAATAACCTTACCACTTGGTAGTCACTAAAGTAGGTATTCGTGCGCGTCATGCCGGCGTTCAGGCTCTCGATGAACATGTGGAAGATGTAGGCGCCGTAGGAGAGCTTGGACATGGGTTGCCACAGCGGCGAGGAGAGGAACCCGTTGGCCGGGCCGCCGTATCCGTGCATGCAGGCGAAGACCAGCCAGCAGAGGCCCAGCGGCCAGGCGATGCGGGTGAGGGTCACGTAGAAGGCCTCCTTCACAATGGGCAGACTGTTCTGGCCATAGACCGCGAACTGGCAGGTGGCCAACAGGGCCAGGCCCACCAGCCAGCCCACGAGGACAGCGGGGCGGCTGAGCCGGAACTTCCGGCCCCGATTCAAGTGCAGGAAGTAGCCGAAGAGGAGGCCGATCAGGTAGGGCGAGGCCCTGGTGTTCGTGGCATAGTAGAGCCTCCGCATCGACTCTTCGCCCTGGGCGCCGCTGCAAAGGGTTTAGAGGGTTTAGATCTCGCCCAGCGCCACCTGCCGCAAAGCCAAAACTTACAGGGACAGATTGTTGATGACCATGATGCTGAAGAGGCAGCAGGCCAGGAGCAGCATCAGGACAAAGATGCCGGCGGCCGCCTTCTTGCCCCATTTGTACAGGGCGATCAGCAGGAAGGGGGCGAAGATGTACAGCTGCATGTCCACGGCCAGGTACCAGGAGTGGCTGATGCACTGCAGCGATTTAAACAGGAGGTTAGTGGCCCTTCCAAGAGCTTAGAGAGACGAGGAGCACCTACCAGGTTGTTGGTGGCCACGTTCTGCACGTAGAGGAGCGTCAGGTACCAGGTGTCCTCGCAGGCGCTGTAATCGTCGAAGTTAACCGATCCCTGCAGGGGACCGCCGCCCAGGAGCGGCAGGATCTTCATGTAGACGAGAATGGCGAAGGCCAGGAGCGGAGTGAGGCGCAGGTAGCGATGCAGGTACATCATGGGTATGTTAATCCTGCCCTTGGTCCTGTCCATGGTCCGCAGGGCAATCACCACCAGGAGCAGGCCGCTCAGGAAGAAGAACGAGTCCACGGCATAGACGCCGTGCTTCACGAACAAACTGAAGAAGGAGTCGAACCACTGAAAGGGGAGAGGAACCGAGTAAGCTCCGCGATCTTGGATTCTATCCCTGGAGAAGGCACTCACCGTGAGCACGTAGCCCATGTTTATGTTGGGCGACATGGCGAACACCAGGTAGTCGTGGCAGAAGACCACCCACACGAAGGACAGGCAGCGGATGCCATGGAGGCAGTCGATCACATTGGGATTCGCCTTGGTGTCCACAATCCTGAACAGGGCCCGCGAGTTGGCTCTGGCCGAGAAGGCCCCGACCACTGGATGCAGCGATTCTGTCAATGGGAATGGGAATCCAATTAGCTCTGGTACCCTTCTCACCTTGTTTCCTCCAAAACTCACTCTCGTCCTGGGCGAATAAGTAGTCGTAGCACGTGGACAGGCCCACCAGGGCGGCCAGTATGGACAGGACGACTCTGCAAGTATTAGGTGAGCGTTAAGAGGCCACATCCTCTCCCTCCGGCGGGGGAACTTACATGGTAAATACGGTGAGGCCGTCGTAGGGCTCCGACTCCGTCGTCTGGCACGTGGCCTCGTCCACTATCTGCACTCCAGTGCCAATCTCCATGCCGAGCAGCCTCTGAAGGAGCTGGCCCACGAGCGTGTCCATGTTGGCCGCGGAGCAGGAGGCGGGAAAGCAGACGGCGGTCTTGATCACCAGCGCTGCGGAGATGCTCGGAGCAGGCGCTATCTTAGCGACGCAGTACTTGCCCTGGACACTCCGACCCGTGGTGGCGTCGGCATGATCGATGGCCAGGCACTCGTCGAAATTCCCGAGATCCCACCAGTTGCCTACGAGAACGCCCGCCGGCAGCGAGCCCCAGGAGTCGATCACTGGATGGGGGGGAGAATCAGTTGGCGATCCTTTTGGGTAAGCCTTCTCACTTACTCTTCAGCGCCCAGAACTTCAGGTTGGTCAGGTCATTCGTTAGTAGCGCAAAGTCCGCCAGGCACTGCAGATCCTGAGCCGAGGGAATCCTCGCATCCCCTTCCCCGGGATAGAGATCCGCCAGGGTGAGATTCGGATAGTGTTCGAAGAACTCCACGGCCAGGCGGCGCGAATGGGAGAAAGTCATATACAAGTCGCCGTCGCCATCGACAGGAGTGGGCTTTTGGCTGATGGCCCGTATATCGCCCATGTTGGCCTCCACCGGGACACCGCTCGCGCAGAGCAGCGCCACGGAGCTTATCCATAGAGTCTCAGCCAGACTAACCATATTTCCCGGTCTGTCTAGAGCTATTGATTGCCCCTATGGCGGTACACCGGTGTTTATAGCACGGAGGACCGCGATACCAGCCTTATCACACCCTCAGATTCTGTCATGACAAGGCGAGGAATCTCCAAATTTAATTGCTTATCGCTGGCGATTTGCACCACTCGGCTACCAAGACGGTTTGTAGACTGAGGGTCACTCCCTAGCCCACTTCCCGGGTTTATGGGGGGATTGTAAAGCTCAGAAGGCCAATCAATCATCGAAAGGGTTTTATTTAGCCCAAGTACCACATGCAATGTGTTTAATATTGTTTTAACAGTCATCTTTCTATTTAAATATATTTAAACTTGATTAAATATCTTTGAATGTAAGGGAACACTGAAAACAAGGGAATCACTGAAAATCCCAATTCAAAAAGATTACCAAACAAGTCAGGACAGGCACTAGCTTGCATTCCCTTCTAAACGCATGCTGCCCACGCAGCCCACTGCAGCTTGAACACTTGAAATGTATTTTAGTGTATTTAATATTGTTTTAACAGTTATATCTTTCTATTTAAATCTATTTAAACTTAATGAAATATCTTTAAATGTAATAGAACAAGGAACTCTACTCTCCTTTGAGCCTGTCTTTAAAAATGCCAATACAAAAGGATTACCAAACAAGTCAGGACAGGCACTAGCTTGCATTCCCTTCTAAACGCATGCCATAGCTTAAGGAACTTCAAGTAGCACAGATACTACCCGTTCTTTGAACCCCCAAGAATGTGGAGAGTAGCACTTCAAGTGGCCGTATATAACCAGGAATCAATGATAACTACTAACGGCTGCACTCGTGAGTAATACAATCTATCACTGCCCATTATCGCCGCATTACCTGACTCACCCTCGCAACCGGAGATTACCGCGGAGAGCTGTCTGTCCCAATCACTGACTAACTTCCCAGAAGGCCGCCCATGTTATTCATGCTAATCAGTAGGCGTAAGAATTCAGATTTGGGTTCATTATTCGGGAAAGTCACTGGCTCTGCATGGTCACTCCCTGATAAAAATACAATTTAACAATATTAAAAGCGAGGTAATCGCTTTTGAAATGCCAGATAATCAGGAAGACTTCCACTTCATTGGTTTTCTTGCGAACTTTTGGGGGCTTTTGTGGGTGGGTGGCTATCGCAGCGATGTCGGATTATCTTGTTCTTAGGAACGGTTCCTCGCCGAAGGGAAACCGAACTAAAAATAATACCCTTCTGGTTTTTTGAAAGGTGCTTAAGATTTGATTGATCGCTGGTACAGAAGTGAACGAGAGTTGTTGTAACCTTAGTTTCCAGCGAATGGGGGCCGTCTTTTTATTCAAAAAGTAGATTTCAAATTGGTTTTATTTTTATTATGTTGACATTTCTGTGCAGCAAAGATCGCTCACACCATAACTTCAGTGCCTGTTATCCTCCGATGGTTGCTTGTCCGTGTTGCTGTAATGAAATTAGATAATTAAGTCCAGGGCAGGTATTATGATCAACCATAATTACTTACGATTCAGGGTTCCTTGTCCCTACTAGATTTGTTTCGGAACCAGCTTGCATTTTATCGTTACTGCCAAGTTTTGTGAGTTTGCATTTTAACGTAATATTTTGTTTTGAGTTCCAAAGTAAACAGGACTTTTTTAATCTAGCGCCCTCTAGTGGCGCCATCTATATGGCAACTGGTGCGTTAGAATCTGCTATCGTGTATCGACTTCCAGTAAACATTTCATGACATTTCATCTATTGGAAGTGAGGTTATTGCGTTTTAAGTGTCAGTATGTTTTTGTCATCGGTGCGAAAATGAGCTTCGAACAAAAAGCCAACATTAAATTTTGTTTTAAAATTGGTAAAACTTTTACCGAAACGTTTCAATTGATGAAACAAGTTTATGGCGATGATTGCCTATCCCGTAGTAGAGTGCACGAGTGGTTTCAACGTTTTCAAAGTGGTCATGAGTACATAAATGACGATGAACATGTGGGCCAACCAAAATCCGTGATCACCGAAAATTCCATCGAAACTGTGCGTGAATTCATAAAAAATCAGCCGAAATCATCATTGAAATTCATGGAAATAGAATTGAACATCTCCAAAACATCGATTTATCGCATTTTGACCGAACATTTGGGCTTAAAAAAGGTGTGTGCACGGTTTGTTCCTCACAAATTGACGTCCCAAATCGACGCTTGTGTCCGACTATTTGACCAAAAATCACATTTTAACCATCAACCACTCCCCGTATTCACCTGATATGGCACCGTGCGACTTCTACCTTTTCGGAAAAATGCATTTGCCGATGAAAGGAAAGCGTTATGCAGACGTAGAGGCCATTCAAAAGGCTTGCACCGGTATACTGGCGGCCATACCGGGCAACGAGCTAAAACACTCGTTCGACATGCTTTTGGACCGTGCAAAACGCTGTATTAAAGCAGAAGGAGACTATTTTGAATAAAATAAATTGATTTTGCAGAAAAAACTATTTGTTCTGTCTTTTTTTTTTAAAGTCCTGTTTACTTTGGAACTCACCTTGTAGTTCGGAGTAGTTATAACTGTACGATCTTTGTCATTATCTCCTCCTCGTTGTCTTTGATCATGTTCCTTGCTACATTTTATCTCTGGTGGGTACTAGATCTGATATAAGAAGAAGAATCTACACATTCCAACTACTTTTGTGTTTTTATACCCATGCAGAGGGGGCATCTCCGACCCCATAAAGTATATATATTCTTGATCAGCATCACAAGACGAGTCGATCTAGCCATGTTCGTCTGTCTGTCGGTTTCTACGCGAACTAGTCTCAGTTTATGAGCTATCTAGCTGAAATTTTTAGCATAGTCTTATTTCTTCAGCACGCAGTATTTATGTTGGAACGGCCGAAATCGGACCACTATATCCTATAGCTGCCATAGGAATGATGGCGAAATAAATGTAAAAAAAATGTTAACTTCTATGTTTTTAAAAGTATTTGTTTAAATTTCGAGATATAGCGTTTTAAACGGTGTTAGAATTATGGTTATAGTTTTATTAAGATCGGCCAACTATATCATATAGCTGCCATAGAAGCGATCGTTCGATTTATATGAAAATGTAAAAATCTACATGAAGAATGTAAAATTTACAAAATTCGACATTTTTTCAACATTACTAAAATTTATCTATTTTCAATCTTCCAATTGCAGATTGCAAGGGTATACAAACTTCGGTTTACCGAAGTTGGCTTTCTTTCTTGTTTATATTATATTTAAGGCTTATAAACTGGCGATCGGCGGCAGTGCACTGCAGTGTTAGGATTGGATTGCTTTTTAGAATAAATGGCCAACATGGCTTTAAATATAGATGTGGCACCCGTTTTACTAGAAGGACCTACGAAGTAGAACCTACTGTCTGAACCTACCAGATCCGAGCTGATCCGGTCCCAGAGGAAGATACATTAAAGCGGCAGCCCGTCGTCGAGGTAAGATCGTCACTCCCGCCACCAATCAGCAACTGATTATGCCGGTGGTTATCCCCACACTTGAGGCTCCGCAGCGGGACGGGGACGGCACTCACGAGTGCCGCGCATCAAGTGCATTCTGGGAGGTGCCGGATGACTCACTCAAGCTTCGCACATCGTAGCTGGAAATTTTTTTTCAATTCCATTCCGGTAACCAAAGTGTGACTCTTCTCCTGTAAGGCTCTCCCCTATCGTAGTTTCTTTACATAAAACGGTTGCGATAAACATATATACTTAAGTCCATGTTCGCCCTCTATCCCAACAAGCTCGAGAAGGACAGCAAGAAGGAGAAATAAAGGATACCGATTGCGAAGCCATACCAAAGAATAAGCAAAGTTTGGATTTTTTTTTTTTTATTTAACACACGAAAAAATATGTTATAAAAATAATGAAAAAAATAATATTGTTAACCTAAGCCATAAAATTAAAGAAGGACAACAAGAAGGATAAATAAAAACCAATCGCTTTGATAAAAAAGCAGCGCACAAAACAAAATAAAAATGTAAAAAAAAAAGAAATTCTAGCAACAGCAAAAAAAATAAAAATAAAAAATTAAGTTAACCTAAGCCATCAAACCAAACACTATGTGAGCAAAAAAGACATGAACTCGTGGACTTAACATCAGAATAGGAATGTTTCGGCGTAATAAATAATCAGAGTACACAAGAAATGAAATTGGCAAGGAGGAGAGCAGAGGAGGAGCAGCTTACCATTATTGTATCGATACCTTATCGATAGAATTAACCGATATAAAGTATCGAATGCAAAAATCGCAAAAAAAAAAAAAAAAAAAACGGAAATTTGGTGAAATGGTTTCAAGGATAAGATGCTAGGTGGTTCCATTATGATCCTTACTTATCCAGTGTCTATCCAGGAAGGTGGAGCACTCAGCGATGGCCTTAATGGAAAGCTCACACGCACTATCCAGTCGTTAGTGACACTCTTGGAAGCTGGCCTCTTAAAATAATGAGAATTCGCTATACCAGATATTTTGAAAGACAGTGGAAGTCGTCTGGTTGGTCTTCTTCTGGGTCATCCCTCTGGCACAACTGTTTTGCATATAACTTTAAATATAACTTAAGTTAAATTTTAAATAAATACTTTTATTTTCTTCACTTTTTAAATTTTTTAGATCTGTTCCGATTCGTAGGTCCAACAAGACTAAAGAATATTACTCGCATCACATGAGGCCCAACTTGACAGTTCTCTAGAAGCCAAGACAAGGACTACTTAATCTGATTTTTCGACACTCTGACTCTTCTAAAGAAGAAGGCCGGTCCCTGACCAAAAATCCCGATCCCTCCACATGACAGGCTCTGCCTTTTATAGATTAACCAAAACTGTAAGTGCATCATGATTTATTCAAGTACTTTGTATTTCCTGGAAGTATTTTTCTTCTAATTAAGCTGTACGCACTCGTGCCGAGTACTTATACGGAAATCCAAAATATTTCATACAGAACGGAGTAAACAAAGCAACCAAAGGCTGATAAGCAGCGCAGGTTCAAGGAGAGGAAAGGTTTCGTCATCACTGAGTCCATGGCGTGGAAATGGTTTCGATAGCTTTTTACTTTTTATGGATCAACTATTACCAGCTAATTTTCCAGTCGGATTTCAGTATGGTAATCTCTGCGTGCACCAAACCCACTGTTTGGCCGGTCACCTATCGTCGGGGGAATCTTGGCCGATTGAAGCCCAAGTCCAGCCAAAAGATAGTATTTCTCAGTACGGTAGCCAAAGTAGCCAGTAGCCAAAGAACTTCACTTTAGTGGATGTTTCCAAAACATTTCCAGCCGAAAATGTGTGCCTCGTCTAGACTTATTTTATATTGGTTTTGGATTGGTATTATCGCTGGCTGGGATGAATTACTTTCGGAGGAAACTTTCGGGCATATGGCACACATACTACAACATGTGGACACGGAAAGATTATCGTTTCTGATTATAGCGACTCCAATTCCGATTCCGCCGCCCTTACAATGATAAGGCAAACGGCAAACCTATACCCTTATCGAAGCCCTAGCCTTCGGGCTTATAAATACAGAGGCCAGCTACTACCTCAAGCAATCCATTCCTCATCACTGAGCACAAGACATGGGGCTAATTACTCCGCTCCTGCTGCTGCTGGTATGCTCCCAGGCACTGGCCAGTGTCCCTCTGGACGCTTCTGTCGACAGCTACCTGGCCACTTCCAGGCTCAGACGCCTGGGTGTGGAGTTCTTTGATCACTACCAAAACATAACAATCGATGATCTGGCCCAGGATCTGCCGCGACTGCCGACGGCGGAGGATCTCAAGTGCCTGGCGGACCTCACACTCCTGACCAATGATCTGAAGGCCCCCAAGATCTGGGCTCTCCAGAGTAAGTTGTTATTAATTTATTTAGTTTATTTTTTTTATTTATTAATCATTATTATTTTCCGCCAGTGATCGACTCGTGGGGCTCAGTGCCCACGGGCATACTCAACGGCAACATGGTCGATCTGGGCAACTACGATGAGTGCCTGCGCATAGACCATGTTGTGGCCAGCAGCCACAGTGTCCAGGGCAAGTACTGCTTCGCCAAGATCGCAATGCCGAGCCTGTCGGAGTTCTGGTCCCTGAGAACAGGTCTCTGCTTTCCCGCCTCCTGTTCGGCCGCCCACATGGACACGATGCTGCGCAAACTGTTCCAGAGTATTCTCAGCCTAGAGCTCGGCACGAACTTGACGCTGGTGGACGAGAGTTCATGCCAAACTGCCGAGAAGGAACCATTCGATGGACTGACCATTTTCACCATGTAAGTACACCTTGTGCTGTTTGATCCTTGATCTCATCTAAAATATCATCCAAACACTTGCAGCGTGGTGCTTTCGATATTGGCTGCCCTGGTGGGCCTGGCCACGCTGTGGGACTACTGCCTGGCCGGAGATCATTGTGAGTATTTCAGTATTTTCCCATAAAATGCTCTTAACTAACCTGCAAATCCTTCCCTCCTTAAAAGCTCTCAATCCCTGGATCAAGGCCTTCTCGGCGCGCGCCAATTCCCGAGTCCTCTTCCGACTCGCGGAGCCCGGAAGCAATCCCAATGTCATCGACTGTCTCAATGGCATCCGCTGCATGTCCTTCATCTGGGTTGTTTACGGACACGTTTACCTCGTCTATGCCTTTGCTCCCAATATAAACTTCGTGGACGTGAACACGGTTAGTTAGTGGTTAGTTCCTCCTAGTCCTGTGACTAATGGTTTCCTCTATTTCTTGACAGTGGCGCATGGGTGCGTTCAGCATGTTGATACAGCACGCAGCCTACGCGGTGGACACCTTCTTCTTCCTGAGCGGCCTGCTCCTGGTGCTGATCGCCCTGCGGACCATGGAGAAGTATGTTTAGTTTTCTGTTCCAAATGTGGCCGACTAATCAAGTTATGATTGCAGGACCAAGGGAAAGCTGAATGTGCCGCTGATGTACCTGCACCGGTACCTGCGACTCACGCCCATCCTGGCCATGGCCGTCATCGTATACATGTCCATCCTGCCGCGCATGGGCGATGGCCCCCTGTACGGCTCCGTGACCTTTGATGACTACACGATGTGCGAGAAGACCTGGTTCTGGACTCTCCTGTATGTGCAGAACTATGCCACCCATGAAATCGTAGGTTCCCCAGGCCCTGAGGGTTGGACTTGGCCATATAACGATCTCTTCCTTGACTTCCTTGCAGTGCCTGGGTCATTCCTGGTACCTGGCTGTGGACATGCAGCTGTACATCATCGCGCCCCTGCTACTGATCGCCCTCTACAAGTGGGGCCGGAAGGGGGCCGCCATGGTATTCGTGCTTATGCTGCTCATGGCCGCCTGCCTCTTCAGCATCATGGTCATCAAGGACGTGTCTCTGTAAGTAGTCCCAGCTTGTACTTCTGAGGAGGAGGAGCGCTAACACAGTGATCTCCCCTGTAGGATTAACCACACCAACGATGCCATGAAGAAGATCTACTTCTCCACGCACACTCGGACCTCGCCCTACCTGATTGGCATCCTCTTCGGTTACTTCCTGCACGTCAATCGTGGCAGGACCTTCAAGCTCAACCGCTTGCAGGTGATCCTAGGCTGGATCGTCAGCCTGGCAATGCTCTTCGTATGCCTTTTCGCGGTCTTTCGCTACGCCAAGAACCTGGAGTCTCCGTCCATACTGGAGGAGGCCTTCTACCTGACCTTCACACGCATCTCCTGGCCGCTGGGCCTCTGCTGGCTGGTCTTTGCTTGCATGCAGGGATACGGCGGAATGGCCAACAGCTTCCTCTCCTCACCGCTGTGGCAGCCCCTGTCCAGGCTCTCCTACTCCGCCTACATATTCCACATGTTCATCGAGAGCCTGAACGCCGGCATCACGCGCACCAACACCTATTTTAGTGACTACCAAGTGGTGAGTTCAGTAACCGTTTCCGCTTCCGGGATCCCAACTAACCTAGATTTAATCACAGATGCTCAAGTTCTGGGCCGACTTTGGCTTCACCGTGCTCTTCGCCTTCGCCGCGTACATCCTGATCGAGGCGCCCTTTGGAAACCTGGAGGGCCTCTTGCTGCAGACAAAAAAGCCCGCTCTTCCGGCCAAGGTGACCAAGGTGGAACCAGTAGAAAGTACGAGCGACGACTCGGAGGCACCTGTCCCACCGCTAGAAAAGAAGTCGCCTCTTCCCACGGCTAATGGGGTTTGAGTAGCCCGCAGATAAATAGATATATATATTATTTTTAGAATATTTATATTAGGCTAAAAAATTTTTTTTATTATAATAAATAAATATAATGATAAATTAACACTATCTATTTTATTTACATTATCTATATTATTTATAATTATGAAAAAATAACTTATTTTGTTGTGTAAATATAAATTAAAATGAAAAACTTGTTAATTTTTTAATATTTTTAAGCATTCACAATAGAGCAGGGTTGCCAACGGCCCTGAGTCAGCAATTTCAGTGTTGACAAATTGTAAATTGTAGCTACATCTAGATTTTTTAGCCTTTAACTATTTTTTAGTCGTGGCCATATGTTATGCAATGTAAAAAATACATCATTTTATTTTTCTTTTGCTCATATTTTCGTTCAATTTATTGCACACACAAATGCAATAGAGCAGTAAAACTATCGGCGATTCTATCGATATTTTCGATGATGCTGTGCTCCGGGTCACTATCGATTGTTTTTTTCTACCATCGATACATCGCGTTTGCAGAAAATCAGTGAATTCGTATAAAATTTACAATTTTTGGTCAATAAGTATAATATAAACTTAGATATAATCATAAATAAATTCATATATTATTAAGAAAGGACCGAAACATTTTAAATTAATTTTTAATCATTAATATCAAAAACTATCTACATATATATAAATTCTATATAGACAATAATGTGATTGAATTTAATTGTTTTATTTTTGAAATATAAAATCTTTTTTAAATTATGCTATTTAATTTGGTTTGTTTAAGCAAAGTAAATTATTTTAAACTCATTTTATTTTGTCGATTGTATCGATATTATCGATGGTTTGGACTATCACTATCGAAAATATCGATTCTAGCAATTCTAACATATCAATATATTGCCTGGGCACCACTGCAACAGAGCGTACACTGCACACAGACCAGCATTAACGCTACACAGGCAGAGGAAACACACACAAAAGGTGGGCTTCAAGAAGAGAGAACAAGAAGGAACTCAAAAAACAGTCGCATTTTACTAACATAACTTATTTACATATATGTACATATATATGTATATACGGCCAAGTGCATGCGGAATGCACGCAAGAGAATACCAAATTGCCACAATCCACATCCACTCAATTCCCTAGGTGGAAGGCAAAATGTCTGCTTGCATGCCAACGTCGCAGCCGATTGAATGCGAGTGGAACGTAGCGTGCTCAATGAGAACGAAAAGAGAGAGCAAAAGGGAACACATGAAAAAGAGAACCGTTTTCTTGGTACTGCCATGCTTGTTTCGCTCGCACTGAAGGCAGTTGGCATTTTGTTGTTGGTCGTGCGAGTTCAGATCTTACGTTTCAGTGTTATTATTGATGTCGTACTTAATATAGTTATTTCGTCTACAGGGCCACTCCAAACCACTCTCCCAAAGGGCCGCCGAAACATAAGTAGGTAAAAGTTATAATGTGTAAGTATAAAATGCGATTTGGGAGTGGTAAGACGGTTAATTTTTCCATTCCTTTTCATGTGTTTTAATGCCGACAAAAACAACACATGCATAGTTGCGTGTGTGTAACCAAGGGTGGACCTCAACCGGCAACCATTAGGGTGGACTCGTATCACGAACTCAAAACAGCTGTAACAAAATTATCGATGAATAATAATCGAAGTTAATTAATTTAAAAATATATTAATAACACAATGAATGTGGTGTCGAGAAGCAGCCTTTGGCGCATAGCTAAAAGGGAAACCGAGGAGGCCAACCCATCACAGTCAATGGATGATTATGACGATACAACATTCGAGCCCAGTTACCAAGATGCTCCGAATAGAACTGATCAGAAAACAGCTGTTGACTCAAATTCAGGAATGCCCACTAAATTAAAGGGCTTTAGCCAAACCGGCCGTCTAAGTCAGACTCAATTTAATGAGCTCGTCCAGTCTGTCACCTCGGAAAATGGAAGTTTTTCCCGACTAGAGCAAAAAGTGGATAAGCTGGAGGCACAGCTTGCCAAGGTGATAGACACAAATAGCAAAATCATGACGGCGGTGAGGAAACTGACGGACAAAATGCAACGAGCGGCACCAAAAACAGAGTTTCCTTGCAAGAGCATTCAAGAACTCGATGCAATCGAATTGAAGGTAGCTGCAGATCCCCCTAAATATGTAAGTATCGGTAGTGAGTAGTGAGTGGGAACAGCATTTTACAAATTATTTACCCCGTTCAGGTTGAGCTATTCCGGACAATACTTCAGCCCGAGGGCGTTAGGAAGAACTTGAATAGAATTCTGTCTACCTCAGTATTGATGGATATGAACTATTCAGGAACGTGTTCGAAAACGGGTCTAAGTTCGTATGTAAGCCTTAACTCGGCGTTATATGGTAAGTTGGTAGACTGAATTTGAATCGAAACTTATTTCTACACACTCCGCAGAATCACAGCGAGCTGATGGATATACTTTCGGGGACTATGCCAGGGATGTCCGCACTGCCTTTTCCAAAATGAAAAACAGGGTATACAAGGATGTTTCGAAAATTAAAAAGATGCGTAGAGAGGAGATGGAGATGGCCGAAAACTGTGATGGTGATACCAACTTTAAAACGGAAATGACGTAACAATTAAATTAACAATATAAGTCGTCCATTTCTTGATCTATTTCATAAGTTTTCTATGATTCCTCTATGTATGTATGTTAAAATACAAAATGTCCCACAAGTTCATATATATATGGTAAAACCGAGCTTGAAGGGCTCAGTTGATCCATCTAAAGAAAATATCTATTACTAATTTTTTAACATTTTTGGTTAAATAAATATATTATAATTCTTTAATTAACCTATTTAAACATCGATATAAAAGCCGCCATCGCAATTCTACTTTCAGCTGGCACTTTTAAATATCGATATTCCTCTATCGATAAGTATGTGGGAATGTTTTAAAATATCGATAATACCGCTTAATACCAACTTAATAAAAAATAAATTTGTACAGATCATTCAATTGCCTGAATTCATTTATAAATGTGGTACCTGTTGTTTATGAGCTGTTTTTTGTGTATCTTCTGGTTTATTACTATTCTGGAAGTTAAATATAATTTATTAATGGGTTTCTATTCTACTGTTGCGATAGCTTAAAAACAATCGAAGGTGCCGATAGTGCCCAACAATCGATACTATCGATTGCGACATCGGTGTTTTGACAGCTCTACTGTCAATTTTCTTTTCCTTTCTTTCCGGTCTCTGCTCCATAGAAGACGCAAAGTACGTTCAAAGCTAAATATAATCTTGAAAATAAAGTGAAATCCGACTCTGTGAAAAGCGAAACAAACCGCCACTGCAGGCGCCGTCTAACGCTGCGGCCGCTGCAGTGCGTGTTGTGTGATATTTTGTTTACGTTTTCGGGTTAATCGCAGAAAAAGCGCAATACCCCTTCCCGAGTCGGGGACAACAACAACCATAACAAAGCCGCTGAAGCTAATTATTTTTTGTTACTTATTTTTTTGTCTGTGCAGCATGTTCATGCCAAAGGCCCATCGTGTCGCCATCTACGAATACCTCTTCAAGGAGGGCGTAATCGTGGCCAAGAAGGACTTCCACGCCCAGAAGCACCCCGAGCTGGAGTCGATCCCCAATCTGCACGTCATCAAGGCTCTGCAGTCCCTGCACTCGCGCGGCCTCGTCAAGGAGCAGTTCGCCTGGAGGCACTACTACTGGTACCTCACCAACGAGGGTATCGAGGAGCTGCGCAGCTACCTGCATCTGCCCCCCGAGATTGTGCCCTCAACCCTGAAGCGTCCCGCTCGCTCCGAGACGGTGCGCCCGCGCCCAGCCGCCGGTGGCCCACGCGGCCCTGGAGATGCCTCCAAGACCGGCGAGGACCGTTCGGCCTACAGACGCGCTCCCGGCGGCAGTGGTGTTGACAAGAAGGGTGACGTTGGACCCGGCGCCGGTGAGGTCGAGTTCCGTGGTGGATTCGGACGCGGTTCCCGCAACTAAGCCACTTGCTGCGTTTCAGTTTTTTTTTATGTAAAATTAAATCACAGTAAAGAAAAATGTTGAACTGAAGATTCCCCTCAACACAACAACAACTATAAGAAAAATTACTTCAGAAAGTGTGAATGTTTTATAATATGAAGATCAAATTATAAAGCAAGCGCAAGTGAATTACGGTTTTTTGTTTGGTGATTTGTGGTGTGTGCCCATCGGAGCAGGACTTAAAGTTCCTTGGCAAGCTTGATATGGAGAAGAAGGTGCCACAAGAAGTTAGGTGGCAGGGGAGAGCTCAATACGTAGACCTTTCCGGGTATCAAAAGCCTTGTTTAACTCCACGAAGTGACTCATATGGAAATGAGGGAAGAAGGGAATACACGGGCGAACAATGGATCCCAGTTTGGCTAAGATATGGCCAATTGGTCTGCGGATTATCGTAGTTACTTATTTATTCAGGCAGTGTGCTACTTCTCCCGGTGTTTAGAACTGCGATGAGAAATTCGTGCCGTAAAGAAGTATATATTGCTTAGGCCAGGTAGCTTCTTGCACGTGTTGGAGTCGCACGCTTTCAGTTTGCACAGTTTCAACACTTTCCCGCCAAGTTTTGCCCAAGCTACTGTGACCAGAGAAAATCAATAAAAGCAGATTGGGTTGGGTTAGGATGCTGTATTTGCTTTTATCTTAAATTATCCAATTGGTTATCCATCTAAGAAATACATTTCCAGCGTAAAATTTTAAAGAAGCGGCCTAAAAACAGTTTGGGACTACTTTTAGCTTACTTATTATCAGTCACAGGTTGTCGACATTGGACGTAACCCTTTCTTAACCCAACAGTTAATCATATACTCGCAGATTGGATAGCATGCAGCAGTTTCCGCCAGCTGTTGGAGGCCACCAACCAGAGGAAATTGCAAAAAATAAATAAAAAGCGCTTTGCATAGAAAAAAATGTGTGTTGTTTTAATATTTACAATTTGTGTTGTGTCCCTTAAAGGGAGGAGACTTATTTAGGAGGTAAAAACAGAGCAGATACTAGTAAATTTAAATATTTCCTAAAATACAAGTCTAGTGCAGGGATTGGGCTTGCTAAAGAGAAAGGAAATTGCACGAAAAGGAGTAAAATTTGCAGGCCTCCTGAATAAGTCTTCCTCCCTTAAATAAAATGTACACCTAATCTAAGGTTCCGTCCACTCCACTATTACTACATTTATGAAAATACTTTCTCGGACCCGGGATCTTGGGAGGACCGAAGGCCAGTGACGCTCCGAAGGTCTCGTGGCCGTGGCAATGACGACGGACCAGGGCCAGGAGTGAGATGAAGGCGACCGGCCCGCTGACGCAGCTATCGACGCTTAATCGATATTTTCCCTTTGGCCAAATGGGACATGTTGATCTTGACCTTGCTCTCGTTGGTGCGCTTTACCCAGACCTGCGGTAGCAAAGAAGCTCCATTAGAATCGAAAAAGGTAAGAGAAGGGCGAAGAGGACTAGACTTACCACTTCGTTGCCAATGGCCGTGATGGTGGCGGCGAACTTGCTCATGTCCTTGCCCTCCACGTAGACCTGCTGGCCCCGGCAGAACCATCGCCGCTCGTACAGCAGCTTGTTGTCCTCGATGCGCGTCTCCACGTAGCTGTTGTGCGCCGGCTCGGACAGCAAACCGTGCATCTGCTGCTGCTGCTGGACGCCGCCATACGAACCGAGGCCATTTTGCTGCAGGGCACTGGGCGCCATCGGCTTGCCGCGCTGTATGATCTTGAGATCGGACTCTATCTCCTTGTCGTCCAGCTGATAGACGAGAAGTTGGCCAGTGGCGGGCTTGCGTCGCTTCTCGATGACCGGCAGCGGTTCGTTGGGTCGCCGTCGCAGCTTGCGCGTGACTGTTGTCTTGATTTCCATCGAGTCGTTGGTTAGCTCGAGGCTGTAGCGCTCGTTCTCGATCTGACGCTTACGGTCTTCGAAGTCGGAGATCAGGTTGTCCTTCAAGTCCATCATCTTCTCGTCGTACTCCTTCTGGGCAGCCTTCTTCTCGAGCACATAGTCCCTCTCGACGCAGTCGCGCATGTAGTCCTTGTAGATCTCGTTCAGACGCCGTCGCTCCTTCAGCTGATTGTCCAGCTTCTTGACACGCTTAAGGTACTCCGGATGCAGCAGCTGGTTCAGCTCCTCCATCTGTTTCTGCAGGTTAAGCAGCTTGTGCTGGTACATTCTACGTAAAAGGGTAAAGGTATGGTAAATGTGGCTGTATGTATGTATGTACTTACTGCTCCTTTAGTTCACTGTTGCTGCCGATGTTGTTGCTGTTGGCGGTGCCATTGGTGCCCCCATAGCGATTGGGACTGCGGAACTCCGTCTCGCTGGCATCGTCCGTGTCTGCAGGGAAGCAGGAATTAAAAAAGAAACAACGGGCAATTAGCTAGAATCGTGTCATGGCTGCGGGAATGGAGTGGGAGCTGGGCGGACGGATGCGCTCCCGCCATCGCACTTACCTTCCTCGCTGCGCTCGTCGCCGATCGACTCGTCGTCGTAGTTGTCTCCCGTGTACAGGCTATAGTAGGTGGACATGGTCTCAGGTTTGCGATGGCCCAGGACTCCGAATTATTCGGTTGCAATTGTTTATTTTCTTCGCAGCGATGCTCGATGAATACACACGCACACAGTTGCTCGAAAGTGTGACCGTATTTGGCCGAAACAGGGTCGCCAACGGAAGTAAATATCGATATCTATCGTATCGCATTTTGGATATCGGTGTTTTCTCACATTTTTACTAAATATGTTTACATATTGGAAAGTAAATTTAAAAAGTAAATATTATAGCTTTTAAATGTTCTAGTTCGTTGTAAATTTATTAAATCAATCAACAAACCTATACTTTTAATATATCAAAAATAATTTCCTTAATCCTTTAGTTATTATTTTGGAGTTTGAGATTAGCCTGTTTCGGGTAATATGTTTATAAACTATTTACCTAATAAGGGTTGAATCAAGCGATGGACCTAGATTATAGAATCCCTAAACAAATATCGATAACAATAAATTGTTGATTGGTGTGACCCTGTTGTAAAATATAGGCAGTGACATATGTTGTGGTTGGCGCGCAATTCAAAATATATTACAGATTTCGAAAACAGCTGCAGTGCTCACTTAAAAAGACTTGCAAGCAAAGGTAATTAACGATCAAAAAAATATCACCTTAAAATCAGACTTTTGTACTTAAAAAAAAAAACGATTGCGCTATAATTTATTTTCTCTTTATGACGCATGTTTTGAAAATCGTGACCATGACGACCATATGATATCATCGGATTATTGCTATATCTCATGATTTGCTGATGCTAACGATGCTTTCACAATTTGAAAATGGGCAACAATTGCAGTTAAGTAGATGTGATATTATTGGATAATTCGACACTTCTCGAAAGCTCGCTATGCATCATCTGTTCCAAGCCCAATAGTCATGATAAAATGTATAATGTATGAGCGTTAAACACCTTATTTTAAGGCTGTCGCTTTTAGGACATTCATTTAAAGCGATAATCATCAATATGGATTTGTGTTCCTCTCTGGCTATAATTAAATAATGTGAGCTACACTGCAAAAAGATAATGTGTACATTAGGGCGGACTTCCTTAAATCAAAGAGTCAAAAAAAAACCAATCAATATTTTTTTTCAGAAGTTTTACGACTTTTATTTTGATGTTTTACAACTTAGGTCTTAAAAAAAAACAATGCTTATGATTTTACAAGATAAATCAGTCCGAGTTCAGACCCAACGTATTCCAAGTGACGTATATTTTTTGTTAATGCCTGATGTGCAATAAATATAAAACGGTTTAAGTGCGCTGTCAAAACTAAACAATTTGTTCATTTTACTTATGTCCACCCCATTGTACTTACCTATTTTTATAGATTTTTTCAGGCAAGTTGTTGCAATGCATATACTTTTGTTTTAGTTTTGAACGGCACTTGCCTCTCCCTGAGAGCTGACATATATTTGAATGCTGTCGTCAAGCAGAAGCAGTGCCAATGAAGAAGGCCCTCCCACGCAGAAGGAGATCGCTCTGGTCGCTCGCCATTTGCCGGGCTGAAAAATTAGTGAATTCTCATCATCATCATAATCATCGGCCAAAAATTCCATGCTAAATCATCGCGAGGCAAATTTTGATTGATTTCTGACTGGGCGGGGGCTCCGGATGGGCGGACTACGGACTGCGGACTACGTAGTCTTCGAGTGGGATGACATACTGGCGGAGATGACTATATAGCAATTATGTATGTGCATATGTATATACTCTCGTTCCGATTCTGTTTCTGTTTCTTTTCTGTTGCGGACTTCTGTTTTCGTTCACGGTATTTCGCAGCTTTCGAACATTCTGGTGACGTGGGGAAATTTGTTTTCCCAATATTTCTGTGATCCTCAAGATACTATACATATGTAGATATACTTATGTGCATATATTCACAGAACAATAACAATCTCTTTCCCTAGATGTTTGCCCAGTAATACATAGTAAAACTACTTTGTAACCACAGTTGCACTTCTGAAGCTCTATTTGATATAAGCAAACTATAATTATAAAACAGCTTACAGCGGGAGCAACCTCTATTTGAATAATACAACTGGTTAAATAGTCATTCAGATAACTAGTAATCCATTATTATGGAGATTTATAGGAATCAAAACCAATTTAGAATCAGCGTTATGAATAGCTTTATTATAACTAATTTATATCATATTTATAACGATATGTCCTTGCTTATATTGCTTTCTATCAAGTTGAATAAGAAGTAAACTCAAAGATATCTAAAGTGATCTCTTTTTCCTTTGTTAGACAGAATCTTTTGAGTTATGGAAGTCTGTCTATCTTGCTGATTATCCGATTTAGCAATTTATGGCTGGCATATTTTTCGCGTTTATATATTGTAGCTGTTATGTACCCGACGATCTACCTGCACATAGCGATACATAGATATAGATGCGTTGTGTCCGCATTATTCTTTGCTGATTAGTTGGGGATTCTGTCGCCGCCCCAAGGTCGGCAATTTCGATGAAAATGAAAATGAAAATGAGTTTATTGTTTGGACAGGGGGGCATTAGCGGCCGTGTCGCGTTCATGTGGGCGCTGCCAAAAAAAACAGAACCAAAACACCTTTAGCGTTGATCACCGATGATTGTCATTTTATTTTCGTAATTCATGATTAAATCTATTATTATTTGAATGTTGTCGTTGCCCCCCAATGGAATTCGAAATGGAAACAGGAATATGACTGCATATGACTTTTGAATACAGTCGCGGCTCCCCCACAGAACTCATATATTTTAGTCTAGACTCAAGCTACGTACTCAGATACGCGAAAAGTGTTCCTAAGCAGTACGATAGGTCGAGAGGGTGACTATTGGCCTCTCGTTTTTACTCATTGCTTAGGAGCACTTTTCGCGTGTCTGAATACGAAGCTTCAGGAAAAATTATCAATTTTAAGACCTTTTGTTTACTTTGTATAATATTTTAGGACTAATAAAAAATTTTTAAAAATAATTAATATATATCTGTAGTCCACATTTTCTAATTTAAGTAAGTAAATATACATAATGTCTATTATGAAAGAGAGATGCTGGACTTTTTTCCTTAACTGTATCGGTTTAAAAAAATAAAACAAATCTCCAGAGACAATTTTCAATTCGCTTACATTATTTAAGAAAAATCATTAAAATATATGTATATAATATATAATTGAACAATAAATATGGATAATCTCATATCCAAGAGCTGTCACTGTGCTCGCAAATAATAATAAAGTGTTCGGCTAATTGCAGCAGCGATCGTTGCAGCCCAGGTCCAGCTTATTTCATATGCATTCCCGTGGTCGGCGGCGCTCCGTAAAAGGACATCTTCAACGCTCGGCTCGATTTAACTCGACTCACGAACCCGAATCCCCTTCCAAGTCGGAGACCGAGACCGAGACCGACGCCAATGTCACGCGGCTGAGTCATTTCGCCTTTGGATTTGTTTACAAACAAACCGATGAGGAGTGGGCAGGGATGTGGAAGTGGAATGGATATTGGCTGTGTGTATCAGCGACGCCAACGTCGCCGCCCACTCCGGTTAATTTGTGGTCCCATCGACACCGCTGGCGTTACAAATCATCTCGCTTCCAAAAACGGTAGGAAGCGTTGATCTCGAACTGGTTAAGGTGGCCGGTTACACTGCCACTGTCGTATCCACTTCCACTGCCACCCACTGGCACCAGCACCACGTCACCACCTAACTGTTTGCACCCAGTTAGCCCACAGCCAATCGGGCTGGGAAGAGCTCGCTCTTGGATCGTGGCTGCAGACTGTCAGCTCCCAGGAACCCACTTTTGAGTCGTGATTGAGCAGCTCCCACGCAAGGGAAATGGGAAGATCTACCATAAGTCAGCTGTTCGAATGGGGTACACTCTTTCTCTCTTCAAATAAATTAATTGGGACAATTAATAAATAAAAAATAAAATTAAATTGAAAAAAGCGGGAATTAAACAAAAAAATTAGTACAAATGCATAAATGTATAAATATACATAAATTAATATTTTCAAATCATTCCTCAATCTCATCATTCTCGCGGTAAGCGTATCCGAGCAGAACGAGTGGCAATTCGTCTCTCCCCTTCCTTCCTAGAGTGCGACTGTCCATTCATAGAACCATTGACATAAGCGGGGTCTTTTGCGTGCTAAGCTCACCCAGATTATGTTTACGCATACACATCCCCTTTGATGAATCCTGCTTACGCCACTGCTTTGGGCAATTGTTGTTGCGTCGAGAGAGCGGAGAGAGCGTGTTTCTGTATACGGTACTCACTGAGAACATGGGTATGCTAGAGCCGTTGCCATGCACGTAATACTATTCTAGCACTCACAGTTTTTCTGGATTTTTTTGATTTAAAAAAAAAAAAATTGATTAAATTAATTTTGTTTTCTATTGGAAGTTCTTTTAATTGTTGGTGACAAAAGTCTCATCTGTTGTATGCAGATCTAGTTTATTTGGGGGCTTTATTTTTAAACAAACTAGAAAACTATTAAAAACGTACATTTAACTAAGCTGTAGTCGATATCTTAAAGTAAATAGATATGAAGTAAATACATTTGATAAAAAATGGGAGTTAGTAAGATTTCTCTTCACGTGTTTTTCAAAAATTTAGGCTAATTATAGACGACGTCAATTAGCCTTGTTCATGTGCCTTCTATTTCACCCGCAATCCTTTGAGGGTATCTCATAATTATACATGATCCTTTTCGGTACCTGGGGCTTAAATGTAATGTAAATATGTAAATAAACATTTTAAAATGACTGTTCAGCATCTAAAAAATTTAGTTTTTGTTGTTAACAAGAAATTAAATATGTGGTTACATAATTCGAGTCAAAAAACAACAGAAAAATGTAACAACTTGAGAGTGTCTGTTTAGGAGAAATGTTCTATTTAAGCCCGTTGCATGAAATTTGTTTCGCGTTTTTAAAAACAGAGCTGGAAAGCAACACCGTAAGGAATTTATAAAAAATGTCGTTGTTTTCATCGATCAAGGAAAAGTTATAAGATGAACGAGGGGCTTAATATCTAGAGCCAAAACGATTAAAACCATAACAATTCAGAAGGTAATTAATATAATGGAAAATTTGGTATGAGTACATTATATATATATATATATATATATAATAATATAATATAATCTTTAATATCAAAACCCTTGGTTAAAAAATATCCAGAAACTTCTATCGAGTACAGGGTATCTTGCAGTCCACTACAGCGCACTTCTTCTTGTTTTGCCTGTGTGGGTGTCTGGCCCGGCCATGTTGTCTTCCCTCTCACCGGACCGGCGACGCTCTTCGCTCTCGCGCTCTTGCGGCTGCGGTTGCGTCGGCACTATAAAAGCGACAACAGCCAGAGAATGCAAAACAGTCGAGAAATTGAAACGCGGCAAACCGAATAGTGCGACAGGCCACAGATACACACAAAGACAGACAGCCAACCGTCTTGAGGCATAAATACATATAGAAAGCCCATTGTATTCCCACATTTTTTTTTCGGTTGCTCCGCCGATTAGCAAGTGAACCAACTCGAGAGCTCGAGAGCGCGTCGAGCAGAACAGAACGGTATAATCCGACAGAAAAGCAAGCAACACCAACCACCAATCCAGCACAGAAATGGCCGAGGCTAACAAGAGGAATATCCCCATCAAACTGGGCGACTTCAGCGTCATCGACACGGAGTTCAGCAACATCCGCGAGCGCTTCGATTCCGAGATGCGCAAAATGGAGGAGGAGATGGCCAAGTTCCGCCACGAGCTGATGAATCGCGAGGCCAACTTCTTCGAGTCCACCAGGTGAGCCTACATTCGAGGGCGCTTACGCGTTCTCGCCGGGATTATGTGATGTGCGATGGTGAGATTGTGTGAGCCGGGTGGAACTTTGTTCGCCCACGATTTGCGTTGACAACAACGCTATCGAAACGTTGGATGATTCGGCAGTTTGGGCAGAGATTAGGTCCGCACCCTCACCCGCTCCCACATCTCGGTTCCGTTGGACATTTTACCGTATCCCTCCGATTTTGGTTGATTCATCTCGCGGCGCGTTTGCGTTTTCGGCTCTAAATATAGGCGCAAGTCTTGCCACATCGCCTGCTGGTCTGGAGCACACACGCGCAGACAGACACCGCACCACCACGCAAAAGCACACACACACACGCCAGTGGGCTAAGGCCAGCGGGGCGATTTGCGCCCCAGATACATTTCTTTGCCGCCGTCGCTCTGGGGGGAGGATGAGTCACGCGTTCTAAATTCTCCGCCGCTGTCTCCGGCCAAGAAAACACATGTGTGTCCGTTCGCCGTCCACTAATGCTGCCCTCCTTACCCGTCCCCGATACCACGGCGTTTCTTGCTCCCTTACCGGCGGCGATCTCGAGTCGCCATTCCTGCCTGCGCCCGTTTATGCAACCCCGTTATATGGGCCATAACGGAATTTTTTCGAATGGCAGCTAGATCTTGATCACACATACAGACTCACCTGCGCCAAGGCACCTTCACTGTCAAAAAATGTGATAATTTCGAACTTTACTTCCTAGAGCTGAAAAAAAAACATGTTTATCGATGTTTATCGATTTAAAATCGATGTAAAACCTGGATTCGTTTTGATTTCGATAAATGTCTACCAAATTCACCTAAATTTGCCATTTTTGTATAGAACATTTTTTATCCTAATTCATAAATCTGCATCTGAAATGAGGTGTAAATTTTTTAACAATATGCTATCAAAAAGACTTGCATTGATGATTAAGATTTTAAAACGATAAACATCGATGTTTATCGATTTAAAATCGATCGAAAACCTGGATTCGTTTTGATTTCGATAAATGTCTTTAAAACTCACCTAAATTTGCCATTTTTGTATAGAATAAATTGTATCCTAATTCATAAATCTGCATCTGAAATGCGCTGTAAATTTTTTAACAATACGCTATCAAAAAAACTTGCATTGATGATTAAGATTTTAAAACGATATACAGTGATACTTTTTCGATCTCATAAAATGTTCATGGTATTTCCAACTCTATTGTCTACGCACTGAAACCTGAGATACAAAACTCCAATTTCAATAATTCCACTCCCTTTGATATGCCACTTTTGGTACACCCAAAAAAAAAAAACAAGAGTTTAACCTTTCTACTCGTTGTCCTAAAAGTATACTCAAGCAGTATAACGGGTTTAATACACGTATAAATTTTATACTCAAAAATATCAAATGTATACTCCAAAGTTTAGTTTTTATACTCTATAGTTTCAATTGTGTATTTTTCAGTATTATTTTTATACGAACCTACATCGAAAATTCGATAACATATAACGTTAGCTGGAATTTAGTGCTTTTCTGTTTTTCGCGTTAGTGATTATTAGAAATATTGGTGCTGATGAGTATAAAATGTATACTTTCGTAGTATCAAATTCATAAGCATCTTATTAAGAAATGTTTAATACTCAAGAGTATAGAATTCATGTAACAATCGTATAGGTTATATGATGATTTTTTTTTGGTGTATACAATAACTTTCGAGCTGCAGTTTTTTCGCTCTGTGTAATATAGCATCTTTGGGATACGTACTACGTATCTGCTGCAGCATTTTATTTTTGTCTCTCAATTTGTTGCTGCTGTTCTGTGTAGGTTTGCTTTATGGTCCAAATATTTACCCAATAAACAGACTCGACTCAACAGAAATTACGTAGCCGTCGCGATTGCGCGCCTCGTTGGCCTCCCAATCGCAAAAAGCGGCTACGTTGCGTGGGCGCCCCCGTTGAGGAGAAAAACCAAATCCGTTCCGTAAAACCCGTAAGCTCCAGTTCGGGCGACCTCGGCCTATGACATAATCGAAGCGATTTCCAGTCAACGCTGCCTTCGCCATGGTCGCCGCTGCATTTGCATGGCCACAACAGAGCGAAACGGAGGCCAATCCCCCTGGCTGGGTCCAACTTCAACTTTGGCTCCACTTGGCAACTTTGGCCATTCGAACTGAAAGTTGGCAATGAAAGGAAATTAACCCAAATTGGTGTATCCCCCGCCAGGCAGGCACACCTGTGTGTTATATGTGTGTGTGTGGGTGCTGCAGGGGCTTTTCCAACTGCTTGGCTATCCAAACAAATTATTGATGCGTGGCGACGACCGAGCACCCACCCCCACAGCCACCCCCAATCAGCGCCCAACGCCGCGACCTTTGACATCTGCGGCTATGGCGTGCCGTCGATTAATGCGCCGCGGGCTAACCTAGCCGAGTGACTCAGCGGGTAGAAACCCCCATTCGGCCAACATACACGTCACTCATGCAAATGGTCATGAGTCCACATAGGTGCAGGTCATCCAGTTCAAGTTGGAGGGGATGTGTGACTTGAGAAATCAAGGAAGTTTGATGACAACAGAGCACTTTTCAATTCAATCAAATTAATAACAAATAAAGGGAGGAAAGAGCAGTAGAAATTTCTACACCGACTCTGCCTTCGAAAGCTTTCGCGCTTTTGTTGACGAGAAATTGAATTGGCATGTAAATGCCACTGTCTATAAATTTGCGGACAGGCGGTGAGTTCGGGGAAGGCGGCGTTGCATTGAGACCTGGCCAAATGCGCTGTTGCCGCGGCCATAAACCGCAATTCAGTAGTGGTGGCGCCTCCTCATTGAATTTCCGCAGACATTGTTGGCGATTCGGTTGCAATTGAAACGAGAAAGAAGCTAACTTCGGTAAACCGAAGTTGGTATACCCTTGCAGTCTGCAATTGGATCATTGAAAATCGAACCATTTTAGTAATGTTACAAAAATATCGAATTTTGTAAATTTTAAATTTTACATGTAGAAGTTTACATTTTCATATACATCGACCGATCGCTTCTATGAAATTAAAACCGTAATTCTAGAACCATAAAAAACTGCTATATCTCAAAACTTATAGAAATACGTTGAGCTATGGCAGCTATAGGATATAGTAGTCCGATTTCTGTCGTTCCGACATATACATATACTGCGTGCTAAAGAAATAAGACTATGCTGAAAATTTCAGCTCGATAGCTCAAAAACTGAGAGACTAGTTCGCGTAGAAACCGACAGACGGACAGACAGACAGACGGACATGGCTAGATCGACTCGGCTGGTGATGCTGATCATGAATATATATACTTTATGGGGTCGGAGATGCCTCCTTCACTGCGTTGCAAACATCTGGTCAAAATTATAATACCCTCTGCAAGGGTATAAAAACAAATGATACGATTAACTCGCCGATCGCCAGATATGTACATATATGCATTTGCCATAAGGTGTGTATGTGCAGATTTATTGAGAGAACAAAGCATTAGCACAGAACAGAGGAAGGTATCGTTGATTTAATGGATGGATATTGTGCCTGATATTAGTCCTAGACTGTACAAATGGCTCTTATTAAGATCAAACTGAATTGTTTGAAATTAGCAAACTGAATGATGAAATACTATGTAGACTCGGAGAAGGCATACTCTTGAAAATATTTCGGAAGAATTCCACAAGCTGTTAAAAAGACTTTAAACTTGAACATAATTTGAATGATTCGAATTTATGAACTTATGTGGATTTCCTTGTTGTATTAAACTTATTTGCACTATATTCGCAGATCAATTTTCGAAGATATTTCGAAAGCTACACACACCCATTCAAATAATCAGATTTCGGACCTTCGAACTCTGACATTTTCTAATTTCGATTTTCGAATCTACGTGTAGTTCCTTTGAATTTGGATTCTGTATGTATTCAACACTGGCAATTTAATCGATCTGCCGGATTTATGGCCCCATTGATCGACCTTGCGCGTGGGTGGCTCTGTGTGCGCATAGTTTAAACAAATAAGTACGCTAAACAAATATCTATTTATCATGCAAATAGCACTGGCCACTTGTGTGTACGTGTGTGTGTGTTTGTGTGTGTGCGAAAAGCTTTCGCAATTTAGTTGCCATTATTCTCGTGCCTGGATGCTGATAATTCCACCGAACAAGTAAAGATGATATCATGTCAGTTTTTAGCCATTGCGATTCTCCTCTCCAGTTTCGATGACAAACAAAGCGCTGATCGCCGTAATCGTTGGTAATCGATAATTCAATTCGACATTTGTTCGCGCGCTTGGCAAACAGTGGAAATAACAAAAACAGCAACAAGAGAGCACAATTTTGTTTGCGCTCGTTCTCGTTGTTGTTGATTTTATTTCTCATTTTCGTGTGTGTGTGTTTTTTTTTCGTTTCTTCTTCAGTTTCTTGCGTTTGGCTTTTCAATAACGAAAAAATATGCATGACATCATCGTCATCAGATGCCAGAGAGATAGAGTCAGACATGTGTGTGTTTGCCAGCACACACAGAGAGAAAGAGAGAGAGAGAGAGAGAGAGAGAGGGAGAGCAGGTGCTTTCTCTCCCACTCTTTTGCCTAAACACTTTGGTCGAACTAACGGTTATTGGTTTTAGTCATTAGCGTGTGCCTCTGGCCCAGCTAGCGGCTATTGATCAGCGCCCGCCCCCAACCTGCACCCCCCACTCCGGGCCGCAAGGTCGCCGCCACAAAGGCCCAATGCACGTTCACGTTTCGTTTGATAAGAAGCGCCCTCTGTTGGCTGCTTATCTGCGAAGACTCTCGCCGCACGCACGCACACACATGCACATGCATTGGCGCCGCACACACACACAGGTGCGCTGCTTAACGGTCAATCAAACTTATCGCTTTCCGGGAGGCGCTGGTGTGCGTTTGCAAGGTAGAAGTGCTGGACGAACTTCTTGGCAAAACCGCTGCAATTGTGCCCCAATAATGTAACGACGCCCCCACCCCCTCTGTATATGTATATGTATTTGTATGTACCTTTTTACCTAACCTAATATCTCTCTATTTTTCCTCTATTTTTCTCTATTCTCTCTTTCCTGCCGCTTGGAATACATTAAACAACCGCAATTATTTCAATATTATAATAACCTCCTTTCTCCTATCTAAAAACCAAAAAATAAAAACAAAAAAGCTCTACTAAAAAGACAACAACAACGACCAGGTACAAAAAAAAAGTATAACAACTTAAAATTGAGTTTCTGTTCGTGTCTTCCCCGCACCCCCCTACACCCAACTTATTTTTCACCTTACCTTTTGGCCCCATTTTCGGTTCTTGTATCTAATGCGAGTTGATTTTTTGTAGTTAATAGTTTAATTTTCTTTTAATTGCAATCCCCGCACAAAATTACCTCACTAAAAAAAAAGAGGAGCGAACCAACCCCAAAAATAAGTTACACACTTAATAACAATATTTATGTATTATTAAATATACATTTACCTCGATTCTATAAATATTGAACACAAATCCAGATAGACTTAACCAACACATTTTTATTGAATTTAACTGGTTGCTAACCGTATGTATTATTAGTATTGGGTATTATTGTTTACATTTAAATTTAGGTTCTCCGTCGTAGTGACAAGGTTAAAATGAACACAGATCACCTGATAGGGCTCATTAGGTTCAAAATCCGCGCTTAAAGCTGGCCATAATAAAGTAATTTAGCCAAGAAAAATGTATGTATATTTCTTAAAGAAAGCTGGGTACTTGAATTAAAATGAACACCAAAAAAACATAAAATGAACATGGAATGAATAAAATGAACAATAAAATAAAAATGAAATGAACAATAAAATTAAAATGAAATGAACATGAAATCAACATGAAATCAACATGAAATCAACATGAAATGAACATGAAATAAACATGAAATCAACTTATTGTTAACATGAATTATTTAATTAACATCAGATGAACAATAAAATGAACACGAAAAGAACATAAAATGAACATGAAATGAACATAATAATGATGAATTTGAAGGAACACAATGCTGGAGCATTAATTCCCAAATTCCTTCGATTGGCTGGCATAAAGGAAAGACCACGTAATACATCGCCTCTTTCCATATCCAAATGACAGCTGTAGGAATCGGATGGATGGATGAGCAGTAGTCACAAGGAGAGTGTCACTTCAAGGAACGCAAATCCATTTTTAAAACCCAGCAGACGCACACAAGTGTTTGCGGTTATTTATATATCTAGTCTTGGGACCATATGCGATCCCCTTTCCAAAATGTGCACACAAAACATATATGGGACAGGAATGATGTAGCTACTAAGGGCAGTAGTAGTAGTATTTCTTCCAGGCAGTCTGTATTAAATAGGGAAATAAACATACATAGATCGACAATATGCGTCCATTGTCTGTAACCTTATAGCCACCTTTCTAAGACGAATGAGAAGGAATCTTTCGCTGGCAGCGTCCCAAGTGTTTGCGCACATTCCCATTCCTTGTGCGCTGTCGGAAAATATTGTTTTCTTAATGGAAAAGATACATACGCCAAACACACGTGATGGCACGGATGTCGGGGTGCCAGCTGCTCCCTGATCTCCCTTGAGAGCCGAAGCGGAAGTCGGATTTATTTATAGACGCCATCCCAGCCCGGGACGCGGCTTCAATTGAGTTGGGCTCGCCGGCGCAATATCAGTCACATCCTAGAGCAACAGCAGAATGGAGGCCTTTACGCGCACACTCCACAAGACCTTTCGCACCACTAGAACCACGACTAGTAGCACCACCACCACCACAACAAACTCCTCGAATAGGTTCTGGTTCCTCCTAACACTTGTGACTTTAATTTCTGACACTCTCTGTTTTGTATTCTTACCTCTGTGATGATTCCCAGTTGTAACCTTCTCTTTGATTCTCCTTGCAGCTCAACGACAAACTCGGCCCTGCCATCCCGAATCCCCAAGCAACAGAATTACGTCTCCGACATCAGCTCACCCTTGATACAGGTTTGTGGCCCTTATAAAAATGCCCTTCATAAAAGAACCCTTCTAACCTCTGCTTGCTCCAATTGCAGGATGAGGGCGACAACAAAGTGCTGAAGCTGCGCTTCGACGTTAGCCAGTATGCTCCCGAGGAGATTGTGGTGAAAACCGTCGACCAGAAGCTTTTGGTAAGAGTCTCGCTAGCCCCCAATCAGGAGTTCCAATAACCGAGGGTTTCCCCTTCGCTTTAGGTGCACGCCAAGCACGAGGAGAAGTCGGACACAAAGAGCGTGTACAGGGAGTACAATCGGGAGTTCCTGCTGCCCAAGGGCGTCAATCCCGAGTCCATCCGCTCGTCCCTCAGCAAGGACGGTGTCCTGACCGTGGATGCACCGCTGCCAGCGCTGACCGCCGGCGAAACGCTGATTCCCATTGCGCACAAGTGAGAGACAACGCCAGTAACGCCGCCACCATCCCGCCCAGGAGGAGGACTACATCATAAACACACACACACACCCACACACACATTGGATTATCCTATCTAATTTTTTTTTGGTTCCGACGTAAAGCTAAACTATGTTACTGACTTACTACTCATAATTAACTTAAATGTAATTCAAATTATTATTAAATTTGATTAATTTAATTCATATTTATAATTTTCGCATTAAACGTAATCAATCTTGTCGTAGTTGTCCCCGCATTGGTTTTCCTTTCCTCCCATCAACAATAAATCACGACTTATCCAATGGAATGGATTTTAATCACTAAACTGGGCTTACTCTCGACCTCTCTTGACCTTCACACCAGGTCACCACAAAAGAAGAGTTTCTCGCTTGCATATAAAGAAAGGCCTCCCGATCTTTTCGTTTTGGATAAATTATAGTGAACCTTGAACTCATTTGGTTGCCAAAACAAACTGAATTATGCTATTGGAACTATGCTTTGGATACTAAATAAAATGATATTCAAGTGCCTTAATTGTAGAAATGTATATTTTTGTGGGAATGACGTCCGTCCGACTTGACGTCTCAGTCCAAATCTTTTACTCAGCTTGATGTCTCGTAAACTTGTTCCGAACAAATACTTCGGCCCAGAGATATATATTGTGTGCCACGCGTGTTTCTTACCAAATTAGCAGCGCTCTCCAGGGATGTCTTCCTTGAGGACAGCAGGTGCCGCCGTCTCTATCTGCAAGCCCATAGTCGCCAGTGAATAGGAAAATGCCACCACAGCTGGATGACTCCGCGGACGGTGAGGGGGAGGATCCGCTGGCGTTGGCCACTCTCATTCTGAAAGCGGATCCCCAGTACCGCATCAAGCCGATGCAGCAGGTCGTGTCCGCCCTCTGCGGCGGTCTCCTCACGACCTTTGTGGGTGAGTAATTTAGGGGAGGTGCGAACTCCGTGATCCCTCCGTAATCCCTCCCTAATCTCACATGTGTCCGCCCGCTCAGTGACTCCGCTGGAGGTGGTAAAGACGCGGGTGCAGACGCAGCACACGATCCGACAGCGACCCACCATCTCCAAGCTCTGTTACGTCTTCCACAACGGCCTGATGACGCACGTGTGCCGCTCCAGCGACATCTGTGTCCCAAAATCCGGGCGTATTCCCCACAGCCTCCGGCCAGCACGGGGCTCCTTGGTAAGTGGACGGAGAAGAGAGGATCTCCTCGGGTATTACCAGATGCTTATGGTCCACTTTCCTCCCTTCGTAGGACGCCTTCGTCAAGATCCTTTGCACCAGTGGTCTACGTGGTCTGTGGTCGGGCCTCAGTCCCACGCTCGTTTCGGCGCTGCCCTCCACGATCATCTACTTTGTGACGTACGAGTACCTCATGAACTCCTTGTCCCACATCTACCTGGCGTCGCAAAGGCGCGCCGACGGCTTAAATGCAGACGCGGAGGATGCTGCGGAGTCGCTGTACCGTGTGCCGTCGCCTGGAGCGGCCGGCGGGGATCCCCTGGACGTCCCGAGGGGTAGGAATATAAACAATGTGCCACCCGTTGTGCCCTACTATGTGCCCATGGTCTCGGGCATCTTTTCGCGCACCCTAGTGGTCAGTGCCATCACGCCCATCGAGATGGTTCGCATCAAGATGCAGTCGGAGTACATGACCTACTCGGAGCTGTGGCGCGTGCTGCGCTCGCTCATCCGGCAGCACGGCGTGCTGGGGCTCTGGCGTGGCTGGCCGCCCACAGTGATGCGCGACGCTCCCTTCTCCGGCACGTACTGGGCGGCCTATGAGGCGATGAAGCGGGCCTTTGGCGTTACGGAGCCCTCGGTTCTGTTCAGCTTCCTCACGGGCGCCGTCTCCGGAGCGGTGGGTGGTGAGCGGTGCACTCTGCCGCTGCACAGAGAACACATTAGCGCGTATAAATCAGAAGTCAGCTCAATGATCCTCCTCCCTTGCAGGTGGCCACCCTGGTAACCATGCCATTCGACTTGGTGACCACCCACACCCAGATAGAGCTGGGTCAGAACGTGCTCTACGAGGAAGCGGGCGCTAGCAGCAAAGGTGGCACTGCCGCCGGCAAGGACAAGCAGCGAGCGAAGCCAAGCACCGGTAAGCCGTCGGTGTTCTCCCGTCTGGGCCACATCTACCGGCAGCAAGGCGTCCGGGGACTCTATGTCGGGGTCATGCCGCGCATGCTCCGTGTGGTGCCCGCCTGCGCCATCATGATCTCCTCCTTCGAGTACAGCAAGTCGTACTTCTTTCACCACAATCTGGATCTCCAGGAAACAGGTAGGTAACTTAGACGCGCGGCAAACCAGTTCACGGGGCTGATAAATTAACAGTACAGTATCACTCGAAAACTATATATTTTGCTATTTCGTTTCTTTAAAAATTAGTTTTCCAAAACTTAAGAAAACTTTTTCGAATAAATGGGACTTTTTAAATATAATGAAAACAAGCAACTGGTCACACTTAATTTGCTAATGACACTGGCGCTGCCAGACTGTCAGCTATCGATATTGGTTATCGAGGTTCGTGTCACGAGTGGAGGCCCGTCACATGGCAACAGCTGATCGGCTGGCCAACGGCCGCACTCCATTGGAATTTCGGGGACGTAGTGGAAATGGGACATAGGGAACGGACAAGGTGTTTTATTTTGGACCCGGAAACTATTTCACAATGATCGGGGGGCTTGCCTAATTGGAGAGTGTAGTGCCCAAACGTTAAGATAGCCGATAGTTACCGTCATCACTCGTCCAATCATCTCTCACTATCACTCATCCTTGTATCATCCACTTCTACGCCGCCAGCTTATCGAGGCAGCACTTAGCAAAGACAGTCGTCGTAGCAGGTAGAGATATGGCCACACGGGGGCCCTGTGCTCACCTTGCGGCTGTGGCGGCGGCGGCGGCAGCGACTCCGAGCCAGTCCCAGTCGAAGGCCACGATGACAGATCCCCGGTTCCGGATTCGACCACTGCAGCAAGTGGCGTCCGCCTGCAGCGGCGCCATGGTGACTGCCTGCTTCAGTAAGTTGACCCAACCGGCTCCAGAGTAAGCTAAGCTCCAGCGCTGCCTTTCGCTTGCAGTGACCCCCTTGGATGTGATCAAGACCCGGCTGCAGGCCCAGCAGCAGGCGCTGCTCTCAAACAAGTGTTTTCTCTACTGCAACGGCCTCATGGACCACATCTGCCCCTGCGGCCCGGACACGCCCAATCCAGCAGCAGCGTCGAAGCCGGCTCCCCGATTTTCTGGCACCATAGTGAGTAGTCCGAACACGAAGACGAAGATCCCAGGGCAATCCTAAGCTTTACACTCTGCAGGACGCATTCATCAAGATTAGCCGCACCGAGGGCATCGGCTCGCTGTGGTCGGGCCTTAGCCCCACCCTCATCTCGGCCCTGCCGTCGACCATCATTTACTTCGTGGCCTACGAGCAGTTCAAGGCCCGCTTCACCGACATCCACTACAAGTACCTGCGGAGCTGGGAACCAACAGCAACAGCAACGGCCCAAGGCCGTGACATTCCACAACCGATTCCGATGCTCGTGCCCCTGCTGGCGGGCGTAACGGCCCGCATTCTGGCCGTCACCTGTGTCAGTCCCGTCGAGCTAATACGCACCAAGATGCAATCGCAGCGGATGACGCACGCCGAGATGTTCGGCACGATACGCCAGGTGGTGCAGTCGCAGGGCGTGCTGGGGCTGTGGCGCGGCCTGCCGCCGACGATATTGCGCGATGTGCCCTTTTCGGGCATATACTGGACCTGCTACGAGTACCTCAAGAGTTCCTTTGGCGTGGTGGAGCCGACCTTCGGCTTTAGCTTTGCGGCAGGAGCAATATCGGGATCGGTAAGGACATAGTCAATGACTATTGGTCATCGTCATCGTCATCGTCATTATATCTTTGAAATGCACGTTTTAACTCCCAACTTGCAACTTGCAGGTGGCCGCCACGATCACCACGCCGTTCGATGTGGTGAAAACGCACGAGCAGATCGAGTTCGGCGAGAAGTTCATATTCTCAGGTAGGCCCATTGCTGTCCAGATCGCTGCCACCAGTTCTCACAATGGTTCGGTTTGCATTACGGCAGATAATCCACCCAAGCAGGTGGCCACCAAGTCGGTGGCGGCGCGCCTGGCCAGCATTTACCGCCTGGGGGGACTCCCCGCCATATTCTCTGGACTCGGGCCGCGGCTCTTCAAGGTGGCGCCGGCCTGTGCGATCATGATTTCGTCCTTTGAGTACGGCAAGTCCTTCTTCTACCACTACAACATTGACCAGCACAAGCGTGAGGCTCTGGCGGCTCCCGGCTCCAAGTTCGACTAGAGCCCGAATCCCCCCCACCCAATCCCCATCCCTATCCCAATCCCATCCCACGTGAATCGATGTAAATAATGTACATTAATGCCAAAACTGCCAGGAAATCGGCGGGCAGGCATCGTCTGCTGTTGGGTTTGGCGGGTCCGGTCCCCATCGTCGTTGTCGTTGTCGCAATTGGTAAATTGTAAAGTGAAATAAAATTCTTGATTTTTCGACCGACATGCCTGGCCATTCCCGTTCCCATTCCCACCACCTGCTGCGATACTGGCGCTAGTCTAGATTAAATCCTTACAGAAGCGGCATCCTGCTGTCATCATCATACGAATTTTTTTGATTTCCCAAAACTTCGGGAACCACTGGCGGCTCCTAGGAGTAGAGGCATCGCCCTGGCGCACATACTGGTTACAGAAACGGGCTTCTTTGTTGTTAATTATGTTCAATAATAAAAATATAATTTTTTAAAAGAATCCCAATCCGTTTTTCCTTACATTTGATTTACCAAATTGAAGAATTTTAAAGAGATCTGTCCACAAGTGGGAAATTCCTAGCTCCGCACAGAGTCTACTGAAAATAAATATATTGCTCAAGCGGAATAAACTGTTTCTTATTACATCGGGAGTACAAAAACAAAACCTACAAATCCACTTTAAACCTACACATTCATTTATATTCGTTTTGCTTTAAGGGTAGTTTTTCTAGTCGAGCTGCGGCCTTGAATTTTGGTGGGAAAAAAGCTTACTCTTTACCCTTTTCCCCTTCAGGTACTGGTTATATGTAAATTCCAAAGCCATGCTGTTTTAACGAGGAAGACTAGGGGATGAAAGTTAAGGGCGTGAGAACTTTTAAACTCAAGGATTACTGATCATACCATACAAAGAGAGAAAGAGAAGGAAAATAAAACAGAAAAGCGTGTGTGGGTTACAACCATTTTGGCGGTATTATTATTATTTCTTAGTTTTGAACTTCATATAAAGCGTAATTAAGTTAGCACTAGCTTAACACTTAAATTTGTAAATGTCTATCGAAAAAAGCCTTCAAAAAATGTTGAATAACTACATTCACATCTGTTCCCTGCATATTTTTCATTATAAGGCCTCTTACTTAAGAAATCTAGATAAGGATTAGCCCTCACATGGATACTGTAAGCCAGCTAATACCTGGTATGACCTCCTTGGTTATCAACCACGTCTTGGAGTCGGTGCGGCATGGAACGGACTAGGGCCCGGGTTATGTCCGGCGATATTTGCTGCCACTCATACATGATGGCATTCTTCAGATCCATCATGGTCTCAATCTTGTGCTCGCGCATGCCCTGGTCCAGCAGGGGCCAAATGTTTTCAATCACATTGAGATCCGGACTCTGGGCCGGTTGGACCACAACGCCCCCCGGACAGTTCTCGACCAGCCAGCGACGGACGAGGGGCGACTGGTGCGGCGCGTCGTTCTCGTGATAGTAATGGAAATGCTTCCCCAGCTCGAGGTCGTCGGCACTCTGGAGTAGATTGTCCTTTAGGACTGAGAACAATGCAGCCGGGCTCATCTTCCGCTCCTTGAAGACAATGTTGCCCACGCCCGCCGCCGAGATGCAGCCCCAAACAAGGATCCCGCCACCGCCACACGGCTGCCTTTCATTGTTCCACTTGCTCTGCACATACGACGTCTCCTCGGAGGCAATCAGATGAAACTTGGCCGTGCCCACGAACATCACGTTATCCCAGAAGGGGTTCTGGGCCAGGTATTCCTCGGCGAACTGCAAGCGGCTCTGTATGTTCGCTCGGCTCAGGGTGCGCCGGCACCAGGCCTTTCGGCCATTGAGATTATTGCGCCGGAGCAGGCGACGCAGCACTTCGGGACAGCACGGCTTTCCAAACTCCTTGGCCACAGTCTCGGCGAGCTTCGGTGCGGACAGGGTGGGCTGCGCATGGAACATGTTGATGATCAGCTGCTCCTCCTGGGCAGAGAAGATCTTGTTCGCCGCCGGTCTGGCCTTGTTCGCCAATCGGTTCTCCACGATGAAGCGCTGAATGATTTTGCGAACTGTGCATCTGTTAATGGAGGTCTCCTCGGTGATGAGACGTTCCTTGTAGCCCGCTCTGTGGAGGGAAAGCACGAACTCGCGCTCCTCCAGTGTGGTGTGTCGTCCCATGTTGGATGCTGCACGCAGCCTTGCCAAAATGTTTATAAATCTAAAGCTAATTTCACAGAATGTTGAAATTCTTTCGAAGCGGCGCTCTGTGCCAGTGTGGCCAGCAACGTCTACTAAAAATCCTTTTAGAAAATACTAAGCTCAACAAAAGCCCGCAAATATTTGCAAAATCTTATTCTTGCTTTTTTTTATTTATTCTTGTGTCGAATAAGAGGATAAAAATGCATACTCATCTCAATGTGACACTCCACAGATCAATGCATTGAATGTATCTCAGGCATTAAAGACAATGAAAATCCATTTCATATCCTTGCAAAAATCCTGGAACAAAAGCCCAAGTTCAAAAATCGAACCGTTCGCTGGTTCCGTTCCGATTTAAAACCAGCTCACCGGCTTAGACACATCATCTCTAGTAGTTTTTATCCAAGTTGTCAAGCACTGCCGTCCGAAAATCACTGCTCGGATCTCATTTGCTCCTTCAATAAATCATGGTATGGAATCTATGCAGAGTGCCTAGTGCAGAGACCTAACATTACCCGCTGCTGCCTTTTCGCCCCCAGAGTGCCCTGTTCAACTTCCAGAGCCTGCTGGTGGTCATCCTGCTGATGATCTGCACGTGTACCTACCTCCGCTCGATTTTCCCCGGCATAATGGATCGCCACAAGACCGGGTGGGTGTTCAGCCCCTCGCTCTCTTTCTCTTGGGTTCGCAGACTCACTTTTGTTTTTTCTTGTAGGTGGCAAGGCATCTTCTGGAAAATGGCCAGGATTGGAGAGCGCCTATCGCCGTTTGTGGCAATAGGCTGTGTTATAATGGCCATCTCCACACTCTTCAGCTAAACGGTATCCTTCCCAGGTGCGAATCGCATACCTGGCCGAACTGGTGCCGATTCCGATTCCTGCAAAATGTAAAGATTGTAAATACTGTAAAAAGCTAGATCACGTACCAACTGAAACTAGAAGAGTTAATAAAATAGAACAATTATTCATATTAAACTCATGTCCTAAAATAAGATCATATTAAATTATTTTGTAACATGTACAGTATAAACCTAAATAAAAGCATTATTTTGTAGAAATAAAAGTGTATATCGCTGTAAGGGTTCAATTTCCGATCCTCTACCGCCTCTATGTCCTTAATCGGCATAATGGCCCTTTCTATGCGATTTACTCACTCAGCTTCACATTTAATGACTGGACAGTTTCTAAGCACCTTTAAATATATGTATGTAGGTTTGGAAATCTTGCAGATCGGTCTATTATATCAAATATGAGCTCCTATTGGATCGGTTGGGTCAAATATAAAAAACTTATTTTTCTAAAAATTTTAAATACCAAATGTAGTATTCTACTAGCCTGGTCACTCTGCGTTAGCAGTCGGCTATCAAATGCAGCCCTGCGATTGCCAAACATATGTTTCGCGCTATCGATAGGCGCCCAGCCAGCACGTGCATTTGTTTTCATTTTGTATTGTTTGCATTTTAACTTAAACCAACGCATCCTTATCCTACGAAATGGGTAAGATCGCCGTCGAGACACAGCCATCGAAAACGCCGACGAGGGCCAAGAAGGCGGCAAAGCCGGAGGCCGCTATCCCGCGCGGTCAGCCCAAGTCCAACCGGCCCTGGAAGACGCCCAAACAGAAGTAAGTACAACCCCAGGCTTTCGCCTCCGACAGACAGTTACTCATCGGCATGTTGCCTTCACAGATTCAGCAAGATCAAGAAGACGGTCAACCGGCTGTCTTTCGAGAAGAAGACCGCTCTGCGCGATGAGCTGCGCTACATCAAGGAGAAGTCCAAGGAGATCAAGGTGCAGCGCAAGGAGGCGGCCGTTCAGAAGCACCAGCGACGCGTCGAGAATGCCGAACGTCGTCTGGCCAACGAGCGGCGCTCGGAGGTTGTCCAGGTCATCAAGAATCCCGCCAAGCTCAAGCGCATGAAAAAGAAGCAGATGCGCATGATCGAGAAGCGCGACATCAGCCAGGTGAAGGTAGTCTGAGCAGAGTGTTCGCCTCTTCCCTATCCCCTAGAGTTAACTTGTATTTTTTGGGCTAAATAAATCTAGTTTTAATACAAAGACGACGCTGTAACAATTATTTAAGTCGCTATGTAATTTAGCTTATCCTAGGCTAGTTTAAACAATGTACATAGTAGTCTAGGTCCGTCCGCCGGCCCGCGCCCTCATCTGCCCGGAACCGTGCCAGTATCCGCTTCCGTTCCTCGTTTAGTCTCCCGCTCGCCGTTCGCTTGTCCGTCAGTTCCTGCAGCAGTTCCTTGATGCGTTTCCGCAGCAGCAGATCCAGGCTGTGGACCAGGGATGGTCCTTGGGGAGGCTGCTGCCCAGCTTCTGGTGACAATTTTTCCGCAACCGGCATGACATTCAGGGAATTGATGAAGTTAAGTATCCCCCGGCCTGCGACTTCGTCGTGATCTGCGTTGGTCGCTGCCAGGCTGTTGCGTTCCCAGGCCTCCGATCCCGGTGGCTCCATCCTCTCGTGCATTTCCCGCACCACAGCATTGGGCACGCGATCGTCGCCGCTCCGCCTTGCGTTGGCTCGCAGGCAGTAGTCCAGGGAACTGGCCAGGTGAATCTGCCCGAAGCCGCAGCCCGCTTCGCGGCACAGCTGGTACAGCTTGTAGCGCATGCTGCGGTAGTAGAAGTTGTCGTCGCACAGGATGAGGTAATCTCCGCTGGAGTCGCTGCCGGCGGACGTGCGTCGTCGGACTTGCTTAGGCCAAGGGGCGCCCGTCCGAATGGCGGCGATGATCTGTTCTAGAAGCGTGAAAATAAAGGCACGCTGCCCCTTGTAGGGCAGCACGGCGGAAGTGGGAGTGGGTTGGACGTCAAGGAAGTCGTCGTAGCACAGATGGACAAGGTGGCGAGCCCGCAGACCAGTCTGCTGGCCGAGCAGCCAGGTGCAAAGCGTCGACTTGCCGGCCCCCGGCAGGCCGATGAGCGCGACAAGGCTGATGTGCGGCATCGTGTGTCTGAAGTGCGATGGTTATTCCGTGGGTGTTGCTTGCGGATCGGGAAACGAAGGATGTGTATGTTTGGGGGGGACAATAGGACTCTGCGTTTAGCTATCGAGGATCGAGAAGAGCAGCTGCGGCGTGGCGTACCACCCCGGCGACTGCTGTTAAATGGACAGGTTGCCGGCGGCTGTCGGCGGAACCGGCGTCAGCACTGCCGTGGCGGCCAACTCTTTCAGCCTCTGATCCTCTCGCTGGCGCTCCTCCTTCTGCTGCTGCTCGGCTATCCTGGCTTTCTCCTCCACCTCCTCCATGCGCTTGGCATTCATAGTTGTCTGCACATCCACATAAAAGGTCATCATATTCTGGTTGAAGCGAGCGAACTTTGTGACGCACCTGTCCACGCACACGTCCTAGGGATGCCGGAATATTTAAGTACTTAGTACGGGTGTAAAGCTTGGTATACACACCTCATGGCTGGCCAGGTCGCGCTCGTTGAGATTATCAACGCATCGGCTGAAGCACAGTTCCGTCACTTTGTTGTATAATGTGAGAAAATCCTTGAGCTGGAAGGGAATAGCGGGTGAGCCGGGTACGGCAGGCATCCGCATGCATTGGGACTTACATTGCGCAAATTGGAATCCATCGGTCGGCACCGGTTTCAACTCGGTTCGCTTGCGTTTTAATAAATAAAATATAAAATTCAATTTTACAGTCACGTTTGTGACGAACAACAGCTGATTTGTATTTAACGATAACGATAACGATAGGAAATAGTCGAAATAGCTTGCAACTGAAATCGAATTTAAAACTAGAGACGGGTGAAATATCATCGCTCGCTGATTCCTAAAAATGTAGTTTATTAAATAAAAAATAGTTTAAATTGGTTAGATCCATATTCTTTATTACTGAGATGTTTACTTAAAATCAATCAATACGATTCCCCCACCAACCAGCTCCTAGGTTGCCGCTGCTCCCTCGGGATTCGTACCATCGGCCGTTGCTGGACGCGACTCGCAGCTATCCTCGCCGCTACTCGTCGTGGAGGCGCCTTCCTCCGGCGAGGTCTTGGCCGCATCGTCAGCCTCATGTTGCACATCCGCCTGCCCGGCCTCCGCCTTGCCAGTCTCCTCGACGTCTCCGCCCTTTTTGTTCTGCAGGGAAACAGGGAAACAATTCAAGTCGGGGGACTGCTCATCGGTGTAGTGCCTACCTTCTTGCGCTTCTTGGGCTTCTCGGTCTTAACCGCATGCAGCTCGGCCTCCTCCTGCAAGGCGGACTTGTAGTTGGCCGGAAAGAACTGGGTGGCCTCCTTGTGCCCGACCACCGAGTTGGTGCTGACATAGCTAGGACCGTAGGCCATCAGGGTGGGTATGGTCGGACTCCTCACCTTGTTCACCTTCAGCACTATCTTGTCGGTGCTGTATGGTATCAGTTTATAATTAGAATTCCCATCCCGAGGAGAATTTGAGTGTTCTTACGGGACATAGGGCTTCGCATTGTACTTTTCCACCGAGTTCGCTATGAAGACGGCCGTTTGGGGATTGTCGCTGGTGAAGAAACCGTAGAGCGGGATGTCCTCGCGACAGGTCTCGAGCAGCACGCCAAGATCCTTTTTCTTGTAAGCGTCAAAGGTCATCACAATGTGCGGAGGCTCCGGCACGGGATCGGGCGGCAGGAAGGTGGCGGTCTGGGCGCGAAAGTACGTGTAGATGAGGGCCGCATGGGTGCGGTGGTCGCTGGGCACCCAAATGGGCGGTATCCGGATGGTCTTGGTTTTGCTCTGCTTTTCCCCTGGCGGCGGCACTGGAGGTGGTTCGGCTGGTTCAGCCTCTGCCGCCACCTCCACATCCTCGTTGTCGTTGGGGATATCGCCGCCCTGCTCCTTCTCCTCCTCCTCCTCCTCTTCCGCCTCCACCACCGCCTCGACATCTAGTTCTAGTCAAGGAGTAGAAAAGGACATAATATTGAAAAGAGTAGACAGTAACAGCACACTCACCTGGCTCGTGGACCTTCACGGTCACCTCCAGCGGCACAATGATCGGCGGCACTGTGATCTCCTCCTCGTTGAACTCGTCCGGCGGCTTGATCGTCTCCTTGGTCAGCTCGTGGGCATACTGGCGCAGCACCGTCGGCGGGGTGCCCAGCACCTCCTCCACCTTCCAGAAGCACATGAGCAGCTCCTTGTCGTACAGCTGCTCGATCACCTCCGGGGCCAGCGGGTTCTCGGCCGCAAAATTCACCGTGGCGAAGTCAGCGGGCGTAATGAGGAAGACCTTGCGGTCCTTGCACTGGATCTTGAGGGGATCGGCCGGCTCGGAGAGTTTCTTGAACATGTCGCGGTTAACCTGCGGCCCAAAGACGGTGATCCCGATGTCGGGCAGGTTGGCCATGATGCAGTCGGTGACGCTGCGCAAGTATTCCACTCGCTTGCGCCGGCACTCCGCCAGCTCGATCTCCTCGGCCACTCGCAGCGCCCGGTTGCGCACCTCCAGCTGCTGCAGCTCGATTGGCTGCAGCTCGGTGATCTCGTAGCTGACATGCGACTCCTTGGCCATCGTCGACTGCAGCATCCGGGTGATCATGGCCACCAGCTTGGGCACGTCCGTGCCGAACATGATGTTGATGGCCTTGCCGTTCTGCAAGCAGGTTCCCAGCAGATTCAGATTAGTGAAGAATCTAAATTCCCGGACTTCGCTCACCGTGACAAACATCCAGGTGGGCTCGCTCTTCTTGTTGAACCGCTCCAGATAGGATATGGAGCCCGCCTTGCACTGTTCCGGAAAAGAGCCGTGTATGTAGGTATGAGTTTCCCAACATTACCCCGAGGTCTTACGATGGCCAGCTGCAGGTTGTCGCCGCCCAGCTCCAGCTTAATCTTCCGCAGGCTGCCCACCATGCCCAGGCAGGGTCCGCACCACTCCGAGTAGATGTCCAGCACTGGCGGTTGGCTCAAGGTTAGTCAGCTTTCGGCCCAGTTCAGCGCAAGAACGTACCCAGCAGGCCGGATCGCAGCAGGAACTTCTCGAACTCCTCGTCCGAGGCCAGGTCTGCCTGGAGCTGCTGGACTCCGCCCTTCTTCGCCATTTTTCGAGGACTGACTCAACCCATCAGGCAGTGGCTAAATTTAGACAGTCAGCAGCATACAGGAGCATGGGCTATTGATTAAACGCTGGTTGTCAAGAGCGCAAGGACATTCAGGATTTGCAAATATCCTGCCAAACATGCATATACATGTACATACCCCTTGCATATCCTTGGTAATAAAACAAGAAAGGGGTAGCTTCATTTGAATAATGTTTGCCTTGTTAAAAATCAACGGAATGTGTGATTAATGTCAAAATCTCCAAAATCAGGCATGCCTCAGAAATCTATTACGATTTGAAATTAATTTAAGTGCCGTATAAAAGTATGCAAAAAATGCACAAACCTTGACATCTAAACTATCTAATTGCATATTAATGAACATATTTCATCAATTAATTTAAATTCCGCAGCATTTTCGGCCTTAAAAGTATGGTAAAGTAAGGAATACTTGTTGAAATACTCTACAGTGTTCACTCTGAGTGTAGAGTCTACACAAAAAAAAAAAAACAAAAAAGCAGTATAAAGAGTCTAGTATTGACTTAATATTAAATAATATCAAATGCATACCCAATAGTATAGTTTTTATACTCTGTAGCTTTGATAACATATCGCGTTAAGCCTAGTACGCAGACAGTAAAACAGTTCGCAACCCGAAAAAGATTTAATCTTTTTCCAGTGTGACCGCTGTTTAAGACGCTCTTCGGCATTTTTGGTAGGTAATTGATGCGGTCATACCAATCTTAAATCAGCTGTTTTATATTTACAATTATTTATTTTATATTTGGAAGACAATTCGCATGGAATAGCTAATTTGCGCACAATGACCACCAACGCTGTCGCCCAGATTCTCTCGACCATGCACAACCAGTACAAGGGCTGCTCTACCGGCTGCTGCTGGTGATTCTGTTATTACCACCATCTGGGTGGTGGCGGTGGTTGCCGCAGATACTCCTGCTGCCACTAAATTGTTGGACTGGTGAAATGATTCAAAGTTACTTCGTTCTGATGGATGCGAGACTCTGATTGTACACCATATCCTTGCTGCCATACATTTGGTTAGAGTTGGTACTGCTCCTGCGCCCGGTTCTGTCCATTGCTGTACATGTCCTTTTCCAGCTTGGCAATGAAGGTTTTGTCCACCCAGACACTGCTCTCAGCAGCTGCGGCCTCTGTATGTACTTCTCGAGCTCGGCAATGAAGGATTTGTCCAGCCAGACACTGATCTAAGCAGCAGCGGGCGGTGGCTGTCGCCTCTGACCTCTTCATCTCAGTCATCGAGGAACCTATTTCCTTCCAGGCCTTTATTTATGCAAATGTTTAATATTGCTCAAATCCCTTATCATTGAATTGGCCTCTACCAATTTAATTATTATAACTTTATCTGCTCTTCTAAACGCCTGGACTGGGCTTTTGAATACATTATTGTGTTTGGCGGGATCTATATTTTTGAATTGTGTGAAGAAACAGTAAGAGAGAGTGAGAGACCAATAGTCGAGAACGACCGTTTTATTAAATTTTTTTTTCTGTTCCTCACCCCGCTCTAGAAATACCAAAAGTCTTCCTTCGCGCCACCTGGTATTTTTCTGGTATGTTTCTAGTATTTCGTTAGTTCGTCTGCGTACCGACCTTTAAAATAGCGCTGCCAAACACCGTTTCTCGACTATTGACCTCTCGCTCTCTCTCACTGCTTAAAAACGCTGTTCGCGTGTCTGAGTACGGAGCTTTAGCTGGAATTTAGAGCATTTCTGTTTGTCGCGTTAGTGATTTTTATCAAGTCTCGGTGCAGATTAGTATAAATTTTAATACTTTCGTAATATCAAATTAATAAGAATCTTAATAAAAAAATGTTAATACTGAAGAGTATAGAATTCATGTGACCATAGTTCCTATGACGATTTTTTTGGGTGTGCTAATGAACATATTTAATAAAATAATTTTTATTCCCCAGCATTTTCGGCCATAAAAGTATGGTAAAGTAAGAAATACTTATTCCAGTTTCTAGTTTATGCTGTCCCTGACTAAATATGTATCTTAATATCCGCCAACTTATCTATTTAGGTAATTTACCATTATTATTTTTACAAGTCCCATGCAATATCATCTGGAAATCTATAATTTTCAAGTACAGAAGATAATGTTCAACGAATTGATACCTGTGTGCCCTACTTTTTGAATTTAATTGTTCATTGTTCGTCTAGCTCTTTGAATATTTGAGAATAAGAACAAGTTGGCCTAATTATAGATCACTTTTGTGTGTATATATCGCCAGCTTTCTTTTCTCGCAGCTGCAATTACCTTTGGGATAGCCTAATGGATACCTATCCTACCCATATGTTCCAACCCTTAGAAACTCCCATATAATAATAAGTTATTAGCTTGGTAAAGAAATATATGTTGTATATATTTTTAATTGTCATAGGCGGGGGTTCTATTCGCAAAAAACACTAGAGTAATTTTGGGATCGGCATAGGGCCGCCGATAAATCGATAAAGCGAATGATGGACTATTGCTAAGGTAAGGATATATTGCTTTATGTTATGCCTGGCGGGAGCAGCAGGCCGTTGGATAGTCCCAGTTAGTGGTCGTGCCTCATTTGGCGGCGCAGCTCGCGCATTGTGATCTGCAAGAAACATTCGGAGACCGTTAGAGGATCGTAAACACGCAGCAGCTGGGCAGGATGTGCGATTTGCGATGGCGACGACGATGGCGATGGCGTTAGATACTTTCAGTCATTTACATTGATGAAGTCAACTCATCAGTGAATAACGCACGTTATTTACCTTTCCGAAGTGCCGGAGCACCTCACACGTGTCAATTACGATTATTATTTACGCATCGTCTTAAGAAATCTTCGATCGAATTATTGAAGAAGAATCGAGGACATATTAATACAGTTTACGACTCGTGACATGTGCAGGGATCGGGGGACACAAGCAGGGCAGCTGTTAGCGTTTCTCTTGGGAGTTATCACCGGGAAGGAAGATCGTGGGACTGCGGATTATTTACAGGTCTTATGTAGTAACTAGAGTGATAGGTAGATCGGGATCAGTTAGACATAAATGCGATTGCGGGCGCTACTACTGGACTGGACTGGGTTGATATCGTATCAATTCATATCTATATCTTCCAATCGTACAGGCTGCGTGTACGGTATGACCGACTTCTTGTTCACGTCCCTGGACATCGCCTTTCTCATATCTGCAACGAAATGAAAGGCCATGCATTGGGATACATTCTGCCACGAGGAAGAACAAGTCCACTTACCGTACGCATCCTCGTCCTGGTCGCCCGAATAGTACTCGAGAATGGTGCGGTAGATGATGTAGCCCAGATTGGTGTACATATTGATTGCCACCTGATTGCTCTTCCGCACAAACAGATCCACAAAGTATGCCCGCTTCCTGTGAAGAAAATTCAGAAGAGAGAGATGGATGAGCGCCGTCGACGGTAATCAGGAGTACACTTACTTTTCCGATATGTCCTCGAGGAAGCTCATGAGCAGCGCCGCCAGACCGAGTCGCCGGTAGTCGGGGGACACCGTCAGCGCCGTCACATGCCCGTGCCAGTTGTCCATATGGCCCTCCACCTTACCCATGACTGCCGGCGGAATTAAGGTTAGTTGAATGGCAGGAAGCGAGGAAAGCACTTACTGTAGCCCATGATCTGGCCGCTGGGGGACTCCGCCAGCTGGAAGTACTCCGGCCACTTGGCCAGGTACTGCGTGTAGAAGGACAGGCCATAGGTCTCCGTAAGTGGATCAAAATTGCTGGTGGAAATATGGCATTATGAGCACTGTTGGGGTCGGTCTGGCGGTTGTGCTACTCACACATTGTTGAACTTGAACAGGTCGTCGCAGGTGAAGGGTCGCAGTGTGGTCATGGTGTCTTTTTTTAGGTTTTTCCTGATTTTCTATTGCTATTTTTGTTCGCCGGCAGTCGGTCACCTCATCCCATCCGAAATAGAGATGCGCGCTCGCCGATAGGCAGCAGTTATCGATGGAATCGCGCGGGAACCTGGAACTGGAGCTGGAAGCGGAAGCTTTCGGGATAGGACGCGACGGGTCACACTGGCACGCCCCAAGTCCTTCACGACGACCACTGGAGGTATCTGTTGCCTTGGGATCTCGGGTCGGATCATGGCACAGTACCAGCCACAGGCGCGGCTCTCTGCCTCCTCCTCCTCCGGGACGACGGGGGGCAAGCTGCAGGACTCGGGCGCCCTGACGCGCGAGGACTTCGACGGTGGGCCCGTGAGCATCGATGAAATCGAAACGGGCCTGTTTTTGGGTGAGCATACAGCCCTCAAGGGTTGGGAGTTTGGTAACTAACAGCTGCTCTGCTGGGGCAGGCAACCTGACGGCGGCCACGCACATGGAGACGCTGCGCTCGTTCAAGATTACGCACATCCTCACCCTCGACTCGGTGCCACTGCCGCAGCACATACTGGAGGCCAGCTTCCTCACCACCAAGTACATCCAGAGTAAGTAAACACTCGGTCGTAAGTTCGTGGTTGTCCACAGCAAGTGTCCATACTTTCAGTTGCCGACATGCCGCGCGAGGACATCCTGCAGCACTTGGAGGGCTGCGTGGACTTCATCAGCAGCGCTTTGGCCCAGAAGGGCAACGTGCTGGTGCACTGGTAAGCATATGGTTCAACCCGACCCTAAACCGGAGGTGCTAACTGCTCTACTCGGACAGCTACTTCGGTGTGAGCCGCAGCTCCTCGACGGTCATCGCCTACGTGATGAAACGCCACAATTTGGACTTCCTGCCCGCCTACGAGCTGGTCAAGGCCAAGCGCCGCTTTGTCCAGCCCAATGCGGGCTTTGTGAGCCAACTGAAGCTCTTCCGCCGCATGGGCTGCAAGATCGACCCGAGCTATCAGCGCTACAAGATCCACCGGCTGCGCCTGGCCGGCGAGCAGATGCGCAAGGCCAAGATACTGCCGCAGAGCTTCCACAGCGTGGTTCGTCCGGATCCGGACATTACACGCGAGAACCCCGAACCGATTGTGTTTCGTTGTCGTCGCTGCCGCCGCGTTTTGGCCTCCAAGTCACACGTGCTGGAGCACAAGCCACGCGACAGACCGGCACAGGCACAGGCACAGGAGGCGTCGCCACCACCTGCTCCTGTTGCCGCTCCGAAAGAAGAAGCCTGCGGTCAGTCGGAGAACCAAAGCGGACCCCGCATGCTTGAGCAGCTGGCCGAGCGCATCCGGCAGTCGTCGCTCGGCTCGCCGGGACACGAGAGCGCGCCCAACCATTGCCGCAGCATATTGTTTGTGGAGCCCATTGCCTGGATGCACCGCATCATGCTGAACACCCAGGGCCGTCTCTACTGTCCCAAGTGCGAGCAGAAGCTGGGCAATTTTAGCTGGATCAATGGTGGGCATGCTGCCTGTGATTGTTCGCCTCTTAACTTTATTTTCATTCCTCGCAGCCTGCAAGTGTCCATGCGGGGAGACGATGACCCCGGCATTTTATCTAATACCTTCCAAGGTGGAGCTCTCCAAGGCCGTGCAGAATGTGCAGACCACAGTGTAGGAGCAGGAGCAGCAGCAGCAGCAGCGCGAATTAGAACGAGATGGCACCATCTGAATACTAGGATAATTGTTCAACTCCCCTCAGAGATAATTCTTTCCTCGTTTTTTGAAGGTTATCTCTTTTCGCTCCATACAATTGCAAGCTTCTTCCCAAGTTTGAAATCTCCAAACCCCACATATCTCCAGAGAAGAGACTTCCTCTCGCATTTGGTCTTAGGTTAAAGAATAATCAAAAAGTATTCCAGACGCTGTTATTTCAGGGCCAAAGCCCTGATCCAGAAGAATTCGAAAATGGAGCCCAAGTTAGCTCGATTTTTGCGGGACATTTGCTGGATGCTGAGCCCGAACTCCAGTTGTTATAGTTAGCCAATGAATTCGCTGATATATAATATAGTTAATTATACACGTACATAGGTGCATGCGAGCACCCAAAACTTGTTTGTGCTGTTCCATACGATGCATTTGCATAGCTTTTTGCATGTCACCAAAAAAAAAGGAGAAAACTCTAAACACAAACTATGAATGTATTTTACATATGTATGTATATGTAGTTGAACTTTTTGGAGAGTATTTTACGCTGAACGAACGGCAAAACAAACACAAAGTGAGATAAAACCAAAAATATTTTCAGTGACAATATCTAAAATTACGCTATAAATGTTGCATGTTCAAGTGTTTCGTCGTCGGGCACAGCGGTATCAGAGGGGATCAGAGATCCCGGCGAGCTAAGGTAGCAGCATGATACAATTACTGGAGGTAGTCTCGTCGGCCAAATTTAGTACCTCCACAATCATAACAATGAGTGCGAGTGAGAGGGGCAAGCGAGACTTATATTGAATCCACACGGATTAAACCTTAGATGGTGCGTGGGGCTTTAAGTATCGTGTTAAAATAAATCAAGTTGAAGTTTTTTTATAATTTAGTTTTCAATCATTTTGAGTCTGAAACAAGGCGCTTTTTGTTTCTTTTTTAATTTGTTTATCCCAAAATATATTCTTCAAATATAACTTAATAACTATAGTTTAAGCTAAATGTACTTATGCGTTTTCGGCTGATCTTATTAATGTTTCTTTGACAGGTTTTGATTTTTAAATTTAATTAAAAAATGTAATCAAATTTAAATTTAAGACCATTCAAGTGTTTCCGAAATTACACAATTTCATTTTTGCATTAGGGTTAATGCCGAAAAAATTCGTTCGAGACGAAAAACGACCACGCAAAACCCGAGCGCTTCGAGAGCCGACGAGACTACCTCCAGTAATGTATCATGGCAGCAGGACCAGGATAATGGTTTCGCTGGACATTACCCTATGGATATATGGATATCGATGTGCTTTGACCTTTATGTATATTGTACAATGTAAATGGATGTGTGTTAATATTAAAATCAAATTCGTTTGTTTTCCCCACCACAAAAATGTTTGCCGTTCCGCGCTCCCAGTGCTTCCAGATGCTAAGTCGGTCCCTTTGGTGCCTCCGTCGCTGCTTTTGCCAGAGCGCCAGCGGCGGTCGCATCCTGGCCGCCATCGACTTTGACAAGACAATCGTGCAGCAGGACTCTTACCTGGCTGTGAGCCAGCTGCTGCCGAGCGCCCAGCAGGGCCGGGAGCTTCAGCAGCTGATCCCCAAGTGCGGCTGGCTAACCTTCATCTCGCGTGTCCTGGAGCTGCTGCACTGCGAGCACAAGATCAACGCGGCGGCGGTGGGGAAGTGCGTGCGTCGCCTGGAGCCAGTGCCGGGAATGCTGCGGGTGGTGCGCCGCCTGGCCATGAACCCCGCCCTCGACCTGTGCATCATCAGCGATTCAAACTCCTTCTTCATCCGGGAATGGCTGTGCGAGTACGACATAGAGGACCTGTTCGCCGGCGTCTACACCAATCCCGGCTGTGTGCAGGCCAGCGGAGAGTTGCTGGTCCTGCCCTACGAGGAGCAGACCGACTGCAACCTCTGTCCGGGCAATCTGTGCAAGGGTGCCGTTGTCCGGGAACTGCTAAGCAGCGGACGCTACGCCCGCGTCATCTATGTGGGCGACAGCTGCAACGATCTGTGTGCCATGAAGCAGCTGGGCGCGGAGGATGTGGCCTGCATCCGGCGCGGCTACGAGCTCCACGAGAAGCTGGTGGTGGGACGCGGCAACGAGCTGAACTGCTCGCTGCTGACGTGGCGCGATGGCCACGAGCTGGAAGAGTGGCTGATGGACAGTGAGTTGGTGGCAAGGCCAGGAGGATATTAATGCTGCTGTTTTATTCGACTTACAAAATAAATCTTCTCGTATGTTGTTGTTGTGTACAATTACAATATTATTTAACTTAGGGACTTAAGGACTTAAGCATTAAACGCAATGGAAAAGTAGATTACCGGCTGCGGATGCAGATGCGCCTCTGCCTCTGCCTCTGCCTGTGCCTGTATTGTTGCCTCCTCCACTTCGTGTCAACTCTTATTGCTAACTATTATTCAATTATCGAGCAGCTGCGGCTGCTGCTGCTGCTGCCTTAGAACTTTGTTTCTGCCTTACCCTATTTCACACATGGTTTTCCTCTCCCAATCCGTATCCGGAGCCTTCAACACAATCATCTCTGCTGCTGCTGCTGCTCACCAACCTCGTTCTCTGTTCTTGTGCTTTCTTAGAGCTACAGGTAGTAAATATTGTTGGTGTGTGGTGTGGTGTGGTGTGTGGGTTTATGTTTTAGCATAAATTACATGTATAATACAATCTTAGCCGCTACAATTACAGAGCAGATCGAAACTGAACGGGGATATCGAGGGAAAACCAAGCACGCTCTCTCTCTCTCTCTCGCTATCTACGTACATATCTCGTGTTGGGCTTAACTACTTACATAACTACGTGTGGTTGTGTGGCTCTTACAAGTACAAGTACATACATAGACCAAGACATAAAATTCGGAGCACAAATCATAATCATCGTACAATATATATAGTACAATATCCTTACACTTACACGAGGGACACGGCGAAACATATAGGTTTAATCATAATCGATAACACACTAATTCGATACAAAAAGTAAACAGTAACACGGAACAGTTAGGCCTTTAGGTGTGTGTGTGTGTGTGTGTGTGGGGACAGGGACAGGGACAGGAGCAGTAAAAGTGACAGTTACAGGGGACAAGGACAAAAACAAAAACTAAGAGTGCGGCGACGATCGCACGCAAATTGAACTAAAATGCGTTCAATGAATATTATCTAGAAACATAATGAATTGTGTGGCGACTTAGGTGCTAGGCAATGTTTCAACTTAGGAGTAGACAAAGCGTTTAACTTAAGGTGCTCTCTGCTGTGTGTGTGTGTGTGGTGTGAGTGCTTGTCATGTGTGTGTGTGTGTTCGTTAGCAAAGTTAAGTAACACAACTATTCAGTAGATATATATATATATAAAACAATTGCAATAATGATGGTACAATAAAAAAAAAAATATTAGTTGCTCCGTTCCGGTTCCTCCGCCTCCTCCTCCTCCTTCTCCTCTTCCTTTCTTTGTCGCATTCTTTAATACTATGCATCTGTGTGTGTGTGGGGGGGGCTAGGGGGTGGGTGGGGCCGCGGCCGGCGCTTACTATAAGTCCGTTAAAGTGCGTTTGGCACAATAACGTATGACCCCCACTCAGGCAACAACCGGCGGCGGCGCTATGCCTATGGGCGTGGCAGACGCAGATGATGTGCCTGCGGTCACGGTGGCAGTTGTCGCCGTCGCCGTCGCCGTGATGGTTGCCGTCGCCGTAGCAGCCGTTGGATCCTCAGAGGCACTGCTCCGGCTGAAGCTGCACTGCATCGTTGTGATGTTGGCCGCCGTTCCCTGTGGCCGCCTGCTCGTCGGGGACGCTGCTGCTGAGGCCGCCGTCGCCTCCAGGCTAAGTGGCAGCGACGATACAGCCACAGCCGCCTTGGGACTCAGTGCCGCCGCCGTCGAAAGGGCTGCCTGACCGCCATTAGTCGTCGTCGTCGTCGTCGTCGTCGGACTGGGACTCTGTGTGGGGCTGGCATCCGCGCTTGTGGGTAGCAGCGACACCGAAACAGAGGGAACTGTCGTCGCAGCAGCCACGGCCTGGCCGACCACGGGCTGACGCTTGGCAGGTTTCGTCCGTGCGCAGGGCACGCAAAACATGGCAGCGTGCTCCCGCAGCTTGCTAACGTGATCCGTGCGGTACTCGTTGACCCACTTCAGACGCTTGCCGCGCGGCAACTTCGAGCGCTCGCCATTGGGCGAAAAGGCGGCCACCTGGGACAGCCCCTCGGGCCGAGTGGCACCGCAACGCATGCACACACAGCAGCGTTCGCAGCTCCAGCGTCCTGGAAGGGGCCAAGAGATGGGTTGGTTAACTTAGTTAAAGCTTCCTGCTGGCTGGGAAACTTACCATCTGGCACAGTTTTCAGGCCCAGGCAGTAGATGTGATAGCCTCGGTCGCACTGCTCGCAGTAGAGCATCTTTCCTGGCCGCTGACTGCTCCGGCACTTGATGCAGCACTTGCAGCCGGCGCACTGCCAGTTGTAGTTCCGCACGCGGCCCACCATGCGCGGCGGCATGTCAATGCAGCTGGGATGGACTGCAAGGAAGATGAGTGGATGAGATCCAAGTCGGTCCAAGAGCCGTGTTGGACTTACCTCGCCGTCGACAGCTGTAGCAGCGGATGAAGGCCTCTGGCATGTCCCTGGCGTTGCGGTGCTGGCTGCGCAGGCAGACGCCGCAGTTGGACAGCCTGGAGGACTGGGCGTGCCCATCCTCGTCCTCGCTGCCAGCGCCACTCGAGGCACCCGCCGAGCTGCAGCTGCTCGAGCTGCTGCTACTGCAGTCGCTGTCATCGCCGCTGTCCTGTAATCCAAATAATTAATATCTCCCTTGGGTTGGATGGAGACGGATCCCGGATGGAGACTCACCGTATCACTGCTGCTGCCGTTGCCACTAGACGCGGAGGAGAGCGTGGCGGCGGAGGAGGTGCTGGAATTGCTGGCCGTGCGCACCTTGTCCAGCAGCTGACGCGCCGATCTCCTGCTGCGACGGACGGGCGCCGCCGTTAGGGGCTTGGTCGCCGCTTGTTCCGATCCCTCCTGATCCTTGGCGACTGCGGCGGGAATGGACTCCGAGGCTTCCTCGCTTCCGGCAGCCTCTAGTTGATCTAGCTCGGTCGGCTTTTCCAGCGCCGTGTCCAGGGGATAGGCTCTGCAGGAGGGGAAAGCGATTAGTTGCCGGCTGGAGATTAGGGAGCGGAGGGAGCGGGGAGACACATACCTAAGCTCGGCGGGCTCAAACTGGCGGAAGGCAAAGGAGAACTGGTCCGGCACCACGGTCAGAGGGTAGGCGTAGTCGGAGACCCGGAAGGCCTCGTCGTAGATGCGTGGCGGCAGAAGAGTGGGTGGCGCCGGCATATTCTCCGCCTCCGCCGCCGCCCGCACCACATTCGTTATGGAGCGGTGCAGGCGGGTGGACGTGGGCGCCGTCCACTGCAGCGGCTGGTTCATCGTGAACGTCTGCAGGTCCAGGCAAGCCAGACGCTCGTCCTTGCGGCTGTGCGGGAGAGAGGGATTAGTATGCCGTTCCCAAGCCATAGCTGGCCGCAACTTACGTCTTGTTGAAGTAAACGTTCCACTTGCTGGCCGAGAGCATGGCCCGGTCGCGCGCCTGCAGGCCACGACCGGTGCCGACCGTCAGGCCCAGCGCCTTCTGCTTGGCCTCGATCTCGCGCAGGTGCTTCTGGCGTATGTACTCCTTGTACTCCTCGTACTTGTCGTAGAAGTCCGCATACATGATGTCCAGGATGTCGGAGGCCCAGACGGCGGTGATGCCCAGATCACACATCCGCTCGCTGACCAGACCCTTCTCCTGCAGCCAGTTGCGCTCCTCCATGTCGACGGCGCGTCGCGGTAGGTCCGGATACTTGCGCTTGAAGCTCGTGATGCCCAAGTAGAGGGCCACCTGCTCCTGGATCATGAAGGTGTCGCGGTTCTTCGACGGACAACAGCCCTTCGGCGGCGGCCAATCGTACTCCGCAATGCTGGAGGCGGTGTAGTCCGTGCTGCAATGGGTTGGAATGTGTTAGGAATGCGTTGAGGTGGCCTGGTTGGTGTTCACTCACTCTTCGGCCACGCAAATCTCCATCTTCTTCTTCTTTGGACGTTTCTGCGAGGAGCCCAGGATGGTGTCGACGGACTGGCCCTGGTTGGAGTCCATCAGGCTCACATTGCTCACCATGGACGACTGTGACTCCTCGTTGTTGAGGAAATCGGGTTGCCTGCAGGCGAAAGGATTAGCTGGCTGCTTGAACAGAGTTAACTCCAGCGGCGGTTACTTACTTCTGTGGCGTTAGTGGCGGCTCCATCAGGCTGGCCATCGACATGGACTGACTGCTGTTGCTAAGATCCGCGCTCATGCGCGTGTCCTCCTCGAAGACCTGCGGCGACTGGAAAATGGAAATGGATTTGCAGGACAATATACATATGTAAGTGACATTTGCAAGTCAAATAATAGGCAGGATAATAGGTGGGCTGCTAATGAGTGGGTTTGCATTTGCAGTCTATTCATTTTGCATTATTAAGGTTGCTTATTAAGGTTGGCTTGGAGTCCTTGCCTCCTGCTCTCATGTTTGGACATGCAAAAGTAAATTCGCCGACGATAAGGCATTGCCAGCACAAAGCTTTGTTGGGAGAGAGCGTCTGACCGCGAGAGCATGCATCTGCCAGAGAGAGCGAGTGAAAGAGAGAGAGCAGCAACAGCAGCAGCAACAGCAGCAGCAGGTGTGGTGAAGGTGGACAAGCAGCGAGCCAGCGAATAAGTGCAAGCACCAACACATGCGGCCCACTCAGAACACACACAGACGCGGAACACACTCACGCACACAGGCACGTGTGCGCGAGTGTGCGATTGGCGAGAGCCAAACAAAAACTTCAGCTGATTAAAATCGCAGGTGAAGCCAACAACAATCGAAGCGCTGCGCTGCTGCTGGTTGTGCTGCTACTGCTGCGTCTTCCCCCCCTCCCCTGATCGGAGGAGCTTTGTTGCTGCAGTTACTTGCACTTACACTTAGGCCGTTGGCAATGAATTCATGACATGGCGCGCGCCTTTGATTTTAATTACGACACGTTAACGTTAGCCCTGCTCCCTCCTCCCTCCTCCTCCCCCCGCATCACACACAGCAGGGGGTGTGTGTGCGTGTGTGTGTTGTGAACAAAATTTACGTAACGAAACATAAACAAGCGGGCGAGGCGATGCGCTGCGCGATGCAAATTGTAAACGCCAATAAAAATACAAAAAAAATATATATATGCCCCAAAGCAGCTTCCCTGACCATCTCTATAATCTACAGCACGCGCTGCTGGCCCACATTGTGCGCATCTGGCCAGATGGATGCCTCTCTGCCCCTCAGCCGCTGCGCTTTCGTCATCGTCTTTTAGGATTAGTGTTTGATGAGCCCAATTACTGGGATGCAAAGGATGCTGACGTTGACGCAGCGTTGCCAGACCGCTTTATGATGTCCCCCAGCTGGTGGCTACAGTGGCCACTCGCTAGGAGCTCTCACAGATTGGGAAATAAGTGCATTTCACCTCGAAAACATGCTCCAGAGAACGAACATATAAATACTTTAGTAAGAGCTTCTTGCATCAGTCCCAGGACTGGTGTTTGATGAGCTCTGGAGCTCAATTAATTGTCAATTACTGGGTGCAAAGGATGCTGCGTTGCCAGACCGCTTTATGATGCCCCACAGCTGGTGGCTACAGTGGCCACTCGCTAGGAACTGTCACAGATTAAGAAATATGCAAATTTCACCGCGAAAACATGCTCCATACACTTGAGAAGGAATTTATAACTATTTTAATGAGAGCTTCCATGCACCACTAATATTTAGTGTGAGGAATTTCGAAGGATCTATCAAGTAGTTTATAGATACTTGTGCAAGTCTTCCTTGGCTCTTCCACGTAGGGAATTAGCTCCATTCTTGGCCTATATCTAATGTGACCTTTGGCAGAAGCAAATAATGGACAGAAAGCCTCACTTACCGGACTGAACAGACCCTTGAGCCTCTCGGGATCCGGCGTATGCTTCAGGCCGCCCACGCACCGCGGCCGACTCATGGCTATGGCCTTGGCCACGGCGCTGGCACCACGGCTCATCCGCGGCGCCCTTGGCTGGCTGGCCGTCGTCGCCGAGCCGCTGCCTCCTCCGCCAGCACCACCACTCCCAGTGCCGAGCGACCGATCCGCCGAGGAAGAGCCTCTGTTGCTCCGGCTGCCGCCCCTGCCACGGCCACGTCCGCGTCCCCGCGAGGGAGTTGTGGTCATCGAGAGCAAGGTCGTCGTCGTCGAGGCGGACTCGTCTGGAAGCGCAAGGAGTGTGAGAGGGGATTAGGAACTGCAAAGAGATGTGAGGAGCAGCCCAGCTGCTGCCTTACCTCCAGAGTTATCCAGAGCACTGTTGTAGTTGTCCTCGTCGTGGGAGTCCGGCTGGCTGCCACCGCTGATGCTGGAGGGGCGGGGCGAGCGCAGCTGCTGCGTGGCCATTATCGAGGAGAAGTCATTCGGCTGGAAGATGACATCCGGCAGCGGATCCGAGGAGGACAGTATGGTCGTGGGCGGCAGCATCGAGCTGCTCCCGCTCCCGCCGATCACCTGTTGGTTAGCAGCAGCGCCCGAGGAGGTCGACGAGCTGGACGAGCACATGGTCAGGTCGATCTGGGCGGCCAGGGCGAAGGCCATGTTGCTGCTGCTGCTGCTGCTGTTGTTGTTATTGTTGGACTCCGGCTCAGGAGCGCCGAACTGGACCAGCGTGGGCGGCGGCGGCGGCGGCAGCTGACTGTGCTGGGCACTGGCCTTGCTCTGCCGCTTCCTTGTGGTCTTGGGCGTGGGCTGTGGGTTCGTAGTGTTCGCATTGTTCGCATTGTTGGGCGTCATGGTACGCCGCGTGGCTCTCAGCGGCCGGTGTTCCCGACGCGTGGGCGTCTCCGTGGCACCGGCACCCAGCTCCTCCTCCGTTCGCGCATCTGCCTCGCCGAGCGCTGACCCGGTCCCCGCGCCCGTCTTGTCGGGGCCCTGCTCTGGGCCCACGCTGACCATGTCGATGGCCAGCCGCTTGCGCAGGAGCTGGACGCGTCGCGACTTGACAGCGCTGGTGGCCTCCTCTGGCGGGGCGCCGGGCGCGGGAGTGACGGGGGCGGGGGCGGTATCGGTGATGCTCTGATTCTGAATCCTCTTCGGCCGGCCCCGTCGCTTGCCCGTGCCAGCAGCCGGCGTGACTACCGGTGGCAGCGCCGGCGTCGGCTGTTCCAACGGATCCTGAGCCTTGGCCTCTGCCGCCTCATCTTCCGGGAACAGGCTTCCGTTGTGGTCCGACGTAAGCAACACCTGCTGCTGCTGCTGCTGCTGCTGGGCGGGCGGAAAGAGGGCATCCTCCATGTCCGTGTTGAGGATGCGCTCGTGCTTCTGCTTGCGCGAGCGATGCGACGGCGGCACAGCCTGCAGCGCATCGCCGTTGGCGGGATCGTGACAATTCTGCGTCTGCTGGTTGTTCTCGTCGTTGTCCAGGCGCCTCTGCTTGCTGGGAGAGATCTGTGTGACACGACACGGGAGGAGGCAATGAGTCACTGGCAAGGAGAGAGGTTCAGACATACTTACGCCACTAATGGGAGATTCGTTGTCCTCGCTGCTGGTGCGCTTCAAGTGATTCTCGTTGTTGTTGTCCAGCTCCTGCAGCTCCTGCAGCTCGTCCTCCGGATGCTGGTCATCGCTTGGGTGCTTGTGGTTGCTTTGGTGATGGTTATTGAGCAACTGGTCCTCGTCCATGTACGTGATGTGCGGACTGCCCTCGGGCGTGTCCAGTATCTCGATGGAGTCGATGATGGGCTGGGCGGATGGAGCAACGGCAGCCTCACCCTCAGATGCAGCTACTCCGCCACTGCCGCCGCCGCCTCCTCCTCCGTTGGCCATCAGGCGCTCCGTTAGCTGCGGATACTTGCTGGAGTTGCTTTTGGGCGAGGCCGTGGCAAAGCCCTTGGCCGGCGCCGTCAGCTGACTGAGCAGGATGTTGGAGCTTGGCGAGCCAGGAGGCACTCCAACGGCGCCTTCGCTGGATTCCGCCGCCGCCGCAGCCGCAGCCGCCGCCGCTTGCATGCGCAGGCACTCGAGGAGCAGATTGTGCGGGGAAATGCGTCCGGTGAAGCTGTTGGGCGCATGCGCTGGCGAAGAGCCAGGCGACGGAGACGAGGTCAGGTCCACCATGTCCACCACATTGTGCTGAGGCTGTAGCTGCTGCGCAGGATTGGCCTTGTTGGCCTTGCCAGCTCCGCTTGCAATGCCGTTGCTGGCGACCAGCGGCGGTAGATTGTGAAACATCTTGGGGTCGTGCTGTGTCGACAGCGACTCGTCAATGTCCATGTCATCCGAGTTGCGGCGACCCTCGTCCGAGGCACCGGCAGCCGGATCGGCATCGGGATCGGAGAAGCCGCAGAACTCCTGCTGACTGCTGCTGTTCGACTCGCCGCCATTCGTCATGGGAGCAGGGACAGGGGCTGGGGCAGGGACAGGGACAGGGGCGGGCTTTAGGGTGGCCACCAGCTTGGAGGCGGCCGAGGGCAGCTTCTCCTCGAGCACGGCACGCACCTTGTGCTTGGGCGAGCACAGATTCTTGATGGTGAGCTTGGGCAGCGGCTGCAGCTGCTCTAGCTTGGCGGACGCCGGCTCGTCCTCGAGCAGCTCAATAGACTTGGTCTTGATGGTTAGTTTGGGGATGCTCTGGGCGTTGCTCAGGTCGTGGGTCATGATAACGGTGTGCATGTGCTCCTGGCCGCCGCTGCCGCCACCCGTCTTGATGGTTAACTTTGGTATCTGCTGCTGCGGATGTGGATGCTCCTCGCTGCTGCTAATGCAACTGCTGCCGGCCAGCGTTGTCTTGATCATCAGCTTGGGCACCGTCTGGATCTCTGCCAGCGAGGATGACGAAGATGAGGAAGAGGAGGACGAGGCCGATGAGGAGGAGGCGGAGGCGGGCGAGAGGCTGGAGAGGTGGGCATCGTTCTTCGCTGCCATTGCCATCGATTGGGCGCCGCTCCCCGTCCCAGAGCCAGAGCCAGAGCCAGAGCTGGACTTGCTGTTGGAGCTGGAGCTGGAGGCAGCCGGGTTCTCGGGCAACTTGATGGTCAACTTGGGCACCACGCTGCCCACTCGCTCCTCGTTGGCAGCGCGTATAGTCAGCTTTGGCACTATGTGCGGCGTGCTGCGTGGATGCTGGCCGAGGCTGCTGGCCACCTCGTCTTCGGCACACGACGAGGAGCAGGAGGAGGCGTCCGCATCGGAGGCGTCCTGGGGCTTGGCCATCACGCTGCCGTCGGCGCCGCCACTGGGCAGCTGGATGCGCAGAGGTTCCACACGCCGCTCATCGCCGCCAACCGGCTGAGATTCATTTGGGTTTGGGTTGGGGTTCGGGTTGACGTGCTTGGAGAGCTTCAGGATGATCTTGTGTCCGTCGCGCTCCTCGCCCTTCACGTCGAGAGCCGTGGCAGCCATCGCTGCCGCTGCCGCCGCTGCTGCTGCTGCTTCTCCGGATGCTGAGCTTGAGGATGCTGATGCGGATGCGGATGCTCCAGTTGTGCCTGGGGCATCGTCGCTCGACGTCGTTGGCGGCTCCTGCTCCTGCTCCTCTTCCTGCTCCTGCTGCTGCTGTTGCGTCGGCGGAGGCGACGCGGTGGTGCTGGTTATTTGCCCGGGCTGATTGTGGCCCTGCTCCCGCTGCTGATGTTGCTCCTCCTGCACCCGTTCCCGTTCCCGTTCGTTATCCTGCTCCTGATCCGCATTCAGTTGCTGCTCCCGCTGTGCTGGCGACGATGTGGAGCTCACCCGCTGCTCCTCCTCGCTGGGGCTCGTGCTGGAGCTGCTGCCGCTGCCGCCGCTGCTGCTGGCTGATTTCGAGTTATTATTTGCACTTGATGGTCCAGCTGTGGACGATGCGGCTGCTGCTGTTGTTGTTGTTGTTGAAGTTGAGGTTGAAGTTGAAGTTGATGTTGAAGTTCTGGTTCCCGTTCCCGATCCTGATCCTGATGACGATGTCGCTGCTACCATCTGCTGTTGACGTAAATCATTCATTGCTGTATCCAGTTGTCCAGTGTCCGCCTGGAAGCCTGCAACCAAAAAGCGAACGAGCCGTCAGAAAGGGAGTTCTTCTAATTAGGATCCAACGGATCCTGGTTCCTTCTTCACCATGGCTTCTGTGTGGCGTTGGGGGAAGACGAGCCCCAAAAGAGAGGCGAACGACCTCCGAACTCACACTAGCACAACCAATACACAAGCACACACACACACGCACACACACAGGCCGGGCCAGAGATCAAAGAAAACTGAATGGAAACCGGACTAAGCAAAGGATCTAATTTTAGCATTCATCGAAATCATTTATCCGTAATTGTGGCACGCGGGAAGCGCAGATTGATGCAACCCACATCCACATCCAAGTCCAAATCTGATGAAGAAGAGTCTCTGCTCCGCCGTTGGCGGGGAAATGGTATCTCACGAAATTGCCGCGCAAACTCCGAGCCGAATAACAACAACATTTAATAAATAATAAGCGTTGAAAACATGCGCACACAGCTGTCGATGGCGAGGATGAAGAGGAATGGCAGAAAGGCAGGAAGAGAGAGAGAGAGAAAGAGAGAGCCAGCAAGAGCGGAACGAGGGAAACACAGGCAAATGGCTGAGAAAGCCGCGCCGCCACGAACGAGCCGAACTAGTGTGTGTTGGCAACACTGTCGCCGCACGGGCCCGAACCCACCACATTGGCCTCCGAATTCACCACAGCCGCCTTCGCCGCCGCCGCCGCCACCGCCGCTGCTGCTCTGCTACTCGGCTGCATGGAGAAAATACATACACAAATGCAGGGGCACACACACATGAGTACATGCAAGCATCTGCAGTACAAGCACAACTGCGCCGCTCCCGCTCCCGCTCCCCTTTGGCGAGAGAAATGAAATTTTCAGAGCTCCAGCCGTGAGCCCAACATCAACAACAAAATGCAGGCAATGCAGAACACGGCAGTGACAACAACGCCGCCGACGAAGCCCTGACCCAACGGCAGCAGCAGCAAAAACAACACCAACTAGCTAAGCGAAGCAAAGCAGCGGCAAGCAAACGGCAAACTCACCATGCGGCAAAGTCGTCGGTCAGAGTCAGACAAAAGAAGATGGAGTAGAAGAGCGCCTTCTTCTTTGCGTGCACAATTCGCGATTCGAGCTATTCGCTGGCATGCTCCATGTTGGCTATGTCCAAGTCCGTATCATGCATATCTCGCCGATGGCAAGGGAGCGTTACTCGCTGACCAGGCGCATTCTGCTGCACTGGTGCGTTGTGCTACTGTGTCTTAGGCGTTCGTCGTTAAACAAGAAATAAAACACATTTTTTTGTGAAGCACTCGAGTGACTGAGAAGACTGTAGGCAGGCACAAACACACTCTTAGCCGACAAACACACTCGCACAAACACAAACACTAGCTCACAACAGAGACACAGACACTGACAAGCGCAACGAGCGCTCTCGGTTGCCGTTGTCCCACTTTCCGTGTATTGGTTTCGTACACTTTTCCACGCACTTTTAACGATTCGGGCACAGCTAGGCCAGTAAGACAACGCATTTATTGCCAGCCAAACGCCAAAAAAATATGCATCCGCTTGTCTGCTCGCACGAATACATACGCAGACTAGTTCGGCGCGCGTCGAACTTTCTTAGGAATTCATTATAATATGCTCTGCTTCGCCTGTCTGCTTATGTTTTTTCTTTTCGATTCCGATTCCGAGGTACGTACTCGTCAAAAACGAATGAAAATCAGTGTGACCGAGGCCGGCCCGTTCGCACATACCGTCTCGCTTTCGGAAAATACTAAAATAAGTTAACTTTTCAAACATACCATTTAGATTACGGCCGAGAAGACGAAATAACGTACATTTTCATCTGAAATTTTCCGGAAATAGTTTTGAATCTTGTTGAAAAGCACAACTGTTCCCCTTTTTGCCGGAAGTAGAAGCAAATACAACACAAGGGTAAAACGATGACTTGTCGCCCGCCAATGGCGAAGTTTCGGTATAATGACGGTTTTCGCGTGCAGCCATACTCGAATTTCTATTCAAGGGCGCGCTGTTTGAATTGCCTATGAACTAGAATGGAAAATCAGGGTATCAAGTTGCGTGTTATTGATGTGCCTAAAAAAATATTGACTTCTACAAAGACCGACTGCAAGATGCTGCTAAAATAAACTATGCGGATTCAAACACTAAGAAACTTTGATACTATGGCCAGAAGCACCAACCAAAAATAATACAAATAGATTTTTTCATTAGGTAACAAATAAAAAAATGTTCCTATTTTATAAGAGTTAAATTTGTAACGGAATAATTGCAAATAATATCAGATCCCGATTTTCCGTTATCTTTTATAGCTGGCGTCTGCATTGCTATAATCTATATGTCTTCTAATTATAACAATATATCCCAATTTTGTCCCCATTTTATGGGCACGAGATAGGTTTTTAGCAAAGTCTCCCACCGTTGATTTATTATGACTTGGTCGCACTGTTTCTTATTTCCTGACGTCACAAAATTTGATTGTGACCAGTTGCCGTGGAAAAGAAAGTCCTCAATTTTTCTGAAAAAAAATTCAACATAATGCAACTTTTATGTTCTTGGTCACACTGGTGATTTTGCGCTCTCTCTCTCTCTCTCTCCCCAATTGGCAGGCTAACGTCAAATCGGATACTTGTTGTCAGTGTTGCCAATTTAGCAATTTTCCCACTAGATCTAGCATTTATCAATTGGCAAATACGGGATAATTTGTAAACTAGCGACTAGCGGGAGTTATACCTATTTCCATCCAAAATTGGTTTATTTTAAGCATTTTAAAAACTTTTTAGCTGATGTACGAATCACATTCATAATTTAGCTTTTTAGAAGCCGAAAAGTTGGCAGCCGACGTCGGCAGAGAAACCTCATATCCTCTCCTCTCTCGAATCGAATTCTACTCAGAGAGAGTGAGAGAGAGTGCAAATTGTACCGAGAGCAATGTGTATTTTATGTGGGACTTGATGTGGGACTTGAAAATATTGAATTAGGAAGCGAGAACGAGAGGGAAAGCCATTAAGTGGAATGTGGAATTTTAAGCCATTAAAATAAAATTAAAAATTAAGATTAAAATACTAGCAATTACTTTTGAAGTGTGCCATAAATATAGCTTGTAATACAAAGACAATTGAAAAAATATATAAAAATATATAGTAAAAAGGCAAATAAAATAATACATTAGTAAATTTTAATTTTCAGGTCGACGGACTACAGTTTCCCTACATTAATTTTATATAGATTTAATCAGCTTAATAATATAAATATATATGTTTAAATTTAATTATTATATGTCTGTTTTTTGGTTTCTACTCTTGCTTGGCCACTGAATATAATAAGACATAATATGTATTATTATTGGGGATTAAAAAAAATATCTTGAAATAAAAAAAAATCAAAGATGCTCGATATGTTAATATTTAATTTAATACACATTTTGTTAAGTGAGTATCATTGATACGATACTTTAACATACGAAATGATTGAAATTACATACCGTTTTAGAACTGCATTTTTTTTTTAGCATCCATTAAAATGTTTAAAGATATAGCTTTTTTCAACGGCTAGCTAAGCTTTTTTACGACCGAAGAGTTGGCATCACTGCTTTTGAGAGAGGCCTTCGCCATCCCTCGGCTCGCTTCCCAATAAATACAAGTGCAGCAGTTTTTTTTTTACAAAATTTTCATTTCGTTCCGCGCGGATAAAAATCGGAAAAGGGGAATTAATAAGTTCAGATTTCCCGCTTTCCGCCGTTTTCAGTTTATTCCCGCCATTTGACTTTGAGAAAAGTCGGATTTGACGGGAAAAACAGGCCGATGTCCTCGAACTCGTCCGCGGACGCGGGGGCCGTGGCCAAGGCCGTGGCCAGCTGCAGGCTGGTGAAGCAGCAGCGCCGTCGGCTGGCGGCCTTCGACTTCGACCACACAATTGTGTCGCAAAACACGGATACGGTGGTGCGCGACCTTCTGCCCACGGAGGTGACCAGCGCCAGGGCCACCGAGTTGGTGGAGAACGACTGCTGGACGGAGTACATGGGTGAGGTTTTTCGTCTGTTGCACGCGCAACAAGTGCCGGAGGCGCGCATTCGCGACACCATCCGCGGCATCCCCGAGGTGCCAGGATTCGTGCGGCTGATCAAGCACCTGGCCAAGCGTCTGCACTTCGACCTGATCATCATCAGCGACTCGAACAGCGTGTTTATCGAGGAGTGGCTGCGGGCGCACAACCTGGCCGACTGCTTCATGGCCGTCTTTACCAATCCGGCCGAGTTCGACGCCTCCGGGTGCCTGGTGGTGCGTGCACACCACCAGCAATCGGACTGCAAGCTGAGCGCCAGCAACTTGTGCAAGGGGCGCGTTTTGGAGCATTTTGTCATCGAGCAGGACCTGCGACGCAGCATCCGCTACGATCATGTTTTTTATGTGGGCGACGGCAACAACGACATCTGCCCGGTGCTTCGGCAGCGGGCCTGCGACTTTGCCTGCGCCCGCAGTGGCTTCGCCATGGAGAAGCACCTGCTGCGCAACCGCAGCAAGTTGAAGCTGCGGGCCCAGCTGCTGGTCTGGAAGAGCGGCTTTGATTTGATGGACCAGATGCTGGCCCTGCCGCAGCTCCAGAGCCAGGCTCCCAATCCGAATTTGAACACGAACCCGAATCCGAATCCGGGTGACACTGGCGAGGAGGGCCAGGCCGAGATGGCTCGGCGTGCATCGGCGGCTGCTGGCGCCGGGCAGGCCAAGTCACCCAATTAAGCTGCAAAGGGATACCCCATCCCCGTCCCGGATGCCTCTGCCTCTCGTCCGTAGTTGGCGCTCCCAGGAGCGCGTGGCTACCCACAGCAGTACTGTCTACTGCTCACTGTCCTACCACTGTCTACTGTCCTCATCGCATCGCGCACTGCATCGTTCCCCAGTGTATATGTATGCTAAGATCGTGTATTGATAGGCAACCTACAGGTGTATAGTACAGTACCTTTGGAGTCTGCTCAGTGATGTCTAGTGACTAGCAAGGAGTCAATTTCGGCTGCGCAGTCTGTTAGTGTTTACAAGTTAATAATTCCATTTGTGTATATTGTAATTGTAACTGTTGTAATTATTGCAAGCTGTATAAGTGTCCATATTATATGCATTTTGAACGTGTGTTGCCGTTACCGCAGTTCTCTTTCTCTTTTTATTTGGTTACGATATAGAGCGGGATGGCAATAGGCAGCAGGCAACAGGCAACAAAGTGCGTGGGAGACGCAGAGCGAGTGCGCCTGCCATTCACTGCATCCCTCTCTTCCTCCGGTTCTTGCGCCAGAGTGCGTGGGAGGAGTAGAGCGAGTGCACCTCACTGTCTCTCCGGCACCCCCTGCACTCTGCTTATCGCTGCGTTTTCCGTTCTCCGTTCTCCGTTATTCGGTTCCTGCGCAATTTGAATTCGATTTTGTTTACGCCTCCGCAACGGCAGGAATTGTATACAAAAGAAATACGAGGAATTGGGGAGCAGCTGCGACGGTCAGTCCCATTATTGTTTATTACGGAAGCTGCATTGTTTATTGACTGCATTTATACATAAATACGCTGGCAGAGGGTGTTCATTTCGTGCCAAGCACAGCAGAAATCCTCTAAACTCTACACTTCCTGGAATATGAAATCGATAGTTTCATTATCGAATATATTTAAAACAAAACCAGAGTGAAGGTCAAGTAAGCACCCCATCTGCCCTTTTGGGGTACTTGTCGTCCGTACTCCCCCCCGTAAAATGTCAATTTGAACGGTTCGTCTGGGTATTTACTTTTTAATTTATATGCTATAGCTATTAGGGGATAAACTAATTTTAACATTTCTACAATCGGTACAAACAGGTTTGCTTATCATTTTACAATTCTGCTTCTGCCAGAGACTCGAGCAACGTCGTCCAAGCTTATACAAAGCGGCGGCCACAAATTTGGTGAAGACTTTCCAGGTCTTCGGGGCCTCACGGCTATCTAGGCGGCAGCGCTTGAGAATAGTGCGTGTGTGCGAGTTGGTAGGAGCAGTAGGCTGTGTTCTAGGAGCCCAACGGAGACATGCCAATCTGCTGGGGGGTGGCGCCCAGCTCCAGGTTCTTTAGGAGCATCTGCAGCCACTGCTTGGTGGACTTGTCGTCCTGCAGGCACAAGGCGAAAGTTCCATCGCGCAGCTGATCGGGCAGACACTGGCCCAGAGCCTTTCGAGCTCTACGAAATAGAGAAAGAGATGGAGGCTCAGGTTAGCAAATTGCAGACCCAGGCTTGGTCCACCGCATACGTACCGAGTGTTGTCCGAGAGGCGCAAATAGCAACGGACAACGTGCTTTAACAGGCGGGCGCACGGGTCCTTCGACAGCTGGATGACCATTTTTCCCTGAATTTACAGAAGAGGATAAGCAGAGGCCTCGACTATCGGGCATTGAATACCTACCAGGGTGATGGCCACATGCGAGAAGCGTTCGTATGTCTGGCAGATGTACGACAGGCCCGATTCGTCGAGCAGTATCTTCTGGATTATGAACGTAGCCACGGTCTTGCTCAGCTCCGAGCCGCTGTCCATGATACTGAGGCAGAGAGGCACGATTTCCGTGGTCAGTAGGAACGTTATCACCTCCTGCTCGTCGGTCTTGACCAGCGCACCAATGACGCCCAGGCTGGTGAGGCGCAGATACTCGAAGGGCCTCGTCTTGGAGGTGGTCGACAGGAAGGGGTACAGGTAGAGAGGTATTTGCGCCTGCAAGAAGGCCGTGCGCGTCTCCGGGTGCGAGGCGACGCACTGTAGCAGGGCCAGGGCATTGCACACTCGGTTCGACTGATGCGCCGTCAGCGTTGGCGGCGTTATCGAGGGATAAATGTTCACGATCTCCTGCAGCAAAGCGCAGGCCGTCCCGAAGCTGTTCCACAGCATGGGGGCCAGATCGGTCTCACGCTTCTTACTTAGCTCCAGCAGGGCCGTCTCGCGGGTGTCTGGGTGCGCCAGCTCGTTGATCCATTGGTACACCTGACGGGAAATAGAGCGTTTGCTTGATCTGGCCAATGCCAATCCGGAATGCGGCTCACCTTCTCCTGCTCGCTCTGCTGCTGCTGCTGCTGTTGTTGCTGCTGCTGCTGGGGATTCATGAGGGGGCTGGGCTGTGCACTCATCGCGAATATTCGACTGTGGTTGTTTTTAATGCGAAATGTCTTGTCTCTTCTTTCTTTCGTTCGCCACAAGCCAAGGAGACAAGAAGCAATGAATGCTTACAAGGCTAAATATTTACAAACTACTAATATTTTGGATTTTGTGAAAAATATTAAATAGAGGTCGAAAAAAAACACGTACTATCGATATTTGCTGCGGCTGGCATATCGATTACTTTACTATCGCAATAGTACAAAACAAAAACTTGTTTACCTGTTTTTTAAATACAAATTCTTGTCTTGAGGTCTCCATAGTTGTTTTTTAGTTTATTGCCCTCAATATTTACAGGTACTGCTGAATTGATGAAACTAGTATCGATTTTTGACAGCTCTTGTTCTCCGCGGAAAACAATTTGAAATAGGGATACGTTAGGGACAATATAAATATCGAAAATACCCCAGCAAATTAAATAATATAAGCCTTTTAAATTATAATATAACTTATATGTACAATTATTTGCATTATAATTAATAAAAACCTAAAATCTATCTACAATCTATCGGCCAACTGTCAAAGTTCGGAGCCGGGTGGCAGCGCCGTCGTCGAAGCAACCCTGCCATCTGACACTTTGACGTGGAACTGTCAAGCATCGTAAAGCCGACGCGGCAGCAGAAAGCAACGAAATCAGTTCACTTAAATTAAAATTTTCGATCGACCTGAGGTGTGTTGCGGTGCTCTTCAACTTTTTAGTGTTTCGGGGAAAATTTATAAATTAAAAATCAGAGGTTTATAAACAAAGATTGCTGCACTAGTGGCGATTTCCGTGTAATGTTGTAGGGACTTTCTTTTTCCGTGTGTTTCCCTGATTCGTAAGGGCCCCAAACATTCTTCGTCCGTTTGCCATAACTTTGTCGTTATATTTAACTGAATCCGAACTTAATGCATATTCGTAGTGTTTACATTAATGTGAATAATGGTTCTTAATCCAAAACGGGCTTATAAACCCCTTCGAATCCGAGCGAAGCAGCCACCAGATTTCACCTGTGTCGTCGTCGACTTCTGCCACGTCACAGCTGATAGTCTGGGCTTCGGTCTGTCGCGTGAAAGTGCCCTGCCCCCTTACTGATACCCAATTCCCTCTCATTGCAGCCAACTCATCTCTCTACCAAAACATGGACAAGGTTGTTAAGTTCGCCGAGCCTGGACGTGCCTTCGCCAAGGACTCGATCCGCCTGGTGAAGCGCTGCACCAAGCCCGACCGCAAGGAGTTCCAGAAGATTGCCATCGCCACCGCCATTGGCTTCTGCATCATGGGCTTCATCGGCTTCTTCGTCAAGCTGATACACATTCCCATCAACAACATCATCGTGGGCTCCTAAGCGCAGCCGATGGCCGAGGGACCAGAACAATAACAAACCCCACAATCATCCAATTCTACATCATCAAATAGACTTTTTTTTTCGTTTAGTTAACATGCATAATATATATACATATAGATGAGCGAAACTATGTGCATTCAGCGAATGTCTTCTTACACCATTTTCATGTGCATATATGTATGTATGTATGTATGTACTCGCATGTGAAAGCGTATTGCAAATGTTCAAACAAAATTCCATTCACGATTTAAAGTTGAAGTGCATGAACAGAGACGTTAGTTGATAAGGAAGAAAGGAACCAGCCACCGTGCCACTTGTTGTGCGGTGTGTTCATAAATAAATGTCAGCCAGATTTTCCAATTAATTAACTAGCATTTTTACTGTTTCTATAGGTCTCTTAAGGGAATCAACTTGGCGGGGCTCTTGCTCTATTAATTCTTGTAAGCCCTTTGTACAGGAAGTGGGAAGAAAGGGGAGTGGCTTTTTACATACATATATATATATGTATATTTTTAGGCCTTGAGTCGCTGAATAACAGATAAACCTACGAAATATTGCCCTTAAAAATGCACTAAATTATTTAACAAGCAAATAATGATAAAGGCACACCTTATTTCAATATATATATATATAAAAGCCCATAAAACACTTTTCTGTGTTTAAACCCTTTCTTTTAAGAATATAAAAACAAGGTAAAAATAAAAATACCCAACAAATAATTAATAATTACTCGAGTTTTTAATACAACAAAGCAACACATTAAACTTGAATGGAACCTTACAGCCCGCTCAGTGCTCCGTGCAGTCGAAGCTCTTCCAGTTCTCGGCGAAAGACTTGACCTTTCCGATGGGGTTCTGCTCCTTTCGTGGCTTCCGCCAAGCATTTGGATTCAGCTCCAGCATGCCGCCAAGTATTTCCTGAAAAAGATGCGTTAAAAAACTACCACAATCCTGGTCCAGGCTCGAACTTACCTGTGCAAAGTTGGCCGGAAAGCGGTCTTGGTCCTCGATCACGTGCGCAAATCCCGAGTCCATGCCAAAGTGAACCCACACGTAGGGCAGGCCCTTGGGAATGGCCGCACGCAGCGACTTCTGGCGCAGGGAGACCAGCTGCTTGTTGATGCACCACTCCTGCTCCGACTCCTCGATGGCCTTCTTGAAGTAGAAGGGCGCCATCTCGCCCTTGCTGGCGGGAATGGGAATGCAGTGGACGCTGACATGGGGACGACGGTGCAGCTTGTTGGCGATCTCATAGAAGACCACATCCTGGCGCCGGGCGGCGAACATGCGGGTGAGAGCCTTGCGGAAGCTGCTCAACTCCTCCCAGGCGTCCTCGTCCAGCTGGGTGCAGCAGGGCACGTGCTGCAGGGTCGTTAGGACACAGTGGCCGCCCTGCAGGCCCACGTACCAGGGCAAACTGAGGTAGATCCTCTCGCCCAGGGACACCAGCAGTTGCTTGTCCAGCTTGGCGGAATCGAAGCAGCGTTCGCAGTTCTCCAAAGTGGCCGCCAGCTTCTCGTGCTCCCGAATGGCACTCTGCAGTTCACGTTTCTCGACGTCTGTCTCCGAAATGTTCTTGCGGACCTTGTCGGCAAATATGTCCTCCAGATCGTCGTTGGGATTCTTGTGTTTGGACAGAATGTCGGCATACTGCAGGTTGGACTCGGCGGCCGTGGCATGCTTCTCCCGTTCAAACTGGAGAGGATTCATGGATTATTGGCTGTTTCTGGGTGGGATTAGGCCTCAAACTTACCATCTGCTTAATGTCGTAGCGATCGTCGTCGGCGAAGTACCGCACTCGCTGGCCGTCCACGTGGGTGTCCACCTTCTTGCTGCCGCGCTTCTGACCCCTGCGCCCGCCGTACAGCTCGCGGGGATCGCTGGCCGCCGACGCAGTCTTGCCCTGCACCAAGGGACGCACGTTCCCGCTCTGATCCGTCCTTGTCAGCAGCACATGCTCCGAGTCAGCAAAGGAGGGTTTGGCCTTCGCTGGCTTGCCATTGGGCCTTGGTTGGGATTTGCCGGAGGCGATGAACTCCACCCTCGCCTTGCGCGCCGCCTCCAGCTGCTGGTTTAGCTCGGCCGCCAGTTCTGTCTTGCCCTTCAGCTCGGCCTTGATGGCTTTCCCGGCCAGCTCGTTGATCTGTTCGTCCGTGAGGCAGCCGGAGCTGGCTTTCTCCTCGGGCTCCTCCATCTCGGGCTCCTCTTCCCCTGAAGAGGCACTCTTTGAAGGGGATCTGCTCCGTCGCCTGCGTTCTGGACTAGGAGGGGCCTTAGCAGTCGGTTTCCGCCAGCCGCGCGAGGAGGAGCTCTGTGAGGAGCTCTGTTGATGCAATTGCCGACTGGCTGGCCCGTCGTCGTCGTCGTCGTCGGCTTGGGGCCTCTGGAAGCCGGGCAGGCCCGTGCCGTTGCTTTTCCAGTAGGGATTTAGCTCGCGCCCACTTTTGGCCGGATCGTAGGCGTCGATCTGCTGCAGCTTCTCGTTGGGCTTGGCCGGCTCCTTGCGTTCCTTGGAGAAGGTCTTCAGTAAAAGCGCCTCGCTGGTCATCCAGGTGTCGCGCTGCAGGGATGTCGACGTCTCCGCCTCCGCCGGTTTCTCCGACACGGGAACACTCCGCTCCACCCATTCCTCACCATCGCTGCTCTCATCCCTGCGGCTCAGCCTGGATTTCGACTTATTTTTCTTGCGTCGCCTGCTTCCCTTCTCATCCTCACTGGAGTCGGATGAGCTGGAATCGGTGCTGGAATCGGAGGCTTCACTGACGCTGTCCTCGCTGCTGGTGCTGCTTCTCCTTTTGTGCCTCTTCTTGCTCTTCTTAGAGGATTTCTTGACCTTCGAAGACTTGGACTTGGACTTGTGGTGCTTGGCCTTTTTCTTCTTTGACGCCGCAGATGAGGGTTTCTCCAGTTTCTTGGCCACTGCGGGCAGCATCCACTCGGTTTCGCCGCGCAGCTCCTTCTGGCGCTCTCGCTGGTCCCGGGCCTCGGCCCGCTCCTTGGCCTGCTGGAGCATCTCGGCGCGGGCCTCCCGCAGCTCCTGCCGGGCCTTATCCTTCTCCCTGCCACTCTCGAATTGTATGTAGCTCATGTTTATTGTTTAAACTTTGAAATTTGTTTACTTTCTTGTAGTAGGACCGCCGCTCGACCGTTAAAATATACTTTTAATAATATACCGCAAACAGTATTTTTTACAAGGTGGAGAACTAGGACGAAAATACTTTGGGACAACAATGGCAAGGTATAGTTTTATTCAAATTAAAATTATATATCCCTTTATTCATGTCATTGCCTGGTAAACAAGTGCGGTCATCCGGACATTCGACCGCCTTTTGCCAGGACTATGTCGGAAATATAAATAAATAAATTAAAATAAATAAATAAGTGTTTCGATCGCAAAAAGGAGTGCTGCGTGGTGAACAAGTGCGGTCATCCGGACACTCGACCGCCTTTTGCCAGGACTATGCCGGGGATATAAATAAATATAAAAATAAGTACCAAAAATTAAGTAAACTAGGAACTTCTTAAAATAAATAAGGGAACGAGCTCTCCGACCCAAACTTTTTTTCGGCGGCTGCGGTGCGGATGGTAATGGCGGCCGCGGTGCGGATGCTACTGGCGCACCGCGGCCTGCCATTCGCGGCAGTACTTGGCAAGCCGTGCTGCGGACGGACTAGGCGCTGATGTTGCTGCTGCTCTGGGCGACGCTCTCCGCGTCCACAGGCCTGATGTCCATTCGAGGTGCTACAACTGGAGGGGCTGCAACTAGAGGTGATATTAGTAAAATCCCTGCTGGCTATGTCAGACCTTGAGCTTTGTGTCAGATTCGAGTCCACCAGCATTGACTCGCGGGGTTCATCGCACTCGCTGCCATCCACAAATCTCAGCCAGCACATCAATTTATCCTCATGAAGGACCAGCAGATCGGTTTTGTGCGGAGCCTGGCCAGAAGCAGGAATGCCGAGCTTCTGGCATCCCTCAAACAACTTGCAGATCAGATCGTGATCGCGAAGTAGGCGCCCAAGGAACTGAATACCCAGTTGCGAATCCGACGCCCTTGTGATCCTCTCCAACTTTCGTGTGAGGTCATACACCACAGTCTCGTCGCCAAGCTTGATTACTGGCAGCCGTCCAACATTTTCCAGAAATAATTTTAAAAACATAAACATTGTTATTTCAAAAAAATAATCCAATAAGACTATATACTGAAAATAACTTTTACTAAAATTTACTGAAAAATATTACCAAATAAATACGATGTGCTAGCTCTACTAAAATACGAGTCGAAATGAATTTTCTACAACTTCCCAAATGAACAAATATTTATTTTTATTGTACCCTTGCAAAACCAAGCAGAACGTGAGGGAGGCGGCTCGGAAAGGTACTTTTAAGGCATCCTTGGTGGAACAGGTGACCGCAGTAGACGCGCTCGATATAAGAGTCCGCATTGACGTCCACTTTAATATCCTGGGGCAAAGTTCTGGTGGTCTCCAAGCAGAACTTGAGGGATCGATGCAAGCTCCAATTGGGTCAGTAAAATAATACTTTTGATCCGTGAACGCTGACAAAGCTGTAATCGAACTCCAGCACGGGCAAGCATGTTAAGCACAGTTTTGGAAAGAATAACTCGACTTTGTAAAATTTGTTAAAATTTAATAGAGAGTGAAACAGTAGAGCAGACGTGTTTCTTAGCTCCGAAGAAAATATTCTAGGCCGAAAAATCGTCCACTTTGCGGCCACAACGGGGCAACCCGCTTATTAAATTGGCTTAAGATAGCCGGATAAACCTAATGCAAACGCACACGACCAGCAGTCCGTGTAGGAAATGGTTATTATTATTATTATTATTATTACTGTACGAGTATTTCAGAGTCAGATCGCAGATGTGATATAAATCTTATGATTTCAATTAATTTGTGCGCTTTTTTTAATTTGCAGCTAGTTAAGCCGAGTTTCCAAGCCTGAACTTTGATTGATTCCTCTCGAATCGACAGGGAATTCTGAGTTGCGTATAACAAATGAATGAAAATAAATGAGATAATTTGCAGCCACATTCGAAAGGTGATTCAATAATTAAGAACTCCACTTCCTAGTGGGTAAATTTATATGTACACTTAGAGCAAAAATATTTGACAAAAGTTGCCTGATTCTTATAAAATGAAAATATGAATATATTTTTAAGTAGCTGCAAATGGGTTTTAGGAAAATTTATTTACTATTTTTCCATATATTATATAAATAACATATCGGATCCAAGCACCCACTGCTAGAGCTCGAACTTCATCTCTACTATTGTGTGTCTCGGAAGGTTGGATGATCTAAATTAAATTAATATTATTATAATAAGCCAAATTGTTTAAACTGCAGCAGTCTTACCTCAAAGACCTCGACGAAAAATCACTTGTGTAAAAGTTAAACAATCTCCTGTTCTCATTGTGAACATTGTGAATCTGCACTTGCGAAACTTTAAAGCCATTTAAAACAATTAAAATCACAAACTTCGAACTATGCATCTGTTTTGTTTTTGTGCATCGAACCCGGCATTTGCATTTGTGTGAGCGGTCTCAGGCGTAAAAGTAAGAGTAAGAGTAATATCCAGATGCAATCGTGCGAAAACGAAAATTATGTAACTAAAGTCTAGTACTCACCAGCGCTAAACCCTTAAGCCTAGTACTCAGACACGCGAACAGCGTTTCTAAGCAGTGAGAGAGAGCGAGAGGTGAATAGTCGGGAAACGGTGTTCGGCAGCGCTGTTTTAAAGGCCGGTACGCAGACGAACGAACGAAATACCAGAAACATACCAGAAAAATACCAGGTGGCGCGAAGGGAGACTTTCGGTATTTCCAGAACGGGGGAGGGGGAGAATAAAAAATTTAATAAAACGACCTGTTCTCAACTGTTGGCATCTCACTCTCTCTTACTGTTTCTTCACACAATTCAAAAATATAGATCCCGCCAAACACAATAATGTTTTCAAAAGCCCAGTCCAGGCGTTTAGAAGAGCAGATAAAGTTATAATAAATAAATTGGTAGAGGCCAATTCAATGATAAGGGATTTGGGCAATATTAAACATTTGCATAAATAAAGGCCTGGAAGGAAATAGGTCCCTCGATATTTGGTTATGACTTTGATGAGCACTATGAGATGTCACGTTCGATTTCTGAGATGAAGGCGTCAGAGGCGACGGTCACCGCCCGCTGCTGCTTAGAGCAGTGTCTGGCTGGACAAATCCTTCATTGCCAAACTCGAGAAGGACATTCAGAGGCCGCAGCTGCTGAGAGCAGTATCTGGGTGGACATATCCTTCATTGCCAAGCTGGAAAAGAACATGTACAGCAATGGACAGAACCGGGCGCAGGAGGAGTACCAACTCTAACCAAATGTATGCCAGCAAGGATCTCAGAGTCTCGCATCCATCAAGAACGAAGTAACTTTGAATCATTTCACCAGTCAAACAATTTGGTGGCAGCAGGAGTAGCTGCGGCAACCACCGCCACCACCCAGATGGTAGTTAATTCCACTTGGTAAGAACAGAATCACCAGCAGCAGCCGGTAGAGTAGCCCTTGTCCTGGTCGTCGATCCAGGAAAGAATGTTGGACAAGTAATAGGGAGAAAAAGAGGCGGTTGTGCATGGTCGAGAGAATCTGGGCGACGGCGTTGGTGGTCATTGTGCGCAAATAAGCTATTCCAAAACGAAACTACAAGTCTATGCGAATTGTCTTTCAAATATAAAATAAATAATTGTAAATATAAAACAGCTGATTTAAGATTGGTATGACCGCACCATTTACCTCCCAAAAATGCCAAAGTGCGTTTTTAGAAGCGGTCACACTTGAAAAATATTAAATCTTTTTCGGGTTGCGAACAGTTTTTCTGTCTGAGTACTAGGCTTTAGCTAGCTAAAAGGGTTTCATATTTCTAGTGTGACCGGTTTTATGGTGTTCACCGAAAATCCTTACGAAACGGCCAAACGGCCATACAGTCAGCTGTGTTTGTTTACAATTTAAATTAAACTCTGTAAAACGAACAAATTACTTAAATTATGATTGCCAAAGCCGCGGGCCCAGCTCCCGATGCCGCCGACGAGGACGAGGTGGCCCTGCAGCTGCTGCTACTGCCACCGCTGGAGCGCTGCTTCAGATCCAGCTGCTCCTCCAGTTGGCTGCTGGTGTATCTCTCCGCATTGTAGTCGTAGAACACCTGCGAAGTGCCGCCCTGCCCATTGCCATCGTTGGGCACATCCGCGTCCACGACGACTGCTGCCACAAAATTGGCGCTTAAGTCTCCGCACCATGATCTCTATCCATGAGTTCGCACAGCTCTCATTCTCCTTCTTGTACTCCTCGTATGCTCTGAAGCAGCAGCATTTTGGGTTGGCAGCCAACTAAGAAGAGGATCCCAAAAGTTGACCACTGATCATGTACTAGCAGGGAATGGAGATAGCTTGTCCATAATTTTTAAAATTCTGATTTTTGCCCTTTTATATTGTTCCAGCATTGGCAGTAGCAGCAGCTGCAGGGCCAGGAGCAGCTCGTCCTCGTCGGCGGCATCGGGAGCTGGCCCCGCGGCTTTGGAAATCATAATTTAAGTAATTTGTTCGTTTGATTCGCTTATTTCCCCGTGAAATCACATATTTTAAGACTTAATTTTGTTTAAATATTTTTTATTTTATTTATTTTATTTTGTATTTTATGGTCAAGATCCCATATAATTGGATCTTTTTTAATTGTATTGTAAATGAATTAATTTTTCCCCGCTGGAAAATACCGCCATAGGGTTTTTCCCCGTGAAATCACATATTTTAAGACTTAATTTTGTTTAAATATTTTTTATTTTATTTATTTTATTTTGTATTTTATGGTCAAGATCCCATATAATTGGATCTTTTTTAATTGTATTGTAAATGAATTAATTTTTCGCCGCTGGAAAATTCCGCCATAGGGTTTTGTTTCCAATTGTCTGTCTCAATTTCCTACCTCTAACGCGATGTTCATTCTAGTATATTCTAGTATTTCTCTTAGCTCATCTGCGTACCGACCTTGCTAAGAGGGGCCGAAAAAGTGTATTTGTCTCTCGCTCGCACTCATTTGGTTGCTAAATTTGCGCGCTGGTGAGTACGTAGCTTGAGTACTAGGCTTATGGTATTTTTAATTCGATTTTTCTAGTATATTTTTTAAGCAGATCACACGCGGTCACACTGATTGCTAATACAAAAGAAAAAGCCTCCGGAATTAAACAAATTCGCTTTTAAACATTATATTTGGCCGTCGGGAAGTTTTCGACCATGCCCATCTATGAGAGCGTTATGCAGGAGAAGCCTCCCATTGTCCTGGACATCGGCACCGCCTACACAAAGTAAGTGACAGCTATGGCTGCGACCTATTGTTGGAGTTAAGGTGATATCATCGCGTTTTCGTCTCCCTTTTTAGGCTTGGCTTCACGGCGGAGACGTGTCCGCGAAAGATCTTGCCCACGGAGGTGGTGCTGACCACGACGGGGATCCGGAAGAGGCTGTTCGACTATGAAACGACGGAGGAGCTGCACGACCAGCTCGTGGACTTCCTGCAGACCGTTTTCTTTAAGTAAGTGGTGGCTTCTTGAGGTCCTTGTAAGCGCAATTGTAATCGTATTCCCCTGCTGCTTCCAGGCACCTGCTGGTCAGCCCCAAGGAGCGCAAGTTTGTGGTGGTGGAAAACGTGTTCGGACCCACCGTGCTACGCGAAACCCTGGCACGCGTGCTCTTCGTCCACTTCGACGTCTCGTCGGTGCTGTTTGTGCCCGTGCACCTAATTGCCCTGTCCACGCTGGCCGTGCCCACCGCCGTGGTGGTGGACATCGGTTATAGCGAGACCAGCGTGATGCCCGTCTACAGCGGTGTGCAGATCATGTCCGCGTTCAAGGATCAGGGCTACGGAGGCAGCGCCATCCACGCGGAGATCCGGCGCCAGCTGCTGGAGGCGGGCGTCAAGGAGGACCTGCTGACGGAGAGCGTACTAGAGGACATTAAGGTGCGCACCTGCTTCGTGACCACATTTGAGAGGTCGCAGGCCCGCGCCAAGGGAGGCGAGGATCAGCCAACGCCACCGCCGGGCGTAGACTACATCGTCAGCGATCACGATGCGGTCATCCATGTGCCCGGCAGTCTGCGCGAAACGGTCTACGAGATCATGTTTGAGCCCAACAACGAGCGGGACAGCCTGCCGCATCTCATCCTGCGCTCCATTCTCGACTGCACCCTGGACATGCGACGGTCGCTGGTCGAGAGCGTGCTGCTGGTGGGCGGCGGCTCAATGGTCCAGGGTCTGCAGTCTCGGCTCCGCCACGAAATGCAGCATCTGCTCACCGAGGATCCCTTCTACGCGACCCGCTTCCACGGCCAGCTGCAGTTCAAGTTCTTCAATCCCATCGGCAAGCAGAACTTCACCGCCTGGCTGGGCGGCGCCCTGTGCGGCGCCACGGATCTCATCCAGACCCGATCTCTGGCCAAGGAGACGTATCTGAAGAGCGAGCACGTGCCCGACTGGAGCAACTTGTGCGACAATCGGCCGTCGGGGTCATAGAGTTAAGCAGGAGAACATACACAGCTGCTAAATATGTATTTAATCGTGATTTCCATTGTTTTTTTTTTTTTATAAGCCTAAAGTGAAATATGACTGTGAAATACCCGGTACCCAAAGCATTGTGGGTAACATTAAATTGCACATGATCATGGAAAAAGAAAATGTTAACAAATGAAGACAAATGTTGCTAGGAACATGCTGAGCAACACCCAAACAAGACAAATGTTGCTAGGAACATGCTGAGCAACACGCATTGGTGCTGCCAACACAAAAGAAGCATGCACAGAAACTTAATTTCCAGAAAACGTCCACAAACATATTTATTTATTTACTTTAAGCCGAAAATCACAACTATAACTTATATAACGTTTTTTATGATTTTTGAGGGCGGAAGTGGGCGTGGCCTAATTTTAAACCAAACTTGATCAGCGGGCAACAGATTTATGGAAGTAATTTTTAATTGTAACTATTTTTTGTATCTTACAAGCTTGTTTCAAATTTGTAACTGTACATTGTGAACGGTACAAGGTTTCCATATTTTTATACCCTTGCAGAGGGTATTATAATTTTGCCATGATATTTGCAACGCAGTTAAGGAGGCATCTCCGACCCCATAAAGTATATATATTATTGATCAGCATCACCAGCCGAGTCGATCTAGCCATGTCCGTCCGTCTGTCGGTTTCTACGCGAACTAGTCTCAGTTTTTGAGCTATCGAGCTGAAATTTTCAGCATAGTCTTATTTCTTTAGCACGCAGTATATATGTCGGAACGGCCGAAATCGGACTTCTATATCCTATAGCTGCCATAGAAATGTAAAATTTTACATGTAAAATGTAAAACTTACAAAATTCGATATTTTTTCAACATTACTAAAATGGTACGATTTTCAATGATCCAATTGCAGACTGCAAGGGTATACCAACTTCGGTTTACCGAAGTTAGCTTTCTTTCTCGTTTTGTAATTGTAACTATTTTTTTTATCTTTCAAGCTTGTTTCAAATTTGTAACTACATTGTGAACTGTATAAGGTTTCCATATTTTTTACCTTATGTTTTCTTACGAATAACTTCATATTTTCTTGAAAAACAACTTATTCTGTTCCTAATATATATCAATGGGAAGATTTGGTAGAAGAAGTGCAAACATGCTATGTCACCAATGTATTACGAAAATATTTAATTTGGATTTAAAGTTTTTTTTTATAAATATACACAGACAAATACGATCATAATGAACATTTTAGTTTTAGGGCCTGGTTGACCTTTCGCGGGAAATGCCAATATTAAGATTTAATCTCATATCTTTAAAAACAACGGCAAATTAGGCTCGATCGTTCCTATGGCATAGGACAAAGGTATATAAACTTCGGTTTGGCAAAGCTATAGCTTCGTATCTTGTTTCACCCTTGTGAATCCGATCAACTCTAATCGGAGAGATAGAAATGCGAAGCTCTTTAAAAGAACTGTCCGTTAGCTGCTGAGTGGAACTTACAAACTGTTTTTGCTGCTTTGCTAGTACGTTGCAGGCAACTGAGCAATTACCCAAATCGAAGGCCCCCGCCCTGCATCATAATCAAAAAAAAGTGTCTCAATTTGTAAATTTATTTCAAATTTATTTGCTTATTTCGATTTTGTGTGTGTTTTAGCGGTGTCGTGTGCCGCTTCTTCGATTTCATTTCGTTATAAATAATAGTCGTACATAATTTCACTTTCGAAAATTACATACTCACGCAACTTTCAATTCTTAGAATCCCGATGTGTGTGTGTGTGAACAATTTTCTTCTTTTCTCTTCTTCTTTTTCTATTCTTTCTTTCTTTCGTTTCTTGTGGGGTGGGGGGGAGAGGGGGAAATGCATGTGTGGTGCGGATGCGGGTGCGGGATGTATGTGTGTTCATATACAGATCTGATGTATTATATAATAATAACTCGTACTCTCTCTCTCTCTCTCTCTATCGGTGTTTGCCTATCGACTAAGCCTAAGCGTAATTCCAGAAATCTTTCTCCAGGGGCTGATATACTATGTGTACAAATATATATAAATTACAGTATGCCTGCGCATAGGTAACGGGGGGCGGGGGGCGGGGGGAAAGCACAATTCATTAATTATCTATGTTAAAAAAAAGGGTTTGCTGTTGCCGGGTGGAAGGAGGTAAATGGGAACAGGGACAGGGTTGTCTGGGTCCGGGTCCGGGACAGGGTTGCTCTCTGCCATGCATTTTGGGGTTTCGAGTATTGGCCATCTTCGACTTCGACTTCTTTTTGTGCAAACAAGTTCAACAAATTCCGAATAATAAATAACAAAGCAGTAACAAGTCACGAGTCGCCACTTTCCTGCAGGAGGAACTCTAGGATCGAGGTCTGGGTCTGGGCCGATGGCTGCTGGGCGACTTAATTAAATTAGGGCTACATGCGGCCATTAAATTTAGTTCGTACAATAAATAAGTTAATCAATTTCAAAACTGGATCTGGGACTGGGTCATGGGGCATTGGGGATGCGGTTCCTGCGACAGACAGCGCGGGCTCATCGTCTTAGCTAGTTTACAATTACTTTAAGTTCAGTCGTCGCTAGTTTGGCAGCTGAGGTGGCCGTGGTTTCGACCTGATCCTGTTCCTGTTCCCGATCCGGGTCGCTGGTTGTAGAGGTGGAGGCTCCCCCTCCGCTGCGACGCCGCCTCCGCCTCCTCGTCGTCGTCGTCGTCGTCGTCGTGGTCTGCGTCTGCCTCTGTCACTTTTCCGCACTAAATAACCGGGGCAAGCTGGCGTTCTGATTGCTATCCATGATGTCGCCACCGGTGGCACTGGCCACGCCCTTGCTGGCCTTGTGCATGGGCGGCAAGTTGGCAATCTGCACCTCGTGGCGGAACAACTGGTTGACACTGCGCCCCACCAGCTGCACGGTGAGCTTCTTGAATATATCCTTCTTGGCACGATCCACCTTGTTGCCCTTGACGGGCGCCACGGCGATCTTCTCATCGAACTTCTGGATGTCCGCCGCATTGACGCTGGGTATGTGCTGCAGCACCTCGCTCAGGATGGGGAACTGCGGGCGCAGCAGCTCATAGAACTGAACGCCGAGCGTGACCAGGCCAGACTGGTTGGCCTCGTGCTGGCCATGGACCTGCATGCCCTGCAGAACGGCCGTGAAGGCCGTCACGGCCTTGTTCTCGTCCATCATCTGCTCGGCGGCCAGGAAGCGCATCACCGGAGCCGCAATGTTCACCGCCTTCATGCTGCACATGCCGTCGTTCCAGGCGATTGCCTTGAGCAGGGTCATCAGGACATAGTTGCCGATGAGGCTGTTGCGCAGCAGCTTCCCACCCAGGTCGCTGATGATGTCCGAAAGCAGGGCCGACTGGATGGCCCGCGATTGTGGGACACTGTCCATCGAGTGCTCCTCGTTCTCCATGGCCGTGCCACTGTTGCTGTTGGCATTCGCCCCTCCGCCCGCTGCCACATGATCGGCGCCGATCTGGCCGCCCACGAGGGCGATCTTCAGCACATCGAGATACTCGCGCGTCAGCGTCCGATTCAGCTGATCCTCCAGCACCTCCTGCGTGTCGTTCACCTCGCCATTGAGCTGGCCGCTCTCGTAGAGCGAGGCAATGTAGATCCAGCGGCGCGTCAGGCGCTCGCACATCAGGGGCGCCAGGTGGGCGAAGAGCGGCACCAGGACGCTGTCGTAGAAGGTGGGCGGGCACGAGTAGACGAAGGGCTTGAAGAACACCCGGATGATGGGGCGCAGGCGGTAGTCCGGCACCAGATCCATGCGGCTGAACACATTGCTCACGATGGCATCGGCCAGGCCCAGCAGCTGGTAGAGATCGCGGCCCAGCGAGGGGCCCGCGGAGCCCATCAGATGGTAGCAGCCCTCGGTGACCATCATCATGAACGTCTGCATCTTCTCGAACGGCGTCGGCTCGCTGCGTATGGTGGTGTCCAGCGGATCGGTGGGCAGAGCGCATATGCCCATCAGCAGCTTCTTCTCGTGCTCCAGCATGCCGTGGATGCCGCGATAGCCCTCGGAGAGGGCGGCCAGCGCTTCCGGCGCGAACAGCTCGTTGAGGACGCGCATCAGGCTGAGCACGTGCGAGAGCAGCGGCACCACGTGCTTGGTGGCCGGATTCCGGCAGATGGGATTGCCCAGCTCGGTGCAGCCAATGACGAAGCCACCGCGCTGTGCCCTATCCGGGTCATCCGGCCAGGTGCAGCGCTTGACCACGCCCAGGACCACATGCAGGGCGTCCAGCAGGCGCGAGCGATTGTCCAGCGAGGGAGCACCCTCCACGGCGAAAATGGGCGGCTTGTCCAGGCCCACGAAGCTCATGAAGTCCAGCGGCGACTTGAGGGCCTCGCCAAAGGCCAGCCACTCGCTGCGCTTGTCCTGCACGATGTGCTCGATGAAGAGCGTCTGGCGCTCAAAGTCACAGAAGTGATTCGAGATGAGGATCAGCGCCTCCTGCAGAGTGGTGCGCATCAGGCGGCTCAGCTGGTGCTGCTGCTGGTGCTGGCCGGGCGGCTCCTTCAGCAGCAGCTCCACATGCCCGTTGATCTGCTCGAACACGGGCAGCAGCAGCAGCGGATACTTGTGGGCCAGCTTGACCAGCAGCGAGGCGGCGTGGCGCCGCAGATTCTTGGCCGACTTGGCCTGCACCTTCTCCAGCTCGTTCGGCGGCTTCAGAACCAAAGCCCGGAATATTTTGTCGAGGACGCGCGGCAAGAGACTCACCCCGCTCATCGCCACGCAGTTGGTGGCCGTGATCTGGCACGAGGACATGCTGAGGAAGACGAACAGGGCCGAGATGCAGGAGAGCAGGATCGAGTAGATCAGCGGATTCACCGTCTCCAGCTTAAGGCACTCCTCCAGCAGCCGCAGGCCCGCCGGCACCGATGGCCGCTCCGCCACGAGCAGAATCCGGCTGAGCACGCCGTCCAGCACGCTCACCAGGGCGTCCCACTCCAGGTAGATGGGATCGAGGACGCTGCACGATACGGTGCCGCTCTTGGCCTCCGCCTCGGCCTCGGCGACGGCGTGTCGCAGGCGCTGCTGCAGCCACTGTTCGCAGTAGCCGTAGGTGACCAGCGGCTGTACCAGAGTGGCCAGGCGGAAGATCTCCAGGAAGTCGGTGCGGCAGCGGAAGAAGTACAGCGCGAACTCCTCCTCGCTGTCGTACTCCAGGCGAATGTAGGCCTCCGTGGAGAGGCTGGCAGGCGGTGTGGTCGAGGCAGGATATGGCAGCTTCACGATGCGCGGCGCGATCGTGTGTATGAGCTTGGGAATGTAGTTGAGCGTGGCAAAGTCCTTGGAGCAGGCCTCGTGCTTGAGCAGCAGCTGCCAGATGAGCGCCGAGCCGTGGGCCACGGCCAGCGAGGGATGTTGGACAAGGAGAAGCAGGCACTCGAGCAGCACCTCGAGGTGAACGGGCCGCTGGGTGGCATCGTCCTTGCCCCACAGCGCCACCAGCTGCTGGGCCATGCCGTTGAGCACCTGCAGCAGCTTCTTGAGGAAGTTGTGCTGCTGCTCGATGGCCAGCGCCGACACGGAGTCGGGCGGTATCTGGCTGGCCTGGTAGATGTACCGCAGCGGCTCCTCGTTGAACAGCTGGAGCAGCGGCTTGCGCTCCTTGGCCTGGCCCTTGCGATTGGTGATCTGCGCCAGGCACTCGGCCGCGTTGCACTGGAATGCTTTGTCGTTGAGCAGAATGCAGAGGAAGTGCATCAGCTTGCCGTTGCTGGACATGATGTGCTGGATGCTGACCCACTCGACGAAGCCGCTTAGCGTTAGCAGCACCATCTCGACGACCCGGCTATGGGCATTGGCCTTCGTGTAGTTGCACAGCCGCGTTGTCTCGCGAAAGGCGGTCACATGCTGCTCCACGAGGCGCAGGAAGAACTCAAAGATGTCGTTCATGTTGTTGTTCAGCGCCTGGTACATGTCCTTGCGCCGCTGATTCGACTCGATCGTCTGCAGCAGGGCCACGTCCTCCACCAGGCGCAGGAAGACGAGCAGCACCAGCTCCGTCTGGGCCTCGCCCTTGGTGCAGGCCGAGCTGAGCTCCGGCAGCAGGTCGGACCACTGCTGCGGCCACTCGCGCTTGATCATCTCGACGATGATGCGCGAGAGCGCGTCCTTGGTGGGCAGCAGCGTGCGGTCCTCCGCCGGGCCCACGCCCACGTTCAGCATCTTGATGGCATTGTCCTTGATGTACACCTTCTCCTCGTGCGAAATGCAGTTCCAGCGGAACTTGATTGTGTACTCGATGAGCTGCAGCCCGAAGTGGCGCACCTGCTGGTTCGATTGCGGCGAGCTGGCCAAATACAGGCCGACCTGGGCGCACAGCGGCGACTCCTCCTTGAAGCGCTCACAGGCCATGTACGCCTCCAGGCGCGCCTGCTGCTGGGTCATCGGGTGCATGATCAGGTCCACGGCCTTGGCCAGTTCAGCGGCCAAAGCCTCGGTGCCACCATGCTGGGCCATCGCTCCTGCTAGCTGCAGCTGCCTACTCCTATCTGGGAATTAAAAATTGGGTGGGGTTCGGTCTATGCTCCGTACTCCGTACTCCGTACACCGTAATCCCTAGTCCGCACACACTCACCTCTGTTGGCCCCTGCCCCTGCTTGGTGGCCTGCTTTGCCGTTTTGCCTGCCTGGCTTCCTTCCTTCCTGCCTGCGCCTCCCTCCGTTCGCCTTTGGCCAATGCGGTGCGGTTAACGGCCAGCCGACAACGTTTCGCGTTTAGAAGAGCCGCCCGTGTGTCGTCGCCGTCGTCGTCGTCGTCGTCGGTCGTCTGTGTGCGTGCGTGTGCGGGTGTGCGGAGCGGAGCGTGCGGTGCCGTGCCGGATTGGATTGCGGAGTGCGTGTGCCTTGCCGAGAGCTCTGGTGTTCTGATTGCGTTGCGCTCGTGGCCCTTGGCTACCGACGAACGGGTACTCGTTTGGTCAGCTTTCTGTCGCACCTATGGCCAGAGAAGACAGCATTCAGCGTCTCAGTGTCTCCTCACATTGGAATCGCATATAGATAAATGGCTTTTCCGGCTGCTTCGTGTTAGAACAATGTGCAGCAAATCGCACGGGACAGGGTTGACAGCCGCCGTGCGGAAGTTGCCAGATGGCACTGGCCGAATGCCGGATTTCTGCAGACGCAGACCGTGTTTTGATGTGTTGCAATTGCAAGAGATGCCGAATGTGGTACTATTAACTAAGAATTTTCATATTTCTTTGCCTTAAACCGAAAACAAGGAAACTTGTCACCGGGCGCACTGTAGCTAAAATTTCTTATGAAACTCGCGCGATATTTTCGCAATGCGGCAGCGTTGCCAGACCGCAAGCCTTGTCATTGGCGCCATTAAAACATTTTAAGAATATGCTTTGGCTGCGGCATTACTGGTTTAGTGGATATGTCCAGAATCCATACCTAAATTATAGTTCCAAAATCGATCAATGCGAAATTTAAAACATTTGCCAAAATTACGAATTGGCAGTTGCGAATTTTAATATATGCGTTGACCAACACTGGCCCCACAGCGCGTCTGTGGCACGAAACAACAAAAACAACAACAACCGGCAACCGAGTGTTGAAATGTCAATCGAATTCAACTCGCACACACACGCACACGAGCGAGAGATCGTCGGAATCCGTTGGCGGTCCTGATTTTTTTGTAATTTTCTCTACAGTAAGCTTGTTAATTTTGCGAGCGAGCGCGGTCCCACAGACTCACCGCACATGGAGTGGTACGAAGTGGCGTTGGACGGCCGGCGCACGGTAGCCTTCCCCGACTGTTCAGTGCCGGGCATTCGCGAGGAGCAACTGGAACCCGGTAAGTGCGAGTGAGGGAGAAGTACATTGCGTTGGTTTGGCTCACAGCCTTGGCTTTTTGTCCCCGCAGCCGACTACCTGGGCGGCATCATACACGGCGGCCACTGGGGCTGGGTCACCTGCCGGTACGCCAGCGAGGCGAGCTTGTTGATCTGCCGCCTGGCCACCGGCAACAGTGTGGCGCGCCACACCTTCTGGAGCGAGCATGCCAGCGAGGATGAGTCGGAGCGCTGCAGCATTAGCTGCGTCGAGGAGCTATTCAGCGACCAGCCGGATCGCCCCGTGCTCCTGGCCGTCTGCTTGGAGTCATGGGACGGCGGCCAGCGGCGTCCCGACAGCGACCAACTCGGGTTGCGGTCGCAGGTGCACCTCTACAGCGTCGACTACGGCCAGGTGCTGCGCCGCCTCAGCCTAAACGGGCTCCTGTGCAGCTCGCTGGCCTACCTCGAGCAGCGCATCTGCTACGGCACACAGCTGGCGGGCTTTGACGGCTGCCTGGCCGTGGCCACCGCGGAGGGCATTGTCCTGCTGGTGGACCTGAACTACGAGGACTTGCTGGCGACCAGAGTAGAGTCCGCCTGCCCCGGCGGCCAGGAGGGTGAGCTTCACCGCATCACAGGCGATGAGAATATGCTGCGTATCGACGCCCTCCTGGACGACTGCCGCGACAATGGAGTGCACTTGGCCGTGGAGCTAGATGGTGAGTATGTGCGAAGCCGGAAGCCAAGGAACCTGCTCTAAATCTCGTTATCTCGTTAAATCCTAATCCAAACAGTGGCCCGCGTGGGCATTCGCTGCCTGATCAGCATCGGTCTGATAGCCGGCTTTGCCGCTGGACTCAATGATGGCCGCATCGTGATCTACGACCTGGCCAACTTCCAGTTGATCACAGCTCTCCGTCCGCCCAAGCCCGGCCTGGAGTTTGGCGCCGTTGAGCGGCTGTGTGTCATCATGCCGCCGGACGACCCCAAGCCGTGCTTCTACATCTGTGCCCTGTACCAGGGCCGCGTTAGCCTGAGCATGCTCCTCCACTCGGTCAACTACAACTACGTGCGGCACGACGGCTTCGGCTACCGCTTCGAGGTGAGTCGAGCGCTTGTTTAGGACTTGGAGGCTACTCTCAACTCTCTGCTCTGTTTGCAGCGTTTCTATGCCAGCTCGGTTCGCAACCACCTGATCCTGGACAGCGGCAGCTGCTCCGTAATGACGTGCAGCACGGCGTCCACGTTCAGCTTTGCCGGCGACAATGGCACGCTGCTGGCCATCTTGGCCTGGCACTCGCACGCCGAGCACAAGAACAAGCTCGTCCTGTTCGACATGAACCAGTGGTACAAGGACGAGATGCCGGAGTGCGTAAGGCCCTACGAGAAGCCGCACTACCTCGCCGGCTACATACTCAGCGGCCAGCCGATGGGCCTGGCAGTGCTGCTTAAGTCCACCAGCATCCTGCACTTTGTGGCGCTGCAGCGCTATGAAGAGCACTTCTATCCGGAATCCCTGAGCTTTGGTAAGAGAGGCTCCCGGTGGCCCCTGTTGCGCCAGTAACAGAGTAACAGAGATTCTCCCTCTTCCTAGATTGCTGCGTTCTGACCTCGGTGGCCTGCCGCTACTACGCCCACGATGGGGTGCAACGTCGCTTCCTGAACGCCCTGCGCCGGGAGCGGGCCACGCTCTTTCTGCGCCCGCAGCCCTGCCACGAGGACATTGTCCGCCTGCGGCTCCTGCCGCAGTTCTGCGAGCTGAACGCGGACGCCACATTCTCCAAGGTACTGACCTCTCGCGTACTTGAATATTTCCCCCTTTAAGCTACGTTCCTCCACAGAGTGCGATGTACGAGGTCATCCTTTCGGTGGCCCTGGAGAACGGCTGCACGGCCCTGCTTGACGACTGCGCCCAGAGCTGGCTGGATGGCAGCTTCCAGTGCAACATGCTGGACCCCACCGAACTCTCGCTCTCGACCCTGACCAACTGGATAGTGCATCGCGCCCGTCACATCAAGAAGCACATCTCGCAGCTCTGCCAAGGGATTTTCGACTACGGCGGCTATCCGCTGGACGAGCGGGAGAGGCGCGAGTTCGAGGTGCTCTCCGAGCAAATGTGCGAGCTGGTGCGCCTGCAAGCGCAGGTCCTGAAGCTGGGACGGCGCGGTCTGCCCTCCGTCATCCTGCGCGAGTTGGAGGAGAACGAGCGGGCGTTGCTGGCGGTGCACGAGTACCAGAAAGTACTCTACTGGCTCATCAAGCAAGGCATTCTGCCGGAGGGCAGGCACGAGTCGGAGCGAGAGCAGGAGCCACCGCTGGTGGCCCTGCGGCGCTCCTACGAGGAGAGGCGCTCGCAGCGCAGGCGACTCTACATCGATACGCTGACAGAGCAGACGGGCCTGGCCGGCGGCGGCTATCCGCCGAACACGCTGCAGGCTCTCCTCTACGAAATCCTGGACACGGACAAGGACCTTGCGCGCAAGCACGAACTGGTTCTCTACATGCTGTTGGACCTGAACCCGGAGATGGCCAAGCAGTTCCCGCTGGCCTTTCAGATGCACGAACAGAATGTGATATCGGTGAGCTGCTTCTGGTGGCTGGATCGCGGCGACTACCAGGTGAGTTCCCACTCTCTTACTGGGTTTATACAAGGCCGAATACAAGCTTTCAGTGCATGCATTTGGGAATTCGTGTATAAACACGAAATATGCCTATGAACTGGTACTGGTGCGTAGCTCCAGTTGAGATCTCCTTAAACTACAGTGGCTCGCAGCTTATTTCGTGCAGAGGTACAACCAAACTATAAAGTCGTGTAGCATATAAACTATAGAAGATATCAACAAAATTTAAATGCAGTTTTTTAAAGTAGTATTCTAATATATATAAAAATCATTTATTGTTTTTCAATTCCATTCAATAATGTTTAAATTTACAAAAAACTAAAAATATTGACTTCTTCAATGTCGCAGCTTATTTCGTGCAAGAACTTTGGGTAAATGCATTTCGTGAATTGTGATCCCTGACAAACTTTTCTTTATGGAATCTTTCTGAACACAATATCAGCTAATTTTGTTAACTATTAACTTTTTTTTAAAACACTGGAAAAAAAGTTTTGGACATTTTAGAAGAATCAGCCTCTGTTCAACTATTGAACAGCAGGAATTGGTCCTTAAACATTAAAAAAAATAAAAAAAACTAAGCCGAATATTGAATTAATGCTATATTTAGGGTTTAATACTATCGAAAATTAAAAAAAGCTAAATTTGTGCTTGATTGGGATCAAAACGTTTCATATAATATTGTTCTTTACATCTAAAACGATCCTCTCGCCCCAGTTTTTTAACGTTTTGAAGCAATTTTTGTCTCAAAAGTTAAAGATAACATGAGCTAATATATAATCCCTTCGATGAAGACGAGGTATCCAACGCCTAAAACAGCCTTGAAGGCCCAAACATTGGAATTACCACCAGAATGCTCATCTGTAGCTATTAGGTGCATATGGTGTAGCTCTGTATGCCGATCACGCCAAACATTTGGCATTCAAAATATCAAAATATGTTAAAGTTAGTCTCGTTTTTGCAAATACCTTCATTCCAGAAGGATATTGGGTAATTTTCGTGCTCCCTGGCAAATTTAAATTGGCATAGTTCAATTTTTTGTCTTATAAATGGCTTCTTCAAAGTTACTTGGCCATTAAAGATATGTTCTCGCAATATTCGGTAGTCGGTTTTCACGGAACATTTTTTGTCAGTTCATTCTTAATATATACTGCTTGTTTGGTGCCGATATCTTCAGATTATGTGTACTTTTAAAGATAATTCGTGTGTCTTCATGCTCACTGAACAATATCATCTGGAGCATTTTGGCCGTTATCAGCCGCGTATTATTTTTATTTTTAATTTTTTTATTTTACTAGGCCCTCAATATACCATTTAATCATATTCCGCTAAGTTGTTTTATTTTGAAAATATTTAAGGACCATTTCCCGCTGTTCAATTGTTAAACAGGGGCTGATTCTTCTTAAATGAACAAAACTTTTTTTCCAGTGTATCAAAAAAAAGTTAATAGTTAACAAAATTAGCTGATATTGTGTTTAAAAAGATTCCATAAAAAAAAGTTTGGGTAAAATGCATTACGTGAATTGTGATCCCTAACAAAGTTCTTGCACGAAATAAGCTGCGACATTGAAGAAGTCAATATTTTTAGTTTTTTGTAAATTTAAACATTATTGAATGGAATTGAAAAACAATAAATGATTTTTATATATACTAGAATACTACTTTAAAAAACTGCATTTAAATTTTGTTGATATCTTCTATAGTTTATATGCTACACGTCTTTATAGTTTGGTTGTACCTCTGCACGAAATAAGCTGCGAGCCACTGTAGGTGGCAACGCCAAGCGAAACAAATTAGTTTAGGAAAATTGCTGTCAAGAAAAAGGTAAAGCTATTTGTAGGTACAAGAGCGTCTTCTGGTTGAGCTCTGACTTGGGCGGTGTGATTTGTATTACTTATTTACGGACTCTGTTCGGTTTGCTGTTTCCTCATAGCGATCGAATGTTTTTTAATGAATAATTTGCTTGCCAACATGGAGGTGAGTTTCGTGCCGACGCAGCGGCCACCTCATGGTGAATTTGTTAGCAGAGGATACAAGGGAATACAAGAGAATAGAAAGATTAATGCGAGGGCAATTCAAATATATTTCAAACACGAAATATAACGGAAAGAGCAACTGAGCAGGTAGACCAAAAAAAAAACAATTACAACAAGACATATGTATGCTTAAAACCAAGAAACCGTTGCTGAGTGATTCCCGATGGGAGTTCTAACGGATCAAGTCCAGAAAAAGCACAGAGAGGTAGGGAAAATAAGAACTCCCCGCTCTGGCCTCCAGCATTAAGCGCGGCCGATGTTAATGCATAGGGTCTTACAGATTCCCAAGTCCGGGTTCAGCAAGGCACTAGTATACAACGATCGCTTCTATGGCAGCTATATGATATAGTGGTCCGATCTTAATGAAATTAAAACCGTAATTCTAGAACCATCAAATACTGATATATCTCAAAATGTATAGAAATACGTTGAAAAACAGAGAAATTAAAATTTTTTTTACATTAATTTCGCCATCATTCCTATGGCAGCTATAGGATATAGTAGTCCGTTCCAACATATATACTGCGTGCTAAAGAAATAGGACTATGCTGAAAATTTCAGCTCGATAGCTCAAAAACTGAGAGATTAGTTCGCGTAGAAACCGACAGACGGACAGACAGACAGACGAACATGGCTAGATCGACTCGGCTGGTGATGCTGATCAAGAATATATATGTATACTTTATGGGGTCGGAGATGCCTCCTTCACTGCGTTGCAAATATCATGGCAAAATTATAATACCCTCTGCAAGGGTATACAAAATCCGATTTCTGTACATGAAGATCAGATTGACTATAGACCTCGAGTTGGCGCACATTGACTAATAATGAAAATACAGGTCACGAAAAATCAGAACAAAGAAAAGACATTTTAGCTATCTTTTGTCTCATATCTAGTCATAGATCGTTCATATTTCACTCATACAAATGCACTGATGTATTCCAAAGTATAAACCCAGTATCTCTCTCTCTATCTCTCTCTCTGCCTGCATCATGTTCCTTTTCCGTTCCAATCCCTCCCAGCAATGTATGACGGAGCTGTACGACAAGCAATCGAATTCCCCCAAAGACTTTGAGGCCTGGCAGACGAGCTTCCTGGTCGAGACGCTGATGGAGGGCGGCGACTTAAAGTCAGCCATGCGCGTGGTCCGGGAGCCGCCTGGCTCGCTTCCGGCTTCCCTGGAGATGGACGTTCTCCTGGCCAACAACTGTGTGCCCGAGGCCTTCCACAATGCCCGCCTCGCCCTGGACGAGAAGGGGCAATCGCTGGTGGAGCGCTTCTTTCGCCGCTGCATCGAGATCAAGCGCTTCAAGGTCCTCGCCGAGCTCTGCCTGACCGAGCAGGAGGAGCAACTGGTCTACCGCCTGCTGCAGGAGTGTCGCTCGCGGCAGACGGAGTGCGTGCAGCTCATCCTGCTGCTGCAGAAGAGCAAGTACATCGAGGCCGTCAATTTGATGGACGATGTGGCCGCCCGCCAGCAGCGGGCGGACGATGCCTCCAGCAGCATTATGTCGGCGTACCGCTCCACGATGGCGCCCGTCACACAGAACATTGCCGGCACCTACTTTCGCATACGCGGCAAGCTGGACGAGGGCCTGGACGACGGACCCAACGCGGACCACCGTCAGCCGCTCAGCTGCCAGCTGGTGAGGCAGAATGCCAGCGGCCAGCTGGGAGGGATCTTCCAGAGCTCCGCCATCAGTGCCCTGTGGGCCGAGCACTGCCAGATGGCCGACGACAGCGAGGGTCCGCCGCAGCCGATACGGAATCAGCTCGGCCAGGGCCGCAGCAACATTCCCTTCCTTCGCAACGAGCAGTACGGCTTCTCGGAGCACGGATCTCGGAGCCGGCGCCCAGTGCGTCCGGTGCCGCACCAGGTGGTGAGTAAGCGGCAACGCGAGCTGGAGGAGCGCGACCAGGAGCTGGCAGCCGGCGCGGTGCAGCCGCGCAAGCGCCGTCGCCTGCTAGGCGAGCAGCTGATGGAGGATATTCGCGGTCGCGTGAACACCATCCAGGGCCAGCCGGAGCAGAGCCAGTCCCCGATCGGAGCCAGCGACCTGGTGCAGCCGCCAAGCTTCCTCCAGACGCAGCCAGCCCCCGTCTGCTCCCCCGCCGTGGTGATACCCACGATCCTGAAGCGTCGCCCGGCTCTGCAGCCAGTGGTGGCTACACCGCCCTCGGCCACGTCCACGTCGCTGTCGCAGCCCAAGCGCTTCCGCTTCCAGCCGCCCATTCCCTTGCGCTTGGAGAGGGAGGAGGATGAGGGCACTGAAGAGCCCGAGGAAGAGCAGGAGGAGCAGGAAGAGCAGGAGGAGCAGGAAGAGCAGGAGGAGCAGGAGGAGGAGGAGGAGACTGACGAGATTATCATGGAGATCGAGTCGCGCAGCGGGCCACGCAGCGCCTACAGTGCCGAGTCCGACGAGGAGGAGGTCTTCCTGTCGCCGGTAGGCTTGGACCCAGTCTCCCGTGTGAGCCACCTGAGCGGGGCGGCGGCTGAGACGGGGGTGGTGGAGGTATCGCCACGACTCATGGCCCCGCCTGCTGGCCCACAGCCACGCGGCTCTTTGATGCAGGTGAGGACCGGAACCGGGATAGGGAGCGGCCCTGGAAGCGAGAGCAGCAGCGGCTTCGGCAGCTTTGCCACCGTCCAGCCGGCACAGACCACCTCGCACTCGCAGTTCGTGCCCACGGTCTGCTCCTCGAAGATGTACGAGACCCAGTCGCAGGGCTTCTCCGCCGTCAGCCACCGGGTCAAGATCTCCGAGCGTACCACCATCTGTGGTGATATGGAATCCACCGATCTCATCGTGGGCCCAGAGTCCGCAGGCTCTTCGCTGTGGTCCATGCCGACGGCGCGACTGATGAGCGGACAGGCACTGCGGATGCTAGACACCACGCTGGACATGTCCACCTACGAGGCGACGTCTTTGAGTCAGGATCAGGATCAGGATCAGGATCAGGAAGGCGTTACAGAGCTAGTGCCGGAAGAGTCGAAGGCGGAGGAGTCAGAAGATGAGCTGGTGCAGTCACAGGTGGATGAGGAGGAGAAGGAGCCACAGCGCTCGCAGCCTGTCTTCCATCAAATGGCGCCCGAGCTCGAGCTCCGCTCCACGAGCAGCAAAGGCTCCGAGCCATCCGAGCCATTCTCGTCAGAGATGCGCCGCCAAGGGCCAGAGATCGAGCCCATGTCCTTCCACGATGAAGAGTCAGATAACGAGGTGATGCAGGCACAGGAGAGGGAGGAGGAAGAGGAGCTAGTGGTGGAAGAGTCAGAGCCAGAGCCAGAGCCAGAGACCTCGCCCAGACGCGGTTCGAGCAGCGGAGGCTCCGAAGAGGAGGAGGATGAGGTCGAAGTGGTGTCGTCCGACAATGAGGAGTCACAGGACGAGGAGAACCAAGACCAGCAGGAGCCACAGGAAGAGATGGCCGACCGCTCAGAGCTCGGAGATTACCAGCAAATGTCGTACCTCGAAGCCCGTCGCCCTGTGCCGGCGCCCGTCTCGGATCATCTCTCATCGCCCACCCGCAGCCTGAGCAGCGATCTGTCCACCCCAGAGCTGCGTCGCCAGCGGCGGGAGGTGGAACTGGTGACCTCCAACGATGAGGAGTCGACGGGCTCCATTACCACTTCCCGTTCGGTCACGCACACGCCGGAGGGCACGTTCCTGCCGAGCGACACGCAGAACTCGAGTCCGCGGGCCGCCCACGGCGCTGGCGGCGATGGCTCGCCACGCTCTCTGTATCGCGCCAATAGCCTGGAGACGGTCGACGATCTGGACACCACCAAGGGCTCGCTGGAGGAGGATGAGGAGGAGGACGAGGATGACTGCGTCATAGCCCTGGACGGCACCGAGGTGCGCGGCTACGTGGCTCGGCCGCAGCAAGCGACGGCCAGCAGCAGCGCCGAGCTCTTTGCCTTCAAGGACGAGTGCGCGGATGAGACGGCGACCGGCGGCCCGTGTCCGTCGCTCTCGCTGGGCGCCACGGTCAATAGCGATTCGGTGGCGGCCGATATCATTGACCTGGACAGCGACGAGGAGGAGAGCGGGGAGCAGCCGGAGCAGGAGCCGAAGCAGGAGCATGAGCAGGAGCCGCAGCAGGATCTACCTCTGCAGGAGAGTGTCCAGATAGATGAACCAATGATGGGCGCAGATGAAGGTCTTCCAGATGTGGTGCTCGAAGTAGAGCCTGAAATAATCCCCAAGGAGCAGCAGCCTGAAGAGCTAGAACCTGCCGATCCCCAGATCATTGCCCCCCAGGAAGAGGACTCCCGTCTGAGCCTCAAGCTGGCCTTCTCCGAGGATGAAGAGGACGCGGAGGTGGCAGCCGCGACTGCGCGCACGCCAAGTCGTATCCTGCGTCCGCGTCGCACCTCCTCGGAGCACCAGGACAGTCCCATCCTCCGTCCGCGTCGCAACTCCTCGGAGCACCAGGACAGTCCCATCCTCCGGCGGGTGCGTCTGCGCAGCGACGACAGCGGCGGAGCATCGCCTTCCGTAACCACGCCCAAGCGACGCGTGCAGAAGCACAAGGCTCTGCTGGAGGTGATCGACGAGCTGGACACATCGCTGCCGCGCACGCGCTCGCGCTCCCGCCTCGGCACGGTGGACACGGACGCGGACAGCACGCCCGCTGAAGCAGTTTCGCGCAGGAGGCGATCCAACTCGCTGGCTCCAGCCAGCGAAAGGACCGTCGAGAGCCCACAGCCACGCCGCATCTTGCGCGGCAACAGTGAGCCGCCGGTGACACCCCGCCGTCCCCTGCGCGGCAGCGCACCGACAACGCCGGTGCCCACGGAGGAGACCAAGCCCCCCGTGCGCACCCTCAGAACGCGTACGCGCAAGAATAGCTCCAAAGATCTGTCGCCGGCTGTGTCTCCGGCTCCGTCCGATCCCGAGCAGCCGCCGCGACTTCGTCGCACGGCCAGGCGTCGCGCCTCAGAGCTGAGCGACACCGGATCCGGCACCTCGAGCATCCAGGGCCGCGAATTGCGATCGCGCAAGACCGATGCCAGGTCAGTGTCGCCATTCTCGGAGAAAACGTCTCGAACGCCCACACCGACTGAGGGTAAGTTGCGACGACCTGGGATGGTCGGGAGCCCCCCATCGAGATCTTGGCTAACATGTGATAATTATTCCTCTTTCAGGGAGCAGCGAGGCTCATGTGCCGCCCAAGAAGCGCGGACGACCCAAGAAGCAGCTAAAGGCCCCGTGAATATGGTTTAAGCTCGCTGGAATTTGATTTAAGAATACATTTTTAGTTTTGTTTTGCGTTTTGTTTGCCAATCTGAATTGGCTGCCTTGAGTTTTGAGTTCCAAAATAAATTTTTGAGTTTCCTTAAAAGCAGAAAGCAGAGGGATAAAAATGGGCATCGTATCGACTGCGTCGAGGGAGCAGGAGTTCATTCCAACTTGTCGCTTGCAGGAAAATGGCTTGCATATTGCAACACAATTGTATGGCCGGTCGGCATCTTTGCCCCGATGGTCTGGCCCAACCCAATACAACACAAATGAAGTAGTAATCCCATTCAGTATCAGTTGTAAGCTAGCTTTACTTTCGATGCGGTTAATATATACTTTGTACAGATATTTACAATAGGCGTTCGCTCCTAGGGACTAAGTTCGGCAAGATGCGTGGCGCGGTGGCTGTCGTCTATGTGATAATGATACGGCTAATGCTAATGCTACTAGGCCTAGACGAGCGTGGAGAGCTCGTGCAGTGAAATGGTCATGTTGCTCATGTCCAGCGTGGGCGGGATGCCCGGACTGACCGAACCGCAGGCGTCGCGTCCCGCCGCCGCCGCTGTTAGGCTGGTGTTCCCTGGCCTCGGCGTGGGCGGCGTGGCCGTGGCGGGGCGGACCAGGAACGATGAGTTGACGGCTCCACCGACTCCGCTGGTCAGGAGGTTGCTGCTCAGCAGCGGGTTGAAGCTTCCGTGCGAGTGATTGGGCGATACCGGCGTCACGGACGGCGGCTGCAGCAGGCAGGCGTGATGGCCCTGGTACAGCTGCTGCGCCGGCTGCTGCTGCTGCTGCATCGGCGGCTGATACGCATTCACCGGCGGCAGGGGCAGGGGAAGCGGCACGGGCAGCGGCACCGGCAACTGGGCCGCCGAGAGCAGCGATAGGTTGTGCGAGAGGGGCACGGCGGGCGACAGGCCCAGCGGAGCGCTGCGATAGCTGATGGTCTTCTCGCGCTGCCACACAAAGACGTTGTGCACCATGGCGCCGCCGCAGAAGACGATGCCCACGCCAATCAGCACGCTGGTCACGATCGCCGGCGTCGAGTGAAAGTGGCTAAAGGTGTAGAGGATGAGGCCGGTGAGGAACACTGGGATGGAGATGAAGAAGCCGCTGACGGCGCAGGTGCGGCTGACACTGGACTTGGCCAGGTACTGGTTCTCCCGCCCCTCGAAGGCCGGCGCCCGCAGCTTCACGGCGAACAGGAACTGGATGGCGCAGACCAGCAGGCAGCACAGGTTCAGCGACAGCGAGAGCGCCCCCAGAGCCAAGGTGACGTCGTAGACCAGGATGAAGTCCTCGCTGCTCGGCCCGCCGCGTCCAACGGCATCCTCACGTCCGGTGGGTGAGATCCGCAGCAGGAAGATCAGCGAGAGCAGGGCCAATAGCAGGGAAACTATACATAGAAGAGGGAGATTAATCAAGGATCTCGGGGGAGTGAACAAGGGAAGCCTTACTCAGGCAAAGCAGGCCCAGGCTGGTGAGGGCCTCACGGGGCGAGGGTCCCGGCTTGGCCAGCTTGTGGAGCATGGAGTTGGCGGTCAGGTTGTTGCAGTGACTGTAGTTGAGCGGCATCTGGCTGCGTGGCTGCGGCATCTGCAGGGACACATGCAACGGCTGCTGCTGCTGCTGCTGCTGGGACAGCGACTGGGACTGGGATTGGTGATGATGCTGGTGCATGGGCTGCTGCATCGACTGGTGGTGGAGGTGTTGCTGCTGCTGCTGCTGCTGCTGTTGGCTGCTGGCCAGGATGTGCTGGTTGGTGTAGGTATGATGGTGAACGCTCCCATTGCCCAGACAGTGCCCGTTGGGCGTTAGCGGCGTGAGCGGGGTCAGCGGCTTGAGCGGCGTGCTCGGGGTGGCGATGTTCAGCAGCGTGGATCCGTTGGCCACACGTGTGCCGCCATTGAGGAGCGTGCTCGCGCTCGCGCTCGCAACGGAGGCATTCAGGGCGGATATATTCAGCGGCTGCGGTTGCGGCGGCCGCAGGTGGATATTGCGCGCGGTGCTGGCCACGGCAGCTGCTGCTGGCGTCGGTGAGCTGCCACCACCGTTATTGCTGGTGGTGGTTGTACCTGTACCTGTTCCTGCTGACGCTCCTGCTGCCGCTCCCGCTCCCGCTCCCCCTCCCGTGCCCGCCATTCCCACCGGGGGTGTGTTGTGGCCGCTGCTATTACTGTTGCTGTTGCTGTTCCCGTTCCCGGTTCCATTGCAATTTATATTGTTGCTGCCGCTGCTGCTGTTGGCGACGATAACACTGGCGGTGCGCAGCAGCTGGCCGCCGCCAAGGGGAGCACCTCCGGATGCGGATGCGGATGCGGATACGGAAGCGGTGGGCGGCACGGGGACGGTTACGGGAACGGCAATGGCGGTGGCGGTGGCGGTCGCAGCGGCACTGCTCGCATTCGAGGCGTGCTTCAGCATTTCCAGCGTATTGGCCAAACTACAATTGGTTCACATTCTGGACTCGGTAGCCAGGACCAATTGCAAAAGCAGGATTACTCTTCAACCTACAAGAAGTTGAGAGAGAGAACTTGTTTTAAAATGGTGTCCTGCAGTCGAAAATCGTTTAGAAACACACAAAAACATTGATATTAAGGGATAAAGTAAAGGGTAAAGTGGAAAAAGTGTGTACATATGAATTTAGCCAAAAATCTTAAAAAAAACATTGTTAATAAAAGATTAAGTCCATGTAAAGTCTTAATATAATATAGAAAATGAATGTATTTAGGAACTAATCCAAGTTTAGAGCTTAATCCAAGTTGATTTTGATTTTAAGACCCAAGTAAACCTAAATTTCAATTGTTTTTGAGCCTTAACACATATTTCAGCTTATTACAAAAGGTATTGCTTAAAAGGTATTATGGTTAAATATATGTACATTGATTTCCAAACGTTGAAACCATCTAGGTTTAATATTTATTGATAGTATGAAATCTAAGGTCAAATTATAACTTGAATTTCTCAGTTTTAGTCAGATTGATTCTTGATAAGTAAAGCTTCATTATTTTTAGGTGTTTATAAAGTCCAGGAACCCATCTCTGGGATATTTTCTATAAAAGCACCAGAGCCTGGTGCCGAGATCCATTAGTTAGCGAGTGATAGGATCTCTCTTTAGGATCTCTTGTGGGCCTAAAGGAGAGGTGATGGGGATGTAACGGCAGTTGACTGTGGAGCTCATAGCTGCTAGTTGAGGGCACTTTCGTTTCACCTGCGGCTAGCTGAAGCCATGTGCATGTGCACTGACTTTCCCACAAATTATGCGGCTGGGCATCGCATGTATTGAGTAATTAGCAGATGGCGATGGCGGAGAACTTTTCACCATCGGGAGGTAAAAGCAAAAGCGGGAAAAACTCACGATTCGCACGCTTGCGATTGCGAGAGTGAGAGGAGTGAGGAGGGATGCACAGAGCAGAAAACCTAGCAAAGCTCTATAATATATTTTTATTTATCAAAAACAAAATGTACATAAGAACATACAAGATGTTTAATCTGGGAAAGTAATACTTCAATTGATTCCAAATTTATTTTGATTAATTTATTAATATCCATGATAAAATAGATATTCCCAAAGAGTTAAGGTTGATAGTTTTCTATAAAAACACTTTAAATAGAAACCTTTAGTATAATTTCCTTCTGTGATATTCAAAAATATCAAACAAGAGTTTAAACACTATATTGTTTCAATGAAATTTGATATTTAACAGCTATAAATAAAAACAAATGACCCTCATATTAGCGTCCACCCTTTTCCCCGTGTGCTAACGGTAACGGTGCATCTTAGCGAAAGAACCTCAGGTGCACACACACACACACACACACACACACACACACATGCATATGTCTCGTATTCATCGAGATACCGAAATACCTTAATTTATATGCAATTCCAAGGACCCAAAATCTGGGTTTGGTTTAAGTTCGAGTTCGGACTGCCTCGAGTCCAAATTCGTTGGAACTCTCCGCCTGGTCACTACTGGGAATCACTCGTTTTTTTTCGCTGACCCAACGGTTTTCCACAAGCACAAAACACACCAAAAAAATATTACAAACAATAATACAAAACAGAAAAAAAACAGCTACCAAAGCTACCAAAAACAGCGATAATCGACGGCCTTATTGCAATTTGGCAGGTTGTAAAACGAGTTTACCTCCGCGTTCCTTTTGGTTATTTCAATTTCCGCTCCTGACCCCTGACCTTTACATGGCCATCGCTGCGGTGCGGAGGTGGCGCCGGATCACTCCAATTAATTGCCGTGCCTATTACGGATGCTGGCTGCATGCCGGAGGAGCCGCAGAGCCTCTTCCTTGCTCCAATACGATTCGATTCGATACGATACGATCCGAGACCGCTGGCAGGTTGTAAGAGAGCGCGAGGGCGACAAGTGAACGAGGCGACCGATCGAGTGACAAACAACGACTGCGATCGGATCGAATCGGTTCCGCGGCACTCTGCCTCCACTGCTACTGCCACTGCCACTGCCACCACTCCATTCCAGCGGTTCTAGTCGCCGGCAGCGATGCGATGGTGGCTATTCGCACAACACAACAACCAGTTAGCCAAGTAAGAAAGCTACCGTGGAATGCGCTCGACTCTGAGATATCCGGCATCAGCCCAAGGTTTTATCTTCCAAACTATAATAACGATCGATTCGAGAAAAACATGCATAGTATTCAAAAATCATGCAATTTTCTAATATCAAATTTTGTGACAATGAAATAATTTGTAATTTTGTTTAAGCTATAATACCCTTAGCACCCTATAAGTACCGGGTATAACAAGTGAACGGACTGTCTCCATCTCTCTCTCTCTCTCTATCTCGCTCACTCACACGGCCAGCGCGCGCACACACGGACAGGTGAGCAGTGGAACGAGCCAATAACGCCGCTTGCCACCGTGGAGACACAGGTCTCAGGAAGCACTCACTTTTCTGATAGCGAAGGAACGGTAAAGGGGAATATTGGCTAACATGGAAATGCAGGAAGTTTTCTTTTTCTTAAATTACATTAATTTTTTGGAATTACTGCAGAAACAACAACATTACTGAAATTATGTAAAGTGGTGCATCCAAGGACCTGTGCTGCCCCAATTCGACCCACTGTTCCTCTCAAACCTGATCAACACACACATACGCGCGAGAGGCTGCTGCTCCTGCTTCGCACACAGGCATAGGCAACGCTACAACAACATTGGCGGCAAGAGCAACGCAACAATATCAATGGTGGCAACGGCTTCACTCCAACTTGCTGAGCCGCATTCCACGAGCTCGATGTGGAAGGCTATGTTGTCTGCGGTAGGTTGTTGTTGCTGCTGCTTGTTTGTTGTTTTGGTTGCTGCCCCAACAATACCTCTCCTTGCATACCACACATATTCTCAGGGCGCGCAGGCTTTCGCTTGGCTGGAATGTAATATGTACCTTGGATTTCCAGTGATAGCGAACGAGGAACTTTCTCAGCATGCCGCCTTTCATCGGGCGCGAATAAACAAATTCAAACTACCGGGTACCGTGTGGCGCTTTTCCAATCAGCGTGACCTCACCGATAACTATAAAAAATACTATCCGGGCCATCAATAAATATCGCCTCCGCGGCATCTGGTCACCTTTAAAATCGCTCCGAATCGCTGAGAATTCGACTGATCAATGCCAATTGAATTCGTTGAAGATTGGCTAGTAACGAACCTCAATCTGGGTGCGGAACTAGATTTTTCTCTATCTCTCCATCTCTACTATTCTGATAGATAGAAGCCAACGCACGCAATTTAGTCAATAAAAGTTATTTGAAAAATACCACTTCATGGTGTTAAGTGGTATTTTTTGTTTAAATATACCAGACGATACCACAAAACAAAGAAATACTTTAAAAGTACCGTAGAGTGTTACAATTGATGTAGCTAAATGTGTTAATAAAGGTAACTTATTTTCTAAGGTCCATTTTCGTTGCTACTTGACGCACATTCCACATAAAATAAATTATTTCAAAATATCAGTGTGTACAAGCTGTGGGCGCGCAAAACAGCTCGCTTTTGGTATGAACCCGTTACACTTGTACGGTCACACTGCATTCTTATGTTTAGTTGTTGCTTTTTTGATAATTTATTAAATTTTGCACAAAGTACGCGCCACTCGAAATCTTGGTAACTCCACGAGGACATTTCCGGCATTGCCAGCTAGTGAAGTGTATTGTTATCCCGAATCCCAGCTGGCGTTCCTGTGCTGTCATATATTTGCCAACCATTTGTTCCTTGCCTTGCATTTGGACGCCAACGAAATTGGCTGTGTTTTGTTGTTGTCTTTTGAGCGAACGAAAGGAATTGCGCGCGCGGCTTTGGATTTCCGGAATCACCGACTCGCAATCTCAATGTCTGACAAAATGCAGCTTAAATTCGGGCCGATGGTTTCCCCCGAGCAGGCCTCCAAATTGGTGGGCATTATCCAGCAGTTGCTCCTCTGCGTTGAGGGTGAACAGCCTCCTTATATTCATGGTGAGATTTGGGGTTTACAAAAAAAACCTATTCAGATAAACGAAAAATGTTTCTAAGCAGAGACAGAGAGCGAGAGGGCTACTATTGACTACTCCGTTTTTTTTATATTTCATTCATTCTGATTGTTTTCAGTGTAGAAAGTTAAAATTTTAACAAAAGTTAGCATCCTTTCTTGTTTTTTTATTGAGAAAAGTTTTTATTCATAAACTTAAAACAAAAATAATTATCCTTTATTATTATATTATTAATATTATCCTTTAATTTTATTTGTATTATGTACAAGAGTATGAAAGCTTCGGCTTGACGAAGTAAGCTTCCTTTCTTGTTTTCAATATGAAAAGCTTTTTTTATTCATATAATACAAAAAAAACCGTTATTAGTTTTGTTAATTCTTCATTTTATCAATGATTCAATACGAAATATCTTTTGTTTGCCGTCGTTTGACTCTATTACTATTATTAATATTGAATTTATAGTTTCAAGCGCCTTAAATAAACACCTGAAAAGGAAAACACAACATCCCAGATCTACATAAATTTCTAATACATAAATCCCATATATCTGAATGTCATCCTATAGACGAGAATATGATCCATGCTGCTCACTGCGTAGCCAACCCTCCTGCGACTCCGCTCAACGAACGCGAATGTCTGGAGAAGATAACGAAAATTCTGGAAGCCCACGAGGAAAGTGATGCGGTCAGTTATTTTACCATAAATTACAATAAGCTCCTGTTGCTGAGACTCAAGCCTCAGAACCGGCACTCGCTAATTGACTTCCTGCTTACCCTGGCGGAGAAGCACATGCTAGTGCCGGAGACGGAGCCGGAGCCGGAGTCAGAGCCAGAGCTAGAGCAGGAGCTAGAGCAGGAGCTAGAGCAGGAGCTAGAGCAGGAGCCAGAGCAGGAGCCAGAGCAGGAGCCAGAGCCAGAACCAGAGCTAACTTCAGGCGGGAGCGGCAGCAACAGCAATAGTGGCACTGGCAGCAGCAACAGCAACAGTGGCACTGCCATCAGCACCGGCGATTACCTCTGTCACGCAGTGGCCAGCTCTCGGAGCACCAGCAGCAGTTCGCGGAACACCAGCACCAGCCTCAGCTCGCGAACCAACAACAGCAATATGAACATCAAAATTAAGAGCAACAACTTGCAACAACAGCAGCAACAGGAACAGCAGCAGCAACAGCAGCAGCAACAAGAGCAGGAGCAGCAACAACAGCAGCAGCAGCAGAAGCAGAAGGAGCAACAGCAACTACAACAACAGCAGAAGCAGCAACAGCAGCAGCAGCAACTGCAGCAGCAGAAGCAGCAGCAACTGCAGCAGCAGCAGCAGCAGCAGAAGCAGCAACAGCAACTACAACAACAGCAGCAAAAGCAGAAGCAGCAACAGCAGCAACTGCAGCACCAGAAGCAGCAGCAACTGCAGCAGCAGCAGCAACTGCAGCAGCAGCAGCAACTGCAGCACCAGAAGCAGCAGCAACTGCAGCAGCAGCAGCAGCAGCAGCAACTGCAGCAGCAGCAGCAACAGCAGCTTGAAAAACAACAACAAAAACAACGCATCAACTGCAATATGAACGTAAACATTAAGAGAAACACCGCGCCGTATCAGAACGGGAATGGCCTCTGCTACGATGCATCGCAGCTAAGCAAGGGATTGACGGGCCAGTCCTTGCCGAACTACGTGGAGATCCTGAACTCGAGGGGGGAGCCGGAGCTCAATCAGAATATGGTAATAAATGTCATTCACTCGTTCATCGGCATCCAGGGTAAATACTTGAAGAAGGACGTCGTCACCGGCTACTTCAAGCTGGACCCGATAAACACCAAGCCGCTGACCAGCGAGCAGGCGGGCATGCTCCTCCGCCTCTCCGAGCTGGGCTACTATCACGATCGCTTGGCCAAGTTCGCGGACGTGACAACCGGCTATAATCCGATGGGCATCATGGGCCAGGCCCTGATCACTAAACTCCGGCAGGAGCTGATGGAATTCCGCGGCCAGGTGGCGATCCTAGACGAAGCGGTGAAAGGCAATAATGCGAAGGCGAATTCCAAGTTGCCCGAGAAGGAACGTGGGGAATTGACACTGATGTCGCTGCTCGCTTGGTATGTAAAGCCCTTGCACCGGATGCAGTGGCTGGCCAAAATCGCTGACAAGTGCCAGATGTTGAAGGGCGGCGAGCTGGCAACGACCTTGTACAATATGCTAGACAATGGCAATCCGATAGTCAACGATTTGGTGCGTGACCTCCTCAACGCTGTCTGTGTGCCGCTGGGCGGCATGATCGCCCGATGGATGCTGGAGGGAGGCGTTATCGATCTCTACGGCGAGTTCTTTGTGGAAGTTCTCAATGACGTCGGTGCGGATCGGCTGTGGCACGACAAGTTCCGCCTGCGCATGCCCATGCTGCCCAAGTTTGTGCAACCGGAACTGGCCATTAGGATCCTAAAGACGGGCAAGAGCATCAATTTTCTGAGGGAGGTGTGCGAGATGCAGGATCTGGGCAGGAACCGCGCCGAGATCAAAGCTATCATGGACCATCATAGTGAGTGCAAGCTTATGTTGGTCTGGAAATGAATTAACTAACTCCCTTAATCCTGGCAGCTCACCAAATATATGCGTACGTGCAAGACACCCACTGGCATGCCGCTGTGGAAACCTGCTACATGCAGACCTCCAAGCACGTCCTGGACATCATGGTGGGTCCCCACAAGCTCCTAAGTCACCTGTATGGCATGCGCCGCTACCTGCTCCTGGGCCAAGGTGACTTTGTCAGCATTCTCATCGAGCATATGAAGTGAGTGTTAGCTTTTACTGTACCCAAATTACCCAAATTACCCTAATTGATGGTAACTTTTCCCTGCAGAGATGAACTCGAGCGCAAGGGCTGTGATATATACGCACACGATCTCTCCGCCATGCTGGACGCCGCTCTGCGCTGCGAGAATGCCCACCACGACGATCCCGAGATACTCAACCACTTGGATGTGGCCCTGCAGGCGCCATTTCCCGGCGACGTCGGCTGGGACGTCATCTCGCTGCAGTACACCGTCCACGGACCGTTGGCCACCATGCTGGAGCCCACGATGCCCATATACAAGGCCATGTTCAAGCCCCTGTGGCGCATGAAGCACATCGAGTTTGTGCTTTCACTGAAGATATGGAACGTGCAGATGAGCAACGCCAAGGTGAGTTTACTGTGCCTTTAATTGCTTTCTTATCAACCGAGTTCGTCTCGAGTGCATCCGCATGGATGCAGATAACCGCAGCGGGGGTCACTCTAGATTTCCATTGATTCGATCTAAAAAATCCCTATTTAGAGAATGGTCTGATCTATTTAGGCTTTTCAAAAGCTGATTTCTACGAGAAAATTCAGTCAAGTCTGTAGTTTTTGCTTAAATAAAAGCTTAAACACGCAAGGAAGTCGAAACTCAAAAGGTTTTTCAATGAAGAAATCGTAGATAAGATTAGCGTTCAATCTAATCCATTAAGATTAAGCCCACTCAGCGATAAACCCAACCGTAGTATCAAAGGGCACAACGAGTATATAGTTCGATAGTTCGCCTTATGTATTATTTTCTAGTCCTTTTTTTGTAGAAGATTTATCCCGTACAAAAGTAACATTAATTAATTAATTACGCGGTGAAACAAAAACACGAATACACACACAACAAGCACAGAAAAAAATATTTAGAACACACACACACTATTTTTTGCTGAGGAATGTTGTGCGGTCTGCTCCTGCTGCTCCATCCTCCATCCTCCTCCTTACAACTTGGCATCGGTCTTGAGGAGCGGCGCCAGCTTCTGGGTAAGCATAATGTTGCCGGCAATCTTCAGCTTGCCCTTCATGAAGGCAGCCTGGGGATTGAGCTTGCCCAGAGCAATGTCGACCATATCCTCATCGGCCACAGTCAGAGTGGTGTCAACCTTGACGCCCTGGGCGGGTCCCTCGTACGCCTTGGCGCTCTTGCAGTCCAGGGCTGAAAGAAATAGAGAGGGGAATACATGTTATTTACGCTGCTAGGTAAGATATATCCCGCCATATTGAGCCTACTTATGATATCCCAAGTGGGAAATGCTATACACAATAAGGAAGATGTAAAATCTGGATATCTGAGCCAGAAACAAGCAAAGTTCAAAATAAGTAAACGACTAGGAAGTGACTTAGTGACCTTGTTAATGTCTTAATTACCATTAACAGACTTTCCCCCGATTGAAGGAACATTACAGCATATAAATGTTAAGACCAACAGCTGTGGAAGTGCCAAAGTACACAGTCAGAAAGACTCTGCACTTTGAACTGCTGCCCCAGCCCGCGCTCTCACCGCTTACACACACAAAGACCACGTATTGTATGTTTGTGTGTGCGGGGTGTTTAAGGGTGTCACTACTAGTACTTACTCCACTCCTTGGCCACCTTGCCGTCCTTGGTGATTTTGTACAGGAACACACCGTTGATTGCCTTGGCCTTGGCCTGGTTCTCCTTCAGGCCATCGATGATCTTTTGGAAAACGGCGTCCGACTGCAGAGTCATGTTTGCGCTGTGTGCGTGTGTGATGTGTGAGCTTTTCTGTATGTTTTTCCGGGAACAGAAAAAAATGGGATAATTAAGCGGGGGCTTTTCGCTGGTGCGCCGTAGAAAATGCTTACGCTTGGAGCGGAGAACGCGAAGTAATGGGCAGGCAGCGTGCAATCGCCGATTTTATTGTCTCCTTTTTTCGCTCTCACCCATTGTTGGCGCCAGGGCGAGACGGCAATATAAGCACACACCCCACAGTAAAGAGTGCCGGTAGGTGGTCTCCGGCTCACTCTTTCGCACTCGTTGCGATTGCGTATGCGTTAGTGCGTCGGTGGTGTGATGTGCTCTCGCTTTCGCCTCAAATGTTAGCCAGCTGATGCACAGTGGGGTCCAAACAGCAGAAAACGGGGGGATCTAACAACACAATTTATTCGGGTTAGTTAGAAACTTTTTAAAAAAAGTATGATCATTAAATGTCTTATCTATTTCTAGAAAAATGTCTAAATTATGAATTCCATACTAATAAGTACGAAATAAATTAAAACGCTTGCTTCAATGCAAGTTTTTATCAGCTTTCTTAACCACTGTAGCAGGTATGGAGTTTAGACTTTAACATTAACATGCTGCGCTTAACATGGACCTTTAACAGCGTTTATCAGCTGTTGTCCATGGCTGTTACCACGCTCCTGGTCCAAATTTTAGTGCAAAGTGCGCACACAGTTTGAAATGCCCATAAAACCGGCGATAAGGCCTCAAGTGTCCCCAAAGATTACTTTGCCATCCAAAATATGCGACCTCACAGGCCCATTCAAGAAACATTCCTAATACCCCCCCCCTGTAGCTTAGTGCAAATTTCCGCAATATATTCGGAAGTCTCTCGAAACATTTTTAAAATCTGTTCTACAATTGTTTTCAAATGTAAACGATTACAAAAGTATCTTAATGATATTCCTTTGAATTTTTGGTAGATTTAAAATCTTTTCCAAACTAGAAAGATCTACATATTTGTTGAAAATATAGAAAAACACAGTCAAATTTCAATGTAAGGATGTTTTTATTGTCAGAATCTTTGCTGAATCCGAACTATATGCTTTTGAATATATTATATATTCTAGGGTTTTTGTATGTGTTTCTTTTTATCAAGTATCAAAATGCCATCCATTTCTCTACGAGCTCTGAATCTTCTCCGGGTCGAGTCCAGCCTTCTTCATTTCCACTGCAATGGAGAACAGATAGTCATAGCACTCCGACCTGTTTTGAATGAAAAACAAAAACAAATTGGATTAATGATAGGCTCGATTGGTTAGTTAGCTCCATTAGATAAACAACGCACATGGTCTTGGCCTGCTCCCAGGTCTGTCCCCAAACGTAGACCCCGTGGCGTCGCACCAAGATGGCACTGCAGCCCGGATATTCCATCATGGCGGCATACATGCTATCAGCCAGGTCACGCTCAAAGGGCGTGTTCTCGATAATGGGGACAACTAGCTGCTCGTCGTAGCGCAAATACCGTTTGTCCGCCTCATCGTACACGCCCTTAATCATCTCCAAGTGCGTGCAGCGAAAGGTTTTGCCCGGCCACAGGAGCGTGGCCATGACGGCGTGCTGGGAATGCGTGTGGATGACGGCGCCGGCATTGCGATGCTGGTAGGCCAGCATGAAGAGCGGCGTGCATTGGCTCTTCTTCAGACCTCTGATCTCCGGCGGCAGTTGAATGTCCTTGCCGGTAATGTCCTGCACAAACAGATCCTCAGGTTGCATGCGCTCCTTCTGGACGCCCGACGGGGCTATGTAGATCTCATCGCTGCAAAGGCAAATCCATGAGATGAATCTCTATGGGATTGACTACCCGCACCCACTTGAGTTTGATGCTCATCCCGCCGCCGGTGCCGGTGACCCATCCCAAATGGTAGAACTGCCTGCAGAGCGAGGGAATCAGGTTGCGCGGATGCTCCGCCGGCAGGTCTTTGAAGATCGAGAGGGACATCGCTGGCAACTCTAAAATCCGTAATCTCCGCACCAGGGCAGACACTGATAAGACTAAGAAGATTAGGAGAATCCAATAGGAAAGCCGATTCACGGGTTAAATCGCGAATGTAAACAAAGCCGCAATCGATAGTCGATAGTAGGGCTCTTATCGAATTGTCTAGAAATCGAATGCATTAGGGTTGTCATTACTTTCGTTTTAACCAATCGGTACGTTAACAACTTAAACTTATGAACTAATTCTCGTTTTGTATCACTCTACAGTTACTTGGCTTGTTGCGTCCGGAGATTAGCAGCACGTCACACCGCCTGCATCTGTTCACATCGGAGATCATGCACTTCATCCATCAAATGCAATACTACATCCTCTTCGAGGTCATCGAATGCAACTGGGTTGAGCTGACGAAGAAGATGCGCGTCGCGAATTCCCTCGACGAGATCCTGGAGGCCCACGAGAAGTTCCTGGGCGACATAACGGTGGGCTGCTTCCATGGCCAGCAGACGCAAAAACAGCAGTTCCTGGAGATTGTGTACGAAAGCATCATTCAACTGGAAGCGTGGCAATCGCGCTACTACAACAACTGCTTCAAGGAGCTAAGGGCCCGCGAGGAAATGGCCAAAAAGGTGGCCGAGTCGGAGAAGCGGGGACAATTCGGCGTGACCACCGAACAGAAGTTGCAGCGCGACCAGGAGTGCAAACTGTTTGAGCAGCGTGTACTTATAGCCAGACGCAACCTGGAGGATATTGCCATTGATTACGAGAAGGCCGTAAGCAGCTTCCTGATGGCCCTCAACTCCCACCAAAACCCCAATCTCCAGCTCTTCGGCACGCGGTTGGACTTCAACGAATACTATAAGAAGCGGGATACCAACCTGAGCAAGCCGCTCACGTTCGAGCACATGCGTATGAGTAACGTATTCATCCTGAACAGCAGCCGCTCTGCGGCGTCGTCGACCAACGAATAGGAACATCATCTGCTAAAAATGTAATGGAGCCTTTATGATCAAATCAGTGGACCTTTAAATCAACTCAAAGATATCTCAAATATCTATCTCCCATTTCTTATTTTTTGTTCATAATAATACTCCCAATGGAGAACTCAAGTATTAAAACGCACAGTGTTTATTACGAACAGCCGCTGCTTATTTTCTACATAAACAGTAACATAAACTGAAGTGTCGCTAAAGCTTAGCTAGCAACAATTGTTAATACTCATTTCCCCAAGTGCGCTGGTCAATTGCCAAAAAGAAAAACTTAACAAAAAAAAGACAAAACTTAAGATAAGAAGATTGTTACGTATTTTGAAAGAAAATGTTTTGTGCATGGATGCATTTTAAAATGTTGAGATAACTTGAAATAAACGCTTAATTGTTGATCTGCAATTAGTTTCTCTAAAAATGTCAGTTGTTTCTTTTTTTAAATTAAGCACTGGATTATGGTAAGAAACTTATTGTCGTTTGCATTGCCTCTAATTTTTGTTATTTATTTGTTATATTTATTTCCAAACCTGTTGCTTCTTTTTTAAATTTTAAATCGACTGACATACGTGTAGCCGGACTATCGATTATTGGTAGTAAGCACAGCTATCGATGTATCGCCCGTGATGTGCTGGATCTTGGCCACCGCCGTCACCTGGTCACATCACATCGATGTTTCTTTTTAGCAGCAACTTTTGCAAGTGCAGAAAAAAAGAAAAACAAACTAAAAAATAGACGGAAGCGAGTGCTGCTGCTGCCGGTGCACATAAAAGCAAATAAATCGAAAATCCGCGGTGCTGCACAGTTTGCCAACCCAGCAAGAACAACTAGAACAAGAACAACAACATCAACACAGAAAGCCAGCGAAGATGGCTCTGAAGAAAGTGAAGGGTAACTTTTTTGAGCGTATGTTTGATAAAAACCTAACAGATCTGGTGCGCGGCATCAGGAACAACAAGGATAATGAGGTAAGCAGCGTGTGCCGATGGTCAGGTCCTTTCTTCCATCCTCCCCCGCCCCTCTAATGTTGCCATCTCCCGACGCCCACTGACACGCCCCCGTCGCCCAGCTGTATTTCCAATTAGAACTCGCTAATTGGCTGACAAATTTCGTTTGCATTAAGGGAATTTTGTTAGAGTTTTGACTGTGTGACTTACAAGGCGTACGTGTGTGTGTGTGTGTGTGTGTGTGTGTGTGTGCGAGCGTGTATGAGTGAAAGTGTAGGCGCGTGTGTGTGTGTGTTGGCATCTGCCAACAATGCAAAAGGCAAGAAGGAGAAGAGCTACAAAACACGGACTCAACTCAGCTCAGACAAACTCCCCCTCCTCCACCTCACACTCACTCACTCAATTAGCGGCTAATGCTTCTATGTCAATTTCGGGAAGAAGTGCACAGCCAAATAGAGAGAGAGAGAAAGGGCGGCGGAGGTGCGCGCGAGTTTGTTTGCAGTTGTTGTTGTTGTGCAAACGCACGTTTTATCAAATATTTACTCATGTAAATTCCCTCGCCGATTGCCTTTTGGTCCTTATCAGCTGTGTGCGGTCCGCTCACAGATGTTTGACTTTTGTTCGAGTTGGAAGTCTCTCCCGCTCCCGCTCTCTCCCTCTAAGCGGGAAGGGGATAGCAGGGTGGCAGGATCTCAAGTAACGGTAGTTGGGTGGCATAGGAGATATTGTTCTCTTCGCTGGTTTCCAGGCTTTGATTTTTGCTTGGCTGCGCTGCTTTACAGCCGTGGCTAACATATTAGATGCACTTTTTGCTGCACTGTGATTAGAAATTTGACTGCTTACAAAAAATCTCTTTTTCTTCATTTTATCAATGTTATATTTACTTATTGTAAAATTTTTATTATTGATTGCATTAATGGTTTAGTAATATTCCAATGAAAACAGTGTCTGCTGCCAATAATATATTTTATTAATAAAATTTGATGTAAAAAGTTTTTTTTTGTTTTTTTGTTGCCCTTATAATCTGTAAAGATCTTTCAAAATTCTCATTTTTCCTCAACAATTTCTAATTATGTAAAAAAGAGTGAAAAACATGGGTATTTAAAAACTAAGCAGATATGTACATATCTAAGCTCTTTAATTTTTGTCTTTAGAGGCTAAACAAATTCTCCCGACTTTTATAGATTATGAATCTGATGAATAAGCTCCTTATTGTGGTTTGGGTTGCTATTGAGTTGACCCCTACTGTTTGCTGTGGTATTTGTGTCCGAGAATGTTAATGTGTGTGTGCGCGGGGCGTATGAAACTGATAGCCTCTGGACCATTCACAGATTTGTTGTTGGTTTTGTTGATGCTTTTGCTGCCATTGCACATTTTCCACCCCCCGCCATATAAATGACGTATGCGTAAATTAATTTTATCCACAGGCCAAATACATATCGACGTGCATTGAGGAGATCAAACAGGAGCTGCGACAGGACAATATCAGTGTCAAGTGCAATGCCGTCGCCAAGCTGACCTACGTAAGTTCCAAACACCCACCGTGCATACTACACAACACACCATAACTTTAGGTTTTTTCGTTTATTTGATAAATTAATAAGAAAGAAAATCGCTTGAGTTTGCAAAGATTCCAATCCCCTTGAAGGGGGCTTAGAATGTGCCGGCATCGGCATCGGCATCGGCATCTCTGGTTACCTTCCTGCACTTGACGCAAATTGACGGAGGTACGTGTTCGGGGTGGGGGTGGGGGTCCTTGTATGCAAGTACGACAATAAGGACAAGACAACAACAGGAATGTGACGGTAACAAGCGAAGCGGCGACAATAACAAGCCAACCAAACGAGATGCCATCAACAGAACAATTTAGCGCGCACAGTCATGGCCACTGAATAGGAAAGCACATTTAAGCAATATACTCAATTTACAGATTATTTCATTTGAAATAAAGAAGGAACCTAAAGAAAATGTATTTAATTCGATCTCTTTAGTTTGGACAAATAATATAAAATAATAAAAATGGAACAATTAATTCGACAGCGACTGTAAGGTTGAAAGCAACCGAGATGCAAACGACAAGTCCTTGGGCCTTTTTCCTGTACACACACACGCACACACATCTTTCGATTCGTTTTGCACAAAATCAGCAGAATATGTTAATATTTATTATTGATTCTATTGCCATTTCGACAGATACAAATGCTGGGCTACGACATCTCGTGGGCAGGCTTCAACATCATCGAGGTGATGAGCTCGTCCCGATTTACCTGCAAGCGAATTGGTTACCTGGCGGCCAGTCAGTGTTTTCATCCCGATAGCGAGGTGAGTGCTAAATTCTTAAATTACTTGTTTGAGCTGAATACTAAATACAGAATACAATGAACAAGAATAGTTTTTTAGGTTAAGGGTTGACAGGATGAAATACAACAGAAAAGTAGTGGAGAAGCGGGAGAGGTAAATGATAAGATCTCTGTTAGTTTGTTATGTAAAGGGTTAACAGGATTAATGGCGAAGCGAGAGAGGTGAATGAACACACCAAGATCTTTGGTGAGTTCTCTGTTAGTTTGTGATGTTAAGAGTGTTAACAGGATCAAATACAACAGACAAGTAATGGAGAAGCGAAAGAGGTGAATGCAAAGAACACACCATAGTTTGTTATGTTATGGGCTAACAGGAGCAAGTAAAACAGAGAATTATTAGTGAAGCGAGGGAGGTTAATGCAACGAACACACCACGTTCTCTGGTGAGTTTTCTGTTCACCCCCTTAGCTTATTTATCTTCTTTTCTCCCGAGAACATGTAGGAGCATGCAGTGAAGTGGCTTTTGATCCTTTTTTATGAAAAAAAGGGAAACTAATTTAAAGTTTGTTCACTCTACGTGTATTCAATTCAAACCCTTTTTTCTTTTATTTATGGTTCATTTTGGACATTCTGAGACTCTCTAATATATTATTTATTTTGTTGTTTCCGTTGCAGTTGCTTATGCTGACAACGAATATGATACGCAAGGATCTCAATTCGCAGAACCAGTACGACGCTGGTGTGGCCCTGAGCGGTCTAAGCTGTTTTATATCACCCGATCTGTCCCGCGATTTGGCCAATGATATTATGACACTGGTAGGTTCCTTACAAATATTTGTTATAAGTTGATTTGATTATTTATTTATTTTTAGATGAGCTCAACGAAACCGTATCTGCGCATGAAAGCCGTCCTTATGATGTATAAAGTATTCCTACGATATCCCGAAGCCCTGAGGCCGGCATTCCCCAAACTGAAAGAGAAACTGGAAGATCCAGATCCAGGTTTAACACTGTTTAATATGGGGAATATCACTTAATGAATACTACTACTCCCATTTCTATTTTCGGTCACCCTTTAGGAGTTCAATCGGCTGCCGTGAATGTTATTTGTGAATTAGCGCGTAAGAACCCAAAAAACTACCTGCCCCTGGCGCCGATCTTCTTCAAGCTGATGACCACGTCGACCAACAACTGGATGCTGATCAAGATCATCAAGCTGGTGAGTGAGTGCTGATCCAACGCACTTGGCCACCTTTTGCCACAATGATTATTATTATTTAAAATATTATTATTATTATTATTTATTACCTAAGTTATCTGATTTTTTTTTTTTAAGTATTTTCCAGTTTGTTCACGGAACAAACACAATTTTCGGTTTGCTGTCTATATACTTTTATATACGACTATGAATTTGTTTTTGTTGTCTAAACAAAAATGTTAATTAACACTACAACTACTCCTTCCCCCTCTCCTCCCTCTGCTCCCGCCTCCAAAACAAAACAAAAAACCACTCCAAAAATATATATATATTTTATATATAAAAACTAATGAAAACTGAATGTGAAATGCGAAAAATGAAATATGAAATCGAATGAATTTTAGTTCGCGAGCCTCACGACAATTGAACCGGCGCTGGGACGCAAATTGACTCAGCCCCTAATTGAAATTATTTCCAGGTTTTTATCGGCGCGCTTTTCTTTAATTAAATATTTAAATTCATCCATCAGACCAACAATAATGGCAATTTAAAATCCAAAAGAAACTTCATCAAAACCAGCACGCGCTTTGATTTTTACTCTAAAGCATTTTACTATTTACAATTTATAGTTTGATTAACTTATTTACCTATTATTTGGTCTCCTGGTTGTTTAAATTGCAAGCGATACCTTAGTGATTTATCCCCTTTGATTATTATTTAATTAACCTCCTTTTGAGGTTACTTTGTGCGAGGTGAAGAAGAAATCACTGTGTTGAAGCTCCTTCCAATATTTATTCACCACGTTCACCACGTTCACCACGTTCACCACACATCACACATTACACACCTTGCCACAATCACATGAGCGTCGTAATTGATTGAAATTAACCCAAAATTGACATTGCAATTTCAATAAATACACTATATTTTGTACACTGATGATGTTGATGGTGATGCACATTATGTTCCTCACACATATCCTTCCAAATATGAATAAAGCTTGCGAAAAATGTACTCCAAAAATTACGTTTTCATGTTACAGAACCTATAGATCTATGAAAGTTTTTCCAAATAGTTTCAGGGTCATTATATAGGTTCTATTGAATTTATCTTTAACATTTAATAGTTTTTTTTTATTTATGAAGTTCCTATTTAGTACAAAATTGAAAAGAACCTTCTTTGGAGTGTATTTGAAGAGCCTTTATTCCATTATTCACCTAAATCAAAAACAAAACTTACCTCGATTCACCTTGACCTCGAACCCAACTCACCCCAGTACTCTCACCACGTCGTATTCCTTCGGCTTTTTATTGTGTTTACGAAACTGCTTAATTCGCTTGATTTAATGGAAGCAACAATGAAACATAACAATACCTTAAACCAATTTAATTATGACACTCTTATTTCGCTAATCAAACAAATAAAATAACGAAAGCAAACGCTCAAGACCCGAAGATACTCTGAATATTATATAGACACCATCATCATGGAAGGAAAAGGACCAAACCCACCACACCAAGAGCCAAGACTTAGAGAAATGAGAATCTTCTGCAGAGATTTTTAGTTTTCGAATTACATATTTTATAAATTATCTCTTACATTTAAGTTGAAGTTCCACTATCGGTTTTAGCCTTAGTTATAGTTTTAGTTGTGGATAAGGATGTTGTTGATGATTTTTCGATTGTATGTAAATTATAATTTGTTGCTTGTTTCTTTTTCTCTTTGCATTTGCAGTTTGGCGCTTTAACCCCCTTAGAACCCCGGCTAGGAAAGAAATTAATAGAACCACTCACAAATCTAATTCATAGGCAAGTCTTAAAATCATTGCAAAATACAAAAATAAACAAAAAACGAACCAAAAGAATGAATTGAAGCCCGGAAAATGTGTGGAAAACGATTGCAAAGCGAGAATAGCAATTAATCGATAACTGGTCGATAACTGTCGTCGATCGATGCTCGATGATTGTGCGACTAAATACGATATTATATACCTAATTTTTGTGTATCATTTCCATGTACAAAACATCTTTCTGCTTCTTAAGTCATTTGCCACCTATGTCGCGCTCTCTCTATCTCTCCTTTCTCGCTCTCAACTTACAACTGTCGCCATCCTGCTCTAGTTTGTGTTTGTTTTGTTTTAGTTCTTTCTCGCTCTTTTTTCGTTTGCCTATCGATTGTTTGTCTATCGATTGTCTGCTTAGCGAGCACACTCATCGAGAACAAAAAGATAAAACAGTAAGACGTATAAAAGAAAAGAAGAACGAATCGAGCCGTTGCAGTTGTTTTTGTAGGTGTTGTTGGTTTTTTTCGGTTGCCTTTGCTGCGTTGCCTTACGATATATATTGTGTTCTTGCTGTTGTCTATCGCTATAATCGCTAATTGTTATCGCCACCACTTGAACTATACTGCTATCGATATTCGCTATTGTTGTTACATTATACTATTGCTATTGCTATTGTTGTAGTACAATGTTTGTCGCTTTACCGCAGCTTATTCTTAATACAAGTTCCTTTTTTTTTCTCAAACTCACAACGAAAAAAAAAAAAAAACCAACCGAACCCAAACAAACACAAAAACCAAAACCAAAACCGAAAAAAACAACAACCGAACCCCACTCACTTAACAGCACCTCGGCGATGAGTCTCCTGTACGAGTGCATCAACACGGTGATCGCGGTGCTCATCAGCATCAGCAGCGGCATGCCCAACCACAGTGCCTCCATCCAGCTCTGCGTCCAGAAGCTGCGCATCCTCATCGAGGACTCGGACCAGAACCGTGAGTAAAGCAACATTTATGTTGTTAATTAATATTATTATACCCGGTACCCATAGGGTACAAGGGTATTAATCGATAATGTATGTAACAGGCAGAAGGAAGCATCAACATCACCAGCCGAGTCGATTTAGCCATGTCCGTCTGTCCGTCCGTCCGTGTTGGTAATCAGATCTCAGGGACTATAAGAGCTAGAGTTACCAAATTTGGTGACAACATTGGAATCTGTTGCACGCAGATCAAGTTTGTTTTAAGATTTGGCCACGCCCACTTCTGCCCCCGAAAATCATAAAAAACTTTATATAAGCTATAGTCGTGATTTTCGGCTTAAAGTAAATAAGATAAAATAAATAAATAGGCAATCGCGGACGTTTTGTGAAAATTTTAGTAAAATCGGATGATAAACATGGAAGTTATTAAACAATAAATGTTCTGTGTATGCTTCTTCTTCTTCTTCTGAGCGGCCACAAAGGCAGTAGCGAAAAAAGTGTTGCGTGCTTTCGGGCGCAGTATTAATTCATAATGCACCTGCGTACAGCTGCAGAATTAGTCTTTTTTGAACGTTGCTCAACATGTTTTTAGCAACATTGGTCTTCATTTGTCAACATTTTCTTTTTTCCATGTCCGTGTGCTATTTAATTTCACGCACAATGCTTTGGGTACCGGGTATCACACAGTCGGTCACACTCGACTGTAGCTTTCTGACTTGTTTAATCCAAAACCCAATGATAATCACACGTCCTGGTGCTGGTGTTCCCTAGTGAAATACCTGGGCTTGCTGGCCATGTCGAAGATCCTGAAGACGCACCCAAAGAGTGTGCAGGCGCACAAGGACCTCATACTGGCCTGCCTGGACGACAAGGACGAATCGATCAGACTGCGCGCCCTGGATCTCCTGTACGGCATGGTCTCCAAGAAGAACCTCATGGAGATCGTGAAGCGTCTGCTGGGCCACATGGAGCGGGCCGAGGGGTCGGCCTATCGCGACGAGCTGCTCTACAAGGTGATCGAGATCTGCGGCCAGAGCTCCTACCTGTACGTGACCAACTTCGAATGGTACCTCACCGTGCTGGTGGAGCTCATCCAGCTGGAGGCCGGGTCACGGCACGGCCGTCTCATTGCCGAGCAGCTGCTGGACGTGGCCATTCGGGTGCCGGTGGTCCGTCAATTTGCCGTGAACGAGATGACCAATCTGCTGGACACGTTCGCCGTTTCGGCGCAGAGCAACTCCATGTACGAGGTCCTCTACGCCGCCGCCTGGATTGTCGGCGAGTTCGCCGGCGAGCTGGAGGATGCCGAGAGGACGCTCAACATCCTGCTCCGTCCCAGGCAGCTGCCCGGCCACATCCAGGGCGTGTACGTGCAGAACGTGATCAAGCTCTTTGCCCGACTGGCCACCACGTGCCTAGAGCTTCAGGATCTGCCGGGATTGGTCAAGGTGAGTGATGCTGTAGCTGCTCTGCTGCTACAATCCTTCAATCCCTGTTATTTCCGGCAGCTTTGCGACCATGTCCTGGACAAGCTCCAGCACTTCAATGGCTCCAGCGACATCGAGGTCCAGGAGCGTGCCAACTCCGCCTGCATGCTGATCGAGATGCTGCGCACCCATCTGTCCACCACAGACGATGCCGTGGCCATCATGGACACCACGACGACGGTGGTGGAGGGTGGGATTCCCCCGCTGGCCATTGAGATTGTCCAGGAGATAACCCTGCTCTTTGCGGGCGAACTGATACCTGTGGCGCCCAAGGCGCAACGGAAGGTCCCCCTGCCGGACGGCCTGGATTTGGATGAGTGGATCAATGCCCCGCCGCCGGAGGATGCGGCCAGCAGTTCGTCCTCGGATCAGGACAAGGACGAGCTCTTTGTGAGCGCCGGCGGAACGGGAGTGGAGGGCAGCGGCAGCGGCATCGGCAGCGGTGGAGGCAAGCGGCGCCCGAGCCTCGAGCTGACACCGGAGCAGCTGGAGCGGCAGCGCATGGCCCGCCTCATGGAGCAGTCGAGCAATCCGCACTACCTCAAGTCGACGCCAACGGCAAGCGGATCGGCCAATGCGGTCAATGCGGATCAGTACGACAACATCGATGACATACCCATCACGGAGTTGCCGCTGGACATGGAGGGTGTGGCCGCTCTACGCGTGGGCAGTAAGTTTTACAGGGATTCGAGTAGATCCGGAGATCATAGTATCACCTCTTTCTGCAGTCACCAAGCGCTCGGACAAGTATCTGCAGGAGCAGCAGCAGTCTTCCTCGCAGGGCGGCGGCAAGGATGGCAAGAAGAAGCATAAAAAGGGCCATAAAAAAGGCAAAAAGTCCAAGAACAAAGTGGCGTACAACAGCAGTTCCGAGTCGGACGGAGGTAGGTCCCTCTATCGGCAGGCAGAGCTTGTCCAAGATCCGATCCTTACCCTTTTTAACCTTTGCAGAGCCGAAGCCCTTGCACATCGTCAACACCACGCTGGACATGCCCGAGGGCGTCTCGATGTCGGACAGCGAGGACAAGGACGGCAAGTACGATCCCAATGATCCGCACCGAGCTCTGGACATTGAGCTGGACATGTGAGTGTTCTCGAGTTATAACCCTACAGCACTGCGCACTAGTTCGTAGGTAGTAGTACGACTTACTTACTTTACTAACCCTAGTCAATGTAATTGTTTATTTCCATTTTTGTCCGCCTTTAGGGTCAATTGCCACAACTTCGTTTACCGTGAACTAGTAATAAGGGTACCCATGAAAAGGGTAGTTACATAGGTACCCATGCTAAGGGTGGTGATATGAGTACCCGTGATAGATGTAATGGGGTGGTGATATGAGTACCCATGAACACAATAATACAAATTAAATTGGGATGATTTAAGAACCTTTTTGAGAACGTTTTGCTTTATTAACCTTTGCATTTATTAAGGACGAATCGTTTTAAATTTGTATGAAACTGTACTACAAGCTCTGCTCTGTTATTTAACATGACAATTACATTTATTTCATTTTTGTAAGTTAATATGCTAAAGTTAAATGGATGTATTTATGATATAAAAGTTCTATTAGGAATACTCACAACATTTCTAAACACAATTGTTAAGACTCGGACTCGAACTCGGGACCATCAGCTTCATAGTCCAGCACACTACCCAACGCTCCACAGAGGCAAAACAGACAACAGCATCGAAAACTCAAATTTACTTTTTGGTTTGGCCATCGTTTACCATAGGATCAGTCAAGAAAGTACCCTTGTGGTCTGTGGTTCGGCGTTCGTTTACTATAGGGTCAGTCAAGGAAGTAATGTACACACGAACTAGTGCGGTGGTAGTTCAGGCAAGGCCAATCGACACCTCCAGTACTGTAGGGAAGTTACACTTCAACAAAAACCCATTAAAATCTATCTTGTATCCGCAGAACTGACTTCGAGGCGCCTGCGTCCAGGTCGACGTTGTCCAAGAAGTCGGCACTGGCGGCTGGCAAGGAGAATCTCAAGGTGCCAGCGGCGGAGGCGACCAGCAACTCCAAGAAGGATAGGAAAAAGGACAAGGACAAGGACAAGGACAGGGAAAGCAAGCGCGAACGAAAGGCGGCTGCGGCCGCTGCAGCTGCCGCCCAGCCGGTGATCGATCTCATCGATGCCGACACGCCCAAGCCCAGTCCCAGCCACACGCCCGCCTCAAACAATGTCCTTCCAGATGCCGCCAAGCCTCACAAGCAAAAGAAGAAGAACAAGGAGAAGGAGAAGGCGCAGGCAACTGCTGGCAGTGGCAGCATCATCGACATCGTGCAGGAGAAGGAGGAGAAGGAGAAGAAGGAGCAGCAGGAGCAGCCGGCGTCCAAGTTGCACAAGAAGAAGCATAAAAAGGAGAAATCTCAGCGCAAGGAGAAGAAGGCCTCTTCCGCCAACGACTACGAACAGCCACTGGGAATCTCAACGCCCAGCAAAGAGAATTTTTAATTCCTAGGTCTCTCTCTCCCTCCAAGTTCCATTAACTATTATTTGTTCAAAAATAATTATTACGTAATTAATTAACGATGTGTACCAAGTGTTTTTCTGTGTCGCCATTCATTTTATTCGTCCAACCCCTAGGCTCTCATTCATCATTATTCTCATTGAGTTGAGGATACATTAAGGAAAACTAAACTAAACAAATTATCGCTGCGATATAAAAACAAAACCAACAGGAACACTGAACAAATTGCAACTAAAAGCTAAAAACAAGCAACTATAAAATCGACATGCATACAAATATATATTTAAATATAAATATAAATATAAATATTTATAAAAGTGTAAATTGAACAAATATGCCGCCAGTCTGCCAATTGCGGCTTTAAAAGAGGAGAACACGAAGAGGAAACCAGCAACAAGCGTGAAAGAGTGGAGGGAAACATCGGTTGCAGATCGGGAGAAGATGTACTATCTATTTTTGATGAATTTGTAGCCTGTAGAGCATGCGATTCCACAACACACAACCACAATTAAATACCTATAGATATACATATATAAATTATAGAATTTTTTAATGAACAAACTGCATGGGATTGTAAAGACACAAATGACATATATATATACGAGTATATATGAATCATACTCTAAGTACTGCTCTATATTATTACAATTACAAACTGACAGACGGCAACGGATCGAACAGAGAAGCTAAGTGAAATTATACATACATAACACACATACTATGTAAATGCCTATATATTATATACAAACACCCACAGACACCTACACACGCCCACACATACAACTATATAAACGTTAAATAAATGAAAAGTACAATACAATACAAAGTTGCACATTTATTGCCCTTAAAATGCTGGATGGACTCGATAACATCGTCAAAGCTGGAACTGAGTATCTCCGTTATTAACTTAACATTCTGTTAATAGGGGGACAAGCAAGAACCCACCACGAACTGTGGTGAGTTAAATGCGCTTGTGCCTGCTCCTCTTGAACTCCTTTCTCTTCTTTTGTGACGAACATAAATAAATAAGAAATGCAATACAAAGTTGGACATTTATTGTCCTGAATACTCGATAACATCGTCCCAGCTGGAACTAAGTATTTCCCTATGTTAACTTAACATTCTGTGAATAAAGGGACAAGGAAGAACACACTGTGGTAAGTTTACATTTTTTCCGTCTTTTTTTCTCTGACGAAAATTAATAAATGAAAAGTGCACTGCTAAAGTTGGAAATTTATTGTGACTTATCCCCAAAATTCTGGATGGTCTCTGAATATCTGGAACTGAGTTTAAGGATCTTATTTAGTCTTCATTTCCATATGTTAACTTAACATTCTGTTAATAAAGGGACAAGTAAGAACTGTGGTGAGTTTCATATGCTATGATGATGCTATTTCCACTCTGACAAAACTGAAGTACATTGAAAAGCTAACAAAACACATGAACGATGTTTTAAAATTGGGCGGGTGACTGGAAAAGTGAAATAATATACAGCTTTAAGGGACTGTAAGTCCAGCAAAGGCCGAGATCACAGAGAAAAAAGCAAACCGAAGACGCATCCCAAAGTCAAATATAGAAACGAACCTAACTATTTGGCATTTTTTTTAAATTTATGCTTGAATTCGATAGAAAGTGATAAATAACGGAAAAAACGTATTTGAATGGCATCAAAAGTTCACTTTATTATTGAAACCCTTTGCGTAAGCAATAAAAACGAGAAAGAAAGCTAACTTCGGTAAACCGAAGTTGGTATACCCTTGCAGTCTGCAATTGGATCATTGAAAAACGAACCATTTTAGTAATGTTGAAAAAATATAGAATTTTGTAAATTTTAAATTTTACATGTAGAATTTTACATTTTCATATAAATCAACCGATCGCTTCTATTGCAGCTATATGATATAGTGGTCCGATCTTAATGAAATTAAAAACGTAATTCTAGAAGCATAAACAACTGCTATATCTCAAAATTTATAGAAATACGTTGAAAAACAGAGAAGTTAAAATTTTTTGTACATTAATTTCGCCATCATTCCTATGGCAGCTATAGGATATAGTAATCCGATTTCGGTCGTTCCGACATATATACTGCGTGCTAAAGAAATAAGACTATGCTGAAAATTTCAGCTCGATAGCTCACAAACTGGGAGACTTGTTCGCATAGATACCGACAAACGGACAGACAGACAGGCGGACATGGCTATATCGACTCGGCTGGTGATGCCGATCAAGAATATATATACTTTATGGGGTCGGAGATGCCTCCTTCACTGCGTTGCAAACATCTGGTCAAAATTATAGTACCCTCTGCAAGGGTATAAAAATAAAAATTCATGAAAAATACAATTTACACGAGTAAATACTAGTGAACATAATTTTAATTGAATTTGAAAAACAGAATGATGATTAAGCTCAATCGGAAACAACAACAAAAAATATAAGCTTATAAAGAAAAGTCAAAAACCATTAATTACCTTAAGTTAGGGTTTTAAACAAAGTTTTAGGCTTTTATTTTTGTAGATTAGTTACAAGATGGTTTGGAAAAATTAATTTATTGAAAGAAAACTAAACTGAGTAATATCGAAATCGAAGAAACCTACTTAATGACCCCCAAACCGATCCTGTGCCTATGACCTGAGCTCGTACTTGGAGAGATCCGCCTCCCGGCCGTTCATCAAGTACTTGTTGATGGCAAGCTGGCTGAGCACCCGCACGCCGCTCTGCTTGAGGTGGAACAGGTCCCTGGCCGCCAACGGCGCCGACTTCACATCCATGTAGCAGTGCGTGGCCGTGCACGCCGTGAGGTCGTTGGCGAAAGGAGACTTGGGCTCCAATATGCGGGCTCCGCCGGCACGCAGCACATTCCTAATGGCCGCTCCACTCCGCTCGTTGATGCTGAGGATGACCCGGTGGCCGGCGAAGGCGCCACCGCTCTGTCCACTCAGCTCGGTGCGCCAGCTATGGACGGCGGCGGCAATGGGCTCCTCCTCGGGCGTCAGCTCGGGCAGACCCAGGGCTCGCGGATTGTTCCACTCGTAGAGGGCCTCGTCGAGGAAGTAGCCCCGGACATGGCACTGGTCGATGTACTGCGTGTGCAGGATCCACTTGCCGGCCGCAATGCAGGCGAGCATCTTCTCGCCGCGATTGGGGCGCTCGCACAGCAGGTGCGTGCAGGCGCTGTCATAGCTGACCGTGTTCTCGCTCACCTTGCCGCCCAGCTGGATGATCCTCTCGCTCAGCTCGGCCCGCTTCTCGTCATCGTCGCCGCACGAGATGCTGAAGCAGGGCGTGCCCTGGTGCTGCATGCGGGGCGAGGATCCGGCCCCGGCGCCGCCCGATGATCGTCGCTTGGCGGCATTAAACTCGACGGGATCGCGCCAGTCGACCATGTCCTCGGTGCCCAGGGCAAAGCCCTCGGACTCGAAGGGCTGCACGTACTGGACCTCGCTCTCGGGACAGGCATCCATGTCGGTGTCGCGGCTGCGCTTCAGGCTGTTCCGCCGGCTCTCGCAGTTCTTCAGATAATCCGTGATCTGCTTGACATCGGGAGCTGCCACGGAAGCGGAGGAAGGAGCAGCCGCCGCCGTCTCCTCGAAGCTGATCTTGTCAAAGTTAATGGTGCTCTGACCCTCCTCTGCTGCTGCTGCTGCTGGCGTGCCCGGATTACTCTGGGAGCTGGGCACAAAGGGTGACTGGCTGCCCACCCGGATGGAGGCGTCCACAGATGTCCTGGGCGTCACCACGGCCACCTTGGGCGTCTTGGGCGACCTATCAAAGTTCAGCTTTGTGGCCTGACTTCGGTTGGTCTTCGTCGTGGTCGGAGGCGGCGGCTTCTTCTGCTCCTGCTGCTGCTGCTGCTGCTCCTGCTCCTCCTCCTCATCCCCCTCAAAGTCAATGCCCAGGGTCTCGCAGGTGATCCGCATCACCCGCTGCCTGATCACCGCCAGCGGTGTGTCCGGCTTGATCTTCTGCGTGGGCAACCGCCAGCGCCGCTCAAAGTCATCCGCCATCCGCTGCTGGAACTCGGGCGTGAGGCAAAAGTCCGGTATGCCCAGGGCCGGGCGAGGGAGGTTGCGACGCGACACGGGCGTGCAGGCCTGCCGCCGGATACGCTCCAGCTCGGGCGTCTGGTTCTCGCGCATCTCGCGTATGATCTGGCGCACACAGTCCTTGTCCTGGTCCGTGTCCAGGCGCTGGACCACCTGCTCGAGGAAGTCGAAGTTGTAGTTGTGGGCACCGACCTGGCTGAGCGGAGTGCAGGGCGAGTCCGGCGAGGAGGAAGTGGATGGGGAGCTGCCGCTGCGACGGCTAGGAGCGCCGGCCAGCTCGGAGACGCGTCTGTTGCGCAAGGGCGTGAGCTCCGGCGGTGCCAGGGGAGCAGGGTTGTTCTCCACCTCCTCCTGCCCAACCTCTGGAGGCGGCATCAAGGTGACCTCCTCCCTCTGCCTCCGCTTGGACCCCGTCCTCGGGGCATTGCTCTCCCTCAGTCGCGGCGAAATGGGGAAATCCTCGGGACTCGCGCCCACCAAGTGACCCGCGTAGGGCAGCTTCTGGCCCGTGCTGGCGCACTGGACCAGCCACTCGGCGGTGACCACGGGATAGTGCCACTTGATGGCCCCCTCGTACTTGGAGCCCTCGGCCCGGGGGCACACCAGCAGCGGCTTCTCCTTCTTGTTCAGATTCTTGTTGACCGACGCGCCCAGCAGCTCCGCCGCCGCATTGATGAAGTCCCGCTCCAGGCCCGCGTAGATGGACACCACAATGGTCATCCCGCTGAGAGGCTGACGCAGTGCAGCAGCCGGCACGGGCCGGTGATAGTATTCCAGCGGCAGGAGCTTGTTCTGCTTCATGCAGCTCTCGAGGAACAGCTCCGTGACCACATGGCGGGCCCTCACCGGCAGCTCCCCCTCGTCGAAGGCCACCTCGAAGCTAACGATGGCATAGTCCACCTCGTCGGCGAAGCTGGCGGGGACCAGCAGTCCCTGGGCAGCCTCGCACTCGGTCAGCATGTGCGCGTAGAGCTCAGGGTTGAAGGAGTCCTTGTGGACGTACACGGAGAGGCCGAAGAAGTAGTGGAGCTTGTCAAAGTCTATGGACATGGCGCTGGCACTGAGATCGGGCAGGGGCACGGGCAGGGGCAGGGGCGCCTCCATCTGCGTGGAGCTGGCTGCCGGATGCAGCAGGCTCATGTCCGCCGGCGGCAGCTGGGCCACGGCTCCCTGATCCTGCGAGTACTGGTCGAGGAGCTGGTGGTCCGGCTCCTCCTGGGCTGGCTCCTGCTCCTGCTCGAACAGCTTCTTCCGGATGGGCAGCTGCTGCGGCTGCTTGAAGCTGTGGTTCATGGAGCGCAGCGTCCGCTTGCTGGCCGGCGAGGCCACGTCCAGCTCCTGGCTCTGGGGCAGGGACACGCGATGCACCAGCTCGCTGACCACGCGGCCGGCCCGAATGCTCTCGAGGAGCCAGTCCAGGCGGACCACGTGCACCGACCCCATGAGGCCGTCGCGCTGCCACTGCCGGTACTCGTCGTTGTCCAGCTGACCCACGATGATGTGGGAGACGCCCTCGTTGGCCTCGTCGTAGCGCGTGGCCCCGCCCGTGTTGAGGACTCTGTGCAGCTTCTCACGCTCCTCCGGCCGGAAGCCGCTCAGGTACACGCAGCAGCCGTCGAGGAAGGTGCCCGCCTTCTTGGCCTGTCGCGGGCAAATCTCGGCCAGGATCTGCTGATAGCTCCTGCCGCCGCCGCCGCCGCCGGTGGTGGCCTGCTTGAGCAGCTCCTTGGCGGGGGAGCTGGTGGTGCTGGTGGTGCTGCTGAGCGTCTCGTTCACCGTGGTCAGGTCGCCGCCCATGCGCCGGGAGCCGGAGACGAAGCTGATGCGCGACAGATCCGAGAGCTGCGTTTGGTCGGCACTGGGAGCCGCCACTGCGGACGACCGACTGCCTGTCCTGGTGGGTGTGGATGACTTCTTGCCCGGCCTCACCTCGTACTCCTTGGTGGGCAGGGCGTAGCCCCGGCTGTGGCTGTCAAAGATCCACTCGGGCAGCAGCACGTCCTTCTTGTAGCGTATGGCCGCCTTGTACTTCTCCGTGTCCGTCTTGGACTGTTCGGTGATGACGATGTCCACCACCTGGGAGCGGAAGGCGCGATGGTAGATGCCGCCGTTCTCGTTGACCAGCCGCATCACCTGATCCTTGCGCGCCACCTCCAGGCCGCTGCACGTGATGTTCGCCCCAAAGAAGGTGGGCAGGCGGTACTTGTCGAAGTCCGGGTCGCTGGCCCTGATCCCCTCGCGCTGGCTGCGCCTGCTCTGCTCCCAGACGTACTGCACCCAGTCCACGTGCATCACGGGCACCCCGTTCAGCGTCGCCTGCTCGTACTTGTTCGACTTGATGGTGTTCGAGATGAGGTGCGTGGTGCGATGGCCGAAGCTCTGGAAGTAGACGCCGCCCATCCAGTGGATCAGCTGGCTGAGCTCCTCCTTCTTCTGCGGCGTTATACCCGTGGCGGACACCTGCAGGTCGCGCATGGCCGTCGTATAGATGGCACTGCTGCCGAGGGGAATGGGCTCGTTGTTGTGCAGGCACGTCAGCAGGCATGGCGGCCCCAGGACGAGGGCCTTCGTCTGCTGCAGCTGCACAAAGAAGTCGCCCTCGAACTGGGCCAGGACGAACACATCCTTCTTGGTCAGCTTGCCGGCTGCTATCAGGGGATATCCCTCGCTGGGCTTTATTTGTCGGATCTGGGTCTCGGCCAGCTGCTGGCCGAGCAGCTCCAGCGACGCCTCGAACTGCAGCAGAGTGTCCCCCGCAGCATCGCCGCCCGGCTTTAGGTTATTCACGAAATACGCGCAGATGGATTCATCCAGGCTCATGCTCATCGTCGTGTGATGTGGTGTCGTCTTCTCTGTCGAAGTGAATTTTGTCCCAGACTTTTTGCAATTTGCGAAATGCTATTTTGGCGGCGTTTTTTGTGACCCTAGTGATAGCACCTCTCGATAGAAGAAGAACACTCGATATATTCTGCAACACCGAAAATCGAATATGTCAGCTAGCGAATGATATCGATATTTTGGTATTCATTGACTATTCCAACAACGGTCACACTGATTGGTGAAAGAAAGCAAAAAAAAAAAGAAATCAAAGGAAAAGTAAACCAACCGAGGAAAAAGCCAAGAATTGGGGAATAATAATAGCCAAGAGCGGATCCATAGCATCCGAGGCACCCATCGAAATGGGCAACTTTGTGAGCAGGCAGAATGCGGCGGTGGAGGAGGCTGATCCGAGCACAAATCATGCCTACAAGTACCCACCGCGAATGGGCAACTTCTTTGGCACCCACTTCATCATGGGCGGCGAGCGCTTCGACACACCGCAGCCAGAGTCATACCTGTTCGGTGAGAACGCCGATCTGAACTTTCTGGGCAACCGACCCACCGCCTTCCCCTATCCGCCGCCGCAGCCCAATGAGCCGACGAAGACGCTCAAGAGTCTGGTGAACATACGCAAGGAGTCGGTGCGCTTTGTCCGCATACCCAAGGACTCGAAGCTGATTGTGCCCGAGAAGCCCAAGGTCAAGGATCGCGAGAAGGAGATCAAGGAGCGCGTCAAGGAGATGGAGCGGGAGCGGGAGCGGGAGAGGGAGAAGGAACTCGAGAAGGAGAAGGAGAAGGAGAAGGACAAGGAGAAGGACCTGGACAAGGACAAGTCGAATGTGACCATCGAGGATGTAGATGGTAATGTCCTCTGCTCGATGGGCCTGGGCAGCGACGTGGACCTGACGCCACCGCCCCCACCGCCGCCCAGCAAGTACAACATCGAGTTCACCTTCGATTCGGACGCCAAGTGCGCCATTACCATCTACTACTTCTGCTCGGAGGACGTCAGTCCCAGCGGCGTGACGCTGGTCCCTCGCGAGGGCCTCACCTCGGAGACGTACCACTACGAGAAGGGCATCAATCAGTGCTTCTCGCAGCCGACGCACATCTTCAACCCGCAGCAGATGCCCGAGGACGAGCTGGGCTACAGCCCCGGCCGCGAACAGTATCCGGTGGCCATCCACTGTGTGGTGGAGGAGGGCAGCGACGAGTGCCGCCAGTCGCACACCACCATCTGTGTGATCGACCACCATCCGGAGAGCGGCAGCTATGTCCTGCGCGCCCTCAAGCAGAAGATCTTCGTCGACGGCCTGTGCTACCTGCTGCAGGAGATCTACGGCATCGAGAACAAGGCGGTGAACAAGTCGTCGCTGGACGAGGAGATCGACGACCATGGCAGCGAGTGTGTCATCTGCATGAGCGAGACCAGGGACACCCTCATCCTGCCCTGCCGCCACCTCTGCCTGTGCAACTCGTGCGCGGACTCGCTGCGCTATCAGGCCAACAACTGCCCCATTTGCAGGGCCCCCTTCCGGGCCCTCCTCCAGATCCGGGCCGTGCAAAAGGGCATTGCGCCGCATGTGCTGCACCAGAATACGCCAACGTCGACGGGGGCCGGGGAGCCGGCCCCGGTGGACGTGCCGCCCGGCTACATTCCAGTCTCGCTAATTGAGGCACTCAACGGGCCACCGCAGTATGTGGCCAGGGCCAGGTGAGGCTTCTCCTTCTCTTCCTACTCGAAGCACAACAAATAAGGTTTCCCTTGCATATTCTAGGACCAGCGACCATGATATTACGGACTCCGCCGCCACAGTGGCCGCCTCAACCATGACCAGTGGCGGCGACATCAAGGCCACCTCGCCGATCAAGTCCAACAGCCAGCGCAGGCCGAAGATCAAGAAGAACGCCTCCACATGCACGTCGACCAGCGAGGTGGGCACCATTACCAATCAGTCCGGCAACGGCAACGGCAACGGCTCCTCCTCGCCCCTGTCCGTGGTGGAGATCGAGGGGGATCAGAAGAAGAAGGCCAGCACGGCCACCTGCACGTCGCCCACACTGGGAGGAGGTGGAGGAGGAGGAGGAGGAGGAGCAGGAACCGGAGGAGGAGGCACTCCCACAGAGCTGAAGCAGGACAAGCTGCAGATCGTCAACGAGCGCAAGTATCCCAGGTCCCAGGGCACCGGCTCGGGCGGTGACGGCTCTGCGGGCACGGATGACGATGTGGATAGTGAGAACGAGAAGCTGTCGCCACTCCTCTCGCCCGGCAGCAAGGCCAGGAACTTGTCCAGCAAGTCCCTGAAGCAGGTGGTGGCCTGTCTGGAGGCGGAGGATGGGCAAGGCAAGAGTGGCGGCGGCGGTGATGGACCGTCCGAGAAGAGCTCCTCGCTGAAGCGCATCAAGCCGAGGCCAGAACTTAGTGCGGGCGGAGGCGGAGGAGCAGCCTCCCCCGCTGAACCCCAGGCCGATGACTCGGATTATTACACGCCCGAGGATACCCAGAACTCCATACTGAGCCCGCTGTGTCCCACGGATCGGGGCGATCCCCTGGGCGCCGGCAACGTAATAGGCCTGGGACTGGGAGCAGGCAGGAGTGCTGGCTCTGTGGCAGGATCAGCCGGTGTGGTGGTGGGACCTCCCGTCGTCGGCTTCAGCAGTGCCATGAAGAAGAACCTGCACAAGAAGTCCACCTCGGTGGGCAACATGGTGGGCTCCGGTTCGGGAGCGACCACCGTGGTGGACCTCAAGTCCAACAACGTCAGCTCGCTGCCAGGTAAATATATATAGGGAATTTCCCAAGGATTCCGAAGGATTACCTTTGCTTACTTCACCCGCTCCCCGCAGACATGCTCGACAGCCCCATCAGCGGCAATTCGGCGTCCACACGCAGCTCCAGCGACAGCTACTCCTCCAGCTCGTCCACCAAGCAACTGCTCAGCTCCAACACAACCACAACGGCGGCCAACATCATCGTGGATGACAAGACCGCCCTCCAGAATGCCGTGAACGTATAGAGAGCTCCAGAGCTCCCGCTCCCGTTTCTGTTTTAGCTTTGCGTTAACTCTATTTATTCGTAGTATCCATTAGCTTTAGGTTAAATCAATGCTGCTTCCCCGCCCGCAGGATCAAATACATATATTAGGAACGGACGACCATGCTGATGATGATGACGATGCCGGGATGAGTCGACCAGGACACAACACTTAACCAGTATAAACACACACAACACGACTCTTGCATGCCTGTGTACGTAGTTTAATCTAGCATAATGGCTTGGGTATACAATATCACAAATAAATTAAATCAAATAAACCCCTGAATTGTGTGGATTATATGGGAAAAAGTACAACCCGCTTTGCTAGAGGGGGTGAAGGGATACGGTCATCCGACTCGCTTGTAGGTTTTTTTTTTCACTCACAAAAAAGGGAATAAATTCAGTCGCTTTCTTAGTTGCGTTAAATTTCTACATTTTCTGAAACTATTTCATATTGGAAACTCAAAAACATCCATCACTTTTATTCACAATCGTTTTCATTATTCAAGAATATGGCATTTATTATCGGATTTGATTCTGGGAAAATAATATGGCTAATTCTCAGGATAAAGAAGCCAGGTACAAAAAGTTTACAACTAAAAGAGTTTTGTTCATTTTCATTTGTTTATGAAAAGTTAAAATACATTTCTTTAATTGTAGATGAGTAAAAGCAATTTTTACCAAGAAATCCGGTTTTTATTTCCAACATTTTAATTTATTAAATAATTGTTTACAAATACAAAATTTATAATTTAAATTACTTGGCGGTCTCAGGCTTTCAATTTCAAAAGGTTTTTGCATTTTATTTTCCTACCTTTAGTAAAAATTCCGTTCCGGTTTCGGTTACGGTCTTGATTGGGTTAAACCGGTTAAAAATAACGGTTGTGGTACCGGTTGGCCACCCTGGCATTTTGTGATTTTCTAAAAAACAAAAGATTGTTCGAAATAAATCTTAGTACAGAATATTGGGCTAACCAAGAGCTAAACGTTTAGATTTTTGTCAAAATAAAATTAAATCTTGGTATATGTTTGTTTTCACTTTGAATGCGTACGAATGTCGCATTCGACATCAGATATTTACCCATATATTTGTTAAGTTAACGCTACATATTTACCGTAAGGTACATATTAAGTAAATAAGGAACTCGGGTACTTTCCAATAATACATTTTACATACTATAGAAGCCATCTAAATATTTTAAATTTATTTTGAAGTTCATGCGCAATTTTTGTGTAAAAAACTAGTTTTATCTCAAACGAGATTTAACAAATAGAAGGCTTTTTTATTTTGCAATTTATAAATAAAGTCAAGTTTCAGTATTAAATATATGACTATTTTGACCTGTTATCGATGACTATCCTAACCTATTGGCCGCACTATCGAAAGCTTTCGACTAATCAGCCATCGCCGTTGCCATCACTAGAGGTCACAATTGGGCAACGTTTTGTTTACAAAAAAAAGTTTAAACATTTCGGTGGTTTTTCGAGCGGTAGTGACTGGATAACCGCGCCGTGAATTAAGCAGAGGAGTGAGTGAGACGAGAGGCGACGTCAGTGCTGGGTGCCGGAGGTACGTAGGCCGTCGCCGCATCTTCGTCCTGCGATTAAGTGGGTGCCGTCCCTTTTCTTTCCATTTTCCCCGTGCCGGACATGTGCGTAATTGATTTTTTCGGTCAGCGGTCAGCATTATTTATTTACCAACTCGCCCCCCGCCCCCTACTGGAACACCCTTCGTTGGAAAGCCTTTGTTTTCAACGTTTTTCTTTTATTTTTTTATTGCAAATCTCGATAGAAAACTGCCACCGACAACGAGAAACTAAAAAAAAAAACAACACTTTTTGGACTTTCAACATTATTTTCGGGATTAAGTGTAGGTACAGAGATTGGGATTAGATAGGAAACACAGGCTACAGATACATACATACATATATATGAACTATTAAGATAATTTTGCTAATCATTTCCCTAAAATTTTATGCGTTTTGCGTAACAAAGTTCCAACTTGATGCGAAAGATTCGACTACAATTTTGGTTCTCTTTCGAAAACATCGAACTTATCGGAATCGAAATCTAAAGGGAATGGGATATCGATCGGGGGGTTTCGTGCGGTAATGATGGATGCAAATTCTGGGAGAATGGAGCAGGGAGCAGGGAGCGACTCTACTTGGGCACCGCCCCGTTGGACAGGGTGCGGGATTTACGCTTCTTCAGCTTGGTCTTCACCTTGCGCACCAGATTGACGGTGTCCAGGGAGATGCCCGCCTGCGACTTGTTGTTGGCGACCTGCATGCCGCCACCGCCGCCGCTGCTGCCGCCTCCACCTCCACCGCCGTTGCTGCTGCGCTGGAACTGCATGACACCGGACGATGCCATGGTGACGCCCGTCATGCTGCCCTTGGCCTGCAGCGTTCCGGCAGCGTTACGCATGCGCCGGGAAGAGCTGCTGCTGCCCCCCGGCATCTTCGACGGCTGCTGCACCGCCGTGATCACCAGTCCGCCGGTCTTGAACTTGTTCGGACCCCGTCCGCTGCCGCCAACTATGACGCCGGCGGAGTGCATGCGCCCGGCATGCATGGATCCAGCTCCGCCCTGGCTCTTGAGGATCATCCGCTGGTGATGGTGGTGCTGCTGCTGCTGCATCTGTTGCTGCTGCTGCTGCACCGCTGAACCGCCGGCACTGTTACGATTGCGGGCGAACCGCGTCACCAGCTGCGTGGTCTCCGCTATCTTCATCATGCTGCTGGACTTGCGCTTCACCTTGCCACCGGACACCTCGGACACCAGGCCCTGGCCCTGGCCCTGGCCCTGCTGCATGGCCTTGCCATGGCCCATGCCCGCTGTCGACTTCTTGGCCATCTGCATGGGCTTGAAGGCGCGTATCATCTCGCGTTGGTGCTGCTCCCGTTCCCTGTCCCGGTCCCGCTGTGCATCGTCCACCTTCATCAGTCGCTGCGGGTGCTGCTGCTGTCCGGGCTGGGGACGCTTGTGATCCTCCTGCTGCTGCTGCCACAGAAGCAGCTTCTGGGAACAGGCGCTGAAGATACGAAAGTCGTTTAGATATGTTCAGATTCCCCTTCCCATTACTTACTTGAACAAATCGACCTGCTCCAGCTTCTTGGGCTTGCGCGGAGCCCCCATAAAGGCCGGTGGCACGCCCATGTTGATGCCACCAGTGGCTGCTGCTGCTGCTGCTGTCGCCGCCTCCTTGCCGGATGGGTACAGGGCTCGGCCGTGGCCACTTCCACCGGCTCCGCCGGCACTGCGTATGGCCGCAGCGGCAGTGGATGACATCTGGGGACCGGCTATCGAGTGACCCTTGTACCAGGCCAACGGACGTCCGTCCGCGTCCCCGCCATGGGCCCCCGTCCAGACCTTTTTCTTCAGAGAGAGCTTCAGCTGCAGGTCATCCGCCGTGGGCGCATTGCCGCCATGTCGCTGGGGTATGAAGTTGTGGGGAACACTCCTTAAGGGAAGGCATACATGTTAGCTTTGTCTTTCAACTACGGGTGAGGACTCGAACCCACCTTCTGGCCGGCTGCTTGGGCATCCCCTTCATCGCCGCCTTGGGGTCGCCCATGTAGAAGTTGCCTTTGCCCTGTCCTCCTCCCCCTGCATTTCCACTGGGTATTTCCTGCTGCTGGTCGAGATTATGCCAGGAGTAGGTGCGTCTGGCAGCCGTACCACCTCCGGGGCCAGTGCCTCCTACCTGCCTCTGAATCAGGCCCATCTGGTGGCCAGTATTCAGTTCCGGCGCCGTTCGTGGCGTCAGCTTGTAGACATCCATCTTCTTGCCACCGCCGCCGCCCGGAGTTCCGCTCTTTGAGGGCGTCGTCACAATGAGCTCCGGCGGCATGTGTGCCGGCTTTGGTTTCTGCACGACAGTGTCTCCAATCTCTTCGATGTAGCGCCGCTGCAGGTCGCTCTGGAGGAGCGTATGCCGGAGTGGTGCCACAGCTCCGTATCCATTCTGGCCGGCCGTGGGCGAGTGTTCCTCGTCGTCGGTGGAGAAATGCAGATCCGAGCCAGGATCGGTGGTGGGCAGGTCCAGTGTAGTGCGCACCACCTCGCCGCGCTTCTTGGGCGGCTTGCTCCTCACTTTGGTGCGTCGGCTCTGCTGGGACTAAATCCGTTAGGGATGGGGAGATTCGGCGGGGGATAAGTGGTGCGATTAGTGATGGTGCGACTAGTCCTAGGTGGTGCTAAGGTGCGGGCGACTAGGGCTGCTAATGGTAGCACGGGAAATGGTCCGAACTGTGATCTGTTAAGTCCTGTTAATTTGTATCCCTCAACTATGCCCTTTTCTTTTTTTTTCACTCGAAATTTAAAAAAAAAACTGAAATTCTGTTGCTGCTTTGCTTGTACATTGCATAGTTATACTAAAAAAGAAACCCCGTCTTGCGAGCTCTCTATAGAAATGTTTACCCTTTCTATTTGTCGATGGAAACTTTCCTCTATTATTTTTTTCATTCAAAATCTTTTTGAAAAAACTTTAAGATTTAAAATATAGTTTTTATAGTAGTTATCTTTAGAGAAATATAATATACCTAGAGAATAATCTTAATGCCTTCATGTTTTAAACCTTTAAAATCTTTTTCAGCTAAAAATAACTACTATTTTTTGCTATTGTTGCTGCTTTGCTTGTACATAGCATAAGTTTTAGTATAAAAATGATTACCCTTTTGCTGCTTTGCTTGTACATTGCATAAGTTGTAGTGAAAAGGGACCCCGCCTGGCGAACTCTGTGTACATGTGATTACCCATTCTATTTGTCGATGGAAACTTTGCCCTATTCTTTTTCTCACTCGAAATCTTTTTATAAAAACTTTCAAATTTAAAAATATTATTTTTATAGTAGTTCTCTTTAGATAAATATATATACCTAAAGAATTATTTTACTACATTCACGTTTTAAGCCTTTTAAATCTTTCTCAGCTAAAAAATGAAAGCACTTTTTCGCTATTCCTGCTGCTTTGCTTGTACATTGCATTAGTTTTAGTATAAAGGGAACCCCGCCTTGCAAGCTCTGTATGAAAATGATTACCCTTTCCCTACTGCTGCTTTGCTTGTACATTGCATAAGTTTTAGTGAAAAGGGAACTTCGCCTTACGAGCTCTGTATAAAAATGATTACCTAAGGAAAGGGACTTAAGGTAACAATTGGCTATGATTTTTACTTCTCTCGGCACAAACGGTACCTTCTTGCGGCGGTAGATGTAGATGCAGCGATTGGCCAGCCACAGCCGGAAGTTGCGGTTCACCATCGTCTTGTGGTAGACCTCCGGCTTCTTCTTCTCCGTGGGCATGAACTTCTTCTTCTTTTTCTTGTTATTCCCCGGCTTCTTTGGGCTGTTGCCGCCACTCATCTTCGCCAGTCGCCGCCTGGCCTGCACTCCGTTGCCTGCGCTGGCGCTGGTGGAGGTGTCCTGGTCGCCGCCGGACTCTGACTGTGAGGAGGTCAAGCTATCGGTACTCTCCGAGCTCTGGACGAAGCCACCTTTTAGGCGCTTTATTGGCTTCCTGGCCGCCAGCTGCCTACGCTGCTGCTGCTGGGCTGGAGTGGCTGCTGTGGGAGTGGCTTCCCCGGCTGCTCCTGTTTCTCCTGCTGCTCCCCCAGCTCCTGTTCCTGCTGGTGACGTGGGCGTTGGCGTATTATCACCGGCGCCTCGCAGGCGCTTGGCATTCGAGGAAGGCGAAGACGCCGACGCCGGTGGCTTGCTGCCCAACTTGTGGCGCCTTCGCTTTAGCTTAATTAACGTCTTAAATTTGCGCTGAAACAGCGGCGTAAAGTAGATCCTGTCCAGCTCGTGCATGACCTTGCGCATGCGACGCATGCGGAACTGACAGGGGAGTGCAGGCAAGTGCAGTGTGCAGGAAGTGGTAGATAGAGTAGGATGGTGCTTACCTTGCGGATTTCGTGGATCACCTCCGGCGAACTGGGCGGCGCTCGGGTGGGCGCACAGCAAGGTCCCTCCAGATCGGAGGCCGTTATCGAGTGCTTGCCCTCGTTGTCCGAACTGGAGCTGCAGTTGCCCTCGTCGCTGGTTGGGGTTAAGGCAAGTAATGAGGAAGATGGGTTTTGGCAAAGAGATTAGTAGGGCTTAGTATCGGTTAGTTTCGCAGCTTTAATTTTTACAAATTTTAAGTATTAAATTCAATTTTCTGGGATTATTTATCAGAACTTATCAGAACATTTGGCCCAACCCAAATAATATATTATATACCTTAAGAATTTGCTTAATGTATTCATGTTTTAAGCGTTCAAAATCTCTCTCGCCTAAAAGAAAAAACACTCGTTCGTTATTGTTGCTGCTTTGCTTGTACATTGCATACGTTTTAGTAAAGGGGGAACCCCGTCTTGCGAGCTTTGTATAAAAATGTTTACCCTTAAAAGGAACAAATTTAAATTAAACTTTCTGGGATTATTTATATTCTTTTGGTTGCGCTGCCAAGAATAAACCGAAAAAAACTCCGGCCAATTGTAGTGGGAGAAAAAAAAGTGAAGCTCTCTGAGAGCTGTTGCTGCTTTGCTTGTATATTGCAGGTAAAGCGTAGAAGAGGGAGCGAGCGAAAAAGCAGAGAGGGAAATAGAGCGACTCTTTCGATTTCATGGATCTGATTTAAACCTACATAATATCCCCCCAAGTATTCTTTTTCATCGTTTACACAAAGAATACCTCAGGGAGAACATTTGATTATATAGGGGTGACGGGGTATACTCACCTTGAGTAATCCGACAGAGGTATATTCAATGGCTCGTCGGCACTAGAGCCTTCTCGCATCAGTCTTTCGATGATTTTGGAACGTAGCCTGTCCTGTTGTTTGAGTAAATTTAAAATCTATTGTAAATGTTAATGTATTTGGATTAGTTAAAAAATCATACACTGGCGCGCGGCTAAAGGAAATTATTAAATATTAGATATGTAAAAATAAACAAGGAACTCATAAGGGTGTCTTGTGCAGGACAAAAGCAAGAAAATAACTAAATAAAAGCGGTACAAGCGGGACTCTACTTGCTACTTGAAGAAATTAATGACAGTAATCAAGTGTATATAATATATATTTATTTCAATAATAAAATAATATTCTCTGGTTATAATAATACGGTTACGACGCTGGCTTACTAACTAGCAACATTGAGAAAACATCGCGATTTATAGTTAAAGTTAGAGTGACTAAAATAAAAGTAAAGAAAGCTCTAGTTACAGTGCCTGGCGATGCTGTGCTGTATCTATATACGTTTGTGCGGGATCAAGTGATATATGATAGAAAGGATAGATATGGACCCGTTGCGTGGATAGGATAGTCCTTTCCACGCAGCTGGGGAGCTCAAAAACATTAGAAAAACTGCGATGCGCGCAAATAGACAGCATTCAAATTAATTCAATTCAATTATTGATCGGAAACAATGTAGGAATATATAGATATATGTCCAGAGATACACGCTGGTATGCCCGTCATATATATTCATATTCAGGGGGACTCTGGCCGATGTGTGGGACTCCGGCTCTGAATGGTTTAGTGTTCTCTCTATGCAGGGGCGCCACGTAAATCGCTGTTTATTTAAAATCGCCTGAAAAGGCTGTCCAAAAGTATGCACTCAAATTTTGTAGCATACTCTTAAGCCGCTTCTCTAGGCATTTCAAATCCACAGCAATTTCCGTCGCATCCCGGACAGTGTCTGGTATATAAATGTATGTGGAAATGGTTTCTGGGTCAGCACAGCAGCGTTTTATCGACACAGTTTTTTTTAAGGCAGCGACAACAGTTGCGATTGATTGCGATTACAATTACGCATTACGATTAACAATTAACAATTTACGATTAACGATTACGAAAGTCAACGATAACGGGGCGACGGGTTGCGTTCTGTGTGTGTGTGTATATCGATAATCAATATTGTGAGAGGAGGCGGAAGACACTTCCTAGGAGACACTCTTCTCCACAGAACGCTTCACTTTCAGTTTGTCGTTCATTATACATCCCTGATCGGCCATTTTCTGTAATTTCAATGCTTTCTGTTCGCGTTTCTCGCGTTTTCTTATCTTTTTGATTTGCCTAAATAACTTTGCGTGCCGCTTTACTTTGTTCGGGTTCTCATCGCAGTAGTCCAACAGTGTCTCGCAAAATGCTCGTCCCATGTGCTCGTAGTCCTGCAAATGAGTGTTATGGTACACACCTTTTCGGGGATCGAACTGGACGCAGAGCTGACTCACCTGCGTGCTAAAGTGCGTGCCCTTGCGGGATCCCAGGGAGGAGCCGCCAAAGGAGGCCTCGATCGTATAGCTGTTGGTTATGCCCAGCATCCAGACGACGATGCGTCCAGTGCCCTCCTTGCTGCGCTGGATCTTGAACTTGCAGCTCTCGAAGGAGAACTGTGGGTCGGACAAATGATCAAGATTATTATATGACCAAGAGCTGCCTTTTATACTATATTTAAACTCACACGATCCGCACTGTTCTTGTGCAGCATCAGTGGAAAGACCTGCTCGGTGAGCTTCTTCTCCGGATTCCGCTTGTTCTCACAGCCATATATGAATATATTGTGCTTGCGTGAGTGAGCGTGCATATCACAGTACATGGCCACGCCGCATTCCTCAATCAGTCTGCAAATAATATTAGCAGAGTATAAGTAATTATAGTAAGCAGAGTATTTTTAGGTAGTTAAATCTCTCCAATGTCTATAATTGATGGCAAGATAAGGGGATTTAGTAAGTTTCAATGGATAGTGCTGTTACCCACACAAACAATGCACACAAAAAGTGCTGTTATTAGCACTAAAGGATCTGGTATCCCTGAAAATACATTGCTAAGCGTCCTATATGAGATGCTAAGCTATTATGCACACTTAAAGTGCCGTTATTCACAGTAAAAGTGCTGCTATGAGCATTGTAGTCAATAATATGGAATGTTATGCTGTTTAGCACACTTAAAGTTCTGTTATCAGCACTAAAGAATCTGGTATCTCTAAAAGTACATTGTTATGCGTACAATATACGCTTTAAGGCAATAATGCACACTTAAAGTGCATTGGTAAAACATTGCTATGTGCACAATATGCGATGTTATGCTGTTATGCACACAAAAAGTGCTGTTATAAGCATAACAAGTGCTGCTATGCGCACTAAAAGTTCTGTTATTTCTTTAAGAAACATTTCTATGCTCACATCATACGATGTTATGCTGCTATGAATACTACAAGTGCTGTTATGAGCACTTCAAAGTTCAAAGTTCTGTTATTCCTTTAAGAAACATTGCTATGCGCACAAATGCAATGTTATGCTGTTATGTACGCAAAAACTGCTGTTCTGAGCTCTAAAAGTGCTGTTATGCGCACTAAAAGTTCTGTTGTTTCTTTGAGAAACATTGCTATGCGCACATCATACGATGTTATGCTGTTATGCGCACTAAATGTGCTATTATATGCACTAAAAGTGATGTTATGCGCACTACAACTGCTGTTATGAGCACTACAAGTGCTGTTAAACGCACTAAAGTTCTGTTATTTCTTTAAGGAACATTTCTATGCGCACATTATACGATGTTTTGCTGCTATGAATACTACAAGTGCTGTTATGAGCACTTCAAAGTTCAAAGTTCTGTTATTCCTTTAAGAAACACTGTTATGCGCACAATATGCGATGTTATGATCACGAGGGAAGATTTGTATTATGCATAATCGAAAAAGATAAAATTCAAGACTGATCTCACGCGTTAATCCGCCGAACTCACCTTCTAATCATGGCTTTGGTATACCAAATGGATGGATATGTCTCGCGTATGACCGTGCGGTACTGGCGATTGAGGTCCTTGCCGGTCAGCGAGTTCCGGGTGTTGCCCACAATGACCCCATCCGGATTCAGCATTGGCACCAGCTTAAAAATGAACTTGTGCCGCAGCCGCTTGGCCACCGTGGTATCACCGGTAATGAAGTCCATCAGGCCCTTCATCATCCACGATGCCGGCGTCTCGCTGGGATGCACACGCGCCGACACCACAATCGATTTCTTTCGCTATATATTTCGGGATAAATATGATCTTTGTATGGGAAACTATATATGAGCCCTCTTACCCGCATGTTCTCCTCGTTGGTGGAGGGCGCCGTCACCGTCAGGTAGTAGACATTATTCCCCGCCAGCGTGCGGCAGAGCAGGCGCAGCTTACAGAACTTGGACTTGACGGGATGGCGCTGGATCTCCATGAGGTAGTCCTGCAGGTCGCTGTACGTGTACGGGTAGCTGTGGGCAAAGAACACGGTGTCGTCGTCATGCTCGAACTCAATGGTGAAGGTCAGCGTGTACGTCGAGTTGTCCTCGTCGTCCTCATTGGCGCTGTTGCTGGCACTCCTGTTGGGGGAAGTAAATAATAATTTAAAGGGGAGAGTATAGTTGGTACCCTTACTCATCATCGTTGCGATAGTAGCAGATGTTGTCGCCGCATCGCCGCCAGCCCTCGCTCTTCTCCTTGGCGCCCAGCGTGGAGTACATGACCGGCTGCATGCCATCATTGTAGAGGCTGTCCGACTTGACCAGGTTGACGATCGAGAAGCGATAGAGCATCTTGCGCCGGGTGCGACGGACACGGAAGTAGAACCACTGCTTGGAGCGACTGGTGTAGAGATCGGGACGCAGGTAGAGCTCGTAGTAGGTGGGCGTGATCTGCACCGCCTTGGCCAGGTTGCCGCTCTCGAAGCGTGACTCGAACTCCAGGCCGTCGTACTCCTCGGGATTCATCGGATGGCAGTTGGTCACGAAGCGGGCCCCGCCGACCGCCGATCGGCTGAACTGTGCTTGGGATAAATCAAAGGACAAAGAGGATTGCGACGAGGCGAGTGTATCCTGGTTAGTGCTCATCGAATTCATGGTACTCGTCGACGTTGTCGTCTCCTGGCTGGCCATCGGGAACAGCAGCTGCTGCTGCTCCTCCTTGCTCAGCCGGAAGGCGTCGTTCCCGCCGACACTGGAGGTGGTGCTAGTAGTGCCCATTCCCATTCCCATGCACGTTTCCATGCCCATGCCCATGCCCATCATTTCTAAGGCCCTGGCCTCTTCGTGGCTATTTATGTGATCCTCTAGGTCGCGATGCCGCCTCCTGGCCATCGCCGCCGCTGAGGCAGCCGCTGATGCTGCCGCCGCCGCTAGTATGGCCGCATGGCTGTTGGGCCTCGCAGAGGTTCCTCCTCCTCCGCCTGCTCCTCTTTTCTTGCCCTGCTGCAGCTGCTGACCACTAGCTGTGGGCAGGCGGGAGGATTGGGTTATTGTCGGAGGTCAAAGTAGGGACAAAAAGAGTGTTACTTTAATCCTAATCTTACAAAGTGGAAAAGCTTTCTACATCTTTCTAAATTTATATATAAGCTCTTTCTGCTTTAATTTGTCAAAGCTTAGTCAAAGCTTCGTGAAAAGCCGAAAAGCTTAGGGCCCGCAGGTGCTCTGCATGGACAACTCTGACTTAAGAGATTTGTTTGGGCCTAAGTTCAATATAGTTTTTATATTTATAAACTCTTTCTGCTTTGCTTCGTCAAAGCTTCGTGAAATGCCGAAAGACTTTGGACCCGCAGATGCTCTGCTTGGGTAACTCTGACTTAAGAGATTTGTTTGGGAAGGATTTTACTCTTTTTGCAAGGAATAAGCAAGGAATTGAACTAGTTTAAGCATTAGAAAAATAAATAAACAAAGAGGTATTATTGCAGCCTTAGTTCAATATAGTTTTTATATTTATAAGCTCTTTCTGCTTTGCTTCGTGAAAGCTTCATGAAAAGCCGAAAAGCTTGGGGCCCGCAGGTGCTCTGCATGGGCAACTCTGACTTAAGAGATTTGTTTGGGAACAAATTTACTCTTTTTGCAAGGAAAAAGCAAGAAATTGAACTAGTTTAAGCATTTGGAAAATAAATTAAACAAATAGGTATAGGTTGGCTTACAAATAAATCAAATAACTTTGTAGGGAATGTATTATTCGGACAACTATAACCAGTATTATTCTAGCCTAAGTTCAATATAGTTTTTATATTTATAAGCTCTTTCTGCTTTGCTTCGTCAAAGCTTATAGAAAGCCGAAAAGCTTGGGGCCCGCAGGTGCTCTGCATGGGCAACTCTGTCTTAAGAGATTTGGTTGGGAAGGAATTTACTCTTTTTGCAAGGAAAAAGCAAGAAATTTAAGCATTAGGAAAATAAATTAAACAAATAGGTATAGGTTGGCTTACAAATAAATCAAATAACTTTGTAGGGAATGTATTATTCGGACAACTATATTTATAAGCTCTTTCTGCTTTGCTTCGTGAAAGCTTCTAGAAAGCCGAAAGGCTTGGGGCCCGCAGGTGCTCTGCATGGGCAACTCTGACTTAAGAGATTTGTTTGGAAAGAAATTTACACTTTTTGCTAGGAACTGGGCATTTGAAAAATATAGTATTATAATTAAATTCAGAGTACTGGTTGGCTTAAAAATAAGTTCTACGATTTTTAGGGACTGTATAATTCAGACAACTTTAACAACTATTATTCTATCCCAAGTTCCATATAGTTTTTCGATTGCAGTGGCTTAGCCACTCATAAGATGTAACCAATTTGTGGAATTCCCAAACCCTTTCTTACATGTTACATGGCTGCTGCCCTCGTCCCCCACCAGGGTTTCCGTATCCGAAACCGATACGGTACCCAGGCTAGGTCGCTTCTCAGCGCCACCAGCAAGCCGGACTGTAACGCCGCCGCCCGAATAGTCCGAGTCAAGGTCGGACTCCTCGTCCTCCTCCTCGTCCTCCTGCTCGTCGTCGTCGAGACCGGAGCTACTGGTATCGTCAGTGCTGCTAGTCCCGGAACCATCGTTCTCATTGCCCATTTTCAGTTCGACTTGACGATGATTCCTAACGACGACTTCCCCCTCGCCCCCTGCGGTTCGCTTCTTGGGAGAGACCACAGCGGATCTCCTGGGAGAACCTCGGCCACCGCGCTCTAAGGTGGCCTCCAAGCGGGCCATGTTCGGTCTGGGCAATTTAGGGGGTGTCACGGCGAACTTGCTCGATACCTTTTGCGATCCCGTGGCGGTGGTGGTGGTGGTGGCAGACTGGGCAGGATCATCATGGTCCACGAAGCGGTCGAGCACGGCCTTGGCCACCTTCTTGCCAAACTGACTGAGGACGTAGTGCGGCGAGGCTGGCTTGTATTCGCTGGTGTTGTTCTTCCAGATGTCATCGATGTCGCCGCTGGGATCCTTGCTGGCTTCCGATCTGCTGGCTGCCCGGGAATTTCGGGGTGTTTCTCCTCCGCCGCCCCCGGGAGTGCCTGTCTCCTCCTGGTAGCGCTTCTTCTTTGCCTCGATGAGATCCTTGATGATGGCCTTCTCCCGTGCCTCCCCGCCGCCCGAGGTATCGTACTCATCGTCGTCGTAGTAGTCATCGTTGTCGTCCAGCGAGGCGCTTGTCGACCGATTGTCCACGCTGTTGATCATCTTGGACACGCTGCTGTTCAGCTTGACGCGTCCACGGCAGCCGTCGCCGCCACCCCCAGCCAGCCGCATGGGCGTGGCCCGGCTGGGCGGCGTGGAGTCCTGGCGAGAGTCCGAGGAGTAGTCCGATTCATCGCTGGACTCGTCGTCGTTGTTCCCCTTCATCGCCTTGGGCTTTTCCTGCGTATCGGTCGGTGTTTTATTTTAGTTTTCATGGCCTCTCTCAAAGCGGGTTAGTTATTGGTTATTTTAGTTAGTTTATGTCCCAGTTTTCCCCTTGTATTCCCCTTATTTTTATGAGTGCAGGTGCAAAGGGCAGGTGTTGGTTAGTTAGCGACTCTCTCTCGGGTTAGTACTTACATAGTTGACGGCGCTGATCGGGCTGTAACTGAACACAACGATGCCGTTCTCCTCGCCAACGGGTCGTGGCTTCAGCTCGTTTCCGGTTGGAGCATTGAGCGGCTCCGGCGTTCCGGGCACGTACGGAATGTGTTTGATGCGCTCCTCGATGACCTGTCCTCGTCCGAAAAGAGAGAGAGAGAGAGATGGATGATAAAAGGGATAAATAATTGGGAATCATAAGCCAGTCACTGATTTCTCTAAAGGTGTTGCCTACTTTTTGGGGGAAAACTTCACTCGCAAATTGCTGAGAATATTTATTTATTGGCACTTTTCCCACAATTATAGGCCTTAATTATTAATAGTTTTTAATTGTTAGTCCCCTTTAATTGCTATTTTTATAAGACCAATACCTCCCTTAAGTGTTCACCAATTATACACCAAAAGAAAAAAAAACAAGAGTTTATCCTTTCTACGCGTTGTCTTAAAAATATACTTAAGCAGTTAACGAGTTTGGTATAGATTTCATACTTAAAAATATCAAATGTACACTGGGTAGTAAAGATTTTATAGTCTATAATTTCTTGGTGTATTTTTATACGAACCTACCTCAAAAATTCAATAACATCGCGTTTGTGCAGACTAGTATTATTTTTATACTTTCATAGTATTAAATTAATAAGCATCATATTAAGAAATGTGAAATGCCCAAAAGTATAGAAATAGTATAACAATAGTATAGTTTCTATGACGTTTTTTTTTGGGTGTAGGTAGTAATAATAGTTCGATATTAGAGGGCCACACATGCTGTTCGCCAAGTAAAAAGTTCCCATGGTTTTGTCCGTTCTTGACAAGGACAAGGACAATTGGCCATTGCTAGTTAGAGTTAATACACGTACTATAAACGATGTAACAAAGTAATTCCTCTGTCGCAATTCCTATGACGTCCTGGGCCCCAGCTGCCCACTCAACTCGCCCTCCCTCTTTCCCCTGTATTTCCCCATGCTGCCCTTAGTTGAGGCTTTGATGTCATTCAGTCATTCTGGTGTCCTTTTTGTCGTCTTTCGTTGTAATTCTTCCCACAAGCGGCTTGAGCTTGAGCTTATTTGTTTAGCCTTTTGGATATGCTTTCACATGTAAGACAGGCACAGTGGAACGCATCTATGGCGAGCGCTAGCCGAAAAACTTTTTGAAGGGAAACGTCATAAACAAACCTAGATTTGTGTGAATGGAATGATTAACATGCGAGTTATTATACAATAAAGTTTCTGTCCATGCGGAGCTTGTACAACATCTTCATTGGTCAGCACCATTCCTAACTACATTTGTCTGTAGCTTTCTTACTTGTTTTATACAGGGTGGCAAGTTTCTTGAGAATAGATATGGCAACTCTACCCAGCTGGAATTCTTGTGGAAATTGCTCCGAAGCTGCATAAAAAGATTCCCGTTATTCTTAAACTATTGCAAACTTTTGAAAGCGCACACTTTGGTGCATCCGAAATCACGTTGAGCGCCTGCAGAACTTTAAGTTGTCGCATTAATTTTGCATAGAGCCCAAATCCTTCAAATTTCCGCAACTCTTCGCACACAGTGCAAAAAACAAGAAGATAAAACATGCAAAACTGATACACACACACATAGAGAGAGACACATAGCGATTTGCATGCGAAAGAGGGTGGGGGAAGTGTCTGTGTGTGTGTGTGTTGGATGGCTTAATTGAAACATATCAGCGTCAGTTGTTGTTACAGTCTTCCAGTCCTCTCTTTCGTCCTTCTCCCTCCCCCGTTTGTTTATGTCACGTGTGTCAGAAAAAGGCAGCTGTAAATCATGATTTGCGCTTTTTGCTCGCTTATAATTTGGCTTTATTTATTTGTGTTGCGATTGTGTGTTACCAAACTAGCTAATTAGCTTCTTTATTTCGCCTCACGGCTTTCCTTTTCCCTCTCTCGCTGACAATGAAAATTTGCTAAAAGAGAAACAGGAAAAAACGAAACTTTTTTATTGCCCATTGCCAATGCCAGTGTCATTGCAACAAAAAAAAAAAAAAAGTCAAGTCAACGCTGAAGGCGATTTATTTTACTTATTTGTATCTTTTTTTTAATTTCACTTTTTTGCATTCGTTATTTTCGTTTTGAACCTCACGGCCAAGCGGAAAGCCCAAAGAAAAAAAAAAACCCAAAGGAAAACCGTAGTAAAGACGTTTTCTCCAAAACTTGACTGACTTCTTATTTATTTTTGCTCTTTTAATTGCATTTACAGTTTGCGCAACTTTTTCACAGTCTGTGTGTGTGTGTGTGTGTGTGTGTGTGTATGGGAGCCTGGAGCCGAAAACAACAAAAGCAAAGGAAGCAAACTAACGGTAGCACGGCGGCGGTGAAGGTGAAAAGAGCGAGTGGAATAGCAGCAGCTAATGTGGTGAGTACGAGGCTTGGTATTTTTTGTTGTTTTCAAATATTTTCAGCTTTAGATGAGTTTTGAAACCAGAAAAGGCTACTTCAGGCCTTCGTTTGAATTTCTAATTGGGTTTTTTCATTAGCAGCCGAATCGATCTAGACATGTCTTTCTGTCCGTTTCTCACAGTTTCAGAGTTATTTTGATAGATTTTTCCAATAGCCTATCGAAATCGAAGCATATGTTACTTATTAAATCTCTGCAAATTTGTATGACCGAAAACCTGGAAAACTCGGGAAAAACTTCTGTGTTTTTAAATAGAAATGTTTTATACTTCTTCGGAATTTTTTGTTTTGTTTTTGAATTGCTTAAAATTGGTAGACTATATCCTATAGCTGGACCAAATGGGTATTCTTCCCAAAGCTTTCTTCCTCTCTAGTTATCCAATATTTTCTGTCAATCAACTCAACTTTGTTTAATTGCAGTTTCAGATTTATCACTTAAATCGCACTTCTCAACTTGATTACTTATTTAGATATTTGTCAAATTTAAATTGCCTTGTCGTCTCTCGCTTTCGAGTTGAATTTCAATTTAAATTTTAATTGCGACCATTTCATGTCCCTTCCATTCAGAGTTCAGAATTTTAAATCCTTGCGGCGCTGAGGGTCATTTTGTTTTTGTTCTGGTTGTGCTTTTGGTTTTTGGTTGGTTGCTCCCTTCAAGCCACGTTAATTGACAGGGAAATGTTGGTGGTTGGTGGTGGGGCTTCCTTTTGTTTTCCCCCGATTCACCCAAATTGCGCCACAACAAATTGTTCAACAATTGACCTCCAATTGATTCATTCGTCGCCCTCCTCGCAGCGCCGCCTGTTTAATCAATCAATTGGCCAATTTGTTGTTTGACCCCAGATCTGCTTGGCCACTGTGGGCCCTCCTCTTCAACCCCATAACGGCAGGCCGCAGACGATGGGACGCGGGGGCGTATGTGTAATATTTGCCCAATACAATTTGGCAGCGAATCGAATGCAAATCTCGAGTACAAATAAATCAAATCGATTGTTAACAATGCTAAATGACTTGGCTAACAATTAGGCAAAAGCCAATAGCAAGAAATAGGGGCAAGCAAAATAAATAAAATCTCAAAGCGGAAACGAAAGTATTTTCATTGCACTTTATTGGCGAGCGTTTACCGCGCGCGCTGCCATGGGTTAAGCTAGTGTGTGCACCTTAGTATTTTTTTCCTAAGCTTTTTTATTGCAATTTGACCTACATAAAAGCCAGCGGAGGGGAACCGGGGCCCTGCCTACGCCTATGCTACGCCAGGCTACAGTCCAACTTTCCTATCCCGAAACTTTTGCACATTAACAGGCTATATATTACTGAAGCTCCCGAATCCTAAGTATCAAAGTTCAAGATTCCCTACATCCCCAATTAAATATTTTGTTTATTTGTAAAATTTTAAATTATTAAGACGAAAACATATACATAAGTCCCTTTCTTTTTTGTCCACTTATATGATAATGTAGCAGCCCGGTAGACAACTTAAAGAGGTCGAACTGTACTGGCTTTTGGATTTCTGGTTGCTCCTTTGAAAAAAAAAAAAAAAAAAAATAGCCGTAGCGAGGTCGCGCTCTCTCTTCCCATTCCCTTTCCCTTTTAACTTGCCACCCAGCCAGCCGTCTTTTTATGTGCATTAATATTTATGAGGCGCGGCACGCATGTCCTGGGACACATCCTGGCAGACAAGGTGCGTGTCAAAGGCATTCAAAACCCATCGTCATCCCTAGGACAGCCGCACACAAAATCTAGGACAGCTCCTTAGCCTCGTCCTTCGATGCCTGTTCGATGTGTGTGCATTGATTGGGCTCTGGGGAGTGGGGATTGGGGATTGGGTATTGGGTATTGGGTATTGGGGATTCCCCCTGTTGTGTTGACTTTGTGTTCGGTGTCTGGTGTCTGGTGTTTATTCTCTCCCTATGCTCTGCTCTCACCTGACACTCCACCGGCCATCTGGGGGCCTGCTGTGAGCAGTCATTGTCCTTGTCCTTCGGCAGGGCGAAAAGATCGCGCGGTTCCTTCAGGCGTGCAACCGGTCGCAGGGTTTTCTCATCCGTGTTCACAACCAGCTGATTGGTCTTTAAGCCTTTCGAAAGGAAACTGCCGAGGAAGCCTGGAAAGGAGAGAAAAGATTTATTTACTTAAAAAATTAACAATTATACTGTTTCACTAAAAGTCGGCAAACTCTATTAAATAGGTTGCCAGAGGACGTTCAGCTTTTTCCAATTGAGAGACGAGCTTTCGCACTCAATCTCTCTTGCGCGCTTTGCCTGCAATGTACAGGCACTAGCAAACGAAAGAGTTTACTTTTAGCTGCAAGTGCAGACCCCATATATATTTTTTTAGTTATTCTAGGGAGTATCGAAGTATTCTCTCCCAAAGAAGAAAGGATAAGGACTACAAGCAATTTAGCTTTTTCCTTGGATCAAAAGGATTCATACCTTCTTCAAGCACTGTTACAAATCTGTATCTGGGATCCTCTGAATGCCAGTTATAGTTATCCTTTGAGGTACCGAAATAGCGAGGAACACGGACCACTGATCGCGGATCTCGGATCACGAGTCACCAATCGCTTAGCTGGAAATCGTATACAACTTTTCAAACCTAAAAAAGTTTGTATTCAATTTGGGGGAAAAAATAAAATAAATTGTTTACAGCTCACTGGGAATATATGTACATACAGATACTGAAAGGTATAGCAAATCGACCGAGATAGATTTTTACTTGGGACTTAGTGGGTCAGCAATTATATAAACATTTGTCGTGCCAACAACCGAAAAAAAAAATTGTCTTTTCTTTCCAGACAAACAACCGAAAGTCGCGACGGCTGGTGTAGGCGCAAATCGCCATTAATATGGCCTAAATGAGTGGGAATTTTCGCAGCATTTTCACAGCGACTCACTGACTTTTGGCCGCGGGAAAGCGTCAACAGCAATTAATTGCCATATGTGTGTTTGGGAGTGTGCGTACCTCTTCGCCCCTAATTTCCCGAAGTAAACTTTTGTTTTGTGCGCGCGCCAAAGATATTTCGCTTTGGAGCATTTTCTTTTTCCTTTTTTTGCCGCTGCTGCTGCAACATATTTTGTTAATTAATTTTTGGTTTCTTTCTTGCTTTTCGGTGTCTGCTTAGTCGGCTTTTATTAGCACATAAAAGCAGATTTTGTTTTTCATTTTTTTTTTCGGCTTCTTTTATTGCAATTTTTCGCTGGAATGGCGGAAAGCGGGGTTGGGGTTGGGCTTAATGTCTAAAGCAACTGTAAATCTTTGCGGGACTTCCAGCGAAAAAGTTTTTCCGCAGCAGCCGGTAGCAGCAGCCCGTCCCCGCCCGCCGCATTTTCCGAGATCCTGTCAAGTCGATTAATATCGCTAATAATTTTCGGCTTCTTTACTTTTTATGTTTATGTCCCGCGGGTCGAGGTTTTAATGGATTCGGTTTTTTGGATTTGTGGCTTATACTTGTGTATATTCTTGTTGGCCTTAAATTTCAGATGGCCAAGAAAGCTGTTTAAAGAAAGTTGAAACATAAATGTTCTACAAGAAATATTAATCATTTAATTAAAACAAAATACACTCCGTTTCACTTGAATAGCACACAAAATTTTTCATAATTAATTGTTCATCTCTCAGCAATGGCTTGATCTAATGCAATGATTGTTGCTGTTATTTATTCGTCTCCTTATCTACTCTCTTCCAACAAAAATTGGAAGTCTGGAAATGTACCGTTTAAATTTACCGTAATTTTCTTTTCAACTTGCTTCGATAATTGGCACCTTTTTTGTTTCACTTGAATAGCACATTTTAGATTTAGTATCATTTCAGCAGCCAAGGAGATTGAATCATAAACGTTTTTTGATTAATTTGTGAATTTTAAACATAGTTTAATCATTTTGTGCAATTATGGGTCGTGGAACGTCACTAAGTCACAAAGAACAGATCCAAATACAAAGATATATTGATTGTGACCTTTCTGTAGCTAATATAGCGAAAAAATTGGAAGAAGCAGACAAGTCGTATACAATTTTATCAAGAACAAACAAAACTATGGAAAAAATATGAAAGGTCGCAAAAGTAGTGTTCTTAGCGACACAGATAAGCGTGCGATTCTGCGGGAAGCCTCAAATTCTCATGACTCTGTGAGCAAGATAAGGGCAAAAGCAGGTGTTGACGCGAGCAAAACTACTGTTTGGCGAGTTATTTCGAAAGCTAAACATCTTAAACGTTTGAAACTTAAAAAAAAAAAACACCGCTTAACCCCAAACGAAAGGAAGCACGGTTGACCTTTTGCCGTGTCAATATATCATGGTGTAACAAGTGGAAGCGCGTAGTTTTTTCTGATGAAAAAAAGTTCAATTTGGAGGGGCCAGATGGCTACAATTATTATTTTCATGATCTGAGGAAAGAGACGCATCAATTGGAGCGTTTACATAGTCGAGTAGGCGGAGTTATGGTTTGGGGAGCCATATCGTACTATGGGACTTGTGAACTCCAATTCTTATCCTCAAACATGAATGCAAAAGCGTATATAAACGTCCTTGAAAAAGCTTTTCCACCATTGGAAAATTTTTTCAATCATTTGCCTTGGACATTCCAGCACGACAATGCCCCAATACACACTGCACGTGTTGTAAAATCTTTTTTAAAAGATAAAAATGTTAAAACTCTGAACTGGCCACCATACTCGCCGGATCTGAATATAATTGAAAATGTTTGGGGATGGCTGGCCAGAAAGGTTTATGAGTCTGGCAAACAATTTTCAACAAAAGAAGAACTAATTGACGCCATTCAAAGGGCCTGGGCTACAATATCCCTAGACTACATTAAAAGTCTATATGATTCGCTGCCCAACAGGATCTACGAGGTTATATCGAATAAGGGGGGCTCAACCCATTATTAAATTAACAAATATATATATATTAATACTCAATATTAAAGAAAAACACATTTCCTAATATTTAAGTTCGTTAAATATACTTAAAAAAAAAAAAGTGCTATTCATGTGAAACAAAATTGTTGTGGAATTTTTTAAGTTTTTAAGTTTTTTGGTTAACATTTATTTATTGTTAATTTAATTTAAGTTTTGTTACTTTTCTTATATTTAAAATTGATTACACTATAAATAGAAACTTAAACATCAGCGAGTTTTCTTTTTGGTTAAAAGATTTCAAGATTTGAAATTGCAAATAAAAGTGTGCTATTCAAGTGAAACGCAGTGTATATATGGGAATGCTACAAAGACTTTATTTGCTTTTTTTGTATAGATTTTTTTTATTATCCAAAGAATAAATGTTTTGTATAGATGATGAAATGGGTTAATAAAAGTTAAAAGTAATACTCGGATTTATTATAGCCATTTGCAATTCGATTTGTATTATAGATTTTGTTTAAAACCATTATTTAAACCTTACGCAAAAAAGACTTTTTCAGTATTTGGCTTACTCAGAGCTGTCAAAAAGATATGACCATTTCAAGTAAACAATTCGCAGCATCCCGTATTATCCCAAGATTTCCGAGAGTTCTTTTTCCCAATTATTTTGGGAAGCTGTCGCGGGAATTATTTAGCCGATTATTTCGTAGAAACATAAGAATGAATGAATCTGTACATATCTATACATGTGCACAGTAAGAAATCGCTTCGGCATTTAAATATTTAACATTTTGTTTATACTTTTAAGTACAACCAATATTTACAAAATACTTATATATTCGGTATTTTTATATAGAAAATTAATTAATGATGTATTTATCTTTGTTTAAAGACAAAACCCTAAAAAATGTATCTATATGTCTGTATATCTCTGAAATTTTAATGTATTATCATCAAAATATCGCTGTTTGCTTATTTTGATATGCAAAAAAAAAAACAAATCAAGTCAAAACATATTGATATTCATCTGTACATATAAACGGATATACAATGTATTTTTTAAGTATTCCCTCAAAATATAACAGTTTCCATAGGAAAAATATAAAAGTCTGAAGATCTTTTATATTTTTCCTATGGAAACTGTTATATTTTGAGGGAATACTTAAAAAATACATTGTATATCCGTTAATATGTCATAATGTTTGTTTGTTTGCTTATGTCTAAGCTTGGTGATCACTTTTTTTCAAGCATTTTAAGGGACAAGAAACCAATATGTTCGCCTGGTCAATTATAATTGATCAAATATTGGCAAACATAATGTGTTTGAAATTCTCTACACACTTTTTTTGTTTGTTATTATGCGAAATGATAAGCGATTTGATAAGCTGTTTTAGTATTATTTTGGTAAGCAAGAAGACCCAAAAGAATTCTTTTTACCGGCACAGAATTGGGAACTGGGTGGCTGCTCCAAACGGTTCCGAGGACGCACAGACGCGAAGAAAGCGAGCGGCAAACAGAAGACGACGCTACACAAAAGTGGGTGGCGCGCACAGCTGTTCACTTTTGGTTGATTTTTGTTGCTTTTTTACAAATTTTTGTGGCACTCGAAACAGAAAAAAAAAAAAAAAAAAGATTGCAAATAGACAAAAAATGATATAGACAAGCTATAGATAAACGATTTGGCGGCACACTTTCCGAATATTTGAGAATTGACGAGTCGCGAGTGCGAACTACGCGCTTACTTTGTTGTTTTCCCAAAAATGTAGCGTTGAAAACCCGATTTTTGTTCGCAAAACAAACTCAAAATTGTCAGCGATTTATATTTTCGAAATATTTTCGAATTTGTTTCGGTTTTGCGGACTGTTTGCAAGTTTATTTTCTTATTCAGCTGCTTCTGCTTTTGTTTGTCGCTTGCCGATGCGCGTTTTCTTGTTGACTAAAACGGTAAACCCAAGCGAATGTGAAATGCTTAAATCTGCCAGCGTCGCTGCCGCTGTCGGTGCTGCCGCCGCTGCCGCCTTGCTGCCGGCGCCGCTGCCTGCGAATATTATTTAATGCGAAAGAGTATGGAAGCCACAAGCAAACACACAGGGTGCGAGAGGGAGAACGAGCTAGGGAGCTTTTGCACTTTCGCTGCCGACAAGCAAGCTTCACGCGGGCGCTCAGCTGTTCTCGCATGCACAGTTATCCTGCTGCGTGCGCGCGCGTGTGTGTGTGTGAGCTTGTGTGTTGTTGCCATTGTTATTGTTTACAAGGGAGCTTTAGCTTAAAGTTCCGCAATGACAGCTGTTCCTAGGCTGTGCGTGGGTGCATGTTGCTCCTCTTGTAATTAATAAAGATAATCCCTAAATTGCTCTGATTGGAAGCAAACAATAAGGTTATATTCGAACTTTAAATTTAAAGTATATTCTTAATATTTCTTAATTTGTATTTTAAAATTAATAAGAACATAATTAACAATTATTAATCTGAAATCCCTACAATATTATCTATAAACTTGTCTGATTTTATATTTGAAAAATTTTAATCTTGGGAAAAATGTTATTTGAGGGCTTTCTTCTTTGAGATCTCCTTGTAAGCTTTTTTCAAGGTCTCCGAGTTTCCATTTGCGGATTTGAACTCTGTGATTTACACTCCGCTCTAAAGTCCACATATGTATCCTTACGCTGCACACACATGCACACACACAGAAAACCAACCAACCAACCACTTGAGCTGCAGCTTAAGCGAAATGACAAAGCTCAATCGGCGCGACCTTGACCTTGCACCCCAAATGCATGTGTTGTTTGTTTTTTTTTTTTGCCTCTGCTGTTGATTTTAGACGGTGCTCCGTTTGCCTTTTGACCGCAATTTGGCGAGCTTATAAATGGCAGTTGTCGCTTGGATAGGTACACTGAGAGTTTCGTTTTTGCTAGCGCCTTAAAACCTAACCAAAAAAAATCTTGTCTTAAAATATTGCTTCAAAATTTGTACAAATATTTACAAGGCTGGTAAGCGAACAAAATGTGCTGTTAATTGACAGATAACTCTGACAATGATAAGTCAATAAGTTCAATGATTTATTAAATTTCCGTATAATAAACAGCAAGTTTTTTCCGAGTGTATTTGGGCACTTGCGCCACGAGTCGATGCGATTTGAGCAAATGGACAAGGACAAAAAATTCGCTTTCATTCATAACAAAGAAACAAAGAGCGAGAAAGGGCCACAAAGCTCGCTCTGTTTTCATTTGTTGCGCCAGCGCTGGCGTCGCTGCCGGCTTCGGTGCCACTTGGTGACGCAGGAATTTAGCATTAATTAAATTTTTATGCTCAAATGCAGGCGGCTATCGAGACCCAGAGATACAGGGATCCGCTGCCCCGATCGCCTCTAATTGCAATTTTTGCATATTATTTACTTAAATTGTATTATTGCCCGTAATATTTATGGCATTTTGTTTATCCCAATCGCAGGCATTCGGCCAATGCCTTTGCAACCCAAGAGATCCCATCGCGAAGCCTATATGTACATATGTCTATATACATATACCTACATACATACGGTACATGCAAGGCGCAATTTTTTTGCCACCCCACAATATTTCACAATTTTTATTCTGTTTTTTTTTGGCTCTCGTTTGCCTTCACGATATTTGTGTTTTTTTTATGTGCATTTTTAATATTCATGAAATCTTAATAAATTGTGTTGTTACATTTTGCTTTTCTTTGTTTGCCATTTCTCCAGACGCATTCAATGGCATCGCCCCCTGTTTCGTTCTATTTAGCCATGTTTAAGGGGTATATCAGTTTTGGGAATGGGTTTGTAACGCTTTCAGAGGGACGAACTTATTAACCGTTTTAGGTACTTTTTAAATGAATATTAATAAACAAATTAAGATTTACCTATGTATGTACGTATGCCAGTATACCTGTATACCAGTTGTATAACAGTGTATGCAGTTTGTATGAGAGCGTATTAACGCTGCTTACAATTGTCTAACGTTTGTATCAATATTTTTGCAAGGTGCAATTACGGTGTATAACAGTTTTATCTGATGCTTATGACATATTACCGTTGCGGAACAGCTGCATAGAATAGAAAAGCGCGTTTACCAATGATATACTAGTTGTAGAGCAGTCATATACGTTTTGTAAATAATTTCTACAATAGATACGAGTACATACGAGTACTTAATGCTGTATCAATATAACAGACTATTATTACAATGGTATAACCGTTAAATAACATTATACAAGATCGACAGATGTGTTCCAAGCTCGGTTAACAACTTTAAAGACATCGTATAACAGCTCCACGAATTCAATTTGTTGTTAAGCTCATCAGCGAATCAGAATTGAAATGGCCATCTCATAATAGCCTATCAAATTGCTTGGCATTAGTATTTTAATAGGAAGCAAATTGCTTCCGCAGTCAACAAGGACTATCAATTAATTAACCTCAGGGCTAGGACATTAACCCAGATACAAGTGATTCCTGCTTCAGTCTTTGGTTAGGGGATTCCCCGGTTCGCATTCATGGGAACCTCCGAAACCCCCCTCTCCAATCCAATCCAACCTGCACGGACACGGTCTTTATGCTATTCGTACTGCCATCAGACCCGAACCGATGATCCCGATCCCAAGCAAGCGAAATTCCACGCTAGGAATACCAAAAATATAAATACCTAAGGCAAGTCAATGAACATTAATGAGTTAACTGCCTATGACTCGGCCTCTGGCTTTGATTTATGCAGGTGAAATATCGTTTATCGAAATTCAATGAACTGAAATGGGTTCGAGAGTCCCCTATATAACATCCAAATATATATGTATGTATGGGTCTATACATACCTGAGGGGACGTTGACAACAGGCAACGACTTTGATTTCCTTCCGACTTGCGATGCCGGAATTTGTGTGTTAATGATTTTGTGTGTTGGCGTTTCCATGACAGCCGCAAAGTGGGAACTGAAATCAAACTGTTTTGCGGCTAATTCTAATTCCCATTTATCCGCACTTTATCCAATTGCAGGAGCGAGGACGATAACCGCGACGGAAGGGAAGGGATCCAATCATCGAGCAACGAATCGCAACGAAAGCCACCTTCAGTTCAACACATTCTCCCAAAGGCTGGCCATGTAGTACAGTGGGACTAACAGTGACAGCGACCACTTAACCACTTAACAACAAAACACCGAGGTGCCCTTAGACAATCCATTCGTACAACTCAACTAACAAGGAATCGAAAGTAAGTAGGAACTAACAATCTATTTATATAAATGTGTAGAGCTATTTTTTAGTATAGCTAGCCTACCTCATACGGTTGCACCTATTGACTTGATTTTTTGGTTTAAGTACTTGCAGGACAAGCAGTTCCTTGTTGTACAAGCAGTATATAATCTTAATGCAGCTAGGGCCAACATTTTCTAACCGAAAATGGCTTTTCTTTAGGGAAACCCATGGTTCGAATACTGGTTACGGTCGTTTTATTTTTATCCTTCTTGATATGAAGCCGACACGAAAAAACTAGACACCTATAAGAAAACAATAATCAACTAATTTGGTAATACGAGTATTTAGGCGGTGTCAAATGGCCATCGGAATTTCGTACTGTTTATATTGTCTCTGTACACGTTTTTGCTTCTCTTTTAATCATAGTTAAACCAACGACATTAGAACAGTGGTCGGCACGGCCCTATTCCGCTGAATAGCAAATTCCTCTGCCGGCCCTCTGCTCACACACAAATACATTTTTTCGCCGCCAGCTGAAAAAATGGCTTGACACCTATAAGAAAACAATAATCAACTAATTTGGTAATACGAGTATTTAGGCGGTGTCAAATGGCCATCGGAATTTCGTACTGTTTATATTGTCTCTGTACACGTTTTTGCTTCTCTTTTAATCATAGTTAAACCAACGACATTAGAACAGTGGTCGGCACGGCCCTATTCCGCTGGATAGCAAATTCCTCTGCCGGCCCTCTGCTCACACACAAATACATTTTTTCGCCGCCAGCTGAAAAAATGGCTTGCATATTGCAAGTCAAATGTATGGCTCAAGTGACTAGTGCATTTTATGTATGAATAGTGATTTATACGAAAGGCATACTTGTGGAACTAGTTCTTAATATGAAATATGTGCTCTTAAACCAAAGAATGCGATCATTTACCTCCACTGGACGTGGTCAGCGTGCAGACGGGAAAGAGCTGGGCCTGCAGGAACTGCACGCGACCGCCGCCAAAGTCCATGGTTGATACTAAATATTTAGATAGAACGTTTCTCGATGCTTATGGCATTATTGGGGGAAGACCTGCGGCAACCGAACGGGAATAAATACAAATATCAAAATGGGAGCACGAGCCCGCTGATTGATTGATTTGATTTCACTATTCCGGCTTCACTTGCTTTTGGCACACATTGAAAAAATGCAAAAACCACTGAGAGATATGTTATATCGCTGGAATATATATGTATATCCTTTGCCGCGGAGGTCCTTATGCAATCACTCGCAAAAAATAAACTCGACGCCGTGCGGAGGAGTTCCTTGGTGGCTTTTGGAGCGGCCACTCGATTCGCATTCGCATTGCGTCGTGAAATGAATGATAACTACTGATTTCACCGAACTGTGAGCCGCAGTCGATAATTCGAGCCGTTGTGAGCCAACTCGAATTTCCACTGCGACTGGCTGGGCGCTGTTATAAACAAATAAACAAAGCCCGCTCACTCGCTCCCTCTCTCGCTCGCTCTGGGCTCGTTGTCTAATGTTCCATGTTCCAAGGAAGTGCAAGGTAGTCCTGGCATTCCACACACATACCTACGGCCTAGTCCAACAGCCATGCCGTGAACATGAATTCGATTCGATGGCTCAAACAAAGCCAAAGGCAACCAGCCTTGGATACGCCAAAAAAATAAAATAGGAAAGCCAAGCACACACAAAACTCCATGCTCCGTGCTCCGTGCTCCGGCGGAGAATGGAATGAATTGGAATTTGTGTGCATATTCTAACGAGCAACAAATGTTTGCCGAAGGATATAGATGTATAAGTAGCTGCAGGTACACCCAAAACAAATCATCATAGAACCTATACGATTGTTACAAGAATTCTATACTCTTGAGTATGAAAAATTTCCTAATAAGATGCTTATTAATTTGATACTACGAAAGTATACATTTTATACTCATCTGCACCAATATTTCATAATAATCACTAACGCGACAAACAGAAAAGCACTAAATTCCAGCTAACGCGATTTGTTATCGAATTTTCGATGTAGGTTCGTATAAAAATAATACTCGAAAATACACAATTGAATCTTTGGAGCATAAAAATTATACTTTGTAGTATATATTTGATATTTTTAAGTATAAAATTTATACTAAACTCGTTATACTGCTTGAGTATATTTTTAAGACAACGCGTAGAAAGGTTAAACTCTTGTTTTTTTTTTTGGTGTAGCGTCTTCAGCCCCCTGTTTCTTCGGGGAATATCGAGATTACCTGAACAGACTTCCTCACTGGAGGCTTCTTCATGCTGTCATGAGAAACATTCATTTACATTGAAAAGCTTTTTACATTAGATTAATGTCATTCAAAATCATGATTCATTAAACATTTAGCTGCTAGACTCTGCCTATCAGCTGCTCTCAGCTGGCCAGAAAAGCCAGCAGCAGCAGCAGCAGCCGTAGGGAAAATATGGTCACAGGGGACAAAGCTAAAGAAAAGCGAAACAAATCAAAGCAAAGCCTCGATGCCAAACAAATTTGTCAAAGTCGCTCCCAAAGCAGCAGCAGAGACAGAAGCAGAACCGTGGGAAAATCCATGGGAAAACTTAGAGGCAGGGAGAGACAGCGAGGGGAAGCAGGGGACAGCAGAGAAGCAACTGTCGGACATGAAACGAACAGGTGTCAAGAGAGACAGAGAAAGAGCGGGCGGGAATGAGAGATTTTCCTGCCTATTGGGATTATGTCATCGAAGTGGATGCAGAAAGCGTGCAGAAGAGGAAGAGCAAAGAGTCGAAAATGAGCAGTTCTTCCTCTTGCCTTTGTGTTTTTCAGAAGCAGAATAACAGCAATGATCTTGATCGTGCAATTTATGTGTTTTCTATTTTGGCAAGCCGCCGTGACTGCCAAGGCAAAGAAAAGAAAAGAAACAAAAAAGGGGGGGAAATCTCTCCGAACCGTAAACGCATGCTGACCCCCTTCCCCCTTCGCGCCACACACACACACCTTGCACCGCCCCTTTTGGCCCTCGTCAATCATCGAATTGTGCCAGCGATTAGCTTTCGCCACCCCCACCCCCTTTCCTTTTGTTCCTCTCATTCGCACAGGCACAGTGATCGCTGGGTATATTGGTCAAGCTTTTATTTGAATTAAAAATTAATAAACTAACAAGAATAATGATACATTAAAACGTGAAACTGAATAACGTTGACTTTAGCTAGGATTGGTAACTAACTTAAAAACAGTAAACACTGGCCATAAATTAAACTAAAAACGAGAAAGAAAGCTAACTGCGGTAAACCGAAGTTGGTATACCCTTGCAGTCTGCAATTGGATCATTGAAAATCGAACCTCTTTAGTAATCTTGAAAAAACATCGAATTTTGTAAATTTTACATTTTACATGTATAATTTTACATTTTCATATAAATCGACCGATCGCTTATATGCCAGCTATATGATATAGTGGTCCAATCTTAATGAAACTAAAACCGTAATTCTAAAAGCATAAAGAACTGCTATATCTAAAAATTTATAGAAATACGTTGAAAAACAGAGAAGTACAAATTTTTTTTACATTAATTTCGCCATCATTCCTATGGCAGCTCTAGGATATAGTAGTCCGATTTCGGCCGTTCCGATATATATACTGCGTGCTAAAGAAATAAGACTATGCTGAAAATTTCAGCTCGATAGCTCAAAAACTGAGACTAGTTCGCGTAGAAACCGACAGACGGACAGACAGACGGACATGGCTAGATCGACTCGGCTGGTGATGCTGATCAAGAATATATATACTTTATGGGGTCGGAGATGCCTCCTTCACTGCGTTGCAAACATCTCGTCAAAATTATAATACCCTCTGCAAGGGTATAAAAAAAGTGTGTTCGAAATAAAGTTTTCCATTGAGCTCTCGTTGTCTCGGTTTTTATTCACGTTGTTTTTTTTTACCAAACAAATTTTTAGAGAGAGGCCTATTTTTTGTCATATTTGAAAATAGATAGGCTTGTCAATTCAGGAATGAATGAAAGGCAAGTGATATAATAAGAGCTTTAAAACATAAGTTTTACAAATTTAGAAATCTTATCTAAAACGCTTATAGCCCCGCACTTCCAATGTTTGTTTGCTTTAGCCATTGCCCACTGTAGTGACATTTTCAGACGTTCTCGGCTGCTTTAAACAAATTAACAAATTGCAATTAAAAATTTCCGTTTGCCATATTTTGGCAGCGGCCGACACATGTGTGTCTTTGTTCACACAAAAAATAAAATCACCCGAATCCGAATTCGAGTCCAAATCCGAATCTTCAAGCGGAATAATAATTTTGTGACAGAGATAAACGATGTACACGAATTGGAAGTGAAAAGCGAATTATGAACTTGCTATATAATATCCCCGATGGATATCTGCGGATGGACACTGTTCTGCTTCGTGTGGATGTGGGATGTGCAAGTGTAGAAGCTCTCGGGGGAGTGAGTCAGTTATTATTATCCTAAAATCGCGCTAGAGACGACATATTCCTCTACAAGAGATGGCGGCGACACAATGGAACTATCTGCTACCCTAGAAAATCAATGTACTCTAGCTGAGGATATAAGCTGTGACGATTTTCAAGAAATATAATTAGTTTATAAATCATAGAGAATTTGTTTGCAAATCAAAAATAAGAAAATAAATCAGAAATCTTTTTGACTTTAAGGCTTCCAGTTTTCAAACGGTATTGCGTATTCCATTCCCCCGAAAGGTAACGGCAACGCTGTAACGCTGACTCTGGCAACCTTTTGTTATTTCTTTGTTCCACTTTGCGAGCTATCGCATCAAATTGAAATGAATCTTCATTATCTGGTGACAGCGCTTGAGTGAGCATCTTGAGCAGGTCCTCGTGCGAGTACGGGTGTGAGTGGTGGGGACTGAAACATCTAACGGCACTCACCATTCACATAGTCGCCGAGGACCAGAGAGCATTCCATGTCATTGCATTTGAAGTTGGCTCTCACCACATTCACATTAACGGTGCCCTCTCGCTTGAGCTCTTCCTGCTCCTCCTGTGTCTCCGTCCCTGTCTGCTCTTCCGCTGGCTGCTCTTTGGGCTCCTCTTCCTTCTCCCCAGCCTCATTGTCGCTCTCTCCCGCTTGCCCTCCATTGTTTTTACCGTTGCTGTCATCGCTAAAGCTGCTGTCGCATCTTTCGCTGGACGTGTTATCGCCCCTCTCCCTCTGGCGACCGCGCAGTGGCTGCAGGTGGGCGAGGGGGCAGCGGCGCCGCGTCATCGAAGCCGAGCTCAGGGTCCTCAGTAGGCGTGAGAAGGATGCTGAGACCTCCCTCGCTGCCGCCTCTCTCGCTCGAAAGCTCTCTTCCTCCATAACAAGCACGCACACACGGACAAGGACACGCACTCAGAAAAAAAGCAAGAACAACAGCGTGTTTAGTGGACAGAGATAACGCGCGTGCCTGTCCGGCCTAACGGTTTATCTCGAGTCGAGTCGAGTCGAGGCTCAGGTCGCACTCTTCTTCGCTCAGCTCAGCTGCTAGCGCAACGGCTGACTGAAGCGAAAACCAACTAAACTCGGAGGACAATGGTGGGCTCTGTCGCTGCCGCCGCCTCTGCTGCCTGCCACTCCTCTGCCGCTGCCTTTGGGAAAATTGCGAATCACAGTAAACCACGGCATTAAAATTGTTGCTGCCACGGCGTTGCCTTTGTGCAAGGCACCGCACCGACCAGAAAAGCAACAGCAACAACAACCAAAATACACAAAAAATAAGCGGCGAAGGCCCAGGGATCAAGAGCCGATGGGGTAAACACCCTCCAAAACTCAGTCAGCTACAGTTACCACACACTTATCAGGTTACGTTTCGCCAACAAGATAAAACACGATTACAAAGGATGCAATTTCTGGGAAGTACTTTCTCCACTATAGCATTTATTTCTTTCATATTTTATAAGAGAAGACCCTTGCTCTAAAACACTGACAATATGTACTAGTTAAACCCCGAAGTTAAAGGTAACAATACAAGTTTGAAACGGTTTTATACGAGTTTTTATACTTTTCCAGCTAATTTAAGATCTTGTTAAAAGGATGTATAATACCATCTGCTAGAGTATTCGAGAAAACCCAGAAAAAATTTGTTTCTCGTTATTTTGTTGTAGGCCTACTACACGTGGCAGAGGGGGGCACTGTAACCCCTTCGAAGCCACTCCCACGTCAAAAAAAAAGTAAGAGGGGAAACCCCAAGCCCGCCCTGTGCAACTCCGCTGTGATTAACATAAATTGCGCACGACATGGGCTATAAACAGCGCAACAAAGTCCCTGCCCCCAAAAAACCACCGCCCACTCCAGCTCCCAACCCCCCGTCCCCCCCTTTAGCTGGCTTTGTTTAGCAATTTTAAAATATAAAAACAATAAAAAATATGCTTGCTAAATCCCGTATGAGCCGGGACAAATGCTCATGTGGTCCTGGGTACTCCTTCTCCTTTTACCATTGAAATCCAGCAATTTCCCTTGCTTTTCTGTTGCCTACATTTGGGGCGCGTGAACGATTGCCATCAGTGGTGCCGAAATTCGAGAAGAAAACGCAATATATCGACTCATAATGGCATCATTTAAACTGATTTGTAAGTCTTGGTTTATGGCAACAGAAGTGATTAAATAAATTACCTAGAAATTATCAATTATTTCTTACAGAATTGCACATTTATTTATTGGCGACGAGCTGTTAAAATTCTTAATCCCATTGCTCAGATTCAGCTTGGTTTGGCATCAAGGAACATTTCCCAAAACCATTTGACATTAATGTACAATTTGAATTTAGCCTTAAGGCACTTTAAAGTCACTTGGCGATGACAGATTGTCGCGATTTCGAAATGCAATTTTGCAAAGAAACAAAACAAGATCACAAGAATCAAAGCATATATATATAGGAAATTTATGAACAATTTAGAAGAGATTGATAGCCAAATATTGGCAATGGAAATAGCTGATTTGGCAATTCTGTTCACATCCCACCCGGCGGCAGCTCTCTTTCTAGTTTTATGCCGCGCTATTTGTGTGTTTTGCATGGCGGCCCGCTTGGCACCAATTTTTCAGCTCTGGGCTTTAGCAGTTGTTTTTGCCGGAGATGGAGACGATGTCGGCTTATTGGCATTTGACAGCGGCCTGGCAGCGGCGGGACGTCCTTAGAGAAGAGGTCCTTACGGGCGGCTCAATCTCAATGACTTGGCGGTGGCGCCACGCAAGGGAAACGCTGTATGTGGCGGAATGTGGCACACACACACAGGTCGCCCTATAGACTTCTTAACCCATTTTGAAGAGGTGATAAATCAGTAAGCGTACACTTTATTAACCCCCTTAAATTCTTGAAAGAATCTTTAATCGATTTATAATAGCATTAAGCGATGCAGAATAGTTAATCGCAGAAAATAATCAACGATTGCCAACGTTATCGATAAAAATCAGTTGAAATAATCAGCCATTTCCGCTGCTTGTCACACCTCCATACACATAAAGCAAACCATATCCGGCGGCGGAGTTTCCACGAGGCGTCATATCGTTTTTGTCTGCAATGCGTCATTAGGGCCCGCGGAGGTAACCCAACCCCGGCGTCCAACACTTTGGTGCAACACCAACTCACTCAGTGGCACCTCATATACAATTCCGAATTCCGAATTCCCAATCCTTGATCCCCAATCCCCCAATCCCCCACTCCCCGATCCGTAGCCTTGTGTGCCCCTTCGCCCCTCGCACTCGCTTGCATGTCCTGGCGTTGTCATTTTGCTTCACCAATTGGTTGCGTCTCGGCTCCATTGTTTCGTTCCATACCTTATTCTATATATATAGCCTTTGTTGTGTTTGCTCAATGGTTTCGTGTAGTATTTTTGTATTTTCGGCTGCGGCCGCCCGCAGTACAGTGAAGCCTATCCGCCCGTCCGTCCGTCCGCCCGTTCGTTCTATGCCGCCTTTCAAGTCAAGACAGTGACAAGAGCCGAGAATGGGGCGGCAAAGTGCTTCGTTTTTCTTTAGTCCTTTTTTGTTTTTTGTTTTTTCGTTTTAGTTTTCGTTATTGATATGCATTTAGAGCCGAGCCCAAAATAGACGCCGCCAGCGCCAAAAAAAGAAACAATTTTGCAACTATTTACGGTGGACGTCAGGCGTCAGGTACGTCAAATGCCAGGCAAGTGAGGAAAAAAATGGGAAAACACCAAAAACTGCGGCAAAAAATTCAGAAAGTGGGCGCCCTTTGATTTATTTTTGGGCATTTATAGGTATCAGAGTATCAGCCTAATTGATTTTAATAATCCTTAAGCGTTATTAATATCCCTAAACGTTTTAATAAATGAAACCCATCTTAGTTGGTCTAGCTAGGGAACTTAAGAAACCTGAGCTCTAGGAAACCATTGATTAGCAGCTCTTCAAAATCATATATAATATATATTTATTATATTTATTTTGTAATGTTTATCTATCAACTTCACTTTTTTGGAGAGCTGAAAACTTGTTATTATAAACTCTACTTTGAACTCAGTTCAGGTATATGCAAATGTTAAAGTCACAAATCCGAAAGGAAGGAAGAATTAACATCCCTTTGATCACTAGCTAGGGAACTTTTATATAGAGCTCACAGAAGATGGTATCGTTTCATTCAAAGTTCGCCGAATACCGGTAAAAACGAAATCGAAACAACTAAGATCGGCTTTTTCTTATTGCGCTTTAAGTACGAAAGCAGTTTCATTTGCTGTTTGTTGATTCTTTTTACATTTTGGTCCTTCGAGCCGGATAAAAATGGTGTAGAGGCAGCAAATGAAGCAAACGATCTAACTGATTTTATTATACCCGGTACCCATAGGGTACAAGGGTATTATAAGTTTGTGCCCACCGAGAATGTATGTAACAGGCAGGAGGCATCTCCGACCCCATAAAGTATATCTATTCTTGATCGATTTAGCCATGTCCGTCTGTCCGTCTGTCCGTCCGTGTGAAACAACAGATCTCAGAGACTATAAGAGATAGAGTTACCAAATTTGGTGACAACATTGGAATCTGTTGCACGCAGATAAAGTTTGTTTTAAAATTTGGCCACGACCACTTCCGCCCTCAAAAATCATAAAAAACGTTAAATAAGCTATACTCGTTTTTTTTCGGGTAAAAGTTAATAAATACAAAAAATGAATAAAATAGAGCGGACGTTTCCTGAAAATTTCAGTAAAATCGGATGATAAACATGGGAGATATTAGCAATAAGGTTAGAATTTTAACACACCGCCCTAAGGCACTGCTGTTGCAAGCTGTAGCCGATAGGTGGCGCATTCGAGCCTTGGCCGTGCGATATAATGGCGCCAATGTACATATGTATGTACAATGTAGTGTATGTACATTTTTAAATTGCCTTTTAGTGTGAAGCGCAAACGTTTAGGTACCGGGTATCTTACAGTCGAGCACAGTAGACAGTAGACTTCTTACTTGTTTTTAATAAGTCCTAGCTTAGGTAGCTAGTATGTGAATCTTATTCAGTGGCCGCTATACTTAGGGATTGCATACAACTGCGAAGGGCGCTTCTGTAGCGATTGGTTACAGTTATAAATGGCTTATCACGCTTTGCCTGCAATGTACCAGCAATAGCGAACGAGAGAGTTTCTCTTTTGCCGCATTATCGTTTGGTTTTGGAAGAAAAAGCACCCAGATCCCTATCCATATAAGGCGACTTACCCTCGTTCTGCTTGGCCGGATGCTGCTGCTGCTGCTGTTGGTGGTGATGAAGCTCGCACGATTCCGGTACCGTCCTGTTCTCCTTGTCCTTGACGCCCTTCTGCATGGTGTTTTTCAGGGTTGCGATCTTGTCTGGATCTGGATCTGGTTAACTTTCCACTCTTGTGTCTCTGTGATCTTTGAATTTAGGGTTGTGGCACGCGGAGTGGGCGTGGATTAGGGCGCGCGCGTGTGTGTGTGTGGAGTGTACCTTCGAATAACGATGTGAAGGGACGAGCTTTTTGTGGATGTTTGCGAGTACTGAAGTCCAAAGTGTGTGAGGGGTCGAATCGAACTGTGATCTCGAGGCCTGCTTATGGGTCAGGAACTCAGCTTGAAGTCTACTTCTACCCGGCACACTGCAGGTTTTTCTCTCACTTTGGATTTACTTTTACACTAAAAAAAAATACCTAAAACTAGGGTATTTCAGAGTAAAGGAGGGAGTCTGTGCTTAGTTCTATTAAGATCCACTTCTGACAGACTTGCCTTCAGAAATATGGTTTATTCTTATTAACACCAACCGATACTGTTCTTCTTTGAAATAGCTTGAGATTTTACTAAATTTTTCCCCGAGTGGACGAGCGGCTTTTTTAACACTTGCTAAGCGAGCGGCAAATGGGAAACGGTGAACGGCGTCCGACGCCGGATACGGGGTGACTGGCTACTGGCCATCGCAAGGGATCGGATGCCGCTGGAAAAGCCGTACAATTTCGATGTCGAAGAGGGCAGCGGAAATGGAAACGGAAACGGAAGCGGAGCACTTCGTGACAATGCGACGCGGGCTGGCAAACAAATCAAAGCGAATTAGTTGCATTAGTGGCAGCTATCAGCGGCAAAGCGGAAAACCGGCATGCCGGCAACTCTCTGCTCCGGGATGCGGCGTCGTTGCCAATGGAGAGCCATTGTCCCCAGTCCCCAGTCCCCACTCCCATAGTTCCAGTTTTCGGTTCCCACTTTCCCCGAACCGCTGCCAAGTCGGGAAAGCGGACCAGCTGGCGTGCCAGCACCTAGAGCTATAATGCACATGCGAGTCCATCAGGAAACAGGGTGTCCTTGGCGCCGAGGTCAGTCTTATAGCCGGGAGTAGCCCAAAAGAAGGATATCTTGTGGAGTAGAAAATGTATTTGTATATTTTTGTTTATATTTTGTTAAGGTAAAATCTTACTCGGAACATCAATAAATAAATAATTCAAATAAATAATCAAATAATGTCTTAATATTTTGGCAGCCCTCCAAAGTCGGATTAATCCCAGACCCTGACACCCCTTATGCCAGATAATCGCACGTACTGGCATATTTATCAGATGGCCCCCTTCGCCTGCCCCCTACTGCCGCTGATTTTGTGCCATTAAAATTGGCTGCCAATTGGCAGAAGTTTTATTTTTTTATTTTCTGCTGCATTCCCGCTTTCTCCAGTCTTTTTGTTTCTTACTCCCCCCGAAGCTTTGCCCTTTGCTGCGGTTCAAAGTTCAATGCATTTTACTTGCGACACGCACACTCGCTCGCACACGGTACCCCTTTCCCCCCAAAGAGCACCTGAGCGGTGGTGTTGTTGTGCCCATTTAACCCGTCAGAAATTGAAGTCCTAAAAATCAGCTTAAACTAAAATATTTAAAAATCGAACAAAAATACTTACTGCAGGGTTTCAAAGAGAAGGGGATCAGATTGATAGGATTTAAAGATCTAGGTCCTTATAGAGCCCCGCACAACCCATGGAACTTTCATCTAATTTTTTCGCCTATTAATGTTTTAGTTTTTATTTTATAGTTTGCACTTGAAAACGATAAAAAATAATTCACTTACCCTTAAAATATATTGTATATATAAGATCTCTCTCTCTCATTCTCTTCTCTACCAATCTTTGCCTGCAATGTACAAGCAATACCGAACGAGAGATAAATCATTTAATGTTATTTAATATATAAATAAGACTTATGTCTATTTTAAATATTTATTTTTATTGATTTGATTTATTATCTTATTTACGTTATTTATATTTTTTATTTTTTTTTTCGTTATCTTTATTTTTTCCGTTAGTTTAGCCATTTTTCCTAGCCCAGTCCCCCATCGCTATAAAAGCTTTTTGTTCGAAGTGCAACTGACAGTCCATCTCAGGCATTCACACACACACACACACACACACACCTACGAGGCGAGGTGTCGAAAAATCGTAAACGCAACATTTTCCAGAGTCTTTCATGGGGGCGGCAAGGAGGTGAAGTCGCTGGGTTTTGGGATTGGGTCGGATCCGGGCTCGGGAGAGTGTTCCTGTCAGCCATCAAGCGGGAGAAATGAAATATGCGCGACTTCTCCGGGCCAACTAAATGAACTCTGAACTTTATGCGAAATTTCACCTCATACATGCATGCATGCCTGTGTGTGTGTGCGTGCTGCGTGTTTTAAACTTTTGCCGCTTGGCAAAGTAAATTTGCATAAGGTTTTTCGGCCAAGAGGGGGACGGGGGACGAAGAACACAGTGAACAAATGTGTGTATGCTCAACATCACATGTCACCGTTTTTATCTAAAGTTTCGGGATCTTTTTAAGCTGCTTGTAAACGTGTGAGGCGGCCACGGACAGTGGGTAGAAGCTTATTTCGAGCAAACATAAAGAAGCAAAGATATTAATAGATTGAAACAAAACTATTTTTCATATAAAATCTGAAAAAACAAGGCATTTTTATTTTTATATGAAAAAATGTTTTGTTTAAATGATAAAGAAAATTATTTTTATTTTATTTTATTTTAATCAATTAAGAGTTTCTAAAAACTGCATTTAAATTTTGGTAAATTTCTGTTAGTTCGGCTCCTTCCAAAAAATTAAAAAAAAACGCCATAGATAGGGGGTGCTTGAACGTACATTTGGGTATAAAAATTATGTTGGGGACGCTCTTAGTTTAGTCACAATAAATCTTTAAAGTTTAGCCTAATTCCCATACAAAATCCGTAGCAAACACGCACACTGACAAATTATGAATACACAAAATTCAAGCGCCTGTCTGTGTGATCGTCGCGGTACAGTGGTCTGTGAAGCTTAAAATTTTGGTTAAATTGTGCTTAGCGTTAATACTATATACGAGTACATATGTCGACACTTTGCACACTTTGTAATACGTAGTAATTAACGACTTTTCAATATTAAGACGTACATTTGAGTATAAAAATTATAAAAGGGAGAATTTTATAGTAAAGGACATACAGTTGTATGGGGTAAGAGAAGAGTATTGCTGTGATCGGGGAGAACGTAAAGCAGCGCTGCAGGCGAAACATTTTTTTTGAAAAAAAAATCGCGCGCGCTTTTTATACCCGGTACCCATAGGGTACAAGGGTATTATAAGTTTGTACCAACCGAGAATGTATGTAACAGGCAGAAGGAGCCATCTCCGACCCCATAAAGTATATATATTCTTGATCAGTATCACCAGCCGAGTCGATTTAGCCATGTCCGTCTGTCCGTCTGTCCGTCCGTGTGAAACAACAGATCTCAGAGACTATAAGAGCTAGAGTTACCAAATTTGGTGACAACATTGGAATCTGTTGCACGCAGATCAAGTTTGTTTTAAAATTTGGCCACGCCCACTTCCGCCCTCAAAAATCATAAAACACGTTAAATAAGCTATACTGGTTTTTTTCGGGTAAAAGTTAATAAATACAAAAAATGAATAAAATAGAGCGGACGTTTCCTGAAAATTTCAGTAAAATCGGATGATAAACATGGGAGATATTAGCAATAAAGTTTGAATTTTAACACACCGCCCTAAGGCACTGCTGTTGCAAGCTGTAGCCGACAGGTGGCGCATTCGAACCTTGGCCGTGCGATATAATGGCGCCAATGTATGTATGTACAATGTATGTATGTACAATTTTAATTTGCCTTTTACTGTGAAGCGTAAACGTTTAAGTACCGGGTATTTCACAGTCGAGCACAGTCGACTGTAGCTTTCTTACTTGTTTTCTTTATTATAGATTATTTTGAACAGCCGATTTTTGATTTTGACATTAAACGAAAATAAGGATATGGAAGGTCCTTTATAATTTTATATATAATATAATGTTAATATTAAAAACAAAAAAAAAATTGAATTAAAAAGTAGTTAATTGCTACGTATTTTACGTTGTAAAAATTTTGTTTTATTTATATTTCACGCATAAATGTATTTAAAGTGTGCAAAGTGTCCACATATGTATATAATATTTACGCTAAGCACAATTTGACAAAAATTTTAAGGTTCACAGACCACTGTACCGATCGGGAATTAGGCTAAACTTTAAAGATTGATTGTGACTAAACTAAAGGCGTCCCCAACATAATTTTTATACCCAAATGTACGTTGAAGCATCCCCTATATATGGTTTTTTATTAAATTTTTTGGAAGGGGCCAAACGAATAGAAATTTACCTAAATAAATTAAATTTACCATGTCCCCGCCTTCTTGTTCGCCTATGGAAATAATTCTGTAGGCTTGGAATTATAAAATTAAATTATAAATTATGTATACACGTATACTAATAAATGGTATTTAGTATACATAAATATAGCGAAATTTACATATTGCATACATATTGAGAGAGAGATAGACCTCTCATATTGAAATATGTTGAAATTAAAGTTTTGTACATACTTAAATATATACATATGTAAATGTGCATATTTTAAATCAAAAAAAATTTAAACAAATAAGTTTCGTGAAATCATATTTCTCTGTGTAGCTCCGCTTGGCCCGAAATGCCAAAAGTGCGTCACGATTGATGATATATGGAGCTGTGGGAACCAGGTCCAGGTGGGCCAGGGTGTGTGTGTGTGTGTGTGAAGGAAATGGCCAAAGCACCGGAAATTCCACAACTTGATGGGGAATTTCCGAACTGCAACACACACTGAGGTGGGCTAAGGTTAGGAATTTACCCGAAATAGACAAGTTAACCCTGATGAAACATACTCGAAGTTTGGGAAATGGGAACATTGATACTATAAGTATTTACGTTGACTGCTAAATACGGGTTCGGTTTTAATTTTATTTATTTTTTTAGATGGCCAAAGTAAATATTTTTAATATTTCTAATAAATTATTAGCAACTGCAGGGGTTGAGACACTCCTTCATGCAGTTAGTTTTGAAAACTTAAAAACTATTCTCATTAAAATGATTTAATATTAGGATTATTAAAGCTCAGTTAATCTAAAACAGAAGATAATAAACTTCCCACTGAACAATATTATATTTTATTTAATGTAAATAAATGTTTGATAAATAAATGTCTAATTTAATTGAGTAAAATGCATTTTTGAATAAACACTTCTTGAAACTTGATCCTTTAAGCCAATATTAGACCTGCATTTACTATGTTATGTATATTTACATATATAAAGCAAACTCCCAAAGGGTTAATCTGAAGCGACTCCCTGGGCTTTTTTTCTTTTGCCGCCTTAAGTCACTGCCTCTAATTTTAGATGCCGGCTACGTCAGCAGGCCCATATTTTGGGAAACCGGCGGCCCGGCTTTTGTTTGATCAATAACCCAGATATATGGCCATAACAACAACAATTGGAGCCACCGCAGTGGCAACAAACATGGCTTAAAAATCAACAAAGCCGGAGCACAGACGAAAAAGCCGTGAGACCGCCGAGTTGAATCCGAATCCGAATCGGAATCGCTGCCATCAAAATTAATTGCAGCCGCATTGTGCAATTAATTAATGCCATTTCCGGTTCCGTTTCTTCCAGTTAATAACTGCCGAATTTTCTGAACCAACGACAATAAAAGCCAAGTGCAACAAGAGGAACCAACTCTGATTAGACGCAACAGCAACGACCACAATGGGACGCAAGGTGACCGTGGCGGTGTCCACTCTGAACCAGTGGGCCCTGGACTTTGAGGGCAACATGGCGAGGATACTGCAGTCCATACTGGAGGCCAAGGATATGGGCGCCAGCTATCGCACGGGACCCGAGCTGGAGGTTTGGTAAGTGCCAGAAAGCTAGACTTTTCCAGGGTCTCACAGACTTTTCCCCCGTTTCCCCACAGCGGCTACAGCTGCGAGGATCACTTCCGCGAGCCGGACACATTCCTGCACTCCTGGGAGGTGCTGCTGGAGGTGATGATGTCGCCCATCTGGTGAGTATCGCCTGCCTATACCCTCTTCTCCTATTTATACCCATTATCCGACAGCGAAAACATGCTGGTGGACGTGGGCATGCCGGTGATGCACCGCAACGTGGCCTACAACTGCCGGGTGGCGTTCTTTAACCGCCAGCTCCTGCTGATCCGGCCCAAGATGGCCATGTGCGATGATGGCAACTATCGCGAGTCGCGCTGGTTCACCGCCTGGACCAAGTCGCTGCAGACGGAGGAGTTCGTCCTGCCCCGGATGATTGCCCAGCACACGGGCCAGCAGACGGTGCCGTTCGGGGATGCGGTCATTGCCACCAGGGACACCTGCCTGGGCTTCGAGATCTGCGAGGAGCTGTGGAATGTGCGGAGCAAGCACATCGAGATGTCGCTGGCCGGCGTCGAGCTGATCGTCAACAGCTCCGGGAGCTACATGGAGCTGAGGAAGGCGCACATCACGACGGATTTGATACGGAATGCCAGCTTCAAGGCCGGCGGAGCCTATCTCTTCAGCAATCTGCGGGGCTGCGATGGTCAGAGGGTGTACTTCAATGGCTGCTCGGCCATAGCCCTCAACGGCGAGCTCTTGGCCCGCGGCCAGCAGTTCGCCCTGCAGGATGTGGAGGTAACGCTGGCCACCATCGACCTGGAGGAGATCCGTGCCTATCGGGTAAGCCAGCGTTCCCGCTGCTCGGCGGCGGCCGGGGCGGCCGACTATCCGCGGATTCACTGTGACTTTGAGATGTCGACGCACAGTGACATCTTCAAGACCTCGACGCCGCCCCTCAACTGGCCGAATCATACGCCCGAGGAGGAGATAGCCCTGGGGCCCGCCTGCTGGCTCTGGGATTACCTCAGGCGGTCCGGACAGGGCGGCTTCTTTCTGCCCCTCAGCGGGGGCGTGGACTCCAGCAGCTCGGCCACTATTGTTTACTCCATGTGCCGCCAGATTGTCCAGGCCGTGCAGCTGGGCGATGCCCAGGTGCTGCACGACATACGCAAGATCCTGGCCGACACGGACTACACGCCGGACAATGCGGCCGGACTGTGCAACCGCCTGCTGGTGACCTGCTTCATGGGCAGCGTGAACAGCAGCAAGGAGACGAGGCGGCGGGCCGCCCAGCTGGCCAACCAGCTCGGCAGCTACCACATCGAGATCAGCATCGATCTGGCGGTGAATGCCCTCCTGGGGATATTCAATGCGGTCACGGGTCTGACGCCCCGTTTCAAGACCCAGGGCGGCTGTGCCCGCCAGAATCTGGCGCTGCAGAACATTCAGTCGCGGATCCGGATGGTGCTGGCCTACATCTTTGCCCAGCTAATGCTGTGGGTGCGGAACCGCCCCGGCGGACTCCTCGTCCTCGGCTCGGCCAATGTCGATGAGTCGCTGCGCGGCTATCTGACCAAGTACGATTGCTCCTCGGCGGACATCAATCCGATTGGTGGCATCTCCAAGATGGATCTGCGCCGCTTTCTGATCTATGCCAAGGACAAGTTCAACCTGCCCGCGCTGGAGTCGATCATCGAGGCGCCGCCCACCGCCGAGCTGGAGCCGCTGCAGGAAAACGGGGAGCTGCAGCAGACGGACGAGCAGGACATGGGCATGACCTATGCGGAGCTCTCCGAGTACGGACGCCTGCGCAAGCAGTCCTTCTGCGGGCCGTACAGCATGTTCTGCCGACTGGTGGCCACCTGGAAGGGCGACCTCAGTCCCAAGGAGGTGGCCGACAAGGTGAAGCACTTCTTCCGCTGCTACGCCATCAACAGGCACAAGATGACCGTGCTGACGCCGTCGGTGCACGCGGAGAGCTACAGTCCGGATGACAATCGCTTCGACCATCGCCCCTTCCTGTATCGCCCCAACTGGAGCTGGCAGTTCAAGGCCATTGACGACGAGGTGGACAAGTTGCAGCCCATCTACACGCCCTCGTCGTCGGCCCAGCTGCGTCCGAGCAGCGAGGACCTGCTGCTGTCCACGCAAAGATCCTCGCACCTCGACGACTCCAAGCACTCCTCGCCCCTGTCCTCGGCATCGGCATCCATTGACGTGGGCATATCAACGGCAGCGGGGGCGGCGGCGGCGGTTCCACTGCCAGGCGCCGCCGCTGCTCCGGGCGGCGGGCTCTCCAAGAAGCCCAGTGGCTACTCCAAGGTGCACGTCAATGTTCTGGGCAAGATCAAGGATCGCACGGGCATTCCCGTCTAGGAAACACTCGCAAAGCACTGTTGGAATTTTACAAAACAAACAAAGAACTTTTTTTGCGGTCTATAACTAACTAACTGAAAAAAAAAACAGAAACTATGGTTAAACATTTTTTAAGATCTAAGACTTACATTTGTTAAACTTTAATCTATCCATTTTGTGTGACTATGTGCCTTCTATTGTTCGTAACTCTCCACAAGTTATGGTTCTTAACTCATTTCGATGGATTACTGCCATACAAGGGGAATTGTATCCCAAAGAAAAAAGTCCCGGTTCCCATTTATATCTCATATATAGCGGCATGCCTTAATAGTTTTCAAATCTTTCCTTAAATACCAAAATTAATTCCTTAATTAGACAGTGTGAGCCAATTGGTCTTTTATAATTATTAATTTAATTAGAATCCTTCTTAGGCCTAAATTATATTAAAAAGATGAGTAGCTTGTTGGAACTGAAAGAAATGCCATAGAAATGGCTGTGGGTTCGAAATCATTTTGAAACAGTGTCCAAAAGTATGCTAAGCACTTTAAACACATATTCATGTCGTACTTTTAAGCAGTTTTTCAATTGATTTAATAACAATTAAGCAGAAATCAATTGAAAAACTGCTGAAAAGTATGCTAAGAATGGGATTAAAATCCTTACTTACCGACTTAAGCAGTTTCTCAATTTATTTCAACTCCACAGCGATTTCTGTGGCACTCCTGCATATGGTATGCGTACATTCGTAGTTGATATAGAAATAGGAATTGAGCAACTCGCTTAAAACTAACTAATATTATGAATTTCATATCAAGCACTTGGCACAACGTTAGCTAGAGCAGATCACCATTATCCTGTATAGGTGTAGCTTAGTTTTATTCAAAGTTCAACAGCCTTCGTAGCGTCTTTTCCACTTGGCCTTATCTTAACGAAAGTGTTTGCTCAAGCCAAGCCTAGCACTGTCCAAACAATTTGTACAGCAGCCTTTTTGAAAAACTAGGCAACTCTTTGCCCCTCAATTATAGTTAGAGAGCTCTTATAATCCTATTTTATTTTAGTTGCTAAAAAACGTACATTACACAAAAAGAAGAAAAAGAAAAACAAATTAAATCCCCGTCAATTACAAACTAGCGCACAATAAAACAGAAACATTTAAGAACCATGTATTATCTTTAATAAAAACACGCTTTAACAGGCCACAAAACCTCAGACCAGAGATCCGATAAAGGCATTGATACTAATATATCGTAGCTTGCAGTTGTTATATTTGCGAGATCAGGAGTTAGTTAGTCCTTTTTAGGTACTTATATACATATGTACACTTTATTGTATACAACACTTGCATTAAACACCCAAGAAATTTGTCGAAATTGTTGAAACAATTGAAATTTATATATTTAAATATTAACAGTACCATTTTGGCAATTCAGTTCAGGCATTTTCATGTTATACGGTCCCACAGTAGAAGGGAAATGTGTGGATGCGCTACAGGTGGAAGCTTGCATTAATCATTTATCGATAACTACAGCCATAAAGGAAACACAAATATCGTTATAACCTCAAAAGCTTACAAAAGTTATGTTCTCCAATTGTTTTAAAAAATTCAAATGACATTTTCTTGGGTGCTAAGCGGGGCATCAACATTTTTTGTCAGTAGTAGAATGTAGGTTTATAGCACATTGTGAATTTGAACACTCGCATCGCAACGATTTAATGGAACACTGATTGTAGAGTCAAGGAAATATATACACCAGACATTTTTGTAGTTTCAAATGGTTTGGATACTCGCTGGGTGGTCCTCGATGGTGGCTCGTGGATGGTGTCCCGTCCAGGCGATGATTGTGCGGAATGGCTCCTTGTTGAGGCGTCTTATGACCCGCACATTGCACTTCTTGCCGTGAATGGCGTCCACCCTACGTCCCCTCAGGTGATCGAGCACCATCTGACCGCGGGTGTGGACGCCGGCAAGCTCCACGGTGGCGTAGTACTCCCTCTGGTCGAGAATCATTTCGCCGGGAAATAGATAGGCGGCTGTGAGGGCCGCATCGGGATTGCGCCACCTCGTTATGTCACGTTTCACCATCATGGAGTGCTCCACTCTGGTCAGGAGCTTTACAAAGGGATGATCCGTGGCTCCTCCCAGCTCATTGAGTCGCCAGTCGAGTGTCAAGGTGAAGTCATCATCGTTGCACGGCTCCCAGGGCAGGATTAGAGCTGGCTCCTTCAATCGCTCCAGAGTCGTGTGCGCCGCCTCGGGATCCATCATGAAATTGAACTCGGCGCTCTTGCTGATGTTACCCTGGCCATAAATATTGCCGCCCATGATGTACACCCCGCCAATCTTGTCCAGAAAGGCGTCGTCATAGAGATTGATGCAGTTCGCGAAGTTGGTCAGTGGCCCGCAGAGCAGGAAGTCCACTTGGCCGGGATGCTCGCAGACCAAGCGATACATGGCATTGACGGCGTGTTCCGGCTGCAGTTGCTGCTGCCAGTCGGTCACCTCCGGATAGTCGCCCACGTCGTTGAAGCCATCACTCCCATGGTACCGTGAGGTGTGTGCCCAGGTACGGGGCACCAGGGGAATCGCACAGCCCTTGAAAACGGGTACATCCCTCTTCTCCAGCAACCTGAGCACTCTCAGGGCATTCAGGGCACCCTTCTCCACCTCCGTGTTGCCCTGGACACATGTGATTGCGATCAGCTTGTAGCGCCTTCCCTCGGACAGGTTCAGGTGCTCCGCCCTCAGCAGCAGGGCCAGGGCCCAGGCATCATCTGCTCCAATGTCGCAGTCGAAGACGACCAAGCGCTCCCGCTTGCCGCTGTCCATCGCACCTAAATGGTGATGGATCCGGCACCCGGGGCCTTTTATTTGTTTTTGCAGAAGTATTTATACAATTACGTATGTGTGTATGTATGTGGCTTTGTTTTTTATCTAATGTGGTTTGTTTTGACGGTGACCGCAGTCCAACTTCTTTGTTCTAAATATTTGTTTGTATATGTATTTGTTTCTTTAATTCTTCAGCCCTATCTTCCTTTTTCAACCTGATTAAGACATGCCTGCACCCAAAAACGAACAAAAATCAAGAGTTTAACCTTACGTGTACTACGCGTTGTCTTAAAAATATACTCAAGCAGTATAACGAGTTTAGTATAGATTTAATACTTAATAATATCAAATGTATACTCAATAGTTTTTATACTCTATAGCCGTGATGCTCAAGCCTATGCCCACGCATCACATTTGTTTTTGTAAAATCCCACAGCATAGGCTTTGTGTGAGCCCATCCCACAGGTAAGTTTTCCGATCCCACGGCGCTATACACAAACAATTTTGCACTTTCCTCTTTGTGTTGCCTTCCTATACTGATAAGACCGAGCTAGCCTACAACAATTTCATTGATCTTCCATCATCCTCAAGTGAGTTTGTCCTCCAACCAGGAGATGCCCACAGCCCCCTTGGCCACCGAGGAGCACATGGCTTCCATAGCTGGCCATCACCCCCCACAGTCAGTGCCCCAAAATGCAGTGGGTGCCGAGAAGGACGTGGACTATCCTGCAGCGGATCAACTGCCCGCCCTCAACAACTGGCGTGGCGTTTCGCTGATGTTGCCCTGGTCAAGGCCTTTTCCGCACGCAAGCCCCCCAGTTCGGAGGCTGCGAGCTGGAAACGGCCGAGCTGATTGACCAGCCACATCAGCAGTAGCACCAGCCTCACCGAGAGTACTTGATGTCAAGGGAGCAGTAGGGATCCAGAAGTTGAGTTCTACGCTTGTGTTATTTTAGAACCCTATTCAGTCAGTAGAAGGATCCCAAATGGATTTTCCAACGTCTTCCGCCGCCGCCCCATCCCCGCCAGCTGTATCCGCATAAAACTAAATTCGTTGTTCGATTTTTGATCAATAAATCGTTTAGTAGAAACAAATACAGTTTTACTCAGGTCGAATTGGGAAAGAGAAAAAATGGAAAACATAAATAGTTCATGCGTCTGCTATGGTTAAAGGCTCATACAACCCTGTTGTATTTACCAAGTCAAAGAAGGGATAACCTCTTTGATTCTGTGAGATCAGATAATACTGAAACTAAAAAAAATCCTACATGCTTTGGTTTTCGGAGATCTTATGGATATATATAGGCATAAACTTCGTTTTCAGCCAAAGAGATTCGTTAAAGTGAGTGCTTAAGTCCTGGTCCTGTTCCTTACTTCGTCTTGGTCTCCAGCTAAAATGTTCCCCAAGGATCAGTGTGTCTGGGATAATGGCCTTATCAATCCACCATATCCATGTCCTCCTCGCGTCGTGTTCCTTCTTGATTAAGCTGCTCATCACCCGATGACTTATCCACTTGGTCAGGCGCCATCGCTTTTACCTTCTCTACGATCTCGGAAACCCTATCTGTGGTACTTCTGATTGTCTCTAGCTCGGCCAGCCAGTCCTCTCGGATCTTACGCTGAGCCTCCATTCGTTTGATTCTCTCCTCCTCGTACAGGCGGCACCAGTGCTCCGTCTCCCTGCGGTAGGCCGGCATCCAAGCGACCAGCGCTTCCCTGAGGGCTCCATATGGGGCCTTAACCTTGGGCACTTCGTATCTCCCAAAGGCGGGGCTGTAGATAATGCCATCGAACTCCACTTCGAATTCGTCACCCAGCACGGGAAACACGCCCGTCTCCAGCATCTCATGGCTAAAAAAAAAAAAAAAAGGCCAAAAAGGGATTTAGGATCGTTGAGAAGAGCAGGGAGCTGGGAGCTGGGAGCTGGGAACTTACGTCGGCAAGCGCTCTCTAAGATAGCGTTGGCGTCGTCCGAGATTTTTCTCAATATACTGCGGGTCATAGTGCCGGCTCCTGCCCGCCAGCCTGGCATCCACCAGCACCTTGTTGATCGACGGTTGAAACTCCTGGTTCCGCGAGAGGCGCATAAAGACAATTCCTTCGACGAGGTCCACTTCGGTTATGTGGGCGAACAGTTCCTTGTCAGACACCAGCCGCCGAAACTGCTGCGTGCTGTCCGGGGTCCAGTGGGTGTCAGTGGGATGGACATACGAGAGAGTACCTCGCACGGCCAACGGGGGCCTTTCCCCAAAATGGGTGGAGAGATAGCGAAGGTCACCGGCTGAGACAGAGGCATGGGAGCCGTAGTCCACGTAGTATATGGAGACCGCATCCGCGTCTGGTGGCGGTGCCCCCAAGATCCTGGCCCGGCGCCAGGTGGCTGTGGCTTGAGTCTTAATGGCGCACATGTATCCCAGCTTCAGCAGACAGCTCGGCAGCACATTCAAATAGTCGGGATTACGGTCGTTGTAGAAGGTACTGCGGAAGGGAAATCAAGGACGATGAGCCGATGAACGGGAACGGCTGGTCCGCCAAATCTCACCTCATCTCCCTTTCCATTTCGGCCAGCGAACCGGCGCCTCCCTCAGGCTGCAAGTTGAACCAGAACTGGAATGGGGTGTACACCTGAAGGACAAAACACATATCTCTACACATCGAACGACCAGGGCTATTTGCTATATGTCTTGAACGCACGTGGGTCACATGGATCTTGATGAAGGCGCCGACCTCGCAGCCCTGCTCAAGCGACAGTGGCGGCAGCCTGAAGCCCAAGGAGACGGCATCCGTGGGCTTGTCCACCAGGAACACAGCATCGCTCTGCAAGCAGATGAAAGGAAATTCGGTTGACAGAAAGCCAGAGCGCCCAAGAGGGGAATACGAACCAAGCAGCACTCCGGTATGGCCTCATTGAGCTGCAGGAGAGTCTTATCTTCTTCATCCGGCTTGTCCTCGGCCTCGTTCGGCTTTTGCTGCGACTCATCCTCATCATCCTCATCGTCGTAAGACATAAGCGAATTCTTTGGGAGCGCTTCCATTGTCCACTGTCTGCTTTCGTCCGAAAGCAGAGTCTGGCTATAAAGCCAGCGTCTTACTAGATTTTCGGTCGCCATGTCGTCGAGCTTTTGGAGGCTACTACCGCTTAGCCTCTCCGTCGACGAGTTTAAAGCCGGAAATTCCGGGTCGTACGCCTCGGCTACCTCGGCTACCCCGGCGGCGGAGTCCTCACCCTCGGTAGCAGCAAACAGCTGTTCGTTATCCGAAGTCTGAAACGACCAGAGTGATAAGTGGCAGTGGTAGCACTGACCAAGACCTCCGCACCTGGCTCAGAGCTTTCTCATCTTGTTCATGCTTCTCCTGCTGGCTTTCCTCCTCGTCTTCCTGCTCTGCCAAAAGAAGGGGCGTCTGTTCTCCAGATCCATTGCCACCAGCATGGAAGAATGGACCATTGTGGTGTAGCTGAAAGGGGAAATAGCTTACGGTTACCTCTATAAGACGTTGCATGTACTCCATCCAACCTTGAAGTATGTGTCGGACTGCTCGGGCAGATTCTGGATTCCGGGCACGGACCTGGGATCCAGCTGAAAACAGGAGGAATACGAGGCTTACGACAGTTCGGTTAACGTGTTCCCCTAGATTCCTCACCAGCTTGGGGCGATTCTCTCCCTCAAAGTCACTTCCCGGCTGCGAAGAGGCGGACGAGTTGATATATGTATCGTGTTCCAAGTAAGAGGCCACCGAGCTCATGTCGGTTTCCTTGGGATCGCCATCGACTTCCTCAGATATAGTGGCGCCCTAATATTGGATGTATCATAGAGATCGGGAATTATCTTTAAATTAAAAAAAATCAATGCTCACCATCTTGGTTTTGTCGCAGCTTCTGTCTTCTGAGCAAGATGTCGGTTGATACGCGGCCAAGGAGCTCATTTCCGACTTATTGTTGGCATCGCGATCGACTTCCCCAGATATAATGGCGGCCTAATATTGGAAGTATCATAGAGATCGAGAGCTATCTTTAAATGAAAATACGAATTGATGCTCACTGTCTTCAGAGGGTCCTCGGCGCTTTCGTCTTCTGAGTAGGATGGTGGCTCCGAAGCGGCCAAAGAACTCATTTCCGACTTATTGTTGGCACCGCGATCGACTTCCCCAGATATAATGGATGGTGGCTCCGAAGCGGCCAAAGAACTTTGTTCGGTAAGAGTCTCGGACTCGCGATCGACTGCCCCAGACATAGCAGCGGCCTAATATTGGGAGCATCAGAGAGATCGAGAGCTATCTTTAAGTAAGAAAAGTCACAGCATACCCGTTTGGCAACTGCCGTGGCTCTAGAGCATCCCGAGAAGGATGGCGGCTCCCATGAGGCTGAGCTCCTGTTCACCTCCTTGGTAGCTTTCTCAGTGCCACGACGCTCCAAACTAGTTAGCGACGACCCAAAGGATAACCAAACCTTGTTGCGCAGAGTCTTGAGTCTGCGATCGCGCATCTCTTGAGTAATTATGGCCTAATATTGGGAGCATCTTAGAGATCGACAGCTATCTTTAAATGAAAATAAAAATGAGTGCTCACTGTCTGCATAGGGTGCTCGGCGCTTTCGTCTGCTGAGTAGCACAATTCAAAAGGGCTCCTTTCGGTCAGTTTCTTGGGAATGCGATAGCCAGTCGATCGATCCTCTGAGCCAGTGGGGGCCTATGGTCGGTTGGGTGCAACATAGAGATCAGAAGTTATTGTTGAATGAGAAAAGGCATTGCTCACCCTTTGGCCAGTGTTCAGAGCGTCACAACCCAACAAGGCAGTTTGCGGCAACCCCATAAGCGACGAGACTTCTCTGTTCAATTCCTCAAGCATGCGATGGATTTCTTGCAATCTACGGGCCTAGTGTACGGGTGCATCTTAGAGATCGAGAGAAACCTTTAAGTGGGAAATATGATTGCTCACTTTAGCGGCTGGGTCTTCGGGGGCACAATCTTCCGAGGCATCGTTGTGCGGTTTCCCGGGTTTGCGAACGCCGTCCGGTCGGCAAACGATGGCCTAATAAGGGGTGCATCTTAGAGATCGAGATAACTTTGGAAGAGAAAGATCATAGCTCACTTTTACTATTGCGTCCTCGGGGCCCTCGTCTTCCGACGGGGTGTCGATGTCCCAGAATTCTTGTGAGCGCTTCACTTTCTGCGGATCGGGATCGCCTTCCTTTGAGCCGATGACGAACTAATATTGGGTGCGTTATAGAGATTAAGAGTTATCTTCAAATGATAATATCTTTGCTCACTGTCTCGAAAGATCGTGCCGACCCCATAACGCTGGATACTGCTTTGTCCAGTTCCTTAAGCATGCCAACGACGTTCTCCGATATAGGGCCCTAATACATATATGGGTGCATCTTAGAAACGAAGTTGTCTTCTAATGAGAAAGGTCTTAGCTTACTCGATTGGCTTGGTTCGCGGTGCAGCGACCATCCGCGTCCCTTGGCGTGGCCAAATTATCTCCCGAGCTTTGCTCACCCAGATTCTCCGATTGTCTACCGACTCCCTCTAGCGCAGTGGCGGCCTAATATAAGGATGCATTTCACACAGATCGAGATTTACCTTTATTGAAAAAAAAAAAAAGCACGCTCACATTGTCGATGGCGTCCTTGGCGCCACAACTTCCATCGGACTGATTTGGATCTGTCTCCACACGGGGCAATACCTCAGAGGTGCGGTTGTTATGAGCCCCAAGTGGCTTGGGCTTAATTTTCTTTTCTTTCATGATTTCTTACTCGAAATTTCTTTCAACTTAAAATACATGTACTGCTCCTTGTCGCGTCTAGCACTAAAAGAACTTAACTGTAGTTTCAGACTGCCGATCTGGCAACACCGCCAGCGTGACCGCGCCGATAACGATTAAAAATACTTTTTGGCCCAGCAATGCATACCATAAACTACCATTTCAATTTCACAAAATACCATTACAAAATACCATCACAAAAAATTATTTTTCAACGCTTATTTTTTATTGTTTCTCTTTATTACAATATACAAAACGATAAACACTTTAATTTAGTTCCATATAATATTAATTTTTCGTATTTTAAGAGTCTTTGTGTGAGAACAGTCTTCATTTTACTTAAATATGTATTTATTTAAATTAATTCAGAGTTTTTATTGAACTTAAAAGTAATATGTCTTAAAAAATTAAAATTATGTGAACAAAGAACTTATTTTATATTGTCAAAATGTATGTTTCTAGGTAACATTGAAGGGTTTGGCTGACAATTATAGCACCTCTCAACATCTCTGGGGCCCTGCCTAATGTGAAGCAAACTAGATATATTTAAATCTTTATACCTATTACTGGTTTTTGTTTTAATCGTATTTATTTCAGAAAAAGCCGTTCGCTTGAGGCATTTTAAACCGGCAAAATAGGAAGGCTTTTAAGCTCCGTACTCAGAAACGCGAACAGCGTTTCTAAGCAGTGAGAGAGAGCGAGAGGTCAATAGTCGAGAAACACTTTTCTGCAGCGCTGTTTTAAAGGCCGGTAGCAGACGAACGAACAAAATACCAGAAAATACCAGGAAGAGACACTTAGTATTTCTAGACCGGGGTGACGAACAGAATAAAAAATTTAATAAAATAGGTATTTCTAGACTATTGGTCTCTCACTCTCTAACTTTTTCTTGGCACATTACAAAAATATAGTTCCCGCCAAACACAATAATGTATGCAAAAGCCGAGTCCAGGAGTTTAGAACAGCAGATAAAGTTATAGTAATTAAATTGGTAGAGGAAAATTCAATAATAAGGGATTTGGGCAATATTAAACATTTGCATAAATAAAGGCCTGGAAGGAAATACATACATAGGTTCCTCGATGTCATATTTGGTTATGACTTTGATGAGCAGTATGATATGTCACGCTCGATGACTGAGACGAAGGCTTCAGAAGAGTGTCTGGCTGGACAAAACCTTCATTGCCAAGCTGAAAAAGGACATGTTCAGCAATGGACAGGACCGGGCGCAGTAGCAGTACCAACTCTAACCAAATGTATGCCAGCAAACTTCGAATCATTTCACCAGTCCAACAATTTGATGGCAGCAGGAGTAGCTGCGGCAACCACGGCCACCACCTAGATGGTGGTTATTTCCATTTGGTAAGAACAGAATCACCAGCAACAGCCGGTAAAGCGGCCCTTGTCCTGGTTGTCGATCCAGGAAAGAATGTTGGACAAGTAATAGGGCGAAAAAGAGGCGGTTGTGCATGGTCGAGAGAATCTGGGCGATGGCGTTGGTGGTCTTGTGCGCAAATGAGCTATTCCAAAACGAAACGGCAAATCCGTCCAAAGTGTCCTTCAAATATAAAATAAATAATTGTAAATATAAAACAGCTGATTTAAAATACGTATGATCTCATCATTTACCTCCCAAAAATGCCGAAGAGCGTTTTAAGAAGCGGTCATTCTGGAAAAGGATTAAATCTTTTTCGGGTTGTGAACTGTTTTACTGTCTGCGTACTAAGCTTAAATAAGCATAGCATACAAAGTGTCGCGTATATTATTATTATATTTACATACAAGCATACGCTTCTTAAATATTTATAAAATTTTAAGATACTGGGTTCTACGATTTAGAATTATTAACAAGTACCGATAGTACGAAACTATCTAACATCATAGTTTTCAGCGACGATTTCGATAAGCAGGCCGAGGCGTGACCGTTTATGGTATTTTATATACTTTATTGTATTTTTCGAATGCAAAATCGGATGAAAAGTATTTTTTATCTCATGGTATTTAGTGGAATTTTTTGATCAGTTCATTTTTGGAGATCTCAAGCAAGGCGAAACAAACGCAATCGGTCAAAATGAGCAAGCAAAAGTAAAAACTGCACTCATGGCTAGAAATTTGCAAAACAACAGGCGAGGCCTATTGCAAAGTGTGTCAATGCACGGTCCTGAATCGCTTAAACAGCACGCAGCTATGCGGAAACAAAAAAAATTATTTATGAGAACAATAGTTCGAAATTTAGTCACTTTTTTTTGCTAAAAACCTTCTTATACTGCCGGTTTAAAATGCCTCATGCGAACGGCTTTTTCTGAAATAAATACGATTAAAACAAAAACCAGTAATAGGTATAAAGATTTAAATATATCTAGTTTGCTGCACATTAGGCAGGGCCCCAGAGATGTTGAGAGGTGCTATAATTGTCAGCCAAACCCTTCAATGTTACCTAAAAACATACATTTTGACAATATAAAATAAGTTCTTTGTTCATATAATTTTAATTTTTTAAGACATATTACTTTTAAGTTCAATAAAAACTCTGAATTAATTTAAATAAATACATATTTAAGTAAAATGAAGACTGTTCTCACACAAAGACTCTTAAAATACGAAAAATTAATATTATATGGAACTAAATTAAAGTGTTTATCGTTTTGTATATTGTAATAAAGAGAAACAATAAAAAATAAGCGTTGAAAAATAATTTTTTGTGATGGTATTTTGTAATGGTATTTTGTGAAATTGAAATGGTAGTTTATGGTATGCATTGCTGGGCCAAAAAGTATTTTTAATCGTTATCGGCGCGGTCACGCTGGCGGTGTTGCCAGATCGGCAGTCTGAAACTACAGTTAAGTTCTTTTAGTGCTAGACGCGACAAGGAGCAGTACATGTATTTTAAGTTGAAAGAAATTTCGAGTAAGAAATCATGAAAGAAAAGAAAATTAAGCCCAAGCCACTTGGGGCTCATAACAACCGCACCTCTGAGGTATTGCCCCGTGTGGAGACAGATCCAAATCAGTCCGATGGAAGTTGTGGCGCCAAGGACGCCATCGACAATGTGAGCGTGCTTTTTTTTTTTTCAATAAAGGTAAATCTCGATCTGTGTGAAATGCATCCTTATATTAGGCCGCCACTGCGCTAGAGGGAGTCGGTAGACAATCGGAGAATCTGGGTGAGCAAAGCTCGGGAGATAATTTGGCCACGCCAAGGGACGCGGATGGACGCTGCACCGCGAACCAAGCCAATCGAGTAAGCTAAGACCTTTCTCATTAGAAGACAACTTCGTTTCTAAGATGCACCCATATGTATTAGGGCCCTATATCGGAGAACGTCGTTGGCATGCTTAAGGAACTGGACAAAGCAGTATCCAGCGTTATGGGGTCGGCACGATCTTTCGAGACGGTGAGCAAAGATATCATTTGAAGATAACTCTTAATCTCTACAACTCACCCAATATTAGTACGTCATCGGCTCAAAGGAAGGCGATCCCGATCCGCAGAAAGTGAAGCGCTCACAAGAATTCTGGGACATCGACACCCCGTCGGAAGACGAGGGCCCCGAGGACGCAATAGTAAAAGTGAGCTATGATCTTACTCTTCCAAAGTTATCTCGATCTCTAAGATGCACCCCGTATTAGGCCATCGTTTGCCGACCGGACGGCGTTCGCAAACCCGGGAAACCGCACAACGATGCCTCGGAAGATTGTGCCCCCGAAGACCCAGCCGCTAAAGTGAGCAATCATATTTCCCACTTAAAGGTTTCTCTCGATCTCTAAGATGCACCCGTACACTAGGCCCGTAGATTGCAAGAAATCCATCGCATGCTTGAGGAATTGAACAGAGAAGTCTCGTCGCTTATGGGGTTGCCGCAAACTGCCTTGTTGGGTTGTGACGCTCTGAACACTGGCCAAAGGGTGAGCAATGCCTTTTCTCATTCAACAATAACTTCTGATCTCTATGTTGCACCCAACCGACCATAGGCCCCCACTGGCTCAGAGGATCGATCGACTGGCTATCGCATTCCCAAGAAACTGACCGAAAGGAGCCCTTTTGAATTGTGCTACTCAGCAGACGAAAGCGCCGAGCACCCTATGCAGACAGTGAGCACTAATTTTTATTTTCATTTAAAGATAGCTGTCGATCTCTAAGATGCTCCCAATATTAGGCCATAATTACTCAAGAGATGCGCGATCGCAGACTCAAGACTCTGCGCAACAAGGTTTGGTTATCCTTTGGGTCGCCGCTAACTAGTTTGGAGCGTCGTGGCACTGAGAAAGCTACCAAGGAGGTGAACAGGAGCTCAGCCTCATGGGAGCCGCCATCCTTCTCGGGATGCTCTAGAGCCACGGCAGTTGCCAAACGGGTATGCTGTGACTTTTCTTACTTAAAGATAGCTCTCGATCTCTCTGATGCTCCCAATATTAGGCCGCTGCTATGTCTGGGGAAGTCGAGCGCGAGTCCGAGACTCTTACCGAACAAAGTTCTTTGGCCGCTTCGGAGCCACCATCCATTATATCTGGGGAAGTCGATCGCGATGCCAACAATAAGTCGGAAATGAGTTCTTTGGCCGCTTCGGAGCCACCATCCTACTCAGAAGACGAAAGCGCCGAGGACCCTCTGAAGACAGTGAGCATTAATTCGTATTTTCATTTAAAGATAGCTCTCGATCTCTATGATACTTCCAATATTAGGCCGCCATTATATCTGGGGAAGTCGATCGCGATGCCAACAATAAGTCGGAAATGAGCTCCTTGGCCGCGTATCAACCGACATCTTGCTCAGAAGACAGAAGCTGCGACAAAACCAAGATGGTGAGCATTGATTTTTTTTAATTTAAAGATATTTCCCGATCTCTATGATACATCCAATATTAGGGCGCAACTATATCTGAGGAAGTCGATGGCGATCCCAAGGAAACCGACATGAGCTCGGTGGCCTCTTACTTGGAACACGATACATATATCAACTCGTCCGCCTCTTCGCAGCCGGGAAGTGACTTTGAGGGAGAGAATCGCCCCAAGCTGGTGAGGAATCTAGGGGAACACGTTAACCGAACTGTCGTAAGCCTCGTATTCCTCCTGTTTTCAGCTGGATCCCAGGTCCGTGCCCGGAATCCAGAATCTGCCCGAGCAGTCCGACACATACTTCAAGGTTGGATGGAGTACATGCAACGTCTTATAGAGGTAACCGTAAGCTATTTCCCCTTTCAGCTACACCACAATGGTCCATTCTTCCATGCTGGTGGCAATGGATCTGGAGAACAGACGCCCCTTCTTTTGGCAGAGCAGGAAGACGAGGAGGAAAGCCAGCAGGAGAAGCATGAACAAGATGAGAAAGCTCTGAGCCAGGTGCGGAGGTCTTGGTCAGTGCTACCACTGCCACTTATCACTCTGGTCGTTTCAGACTTCGGATAACGAACCGCTGTTTGCTGCTACCGAGGGTGAGGACTCCGCCGCCGAGGTAGCCGAGGCGTACGACCCAGAATTTCCGGCTTTAAACTCGTCGACGGAGAGGCTAAGCGGTAGTAGCCTCCAAAAGCTCGACGACATGGCGACCGAAAACCTAGTAAGACGCTGGCTTTATAGCCAGACTCTGCTTTCGGACGAAAGCAGACAGTGGACAATGGAAGCGCTCCCAAAGAATTCGCTTATGTCTTACGACGATGAGGATGATGAGGATGATGAGGATCAGCAAAAGCCGAACGAGGCCGAGGACAAGCCGGATGAAGACGATAAGACTCTCCTGCAGCTCAATGAGGCCATACCGGAGTGCTGCTTGGTTCGTATTCCCCTCTTGGGCGCTCTGGCTTTCTGTCAACCGAAGTTCCTTTCATCTGCTTGCAGAGCGATGCTGTGTTCCTGGTGGACAAGCCCACGGATGCCGTCTCCTTGGGCTTCAGGCTGCCGCCACTGTCGCTTGAGCAGGGCTGCGAGGTCGGCGCCTTCATCAAGATCCATGTGACCCACGTGCGTTCAAGACATATAGCAAATAGCCCTGGTCGTTCGATGTGTAGAGATATGTGTTTTGTCCTTCAGGTGTACACCCCATTCCAGTTCTGGTTCAACTTGCAGCCTGAGGGAGGCGCCGGTTCGCTGGCCGAAATGGAAAGTGAGATGAGGTGAGATTTGGCGGACCAGCCGTTCCCGTTCATCGGCTCATCGTCCTTGATTTCCCTTCCGCAGTACCTTCTACAACGACCGTAATCCCGACTATTTGAATGTGCTGCCGAGCTGTCTGCTGAAGCTGGGATACATGTGCGCCATTAAGACTGAAGCCACAGCCACCTGGCGCCGGGCCAGGATCTTGGGGGCACCGCCACCAGACGCGGATGCGGTCTCCATATACTACGTGGACTACGGCTCCCATGCCTCTGTCTCAGCCGGTGACCTTCGCTATCTCTCCACCCATTTTGGGGAAAGGCCCCCGTTGGCCGTGCGAGGTACTCTCTCGTATGTCCATCCCACTGACACCCACTGGACCCCGGACAGCACGCAGCAGTTTCGGCGGCTGGTGTCTGACAAGGAACTGTTCGCCCACATAACCGAAGTGGACCTCGTCGAAGGAATTGTCTTTATGCGCCTCTCGCGGAACCAGGAGTTTCAACCGTCGATCAACAAGGTGCTGGTGGATGCCAGGCTGGCGGGCAGGAGCCGGCACTATGACCCGCAGTATATTGAGAAAAATCTCGGACGACGCCAACGCTATCTTAGAGAGCGCTTGCCGACGTAAGTTCCCAGCTCCCAGCTCCCAGCTCCCTGCTCTTCTCAACGATCCTAAATCCCTTTTTGGCCTTTTTCGTTTTTTTTTAGCCATGAGATGCTGGAGACGGGCGTGTTTCCCGTGCTGGGTGACGAATTCGAAGTGGAGTTCGATGGCATTATCTACAGCCCCGCCTTTGGGAGATACGAAGTGCCCAAGGTTAAGGCCCCATATGGAGCCCTCAGGGAAGCGCTGGTCGCTTGGATGCCGGCCTACCGCAGGGAGACGGAGCACTGGTGCCGCCTGTACGAGGAGGAGAGAATCAAACGAATGGAGGCTCAGCGTAAGATCCGAGAGGACTGGCTGGCCGAGCTAGAGACAATCAGAAGTACCACAGATAGGGTTTCCGAGATCGTAGAGAAGGTAAAAGCGATGGCGCCTGACCAAGTGGATAAGTCATCGGGTGATGAGCAGCTTAATCAAGAAGAAGGAACACGACGCGAGGGGGACATGGATATGGTGGATTGATAAGGCCATTATCCCAGACACACTGATCCTTGGGGAACATTTTAGCTGGAGACCAAGACGAAGTAAGGAACAGGACCAGGACTTAAGCACTCACTTTAACGAATCTCTTTGGCTGAAAACGAAGTTTATGCCTATATATATCCATATATATATATTATTTTTAAGATCTCCGAAAACCAAAGCATGTACGATTTTTTTTAGTTTCAGTATTATCTGATCTCACAGAATCAAAGAGGTTATCCCTTCTTTGACTTGGTAAATACAACAGGGTTGTATGAGCCTTTAACCATAGCAGACGCATGAACTATTTATGTTTTCCATTTTTTCTCTTTCCCAATTCGACCTGAGTAAAACTGTATTTGTTTCTACTAAACGATTTATTGATCAAAAATCGAACAACGAATTTAGTTTTATGCGGATACAGCTGGCGGGAATGGGGCGGCGGCGGAAGACGTTGGAAAATCCATTTGGGATCCTTCTACTGACGGAATAGGGCTCTAAAATAACACAAGCGTAGGACTCAACTTCTGGATCTCTACTGCTCCCTTGACATCAAGTACTCTCGGTGAGGCTGGTGCTACTGCTGATGTGGCTGGTCAATCAGCTCGGCCGTTTCCAGCTCGCAGCCTCCGAACTGGGGGGCTTGCGTGCGGAAAAGGCCTTAAACCAGGGCAACATCAGCGAAACGCGACGGTAATGGTGATGCGATCGGGCATTCTGGACTGGCTTGACGTGGCGTAAGGGGTGCTCATTGGGGGTGGAGCTGATCCAGAAGCGGCCCAGCTGCAAGGGCGAGGTTTTCTCGCGCATGTGCAGCCGCCGCCCTGCTCCTCCACTTCGAACCAACATCGAAAACTCGATAACATATGGCGTTAGCTGGAATTTAGTGCTTTTCTGTTTGTCTCAAGTCTTGGTGCATGTTAGTATAGATTTTATACTTTCGCAGTATCAAATTAATAAGCATCCTATTAAGAAGTTTTTAATACTCAAGAGTATAGAATTTATATTTTTTCTGGGTGTATAATTTTATTTGTATCTTTAAGTTTGCAGCTCTATCTTTCATTCTCAACCTGATTAACGCATGCCTGGAAAACTGGGTTATCTTCCCTTTTTACAATCGACTTTCTACGGGAATTAGATAAACCTTGGCCATAGTTAACTGTATACTTACTTCAATATAATCTCGAACCAAGTCAGGCCACACATAATGCCTTATCTGGTCATAAACCGTGCTCAGATTAGATCAAAGACAAGACTTAACTAGATTACTTATGTACATACATATGTACATAAACTACTGGCCAAAATAATAAGTACATGGGCATCGTGCCACTTTGCTTAGTTATTGCTTAATTATTGCTTACAGTATGACGAAACATTTAAATAAAAATTTGGAGGAGATTACCGCGTTTTTTTAATGCTATACCTGACTAACTATGCTTAAATTTGTCTTAAATGGTCATTTTTGGCCTGGCCAAAATAATAAGTACACCAATTTTACAAAGCCTGAAACTCGAAAAGTATTAAGATTTTCCCACTGTTTTCTTAATAGTAGCAATCATATGATAGTATCGAGTATATTAACACTTATTTTGAAATACTTTGTTGATTCTTTTTGGCATACTAAACAAAAAGTTTGAAACGAGTCACCTCTGGAATCTCATACCGGGGCATCAGGGGCATTTTTTATTGCAGTAAATGGTTCGCATAATGTCTGTTAACATATTTTTATAATTGGGTCACAGTACCAGTTATGCAATGTATCGGAAAAAGGCATGACGAAAAATAGAGCCCCAAAATATTACTCATCCGCCACTGTGATTGAGGGACTTCTACGTGTAGCGGATGTCAAATTTTTTGCCTTTTGGAGTTTGAACATGTCGTTTGGAGTCATTATCAAACAGATTTATTTTTATTCCGGCGTTACATAAAATAATATTCCACTCTCTTGACCCATCTGCTCTAGAGCACCCCAAAATATGTTCCACAACTTTTTGCACCATCTAAAACTTTATTTTCTTGAAGTAACGGACTTTTTAGGGTATGTATTCTGGTAAGTCTAAATTGTAAGATGTAGGGCCTTGAGAGACATGAAAGGTTTAATTTTTGATATACTGACGATGCAGTTGTTCGATGTTTCTGAAAATAACTTCTTTGGTTCTTGTTTTTTCAGTAAGCACTTTTTATTCTAAGGTATTCTGAATACAAGTATATCAAGCGTTTGAGGGTTTTCACCATTTCCCGAAGACTTTTTCAATTTTTTTAAGATTTAATGCATATTGGTCATCTTCAACAGATCAATTTTGATTTGGTTCATCTAAAGTGTTTTTTTCACTTGTATATTGCTAAATATGTAAGAAGTTATTAAAAAAGAATACATTTTGAGCCTACTTGTAGATTAAATACTTCAAAATTGTAAAATAACACCGGTGTACTTATTATTTTGGCCAGGCCAAAAATGTCCATTCAATACAAGTTTAAGCATAGAATTAAAAAAACGCGGTAAACCCCTCAATTTGTATTTTCAATATATAAACAATTGGCATACATTCAAAAAGAATCGAACAATAACTAAACAAAGTGGTACGATGCCTATGTACTTTTTATTTTGGCCAGTAGTGTATGTACATACGTATGTACATTCTTCAAAAATCTTTATTAACCAAAGAACAAAGAGAGTTCTGAACTCTAAACGGAAAATTGTGCTATATCCGCTATATCCGTCTCGGGCAGGAATCCCGTCCACGCGATGATCGTGCGAAAGGGCTCTCCATTCAAGCGTCTTATGACCCGCACATTGGTCTGCTTCCCATGGATGTCATCCGTCTTGTGGCCACGCAGGTGATCCAGCACCATTTGGCCGCGGGTATGGACACCGGTAAGCTCTACGGCGGCATAGTACACCCGCTGATCGGCGATCATGGCTTCGGGGAAGAGGTAAGCGGCCGTGAGCAGGGCATCGCAGCTGATCCACTTCGTGAAGCCGCGCGGGACCAGCATGGATCGCTCCACTCGGGTCAGCAGCTCCACAAACGGATGCTGGACCGCACCCAGTACGTTCAGTCGCCAGTCGAGGGTTATGCCAAACTCGCCATCGATGCAGGGCTCCCAGGGCAGGATTAGGGCCGGGTGCCTCAACTGGGCCAGAGTTATGTGCGCCGCCTCGGGATCCATCATGAAATTAAACTCTGCGCTCTTGGTGACATTGCCCTTGCCCAGGATGTTGCCGCCCATGATGTAAACGCCGCCGATCTTGTCTAGAAAGTCGTCGCCGTAGAGGTTGATGCAGTTGGCAAAGTTGGTCAATGGCCCGCACAGCAGGAAGTCCACTTGGCCCGGATGCTGGCAGACTAGGCTATACATGGCATTGACGGCGTGGTCCGGCTTCACTTCCTTCTCCGCATCCACCGCCGGATAACTGCCCACGTCGTTGAGGCCGTCCGTACCGTGGAAGCGGCCGGTGTAGGCCCAAGTGCGCGGCACGATGGGATTGGCGCAGCCCTGGTATACGGGCACCTAATGGGGAGGCCAGGAGTTAGTTGGGAATTCGGTGCGTGAGTGGCTCCATCTGCTTACGTCCCGCCTGTCCAGCGTGTGGAGCACCCGCAGGGCGTTCAGCGTGCCATTGACCACATCCGTGTTTCCCTGAACGGTGGTTATTGCAGCCACTCGGACGCTCCTGCCGTCGGGCAGCGTCAGCTTCTCGGCCCGCAGCATCATGGCCAGGCCCCAGGCGTCATCCGTTCCGATGTCGCAGTCGTAGACCACCAGCCGCTCCTTCTTGTCCATGCTGCTTAATTATTATTATTTGTTGTTCTTCGCAGCGCCGCCGACTTTTATCGATTGCGATTTCTTTGTTTTTGGCGAGTTATCGCTGCGGCTGTTATCGCTTGTGTTGCCGCCAAAATGAAGATTAAATTTATTGGATTTTAGATTAAATGTTTTATAATCAACTGTAGGCAGCTTCATCTTCATCTTTATATATTTATAAGAGGCCTTTATTTTATATTTCATATGTTTTTGTAAGCTTTTAGTTTGTAACATTATCAAATAAACAATTGTAGCGCCACATTTTGGTAAGCTGTTGGTTGTTGTGTGGTGAGTTCCTTCTGAGTCTCTGTGGGGAATTTCGTAAGTCGCCTAAAGGTGAGACGTCTTGTTGTCCTTGTTGGTCCTGACCGTGCTTTCCCTTAGTAGTTTTTTCTTTAAGTTTACATTCTTCGACTGTAAAAAAATATTTAATCAAGCCCAGAAAATAAACGTACTTGCAAGTTTTGCGAATTTGCCATGTTACAGTAGTGAATATTAGAAACTGCAAGGAAAGAGGCTGCATCTCTACTCACCTCATTCACAGTGCTGCCCAAAATATTGGTTATGGTACAACAATTCTGTTTTCATTTAAATAAGTAATTGTATTTTATTGATTAAATTTTTAAGTACATGGAATATGATTCTTTTTTTAAATCAAGTAAGTTTCTATAAGTATGTAAATAAGCATCAAAGATGTAAAATCCTATTTAATCTTTTCATCAAGTCACTTACCCGGCAAATACTATTAATTTAAGTTTAACTATATTATATGCAATCATTGCAACCAAGCAATATTATGCAGATTGCACAAAGACCTTTAATAATACACGTTGAGTGGCTCACTCCCACATGTACAACTATTCTCGCTCTACATGTCTCGGGGCATTCTGCAAGTGGGCGACTTTCGTTGTGGGCTTTGTTGTTATTATCGCAACGACCTGCCGCAACTCGATTGGCACTAAGTAAGTATTATTAATATATACGTAATACTGGTCCCAGTTGCCCTTCGAATCTCGCCGCCGAGACCGAGACTTATTGAGATCAATTGTAAGTAAGTAAACTCAATTTCCCATTCTCAACACCATTCTGGAAAGTGAATAGTCTGTAATTGGCACTTGGGGAAAGTCCCAACATTTTGTAATATGTTTAGTAGTCTTATCAACTATAAAGAACTTGACTTAAATATATTGGAAATACTCTAAAGGTTATTTAATAAGAAAATGTTGTTTTTTTTGGGAATAAAAATAAATTAATCCATTCATCTTCAAAATCTTATCATTGATATCTATTAGGAACATAATAAGTTGTTTTTCAAGAAAATATAACGTTATTCATAGGAAAATGTGAGGTAATAAACATATGAAAATCTTGTACCGTTCGCGATGTATCGTTAGAAATCTGAAATAAGCTTGCAAAACAAATAAAATAATAGTTTTAATTATACATTTTAATTATAAATGCTACATTATTTTATTGTGCTTAAGAATTTTTTCTTTTCAATTACTCGTCACATTTCGCAGATTTTCGCAATTTTGAAACTGAAGTCAAAGAAAACTTATATTTTGTGTACCGTTTGCGATGCATAGTTTTCTACAAATAATTTCAAAACGGCAAAGCTTGTATTTAAGATTACAAATAGTTCTGGTACAAAGCATTGATGGTGCAAAAATAACCTTTCATAAAATGTTAATTTTTGTCATATTTCTATATAAATGCGCCAATTTGCATTAGTTCATACCCTTAAGTTATAAGAGATATAGTACATTAGAACCGAACAGGATAAAAGACAGAGTTAGTACCTCAAAAAACTATTTAGGTTTCAAATAAATTTAATATCATTTCGGAGTTTAAACTTGAATTTATTTTCAGTTATTCATTGCTTTAAAGACACTTAATTTCAAATAAACAAAATATTTTAAAGATTTTCTATTTAACTCAAATCAAATCCCAAAGCAGCCGCAAGGGATCAGAGGGTAAACCTATTTATGTTCCTGGAATAGTTCAAGATTAGGGATTAGCGATTGCCCATGTACTATCGGAGTTCCCCCGCAGATAAGGGTATTTGCTTGTCGACCAGCCGAATCCCACACACACACACACACCCACATCCCACCCGTTTGTCCCGCTCTGCCCGGCGCAGCTGATTCACATGAAATACAGCGCAGATATGCATTGCACACATGGCGGCGACATATCGCACATCGCACCGCACCTCGGACATCGCACATGTGGGCCGGGAACAGGGAATACAGAATGGAAAGGAACGGAACGGAGGGCAGGGCCGGAGAGGCGTTGTGAAATGCCGTGATACGGATAGAGCCGAGTAGAGCCGATAGCCGCCGGGCAGTGCTCACATTCACCAATTGCCGGCGATGGCAGACGGACGCACAGCGGCAAACGGCGGCGGAGGAAGCGACAAAGATGTGCCCAGATACGCCATCCTGGACTGCGACGGCGGCAGCGACGATGCCTGGGCGCTGCTCCTGCTGCTGCATGCGGCGAAGAGCCATGGCATCCATCTGCTGGCGGTGACCACCATGGGATGCGGCAATACCAGCCGGGAGAATGCGGCGCGGAATATGCGACGGATACTCGAGGCCTGCAACCGCACAGACGTAAATATAAATAAATAATATCTATTAAATAGTGACGTGAGCTGTGAGGGATTTCTTAATCAGTTGGGGAAAAGGTAAAGTCAAGTGCAGTGCCGGAAAGATATAGTTAATAATTAAAACAACAAAGAAGTGCAGCAGAACATAGCATTCGTTTATTTGGTTAACAGTGAAGATCTCTTGTGATTGGAGTGTCTTAAAGAATGCCTCTAAGACTTGGAACGCGTGTTGAATAGCATCTCCCCCTTAGAGCGGGGCTGAAAATGTTTGTCGCTATGTTCGGGAAGCTCAACAAAGTCCTCGATGCCGATGCTCTCGTAGCGTCCGGTCAGAACGTCATCCATTAGCTTCATGCCCAACTGGCGGGCGAGGGAGCGCTCCATTTCCAACCTCAATGGGAGTCCCAGACCCTCCCTCTCGCGTAGCCTCTCCATATGGGACTTGTGGTCCTCCTTTTTGCTCTGCAGCTTTAAGTCGAATATGCCTTTCGCCAATAGCTCCGCCTCGGGGTCTCCTTCGGGGTCTTCTTCCGGTGATGAGGAATCCTCCTCCATATTTCTTTTAATCTGTATTTATTTCAGAGATTTTAGTGAAACAATATTTCAGGGAAGCTGGAACGAAGTAAGGATCAATGCTACATCGATGAGGCTATCGATTTGTAGCTTTCACTTCGTTAGCTACCATTAAAATAATTCTTGCCTTTTCTTAGACAATAACTAGTGTGCTCTCCTCCGCAGGTTCCCATATATCTGGGTGCTGTTGACCCCCTTATTCCCTGGAGCGAGGATGACAAGAAATACTTCCATGGCCGCGATGGGTTCGGGGATTGCCTCAACGATGCCTGCGATCCGGTGGAGAGCTTCGTGCGGCCGGAGCATGCTGTGACCGCCATCTACGATCTCTGTCGGGCGAGGCCCAAACAGATCACTGTTTTCGCCGTGGGTCCTCTGACGAACCTGGCCCTGGGCTACACCATGTACGGCGAGGAGTTTGGGGATAACTTCAGGGACATTTTCGTCATGGGCGGGAACTACCAGGGCGTGGGCAATTCCTCGCGGGCTGCCGAGTTTAATTTCCATTCGGATCCAGAGGCCGCGCACACCGTGTTGCTGAGGAGCCGCTGTCCCATCACCGTCCTGCCCTGGGAGCCCTGCACCGCGGAGAGATTCAACATACCCATAGTGAGTTCTTTTATGGGAGGGATTTGGACTCTAAGTACTACAATGTCTTTCCCTCCTTCGCAGGACTGGCGTCTGAAGGAGTTCGCCGCTAGGGCCAAGGATGCCAAGCATCCGGCCATCACGATGCTCAACCAAGTGGAGGCCGCTCAGTGGCTCCCGATGATCGAGCTGTACGGGATCGAGACGTGGAATCCCTGCGACGCCCTTGTGGTGGCCGTTTGGCTCTTCGAGGACCGGTTCATCCGTAAGCACAGCACTTGGCACGCGACCGTCGACCTCCGGGGCACACACACCCGCGGCCAGATGGTGCTCGATCACCTGCGGGAGCGGGAGAAGCATCCAGAGAATGTGCGGATCATTGAGCACGTGGATGCGGAGTTCTTTAAGCGGATCTGTGAGTGGATAGCCGGACTGGATGACGGTGGCTCTCTGCTGAGTGACACACAAATATAAATCCATATCTGTAGTAATATTCCCGCCTTTTTTTGTTTAATCAAATTTTTTATTTGCTCCTATTTAATGTTTACTGCCCCCTACTGATAAGGCGTCTGCACACCACTAAGAAAGTAATAAGAGAGCTCATACGGCGCGTGAGCTCGTATACCAATTGTTCTAGTTAGTTAGTTAATAAATAAATAATATAACTAACAGAATGGCGCTTATATGAAAATGGGAATGTTTCGTGAAAGGGTGCCCAACAGGGATTAAATTAAGTCATTTCCAGCGGGGCAGACTGCAGAAAAAATTGTATTTTATGAATTAGTAGACAGAATAGTGTCATTTTATTGATTCGAATTAATATGTTTCTTTTTCTCAACGTTTAAGATTTGAAAAAAGTTTCGTCAATTGTGGCGAGTGTGGCCATACCGCTGCAATTGCTCACAATTGCGTTAGCTATCGCTGGACTATCGATAGCGAAGGCCTATCGGCGTGACCTCTCCTCGCTATAACTGAAACTCGATATCGATAATAAAGGGGGAAATAAAAATAAATCACATTCGCGAGTGTAATATGAATTAAATGGTAAATGTTTAAGAAATTGCGACAGGTGTTGACAGCGCTCGTTTTAGTTTTCCGCGTTGTTGTTGCTGCTGCTGCCCCTGCTTCTGCACCGTGGCCGCTGCAGAAGTTGCTGCTGCTGTCGCGGTGTTTCTCTCGCGTGTGTTGTTGTTCGCTCCCCTTTGCCCGCCCCATCCCGTGTAAAAGGGAGCTGCTGCGGGGCGAAAAAAAAAACAACGACAAATCTATTGATTTTTAACAATACGCACATAGATAGACACACAAGCACACATAACGAAGGAGGAGTTTTGTGTGTTTTCCCACGCCTGGCGCTAACGGCGCGATTGCCACAACAGTCGGCGGCGGCGACAACAAAGGCTGCACCACACCACCTTCACCCCCCCACAGGGCGTGGGTGTTTGTTGTTGTGTCTGGAAGTGCAGCAGCAGCAGCACCAGCGCCAGCAGCAGCAGCTTCCTGCGTTTTGTTTTGCCTGCGCGAGAGGACTTTTGGAGGCCAAGTTTACGTGCGCAGCCCCCCCCCACACACACGGTCGCGCCAGATATCTTTTTTTGTACACACACGTGAGTGGTGTAGCTTGTGGTGTGTGTGTAGAGTAGTGTGTAGTGTTTTGTGTCCCCAGATGCCTGGCAAGAGTGGGTTAATTGCCCCGCATTGATTTCCCGAAGCAGCCGCGGGCCGAGCAACTGCAGCAGCAACAACACCACTTGAGCTGGGGCCCCAAACAATGGCAGATAAAGAAGAGTGCCTGCATTCCGGTTACGGAATCTTGCCCAGACTCATCATCATCATTGACATCATCAGTTATAGTATTCAAGAGAAGACAGAGTTTTATAAAACATGAAGACAGTAACTATAAAAACTACAAATTTCGAGGGTTTCGAATGACTAAGTTCCAGTATTTGTTAGGCTTAAAAGTGAAAATAGGATATTGAGAACAATATAATTGCAAGGTCAAAGTAGTCTATTATTGACCTTTGATTTCCTTACCTTTTCCAAGGGCTGTTTACGTAGCTTTTACCCTGAAATTCAAGCTAAAATCGGTCTGATTCACACAATCCTTAAATTTTCTTTATTTTATTTGTTTATTTATTTATATCCCAGCACTACAAGTTGAATTAGAACATTATTTTTATATAAATAACATTTTAAATATTAAAAATAATTACTAAAATACAATTCAAATGAGAGAAAAAAAAGGTAAATGAATTAAATAAATCTAAGCTAATTTCCTTAATTTTTTGTAATCCAAAATGAGTAATCTGTGAGTTAGTTTATTTTTTACTCAATACCCAGTTCCACATGACTCTAACCTTAATGAAGGCTAAGGAACCCTCCAAGAGTAATAGGAACTTGCCCTTAAACAAATACCAGCACCTTTTATTATTTACTTATTTAAAGCTAACAATTGGTGTTAAACTAAGGGCCAATGGTGGGCTTAGAGCCATAGCAGCTTAGGCCTTTGGCTCGAAGAGTATATAATAATAATATTCATCATCGATAACCTGACCCCGCCTTGCTGCACTTGCAATGATTCATCCGTTAGATCATCGACTAACCAAGCTCCCCGCCCGTTCCTTCTCCGCCAGGCAGTGGCCCCCAGGTGAAGGCATGTCAGCAGCCATCGCAGCAGCAGCAGCAGCGGTCGGAGCAGCAGCAGCAGCAGAAGCAGCATTAGAAATCTAGCAGAGACAGCCGTTACCCAATTCCCAGCCAGCCATGAACTCCAACTCCTGCAGCGACAGCAGCAACGAGTCCATGGCCAATCCGCAGATCCAGATGCAGATCAACTTTGGCCAGCAGACGCAACCACAGCCGGGACAGCCGCAGGAGCGGTATGTGTGGGAGATGAGGACCCGCAGTCCGAACGTTACGCCCGCCAGCACCGTTCTCAACTCGCCGGATCTGAATGCCGAGCTGCCCTACGTGCCCATGCAGGGTCAGTCTCCGTCCGTGGTCGGCGGTCAGGTGCTAACCTCGGGCCGAGACTCTGGCAGCTACTACTACCACCAGCGACCGCACTTGCACCAAATACGGCTGGGAAGGAGTCCGGGCAGCCAGTTCGAGTCGAGGGATGCCCTGCCCCAGGTGAGTGGCCCAATGCCCTTCAGGGATATCCTTAACTCTAAAGATTGTCCCATTCAGGGCCTGGCCAGTCCCGGCTCCCCCACGGATGTGGGCAAGGCGGACGGCCAGTGCCTGAGGGATGGCGAGATCGTGGTGTTCGATGACATCGACACCAATTGGATGAACAAGGCCTCGAGTGGCCAGCGTCCACTGGGCAGCAACGAGGACGTGCTCAAGGTGACCAAGATGATTGGCCAGCTGCCCATAGCCGAGTACGAGGGATCACCGCGTCGATTCGGTGGCGGCAACAGCACGAACACGAATCTGGGCGGCGGCGGCGGCGGCGGCGGTGGTCTCCGGAAACGTCCGCCCGGATTCCCCCAGCGTGTCTCGCCCACAACCAGCAGCAGCAACCACACTGCGGCGGCCAAGGCGTCCGTGGGCAATCTCATAGACCTCATAGACCATGAGGAGGATCGGGGTTCGAGGACGGTGCGGGAGGAGAAGACGCCAACCTTCGATTACTTGTACGAGTTCTCGGAGACGAGGAAGGTGCTGGAAGAGTTCTTCAAGGCCAATCCGGAGGATGAGAAGCGCTTCACGGACTACGCCACGGAGAGTGGCGACGATGTGGCCAGTTCGGTGAGTTAGGGGAGCTCTTAGGGGGGCTATAACTCTCTATACATTATATTTTTATTATTAAAATCAAGCAGCAACAGGAGTACGCGGCCACGCCCCTGGAGCAGGCCTACATTGGGCAGCGTCTGGCGCGGATACCCAAAGAGGATGAGCTGTACCTGGTGCACAGATCGCCGACCAAAAAGCAAGCAGTGAGTCCCGAATATCTCCTCCCGAATATCTCTCATCATCAACGCCTAACCCTTAGCCCAGTGACCCGCATCCTTCGATCCAGCATCCCTACCAGGAGCAGCACAACGACATTGAGCTCTATATTGATTCGAATAGCCGCAGCAGCGGCGATCTGGCGGACACGGAGCTGGAGGCCAATCTGCGACGGCACTCGCGAAACTTCACCCTGTCCCCGGAGACCACGGACTACGATTCGAACTGCGGCGACCTGGACAGCCTGTCGAACGACATCAACTGTCCCACGGACTATGGCAAGCTGTACACGAGCATGCCGGTGCTAGAGGATGGCCTGAGCAGCGGTCACGCCTCCGATACCGAGAATAACGTCTCCGTCGTCTGCGACAAGCAGCATTCCGAGTCGCAGTCGCAGTCGCAGTCCCAGTCCCATTCCCAGTCGCACTCCCACTCGCAGCCGCTGGCCCACGAGCACAACGGGAATGGGGAGCGGTTGGAGAACGAGTACAATGCGATGAGCGCCAGCATGGCCACTCTGACCACAGATGCCTCCCAGTCGGCGCTGATAAGTGACTTTGCCTCGCTGCCCATGCCTCCGCCGCCGCTGACGCTGCCTCAGATCGAGATTGCGGACCCCAGTGAGTCAGTTATTCCCCCAGAGGGTGAGCAGCCAGTGAACAGCCACTACGGAGCGGTGTATGCAGCGGCTCTGGGAGGAGAAACCGACTCGGCTGCTCCAGAAAAATCAAGCACAGAAGGAGGAGGATCCCTGACGCAGCCGCAGCCCCTGCAGGAAATCCAGGAGGCCATGAAGGAGATACGCTCGGCCTTGCAGCGCGCCAAGACGCAGCCGGAGAAGCTCAAGTTCTGCGATGAGGTGCTGCCGCCGGATCCCGACTCCCCGGTTTGGGTGCCCCGCAAGGGGGCGGCAGTGTCAGCGGCCTCACCGGCTGCTGCTGCTCCTGCCCTGGCCGAGGAGGAGCCGGACACGGATCTGGAGACGGACCGGCTGCTGGGCCAGCAGCAGCGACATCACGACGAGCAGGACTTCTTTGCGGATCAGGTGAGTTCCTCAAATATATTTCCCTTTAAAAAAATAACTTATTTAACTCCCAAACCAGCCCCTGGCGGCGGACAACAATGCGAACGAGGGCACTGAGATCGCCGCCAGCAATGGGCACCTCAATAATGGCTCGTTGGACAACAACAACCCGAATCCGTGCCAGCTCAAGCCACACACCTATTCCACGTCCACCATCCGCCAGGGCATTGGCACCTCGCTGACCCCCAATTCGCCGGACATTTGCCAGATTGTGGGCACATCGGCGGCGGACATGACCATCACCTCGCCGGAGAAGCTGCAGCTGCAGCAGTACAGCAAGAGTCCCACGGGCTCCATCAAGTCGCTCAAGGATTCGGCCAATTCGGACAAGAAGGCCAAGTCGCGCAACAAGGAGGGTGAGTACTCCATTCTAACATTTTCAACGCCCCTCCGATCTCGGCCATCGTTGCTTACTTATTGATTATGTATCGAAACCTATTCCCAAACATTTCACGCTGCGCAATTTGTATACGTTTTTCGATTGTGATTGTGATTGCGATGCCCATGTAAGTCGAAGCTGTTAGCTAAAGGTTTAAAGATGGGAGAGATGGGAATTTGTTCAAGGATATTATAATTATCAGGCCTGTTCCAGTTTTCACTCGGATTTGCCATTAACCATCCCTGAGGTGCCTCTTGAAAAATTCGAGTGCTATTTCTGCGCTTTGCTGCCCAAGTGCTTTTTGAAATTGAACCCCCCGTTAGAGCTGGCAAAAAATATTCCACTATCGATTCTCAGCGCATCGATTTCTTCGATATTTTAGCAAATAAAATTTAATCGATTAAATGGTCGTGCATAACAAAACAATGGATTTAGATGTTTATTCAACTTTTCCGGCTATCTACGATGTATCAAACCCTACTAAAGGTTCGATCTCAATCGGCAGAGCATGCACAAAACCTAATACTTAGTTTATTAAAATATTTGAAAGCTTAATTTTAATTTTGATATCCTTATTCGTCGTCATCTCTTTATTCCCGCTTTCTTTGTAGAAGTGTCTGACTATACATCGATTCTTTCAGAACGGAATCGATGATCGACTAAAACCAAAAGAATCGATAGTATCGATGTTGAAATCGATTTTTTCCCATCCCTAACGGAAAGTTCAAACCGAACTGTCTTTGATGTACAATTATATTGTATTTAATTTATAATAAATCAAGTATGATATCATTAGCTAAATCAATTATAAAATAATGTTCCTGAAACATCAAAGAATGAAAATCAATTATTATTTGGATATACATTATCGCATTGTATTCAAAAATAGTTAATTTCTGTTCTTGTGGATCTGAATCCTTGAGGAGTTAACAGAGGGCAATTAACAGAAGTTAACAGAGGGAAATTCGAAGCCGTAAAGATTTTTCGGAAGTGAAAACTAGAGTAGGTCTGGGAATAATTTCCGTGAGGGATTTTCAGAAGTGGAAACTGGAAAAGGCCTGCATATACCCTATTTCCCACAACTAATAATGTATCTGGGTCCCCTTCTGCCGCAGGTCGACTCTTGGAACCCAAAGTTCTCATCGAGGGCGTGCTATTCCGAGCCAGATACCTCGGGTCCACACAGCTCGTGTGCGAGGGTCAGCCGACAAAGTCCACCCGGATGATGCAGGCCGAGGAGGCCGTCTCCAGGATCAAGGTAAGTGTAAGAACTAATCCCTCCACAACCCCCTCGAACATCCGAACCTCGCTAGACTATGCCCAATGTGTCTCTGTCTAAACATATTTCTCGTTCGCTTTTCTCGTTCCCTGCTGCTGCGCATTCCTCTCTCTCTCTTTCTCTCCATAGGCTTTGGTAAGACTCCGATCGTTGTTGGCCCCCGTTGAGAGCATCTCGCAAAAGATATCCTGGTCAATACGAGTCCTGTTAATATTTCCTTTCCGTTTCTCAACCAGGCCCCCGAGGGCGAGAGCCAGCCCAGCACTGAGGTGGACCTGTTCATATCAACCGAGAAGATAATGGTGCTAAACACAGACCTCAAGGAGATCATGATGGATCACGCTCTGCGCACCATATCCTATATAGCCGATATCGGCGATCTGGTGGTGCTGATGGCGCGTCGCAGATTTGTGCCCAACAGTGTGACGACGTCGGATTCCACTCCCGCTGGCGATGTGCTGCCGAGTCCCCCTGGACTCGGAGTTGGAGCTGGTGAGGATGAGTCGCTGCCCAAGGAGCAGCAGCACAGCAAGCACAGTAATCGCACGCCCAAGATGATCTGTCATGTCTTCGAGAGCGATGAAGCGCAGTTTATCGCTCAGTCCATTGGCCAGGCCTTTCAGGTATGCATCTTCCCCATAGAATGAGTTATAGCCCTGTTCCACTGCAACATTCTGCTACATTCTCTTCCATTAGGGAGCATGGTCCATCCAAAAAGGATGGTCCGACCATTCACCCCGAAGGTTTCTATAAATACCAAAAAAAATATCGACAAATATCGATTATTAAGCGATATTTCGTCAGTTCCTTTCCTAAACCTTTTAACCCTTCATATTGTTTTTAAAATTGTGAATATTTTTGACAAAAATGTGAATGAAAACATTAATGCATAATGTCGCCCAAGAATGTCGATGTTGCAGTGGAATCACCTACATTCAATTTTCGAAAATATGTTGCAGTGGAACATTGCTATTATAAGAAATTCTGTTAAAACAATCAAATTACTCGGATCAGGTGGCCTACATGGAGTTCCTCAAGGCCAACGGCATCGAGAACGAGAGTCTGGCCAAGGAGATGGACTACCAGGAGGTGCTCAATAGCCAGGAGATCTTCGGTGATGAACTGGAGATCTTCGCCAAAAAGGAGCTGCAAAAGGAGGTGGTGGTGCCGAAGGCCAAGGGCGAGATCCTGGGTGTGGTAATTGTCGAGAGCGGCTGGGGCTCGATGCTACCAACGGTGGTGATTGCCAATCTAATGTCCACCGGTGCGGCTGCCCGCTGTGGTCAGCTTAATATCGGCGACCAGCTGATCGCCATCAATGGGATGAGCTTGGTGGGACTGCCGCTGTCCACCTGCCAGAGCTACATTCGCAATGCCAAGAACCAAACTGCCGTCAAGTTCACCGTTGTGCCCTGCCCGCCCGTCGTCGAGGTCAAGATACTGCGGCCCAAGGCGCTGTTCCAGCTGGGATTCAGCGTCCAAAATGGCGTGGTGAGTGCTCCAGTCCGAGGGTTCAACTAGAGCGCATTTTAAATATTTTTCGCAGATCTGCAGCCTTTTGCGCGGAGGAATCGCTGAGAGGGGCGGCGTGCGTGTGGGCCACCGCATCATTGAGATTAACAATCAAAGCGTGGTGGCCGTTCCACACGATACCATTGTCAAGCTGCTCTCATCCTCAGTGGGCGAGGTAATAGGGAGAGAAGATCCTTTGAATAGATTTATATATTATTTTCCTGCAGATCCTGATGAAGACGATGCCCACGTCCATGTTTCGTTTGCTCACCGGCCAGGAAACCCCCATCTATATATAAGTATAACCTTTTTAAGGTATCTGCTCACACACCAAGTCGCACTTCTCCGCTATGAAGCAATGAAGCACACTCTGAACCACTGGAAAGCCATAGCAACTCGATCAACTTTAAGTGTTACAACCAATTAATTGGAGCTCGCTAAGCGCTGTTTTCAAACTCTCTTAGCAAATTATTTTGCATTTCAAAGTCTCATTTTGTTTAATCTGTTTTTGTACATCAGAAAAGGTTCAATTAGGCCTTTAAATGAGATTAACCTTAACCTTACATTTACATTTCGAGTTCCCTCAACCTTTGAGTAGTTTGAACATTTGTAGAATCGATTTATATTTGTGAGATTAATCGATGAATAATATCGATGCGATTAATGGAAAAATGGTGAATCGATAAACTGCCCAGAAATCGAGATGCCGTGCAATGGAAACGTTGTATTTTATCAAATACATTTGTTATTCATATTAACATCGTATCAATCGAATAATCGATTAATAATATCGATGCGATTAATGGAAAAATGGTGAATCGATAAACTGGCCAGAAATCGGGAGGCCGTGCAATGGAGACGTTGTATTCATCAAATACATTTGTTATTCATATGAAGAATAGACTGTTGATCAATTTGTAGGCTGATTAACTTCATTTAGAAGCGAATTTAAATACCGAATCATCGATTTCGATTTCAATTTCAAAATTGTAAATATTAAATCAAAATTACATTTTCGTGCTTATTGGTTGCACTGCTTCCTCTTTTTATTCCCCATTCTCTGTATATGAAAAAGACTGAATTTTAAGCATGTGTGCGAGTGTGCGTGAGCAAACATTGCAAAAAAAAAAAAAAAAACTTCAAAATTGTATCCCCCAAAAATAATTCCCAAAAATCCTCACTACCTTTCCATATATTCCCTCGCATCCAAAAATCATGTTAGACATTAGTTTAAGCATTCGATTGAATTTACTTGCAAGCAATTATTTATGATACGATATCACATTAATTAATCAGTTAATTGTTTAGTTCTTTAACTACATTTATAATTTCGATGAAGAGAAACAAAGCAAAAGACCTTATGCCAAAAAAGAGTTAACCTTTAAGAGATGCGATCAGTTGAGATTTCGTTATATTTTTTCTTTTTTTTTTTAATTGTATAAAGCCTTTATGGATGATGATGATTATTGCAATACCGATTATACCGATTACTGATTACCGAAAACCGATATTTATAGTTATATAGCCTTAGCAAAAGAAGCCATGCCTGCAAAAACAACAAACAAACCGACAAACAAAATAAAATGCATTTAAAACGCGTCAAAAACGAAGCGAAATTTCGATTCTAATTGTATAATTGTATGTATGTACAAGAAATCTGCACATTTGTCGATCGATAACGATAACGATATATATACTCGTACGATAATTAAATACGATAAATCTAAAGCGGAAACAATAAGCAAAACAGCAAAAGTAATACGAAGAACAATAATTTCAGCATTCTCTAGTTTCTGTTAAGCAAAGAGATGGAGCCACACACAAAGAGAGCGTTAGAAAGATAGAAGGGAATAAAGGAAGAAAGAAAGAAAGAAAGGTAGATAGTGAGAGAGAGCTTATTTTTGCATAACTTAGAAGGCGATTAACGAAAACAAAGCAAGCGACAGCAAATAAATAAAGGAAACAACAAAGATCATATAATTTAAATTAATATGTATACATATGTTATTATTAATCTTAAAGAAAAACGAAGCGACTAAACAAATATTTTAAATATTTCAAGTGCAGGTAACAACAAAAAATAAAAACAAAAGACAAACGCATGTTAATAATATTTATATAAATATATACATAAATAAATATGAAATACTTCCGATCGCCATTCGGAAGCGCAGGCGCAATATTTTTGCAAGAAAACAAATAAACCGAAAGAGACACGGACAACACACACAGTACACGGCCAGAAAAACTAATGAATACATTTTTAAGCTACTTGGTACACAGCAAAAAACACTAAGGAACCTACACAAAACTCTCTGCTACTGCGCCTCTAACTAACTTCTAAAACCAAACACTAATCGTATACTACTTAATGCAATTTATTTATTAATATTTAACACGCAACCGAATACAAACAAAGCGAAGTGCAACAAAACAAAAATAAACTACATTTATACACAAAAGCAATATCACTTTGTTTTTACATTGTTCCAAGGGTCTCTTGCTGCGAAATATTGAGGGTTGGAGTTGAATGAATCGGGTAAGTATAAGCTGGGATTTGATTCCGTCTGTAAGCCAGTTGGGGGCTCTGGCTGTGACGTTCCGTATCAGAATCCCAGGATTCCCCTTACAGATTGTTATAGAACATTATTTTATGAAAATCAAGCCCTGAAGCTCGGGGCTGATTCTCCTGGAAGTTTCGCGCTTCTTTACCCCGGAAAATCAGAGCTGAGATCTTCCGAATAGTCCTAGATGCTTAGCCCTGTTCCACTGCAACATTCTGCTACAATCTCGAGGATGGTCCATTCTTTTACACGGGGTCTTCCATAAGGGAGGATGGTCCATCCGAAATGGGACCGTCCATTTTCCGTTCATCCCGAAAGTTTCTATACATACTAAAAAAAAATACCGAAAAATATCGACTATTAAGCGATATTTCGTAAGTTCCTTCCCTGAACCTTCCCTCCCACCCATAATTTCTTATTGGTTTTGAAATTATGAATATTTTTGCAAAAAGATGAATGATACTAGATCCAGTGCAGCATTTTGTGGTCCCCACTGCATAATGCGACGCTCCTTCAGCTGTGGTAGGGAAATATTTTTGCTTTTCGGTCGCCGCAGAAAACATCCGATTTTTCTTTGATATACAAGATTTCAAAGCTCCAAGCATGGATATTAATAAGTTCTTGAATGGGTCGGTTAAACTTGAATACCATACGCTGTTCACGTCGTCCAAGCGTCGCAAAAGAAAGCCTGAAATTACCGCTTTCGGCCGCGCTATGTTCAGCTGTTAAAGAATGTAGATGGTGCAGTGGAACCACCGCCGGTACATTCTCGAAAATACGGAGGAGTGGAACAATTTATCTCTTACCAATTTTGCAGTCCAAACTTTTCTCAATCTCCAACAGTGTTCCCAGATCAGGGATTTTCCCCCAAGATTTATGGGGTTTTTGACGTCCTAGGGGGAATTTCAGGGGGGAAAAATTTTTAGGGGGAAAGTTGATGGTTTTTTTCGGAACTGATTGATTTATAATTTTTGAGACAATTCCTATAAAATTGTTTTTTTTTTTAATATAAATATTGCTAAGCACAGAAATCACCTAAATTGGCGAAAATATCAAAATAAATACTGCACACGATTTTTGTATCGCTTAAAAGTTTTGCCAGCTGATGTTGGCGCTTTCTGTAAACCCGCCTTTAAGATACTGTTATTCCACCGACATTTTTTCGCTTTGCAACGTTCATAAGTCATAATAAGATATTTCTTCTTTTAATTATTTGAAATGAACGTTTTTTTTGAATTTGGGATTTTTTAGGGGGAAATATCGACTCTTCGAGATTTTTTTGGGGAAAACAAAGTTTTCATCTGGCAACACTGATATCCAAACAATATATAACTTTCAGCAAGCTACAGTCTCAGGTCAGTTCAACTCTCCAACCCGAGCGGGTCGGACCTTTATTTGAGTAGATAAAAAACTACTAAGCAATTTTTTTATTTCTTATTTATTTTATCCTTCATTTTTTTTCTTCATTTTCACCTTTATTTTCCCGGCTCACCTTGATTAGGATGTCCCTCTTGAGGAAGTTGAAGATGCCGTTGCCTTCATTTCCATTCTGGACGAGGTTCGAGCTTAGGTACATACAGTTCCAGTGCACCACCACCTGATCCTGCCTGTGCACGTTGCCGAAGATCAATTAGTCATCTTCCTTGCTGCAGCACAGCACACACGGTGTGTCCATGTTGGAGGACGTCCATGTTGGATGGCACAGGATTATTGGGAGGCTGCCTTTATTTTTTCCTTTATTTTCTTCTTTATTTTTATTTTATTTTACCTTTTATTTTACCTTTTATTTTGTGGTTTTAATAAGTCTTACTAGTTTTTACCCTCCGTTTCCTGACCGCGTACCGATTTTCTAAATTCGAAATGAACTTCGTCGGTGCAACTTCTCCAATGTGTGGCCTCTCGCCGTGAGCGCGACTATCCTCGCCTGATCAACATGGTCAACTACCCGAAGCGGAACCGCATCGCCCTCAAGATGGAGAACTGGAGCACCTTCAACATGAAGGTACTGGGCAAGGCGTTCCAGGAGGAGCTGGCCAAGGGCACTGCCGGCACCATAGACGTATTGATCTACGAGCTGATCCGTGTGGAGGAGCGCCGGAGTTACCGGCAGAACACCCCTTCCACCGGCATGCAGAAATCCAGCTAAGTCGACACTTGCACATCCGGTCTGACTTAGCTGGATAAAACTGGAACAACGACCGGACTCCCAAACACACTCTCACTTACACATAAACAGAATTGTACAGAAATGCTTATGCTGCATTTCTTAGAGTACGGCCGAGCTTTGGCGGAGCCAATAAGAAATATAATAAAACACTTTGATCCCGACCACTACAGAGAACACACGTCTTTATTTCCTGACTGTTACCCCGACTGTTATACCCGATATAACTCGCGCGGATATTCAAATTTGAATTTGAATGTTTGGAACTGTTAATTATTTTCTCTTTAGTTTTTATTGTTTGGGTTTATGTTTTTAATTTATGTGCGCGCTCGCGCGTCACACACTTCTGCCACCTAAAATCATAAAAAACGCTGTATAAGCTATAGTCCTGATTTCCGGCTTAAAACAAATAGATACAATAAATAAGTAGGCATTCGCGGACGTGTTCTGAAAATTTGAGTAAAATCGGATGGTAGATGGAAGTTATTAAACAATAAAGTTTCTGTGTATGCTTATTCTCTTCTCTCTCTCAAAAGCTAAGAACTCAGACACTCGAAAAGGGTTCCGTAGCATTGAGTCATAACAAGAGGTCAATAGTCGCCCTCTCGCTCTATCGCACTGCTCAGGAATACTTTCCGGGTGTCTGAGCACATAGCTTTTGAGAGAGAGTGTCAGTGCGTGTTGCGCAAGTGTCCCTAGCAACATTGTCTTTTTTGGGTGTTGCTTAACATGTTTCTAGCAACTTATGTCTTCATTTCTCAACATTTTCTTTTTTCCATGTTCATGTCTAATTTAATTTAACCCACAATGGTTTCTGTACCGGGTATCTCACAGTCGGTCACTGGCAGTCAATGGCAGTCGATGAACCCTTTTCCAGTTACGTATCACAACAATAAAATTAAAAGTCAACAATCTATGGGTTTTACTTTGGGGCTACGATAAAGGGTTGTGGACTTTTTTCAATTTTGTATCGTAGGGAAAAGCCCTTAGGTATGGGAGCCTTACGATATATGTACGTATAAGCTTTGTCCCTGAAACATTTTAAAATATCCTAAGGCGGAAGTCCTTATAATATTTATAATGTCTTGGTTTATAAGTTAGCTTAAAATGTTCAGATTAAAAAGAAAGTTTCTTCAAATCGGAAAGATACATATGTCCAGGTACTTAACAACACACTGGCTCCACCGTGGAATATGTTATAAATTATTTTACATTGTTTACGGCAACTTATTAATTGCTTAATAATAATGGTTTCTTTATAAATATAAAACAAGAAAGAAAGGTGAGCTTCTAACTGTAAGTACCATAGCCAGTTTAGCACCATCATGAAGCAGGGCTACCTGCCCGTGACCATTTATTTCCTCATCTCCGGCGAGGTGGAAATGTCCAGGAATGTCCAGACCTACGAACAGGTCCTGCAGCCGTTGATGCAGAAGCTCTGGCAGGAGAAGAAGACCGCCCTGCGCGCTTCAACGAGGAGCAGGCAAGTGAACTTTAAGTCCCTTTGAACTATTCCTTGGTATGAACTCCCCTGTGATCCCAGACTGTGAATGCCTGCAAGTACGCCAGCATCCAGCAGTTCGATCCTTTGGAGACCAGGGCCAGGGCTCCATGAGCTCCGTGTCTTTTGTGCTGAGCGGCGAGTGCGTCGTCCTGCAGTGCCTCCACATGAAGGTGAGCAATCCCGAACGAAATTATTTGAGAGACATATAACAAAGAATAATAGTACTATTCAAACATATTTCGAATTTGTGAAGATTTAATTAAAGGAAAATATATCCTGAATTCCCATTCAATATACATATATTTAAGAGAATTTAATGAGCGGAAAAGCAGAAGCATTCGCAGATCTCTATTATAATAATAGTAAAAGCCAAACCCTTTATACTAATAATGAGTAATATTATTATTTATTTTGTCTCGTGTCTGTGATGTTTCTCTGTGTGGCCCAGCTCCTTGCATGTGTTCCCTCTCAGTTCCCCGCACGCCTTTCCTCTGCCAGTTCCTCATCCACTCTCACCTCGTCCTCATCCGATCACTCGACCATGTCTGCTGCCTCGTCACCGTCGTCCGCGTGGACGTACATTTGCCAGCACCTATACCACTCTTCTTCTAGATCTTCCGGTTGCGGGCGATCAGGAAGATCAGGAAGTACATCTCGCGACACCGCATGACGAGGACGAGTCTCTCCTCGGCGGCGACAAGCTCGGCATGCTTCTTCCGAAGCCGGGCACGGACTGCCTCCCATTGATCACCACTGGTGTACGCCAGGTCCCACTTCAGAATTTCAATCTGTGCCTCCAGGTCCGGGATCAGGAACAGCACCACCTCGTAGTCGACTTCGGCAGCGATGTAGGACTGCTTGGCCTGCTCATAGGTGGGCCAGGTCTCGGCCGCCCACATGGCGGAAATCTCGTTCCATTCCTGGAGTACTGTCTCGGAAATAGTTGGAATTGGCGTCTCCATTTTGATGTTGCTCTCTGAATGACGAACGACGAATAATATAAAATGTGAGGGTTAGCCCTTGAGCCATAACACACGCCTTGCTGTAATCTATTTTACGTAAAAGCACATTTAAAGTGTGAAATATAATCTAGCAACCTTTCAGAATTCTGCTGTCCAAACTTTTCTCAATCCCCAAACAAAGTAACCCGGAATTTTTAACTTGCAGCGGCAAGGGAAAGTCTATATTTTGATTAGATAAGAATAAGAAACTAGTAAACAATTTTTCCTTATATTTTTCCTATAGATTTTATTCAAAGCTGAGCAAGTGAACGACCAAATTATGTGTACCCTTAAATTGAAGCGCCTCAGTGCGGGAACATGGTGGAGGTCAACCAGTGGCTGCAGGACAACGGCATCGATGTCTCCCGCGTGTCGTCCTACGATGTACTCCTAAAGTCCAACTACTTACTGGTCCACAATCTGCACAATTACTCGAAGCAGCACCAGCTGGTAATGAGGATCGGCAGCTGGGAGAACTTCAGCTAGCTGCTGCACATAAAGTACGACTGTATGCTCCACGAGAAGTTCATCAGCTGGCCGCCCGTGTCAAGGGCGCAGCCGAGGCGTTCTTCTATGTGCTTATTCAAGTCCTAAAGGAAAATCGCCTCGCAAAGACTCACAGAGCGGCCGAGCAGTCCGAGATGGAGATGCAAAATGGAGTCCAAGGAGCTCAACCAGGCTTTGGAGGAGGTTGACGACAAGATAGTGGAGTCTGGAGGAGTCTGGCGACGGCATCCCGCATCTCCTACGTCCGCTACGAGGAGTTGCTAGTTGGAGACCAAATCCAAAAAGAACGCGGAGGGATTGAGTGACATCCTCCTGCTAACAGAGAATCAGCCCCAGGGAGGAGATAATGCCGAGGATGACATTCTCCCGATTGACAATCTACGCCATGGAGACGATAATCCAGCAGATTCAGAGTAATATGTTGGCTATTGATAGGCAACAAAGAATAATAAATTAACAACGTTACGAGTTCCTTAGCGGCTTTAGTTTTATTTGAATTATTGAAGAGGGAATTTAATTACATTTATTAGGTTTTGAAATAAATATTAAGTATTGGATTATTAGTGACATCCACCCGATTTCATTGACGAATAGGCAAAGATATATGTTAATAAAAGAGTTCTATATATTTTTTTTTGGCAGACAACAAAGCATATTATGTAATTATATCAGGATGGTGTCATGTGAACAGGAACTTCAAATGTTCACCATCTCATCGTTCCTTCCTGTAAGCGCATCTTTGGTCTCGAGTCGAAGTTGAGGTCAATGGTCGTCACGCCATTCTGTCCGCGGGAGTTATGTACAGGTCCACTCCATTCCCAGAACATAACACCAAAATAAACCCAATTAGCCAAACAGTTCAAGAGTTCTTAGACTCTATAAAGGCCAACCAGAGTTAATAAACTCTTGTAAGCATCCGGTTTCGCAACCGAAACCTAAATTGAACTCTGTAGTAACAAAATTCGCGACAAGAGTTAATAAACGCTCGTATGCATCCGGTTTCGTAACGGGAACACATGGAGGTAGTATAAGTCTAAATCAGGATAAGTTTCGCAAAAAGAACATAAGCAGGTAGAACAAGTCTAAATCAGAATTCCATTTAAATGCACCAACACAAAGAAATGTAAGACACAATTAGTTATCAATGTAAAACCTTTATATATGACTTTTTCAATAAAGACAAATCAGTTATTAATCGCCGCTGGAACTAAACGTCGTGTACGTAATTATTTTTATTAAAAAAAAAAAAACACCTCGGCTCAAGATACTAAATTGGCGCAGCCGGTAGGATCCTTTTTTATTAAAGACGATCCAGTTATCGAACTGAACAAATAAATACATTTCAATTGAACAGAGTGAAAATAAAAAATTTATAATTAATTATCGGCCGACGAAAACAAATCTACAAAAAAGTTTGACTAAAAACAGTGCAGCGAAACAACTCATAAAGTGCAACTAAAAATAAGTTGTCAAGGAATTCGAGGGAGTTCAACTAAAAATAAGTTGACAAAGAATTTAAGGAAGTTTAACTAAAAATAAGTTGACAAGGAATTGGAGAAAAACATTAAAATCAAAATAAAATTGATTTACCATCCAAGACGGCATCGAGAAGACGGAACCGGGCGAACAAATACGACGAGGCAAGAATGGCACAAGAAAATCCCCATATGCCACAAGCAGACCTACTGGAGCAACTGGCAGTCAGGGAAAGGCAGTTGGAGCAACTTCAACAAGCCTACGTACAATTACAAAACATCCCTGCCAATTCTGCACAGCAAGGACGTCTGTTCAAAACCATAAACCATTCAATTTCGCTCTTTCACTCCCATTTCTCCTGAACTAATCCGTTTTTGAAAAACCTTAGTATGCAGTTTCACAGATGTTAACAATACCTTTCGATCAAGATATAAATGGTTCCGATCGGACTATCGTAGCAGATTTTCAATTCTACGGCTCTATATAGTAGTCTCCTTGCGCACCACAGTCTCGGTGCTCATCGTCACTACGTGGACTGCCGTCCATAATGACGTTTTCCAGAATTGTTCTGCGGTATTACCGAGGGGTACACAACTTTAAAGATTAGTACTAAAGAGAAATTAGTGGTTTTCTCTATTGCGAGCTCTGCTTGTTTCGTTCCCTTAATAGTGCGGCGCATCTTATTGCCGACGCCTCGTATTTTAGTAGAGTTAACACATCGTATTTATTTGGTAATATTTTTCAGTAAATTTTAGTAAAAGTAATTTTCAGTATTAAAGTATTATTGGATTATTTTTTTTAAATAACAATGTTTATGTTTTTAAATTATTTCTGGAAAATGATGGCCGGCTGCCAGTAATCAAGCTTGGCGACGAGACTGTGCTGTATGACCTCCCACGAAAGTTGGAGTTGGAGGTATTCAGTTCCTTGGGCGCCTACTTCGCGATCACGACCTGATCTGCAAGGTGTTTGAGGAATGCCAGAAGCTCGGCATGCATGGACTCGAATCTGACACAAAGCTCAAGGTCTGACATAGACAGCACCTCTAGTTGCAGTCCCTCCAGTTGCAGCACCTAGAATGGTCCCTCTATGGACGCAGTGCGTCGCCCAGAGAAGCAGCAACATCAGCGCCCAGTCTGACAGCAGGGATCGCCCTGAATACGCAGATGTGATGCCTGAAAGCCGACAGTATGCGGTGGCCATGGAGGGCGATCCCAGCAGCTTCGACAAGCACTATATTCTGAATTACATAGTGCGAATTCAGAAATCGGGAGGCGCTGTTTCCCTGATTTTCAGCACCTGCGTCCCATTGGAGAACGGACTCCCCATTGTCTCTGCAAACGCCCACACAAGTGAGTGGATCACGCGGATTACTCGACCCATTTGTCCACCATACAGGTGCGTGACATTTATACAACACTTCGATCTGGTGCTGCTAGATCAAAGTGTTGTATAAAAGCCACACACACGTAAGGGGGAAAAATAGGTCGAGTAACCCGCGCGATCCACTCACCTGTGGGAGCGTTTGCAGAGACAATGAAGAGTCCGTTCTCCAAGGGCTCCACTGGGACGCAGGTGCTGAAGATCAGGGAATCAGCGTCTCGCGATTCCTGAATTCGCTCTGCTAGGTATTTCAGAAGACAGTTCATGTTGAAGCTGATGGGATCGCCCTCCATGGCCACCGCATACTGTCGGCTTTCAGGCATCACATCTGCGCATTTAGAGCGATCCCTGCTGCCATCGAAGTAGGTGGCGTCCCCGGCTTGGCCAGCAGCAGCAGCTTCTGCTTCATCCACCGCTCCGAAAAGGTCCCCTCCCCCAGGCACTTGGGGAACAGGAATGTATGGTTCTCCCGGTCTGAGATACCTCGTCCTCAGTCACGTCGCAGGAGCCAATGGGGTCGATGGGCTGCCGCTCCTCGCTGAGCTGGATGGTTAGTGGTGCTCCTCGCGGGAACAGCGCCTGCACGATACCATCCAGGACTGTGGGGTCCGAAGGGGCGGTGCTGCCTGCCTTCAGTCCCTCGACCACCAACTTGTATGCGCCGACCCGGGGGTCGTTGTCTGCCGCGTCGCAGAGCCGCAAGAAGGTGTCTCTCTCCGCGTCCCTTATGGACGCCTTGAGAGCCTTCCTCGCGGCCTTATAGGCCTCGTTGCACTCGAGGCTGCACTGGATCAGCTGTCTCCGGGTTCGAAGGCAGGTGGTCCGTAGGTAGGCATACTCCGCTCGCAGGCGTGCTCCAGGACTGCCGCAAATCGGTTCGCCGCCGCGTTTGCTTCCTCCTCCGCCTCGACTGCCACGCCACCCAGCGCATTTTCGAATGCCTGGGTGCACAAGGTGTCCGGTCTGTACGCCTACCGCGCACAGGATCGCTTCGTGGTCGCTTCCTGTGTACACGACGCTGACTCCCCATCTGGCATCATGGCATTATGGGAAGTTGAGCTGCTTGTGAACGTGAGGTCGATGAATGATGAATGCTCGTCTGGAGGAGCACTCTTGTTCTTCGACTTGCTGCTTGACAACCACAATTGCCGGTTCCTGATCTGATTCCACGGGCACACTACTCTCTACAAGCTTGCTGGACAACTCGTTGGGCTCCAGTTCGTCAACTGAGTCTACACGAGATACCCTGTCCTCCAGGATTGTGGTGTTAGCTCTGGTGATCTTCTTAGCCTCCGGCGCTGCGGACTTCTTCCCAGCCGGGGATCACGCCGGGCCTTTACAGCTCCTCCGGGGCCGTAGCCCATCGGGGCACCCTTGCGGACCGCGAGGGCATCGTAGTTATTGCACTCGTCCCGGAAGCTGGCATCAGAGAACCGTTTAACCGTGGTACCTTCGTAAACATTGACTTCAGGCTAAAGTTCACCCAATCCAACAACATGGTGCGCGAGAGAAAATGTTGATAGCCTGGGCCATATTGGTGGTATGTTTGACTGTATTCGGGACTGTATTATTATTCTCTAGTTTTTGATGTACGGAAGTATTTTTGCTGTATTTTACTCACCGGAATTCTGAGGTGCGATCTCTACGATATACTGTTACTGACTGAATGCTTGTACGAGTTTGGACTGGACAATAGCCACTGGACACTGACACTAGACACCATGCCTACCAGACCTAAAATTTAATATTTTCCAGTGCTACTTAGTTCATTTTTCTGAAACTATGTTATTTGTAAAATATACAATACCCTCTGCAAGGGTATACAGAAGAGACGAGTGAATGGTGAGAAAATCTGTTAGCGCAGCGAGCAATTAAATTCAATGCCATAAAGAGGTGATCAAACAACTTTATGCATGTGTGATTAGCGGGGGAAATGAGATGAATAACTGCAATTAATAGGCAAGAGCAGGATAAGGAATTGAACTTTTACATTAAGTAATGTAAAAAGCTTGCTAGTGAATGCGGCTAAAGAAATAACACAAGGTACCATACTAGATAAAGTATATGAAGAAAGAGAATTAGGAGAAATATTAAAAATAATTATGCTACGCATGCGTATCAGTTAACACTAATGAGTAATTATAAGTCGATACAGATCTTGGGTCATTATTGGATCACATCACCCTAGTGTTTAAATGCAAACTCAGCAGGGGCCGTTCCTGGTTCCTATTGGTGCCCGGTATGGTGAGTTATGCTGTTTTTGCCAGTGTCAGCACTTTGCTGGACGAGCGGTCGGCTTGCCGGCCACGCTTAGCTTACGTACAGTTGAATAAGTTTCAGTTTGATTTTGATTATAATAAAGAGCACAGCGCTCTATAAATTTGACTCCGGCTAACGCCGTCATTTATTTAATTGGTTACCGTGCCTTAAGGGCCGCTAATAACGGAGAGAAGTTCTCCCAACATAACTTGAAAACTTCAGCGCTCATCAGCAGGAGAAGAGATTCTCTGCGCCCCGGAACCAAGAACCAAGAAGTCCAGACAGCCACGTCGGCGCTGACGTCACCTCACCCTCCTAACGGACAGCGGCGAGGGACACTTGGGAAATACACTTATATTTAATTTATATATACCCGGTGTTAAAAAGAAAAATAATAATAAATAAATAAGATGAAATACAAAAAGAAAATTATAAATTGCGAATTCAATGAAAATGGTGCAAACAAAAGAAATGTGTGTGAAACCCCTTTAATAAATGTATAAAGGAATTTTTCCGGAAAAAGGAAAAATAAATAAAATATATATATATGTGTACAAAGTTGCAAATAAAACAAATACATGCGCATAAATCCCTCCAGTACTTTAAAACGTGAACACTAAATCGGCAACATTTTAAACATTCTTTTAACAAGTTCCCCCGGTGTTCCGTATGAGACCATTTATCGCAAATAAAGTGCATACGGAGCACAGTGAAAAGAGTCAATCGCTGACTTCGTGCACTGAGGGTTAAATTTGCCAACAAAGTATCTATAACAAAAACCAAACAAAACATACAACATTTATGCACACACAACAAATTCCGTAGCCATCCAATGTATGGGATCATCTTTCAAAGATAAAGTACATACGGACGGCAACAGTAACCGAGAGGAAATATACAAAACAAACCACAACTCAAAACGTTTCCCTCATGCACATATACAAATATACATATATATAAAAAAAAAAAAAACACAGGAATTCTGAAGCAATCCAACGTATGGGATCATCTTGCAAAAGATAAAGTACATACGGATCGTGAACAAAATTACCAAATATGTACAAAAAAAAATTTCTTTCCTTTAACAAAACTTTACCTTAAACACACATCACGTAACATTGAATACGCAACCTAGCACTCGACCATGAGACAATTAATACAGAAACAATAATAACTTACAACAATGCAATCCACTCAACGACCAACCTTACACCATTTGAACTATTTACAGGACGAACTCAGATCTTTGACAAAAAAATTCAATATAATGACAATCACGATTATCTACAAAAACTCAATGAATATCAACAACAACTTTACCCAGAAATAGAACAGATCTTAAATAAAACCGCACAAACCGAACCAACTTCTTTAATCCAGGGTGACATAGTATTTCGCAAGGAAAACAGAAGAAATAAAATTAGCCCAAGATTCTCGAAACATAAAGTAATTGCTAATAAACACACAACATTGAAAACAACTAGAGGTCAGAAACTGCATAAAGCAAAAATTAGCAGATTAGTAAAAAATGGTCCCGATTCAGTAAATGGCATTGGTCAAGCAAATTCACATAATGACACCGGCGACTTTCCCTCCCAATCAACATGGACAATACATTTTACAACTCACCTCATCCAAAATCTTCCCTTCCATTCCTTTCTCCCTTAGGTGGTTACATGTAAACGCCCATATTCACATCGACGAGATCAATGGTTCGCAACCATTAGCATCAATCTATTTAGCAGATGCATACATCGACCATAATCATAAATCTATCACACATATTATAAACATAGAAGAATATCAAAACTGCACTACACTATTAAAAGATACAATAAGAAACATAGCCGTAGAGCCATTGTTAACCCATCAGTAGAAATTCTAAAAATAAAAATTGACAACCTGGAGTCCAAACTGAGCAATATCTTCCCACAAAGTAGAGCTTAAAGAGGTCTAGTAATGGCCTAGGTTCAATAATAAATGGAATATCCGGCAATATGGACAATACAGACGCTGAAGAGATTTTTAATAGGCTCAAATCACTAGAAACAGACCAAAACAATCTCGACATAGAAACTGAGACGCAGACAAACCTAAATCATGAAATTTTAATTAGATTCACAAACATAACAGATCATATAAATAACGAGCAGAACAAAATTAAACAATTCTTTAACAATGTCCAAAATTCAATCTATAAAGAAATAGACGATGAAAACAATAATTTTCGAACCCTACAATACTTGAATAGAATATCATTTAACATTGATATCATAAACAACCTAATTGAAAACATCGCGGAAAGTTTAGTATTTGCTAGAGCTAATATTATTCCCCGTTTCATTTTTGACAAATACGAAATAAATAAAATAAGAGACACCCTAGCAACTCAACAAATACACCTAGAAATGGAAGAAGACATACTTTCAATAGTCCAATTTCAAACAATATTACATAAGAAACACATTGTATTTAACCTTAAGATACCCATATTCGAAAAAGAGAAATACCAATTCTATAGAATTGTGCCCCTACCTGACAAACAACAACAATTCATCAAAACGCCAAACTTTGTAGCTCGCAATAGGGAATCTACTATGGAATTCAAGACAAAATGCCCAATATTAAACACAGTGATGTTTTGCAAAAAACCAAAAGACACACACACGAACTCTCTAACCAATTTTGCAGTCCAAACTTTTCTCAATCTCCAACAGAGTTCCCAGATGAGGGATTTTCCCCCAAGACTTAGGGGGTTTTTCACCTCCTAGGGGGAATTTCAGGGGGAAGAATTTTTAGGGGGAAAGTTTATGGTTTTTTTCGGAACGGATTTATAATTTTTGAAACAATTCATATAAAATTATTTTTTTTTTATACCCTTGCAGAGGGTATTATAATTTTGACCAGATTTTTGCAACGCAGTGAAGAAGGCATCTCCGACCCCATAAGGTATATATATTCTTGATCAGCATCACCAGTCGAGTCGATCTAGCCATGTCCGTCTGTCTGTCTGTCCGTTTGTCGGTTTCTACGCGAACTAGTCTCTCAGTTTTTGAGCTATCGAGCTGCAATTTTCAGCATAGTCTTATTTCTTTATCACGCAGTATATAGGTCGGAACGACCGAAATCGAACTACTATATCCTATAGCTGCCATAGGAATGATGGCGAAATTAATGTAAAAAATATTTTAACTTCTCTGTTTTTCAACGTATTTCTATACATTTTGAGATATAGCAGTTTTTTATGGTTCTAGAATTAATTAATTAATTAATTTCATTAAGATCGGACCACTATATCATATAGCTGCCATAGAAGCGATCGGTCGATTTATATGAAAATGTAAAATTCTACATGTAAAATGTACAATTTACAAAATTCGATGTTTTTTCAACATTACTAAAGAGTTTCGATTTTCAATGATCCAATTGCATACTGCAAGGGTATATCAACTTCGGTTTACCGAAGTCAGCTTTCTTTCTCGTTTATTATAAATATTGCTAAGCACAGAAATCACCTAAATTGGCGAAAATATCAAAATAAATACTATACACGATTTTTGTATCTCTTAAAAGTTTTGCCAGCTGATGTTAGCGCTTTCTGTAAACCCGCCTTTAAGATACTGTTATTCCACCGACATTTTTTCGCTTTGCAACGTTCATAAGTCATAATAAGATATTTCTTCTTTTAATTATTTGAAATGAACGGTTTTTTTGAATTTGGGGGGAAGACTGGATTTTTTAGGGGGAAATATCGACTCTTCGAGATTTTTTAGGGGAAACCAACATTTTCATCTGGCAACACTGATATCCAAACAATATGTAACTTGCAGCAAGCTACAGTCTCAGGTCAGTTCAACTCTCCAACCCGAGCGGGTCGGACCTTTATTTTGAGTAGATAAAAAGCTAGTAAGCAATTTTTTTATTTCGTATTTATTTTATCCTTCATTTTCACCTTTATTTTCCCGGCTCACCTTGATTAGGATGTCCCTCTTGAGGAAGTTGAAGATGCCGTTGCCTTCATTTCCATTCTGGACGAGGTTCGAGCTTAGGTACATACAGTTCCAGTGCACCACCACCTGATCCTGCCTGTGCACGTTGCCGAAGATCAATTAGTCATCTTCCTTGCTGCAGCACAGCACACACGGTGTGTCCATGTTGGAGGACGTCCATGTTGGATGGCACAGGATTATTGGGAGGCTGCCTTTATTTTTTCCTTTATTTTCTTCTTTATTTTTATTTTATTTTACCTTTTATTTTGTGGTTTTTATAAGTCTTACTAGTTTTTACCCTCCGTTTCCTGAATGCGTACCGATTTTCTAAATTCGAAATGAACTTCGTCGGTGCAACTTCTCCAATGTGTGGCCTCTCGCCGTGAGCGCGACTATCCTCGCCTGATCAACATGGTCAACTACCCGAAGCGGAACCGCATCGCCCTCAAGATAGAGAACTGGAGCACCTTCAACATGAAGGTACTGGGCAAGGCGTTCCAGGAGGAGCTGGCCAAGGGCACTGCCGGCACCATAGACGTATTGATCTACGAGCTGATCCGTGTGGAGGAGCGCCGGAGTTACCGGCAGAACACCCCTTCCACCGGCATGCAGAAATCCAGCTAAGTCGACACTTGCACATCCGGCCTGACTTAGCTGGATAAAACTGGAACAACGACCAGACTCCCAAACACACTCTCACTTACACATAAACTGAATTGTACAGAAATGCTTATGCTGCATTTCTTAGAGTACGGCCGAGCTTTGGCGGAGCCAATAAGAAATATAATAAAACACTTTGACCCCGACCACTACAGAGAACACACGTCTTTATTTCCTGACTGTTACCCCGACTGTTATACCCGATATAACTCGCGCGGATATTCAAATTTGAATTTGAATGTTTGGAACTGTTAATTATTTTCTCTTTAGTTTTTATTCTTTGGGTTTATGTCACACACTTCTGCCCCCTAAAATCATAAAAAACGCTGTATAAGCTATAGTCCTGATTTCCGGCTTAAAACAAATAGATACAATAAATAAGTAGGCATTCGCGGACGTGTTCTGAAAATTTGAGTAAAATCGGATGGTAAACATGGAAGTTATTAAACAATAAAGTTTCTGTGTATGCTTATTCTCTTCTCTCTCTCAAAAGCTAAGAACTCAGACACTCGAAAAGGGTTCCGTAGCATTGAGTCAAAACAAGAGGTCAATAGTCGCCCTCTCGCTCTATCGCACTGCTTAGGAATACTTTCCGGGTGTCTGAGCACATAGCTTTTGAGAGAGAGTGTCAGTGCGTGTTGCGCAAGTGTCCCTAGCAACATTGTCTTTTTTGGGTGTTGCTTAACATGTTTCTAGCAACTTATGTCTTCATTTCTCAACATTTTCTTTTTTCCATGTTCATGTCTAATTTAATTTAACCCACAATGGTTTGGGTACCGGGTATCTCACAGTCGGTCACTGGCAGTCAATGGCAGTCGATGAACCCTTTTCCAGTTACGTATCACAAAAATAAAATTAAAAGTTAACAATCTATGGGTTTTACTTTGGGGCTACGATAAAGGGTTGTGGACTTTTTCAATTTTGTATCGTAGGGAAAAGCCCTTAGGTATGGGAGCCTTACGATATATGTACGTATAAGCTTTGTCCCTGAAACATTTTAAAATATCCTAAGGCGGAAGTCCTTATAATATTTATAATGTCTTGGTTTATAAGTTAGCTTAAAATGTTCAGATTAAAAAGAAAGTTTCTTCAAATCGGAAAGATACATATGTCCAGGTACTTAACAACACACTGGCTCCACCGTGGAATATGTTATAAATTATTTTACATTGTTTACGGCAACTTATTAATTGCTTAATAATAATGGTTTCTTTATAAATATAAAACAAGAAAGAAGAATGAAGGAGGGCGACCTGCTCGTGACCATTTATTTCCTCATCTCCGGCGAGGTGGAAATGTCCAGGAATGTTCCTGGCCGTGTTCAAGCAGACCTACGAACAGGTCCTGCAGCCGTTGATGCAGAAGCTCTGGCAGGAGAAGAAGACCGCCCTGCGCGCTTCAACGAGGAGCAGGCAAGTGAACTTTAAGTCCCTTTGAACTATTCCTTGGTATGAACTCCCCTGTGATCCCAGACTGTGAATGCCTGCAAGTACGCCAGCATCCAGCAGTTCGATCCTTTGGAGACCAGACCAGGGCTCCATGAGCTCCGTGTCTTTTGTGCTGAGCGGCGAGTGCGTCGTCCTGCAGTGCCTCCACATGAAGGTGAGCAATCCCGAACGAAATTATTTGAGAGACATAACAAAGAATAATAATACTATTCAAACATATTTCGAATTTGTGAAGATTTAATTAAAGGAAAATATATCCTGAATCCCCATTCAGTATACATATATTTAAGAGAATTTAATGAGCGGAAAAGCAGAAGCATTCGCAGATCTCTATAATAATAGTAAAAGCCAAACCCTTTATACTATATATATACTAATAATGAGTAATATTATTATTTATTTTGTCTCGTGTCTGTGATGTTTCTCTGTGTGGCCCAGCTCCTTGCATGTGTTCCCTCTCAGTTCCCCGCACGCCTTTCCTCTGCCAGTTCCTCATCCACTCTCACCTCGTCCTCATCCGATCACTCGACCATGTCTGCTGCCTCGTCACCGTCGTCCGCGTGGACGTACATTTGCCAGCACCTGTACCACTCTTCTTCTAGATCTTCCGGTTGCGGGCGATCAGGAAGATCAGGAAGTACATCTCGCGACGCCGCATGACGAGGACGAGTCTCTCCTCGGCGGCGACAAGCTCGGCATGCTTCTTCCGAAGCCGGGCACGGACTGCCTCCCATTGATCACCACTGGTGTACGCCAGGTCCCACTTCAGAATTTCAATCTGTGCCTCCAGGTCCGGGATCAGGAACAGCACCACCTCGTAGTCGACTTCGGCAGCGATGTAGGACTGCTTGGCCTGCTCATAGGTGGGCCAGGTCTCGGCCGCCCACATGGCGGAAATCTCGTTCCATTCCTGGAGTACTGTCTCGGAAATAGTTGGAATTGGCGTCTCCATTTTGATGTTGCTCTCTGAATGACGAACGACGAATAATATAAAATGTGAGGGTTAGCCCTTGAGCCATAACACACGCCTTGCTGTAATCTATTTTACGTAAAAGCACATTTAAAGTGTGAAATATAATCTAGCAACCTTTCAGAATTCTGCTGTCCAAACTTATCTCAATCCCCAAACAAAGTAACCCGGAATTTTTAACTTGCAGCGGCAAGGGAAAGTCTATATTTTGATTAGATAAGAATAAGAAACTAGTAAACAATTTTTCCTTATATTTTTCCTATAGATTTTATTCAAAGCTGAGCAAGTGAACGACCAAATTATGTGTACCCTTAAATTGAAGCACCTCAGTGCGGGAACATGGTGGAGGTCAACCAGTGGCTGCAGGACAACGGCATCGATGTCTCCCGCGTGTCGTCCTACGATGTACTCCTAAAGCCCAACTACTTACTGGTCCACAATCTGCACAATTACTCGAAGCAGCACCAGCTGGTAATGAGGATCGGCAGCTGGGAGAACTTCAGCTAGCTGCTGCACATAAAGTACGACTGTATGCTCCACGAGAAGTTCATCAGGAAGCTGGCCGCCCGTGTCAAGGGCGCAGCCGAGGCGTTCTTCTATGTGCTTATTGAAGTCCTAAAGGAAAATCGCCTCGCAAAGACTCACAGAGCGGCCGAGCAGTCCGAGATGGAGATGCAAAATGGAGTCCAAGGAGCTCAACCAGGCTTTGGAGGAGGTTGACGACAAGATAGTGGAGTCTGGAGGAGTCTGGCGACGGCATCCCGCATCTCCTACGTCCGCTACGAGGAGTTGCTAGTTGGAGACCAAATCCAAAAAGAACGCGGAGGGATTGAGTGACATCCTCCTGCTAACAGAGAATCAGCCTCAAGGAGGAGATAAGGCCGAGGATGACATTCTCCCGATTGACAATCTACGCCATGGAGACGATAATCCAGCAGATTCAGAGTAATACACGTATGTTGGCTATTGATAGGCAACAAAGAATAATAAATTAACAACGTTACGAGTTCCTTAGCGGCTTTAGTTTTATTTGAATTATTGAAGAGGGAATTTAATTACATTTATTATATTTTGAAATAAATATTAAGTATTGGATTATTAGTGACATCCACCCGATTTCATTGACGAATAGGCAAAGATATATGTTAATAAAAGAGTTCTATATATTTTTTTTGGCAGACAACAAAGCATATTATGTAATTATATCAGGATGGTGTCATGTGAACAGGAACTTCAAATGTTCACCATCTCATCGTTCCTTCCTGTAAGCGCATCTTTGGTCTCGAGTCGAAGTTGAGGTCAATGGACGTCACGCCATTCTGTCCGCGGGAGTTATGTACAGGTCCACTCCATTCCCAGAACATAACACCAAAATAAACCCAATTAGCCAAACAGTTCAAGAGTTCTTAGACTCTATAAAGGCCAACCAGAGTTAATAAACTCTTGTAAGCATCCGGTTTCGCAACCGAAACCTAAATTGAACTCTGTAGTAACAAAATTCGCGACAAGAGTTAATAAACGCTCGTATGCATCCGGTTTCGTAACGGGAACACATGGAGGTAGTATAAGTCTAAATCAGGATAAGTTTCGCAAAAAGAACATAAGCAGGTAGAACAAGTCTAAATCAGAATTCCATTTAAATGCACCAACACAAAGAAATGTAAGACACAATTAGTTATCAATGTAAAACCTTTATATATGACTTTTTCAATAAAGACAAATCAGTTATTAATCGCCGCTGGAACTAAACGTCGTGTACGTAATTATTTTTATTAAAAAAAAAAAAAACCTCGGCTCAAGATACTAAATTGGCGCAGCCGGTAGGATCCTTTTTTATTAAAGACGATCCAGTTATCGAACTGAACAAATAAATACATTTCAATTGAACAGAGTGAAAATAAAAAATTTATAATTAATTATCGGCCGACGAAAACAAATCTACAAAAAAGTTTGACTAAAAACAGTGCAGCGAAACAACTCATAAAGTGCAACTAAAAATAAGTTGTCAAGGAATTCGAGGGAGTTCAACTAAAAATAAGTTGACAAAGAATTTAAGGAAGTTTAACTAAAAATAAGTTGACAAGGAATTGGAGAAAAACATTAAAATCAAAATAAAATTGATTTACCATCCAAGACGGCATCGAGAAGACGGAACCGGGCGAACAAATACGACGAGGCAAGAATGGCACAAGAAAATCCCCATATGCCACAAGCAGACCTACTGGAGCAACTGGCAATCAGGGAAAGGCAGTTGGAGCAACTTCAACAAGCCTACGTACAATTACAAAACATCCCTGCCAATTCTGCACAGCAAGGACGTCTGTTCAAAACCATAAACCATTCAATTTCGCTCTTTCACTCCCATTTCTCCTGAACTAATCCGTTTTTGAAAAACCTTAGTATGCAGTTTCACAGATGTTAACAATACCTTTCGATCAAGATATAAATGGTTCCGATCGGACTATCGTAGCAGATTTTCAATTCTACGGCTCTATATAGTAGTCTCCTTGCGCACCACAGTCTCGGTGCTCATCGTCACTACGTGGACTGCCGTCCATAATGACGTTTTCCAGAATTGTTCTGCGGTATTACCGAGGGGTACACAACCTTAAAGATTAGTACTAAATAGAAATTAGTGGTTTTCTCTATTGCGAGCTCTGCTTGTTTCGTTCCCTTAATAGTGCGGCGCATCTTATTGCCGACGCCTCGCATTTTAGTAGAGTTAACACATCGTATTTATTTGGTAATATTTTTCTGTAAATTTTAGTAAAGTAATTTTCAGTATTATATTATTGGATTATTTTTTTTAAATAACAATTTTTATGTTTTTAAATTATTTCTGGAAAATGATGGCCGGCTGCCAGTAATCAAGCTTGGCGACGAGACTGTGCTGTATGACCTCCCACGAAAGTTGGAGTTGGAGGTATTCAGTTCCTTGGGCGCCTACTTCGCGATCACGACCTGATCTGCAAGGTGTTTGAGGAATGCCAGAAGCTCGGCATGCATGGACTCGAATCTGACACAAAGCTCAAGGTCTGACATAGACAGCACCTCTAGTTGCAGTCCCTCCAGTTGCAGCACCTCGAATGGTCCCTCTATGGACGCAGTGCGTCGCCCAGAGAAGCAGCAACATCAGCGCCCAGTCTGTCTGCAGCACTGTTGTCCTTTCCAATCAGAGTCAGGACGACACTAGCTGCCACTACGAGAAGTGCTGCCTCGATGACAGCAGGGATCGTCCTGAATACGCAGATGTGATGCCTCAAAGCCGACAGTGTGAGGTGGCCATGGAGGGCGATCCCAGCAGCTTCGACAAGCACTATATTCTGAATTACATAGTGCGAATTCAGAAATCGGGAGGCGCTGTTTCCCTGATTTTCAGCACCTGCGTCCCATTGGAGAACGGACTCCTCATTGTCTCTGCAAACGCCCACACAAGTGAGTGGATCACGCGGATTACTCGACCCATTTGTCCACCATACAGGTGCGTGACATTTATACAACACTTCGATCTGGTGCTGCTAGATCAAAGTGTTGTATAAAAGCCACACACACGTAAGGGGGAAAAATAGGTCGAGTAACCCGCGCGATCCACTCACCTGTGGGAGCGTTTGCAGAGACAATGAAGAGTCCGTTCTCCAAGGGCTCCACTGGGACGCAGGTGCTGAAGATCAGGGAATCAGCGTCTCGCGATTCCTGAATTCGCTCTGCTAGGTATTTCAGAAGACAGTTCATGTTGAAGCTGATGGGATCGCCCTCCATGGCCACCGCATACTGTCGGCTTTCAGGCATCACATCTGCGCATTTAGAGCGATCCCTGCTGCCATCGAAGTAGGTGGCGTCCCCGGCTTGGCCAGCAGCAGCAGCTTCTGCTTCATCCACCGCTCCGAAAAGGTCCCCTCCCCCAGGCACTTGGGGAACAGGGATGTATGGTTCTGCCGGTCTGAGATACCTCCTCCTCAGTCACGTGGCAGGAGCCAATGGGGTCGATGGGCTGCCGCTCCTCGCTGGGCCGGATGGTTACTGGTGCTCCTCGCGGGAACAGCGCCTGCACGATACCATCCAGGACTGTGGGGTCCGAAGGGGCGGTGCTGCCTGCCTTCAGTCCCTCGACCACCAACTTGTATGCGCCGACCCGGGGGTCGTTGTCTGCCGCGTCGCAGAGCCGCAAGAAGGTGTCTCTCTCCGCGTCCCTTATGGACGCCTTGAGAGCCTTCCTCGCGGCCTTATAGGCCTCGTTGCACTCGAGGCTGCACTGGATCAGCTGTCTCCGGGTTCGAAGGCAGGTGGTCCGTAGGTAGGCATACTCCGCTCGCAGGCGTGCTCCAGGACTGCCGCAAATCGGTTCGCCGCCGCGTTTGCTTCCTCCTCCGCCTTGACTGCCATGCCACCCAGCGCATTTTCGAATGTCTGGGTGCACAAGGTGTGAGGTCTGTACGCCTTTGTGGGTTTCTCGCGGGCTCGCCTACCGCGCACATGATCGCTTCGTGGTCGCTTCCTGTGTACACGTCGCTGACTCCCCATCTGGCATTATGGCATTATGGGAAGTTGAGCTGCTTGTGAACGTGAGGTCGATGAATGATGAATGCTCGTCTGGAGGAGCACTCTTGTTCTTCGACTTGCTGCTTGACAACCACAATTGCCGGTTCCTGATCTGATTCCACGGGCACACTACTCTCTACAAGCTTGCTGGACAACTCGTTGGGCTCCAGTTCGTCAACTTAGTCTACACGAGGTACCCTGTCCTCCAGGATTGTGGTGTTAGCTCTGGTGATCTTCTTAGCCTCCGGCGCTGCGGACTTCTTCCCAGCCGGGGATCACGCCGGGCCTTTACAGCTCCTCCGGGGCCGTAGCCCATCGGGACACCCTTGCGGACCGCGAGGGCATCGTAGTTATTGCACTCGTCCCGGAAGCTGGCATCAGAGAACCGTTTAACCGTGGTACCTTCGTAAACATTGACTTCAGGCTAAAGTTCACCCAATCCAACAACATGGTGCGCGAGAGAAAATGTTGATAGCCTGGGCCATATTGGTGGTATGTTTGACTGTATTCGGGACTGTATTATTATTCTCTAGTTTTTGATGTACGGAAGTATTTTTGCTGTATTTTACTCACCGGAATTCTGAGGTGCGATCTCTACGATATACTGTTACTGACTGAATGCTTGTACGAGTTTGGACTGGAAACTAGCCACTGGACACTGACACTAGACACCATGCCTACCAGACCTAAAATTTAATATTTTCCAGTGCTACTTAGTTCATTTTTCTGAAACTATGTTATTTGTAAAATATACAATACCCTCTGCAAGGGTATACAGAAGAGACGAGTGAATGGTGAGAAAATCTGTTAGCGCAGCGAGCAATTAAATTCAATGCCATAAAGAGGTGATCAAACAACTTTATGCATGTGTGATTAGCGGGGGAAATGAGATGAATAACTGCAATTAATAGGCAAGAGCAGGATAAGGAATTGAACTTTTGGCTAAGAGTCCAAAATAACCATTTTAAATATTTGTACCATCTTAAATTAAGTAATGTAAAAAGCTTGCTAGTGAATGCGGCTAAAGAAATAACACAAGGTACCATACTAGATAAAGTATATGAAGAAAGAGAATTAGGAGAAATATTAAAAATAATGATGCTACGCATGCGTATCAGTTAACACTAATGAGTAATTATAAGTCGATACAGATCTTGGGTCATTATTGGATCACCCTAGTGTTTAAATGCAAACTCAGCATAAACAATTTTAGGGGCCGTTCCTGGTTCCTATTGGTGCCCGGTATGGTGAGTTATGCTGTTTTTGCCAGTGTCAGCACTTTGCTGGACGAGCGGTCGGCTTGCCGGCCACGCTTAGCTTACGTACAGTTGAATAAGTTTCAGTTTGATTTTGATTATAATAAAGAGCACAGCGCTCTATAAATTTGACTCCGGCTAACGCCGTCATTTATTTAATTGGTTACCGTGCCTTAAGGGCCGCTAATAACGGAGAGAAGTTCTCCCAACATAACTTGAAAACTTCAGCGCTGACCCCGCGAACAAAGGGAAGTCAGCTCATCAGCAGGAGAAGAGATTCTCTGCGCCCCGGAACCAAGAACCAAGAAGTCTAGACAGCCACGTCGGCGCTGACGTCACCTCACCCTCCTAACGGACAGCGGCGAGGGACACTTGGGAAATACACCTATATTTAATTTATATATACCCGGTGCTAAAAAGATAAATAATAATAAATAAATAAGATGAAATACAAAAAGAAAATTATAAATTGCGAATTCAATGAAAATGGTGCAAACAAAAGAAATGTGTGTGAAACCCCTTTAATAAATGTATAAAGGAATTTTTCCGGAACAAGGAAAAATAAATAAAATATATATATATGTGTACAAAGTTGCAAATAAAACAAATACATGCGCATAAATCCCTCCAGTACTTTAAAACGTGAACACTAAATCGGCAACATTTTAAACATTCTTTTAACAAGTTCCCCCGGTGTTCCGTATGAGACCATTTATCGCAAATAAAGTGCATACGGAGCACAGTGAAAAGAGTCAATCGCTGACTTCGTACACTGAGGGTTAAATTTGCCAACAAAGTATCTATAACAAAAACCAAACAAAACATACATCATTTATGCACACACAACAAATTCCGTAGCCATCCAATGTATGGGATCATCTTTCAAAGATAAAGTACATACGGACGGCAACAGTAACCGAGAGGAAATATACAAAACAAACCACAACTCAAAACGTTTCCCTCATGCACATATACAAATATACATATATATAAAAAAAAAAAAAACAGGAATTCTGAAGCAATCCAACGTATGGGATCATCTTGCAAAAGATAAAGTACATACGGATCGTGAACAAAATTACCAAATATGTACAAAAAAAAATTTCTTTCCTTTAACAAAACTTTACCTTAAACACACATCACGTAACATTGAATACGCAACCTAGCACTCGACCATGAGGCAATTATTACAGAAACAATAATAACTTACAACAATGCAATCCACTCAACGACCAACCTTACACCATTTGAACTATTTACAGGACGAACTCACATCTTTGACAAAAAAATTCAATATAATGACTATCACGATTATCTACAAAAACTCAATGAATATCAACAACAACTTTACCCAGAAATAGAACAGATCTTAAATAAAACCGCACAAACAAGAGTAGACAAAATAAACCAAGACAGGAACGAACCAGCTTCTTTAAACCAGGGTGACATAGTATTTCGCAAGGAAGACAGAAGAAATAAAATTACCCCAAGATTTTCGAAACATAAAGTAATTGCTAATAAACACACAACATTGAAAACAACTAGAGGTCAGAAACTGCATAAAGCAAAAATTAGCAGATTAGTAAAAAATGGTCCCGATTCAGTAAATGGCATTGGTCAAGCAAATTCACATAATGACACCGGCGACTTTCCCTCCCAATCAACATGGACAATACATTTTACAACTCACCTCATCCAAAATCTTCCCTTCCATTCCTTTCTCCCTTAGGTGGTTACATGTAAACGCCCATATTCACATCGACGAGATCAATGGTTCGCAACCATTAGCATCAATCTATTTAGCAGATGCATACATCGACCATAATCATAAATCTATCACACATATTATAAACATAGAAGAATATCAAAACTGCACTACACTATTAAAAGATACAATAAGAAACATAGCCGTAGAGCCATTGTTAACCCATCAGTAGAAATTCTAAAAATAAAAATTGACAACCTGGAGTCCAAACTGAGCAATATCTTCCCACAAAGTAGAGCTTAAAGAGGTCTAGTAATGGCCTAGGTTCAATAATAAATGGAATATCCGGCAATATGGACAATACAGACGCTGAAGAGATTTTTAATAGGCTCAAATCACTAGAAACAGACCAAAACAATCTCGACATAGAAACTGAGACGCAGACAAAATTTTAATCAGATTCACAAACATAACAGATCATATAAATAACGAGCAGAACAAAATTAAACAATTCTTTAACAATGTCCAAAATTCAATCTATAAAGAAATAGACGATGAAAACAATATTTTTCGAACCCTACAATACTTGAATAGAATATCATTTAACATTGATATCATAAACAACCTAATTGAAAACATCGCGGAAAGTTTAGTATTTGCTAGAGCTAATATTATTCCCCGTTTCATTTTTGACAAATACGAAATAAATAAAATAAGAGACACCCTAGCAACTCAACAAATACACCTAGAAATGGAAGAAGACATACTTTCAATAGTCCAATTTCAAACAATATTACATAAGAAACACATTGTATTTAACCTTAAGATACCCATATTCGAAAAAGAGAAATACCAATTCTATAGAATTGTGCCCCTACCTGACAAACAACAACAATTCATCAAAACGCCAAACTTTGTAGCTCGCAATAGGGAATCTACTATGGAATTCAAGACAAAATGCCCAATATTAAACACAGTGATGTTTTGCAAAAAACCAAAAGACACACACACGAACTCTCTAACAAATTTTGCAGTCCAAACTTTTCTCAATCTCCAACAGTGTTCCAAGATTAGCGATTTTCCCCCAAAGACTTAGGGGGTTTTTGACCTCCTAGGGGGAATTTCAGGGGGAAGAATTTTTAGGGGGAAAGTTTATGGTTTTTTTCGGAACGGATTTATAATTTTTGAAACAATTCATATAAAATTGTTTTTTTTTATACCCTTGCAGAGGGTATTATAATTTTGACCAGATGTTTGCAACGCAGTGAAGGAGGCATCTCCGACCCCGTAAAGTATATATGCTGACACCAGTCGAGTCGATCTAGCCATGTCCGTCTGTCTGTCTGTCCGTCTGTCCGTTTGTCGGTTTCTACGCGAACTAGTCTCTCAGTTTTTGAGCTATCGAGCTGCAATTTTCAGCATAGTCTTATTTCTTTATCACGCAGTATATAGGTCGGAACGACCGAAATCGAACTACTATATCCTATAGCTGCCATAGGAATGATGGCGAAATTAATGTAAAAAATATTTTAACTTCTCTGTTTTTCAACGTATTTCTATACATTTTGAGATATAGCAGTTTTTTATGGTTCTAGAATTAATTAATTAATTAATTTCATTAAGATCGGACCACTATATCATATAGCTGCCATAGAAGCGATCGGTCTATTTATATGAAAATGTAAAATTCTACATGTAAAATTTAAAATTAACAAAATTCGATGTTTTTTCAACATTACTAAAGAGGTTCGATTTTCAATGATCCAATTGCAGACTGCAAGGGTATACCAACTTCGCTTTACCGAAGTCAGCTTTCGTTCTCGTTTATTATAAATATTGCTAAGCACAGAAATCACCTAAATTGGCGAAAATATCAAAATAAATACTATACACGATTTTTGTATCGCTTAAAAGTTTTGCCAGCTGATGTTGGCGCTTTCTGTAAACCCGCCTTTAAGGTACTGTTATTCCACCGACATTTTTTTCGCTTTGCAACGTTCATAAGTCATAATAAGATATTTCTTCTTTTAATTATTTGAAATGAACGTTTTTTTTGAATTTGGGGGGAAGACTGGATTTTTTAGGGGGAAATATCGACCCTTCGAGATTTTTTAGGGGGAAACCAGAATTTTCATCTGGCAACACTGATCTCCAAACAATATATAACTTGCAGCAAGCTACAGTCTCAGGTCAGTTCAACTCTCCAACCCGAGCGGGTCGGACCTTTATTTTGAGTAGAGAAAAAACTACTAAGCAATTTTTTTATTTCCTATTTATTTTATCCTTTATTTTTTCCTTCATTTTCACCTTTATTTTCCCGGCTCACCTTGATTAGGATGTCCCTCTTGAGGAAGTTGAAGATGCCGTTGCCTTCATTTCCATTCTGGACGAGGTTCGAGCTTAGGTACATACAGTTCCAGTGCACCACCACCTGATCCTGCCTGTGCACGTTGCCGAAGATCAATTAGTCATCTTCCTTGCTGCAGCACAGCACACACGGTGTGTCCATGTTGGAGGACGTCCATGTTGGATGGCACAGGATTATTGGGAGGCTGCCTTTATTTTTTCCTTTATTTTCTTCTTTATTTTTATTTTATTTTACCTTTTATTTTGTGGTTTTTATAAGTCTTACTAGTTTTTACCCTCCGTTTCCTGACCGCGTACCGATTTTCTAAATTCGAAATGAACTTAGTTGGTGCAACTTCTCCGATGTGTGGCCCCTCGCCGTGATCCTTAAGCGCGACTATCCTCGCCTGATCAACATGGTCAACTACCCGAAGCGGAACCGCATCGCCCTCAAGATGGAGAACTGGAGCACCTTCAACATCAAGGTACTGGGCAAGGCGTTCCAGGAGGAGCTGGCCAAGGGCACTGCCGGCACCATAGACGTATTGATCTACGAGCTGATCCGTGTGGAGGAGCGCCGGAGTTACCGGCAGAACACCCGTTCCACCGGCATGCAGAAATCCAGCTAAGTCGACACTTGCACATCCGGCCTGACTTAGCTGGATAAAACTGGAACAACGACCGGACTCCCAAACACACTCTCACTTACACATAAACTGAATTGTACAGAAATGCTTATGCTGCATTTCTTAGAGTACGGCCGAGCTTTGGCGGAGCCAATAAGAAATATAATAAAACACTTGGATCCCGACCACTACAGAGAACACACGTCTTTATTTCCTGACTGTTACCCCGACTGTTATACCCGATATAACTCGCGCGGATATTCAAATTTGAATTTGCATGTTTGGAACTGTTAATTATTTTCTCTTTAGTTTTTATTGTTGGGGTTTATGTTTTTAATTTATGTGCGCGCTCGCGCGTCACACACTTCTGCCCCCTAAAATCATAAAAAACGCTGTATAAGCTATAGTCCTGATTTCCGGCTTAAAACAAATAGATACAATAAATAAGTAGGCATTCGCGGACGTGTTCTGAAAATTTGAGTAAAATCGGATGGTAAACATGGAAGTTATTAAACAATAAAGTTTCTGTGTATGCTTATTCTCTTCTCTCTCTCAAAAGCTAAGAACTCAGACACTCGAAAAGGGTTCCGTAGCATTGAGTCAAAACAAGAGGTCAATAGTCGCCCTCTCGCTCTATCGCACTGCTTAGGAATACTTTCCGGGTGTCTGAGCACATAGCTTTTGAGAGAGAGTGTCAGTGCGTGTTGCGCAAGTGTCCCTAGCAACATTGTCTTTTTTGGGTGTTGCTTAACATGTTTCTAGCAACTTATGTCTTCATTTCTCAACATTTTCTTTTTCCATGTTCATGTCTAATTTAATTTAACCCACAATGGTTTGGGTACCGGGTATCTCACAGTCGGTCACTGGCAGTCAATGGCAGTCGATGAACCCTTTTCCAGTTACGTATCACAACAATAAAATTAAAAGTCAACAATCTATGGGTTTTACTTTGGGGCTACGATAAAGGGTTGTGGACTTTTTTCAATTTTGTATCGTAGGGAAAGCCCTTAGGTATGGGAGCCTTACGATATATGTACGTATAAGCTTTGTCCCTGAAACATTTTAAAATATCCTAAGGCGGAAGTCCTTATAATATTTATAATGTCTTGGTTTATAAGTTAGCTTAAAATGTTCAGATTAAAAAGAAAGTTTCTTCAAATCGGAAAGATACATATGTACAGGTACTTAACAACACACTGGCTCCACCGTGGAATATGTTATAAATTATTTTACATTGTTTACGGCAACTTATTAATTGCTTAATAATAATGGTTTCTTTATAAATATAAAACAAGAAAGAAGAATGAAGGAGGGCGACCTGCTCGTGACCATTTATTTCCTCATCTCCGGCGAGGTGGAAATGTCCAGGAATGTTCCTGGCCGTGTTCAAGCAGACCTACGAACAGGTCCTGCAGCCGTTGATGCAGAAGCTCTGGCAGGAGAAGAAGACCGCCCTGCGCGCTTCAACGAGGAGCAGGCAAGTGAACTTTAAGTCCCTTTGAACTATTCCTTGGTATGAACTCCCCTGTGATCCCAGACTGTGAATGCCTGCAAGTACGCCAGCATCCAGCAGTTCGATCCTTTGGAGACCAGGGCCAGGGCTCCATGAGCTCCGTGTCTTTTGTGCTGAGCGGCGAGTGCGTCGTCCTGCAGTGCCTCCACATGAAGGTGAGCAATCCCGAACGAAATTATTTGAGAGACATATAACAAAGAATAATAATACTATTCAAACATATTTCGAATTTGTGAAGATTTAATTAAAGGAAAATATATCCTGAATCCCCATTCAATATACATATATTTAAGAGAATTTAATGAGCGGAAAAAGAAGCATTCGCAGATCTCTATAACAAGTAAGAAAGCTACAGTCGAGAGTGCTCGACTGTGAGATACCCAGTACCCAGACGTTTGTTGGTTTAGATAAACCTTAATTAAAAATTAAATCGCCGCTCGAATTAGCTACCGACTTAATAATAAATTTGCGCCATTTTTTTGGTCAACAGTCGATCTTTTTTCTCTTTCACACACACTTGTTTTGTGCGTCTCTGTTACAATAAACAAACCGCCTTCTGATTGAAAAAGTCTGGAGGCTATTAGAAGTATCAATCGCTGTCTATTGCGCAATGAGGAGCATAGCCGAGTCATCTAAGCGATGGGCCATTCTTTTATTATGCAAGAAGTTCTGAGTTCTAATCCCGCTCATGCCAAGAAATTTTTTTACATTTTTATTTAAGATTCTTATTCATTTTTTCTGCTCTTTATTCAATTAATACATTTTATACCAGTTCGGCAAAGTTGAGTTATGAAAGTGATTTTTTTTAGTTTTTGTCATTTCTTGGTCACGCTCGTTCTTTTCTGTAGTTTGGCGCAATTTTTTTGGTCAATAGTCGATCTCTTTTCTCTTTCATACACACTTTTCTATGACAATAAAAAGCATCTTTTCATTAAGAAAATGTAGAAGCTATTAGATGTGACAATCTCTGGCAATTTTATTTCAGTTCTGCCAAAATTAGGTTAACAGTTGTCGAAGCATACTTAGTATGAAAATGGCGCTTCATATGTAACATATGTAATGGCCCAGTTGTCTAAGCAGCCGGTGCATCTATATTTTGCAAAATTGGCACGAGCTCAATCCCACACAAAACCAAAATATTTTCTGTTTTGTATTTTTACTCTAAAATTTTTTTCTAGTTGTTCTCCGGGTATAATAACAAAGGAAAAATGAAGAAATGCAAAAAAAAACAGAGGAAAAAAACAATAAAAAGTTTTGGCGAGGTCGGGGCTTGAACCCACGACCTAGACGGCTACAGGCTACTCAGCAGCGCCTTAAGGGGGTTTTAAAATTCGAACCTTATTGCTAATATCTCCCATGTTTATCATCCGATTTTATTGAAATTTTCAGGAAACGTCCGCTCTATTTTATTCATTTTTTGTATTTATTTACTTTTACCCGAAAAAAAATGAGTATAGCTTATTTAACGTTTTTTATGATTTTTGAGGGCGGAAGTGGGCGTGGCCAAATTTTAAAACAAACATGATCTGCGTGCAACAGATTCCAATGTTGTCACCAAATTTGGTAACTCTAGCTCTTATAGTCTCTGAGATCTGTTGTTTCACACGGACGGACAGACGGACAGACGGACAGACGGACATGGCTAAATCGACTCGGCTGGTGATACTGATCAAGAATATATATACTTTATGGGGTCGGAGATGCCTCCTTCTGCCTGTTACATACATTCTCGGTTGGCACAAACTTATAATACCCTTGTACCCTATGGGTACCGGGCATAATAATAATAGTAAAAGCCAAACCCTTTATACTATATACAAGTATATACTAATAATGAGTAATATTATTATTTATTTTGTCTCGTGTCTGTGATGTTTCTCTGTGTAGCCCAGCTCCTTGCATGTGTTCCCTCTCAGTTCCCCGCACGCCTTTCCTCTGCCAGTTCCTCATCCACTCTCACCTCGTCCTCATCCGATCACTCGACCATGTCTGCTGCCTCGTCACCGTCGTCCGCGTGGACGTACATTTGCCAGCACCTGTACCACTCTTCTTCTAGATCTTCCGGTTGCGGGCGATCAGGAAGATCAGGAAGTACATCTCGCGACGCCGCATGACGAGGACGAGTCTCTCCTCGGCGGCGACAAGCTCGGCATGCTTCTTCCGAAGCCGGGCACGGACTGCCTCCCATTGATCACCGCTGGTATACGCCAGGTCCCACTTCAGAATTTCAATCTGTGCCTCCAGGTCCGGGATCAGGAACAGCACCACCTCGTAGTCGACTTCGGCAGCGATGTAGGACTGCTTGGCCTGCTCATAGCTGGGCCAGGTCTCGGCCGCCCACATGGCGGAAATCTCGTTCCATTCCTGGAGTACTGTCTCGGAAATAGTTGGAATTGGCGTCTCCATTTTGATGTTGCTCTCTGAATGACGAACGACGAATAATAAAAAATGTGAGGGTTTGCCCTTGAGCCATAACACACGCCTTGCTGTAATCTATTTTACGTAAAAGCACATTTAAAGTGTGAAATATAATCTAGCAACCTTTTAGAATTCTGCTGTCCAAACTTTTCTCAATCCCCAAACTAAGTAACCCGGAATTTTTAACTTGCAGCGGCAAGGGAAAGTCTATATTTTGATTAGATAAGAATAAGAAACTAGTAAACAATTTTTCCTTATATTTTTCCTATAGATTTTATTCAAAGCTGAGCAAGTGAACGACCAAATTATGTGTACCCTTAAATTGAAGCACCTCAGTGCGGGAACATGGTGGAGGTCAACCAGTGGCTGCAGGACAACGGCATCGATGTCTCCCGCGTGTCGTCCTACGATGTACTCCTAAAGCCCAACTACTTACTGGTCCACAATCTGCACAATTACTCGAAGCAGCACCAGCTGGTAATGAGGATCGGCAGCTGGGAGAACTTCAGCTAGCTGCTGCACATAAAGTACGACTGTATGTTCCACGAGAAGTTCATCAGGAAGCTGGCCGCCCGTGTCAAGGGCGCAGCCGAGGCGTTCTTCTATGTGCTTATTCAAGTCCTAAAGGAAAATCGCCTCGCAAAGACTCAGAGCGGCCGAGCAGTCCGAGATGGAGATGCAAAATGGAGTCCAAGGAGCTCAACCAGGCTTTGGAGGAGGTTGACGACAAGATAGTGGAGTCTGGAGGAGTCTGGCGACGGCATCCCGCATCTCCTACGTCCGCTACGAGGAGTTGCTAGTTGGAGACCAAATCCAAAAAGAACGCGGAGGGATTGAGTGACATCCTCCTGCTAACAGAGAATCAGCCTCAAGGAGGAGATAAGGCCGAGGATGACATTCTCCCGATTGACAATCTACGCCATGGAGACGATAATCCAGCAGATTCAGAGTAATACACGTATGTTGGCTATTGATAGGCAACAAAGAATAATAAATTAACAATGTTACGAGTTCCTTAGCGGCTTTAGTTTTATTTGAATTATTGAAGAGGGAATTTAATTACATTTATTAGGTTTTGAAATAAATATTAAGTATTGGATTATTAGTGACATCCACCCGATTTCATTGACGAATAGGCAAAGATATATGTTAATAAAAGAGTTCTATATATTTTTTTTTGGCAGACAACAAAGCATATTATGTAATTATATCAGGATGGTGTCATGTGAACAGGAACTTCAAATGTTCACCATCTCATCGTTCCTTCCTGTAAGCGCATCTTTGGTCTCGAGTCGAAGTTGAGGTCAATGGACGTCACGCCATTCTGTCCGCGGGAGTTATGTACAGGTCCACTCCATTCCCAGAACATAACACCAAAATAAACCCAATTAGCCAAACAGTTCAAGAGTTCTTAGACTCTATAAAGGCCAACCAGAGTTAATAAACTCTTGTAAGCATCCGGTTTCGCAACCGAAACCTAAATTGAACCCTGTAGTAACAAAATTCGCGACAAGAGTTAATAAACGCTCGTATGCATCCGGTTTCGTAACGGGAATACATGCAGTTAGTATAAGTCTAAATCAGGATAAGTTTCGCAAAAAGATCATATGCAGGTAGAACAAGTCTAAATCAGAATTCCATTTAAATGCACCAACACAAAGAAATGTAAGACACAATTAGTTATCAATGTAAAACCTTTATATATGACTTTTTCAATAAAGACAAATCAGTTATTAATCGCCGCTGGAACTAAACGTCGTGTCCGTAATTATTTGTATTAAAAAAAAAAAAAAAACACCTCGGCTCAAGATACTAAATTGGCGCAGCCGGTAGGATCCTTTTTTATTAAAGAGGATCCAGTTATCGAACCGAACAAATAAATACATTTCAATTGAACAGAGTGAAAATAAAAAATTTATAATTAATTATCGGCCGACGAAAACAAATCTACAAAAAAGTTTGACTAAAAACAGTGCAGCGAAAGAACTCATAAAGTGCAACTAAAAATAAGTTGTCAAGGAATTCGAGGGAGTTCAACTAAAAATAAGTTGACAAAGAATTTAAGGAAGTTTAACTAAAAATAAGTTGACAAGGAATTGGAGAAAACATTAAAATCAAAATAAAATTGATTTACCATCCAAGACGGCATCGAGAAGACGGAACCGGGAGAACAAATACGACGAGGCAAGAATGGCACAAGAAAATCCCCATATGCCACAAGCAGACCTACTGGAGCAACTGGCAATCAGGGAAAGGCAGTTGGAGCAACTTCAACAAGCCTACGTACAATTACAAAACATCCCTGCCAATTCTGCACAGCAAGGACGTCTGTTCAAAACCATAAACCATTCAATTTCGCTCTTTCACTCCCATTTCTCCTGAACTAATCCGTTTTTGAAAAACCTTAGTATGCAGTTTCACAGATGTTAACAATACCTTTCGATCAAGATATAAATGGTTCCGATCGGACTATCGTAGCAGATTTTCAATTCTACGGCTCTATATAGTAGTCTCCTTGCGCACCACAGTCTCGGTGCTCATCGTCACTACGTGGACTGCCGTCCATAATGACGTTTTCCAGAATTGTTCTGCGGTATTACCGAGGGGTACACAACCTTAAAGATTAGTACTAAATAGAAATTAGTGGTTTTCTCTATTGCGAGCTCTGCTTGTTTCGTTCCCTTAATAGTGAGGCGCATCTTATTGCCGACGCCTCGTATTTTAGTAGAGTTAACACGTCGTATTTATTTGGTAATATTTTTCAGTAAATAATAGTAAAGTAATTTTCAGTATTATAGTATTATTGGATTATTTTTTTTAAATAACAATGTTTATGTTTTTAAATTATTTCTGGAAAATGATGGCCGGCTGCCAGTAATCAAGCTTGGCGACGAGACTGTGCTGTATGACCTCCCACGAAAGTTGGAGTTGGAGGTATTCAGTTCCTTGGGCGCCCACTTCGCGATCACGACCTGATCTGCAAGGTGTTTGAGGAATGCCAGAAGCTCGGCATGCATGGACTCGAATCTGACACAAAGCTCAAGGTCTGACATAGGCAGCACCTCTAGTTGCAGTCCCTCCAGTTGCAGCACCTCGAATGGTCCCTCTATGGACGCAGTGCGTCGCCCAGAGAAGCAGCAACATCAGCGCCCAGTCTGTCTGCAGCACTGTTGTCCTTTCCAATCAGAGTCAGGACGACACTAGCTGCCACTACGAGAAGTGCTGCCTCGATGACAGCAGGGATCGTCCTGAATACGCAGATGTGATGCCTCAAAGCCGACAGTGTGAGGTGGCCATGGAGGGCGATCCCAGCAGCTTCGACAAGCACTATATTCTGAATTACATAGTGCGAATTCAGAAATCGGGAGGCGCTGTTTCCCTGATTTTCAGCACCTGCGTCCCATTGGAGAACGGACTCCTCATTGTCTCTGCAAACGCCCACACAAGTGAGTGGATCACGCGGATTACTCGACCCATTTGTCCACCATACAGGTGCGTGACATTTATACAACACTTCGATCTGGTGCTGCTAGATCAAAGTGTTGTATAAAAGCCACACACACGTAAGGGGGAAAAATAGGTCGAGTAACCCGCGCGATCCACTCACCTGTGGGAGCGTTTGCAGAGACAATGAAGAGTCCGTTCTCCAAGGGCTCCACTGGGACGCAGGTGCTGAAGATCAGGGAATCAGCGTCTCGCGATTCCTGAATTCGCTCTGCTAGGTATTTCAGAAGACAGTTCATGTTGAAGCTGATGGGATCGCCCTCCATGGCCACCGCATACTGTCGGCTTTCAGGCATCACATCTGCGCATTTAGAGCGATCCCTGCTGCCATCGAAGCAGGTGGCGTCCCCGGCTTGGCCAGCAGCAGCAGCTTCTGCTTCTTCCACCGCTCCGAAAAGGTCCCCTCCCCCAGGCACTTGGGGAACAGGGATGTATGGTTCTCCCGGTCTGAGATACCTCCTCCTCAGTCACGTGGCAGGAGCCAATGGGGTCGATGGGCTGCCGCTCCTCGCTGAGCTGGATGGTTACTGGTGCTCCTCGCGGGAAGAGCGCCTGCACGATACCATCCAGGACTGTGGGGTCCGAAGGGGCGGTGCTGCCTGCCTTCAGTCCCTCGACCACCAACTTGTATGCGCCGACCCGGGGGTCGTTGTCTGCCGCGTCGCAGAGCCGCAAGAAGGTGTCTCTCTCCGCGTCCCTTATGGACGCCTTGAGAGCCTTCCTCGCGGCCTTATAGGCCTCGTTGCTTTCGCCGATTCGCGGCGTTCCGCGCGACCGGTCAGCTGTCTCCGGGTTCGAAGGCAGGTGGTCCGTAGGTAGGCATACTCCGCTCGCAGGCGTGCTCCAGGACTGCCGCAAATCGGTTCGCCGCCGCGTTTGCTTCCTCCTCCGCCTTGACTGCCATGCCACCCAGCGCATTTTCGAATGTCTGGGTGCACAAGGTGTGAGGTCTGTACGCCTTTGTGGGTTTCTCGCGGGCTCGCCTACCGCGCACAGGATCGCTTCGTGGTCGCTTCCTGTGTACACGTCGCTGACTCCCCATCTGGCATTATGGCATTATGGGAAGTTGAGCTGCTTGTGAACGTGAGGTCGATGAATGATGAATGCTCGTCTGGAGGAGCACTCTTTTGTTCTTCGACTTGCGGCTTGACAACCACAATTGCCGGTTCCTGATCTGATTCCACGGGCACACTACTCTCTACAAGCTTGCTGGACAACTCGTTGGGCTCCAGTTCGTCAACTTAGTCTACACGAGGTACCCTGTCCTCCAGGATTGTGGTGTTAGCTCTGGTGATCTTAGCCTCCGGCGCTGCGGACTTCTTCCCAGCCGGGGATCACGCCGGGCCTTTACAGCTCCTCCGGGGCCGTAGCCCATCGGGGCACCCTTGCGGACCGCGAGGGCATCGTAGTTATTGCACTCGTCCCGGAAGCTGGCATCAGAGAACCGTTTAACCGTGGTACCTTCGTAAACATTGACTTCAGGCTAAAGTTCACCCAATCCAACAACATGGTGCGCGAGAGAAAATGTTGATAGCCTGGGCCATATTGGTGGTATGTTTGACTGTATTCGGGACTGTATTATTATTCTCTAGTTTTTGATGTACGGAAGTATTTTTGCTGTATTTTACTCACCGGAATTCTGAGGTGCGATCTCTACGATATACTGTTACTGACTGAATGCTTGTACGAGCTTGGACTGGACACTAGCCACTGGACACTGACACTAGACACCATGCCTACCAGACCTAAAATTTAATATTTTCCAGTGCTACTTAGTTCATTTTTCTGAAACTATGTATATTATTTGTAAAATATACAATACTCTCTGCAAGGGTATACAGAAGAGACGAGTGAATGCCATAAAGAGGTGATCAAACAACTTAATGCTTGTGTGATTAGCGGGGGAAATGAGATGAATAACTGCAATTAATAGGCAAGAGCAGGATAAGGAACTGAACTTTTGGCTAAGAGTCCAAAATAACCATTTTAAATATTTGTACCATCTTAAATTAAGTAATGTAAAAAGCTTGCTAGTGAATGCGGCTAAAGAAATAACACAAGGTACCATACTAGATAAAGTATATGAAGAAAGAGAATTAGGAGAAATATTAAAAATAATGATGCTACGCATGCGTATCAGTTAACACTAATGAGTAATTATAAGTCGATACAGATCTTGGGTCATTATTGGATCACCCTAGTGTTTAAATGCAAACTCAGCATAAACAATTTTAGGGGCCGTTCCTGGTTCCTATTGGTGCCCGGTATGGTGAGTTATGCTGTTTTTGCCAGTGTCAGCACTTTGCTGGACGAGCGGTCGGCTTGCCGGCCACGCTTAGCTTACGTACAGTTGAATAAGTTTCAGTTTGATTTTGATTATAATAAAGAGCACAGCGCTCTATAAATTTGACTCCGGCTAACGCCGTCATTTATTTAATTGGTTACCGTGCCTTAAGGGCCGCTAATAACGGAGAGAAGTTCTCCCAACATAACTTGAAAACTTCAGCGCTCATCGGCAGGAGAAGAGATTCTCTGCGCCCCGGAACCAAGAACCAAGAAGTCCAGACAGCCACGTCGGCGCTGACGTCACCTCACCCTCCTAACGGACAGCGGCGAGGGACACTTGGGAAATACACTTATATTTAATTTATATATACCCGGTGTTAAAAAGAAAAATAATAATAAATAAATAAGATGAAATACAAAAAGAAAATTATAAATTGCGAATTCAATGAAAATGGTGCAAACAAAAGAAATGTGTGTGAAACCCCTTTAATAAATGTATAAAGGAATTTTTCCGGAAAAAGGAAAAATAAATAAAATATATATATATATGTGTACAAAGTTGCAAATAAAACAAATACATGCGCATAAATCCCTCCAGTACTTTAAAACGTGAACACTAAATCGGCAACATTTTAAACATTCTTTTAACAAGTTCCATTTTTTCAATTTTCTTTCCTTTAACAAAACTTTACCTTAAACACACATCACGTAACATTGAATACGCAACCTAGCACTCGACCATGAGACAATTATTACAGAAACAATAATAACTTACAACAATGCAATCCACTCAACGACCAACCTTACACCATTTGAACTATTTACAGGACGAACTCACATCTTTGACAAACAAATTCAATATAATGACAATCACGATTATCTACAAAAACTCAATGAATATCAACAACAACTTTACCCAGAAATAGAACAGATCTTAAATAAAACCGCACAAACAAGAGTAGACAAAATAAACCAAGACAGGAACGAACCAGCTTCTTTAAACCAGGGTGACATAGTATTTCGCAAGGAAGACAGAAGAAATAAAATTACCCCAAGATTCTCGAAACATAAAGTAATTGCTAATAAACACACAACGTTTAAAACAACTAGAGGTCAGAAACTGCATAAAGCAAAAATTAGGAGATTAGTAAAAAATGGTCCCGATTCAGTAAATGGCATTGGTCAAGCAAATTCACATAATGACACCGGCGACTTTCCCTCCCAATCAACATGGACAATACATTTTACAACTCACCTCATCCAAAATCTTCCCTTCCATTCCTTTCTCCCTTAGGTGGTTACATGTAAACGCCCATATTCAGATTCACGAGATCAATGGTTCGCAACCATTAGCAACAATCTATTTAGCAGATGCATACATCGACCATAATCATAAATCTATCACACATATTATAAACATAGAAGAATATCAAAACTGCACTACACTATTAAAAGATACAATAAGAAACATAGCCGTAGAGCCATTGTTAACCCATCAGTAGAAATTCTAAAAATAAAAATTGACAACCTGGAGTCCAAACTGAGCAATATCTTCCCACAAAGTAGAGCTAAAAGAGGTCTAGTAAATGGCCTAGGTTCAATAATAAATGGAATATCCGGCAATATGGACAATACAGACGCTGAAGAGATTTTTAATAGGCTCAAATCACTAGAAACAGACCAAAACAATCTCGACATAGAAACTGAGACGCAGACATACCTAAATCATGAAATTTTAATCAGATTCACAAACATAACAGATCATATAAACAACGAGCAGAACAAAATTAAACAATTCCTTAACAATGTCCAAAATTCAATCTATAAAGAAATAGACGATGAAAACAATAATTTTCGAACCCTACAATACTTGAATAGAATATCATTTAACATTGATATCATAAACAACCTAATTGAAAACATCGCGGAAAGTTTAGTATTTGCTAGAGCTAATATTATTCCCCGTTTCATTTTTGACAAATACGAAATAAATAAAATAAGAGACACCCTAGCAACTCAACAAATACACCTAGAAATGGAAGAAGACATACTTTCAATAGTCCAATGTCAAACAATATTACATAAGGAACACATTGTATTTAACCTTAAGATACCCATATTCGAAAAAGAGAAATACCAATTCTATAGAATTGTGCCCCTACCTGACAAACAACAACAATTCATCAAAACGCCAAACTTTGTAGCTCGCAATAGGGAATCTACTATGGAATTCAAGACAAAATGCCCAATATTAAACACAGTGATGTTTTGCAAAAAACCAAAAGACACACACACGAACTCTCTAACCAATTTTGCAGTCCAAACTTTTCTCAATCTCCAACAGAGTTCCCAGATGAGGGATTTTCCCCCAAGACTTAGGGGGTTTTTCACCTCCTAGGGGGAATTTCAGGGGGGAAGAATTTTTAGGGGGAAAGTTTATGGTTTTTTTCGGAACGGATTTATAATTTTTGAAACAATTCATATAAAATTGTTTTTTTTTATACCCTTGCAGAGGGTATTATAATTTTGACCAGATGTTTGCAACGCAGTGAAGGAGGCATCTCTGACCCCATAAAGTATATATATTCTTGATCAGCATCACCAGTCGAGTCGATCTAGCCATGTCCGTCTGTCTGTCTGTCCGTTTGTCGGTTTCTACGCGAACTAGTCTCTCAGTTTTTGAGCTATCGAGCTGAAATTTTCAGCATAGTCTTATTTCTTTATCACGCAGTATATAGGTCGGAACGACCGAAATCGAACTACTATATCCTATAGCTGCCATAGGAATGATGGCGAAATTAATGTAAAAAATATTTTAACTTCTCTGTTTTTCAACGTATTTCTATACATTTTGAGATATAGCAGTTTTTTATGGTTCTAGAATTAATTAATTAATTAATTTCATTAAGATCGGACCACTATATCATATAGCTGCCATAGAAGCGATCGGTCGATTTATATGAAAATGTAAAATTCTACATGTAAAATGTACAATTTACAAAATTCGATGTTTTTTCAACATTACTAAAGAGTTTCGATTTTCAATGATCCAATTGCATACTGCAAGGGTATATCAACTTCGGTTTACCGAAGTCAGTTTTCTTTCTCGTTTATTATAAATATTGCTAAGCACAGAAATCACCTAAATTGGCGAAAATATCAAAATAAATACTATACACGATTTTTGTATCTCTTAAAAGTTTTGCCAGCTGATGTTGGCGCTTTCTGTAAACCCGCCTTTAAGATACTGTTATTCCACCGACATTTTTTCGCTTTGCAACGTTCATAAGTCATAATAAGATATTTCTTCTTTTAATTATTTGAAATGAACGTTTTTTTTGAATTTGGGGGGAAGACTGGATTTTTTAGGGGGAAATATCGACCCTTCGAGATTTTTTAGGGGGAAACCAGAATTTTCATCTGGCAACACTGATCTCCAAACAATATATAACTTGCAGCAAGCTACAGTCTCAGGTCAGTTCAACTCTCCAACCCGAGCGGGTCGGACCTTTATTTTGAGTAGAGAAAAAACTACTAAGCAATTTTTTTATTTCCTATTTATTTTATCCTTTATTTTTTCCTTCATTTTCACCTTTATTTTCCCGGCTCACCTTGATTAGGATGTCCCTCTTGAGGAAGTTGAAGATGCCGTTGCCTTCATTTCCATTCTGGACGAGGTTCGAGCTTAGGTACATACAGTTCCAGTGCACCACCACCTGATCCTGCCTGTGCACGTTGCCGAAGATCAATTAGTCATCTTCCTTGCTGCAGCACAGCACACACGGTGTGTCCATGTTGGAGGACGTCCATGTTGGATGGCACAGGATTATTGGGAGGCTGCCTTTATTTTTTCCTTTATTTTCTTCTTTATTTTTATTTTATTTTACCTTTTATTTTGTGGTTTTTATAAGTCTTACTAGTTTTTACCCTCCGTTTCCTGAATGCGTACCGATTTTCTAAATTCGAAATGAACTTCGTCGGTGCAACTTCTCCAATGTGTGGCCTCTCGCCGTGAGCGCGACTATCCTCGCCTGATCAACATGGTCAACTACCCGAAGCGGAACCGCATCGCCCTCAAGATAGAGAACTGGAGCACCTTCAACATGAAGGTACTGGGCAAGGCGTTCCAGGAGGAGCTGGCCAAGGGCACTGCCGGCACCATAGACGTATTGATCTACGAGCTGATCCGTGTGGAGGAGCGCCGGAGTTACCGGCAGAACACCCCTTCCACCGGCATGCAGAAATCCAGCTAAGTCGACACTTGCACATCCGGCCTGACTTAGCTGGATAAAACTGGAACAACGACCAGACTCCCAAACACACTCTCACTTACACATAAACTGAATTGTACAGAAATGCTTATGCTGCATTTCTTAGAGTACGGCCGAGCTTTGGCGGAGCCAATAAGAAATATAATAAAACACTTTGACCCCGACCACTACAGAGAACACACGTCTTTATTTCCTGACTGTTACCCCGACTGTTATACCCGATATAACTCGCGCGGATATTCAAATTTGAATTTGAATGTTTGGAACTGTTAATTATTTTCTCTTTAGTTTTTATTCTTTGGGTTTATGTCACACACTTCTGCCCCCTAAAATCATAAAAAACGCTGTATAAGCTATAGTCCTGATTTCCGGCTTAAAACAAATAGATACAATAAATAAGTAGGCATTCGCGGACGTGTTCTGAAAATTTGAGTAAAATCGGATGGTAAACATGGAAGTTATTAAACAATAAAGTTTCTGTGTATGCTTATTCTCTTCTCTCTCTCAAAAGCTAAGAACTCAGACACTCGAAATGGGTTCCGTAGCATTGAGTCAAAACAAGAGGTCAATAGTCTCCCTCTCGCTCTATCGCACTGCTTAGGAATACTTTCCGGGTGTCTGAGCACATAGCTTTTGAGAGAGAGTGTCAGTGCGTGTTGCGCAAGTGTCCCTAGCAACATTGTCTTTTTTGGGTGTTGCTTAACATGTTTCTAGCAACTTATGTCTTCATTTCTCAACATTTTCTTTTTTCCATGTTCATGTCTAATTTAATTTAACCCACAATGGTTTGGGTACCGGGTATCTCACAGTCGGTCACTGGCAGTCAATGGCAGTCGATGAACCCTTTTCCAGTTACGTATCACAAAAATAAAATTAAAAGTTAACAATCTATGGGTTTTACTTTGGGGCTACGATAAAGGGTTGTGGACTTTTTTCAATTTTGTATCGTAGGGAAAAGCCCTTAGGTATGGGAGCCTTACGATATATGTACGTATAAGCTTTGTCCCTGAAACATTTTAAAATATCCTAAGGCGGAAGTCCTTATAATATTTATAATGTCTTGGTTTATAAGTTAGCTTAAAATGTTCAGATTAAAAAGAAAGTTTCTTCAAATCGGAAAGATACATATGTACAGGTACTTAACAACACACTGGCTCCACCGTGGAATATGTTATAAATTATTTTACATTGTTTACGGCAACTTATTAATTGCTTAATAATAATGGTTTCTTTATAAATATAAAACAAGAAAGAAGAATGAAGGAGGGCGACCTGCTCGTGACCATTTATTTCCTCATCTCCGGCGAGGTGGAAATGTCCAGGAATGTTCCTGGCCGTGTTCAAGCAGACCTACGAACAGGTCCTGCAGCCGTTGATGCAGAAGCTCTGGCAGGAGAAGAAGACCGCCCTGCGCGCTTCAACGAGGAGCAGGCAAGTGAACTTTAAGTCCCTTTGAACTATTCCTAGGTATGAACTCCCCTGTGATCCCAGACTGTGAATGCCTGCAAGTACGCCAGCATCCAGCAGTTCGATCCTTTGGAGACCAGACCAGGGCTCCATGAGCTCCGTGTCTTTTGTGCTGAGCGGCGAGTGCGTCGTCCTGCAGTGCCTCCACATGAAGGTGAGCAATCCCGAACGAAATTATTTGAGAGACATAAAGAATAATAATACTATTCAAACATATTTCGAATTTGTGAAGATTTAATAAAAGGAAAATATATCCTGAATCCCCATTCAATATATAGTGACATATCTGCACTGCGACTTCTCAACGTCCACCAGTTCAAAGAAACCGTTCACAAACAAACAGAATCGCCAATTTCGGCTTTGATTAAAAAACGATACAGAAGCTTGAGATCCCGCAATGCAAACAAATAAAGAAAATTGATTAAGTCCGAACGTCAACAATGACGTAATTTCATAAAAAGTTGAAAATCCAATATGTTCCCAAAATCTAATAAGACCGAGATATGTAAACATAAACAAAAAAGTGACGATCACATCATCCAAATGCGATTGCGTCACCTAATGCACTAACTGTAAATTCTAAGACGCAAACCGAGGTTTCATGCTAACCAATTCTGTAACAGACAGTTAGTCTTTTTCCAGCATTCTAATAAAGAATAACCAGTAAAATAAAAAATCTCCTGATTTTTTATTCGGGCGAAGAACGACTCATGCAAATATATATATATTTAAGAGAATTTAATGAGCGGAAAAGCAGAAGCATTCGCAGATCTCTATAATAATAATAGTAAAAGCCAAACCCTTTATACTATATATATACTAATAATGAGTAATATTATTATTTATTTTGTCTCGTGTCTGTGATGTTTCTCTGTGTGGCCCAGCTCCTTGCATGTGTTCCCTGTCAGTTCCCCGCACGCCTTTCCTCTGCCAGTTCCTCATCCACTCTCACCTCGTCCTCATCCGATCACTCGACCATGTCTGCTGCCTCGTCACCGTCGTCAGCGTGGACGTACATTTGCCAGCACCTGTACCACTCTTCTTCTAGATCTTCCGGTTGCGGGCGATCAGGAAGATCAGGAAGTACATCTCGCGACGCCGCATGACGAGGACGAGTCTCTCCTCGGCGGCGACAAGCTCGGCATGCTTCTTCCGAAGCCGGGCACGGACTGCCTCCCATTGATTACCGCTGGTATACGCCAGGTCCCACTTCAGAATTTCAATCTGTGCCTCCAGGTCCGGGATCAGGAACAGCACCACCTCGTAGTCGACTTCGGCAGCGATGTAGGACTGCTTGGCCTGCTCATAGCTGGGCCAGGTCTCGGCCGCCCACATGGCGGAAATCTCGTTCCATTCCTGGAGTACTGTCTCGGAAATAGTTGGAATTGGCGTCTCCATTTTGATGTTGCTCTCTGAATGACGAACGAGGAATAATAAAAAATGTGAGGGTTAGCCCTTGAGCCATAACACACGCCTTGCTGTAATCTATTTTACGTAAAAGCACATTTAAAGTGTGAAATATAATCTAGCAACCTTTTAGAATTCTGCTGTCCAAACTTTTCTCAATCCCCAAACAAAGTAACCCGGAATTTTTAACTTGCAGCGGCAAGGGAAAGTCTATATTTTGATTAGATAAGAATAAGAAACTAGTAAACAATTTTTCCTTATATTTTTCCTATTGATTTTATTCAAAGCTGAGCAAGTGAACGACCAAATTATGTGTACCCTTAAATTGAAGCGCCTCAGTGCGGGAACATGGTGGAGGTCAACCAGTGGCTGCAGGACAACGGCATCGATGTCTCCCGCGTGTCGTCCTACGATGTACTCCTAAAGCCCAACTACTTACTGGTCCACAATCTGCACAATTACTCGAAGCAGCACCAGCTGGTAATGAGGATCGGCAGCTGGGAGAACTTCAGCTAGCTGCTGCACATAAAGTACGACTGTATGCTCCACGAGAAGTTCATCAGGAAGCTGGCCGCCCGTGTCAAGGGCGCAGCCGAGGCGTTCTTCTATGTGCTTATTCAAGTCCTAAAGGAAAATCGCCTCGCAAAGACTCACAGAGCGGCCGAGCAGTCCGAGATGGAGATGCAAAATGGAGTCCAAGGAGCTCAACCAGGCTTTGGAGGAGGTTGACGACAAGATAGTGGAGTCTGGAGGAGTCTGGCGACGGCATCCCGCATCTCCTACGTCCGCTACGAGGAGTTGCTAGTTGGAGACCAAATCCAAAAAGAACGCGGAGGGATTGAGTGACATCCTCCTGCTAACAGAGAATCAGCCCCAGGGAGGAGATAATGCCGAGGATGACATTCTCCCGATTGACAATCTACGCCATGGAGACGATAATCCAGCAGATTCAGAGTAATATGTTGGCTATTGATAGGCAACAAAGAATAATAAATTAACAACGTTACGAGTTCCTTAGCGGCTTTAGTTTTATTTGAATTATTGAAGAGGGAATTTAATTACATTTATTAGGTTTTGAAATAAATATTAAGTATTGGATTATTAGTGACATCCACCCGATTTCATTGACGAATAGGCAAAGATATATGTTAATAAAAGAGTTCTATATATTTTTTTTGGCAGACAACAAAGCATATTATGTAATTATATCAGGATGGTGTCATGTGAACAGGAACTTCAAATGTTCACCATCTCATCGTTCCTTCCTGTAAGCGCATCTTTGGTCTCGAGTCGAAGTTGAGGTCAATGGTCGTCACGCCATTCTGTCCGCGGGAGTTATGTACAGGTCCACTCCATTCCCAGAACATAACACCAAAATAAACCCAATTAGCCAAACAGTTCAAGAGTTCTTAGACTCTATAAAGGCCAACCAGAGTTAATAAACTCTTGTAAGCATCCGGCTTCGCAACCGAAACCTAAATTGAACTCTGTAGTAACAAAATTCGCGACAAGAGTTAATAAACGCTCGTATGCATCCGGTTTCGTAACGGGAACACATGCAAGTCTAAGTCAGGATAAGTTTCGCAAAAAGAACATAAGCAGGTAGAACATGTCTAAATCAGAATTCCATTTAAATGCACCAACACAAAGAAATGTAAGACACAATTAGTTAACAATGTAAAACCTTTATATATGACTTTTTCAATAAAGAAAAATCAGTTATTAATCGCCGCTGGAACTAAACGTCGTGTCCGTAATTATTTTTATTAAAAAAACGAAAAACACCTCGGCTCAAGATACTAAATTGGCGCAGCCGGTAGGATCCTTTTTTATTAAAGACGATCCAGTTATCGAACTGAACAAATAAATACATTTCAATTGAACAGAGTGAAAATAAAAAATTTATAATTAATTATCGGCCGACGAAAACAAATCTACAAAAAAGTTTGACTAAAAACAGTGCAGCGAACTCATAAAGTGCAACTAAAAATAAGTTGTCAAGGAATTCGAGGGAGTTCAACTAAAAATAAGTTGACAAAGAATTTAAGGAAGTTTAACTAAAAATAAGTTGACAAGGAATTGGAGAAAAACATTAAAATCAAAATAAAATTGATTTACCATCCAAGACGGCATCGAGAAGACGGAACCGGGCGAACAAATACGACGAGGCAAGAATGTCACAAGAAAATCCCCATATGCCACAAGCAGACCTACTGGAGCAACTGGCAATAAGGGAAAGGCAGTTGGAGCAACTTCAACAAGCCTACGTACAATTACAAAACATCCCTGCCAATTCTGCACAGCAAGGATGTCTGTTCAAAACCATAAACCATTCCATTTCGCTCTTTCACTCCCATTTCTCCTGAACTAATCCGTTTTTGAAAAACCTTAGTATGCAGTTTCACAGATGTTAACAATACCTTTCGATCAAGATATAAATGGTTCCGATCGGACTATCGTAGCAGATTTTCAATTCTACGGCTCTATATAGTAGTCTCCTTGCGCACCACAGTCTCGGTGCTCATCGTCACTACGTGGACTGCCGTCCATAATGACGTTTTCCAGAATTGTTCTGCGGTATTACCGAGGGGTACACAACTTTAAAGGTTAGTACTAAATAGAAATTAGTGGTTTTCTCTATTGCGAGCTCTGCTTGTTTCGTTCCCTTAATAGTGCGGCGCATCTTATTGCCGACGCCTCGTATTTTAGTAGAGTTAACACATCGTATTTATTTGGTAATATTTTTCTGTAAATTTTAGTAAAGTAATTTTCAGTATTATATTATTGGATTATTTTTTTTAAATAACAATTTTTATGTTTTTAAATTATTTCTGGAAAATGATGGCCGGCTGCCAGTAATCAAGCTTGGCGACGAGACTGTGCTGTATGACCTCCCACGAAAGTTGGAGTTGGAGGTATTCAGTTCCTTGGGCGCCCACTTCGCGATCACGACCTGATCTGCAAGGTGTTTGAGGAATGCCAGAAGCTCGGCATGCATGGACTCGAATCTGACACAAAGCTCAAGGTCTGACATAGGCAGCACCTCTAGTTGCAGTCCCTCCAGTTGCAGCACCTCGAATGGTCCCTCTATGGACGCAGTGCGTCGCCCAGAGAAGCAGCAACATCAGCGCCCAGTCTGTCTGCAGCACTGTTGTCCTTTCCAATCAGAGTCAGGACGACACTAGCTGCCACTACGAGAAGTGCTGCCTCGATGACAGCAGGGATCGTCCTGAATACGCAGATGTGATGCCTCAAAGCCGACAGTGTGAGGTGGCCATGGAGGGCGATCCCAGCAGCTTCGACAAGCACTATATTCTGAATTACATAGTGCGAATTCAGAAATCGGGAGGCGCTGTTTCCCTGATTTTCAGCACCTGCGTCCCATTGGAGAACGGACTCCTCATTGTCTCTGCAAACGCCCACACAAGTGAGTGGATCACGCGGATTACTCGACCCATTTGTCCACCATACAGGTGCGTGACATTTATACAACACTTCGAGCTGGTGCTGCTAGATCAAAGTGTTGTATAAAAGCCACACACACGTAAGGGGGAAAAATAGGTCGAGTAACCCGCGCGATCCACTCGACTGTGTGAGCGCTTGCAGAGACAATGAAGAGTCCGTTCTCCAAGGGCTCCACTGGGACGCAGGTGCTGAAGATCAGGGAATCAGCGTCTCGCGATTCCTGAATTCGCTCTGCTAGGTATTTCAGAAGACAGTTCATGTTGAAGCTGATGGGATCGCCCTCCATGGCCACCGCATACTGTCGGCTTTCAGGCATCACATCTGCGCATTTAGAGCGATCCCTGCTGCCATCGAAGCAGGTGGCGTCCCCGGCTTGGCCAGCAGCAGCAGCTTCTGCTTCTTCCACCGCTCCGAAAAGGTCCCCTCCCCCAGGCACTTGGGGAACAGGGATGTATGGTTCTCCCGGTCTGAGATACCTCCTCCTCAGTCACGTGGCAGGAGCCAATGGGGTCGATGGGCTGCCGCTCCTCGCTGAGCTGGATGGTTACTGGTGCTCCTCGCGGGAACAGCGCCTGCACGATACCATCCAGGACTGTGGGGTCCGAAGGGGCGGTGCTGCCTGCCTTCAGTCCCTCGACCACCAACTTGTATGCGCCGACCCGGGGGTCGTTGTCTGCCGCGTCGCAGAGCCGCAAGAAGGAGTCTCTCTCCGCGTCCCTTATGGACGCCTTGAGAGCCTTCCTCGCGGCCTTATAGGCCTCGTTGCTTTCGCCGATTCGCGGCATTCCGCGCGAGCGGTCAGCTGTCTCCGGGTTCGAAGGCAGGTGGTCCGTAGGTAGGCATACTCCGCTCGCAGGCGTGCTCCAGGACTGCCGCAAATCGGTTCGCCGCCGCGTTTGCTTCCTCCTCCGCCTTGACTGCCATGCCACCCAGCGCATTTTCGAATGTCTGGGTGCACAAGGTGTGAGGTCTGTACGCCTTTGTGGGTTTCTCGCGGGCTCGCCTACCGCGCACAGGATCGCTTCGTGGTCGCTTCCTGTGTACACGTCGCTGACTCCCCATCTGGCATTATGGCATTATGGGAAGTTGAGCTGCTTGTGAACGTGAGGTCGATGAATGATGAATGCTCGTCTGGAGGAGCACTCTTTTGTTCTTCGACTTGCGGCTTGACAACCGCAATTGCCGGTTCCTGATCTGATTCCACGGGCACACTACTCTCTACAAGCTTGCTGGACAACTCGTTGGGCTCCAGTTCGTCAACTGAGTCTACACGAGGTACCCTGTCCTCCAGGATTGTGGTGTTAGCTCTGGTGATCTTCTTAGCCTCCGGCGCTGCGGACTTCCCAGCCGGGGAGCACGCCGGGCCTTTACAGCTCCTCCGGGGCCGTAGCCCATCGGGGCACCCTTGCGGACCGCGAGGGCATCGTAGTTATTGCACTCGTCCCGGAAGTTGGCATCAGAGAACCGTTTAACCATGGTACCTTCGTAAACATTGACTTCAGGCTAAAGTTCACCCAATCCAACAACATGGTGCGCGAGAGAAAATGTTGATAGCCTGGGCCATATTGGTGGTGTGTTTGACTGTATTCTGGACTGTATTATTATTCTCTAGTTTTTGATGTACGGAAGTATTTTTGCTGTATTTTACTCACCGGAATTCTGAGGTGCGATCTCTACGATATACTGTTACTGACTGAATGCTTGTACGAGCTTGGACTGGACACTAGCCACTGGACACTGACACTAGACACCACGCCTACCAGACCTAAAATTTAATATTTTCCAGTGCTACTTAGTTCATTTTTCTGAAACTATGTTATTTGTAAAATATACAATACCCTCTGCAAGGGTATACAGAAGAGACGAGTGAATGGTGAGAAAATCTGTTAGCGCAGCGAGCAATTAAATTCAATGCCATAAAGAGGTGATCAAACAACTTTATGCATGTGTGATTAGCGGGGGAAATGAGATGAATAACTGCAATTAATAGGCAAGAGCAGGATAAGGAACTGAACTTTTGGCTAAGAGTCCAAAATAACCATTTTAAATATTTGTACCATCTTAATTTAAGTAATGTAAAAAGTTTGCTAGTGAATGCGGCTAAAGAAATAACACAAGGTACCATACTAGATAAAGTATATGAAGAAAGAGAATTAGGAGAAATATTAAAAATAATGATGCTACGCATGCGTATCAGTTAACACTAATGAGTAATTATAAGTCGATACAGATCTTGGGTCATTATTGGATCACCCTAGTGTTTAAATGCAAACTCAGCATAAACAATTTTAGGGGCCGTTCCTGGTTCCTATTGGTGCCCGGTATGGTGAGTTATGCTGTTTTTGCCAGTGTCAGCACTTTGCTGGACGAGCGGTCGGCTTGCCGGCCACGCTTAGCTTACGTACAGTTGAATAAGTTTCAGTTTGATTTTGATTATAATAAAGAGCACAGCGCTCTATAAATTTGACTCCGGCTAACGCCGTCATTTATTTAATTGGTTACCGTGCCTTAAGGGCCGCTAATAACGGAGAGAAGTTCTCCCAACATAACTTGAAAACTTCAGCGCTCATCAGCAGGAGAAGAGATTCTCTGCGCCCCGGAACCAAGAACCAAGAAGTCCAGGCAGCCACGTCGGCGCTGACGTCACCTCACCCTCCTAACGGACAGCGGCGAGGGACACTTGGGAAATACACTTATATTTAATTTATATATACCCGGTGTTAAAAAGAAAAATAATAATAAATAAATAAGATGAAATACAAAAAGAAAATTATAAATTGCGAATTCAATGAAAATGGTGCAAACAAAAGAAATGTGTGTGAAACCCCTTTAATAAATGTATAAAGGAATTTTTCCGGAAAAAGGAAAAATAAATAAAATATATATATATATGTGTACAAAGTTGCAAATAAAACAAATACATGCGCATAAATCCCTCCAGTACTTTAAAACGTGAACACTAAATCGGCAACATTTTAAACATTCTTTTAACAAGTTCCCCCGGTGTTCCGTATGAGACCATTTATCGCAAATAAAGTGCATACGGAGCACAGTGAAAAGAGTCAATCGCTGACTTCGTGCACTGAGGGTTAAATTTGCCAACAAAGTATCTATAACAAAAACCAAACAAAACATACATCATTTATGCACACACAACAAATTCCGTAGCCATCCAATGTATGGGATCATCTTTCAAAGATAAAGTACATACGGACGGCAACAGTAACCGAGAGGAAATATACAAAACAAACCACAACTCAAAACGTTTCCCTCATGCACATATACACATATACATATATATAAAAAAAAAAAAAAACACAGGAATTCTGAAGCAATCCAACGTATGGGATCATCTTGCAAAAGATAAAGTACATACGGATCGTGAACAAAATTACCAAATATGTACAAAAAAAAATTTCTTTCCTTTAACAAAACTTTACCTTAAACACACATAACGTAATATTGAATACGCAACCTAGCACTCGACCATGAGACAATTATTACAGAAACAATAATAACTAACAACAATGCAATCCACTCAACGACCAACCTTACACCACTTGAACTATTTACAGGAATCACGATTATCTACAAAAACTCAATGAATATCAACAACAACTTTACCCAGAAATAGAACAGATCTTAAATAAAACCGCACAAACAAGAGTAGACAAAATAAACCAAGACAAGAACGAACCAACTTCTTTAAACCAGGGTGACATAGTATTTCGCAAGGAAAACAGAAGAAATAAAATTACCCCAAGATTTTCGAAACATAAAGTAATTGCTAATAAACACACAACATTGAAAACAACTAGAGGTCAGAAACTGCATAAAGCAAAAATTAGCAGATTAGTAAAAAATGGTCCCGATTCAGTAAATGGCATTGGTCAAGCAAATTCACATAATGACACCGGCGACTTTCCCTCCCAATCAACATGGACAATACATTTTACAACTCACCTCATCCAAAATCTTCCCTTCCATTCCTTTCTCCCTTAGGTGGTTACATGTAAACGCCCATATTCAGATCCACGAGATCAATGGTTCGCAACCATTAGCATCAATCTATTTAGCAGATGCATACATCGACCATAATCATAAATCTATCACACATATTATAAACATAGAAGAATATCAAAACTGCACTACACTATTAAAAGATACAATAAGAAACATAGCCGTAGAGCCATTGTTAACCCATCAGTAGAAATTCTAAAAATAAAAATTGACAACCTGGAGTCCAAACTGAGCAATATCTTCCCACAAAGTAGAGCTAAAAGAGGTCTAGTAAATGGCCTAGGTTCAATAATAAATGGAATATCCGGTAATATGGACAATACAGACGCTGAAGAGATTTTTAATAGGCTCAAATCACTAGAAACAGACCAAAACAATCTCGACATAGAAACTAAGACGCAGACAAAATTTTAATCAGATTCACAAACATAACAGATCATATAAATAACGAGCAGAACAAAATTAAACAATTCTTTAACAATGTCCAAAATTCAATCTATAAAGAAATAGACGATGAAAACAATAATTTTCGAACCCTACAATACTTGAATAGAATATCATTTAACATTGATATCATAAACAACCTAATTGAAAACATCGCGGAAAGTTTAGTATTTGCTAGAGCTAATATTATTCCCCGTTTCATTTTTGACAAATACGAAATAAATAAAATAAGAGACACCCTAGCAACTCAACAAATACACCTAGAAATGGAAGAAGACATACTTTCAATAGTCCAATGTCAAACAATATTACATAAGGAACACATTGTATTTAACCTTAAGATACCCATATTCGAAAAAGAGAAATACCAATTCTATAGAATTGTGCCCCTACCTGACAAACAACAACAATTCATCAAAACGCCAAACTTTGTAGCTCGCAATAGGGAATCTACTATGGAATTCAAGACAAAATGCCCAATATTAAACACAGTGATGTTTTGCAAAAAACCAAAAGACACACACACGAACTCTCTAACCAATTTTGCAGTCCAAACTTTTCTCAATCTCCAACAGTGTTCCAAGATTAGGGATTTTCCCCCAAAGACTTAGGGGGTTTTTGACCTCCTAGGGGGAATTTCAGGGGGGAAGAATTTTTAGGGGGAAAGTTTATGGTTTTTTTCGGAACGGATTTATAATTTTTGAAACAATTCATATAAAATTGTTTTTTTTTTATACCCTTGCAGAGGGTATTATAATTTTGACCAGATGTTTGCAACGCAGTGAAGGAGGCATCTCCGACCCCGTAAAGTATATATGCTGACACCAGTCGAGTCGATCTAGCCATGTCCGTCTGTCTGTCTGTCCGTCTGTCCGTTTGTCGGTTTCTACGCGAACTAGTCTCTCAGTTTTTGAGCTATCGAGCTGCAATTTTCAGCATAGTCTTATTTCTTTATCACGCAGTATATAGGTCGGAACGACCGAAATCGAACTACTATATCCTATAGCTGCCATAGGAATGATGGCGAAATTAATGTAAAAAATATTTTAACTTCTCTGTTTTTCAACGTATTTCTATACATTTTGAGATATAGCAGTTTTTTATGGTTCTAGAATTAATTAATTAATTAATTTCATTAAGATCGGACCACTATATCATATAGCTGCCATAGAAGCGATCGGTCTATTTATATGAAAATGTAAAATTCTACATGTAAAATTTAAAATTAACAAAATTCGATGTTTTTTCAACATTACTAAAGAGGTTCGATTTTCAATGATCCAATTGCAGACTGCAAGGGTATACCAACTTCGCTTTACCGAAGTCAGCTTTCGTTCTCGTTTATTATAAATATTGCTAAGCACAGAAATCACCTAAATTGGCGAAAATATCAAAATAAATACTATACACGATTTTTGTATCGCTTAAAAGTTTTGCCAGCTGATGTTGGCGCTTTCTGTAAACCCGCCTTTAAGGTACTGTTATTCCACCGACATTTTTTCGCTTTGCAACGTTCATAAGTCATAATAAGATATTTCTTCTTTTAATTATTTGAAATGAACGGTTTTTTTGAATTTGGGGGGAAGACTGGATTTTTTAGGGGGAAATATCGACCCTTCGAGATTTTTTAGGGGGAAACCAGAATTTTCATCTGGCAACACTGATCTCCAAACAATATATAATTTGCAGCAAGCTACAGTCTCAGGTCAGTTCAACTCTCCAACCCGAGCGGGTCGGACCTTTATTTTGAGTAGAGAAAAAACTACTAAGCAATTTTTTTATTTCCTATTTATTTTATCCTTTATTTTTTCCTTCATTTTCACCTTTATTTTCCCGGCTCACCTTGATTAGGATGTCCCTCTTGAGGAAGTTGAAGATGCCGTTGCCTTCATTTCCATTCTGGACGAGGTTCGAGCTTAGGTACATACAGTTCCAGTGCACCACCACCTGATCCTGCCTGTGCACGTTGCCGAAGATCAATTAGTCATCTTCCTTGCTGCAGCACAGCACACACGGTGTGTCCATGTTGGAGGACGTCCATGTTGGATGGCACAGGATTATTGGGAGGCTGCCTTTATTTTCTTCTTTATTTTTATTTTATTTTACCTTTTATTTTGGGGTTTTTATAAGTCTTACTAGTTTTTACCCTCCGTTTCCTGACCGCGTACCGATTTTCTAAATTCGAAATGAACTTCGTCGGTGCAACTTCTCCGATGTGTGGCCCCTCGCCGTGATCCTTAAGCGCGACTATCCTCGCCTGATCAACATGGTCAACTACCCGAAGCGGAACCGCATCGCCCTCAAGATAGAGAACTGGCGCACCTTCAACATGAAGGTACTGGGCAAGGCGTTCCAGGAGGAGCTGGCCAAGGGCACTGCCGGCACCATAGACGTATTGATCTACGAGCTGATCCGTGTGGAGGAGCGCCGGAGTTACCGGCAGAACACCCCTTCCACCGGCATGCAGAAATCCAGCTAAGTCGACACTTGCACATCCGGCCTGACTTAGCTGTATAAAACTGGAACAACGACCAGACTCCCAAACACACTCTCACTTACACATAATCAGAATGTACAGAAATGCTTATGCTGCATTTCTTAGAGTACGGCCGAGCTTTGGCGGAGCCAATAGGAAATATAATAAAACACTTGGATTCCGACCACTACAGAGAACACACGTCTTTATTTTCTGACTGTTACCCCGACTGTTATACCCGATATAACTCGCGCGGATATTCAAATTTGAATCTGAATGTTTGGAACTGTTTATTATTTTCTCTTTAGTTTTTATTGTTTGGGTTTATGTTTTTAATTTATGTGCGCGCTCGCGCGTCACACACTTCTGCCCCCTAAAATCATAAAAAACGCTGTATAAGCTATAGTCCTGATTTCCGGCTTAAAACAAATAGATACAATAAATAAGTAGGCATTCGCGGACGTGTTCTGAAAATTTGAGTAAAATCGGATGGTAAACATGGAAGTTATTAAACAATAAAGTTTCTGTGTATGCTTATTCTCTTCTCTCTCTCAAAAGCTAAGAACTCAGACACTCGAAAAGGGTTCCGTAGCATTGAGTCAAAACAAGAGGTCAATAGTCGCCCTCTCGCTCTATCGCACTGCTTAGGAATACTTTCCGGGTGTCTGAGCACATAGCTTTTGAGAGAGAGTGTCAGTGCGTGTTGCGCAAGTGTCCCTAGCAACATTGTCTTTTTTGGGTGTTGCTTAACATGTTTCTAGCAACTTATGTCTTCATTTCTCAACATTTTCTTTTTTCCATGTTCATGTCTAATTTAATTTAACCCACAATGGTTTGGGTACCGGGTATCTCACAGTCGGTCACTGGCAGTCAATGGCAGTCGATGAACCCTTTTCCAGTTACGTATCACAACAATAAAATTAAAAGTCAACAATCTATGGGTTTTACTTTGGGGCTACGATAAAGGGTTGTGGACTTTTTTCAATTTTGTATCGTAGGGAAAAGCCCTTAGGTATGGGAGCCTTACGATATATGTACGTATAAGCTTTGTCCCTGAAACATTTTAAAATATCCTAAGGCGGAAGTCCTTATAATATTTATAATGTCTTGGTTTATAAGTTGGCTTAAAATGTTCAGATTAAAAAGAAAGTTTCTTCAAATCGGAAAGATACATATGTACAGGTACTTAACAACACACTGGCGCCACCGTGGAATTTGTTATAAATTATTTTACATTGTTTACGGCAACTTATTAATTGCTTAATAATAATGGTTTCTTTATAAATATAAAACAAGAAAGAAGAATGAAGGAGGGCGACCTGCCCGTGACCATTTATTTCCTCATCTCCGGCGAGGTGGAAATGTCCAGGAATGTTCCTGGCCGTGTTCAAGCAGACCTACGAACAGGTCCTGCAGCCGTTGATGCAGAAGCTCTGGCAGGAGAAGAAGACCGCCCTGCGCGCTTCAACGAGGAGCAGGCAAGTGAACTTTAAGTCCCTTTGAACTATTCCTAGGTATGAACTCCCCTGTGATCCCAGACTGTGAATGCCTGCAAGTACGCCAGCATCCAGCAGTTCGATCCTTTGGAGACCAGACCAGGGCTCCATGAGCTCCGTGTCTTTTGTGCTGAGCGGCGAGTGCGTCGTCCTGCAGTGCCTCCACATGAAGGTGAGCAATCCCGAACGAAATTATTTGAGAGACATAAAGAATAATAATACTATTCAAACATATTTCGAATTTGTGAAGATTTAATAAAAGGAAAATATATCCTGAATCCCCATTCAATATATAGTGACATATCTGCACTGCGACTTCTCAACGTCCACCAGTTCAAAGAAACCGTTCACAAACAAACAGAATCGCCAATTTCGGCTTTGATTAAAAAACGATACAGAAGCTTGAGATCCCGCAATGCAAACAAATAAAGAAAATTGATTAAGTCCGAACGTCAACAATGACGTAATTTCATAAAAAGTTGAAAATCCAATATGTTCCCAAAATCTAATAAGACCGAGATATGTAAACATAAACAAAAAAGTGACGATCACAGCATCCAAATGCGATTGCGTCACCTAATGCACTAACTGTAAATTCTAAGACGCAAACCGAGGTTTCATGCTAACCAATTCTGTAACAGACAGTTAGTCTTTTTCCAGCATTCTAATAAAGAATAACCAGTAAAATAAAAAATCTCCTGATTTTTTATTCGGGCGAAGAACGACTCATGCAAATATATATATATTTAAGAGAATTTAATGAGCGGAAAAGCAGAAGCATTCGCAGATCTCTATAATAATAATAGTAAAAGCCAAACCCTTTATACTATATATATACTAATAATGAGTAATATTATTATTTATTTTGTCTCGTGTCTGTGATGTTTCTCTGTGTGGCCCAGCTCCTTGCATGTGTTCCCTGTCAGTTCCCCGCACGCCTTTCCTCTGCCAGTTCCTCATCCACTCTCACCTCGTCCTCATCCGATCACTCGACCATGTCTGCTGCCTCGTCACCGTCGTCAGCGTGGACGTACATTTGCCAGCACCTGTACCACTCTTCTTCTAGATCTTCCGGTTGCGGGCGATCAGGAAGATCAGGAAGTACATCTCGCGACGCCGCATGACGAGGACGAGTCTCTCCTCGGCGGCGACAAGCTCGGCATGCTTCTTCCGAAGCCGGGCACGGACTGCCTCCCATTGATCACCGCTGGTATACGCCAGGTCCCACTTCAGAATTTCAATCTGTGCCTCCAGGTCCGGGATCAGGAACAGCACCACCTCGTAGTCGACTTCGGCAGCGATGTAGGACTGCTTGGCCTGCTCATAGCTGGGCCAGGTCTCGGCCGCCCACATGGCGGAAATCTCGTTCCATTCCTGGAGTACTGTCTCGGAAATAGTTGGAATTGGCGTCTCCATTTTGATGTTGCTCTCTGAATGACGAACGAGGAATAATAAAAAATGTGAGGGTTAGCCCTTGAGCCATAACACACGCCTTGCTGTAATCTATTTTACGTAAAAGCACATTTAAAGTGTGAAATATAATCTAGCAACCTTTCAGAATTCTGCTGTCCAAACTTTTCTCAATCCCCAAACAAAGTAACCCGGAATTTTTAACTTGCAGCGGCAAGGGATTAGATAAGAATAAGAAACTAGTAAACAATTTTTCCTTATATTTTTCCTATTGATTTTATTCAAAGCTGAGCAAGTGAACGACCAAATTATGTGTACCCTTAAATTGAAGCGCCTCAGTGCGGGAACATGGTGGAGGTCAACCAGTGGCTGCAGGACAACGGCATCGATGTCTCCCGCGTGTCGTCCTACGATGTACTCCTAAAGCCCAACTACTTACTGGTCCACAATCTGCACAATTACTCGAAGCAGCACCAGCTGGTAATGAGGATCGGCAGCTGGGAGAACTTCAGCTAGCTGCTGCACATAAAGTACGACTGTATGCTCCACGAGAAGTTCATCAGGAAGCTGGCCGCCCGTGTCAAGGGCGCAGCCGAGGCGTTCTTCTATGTGCTTATTCAAGTCCTAAAGGAAAATCGCCTCGCAAAGACTCACAGAGCGGCCGAGCAGTCCGAGATGGAGATGCAAAATGGAGTCCAAGGAGCTCAACCAGGCTTTGGAGGAGGTTGACGACAAGATAGTGGAGTCTGGAGGAGTCTGGCGACGGCATCCCGCATCTCCTACGTCCGCTACGAGGAGTTGCTAGTTGGAGACCAAATCCAAAAAGAACGCGGAGGGATTGAGTGACATCCTCCTGCTAACAGAGAATCAGCCCCAGGGAGGAGATAATGCCGAGGATGACATTCTCCCGATTGACAATCTACGCCATGGAGACGATAATCCAGCAGATTCAGAGTAATATGTTGGCTATTGATAGGCAACAAAGAATAATAAATTAACAACGTTACGAGTTCCTTAGCGGCTTTAGTTTTATTTGAATTATTGAAGAGGGAATTTAATTACATTTATTAGGTTTTGAAATAAATATTAAGTATTGGATTATTAGTGACATCCACCCGATTTCATTGACGAATAGGCAAAGATATATGTTAATAAAAGAGTTCTATATATTTTTTTTGGCAGACAACAAAGCATATTATGTAATTATATCAGGATGGTGTCATGTGAACAGGAACTTCAAATGTTCACCATCTCATCGTTCCTTCCTGTAAGCGCATCTTTGGTCTCGAGTCGAAGTTGAGGTCAATGGTCGTCACGCCATTCTGTCCGCGGGAGTTATGTACAGGTCCACTCCATTCCCAGAACATAACACCAAAATAAACCCAATTAGCCAAACAGTTCAAGAGTTCTTAGACTCTATAAAGGCCAACCAGAGTTAATAAACTCTTGTAAGCATCCGGTTTCGCAACCGAAACCTAAATTGAACTCTGTAGTAACAAAATTCGCGACAAGAGTTAATAAACGCTCGTATGCATCCGGTTTCGTAACGGGAACACATGCAGGTAGTATAAGTCTAAATCAGGATAAGTTTCGCAAAAAGAACATAAGCAGGTAGAACAAGTCGAAATCAGAATTCCATTTAAATGCACCAACACAAACAAATGTAAGACACAATTAGTTATCAATGTAAAACCTTTATATATGACTTTTTCAATAAAGACAAATCAGTTATTAATAGCCACTGGAACTAAACGTCGTGTCCGCAATTATTTTTATTAAAAAAAAAAAAAACCTCGGCTCAAGATACTAAATTGGCGCAGCCGGTAGGATCCTTTTTTATTAAAGACGATCCAGTTATCGAACTGAACAAATAAATACATTTCAATTGAACAGAGTGAAAATAAAAAATTTATAATTAATTATCGGCCGACGAAAACAAATCTACAAAAAAGTTTGACTAAAAACAGTGCAGCGAAACAACTCATAAAGTGCAACTAAAAATAAGTTGTCAAGGAATTCGAGGGAGTTCAACTAAAAATAAGTTGACAAAGAATTTAAGGAAGTTTAACTAAAAATAAGTTGACAAGGAATTGGAGAAAAACATTAAAATCAAAATAAAATTGATTTACCATCCAAGACGGCAATTGATTTACCATCGAGAAGACGGAACCGGGCGAACAAATACGACGAGGCAAGAATGGCACAAGAAAATCCCCATATGCCACAAGCAGACCTACTGGAGCAACTGGCAATCAGGGAAAGGCAGTTGGAGCAACTTCAACAAGCCTACGTACAATTACAAAACATCCCTGCCAATTCTGCACAGCAAGGATGTCTGTTCAAAACCATAAACCATTCAATTTCGCTCTTTCACTCCCATTTCTCCTGAACTAATCCGTTTTTGAAAAACCTTAGTATGCAGTTTCACAGATGTTAACAATACCTTTCGATCAAGATATAAATGGTTCCGATCGGACTATCGTAGCAGATTTTCAATTCTACGGCTCTATATAGTAGTCTCCTTGCGCACCACAGTCTCGGTGCTCATCGTCACTACGTGGACTGCCGTCCATAATGACGTTTTCCAGAATTGTTCTGCGGTATTACCGAGGGGTACACAACTTTAAAGATTAGTACTAAATAGAAATTAGTGGTTTTCTCTATTGCGAGCTCTGCTTGATTCGTTCCCTTAATAGTGCGGCGCATCTTATTGCCGACGCCTCGTATTTTAGTAGAGTTAACACGTCGTATTTATTTGGTAATATTTTTCAGTAAATTTTAGTAAAGTAATTTTCAGTATTATAGTATTATTGGATTATTTTTTTTAAATAACAATGTTTATGTTTTTAAATTATTTCTGGAAAATGATGGCCGGCTGCCAGTAATCAAGCTTGGCGACGAGACTGTGCTGTATGACCTCCCACGAAAGTTGGAGTTGGAGGTATTCAGTTCCTTGGGCGCCCACTTCGCGATCACGACCTGATCTGCAAGGTGTTTGAGGAATGCCAGAAGCTCGGCATGCATGGACTCGAATCTGACACAAAGCTCAAGGTCTGACATAGGCAGCACCTCTAGTTGCAGTCCCTCCAGTTGCAGCACCTCGAATGGTCCCTCTATGGACGCAGTGCGTCGCCCAGAGAAGCAGCAACATCAGCGCCCAGTCTGTCTGCAGCACTGTTGTCCTTTCCAATCAGAGTCAGGACGACACTAGCTGCCACTACGAGAAGTGCTGCCTCGATGACAGCAGGGATCGTCCTGAATACGCAGATGTGATGCCTCAAAGCCGACAGTGTGAGGTGGCCATGGAGGGCGATCCCAGCAGCTTCGACAAGCACTATATTCTGAATTACATAGTGCGAATTCAGAAATCGGGAGGCGCTGTTTCCCTGATTTTCAGCACCTGCGTCCCATTGGAGAACGGACTCCTCATTGTCTCTGCAAACGCCCACACAAGTGAGTGGATCACGCGGATTACTCGACCCATTTGTCCACCATACAGGTGCGTGACATTTATACAACACTTCGATCTGGTGCTGCTAGATCAAAGTGTTGTATAAAAGCCACACACGTAAGGGGGAAAAATAGGTCGAGTAACCCGCGCGATCCACTCACCTGTGTGAGCGTTTGCAGAGACAATGAAGAGTCCGTTCTCCAAGGGCTCCACTGGGACGCAGGTGCTGAAGATAAGGGAATCGGCGTCTCGCGATTCCTGAATTCGCTCTGCTAGGTATTTCAGAAGACAGTTCATGTTGAAGCTGATGGGATCGCCCTCCATGGCCACCGCATACTGTCGGCTTTCAGGCATCACATCTGCGCATTTAGAGCGATCCCTGCTGCCATCGAAGTAGGTGGCGTCCCCGGCTTGGCCAGCAGCAGCAGCTTCTGCTTCATCCACCGCTCCGAAAAGGTCCCCTCCCCCAGGCACTTGGGGAACAGGAATGTATGGTTCTCCCGGTCTGAGATACCTCGTCCTCAGTCACGTCGCAGGAGCCAATGGGGTCGATGGGCTGCCGCTCCTCGCTGAGCTGGATGGTTACTGGTGCTCCTCGCGGGAACAGCGCCTGCACGATACCAACCAGGACTGTGGGGTCCGAAGGGGCGGTGCTGCCTGCCTTCAGTCCCTCGACCACCAACTTGTATGCGCCGACCCGGGGGTCGTTGTCTGCCGCGTCGCAGAGCCGCAAGAAGGTGTCTCTCTCCGCGTCCCTTATGGACGCCTTGAGAGCCTTCCTCGCGGCCTTATAGGCCTCGTTGCACTCGAGGCTGCACTGGATCAGCTGTCTCCGGGTTCGAAGGCAGGTGGTCCGTAGGTAGGCATACTCCGCTCGCAGGCGTGCTCCAGGACTGCCGCAAATCGGTTCGCCGCCGCGTTTGCTTCCTCCTCCGCCTCGACTGCCACGCCACCCAGCGCATTTTCGAATGCCTGGGTGCACAAGGTGTGAGGTCTGTACGCCTTTGTGGGTTTCTCGCGGGCTCGCCTACCGCGCACAGGATCGCTTCGTGGTCGCTTCCTGTGTACACGTCGCTGACTCCCCATCTGGCATTATGGCATTATGGGAAGTTGAGCTGCTTGTGAACGTGAGGTCGATGAATGATGAATGCTCGTCTGGAGGAGCACTCTTTTGTTCTTCGACTTGCGGCTTGACAACCACAATTGCCGGTTCCTGATCTGATTCCACGGGCACACTACTCTCTACAAGCTTGCTGGACAACTCGTTGGGCTCCAGTTCGTCAACTGAGTCTACACGAGATACCCTGTCCTCCAGGATTGTGGTGTTAGCTCTGGTGATCTTCTTAGCCTCCGGCGCTGCGGACTTCTTCCCAGCCGGGGAGCACGCCGGGCCTTTACAGCTCCTCCGGGGCCGTAGCCCATCGCGGCACCCTTGCGGACCGCGAGGGCATCGTAGTTATTGCACTCGTCCCGGAAGTTGGCATCAGAGAACCGTTTAACCATGGTACCTTGGTAAACTTTGACTTCAGGCTAAAGTTCACCTAATCCAACAACATGGTGCGCGAGAGAAAATGTTGATAGCCTGGGCCATATTGGTGGTATGTTTGACTGTATTCTGGACTGTATTATTATTCTCTAGTTTTTGATGTACGGAAGTATTTTTGCTGTATTTTACTCACCGGAATTCTGAGGTGCGATCTCTACGATATACTGTTACTGACTGAATGCTTGTACGAGCTTGGACTGGACACTAGCCACTGGACACTGACACTAGGCACCATGCCTACCAGACCTAAAATTTAATATTTTCCAGTGCTACTTAGTTCATTTTTCTGAAACTATGTTATTTGTAAAATATACAATACCCTCTGCAAGGGTATACAGAAGAGACGAGTGAATGGTGAGAAAATCTGTTAGCGCAGCGAGCAATTAAATTCAATGCCATAAAGAGGTGATCAAACAACTTAATGCTTGTGTGATTAGCGGGGGAAATGAGATGAATAACTGCAATTAATAGGCAAGAGCAGGATAAGGAACTGAACTTTTGGCTAAGAGTCCAAAATAACCATTTTAAATATTTGTACCATCTTAAATTAAGTAATGTAAAAAGCTTGCTAGTGAATGCGGCTAAAGAAATAACACAAGGTACCATACTAGATAAAGTATATGAAGAAAGAGAATTAGGAGAAATATTAAAAATAATGATGCTACGCATGCGTATCAGTTAACACTAATGAGTAATTATAAGTCGATACAGATCTTGGGTCATTATTGGATCACCCTAGTGTTTAAATGCAAACTCAGCATAAACAATTTTAGGGGCCGTTCCTGGTTCCTATTGGTGCCCGGTATGGTGAGTTATGCTGTTTTTGCCAGTGTCAGCACTTTGCTGGACGAGCGGTCGGCTTGCCGGCCACGCTTAGCTTACGTACAGTTGAATAAGTTTCAGTTTGATTTTGATTATAATAAAGAGCACAGCGCTCTATAAATTTGACTCCGGCTAACGCCGTCATTTATTTAATTGGTTACCGTGCCTTAAGGGCCGCTAATAACGGAGAGAAGTTCTCCCAACATAACTTGAAAACTTCAGCGCTCATCAGCAGGAGAAGAGATTCTCTGCGCCCCGGAACCAAGAACCAAGAAGTCCAGGCAGCCACGTCGGCGCTGACGTCACCTCACCCTCCTAACGGACAGCGGCGAGGGACACTTGGGAAATACACTTATATTTAATTTATATATACCCGGTGTTAAAAAGAAAAATAATAATAAATAAATAAGATGAAATACAAAAAGAAAATTATAAATTGCGAATTCAATGAAAATGGTGCAAACAAAAGAAATGTGTGTGAAACCCCTTTAATAAATGTATAAAGGAATTTTTCCGGAAAAAGGAAAAAATAAATAAAATATATATATATATGTGTACAAAGTTGCAAATAAAACAAATACATGCGCATAAATCCCTCCAGTACTTTAAAACGTGAACACTAAATCGGCAACATTTTAAACATTCTTTTAACAAGTTCCCCCGGTGTTCCGTATGAGACCATTTATCGCAAATAAAGTGCATACGGAGCACAGTGAAAAGAGTCAATCGCTGACTTCGTGCACTGAGGGTTAAATTTGCCAACAAAGTATCTATAACAAAAACCAAACAAAACATACATCATTTATGCACACACAACAAATTCCGTAGCCATCCAATGTATGGGATCATCTTTCAAAGATAAAGTACATACGGACGGCAACAGTAACCGAGAGGAAATATACAAAACAAACCACAACTCAAAACGTTTCCCTCATGCACATATACACATATATATAAAAAAAAAAAAAAACACAGGAATTCTGAAGCAATCCAACGTATGGGATCATCTTGCAAAGGATAAAGTACATACGGATCGTGAACAAAATTACCAAATATATACAAAAAAAATGTCTTTCCTTTAACAAAACTTTACCTTAAACACACATCACGTAACATTGAATACGCAACCTAGCACTCGACCATGAGACAATTATTACAGAAACAATAATAACTTACAACAATGCAATCCACTCAACGACCAACCTTACACCATTTGAACTATTTACAGGACGAACTCAGATCTTTGACAAAAAAATTCAATATAATGACAATCACGATTATCTGCAAAAACTCAATGAATATCAACAACAACTTTACCCAGAAATAGAACAGATCTTAAATAAAACCGCACAAACAAGAGTAGACAAAATAAACCAAGACAAGAACGAACCAACTTCTTTAAACCAGGGTGACATAGTATTTCGCAAGGAAGACAGAAGAAATAAAATTACCCCAAGATTTTCGAAACATAAAGTAATTGCTAATAAACACACAACATTGAAAACAACTAGAGGTCAGAAACTGCATAAAGCAAAAATTAGCAGATTAGTAAAAAATGGTCCCGATTCAGTAAATGGCATTGGTCAAGCAAATTCACATAATGACACCGGCGACTTTCCCTCCCAATCAACATGGACAATACATTTTACAACTCACCTCATCCAAAATCTTCCCTTCCATTCCTTTCTCCCTTAGGTGGTTACATGTAAACGCCCATATTCAGATTCACGAGATCAATGGTTCGCAACCATTAGCAACAATCTATTTAGCAGATGCTTACATCGACCATAATCATAAATTTATCACACATATTATAAACATAGAAGAATATCAAAACTGCACTACACTATTAAAAGATACAATAAGAAACATAGCCGTAGAGCCATTGTTAACCCATCAGTAGAAATTCTAAAAATAAAAATTGACAACCTGGAGTCCAAACTGAGCAATATCTTCCCACAAAGTAGAGCTAAAAGAGGTCTAGTAATGGCCTAGGTTCAATAATAAATGGAATATCCGGCAATATGGACAATACAGACGCTGAAGAGATTTTTAATAGGCTCAAATCACTAGAAACAGACCAAAACAATCTCGACATAGAAACTGAGACGCAGACAAACCTAAATCATGAAATTTTAATCAGATTCACAAACATAACAGATCATATAAATAACGAGCAGAACAAAATTAAACAATTCTTTAACAATGTCCAAAATTCAATCTATAAAGAAATAGACGATGAAAACAATAATTTTCGAACCCTACAATACTTGAATAGAATATCATTTAACATTGATATCATAAACAACCTAATTGAAAACATCGCGGAAAGTTTAGTATTTGCTAGAGCTAATATTATTCCCCGTTTCATTTTTGACAAATACGAAATAAATAAAATAAGAGACACCCTAGCAACTCAACAAATACACCTAGAAATGGAAGAAGACATACTTTCAATAGTCCAATTTCAAACAATATTACATAAGAAACACATAGTATTTAACCTTAAGATACCCATATTCGAAAAAGAGAAATACCAATTCTATAGAATTGTGCCCCTACCTGACAAACAACAACAACTCATCAAAACGCCAAACTTTGTAGCTCGCAATAGGGAATCTACTATGGAATTCAAGACAAAATGCCCAATATTAAACACAGTGTTTTGCAAAAAACCAAAAGACACACACACGAACTCTCTAACCAATTTTGCAGTCCAAACTTTTCTCAATCTCCAACAGTGTTCCCAGATTAGGGATTTTCCCCCTAAGGGGAGGTTTTTGACCTCCTAGGGGGAATTTCAGGGGGGAAGAATTTTTAGGGGGAAAGTTTATGGTTTTTTTCGGAACGGATTTATAATTTTTGAAACAATTCATATAAAATTATTTTTTTTTTATACCCTTGCAGAGGGTATTATAATTTTGACCAGATTTTTGAACCGCGGTGAAGAAGGCATCTCCGACCCCATAATGTATATATATTCTTGATCAGCATCACCAGTCGAGTCGATCTAGCCATGTCCGTCTGTCTGTCTGTCCGTTTGTCGGTTTCTACGCGAACTAGTCTCTCAGTTTTTGAGCTATCGAGCTGCAATTTTCAGCATAGTCTTATTTCTTTATCACGCAGTATATAGGTCGGAACGACCGAAATCGAACTACTATATCCTATAGCTGCCATAGGAATGATGGCGAAATTAATGTAAAAAATATTTTAACTTCTCTGTTTTTCAACGTATTTCTATACATTTTGAGATATAGCAGTTTTTTATGGTTCTAGAATTAATTAATCAATTAATTTCATTAAGATCGGACCACTATATCATATAGCTGCCATAGAAGCGATCGGTCGATTTATATGAAAATGTAAAATTCTACATGTAAAATTTAAAATTAACAAAATTCGATGTTTTTTCAACATTACTAAAGAGGTTCGATTTTCAATGATCCAATTGCAGACTGCAAGGGTATACCAACTTCGGTTTACCGAAGTCAGCTTTCGTTCTCGTTTATTATAAATATTGCTAAGCACAGAAATCACCTAAATTGGCGAAAATATCAAAATAAATACTGCACACGATTTTTGTATCGCTTAAAAGTTTTGCCAGCTGATGTTGGCGCTTTCTGTAAACCCGCCTTTAAGATACTGTTATTCCACCGACATTTTTTCGCTTTGCAACGTTCATAAGTCATAATAAGATATTTCTTCTTTTAATTATTTGAAATGAACGGTTTTTTTTTAATTTGGGGGGAAGACTGGATTTTTTAGGGGGAAATATCGACTCTTCGAGATTTTTTAGGGGGAAACCAGAATTTTCATCTGGCAACACTGATCTCCAAACAATATATAACTTGCAGCAAGCTACAGTCTCAGGTCAGTTCAACTCTCCAACCCGAGCGGGTCGGACCTTTATTTTGAGTAGATAAAAAGCTAGTAAGCAATTTTTTTATTTCGTATTTATTTTATCCTTCATTTTCACCTTTATTTTCCCGGCTCACCTTGATTAGGATGTCCCTCTTGAGGAAGTTGAAGATGCCGTTGCCTTCATTTCCATTCTGGACGAGGTTCGAGCTTAGGTACATACAGTTCCAGTGCACCACCACCTGATCCTGCCTGTGCACGTTGCCGAAGATCAATTAGTCATCTTCCTTGCTGCAGCACAGCACACACGGTGTGTCCATGTTGGAGGACGTCCATGTTGGATGGCACAGGATTATTGGGAGGCTGCCTTTATTTTTTCCTTTATTTTCTTCTTTATTTTTATTTTATTTTACCTTTTATTTTGTGGTTTTTATAAGTCTTACTAGTTTTTACCCTCCGTTTCCTGAATGCGTACCGATTTTCTAAATTCGAAATGAACTTAGTCGGTGCAACTTCTCCGATGTGTGGCCCCTCGCCGTGATCCTTAAGCGCGACTATCCTCGCCTGATCAACATGGTCAACTACCCGAAGCGGAACCGCATCGCCCTCAAGATAGAGAACTGGAGCACCTTCAACATGAAGGTACTGGGCAAGGCGTTCCAGGAGGAGCTGGCCAAGGGCACTGCCGGCACCATAGACGTATTGATCTACGAGCTGATCCGTGTGGAGGAGCGCCGAAGTTACCGGCAGAACACCCCTTCCACCGACATGCAGAAATTCAGCTAAGTCGACACTTGCACATCCGGCCTGACTTAGCTGGATAAAACTGGAACAACGACCGGACTCCCAAACACACTCTCACTTACACATAAACTGAATTGTACAGAAATGCTTATGCTGCATTTCTTAGAGTACGGCCGAGCTTTGGCGGAGCCAATAAGAAATATAATAAAACACTTTGATCCCGACCACTACAGAGAACACACGTCTTTATTTCCTGACTGTTACCCCGACTGTTATACCCGATATAACTCGCGCGGGTATTCAAATTTGAATTTGAATGTTTTTAACTGTTAATTATTTTCTCTTTAGTTTTTATTGTTTGGGTTTATGTTTTTAATTTATGTGCGCGCTCGCGCGTCACACACTTCTGCCCCCTAAAATCATAAAAAACGCTGTATAAGCTATAGTCCTGATTTCCGGCTTAAAACAAATAGATACAATAAATAAGTAGGCATTCGCGGACGTGTTCTGAAAATTTGAGTAAAATCGGATGGTAAACATGGAAGTTATTAAACAATAAAGTTTCTGTGTATGCTTATTCTCTTCTTTCTCTCAAAAGCTAAGAACTCAGACACTCGAAAAGGGTTCCGTAGCATTGAGTCAAAACAAGAGGTCAATAGTCGCCCTCTCGCTCTATCGCACTGCTTAGGAATACTTTCCGGGTGTCTGAGCACATAGCTTTTGAGAGAGAGTGTCAGTGCGTGTTGCGCAAGTGTCCCTAGCAACATTGTCTTTTTTGGGTGTTGCTTAACATGTTTCTAGCAACTTTTGTCCTAATTTCTCAACATTTTCTTTTTTCCATGTTCATGTCTAATTTAATTTAACCCACAATGGTTTGGCTACCGGGTATCTCACAGTCGGTCACTGGCAGTCAATGGCAGTCGATGAACCCTTTTCCAGTTACGTATCACAACAATAAAATTAAAAGTCAACAATCTATGGGTTTTACTTTGGGGCTACGATAAAGGGTTGTGGACTTTTTTCAATTTTGTATCGTAGGGAAAAGCCCTTAGGTATGGGAGCCTTACGATATATGTACGTATAAGCTTTGTCCCTGAAACATTTTAAAATATCCTAAGGCGGAAGTCCTTATAATATTTATAATGTCTTGGTTTATAAGTTGGCTTAAAATGTTCAGATTAAAAAGAAAGTTTCTTCAAATCGGAAAGATACATATGTACAGGTACTTAACAACACACTGGCGCCACCGTGGAATTTGTTATAAATTATTTTACATTGTTTACGGCAACTTATTAATTGCTTAATAATAATGGTTTCTTTATAAATATAAAACAAGAAAGAAGAATGAAGGAGGGCGACCTGCCCGTGACCATTTATTTCCTCATCTCCGGCGAGGTGGAAATGTCCAGGAATGTTCCTGGCCGTGTTCAAGCAGACCTACGAACAGGTCCTGCAGCCGTTGATGCAGAAGCTCTGGCAGGAGAAGAAGACCGCCCTGCGCGCTTCAACGAGGAGCAGGCAAGTGAACTTTAAGTCCCTTTGAACTATTCCTTGGTATGAACTCCCCTGTGATCCCAGACTGTGAATGCCTGCAAGTACGCCAGCATCCAGCAGTTCGATACTTTGGAGACCAGACCAGGGCTCCATGAGCTCCGTGTCTTTTGTGCTGAGCGGCGAGTGCGTCGTCCTGCAGTGCCTCCACATGAAGGTGAGCAATCCCGAACGAAATTATTTGAGAGACATATAACAAAGAATAATAATACTATTCAAACATATTTCGAACTTGTGAAGATTTAATTAAAGGAAAATATATCCTGAATCCCCATTCAATATACATATATTTAAGAGAATTACAATACAATGTTACAATAAACAAACCGCCTTCTGATTGAAAAAGTCTGGAGGCTATTAGAAGTATCAATCGCTGTCTATTGCGCAATGAGGAGCACAGCCCAGGCGTCTAAGCGATGGGCCATCGTTTTATTATGCAAGAAGTTCTGAGTTCTAATCCCGCTCATGCCAAAGATTTTTTTTACATTATAATTTATTCATTTTTTCTGCTCTTTATTCAATTAATACATTTTATACCAGTTCGGCAAAGTTGAGTTATGAAAGTGATTTTTTTTAGTTTTTGTGACCAAGAGGTCACGCTCGTTCTTTTCTGTAGTTTGGCGCAATTTTTTTGGTCAATAGTCGATCTCTTTTCTCTTTCACACACACTTTTCTATGACAATAAAAAGCATCTTTTCATTAAGAAAATGTAGAAGCTATTAGATGTGACAATCTCTGCCAATTTTATTTCAGTTCTGCCAAAATTAGGTTAACAGTTGTCGAAGCATACTTAGTATGAAAATGGCGCTTCATATGTAACATATGTAATGGCCCAGTTGTCTAAGCAGCCGGTGCATCTATATTTTGCAAAATTGGCACGAGCTCAATCCCACACAAAACCAAAATATTTTCTGTTTTGTATTTTTACTCTAAAATTTTTTTCTAGTTGTTCTCCGGGTATAATAACAAAGGAAAAAGGAAGAAATGCAAAAAAAACAGAGGAAAAAAACAATAAAAAGTTTTGGCGAGGTCGGGGCTTGAACCCACGACCTAGACGGCTACAGGCTACTCAGCAGCGCCTTAAGGGGGTTTTAAAATTCGAACCTTATTGCTAATATCTCCCATGTTTATCATCCGATTTTATTGAAATTTTCAGGAAACGTCCGCTCTATTTTATTCATTTTTTGTATTTATTTACTTTTACCCGAAAAAAAATGAGTATAGCTTATTTAACGTTTTTTATGATTTTTGAGGGCGGAAGTGGGCGTGGCCAAATTTTAAAACAAACATGATCTGCGTGCAACAGATTCCAATGTTGTCACCAAATTTGGTAACTCTAGCTCTTATAGTCTCTGAGATCTATTGTTTCACACGGACGGACAGACGGACAGACGGACATGGCTAAATCGACTCGGCTGGTGATACTGATCAAGAATATATATACTTTATGGGGTCGGAGATGCCTCCTTCTGCCTGTTACATACATTCTCGGTTGGCACAAACTTATAATACCCTTGTACCCTATGGGTACCGGGCATAATAATAATAGTAAAAGCCAAACCCTTTATACTATATACAAGTATATACTAATAATGAGTAATATTATTATTTATTTTGTCTCGTGTCTGTGATGTTTCTCTGTGTAGCCCAGCTCCTTGCATGTGTTCCCTCTCAGTTCCCCGCACGCCTTTCCTCTGCCAGTTCCTCATCCACTCTCACCTCGTCCTCATCCGATCACTCGACCATGTCTGCTGCCTCGTCACCGTCGTCCGCGTGGACGTACATTTGCCAGCACCTGTACCACTCTTCTTCTAGATCTTCCGGTTGCGGGCGATCAGGAAGATCAGGAAGTACATCTCGCGACGCCGCATGACGAGGACGAGTCTCTCCTCGGCGGCGACAAGCTCGGCATGCTTCTTCCGAAGCCGGGCACGGACTGCCTGGTATACGCCAGGTCCCACTTCAGAATTTCAATCTGTGCCTCCAGGTCCGGGATCAGGAACAGCACCACCTCGTAGTCGACTTCGGCAGCGATGTAGGACTGCTTGGCCTGCTCATAGCTGGGCCAGGGTCTCGGCCGCCCACATGGCGGAAATCTCGTTCCATTCCTGGAGTACTGTCTCGGAAATAGTTGGAATTGGCGTCTCCATTTTGATGTTGCTCTCTGAATGACGAACGACGAATAATAAAAAATGTGAGGGTTAGCCCTTGAGCCATAACACACGCCTTGCTGTAATCTATTTTACGTAAAAGCACATTTAAAGTGTGAAATATAATCTAGCAACCTTTCAGAATTCTGCTGTCCAAACTTTTCTCAATCCCCAAACAAAGTAACCCGGAATTTTTAACTTGCAGCGGCAAGGGAAAGTCTATATTTTGATTAGATAAGAATAAGAAACTAGTAAACAATTTTTCCTTATATTTTTCCTATAGATTTTATTCAAAGCTGAGCAAGTGAACGACCAAATTATGTGTACCCTTAAATTGAAGCACCTCAGTGCGGGAACATGGTGGAGGTCAACCAGTGGCTGCAGGACAACGGCATCGATGTCTCCCGCGTGTCGTCCTACGATGTACTCCTAAAGCCCAACTACTTACTGGTCCACAATCTGCACAATTACTCGAAGCAGCACCAGCTGGTAATGAGGATCGGCAGCTGGGAGAACTTCAGCTAGCTGCTGCACATAAAGTACGACTGTATGCTCCACGAGAAGTTCATCAGGAAGCTGGCCGTGTCAAGGGCGCAGCCGAGGCGTTCTTCTATGTGCTTATTCAAGTCCTAAAGGAAAATCGCCTCGCAAAGACTCATAGAGCGGCCGAGCAGTCCGAGATGGAGATGCAAAATGGAGTCCAAGGAGCTCAACCAGGCTTTGGAGGAGGTTGACGACAAGATAGTGGAGTCTGGAGGAGTCTGGCGACGGCATCCCGCATCTCCTACGTCCGCTACGAGGAGTTGCTAGTTGGAGACCAAATCCAAAAAGAACGCGGAGGGATTGAGTGACATCCTCCTGCTAACAGAGAATCAGCCCCAGGGAGGAGATAATGCCGAGGATGACAATCTCCCGATTGACAATCTACGCCATGGAGACGATAATCCAGCAGATTCAGAGTAATATGTTGGCTATTGATAGGCAACAAAGAATAATAAATTAACAACGTTACGAGTTCCTTAGCGGCTTTAGTTTTATTTGAATTATTGAAGAGGGAATTTAATTACATTTATTAGGTTTTGAAATAAATATTAAGTATTGGATTATTAGTGACATCCACCCGATTTCATTGACGAATAGGCAAAGATATATGTTAATAAAAGAGTTCTATATATTTTTTTTTGGCAGACAACAAAGCATATTATGTAATTATATCAGGATGGTGTCATGTGAACAGGAACTTCAAATGTTCACCATCTCATCGTTCCTTCCTGTAAGCGCATCTTTGGTCTCGCGTCGAAGTTGAGGTCAATGGTCGCCACGCCATTCTGTCCGCGGGAGTTATGTACAGGTCCACTCCATTCCCAGAACATAACACCAAAATAAACCCAATTAGCCAAACAGTTCAAGAGTTCTTAGACTCTATAAAGGCCAACCAGAGTTAATAAACTCTTGTAAGCATCCGGTTTCGCAACCGAAACCTAAATTGAACTCTGTAGTAACAAAATTCGCGACAAGAGTTAATAAACGCTCGTATGCATCCGGTTTCGTAACGGGAACACATGGAGGTAGTATAAGTCTAAATCAGGATAAGTTTCGCAAAAAGAACATAAGCAGGTAGAACAAGTCTAAATCAGAATTCCATTTAAATGCACCAACACAAACAAATGTAAGACACAATTAGTTATCAATGTAAAACCTTTATATATGACTTTTTCAATAAAGACAAATCAGTTATTAATAGCCACTGTCGTGTCCGCAATTATTTTTATTAAAAAAAAAACACCTCGGCTCAAGATACTAAATTGGCGCAGCCGGTAGGATCCTTTTTTATTAAAGAGAATCCAGTGACAAAAAAAGTTTATAATCGGCCGACAAAAACAAAACTACAAATATGTTTGACTAAAAACAGTGCAGCAAAGCAACTCATAAAGTGCTACTAAAAATTAGTTGTCAAGGAATTCGAGGGAGTTCAACTAAAAATAAGTTGACAAAGAATTTAAGGAAGTTTAACTAAAAATAAGTTGACAAGGAATTGGAGAAAAACATTAAAATCAAAATAAAATTGATTTACCATCCAAGACGGCATCGAGAAGACGGAACCGGGCGAACAAATACGACGAGGCAAGAATGGCACAAGAAAATCCCCATATGCCACAAGCAGACCTACTGGAGCAACTGGCAATCAGGGAAAGGCAGTTGGAGCAACTTCAACAAGCCTACGTACAATTACAAAACATCCCTGCCAATTCTGCACAGCAAGGACGTCTGTTCAAAACCATAAACCATTCAATTTCGCTCTTTCACTCCCATTTCTCCTGAACTAATCCGTTTTTGAAAAACCTTAGTATGCAGTTTCACAGATGTTAACAATACCTTTCGATCAAGATATAAATGGTTCCGATCGGACTATCGTAGCAGATTTTCAATTCTACGGCTCTATATAGTAGTCTCCTTGCGCACCACAGTCTCGGTGCTCATCGTCACTACGTGGACTGCCGTCCATAATGACGTTTTCCAGAATTGTTCTGCGGTATTACCGAGGGGTACACAACTTTAAAGGTTAGTACTAAATAGAAATTAGTGGTTTTCTCTATTGCGAGCTCTGCTTGTTTCGTTCCCTTAATAGTGCGGCGCATCTTATTGCCGACGCCTCGTATTTTAGTAGAGTTAACACGTCGTATTTATTTGGTAATATTTTTCAGTAAATGTTAGTAAATTAATTTTCAGTATTATAGTATTATTGGATTATTTTTTTTAAATAACAATGTTTGTTTTTAAATTATTTCTGGCCTGCTGCCAGTAATCAAGCTTGGCGACGAGACTGTGCTGTATGACCTCCCACGAAAGTTGGAGTTGGAGGTATTCAGTTCCTTGGGCGCCTACTTCGCGATCACGACCTGATCTGCAAGGTGTTTGAGGAATGCCAGAAGCTCGGCATGCATGGACTCGAACCTGACACAAAGCTCAAGGTCTGACATAGGCAGCACCTCTAGTTGCAGTCCCTCCAGTTGCAGCACCTCGAATGGTCCCTCTATGGACGCAGTGCGTCGCCCAGAGAAGCAGCAACATCAGCGCCCAGTCTGTCTGCAGCACTGTTGTCCTTTCCAATCAGAGTCAGGACGACACTAGCTGCCACTACGAGAAGTGCTGCCTCGATGACAGCAGGGATCGTCCTGAATACGCAGATGTGATGCCTCAAAGCCGACAGTGTGAGGTGGCCATGGAGGGCGATCCCAGCAGCTTCGACAAGCACTATATTCTGAATTACATAGTGCGAATTCAGAAATCGGGAGGCGCTGTTTCCCTGATTTTCAGCACCTGCGTCCCATTGGAGAACGGACTCCTCATTGTCTCTGCAAACGCCCACACAAGTGAGTGGATCACGCGGATTACTCGACCCATTTGTCCACCATACAGGTGCGTGACATTTATACAACACTTCGAGCTGGTGCTGCTAGATCAAAAAAAGCCACACACACGTAAGGGGGAAAAATAGGTCGAGTAACCCGCGCGATCCACTCACCTGTGGGAGCGTTTGCAGAGACAATGAAGAGTCCGTTCTCCAAGGGCTCCACTGGGACGCAGGTGCTGAAGATCAGGGAATCAGCGTCTCGCTATTCCTGAATTCGCTCTGCTAGGTATTTCAGAAGACAGTTCATGTTGAAGCTGATGGGATCGCCCTCCATGGCCACCGCATACTGTCGGCTTTCAGGCATCACATCTGCGCATTTAGAGCGATCCCTGCTGCCATCGAAGCAGGTGGCGTCCCCGGCTTGGCCAGCAGCAGCAGCTTCTGCTTCTTCCACCGCTCCGAAAAGGTCCCCTCCCCCAGGCACTTGGGGAACAGGGATGTATGGTTCTCCCGGTCTGAGATACCTCCTCCTCAGTCACGTGGCAGGAGCCAATGGGGTCGATGGGCTGCCGCTCCTCCCTGGGCTGGATGGTTACTGGTGCTCCTCGCGGGAACAGCGCCTGCACGATACCATCCAGGACTGTGGGGTCCGAAGGGGCGGTGCTGCCTGCCTTCAGTCCCTCGACCACCAACTTGTGGGGGAGCACGCCGGGCCTTTACAGCTCCTCCGGGGCCGTAGCCCATCGGGGCACCCTTGCGGACCGCGAGGGCATCGTAGTTATTGCACTCGTCCCGGAAGTTGGCATCAGAGAACCGTTTAACCATGGTACCTTCGTAAACTTTGACTTCAGGCTAAAGTTCACCCAATCCAACATGGTGCGCGAGAGAAAATGTTGATAGCCTGGGCCATATTGGTGGTGTGTTTGACTGTATTCTGGACTGTATTATTATTCTCTAGTTTTTGATGTACGGAAGTATTTTTGCTGTATTTTACTCACCGGAATTCTGAGGTGCGATCTTTACGATATATTGTTACTGACTGAATGCTTGTACGAGTTTGGACTGGACACTAGCCACTGGACACTGACACTAGACACCATGCCTACCAGACCTAAAATTTAATATTTTCCAGTGCTACTTAGTTCATTTTTCTGAAACTATGTATATTATTTGTAAAATATACAATACTCTCTGCAAGGGTATACAGAAGAGACGAGTGAATGCCATAAAGAGGTGATCAAACAACTTTATGCATGTGTGATTAGCGGGGGAAATGAGATGAATAACTGCAATTAATAGGCAAGAGCAGGATAAGGAATTGAACTTTTGGCTAAGAGTCCAAAATAACAATTTTAAATATTTGTACCATCTTAAATTAAGTAATGTAAAAAGCTTGCTAGTGAATGCGGCTAAAGAAATAACACAAGGTACCATACTAGATAAAGTATATGAAGAAAGAGAATTAGGAGAAATATTAAAAATAATGATGCTACGCATGCGTATCAGTTAACACTAATGAGTAATTATAAGTCGATACAGATCTTGGGTCATTATTGGATCACCCTAGTGTTTAAATGCAAACTCAGCATAAACAATTTTAAGGGCCGTTCCTGGTTCCTATTGGTGCCCGGTATGGTGAGTTATGCTGTTTTTGCCACTTATATTTAATTTATATATACCCGGTGTTAAAAAGAAAAATAATAATAAATAAATAAGATGAAATACAAAAAGAAAATTATAAATTGCGATTTCAATGAAAATGGTGCAAACAAAAGAAATGTGTGTGAAACCCCTTTAATAAATGTATAAAGGAATTTTTCCGGAAAAAGGAAAAATAAATAAAATATCTATATATATAAAAATGGAGCCCAAAAAATGTGTCGTAAAAAACAACTGGAGAACGGCTGGGCCGATTTGGTTAAAATTTTTTTTCAGTTGTAGGTAACTAACAGGAGAAGGTCAGAACGTAATAAAATTTTTAGAAAATCCTCCAGGGTAATGGTGAAAAACAAATAAATAAAATATCAAATTATATAAAAGAGTAGTGTATCGAAATATATGTCAAAGTAAAAACAAATCGTTTCAATATTATTCGGTTTCTTATTCGTTTTTATCAGACGTCCGGATTTGTTTAATTTCTTCCTGTGATTTGTAGGAATAATGCCTGCTATAAGACGGCCAAACATTGGACGACGTACACGTCGAGCAACATATAGTCGGAATGTCCGTGAAAGTCAAACGCAAGACGAACGTGCAGAAAGAAATGAATCGAGACGAACCCGTTTAGCACAGATTCGCTCTACACAAAGAGTACCAAGAACAGACTTGAATCGCGCTGCATTTGCATACAATTTCTCAACGTCCTACAAAGACCATAGCTGCGTTGTTATCGGTTCATTGTCTGTGGTATGTCAGCACTGCAATGCACTGAAGTTTCGATTGGAAGCTCCCGGCTTATGCTGCGCAGGTGGCAAGGTAAAATTGCCGGTTTTGACTCATCCACCAGAGCCATTGTATTCGCTTCTATATGGAAATACAAGCAAATCAAACCATTTCCTGTTGCACGCACAAAAATATAACGGATGTTTTCAAATGACGTCATTTGGAGCAGAGGTTGTTCAACAACCAGGCTACAATCCGAGTTAGAGGGTAATAGCGTCACTCTTTTATCAACATGAACAACTATAATTTTTCACGAAATTGCATCACAAAATTCAGATTCAAGGGCAAATTCACCATCGAGCGGGCGCTTTGTTACCACCACCAAACAAAGATCATAAATTCCTTCAAATCTATTTCGTTGGTGATTCGGCAGTTGAACTTAATCAGCGTTGTGCAATTTTCACTGCAACTAAACGTGAAATAATACAACAATTGCAAAATCTTCTTCATGAGTGTAATGAATTGGTCAGATTGTTCAAAACAGCTTTGGATACAATGCATTCTGACGACCACAAAATCATTATCAGAGCAGATAAAAGACCAGCAGGAAGCCATTCAAGACAATTCAATGCGCCCACTATCAATGAAGTCGCAGTGGTGATTGTTGGCGAGAATGTGGAATCACGCGATATTGTTCTCAAGCGTCGGGATGATGGACAATTGCAACGCGTTTATGAGACTCATCGGTCATATGATGCACTTCAATATCCGTTGATGTTCTGTCGTGGAGAAGATGGCTATCACTTCAACATAAAGATGGTCAATCCAACGACAGGTTTGTTTAATCACTTCTTTTTCATTCTGCACGTAAATTCGAATTCATATTACAGGAGAAGAAACGAATAAGAAAGTCAGCTCAATGAATTTTTATGCATATCGATTGATGATTCGACTAGATGTTGACAATCATCTGTTGAGATACCGCCGTTTGTTTCAGCAGTACTGTGTCGACATGTATGTAAAAGTAGAAACGGAGCGTCTCAATTTCATTCGTTTCAATCAGTCAAAGTTACGATCTGACGAGTACATCCACTTGCGTGACGCCATCGCTACTGATGGACACGCGGCAAACATTGGTTGTTTGACCATTCTGCCAGCTACTTATGTTGGGAGCCCGCGCCATATGCATGAGTACGCTCAAGATGCGATGACGTACGTGCGGAATTACGGACGACCTGATTTATTTTTCACGTTTACATGCAATCCGAAATGGCCCGAAATTACGAATTTGTTGCACAAAGGACAAACATCCAGCGATCGACATGACATCACTGCACGAGTATTCAAGCTAAAGGTAAAAATTCTTATGGATTACATCGTTAAGCAGAAGGTTTTTGGCGTAGTTCGTTGTTGGATGTACTCGGTTGAATGGCAGAAGCGTGGCTTACCACATGCGCACATTTTGCTTTGGATGTTCGACAAGATCCGACCAGAACATATTGATTCGATTATTTCTGCCGAAATACCAGATCCAGAAACTGATCCGGAGCTGCATTCCGTTGTGAAAACGAGTATGATCCATGGCCCTTGCGGAGTCCACAACCCAGAATCACCATGCATGGAGCGTCGAATTAGGGCGAGACAAAGTTCGCCGGGTCCGCTAGTTAGTATATAAGAATTTATGTACAACTCGGCAGCGGAGGCAACTTGGTCGCCGCTGAAAAATAGATTAGGCAGTCTAGTACGACAGCTCAAACTGAAAAGTCTTATTGAATCTAATTATTGACTAACTACCAAAACCACCTCGGACCACCCCATGAAAGAACGAAGGATACATAACTCTCGCTCTGACGCATCGATGAACGTGTGTATTCCTTGAGCGATTGACACTTTTCCATCAAAGATATTCCTCGGGACTTGCATAGTATTTAATGCTTGCAAATCAGAGCGATATTTCTTCCAATCATCCTGAAGATGGTGTGGGAGCTCATCGTCCCAACCCAGGTTCAGTCCCCACAGAGTTTGCATAAATATTTTTGCCTTCCCTACAACAGGGGCAAATAGTCGTAGTGGGTCGAATATCTGTGCAGATTCGGAACTTAAAACTCGTTGGGTGATAGTTGAAGCTTCGCTCTTTTGGGATCGCCCACATATTTGATCCTTTTGTGGTATCCATAGAAGACCCAACGTCTTCACACTGTAGTGTTTCGGTGTTTCGTCTAGCTTGACATTGGTGACAATGTCTTCCTTAGGAATTTCTGTTAAAACTTGTTCGTTGTTCGAGCACCATTTTCGGAGCTTACATCCGGATGGCAACAATATTTGGATTAGTTCTCGTTGAATTTGAACTGCTTCCGGAATACTGTCTGCTCCAGTGAGGCAGTCCTCGACGTAGAAATCATGCTTTAATTCGGATGATCCAAAAGGTAGTTTTTTCTTGACTTTCTCGGCTAAATAATCCAAGCCTTTTGTAGCTGGGAATGGGGCTGACGTTCTACCGTAGGTGACGGTTTTGAGCCGGTAATACTTGAGGTCGTCAGACGGATTCTTTCTCCAGACGATTAATTGATGAAACTGATCATTAGGTTGTATCCACACTTGTCGATACATTTTCACTATATCTGCTGAGTGTTGTGAGTGCGAAAGCGTAGCAAGATTGCAAACAGCAATATATCATTCAAAGATTTATTGCTAGTGGTTTTACAGGAAGCATCAAATACTACCCACTTTCAGGATTAAGCACACAGTGGTGTGGGATAAAGTAGTGATCCGCCGGTATGTTTGAGGGATTCACTTGTTTCATATGTCCGAGTCCTTTATACTCCTCCGCTCCAGTGCCAGGAATCTACTTTGTTGCAGGTTTATGTGATGTCACCAGGGCAGAGGATTGTTCAGAAAATGGGAGTTATACAATAAATTTTCCATCTGCTGCAACTTGGAGATTTCCTACGAAATGTTTTTCGCAATGAGCCTCTATCGGTGATCGATGCTTCTCTTCTGTTTCTAGAGTTTCTAGAGTCCAGAAGCATTCCAACAAGGTTTAAATTTCTGTGGCTGCAGCTACACAAATTGCAGCTGAGTTGTGCTCCGCAGAAAACTTTCCAGCGATTTGCAGATTTGAAGAACTTAACTGGTGGGCCGGTTGCTCAGCTATGATGTGTGGTAACACAAAAGCTTCAACCTGTTGAGTAAAGTCATTATGCATCTATTTCAGAACATTTACTCTGGCTCTACTAGTTTTGGATTGCCTCCAATTCCCTCGATACGTAGTGAAGTACCGTGGAGTTTTAGCGTTCAGAAATCAAATTTATTTCTGATCCTGAATCAAGCAGAGCTCTGAAGGTCGCAACCTGACCACTGCTTGATTTTTGCTTGCTTGCCACTTTGCTGAAGCAGTTGACACACAACCGGTGATTTTGCACCCAATTGAGTCGTTCGGGTACTGTTTTGTTGCGGAAGTCCTCGTACTTGTAAAGCAAATAATTCCTTTTGCAAAACGGACAGTTTGATACCTTCCAGCGCTGGCAGAGGTACATGTAGGTCCTTTTTGCTCCCTTTTTGCCTGTTGGCCTCTTTTTCCTGTCTCCAGCACACGAATTCGTTGATCCAGGAAGCTGACCATTGTGTCCAGACTTTGTAGCTCTCGAGACCCATCTTACGACTGTTCATATAGGGCTCTAGTTGCAAAATCTAATTTGTGCTTGATGACGGCAATCAATATTGTATCCCAGCTAGATACATCGATGCCAAGTCCCTTTATGATTGTTGTAATGTATAATTCTTTTAATGACTCGGATCGTCACTATTTATGCGTTGTTGCAGGTTGATTGAGAATCGTGTCTGCTACATGTCGGGGATTGTTGTAAGCGTCAACCAATATACCCCATCCGTTCATGTAATTTTCTTTTTTAAGATCGATATGCCTTATCAACCTTTCTGCCTCTCCGGTTTCGGTGGTTTTGAGATACCACATTCTTTGTACGGTGGGCATGTTAGTATCATGGACGATGCATTGAAATAAATCGAGAAATTGAGTCCATTTGAGCAGATCTCCATCGAATTTAGCTTTTTCCCCTAAGACCGCTTGAATTTCCTTTTCCAGTCTTAGGAATGACTGCATATCATATCCTCTCTTAATTGGATTATCGTATTCTTCGTGAACGGAAAAACTAATTTCTTGCGTCTGAGATCATAGTGATTTGATCAAATCACTTGTAATGTCTCTGAAAGATCTTTCAGAGCGCGCTTGATAGACTCGGATATCGCTCTCTGTAGGCGACATGCCTACATGCCGATCTGAGTTTGTCAGATGCTATCATGGGTTGATGTATACCTCCCGCTTCTGGATTTGCATCAGCGTGGCTTATTGATCGTTCCATATTGTCGAGCGTGTTCGCTCTGTATTTTTCGTATGTGTCACGACTGTCATCGTATAACTTGGTATACGCAGTGGTTCTATAATATTCATAAGTGAAGTCTGGTAAAAACTTTGGTTAAATTAAAGAAGTTTTGGAACAGAAAGAAAATATTTCTATAGGTTTTTGTGTCCTATAATTGAAACTCGACATCTGGAACCCTAGAATATTATTTTAAAATCAAATTAAAAAATAAATCTGATTATGGAGAATATAATTTCAGAGGCGGCTCAAAATTTCCACTGTGTGAAACGCTTTTTGGCAATCATATTTCCATCTAGTATTTTGAAGGCTCACACACACACATACAACACATACAGAGAACGGAACTAAGAACAGAAAAACAGGAACAAAAACCAGCCAGGAAATAACAAACACAAGCAACAACAATGCAAAAAAAATAACTGAAGAAAAAGTATAATTTCCATCTCAAATTGAATTTTCATTTGCACAAAAGCACATACATAGATAAGGAGCAGGAGCTGGCTAAATATTGGGCAAAAGCGAAAATCAATGTCCTGACGCGGGCAGTTTAATGTTTTCGGGATTACAGCCTGCCGACTGCCTGTGGCCAAAGGATGCCTACCCGGGAGTATCCCCGAATTTTCTTATTTGCCCCCAACAACACATACATATATGCTCCGACGTGCAGAAACTTAACTTAGCATTAACACACACAGACACAGAGACGGGCACAGACAGGCGGGAAAATGCTCCCACCGCACGGGAGCAAAGAATCCGTTCGGCATAGCCCGCCAGAAGATCCTATTTGCCCTCTTTTCGCCGGCCATGTTCTGTTAGCTACGTGCCACATTACGTAGCCGACTGGTGGGCCAGTCGCAGAAATAAAGAACATAACAAAAAATTAATAAAAATACGCCAAAGCCAAATAAGAGCGCTGCTCTAAAAAAATCAACTATTTTCGGTGAACATTTATAGCAGCAAAAAGAGAGGAGTTTAAACTAGCTGGTGTTTCTGGCAAAGAGATCAAGAGATGTGTTTTTAAGTAGCCATAAAATTCAAGTAAAACTAAAGGTCTCAAAAAGGGCGAAGAACTTTATAATAAATAAGAATTCTTCTGATCTCCCTACCAGCCTTACACTCATGTAAGGCACTGTGAAGGGCTTTGAAGGGCTGCATTCCGCTGTTAGCTGCCATATTTTTTTGGATTTTTGTTTATTTCCGACACGAACCGACAGCGGCAGCTGCGCGACCCAGCCAAAAATCATTCCCCAAATTGTTTTTTCGATTTCGCGTTGCCATTTGATTTTTCCGAGGGCTGAAAATGGGGGAAAATTACTTAAGCCATTCCGCTGAGCGCGAATTAGTTTATTAGGCCTGGAGTGGAAGCTCTTACTTACTCCGGCTGCACTCTTTTGATTTCCCACACGTGCCAGGAGGAGGAGGAGGAGTGCGGCCTGCTTATCGCTGGCCAGTCAGGGAAAATCCCCTGATTTTCCCACACTTTTTCCCGTTTCCCCGGCAAAAGTTTACTTAAGCACAGGAGGCTCTGCAAAATTAAGCAGCAGCAGGTACCACTCAAAGTGAGGGAGTGGCTTTTTTCGCTGCTCTTTTAAGGGGGGTACTTATATTTCCTCAAGCCAACCCCCTTTGCCCCCGTCCCTGCCTGCTGCTCCTCTAGCATTTACTGCTGCATCTCGCGGACGCAACTATTGCAAAATTTCAATGTGAATTTATTGCATGAACATTTCTTTTTCCCAGCTTTTTGCATTTTTTTCGTCTTCCTCATCTCCGTGATATTTTCGTTTTTCCCCATATATATTTCCCATGTTTTTTATTATTATTTCATTTCCATGCAGCTGGACTCTTCCTCTTCTAGTTTTTGTGCCTCTTCTGACAGGTTCTCAGCTCAGCCCTGAATTTTCCTGCGGCCGCCGGCTATATATTTGTCTATATATTGTAGGAAATGCCAGGCATATATATATCCTATCCTATATATATATATATATAGAGTGTATGTGTCTGTGGTGGGCCTTAAAGTCGGCGGCTAGTAAATATTTAGCAGATGCAACTTTTATGAGTGTCGGTTTATGAGCGGAAGGTAAATTTCTTGCCATTTACTGCTGGAAAAATACATTAAACAATCAAAACATATTCCTTGTTAAAAATTTTATATTTTCCTGGGAAATATTCTTCACGTCTAAATTTAAGTAGTTATTGTGCTGTGTCCTGGTATCCCTGCTATCCATCACTGGCGGTGATTCGGGATGATGATCTTCGGTTTCCTTGGTTTCTCTTCTCCCTCCAGACCTGATTCCTTCGATACATCTTTCCCGATATCCCCAGAATCCCTGACATCCTGACTTCAGCTTAAATCTCTGGCGGTGAGTCGGCATGATCCTCGGCTATTTCGGGCTCAGCAATCTGGTCCCGCTCTCCTTCCAGAACTCGAATACGCGCCCTGATATCATCGATGGACCTCTTCAATATCTCCAGAATACTGTTGTGAATTTCGATGACCTGCTGCATCATCTCTATGCGTTTCCTTGACACAACAACACAGATCTTTGGCTCAGGGACAGTTCCATCGGCTGCGGAATCCATTCTTTTTACAAAAATTTTAACGTAAAAAAACTATATGGAATTTATCGAAAAAAATTTTAACTAGTATAAATATATAGAATTTTTGTACAGTTCGAAAGAAGTTGTTTGTTTTATGAACTCCAGATGGTACTGGCTTATTGAAATCAAATTCCCCGCCAACTGTTGACTCTGAAATTTTATATTTCGAAAGAAAATCTACGTCCAAGGCTAACTTGATTTAGAAATAGGTGAAGCAACAACTTTCTATATTCATAAGACCCTTTGGAATATTATTTTTTGCATTAAATAATTTTCAGCATTTTTTTATTGGTATTTAAATATATGCTAAATATTCCACAAAACTCCTAATCTTTTCTGCACTTTAATCCAAGAAATTCGCTATATTCATAGTTCTCTTTAATATATTATTTTTATAAATCATTTTCAGCATTTCTTTTTATTGAATTTAAGTATATGCTAAATATGCACTTTAACCCAAGAAATTGCTCCTGCTCCTTTCGCTTAGTTTCAAATTTGATCAAATTTGAAATGGAATCTCTTGGCAACTCATTTTTTTGTGCGAGACCACAGAACTTTCCACCATTTGCATCTGTCGATTTGAGTTTCATTGACTTTGCCCGGTCATGGCTGGGCCGTGCAAATGAAGATGCCTCTGGAAATCCAGTAGCCCCGATTAATGTGCAAACCTTTTGGCCACTTACATCCGTTTCTGGTAATTTGGGGCTGCAATTTATTTATTTAATCTGTTGCTCATTATCTGGGCCAGCCTGTAATTAATGTGGAATTTACGGTGACAGATCTAACAGAACAGGTGACAGAAGCTAACCTCGAAACAAGACTGCAGGCCCTACACTGGGGAATATATATCTGAACCAAGTAGCTGGAAAAAATAATGTCAGGTTTCAATGTCAGTTTCCTATTCAAAATCTGTGTAGCATTCATTATATTCTGAGTCTTTGGAACAGAAAGTGTGAAATTCTTGAGTCAACGAAACAGAAAACATTTTGAAAAATCTGAAAAATCTAAATTTATTGTGTAACCTAAAATATGGACAATTACAGCGAGAGTTTCATCATGGACGACAGAGAGGAGAGGGCTCCAGCTATACACAGTGAGCAAAAGTTTCTTTTATATCGAATTAGAGACCCACTGACTCCTTACTTTCTTTACTTAACGAATCCAGTTCCTTGTGTAGTGGGGACGGAGATGTACGTCCTGACGCAGCAGGACAAGCGTTGTTGCAGGGACATACGGCAACTCACATACACGCGCTGGGTGCCCAATGAGCAAATGCTGCCCTGGGGCCCGGCGGCGCAGGCTCCCGGGAATGTTTTCAGCTTCCCAATAATGAACACGTGTCCCGAGCCAGGTCCCAGTGACCACGGTAATCGCACTAATCGCAGTGAATGCAGTGAACGCTCTGGTCTCGGTGATCCCGAAAGCCCTCCCATTGTCAAGAAACTTGATATTGCTCAGTACTGCAAGGACTTTTATCCCATTCAGTGCGACATAGCTAATGTCGTGTGCGAGAGTCGGGAGACTAACCCGGAGGGCAGCCCGAAGGTAGATCAGGAGAGCATCGGCACCACCAAGTTGATGGTAAGCATTGGCTGCCAGCACGGACCCCGGTTCGGCACGACCAACAAGGGCTGCCAAACCACGGACAGTCTAATCGGAGTTTCCAGCCGGAGACCCCGAAGCCCCTGAACATTCCCTCGCATCCAAGGAGATGCCTAAGGAGAGCCACTGAGATGGGGTGATCTGCAAACTGAACATAAGGACTCAACATATTTTAAATAAAAGACAAAACATTTTCTAGAGGTTTCATAAGCCAGGACTCTTTCATTTTTTCTTAGAACTTTAATATATTTAAGGACCTCATTTAAGACCCCTTTCCTCAGTGTGGCCATGTTGTTATTGCCCCTGCTGACGTTAATGTTGATGTTGCTCCGACTACGACTCCGGATCCGGCGAAACTTGGCCCGTAACTTACTGCCAGTGTCAGTGGGAATGCCACGTTGGTTCCAGCGACTACCAACTGCTCTCTCGCCTGCTTAACGTCCTTTATTCCGCGTTTTCCGCGCTTTTCCACCAGGCTTTTCCACTTGTCCGATCGGCGATTACTATGAAACTTAAAAGGCAAGTGGCATTCTGCGTAATTGCACTGCCAAGTACTGCAAAGAGACCAAAGGAGATGGGAGAATGAGTGAGAGCTGCCTGGCTTGGGCGGTTAAATTAATTAGGACAACGCGGCCAGGAAGAGGTCTAGGTGAGTAAGGACTCGGGACATACCCCGACCAGGGGTATTAGCAAAATTCAAAACTCATTAAGTAATTAGGTGTCTTTGTGGGTTTTATATAATTTATTTATAAGTTTTTCTTAGTAGGAAATTCTATTTGTTCCTGAGAAATGCATGTAATAATTTCTAACATCCGCAGCCCATTAACTGCGCCTGTTCTCCCTCAGTTCCTTCGGGCCAGACCTCCAGTACGAGTCCTGATTATTTCGAGAAGGTTCTCCCAAGCTTCGGGTGAGCTATAGAAATTGAATTCCCCGCTCACTGTTGGCTTTAAATAATAAATAATCCATATCTTAGGGTCGGGCTTGAAGTGGAGGCAAAATGCAAAACTTATTTATTAATTAACGTAAAATTTGGGGTTTTAGTGGGCTTTATATAATTATTACATAAACATGTTCGAACTTATTTTATGTCCTTTAATTTCTTGTATGTAGTTTGTGATATATCTTTATTTTTACGAATATTAAAAAGATAAAAAACGTGCAAATAAGTAAGTAAATTGTTTGTTCTCAGCAATATGTATATGCAATAACAAAAAGGTAGCAATTATAAGGTCACGCGCATGTGCATACTCTGCTGACATGAAGAAGTCGAATTGGGCAACGTTTCCAGTTCCGCATGATCATCATAAACAGTAAACCACATTTCTCTTTACACATAATTTCGTTGACACAAGCATATTCTTTATACTCATGTGCTCATGTGCACCATCTATAATTAATCTGGTTCATGTTCTAATTGGCAGACAGTTTATGTACTGTATGCCTAAGTCTACATTAACATTTGGTGACCCCGACCAAAGGACTTCAATCATCCTTTGGCTCAGAACTCAGATTTCTAGCCGTTTCTAATCACAGGAAACATCCGACCTTTGAAGAATTTCAATCATCCGTTGGTCACAATCTCAAAGATGTCAATCAGGCGACACTTTAATGGATTTCAATATCCTTTTGGCACAGAACTCAGATTTCTAGCCGTTGATCACATTCGGTGATCCCTACAGGAAACAATCCTGGACACACTTCTGAGAGTTGTCAACAAGGCGACACTTTGAAGGAATCTTCCAAGTCATTGTTCAACTTCTTCGACCATCGACGGTTGCGAACAGGAGCGTATCCAGCTTTGTAGAGAATAAAACACTCCCAACGGGTCAGAAGTGAAGTAACACTGTAATGGCTAACACAATGGAAGATCAAGCAGTCGCAGAGGCGTTAGACTTGCAAGACCAGATCAGTCAAGAGATATCGAAGTATATCCGCAACTACGAAAAGGATTCACCGAAGAGGAAACTAAAATTCTCGTATTATCAAACCAAACTGAGTATACCAAGTTCTACGATGACTGCAATGACACATACGAAAAATACAGAGCGAACACGCTCGACAATATGGAACGATCAATAAGCCACGCTGATGCAAATCCAGAAGCGGGAGGTATACATCAACCCATGATAGCATCTGACAAACTCAGATCGGCATGTCGCCTACAGAGAGCGATATCCGAGTCTATCAAGCGCGAGTTACCGACCAGTCGGTAGGTAACGACCCCCCGGCCAAGCCACCCAGAGCTACCCTAGAATTGGTACGCTGACTGGGCGACCATTTCATATTTATACGGATACAATTATGTTGCAATCTAAACAATGTACAAAATCGGGCAACGACCACTTGAGTCGTTGCCCCGCTAACGTTTTGCCGACACTGCAACAGGATGCCCCGACCCTCAGGAAATATGACACGAGCAGCACTTGGATTGGAGTTCCAGATAAACATTCATTTATTTCACTTTGTAGTTATATATAAGCATTTTTAGCATATAAGACTCTATGTACACTTCGGCAGCGGCGGTTACTCAGCCACCGCTGAACAATATAGTTTTCAGTTTGAGAATTAACTCCAAACATAGCGGTTCCATTTTATTCCGAGACTTAAAACCAAATCAAGAACTATCCGAGGACCAGTAACCAGAACCAGGAGAAACCCACTCTTTGGATCCAGGAACAGAACCATAACTCGCGCTCTGAAAGATCTTTCAGAGACATTACAAGTGATTTGATCACTATGATCTCAGACGCAAGAAATTAATTTTTCCGTTCACGAAGAATACGATAATCCAATTAAGAGAGGATATGATATGCAGTCATTCCTAAGACTGGAAAAGGAAATTCAAGCGGTCTTAGGGGAAAAAGCAAAATTCGATGGAGATCTGCCCAAATGGACTCAATTTTTTTATTTATTTCACTGCATCGTCCATGATACTAACATGCCCACCGTACGGAAAATGTAGTACCTCAAAACCACCGTAACCGGAGAGGCAGAAAGGTTGATAAGGCATATCGATCTTAAAAAAGAAAATTACATGAACGGATGGGGTATATTGGTTGACGCTTACAACAATCCCCGACATGTAGCAGACACGATTCTCAATCAACCTGCAACAACGCACAAATAGTGACGATCCGAAGTCATTAAAAGAATTATACATTACAACAACCGAGTCCCTGGCATTCATAAAGGGACTTGGCATCGATGTATCTAGCTGGGATACAATATTGATTGCAATCATCAAGCAAATGTTAGATTTTGCAACTAGAGATTTTTTGGGTCTCGAGAGTTACAAAGTCTGGACACAATGGTCAGCTTCCTGGATCAACGAATTCGTGTGCTGGAGACAGGAATAGACAGGAATAGCCAACAGGCTAAAAGGGAGCAAAAAGGACCTATATGTACCTCTGCCAGCGCTGGAAGGTATCAAACTGTCCGTTTTGCAAAAGGAATCATTTGCTTTACAAGTGCGAGGACTTCCGCAACAAAACAGTACCCGAACGACTCAATTGGGTGCAAAATCAACGGTTGTGTGTCAACTGCTTCAGCAGTGACCACAAGGCAAAGGAATGTTTTAGATGTGACAAAAAACACGGTACATTGCTGCATCTTGAAACCACATCAGGTGCAGCCTCCGAGCAACAATCGCAATGCTATCGCTAAAACTCCACGGTACTTCACTACGTATCGAGGGAATTGGAGGCAATCCAAAAACTAGTAGAGCCAGAGTAAATGTTCTGAAATAGATGCATAATGACTTTACTCAACAGGTTGAAGCTTTTGTGTTACCACACATCATAGCTGAGCAACCGGCCCACCAGTTAAGTTCTTCAAATCTGCAAATCCCAAGCAACATGGCCCTAGCCGATCCAAACTTCTATAAGCCAGGAAAGATTGACATGCTTATCGGAGCCGAGCACTACTATTCGTTGCTACTACCGAACCAGACTTTATTAAAGCCAGGAGGCCCAATTCTTCAAATTACAAACCTTGGATGGATTGTCGCCGGAAAGTTTTCTGCGGAGCACAACTCAGCTGCAATTTGTGTAGCTGCAGCCACAGATGAAGAAATTTAAACCTTGTTGGAATGCTTCTGGACTCTAGAAACTCTAGAAACAGAAGAGAAGCATCGATCACCGATAAAGGCTCATTGCGAAAAACATTTCGTAGGAAATCTCCAAGTTGCAGCTGATGGAAAATGTATTGTATAACTCCCATTTTCTGAACAATCCTCTGCCCTGGTGACATCACATAAAACTGCAACAAAGTAGATTCCTGGCACTGGAGCGGAGGAGTATAAAGGACTCGGACATATGAAACAAGTGAATCCCTCAAACATACCGGCGGATCACTACTTTATCCCACACCACTGTGTGCTTAATCCTGAAAGTGGGTAGTATTTGATGCTTCCTGTAAAACCACAGCAATAAATCTTTGAATGATATATTGCTGTTTGCAATCTTGCTACGCTTTCGCACTCACAACACTCAGCAGATATAGTGAAAATGTATCGGCAAGTGTGGATACAACCTAATGATCAGTTTCATCAATTAATCGTCTGGAGAAAGAATCCGTCTGACGACCTCAAGTATTACCGGCTCAAAACCGTCACCTACGGTAGAACGTCAGCCCCATTCCCAGCTACAAAAGGCTTGGATTATTTAGCCGAGAAGGTCAATAAAAAACTACCTTTTGGATCATCCGAATTAAAGCATGATTTCTACGTCGAGGAGCAGTTCAAATTCAACGACAACTAATCCAAATATTGTTGCCATCCGGATGTAAGCTCCGAAAATGGTGCGCGAACAACGAACAAGTTTTAACAGAAATTCCTAAGGAAGACATTGTCACCAATGTCAAGCTAGACGAAACACCGAAACACTACAGTGTGAAGACGTTGGGTCTTCTATGGATACCACAAAAGGATCAAATATGTGGGCGATCCCAAAAGAGCGAAGCTTCAACTATCACCCAACGAGTTTTAAGTTCCGAATCTGCACAGATATTCGACCCACTACGACTATTTGCCCCTGTTGTAGGGAAGGCAAAAATATTTATGCAAACTCTGTGAGGACTGAACCTGGGTTGGGACGATGAGCTCCCACACCATCTTCAGGATGATTGGAAGAAATATCTCTCTGATTTGCAAGCATTAAATACTATGCAAGTCCCGAGGCATATCTTTGACGGAAAAGTGCCAATCGCTCAAGAAATACAGACATTCGTCGATGCTTCATATCGAGCGTACGGAGCGGCAGTTTATAATATAAACTTTATATACGAGCCACTTACAAAAATAATCAAGTGTCTGCCCGGCTCCTGTGCTCCAAATGCAGAGTGGCAATAGGAGCAAAAGTGTAGTATGTACATGAATAACCAATACCCACTGTACCAAGAGTACTTAAGGGATACACACTGTAACACTTTGTTGCAGTGTTTACATAAACACAAGGCATGGTTCGAGCTGACCGTAACACGATCACCCGAGCTCTGCCTTGACGATCATAAATGCAGCAGTCAGCATTCCCATGGCTGGACTTATACATACACTTGCATGTACATACAACTCTCTTAACTCTACATAAGATATACATAAGGCAGCCGCTCCGCTGCCGGCGTTCTCGGCAGCGCAGTTGCGCGGCTCTAGATATAAAATATATTTTTGTAAAAGAGAGAGCTAAATGGACAGTTGGCGTGAATAAAATTAATATATGCAACCAATGAAAAACTTTATATCAATGAGATCATCAATCAATCATCAATCAACAAAAGAATCGTTACCTCGGCTGGAACTATACGCTGCGGTATTGGGAGCAGAACTGACCCACAGAGTGAGGAAGGACTTACGCCTGTCTAGTGAAAGGGCATCTGGGTACTTCTGGACGGACTCAACTGTGGTTCTGTCCTGGTTAAATCTTGGATCAGCGTCAACATACCACACGTTCGTTGCAAATCGGATCGCTAAAATCCAAGCTGTGTCTGACCGATCCCAATGGCGTCATGTCTCATCAGCAAATAGCCCGGCAGACGTACTATCAAGAGAATTGCCGCCATCAAGTTAGCGGAACGTAACCTCTGGCTATATGGACCGCTCTTTCTACACGGTTCCTGTGACAAGTGGGCCAAGATACCAACCATCGATCCCAGCAATCTGGAACGGCGGTCAAAACAAGTGAGCCTGCCAACATGTCAAGATCAGATTGAAGAAGAACTCTACCATTGCAACCATGGAAACTCCTTTCGTAAGGTGCAACGTATTGTAGGATATATGATGCGATTCTGTAACAAATGGAACAGAACTACTACAACCACACCAATAGCAGATTGATTTCGCTGTTGAATACAAACAGCTTCTTAACCACAAGACCGTGGACAAAAGGAGCTCAATCATCGCCCTATCACCTATACTTGGAAAGGACGGACTTATCAGAGTCGGAGGTAGATAAGAAGAATAACGCGAAGCACCAAATCCTGCTTCCTTACAATGATCCGATTGTGAGGATGCTATTGAGAGAGATGCGTGAAGAGAACATGCATTGTGGAGCGCAATCACTACGAGCCACTGCCAGACAGCAATACTGGATTATCAATGATAAAACAATGGGAAGAAGCATTATACACTGTTATGTCAAAGGTACGAAGGCACGACCCAGATTAATGCAACAAATTATGGGCCACCTTCCAGCGGACCGAGTAACAAAGGCGCGGCCATTCTTCAACTCTGGTGTTGATTACTGCGGGCCCATTTGGATTCATCACAAGATCCGTGGGAAAAGACCAGACAGGGCCTATATAGCAGTGTTTTGCTGTTTCGACACAAAGACAGTGCATCTGGAACTAGTGAGTGATTTGACGACGGATGCATTCTTAGCCGCTCTTCGACGATTTTTGAGTCGACGCGGTAAATGCCAGAGCATTCAAAAATCAATCAAAAGACCCTAAAAGAAGCGATCTTTTCGGATAAGGCCCCGACCCAAATTATCCCCAATTGCAACAAATCGCAGGCGGAATTCAAGTTCATACCCCCCGAGCGCCATCTTTTGGGAATGTGGGAAGCTGCGGTAAAATCAGCAAAACTACTACTGGTATCGATACCAGCCACATCGTCGTTAACATTTAAGGAGCTCAACACTGTGATCATTGAAGTCGAAGCAATCCTCAATTCACGGCCGCTTACCCCAAAGTCATCAGATCCGACTGATACATCAGCCATTACTCCAGGGCACTTTCTGATTGGTGAGCAATCCTCCCGATGTGAACCTAGCCTCAGCCGGAAGAAATGGGAACTAGTATCCAGATTAAAGCAAGCATTCTGGAATCAGTGGTCCATGGAGTACCACAAGAGATTCATATGCGTCCCAAATGGAAAACCATGTCGCAGAATGTTGAAGAAGGACTACTACTTCTCGTAACGGAAGACAACGTTCCGGTGATGAGTTGGCCAATGGGAAGGATAGGAAAGACTTATCCTGGCAAGGACAACCACGTCCGGGTAGACGTTAAAACTGCCTCTGGCCTCTCCTCGCAGCTCCATCGTAGAAACAACGATGTCAGAAGAAATCCCAACACAGAGAAAGAAGGTGAAGCTTCCGATCCTTCCAACTTGGCTGGCCTGCTACTCATCCTCCCACTAGCAATGGGACAACCAATAACTGTGACTCAGAATCGGTACTTCCAGAATGGCAGTTTCAGAATGGACCATTATTGTGTGCTACGATTTGAAACCATATTGGACCGATATGAGAAAATTATCTGACGGGATTACTGAACTCAAGCATAAGTGTTCAGAGCTACGAAACGCAAATGCCTGTAACTCTATATTTGAGCATTTTCGACACTTATATGGCGAGTTACAAGCAGGAAATGATCTGATTAACCAGATCACCACTTGACATAGTCGGACACGTGGCGCACTCATTATTTTGCGTGCTTGATTCCAACTATGCAGAAGGAATGACCAAGGTCATAAACGAAGTCAAATCCAACGATGATGTGCTGATGATGCTGCTCAATAATCAAACGTCTGTTCGTGATCCTACCATAAATGTGGTCAGAAAGAGCAATTCAGCCAACGACAAACGAATCAGAACTAGAACAACAACTAGCAACGATCAACAGAAAGAGAGGCAAATACGAAGGCGACTATCTACAGCAAGCATTCTTGATCCTAACAGCCCAGCTAACTCTGCTGGCGACGGGGATGCAGCGGATGTAAAATGAGATAGCTAGCATCCTTACTGATGTTCGCCACCGAACCATAACTCCCATGCTAGTATCTCCTCAGCAACTGAGAGATCAACTAGATCAAATTCGGGATCATCTTTTGCCAAATCAAATGTTACCGGTATCACCGGAAAATGCTATCCAGCTCTACGGAATCATGCACGCTGAAGGCACAAAAACCACCGATCATGTAATCTTCAAGATTACACCACCTCTGGTATGCACTGCGCAGCAGGAAGTCTTCAGCATCATCCCCATCCCGGCGTGGAAGGCATGAAGCTGGCATAGATTCAACATCAAAACACTATCATAGCCGTCAATGCCCATAGAGATCAATTCATGGGATTGACTGAAGACGAGGTTGAGTTATGTCTAAAAGTGCCAAACGACGAGCACATATGCTTCAATCATCAAGCTACGTTTAGCGCGGATAATCAGTGTGAATTTCAGTTATTTAACAACAAGACTGAAACACTATGTGAGATTGTACATCTGTACATCACTGTAGTATGCACACATATTGTATACCCACTGTACCAAGAGTACTTAAAGGGTACACACTGTAACACTTTGTTGCAGTGTTTACATAATCCAAATGTCCCGGTCATAAACCCAAGTGGACGAAATATGAACCGATCGCTATGCCTTGGACCCATACATCAAAAGTGCTAGCATCGGCATAATTGTAACACGTACATACCACATGTGCATATACCTCGCGCTCCCGCTTAAAAGAGCATAGCCTGCTATGCTATGCCGTCTGTAGGCAGCGCAGCCACGAGACTTAGCCTTACTTTGAATTAACTGAATAATGTAAAATCAGAAACTATTGATACGTTGGAGCGGCATTATGGCTGCTCCTCCAAATAAAATAAAGATCGATATATGTTAAAAGAAAATCAAGATCAATTTACTTATTGGCAACTTGGGATCTAATACATGGCGACCGTGACCGTGGCTACGACAACAACACTGAAATTTGCCAGCCGACAGCAAGCACCGATGAAACCGTGCGCCGTGCGCCGTGCGCCACCTATGAAACACCGAGGGAGAAAGAAAATTAAAAGAAACGCAGTGAGTAGAGTGTGATGTGCGCAAAAAGAAGTGGCGTTGTTAAAAAACTAAAAGCCAGAAAGGCTGAACTGCTAAAGCTACTGAACAGCGGCAGTGAATTAAACTGGAACAACTCGGTAAAAATACATGCCGAAGTTGAATATATAAAAAATGTTTTAACATCAAGAAAAAAATAAAACCACAGCCACAAGCACATCCACCTACCCTGTGATAAATATTGCCAAATCTAATAAAAATTTGACTCCGCCAGAAAAAGTGGAAATTCCAAAACTAAAGAAGACGTGCCCGAGGGACTGCGAGGGACCCTTATACTCCCCGTACTGCGATTACACCTGTGCAGCCAGCACCGGTGCCCCAACATAGAGGAACAGCCTGTGCAGCCAGCACCGGCACCGTCTTATGTACCAAGTAAGACCAAGGAGAAGTGAACCGACAGCGCTTCCAAGAGCGCATATTTTTTTTTACCTTTGCACTGCGTTGCATTATTTTTTTATATTGCACTACGATGCATATTTTTTTATATAATATAAAAACCATTGTAAAATTGAGCAACATTAAAGTTGCCCGATTAGCGTGTGGCCTGAAAACCACACAAATAACTAGGCAGGAGAACATGTATAACATACAAATTTTAAAGTAAAGTAAATAAAAAAAAAAATATATATATATATATATTAAAATCCAACCTTTAAATTCATTAAATCTAAATTTCACATGAATATTATATATTTTAATGAACAGTAATATAAGCAGTAAATCCACAGAAAAATGCCAAATTAAATACAGTACCCATAATAAATATATGATCAAAATGGGTCTAGTAGATGTTAAAGAAGTGAACTCTACTGCTAATGTAATTAATAAAATTGAGTCTAAACAAGTCGACAGCGATCTAACAAACATCTTATTATCAATAATTGTATTTTTTATGAGCGCATATATCTTGTATAAAGCCTATAGGTACCATAATAAGTGCATATCAAAAAGGGCTATAAACAGAAGCCAGGCTAACGATCTGGATAAAATTTAAAATTAATAAAGCGCAGAATATTTGTTATAAAAAGATGTTTTAAAGATACAAAATAAATCATGAACACAGTGACATATTGATAAACAAAAAAGAATTGAATGTTATCCCATATATTGAAGATAAAACTTAAATTTTGAACGACCTTATCTTATGTACTAAAAAAAAAAAAAATTAAAAAAAAAATAAAAAAAAAACAATCTAAAAACAAAATATGAATACTACTGAGTGCATTAGACTCACTATTGCTAAGGACCCAGATTTTGAGAATAGGGTATTAGACATAATTAGAAACAGAGCAGAGCCTCTTCTAATTGCAGACTTCGAATATGAATATATGAATATATTTAACCTAGACTTTTCACCACTTGCTCATTGCAGCAATACTCAAAAAGCGATAGTATTGTCTACCGTACGAAACTGTAAAGTGTTCTCGGAAATAGACGTACATCCAATATTAGGGCAAATAAATGTACTAAAAATCAAGCACATTTAATAGAGTTCAGCAAAATGTCTAATAGCGAGGCCGATATTAGGAGTACTGACATGAGTGAGGAGATGCAGAAAATCACAATTGACTGTGCAACACAGGCTTTCGAAAAATACAACATCGAAGGAGATATTGCCAAACATATTAAAACAGAGTTTGACACAAAATTTAAACCAAAATGGCATTGCATTGTGGGCAGTGAATTCGGATCGTATGTGTCACACGAGCCGAACCACTTCATCTATTTCTATTTGGGCCAGTTAGCCATTTTATTGTTTAAGAGAGGTTAACAAAAATAATAATTCCATTAAATAATGGAATGGAATAAATTATCCAAAGAATTAACAAATATTAAAGCAGACTTTGATAAATCGCATAAATCACTAATTCAAAATAGGCCTATACAGAAAACTACAGTTAGGAAACACGTAGAGATATTAGTTAAATGCTTTAATGAAGCACGAATACTAATATATGAACATAGAGATAAGCTTAATCAAGGTCATTGGTCTCAAGTATCAAAGCTTTTGATCAGACTAAGATCTAATTTAATAACTATTACAGATAAGTTCAAGCTAGAGATATCAATACCCAATATACTTAATACTTCTGTAATATTTGAAACTGGTGAAGAACCAGAATCAAAAGAAGTAATTGATACAGATACTGACCAACAAGAATTAGCAGAAGAAGAATTAAATAATCTCACTATCCCAGCTATATTAATGTCTGACTTGGACAATCCCGCAGATTCAGACAATAGCTCGTGTATAATAGAAGTAAAATCCACCATAATGGCAGACGAAACCATTGCCCAAAGGGCATACATCAAAGACATATCGAATGCCATCCCGGAATTTAACGGGCAAAAGTTACATCTTCACAGATTCATAACAGCTTTGAAGTTAGTTAACTTGACCAAAGGCACATTCGAAGCCTTGGCTGTAGAAGTAATTAAATCCAAAATTATTGGATCTACACTCTACAGAGTACAAAACGAAACCACAATAGACGCAATCATAAAGAAATTGCAAGACACTATAGTCGGCGAAACATCCGACGTAGTTAAAGCCAAAATGGCAAAAACAAGCCAAAAAGGCAAAACAGCCGAAAAATTCACATCGGAAATAGACCACTTACGAAAGCTACTCGAAGCTTTGTACATTGATGAAGGCCTATCGGCCGAACACGCTGACAAATTCAGCACAAAGGAAGCCATCACCACAATGGTTAAAAATTGTGAACATGGCCGCCTTAAAACAATATTGGAAGCAGGCAATTTTACAACTATGAACGAAGCCGTCACCAAGTACATACAATGCAGTACGGAAATGACGGGCAATGCTAATTCAATATTGTACACCCATAAAGGAAACACCTATCGCGGCAATAACTTCAAAAATAATTATCGCGGTAGAGGTAATAACCGAGGTAACTATCAGAATAACGGATATTACCAAAATAATGGCTATAACCAAAATAATGGTTATAATCAAAATAACGGATATAACCGTAACTATAATAATCAAAACAACAATTATTATAGAGCTGGAAACAATAATCAGAACAACAACTATTATCGTGGTGGAAACAACCGTGGTGGAAATAACCGTGGTGGAAACAATAATAGTAATAACACCAATAATAACAACAACAATAACAATACAAACAGACAAAGCAATAATAATGTCCGACAGGTGCAAACCACATCGGAAAACCAATAAGGACCCTTAAGATACAGAACCCAGTAATGAATACGGTTCACACTATCAACCTTAACTTCAATCTTTTTGTTTCCCTTAAAAATGAACACACAAACAAATTATATACATTATTAGTTGATACAGGTGCAGATATATCTTTAATAAAAGAAACTTCAGACTCGTTTAACAATGTTGATTATAACCACATTACCCAAATATCAGGCGTTGGTGAAGGAACAACCAACTCAAAAGGATTAGCATCAATAGAACTTCTATCAAGCAACTATGCTATACCGCATAATTTTCACATAGTAGCATCCAATTTTCCTATTCCATGTGATGGAATTATAGGCATAGATTTTATGAAAAAATTCAATTGTCAAATAGATTTAAAACCAGAAAACGATTGGCTCATACTGAGACCAGATAACCTCCACAATCCAATTAATATTCCAATAAACCATACCTTCGAAAATAATTTGACAATTCTACCAGCAAGATCCGAAGTTGTCCGAAAAATTGCTATAAATTCAGCAACCAGGTATATATTAATACCAAACCAAGAAATCCAAAATGGAGTATTTATTGGAAATTCTATTGCAGATTCTAAAAACACTTTTGTCCGAATATTGAATACGACAAATAAAACTGCAATCATTCAACTAAATACAATACAAGTTGAACCATTGGATGATTACGACATAATTAAATCTAATAAAAATTCAAACCAAGATGAAATCTTAGACAAACTGAACAAAAATTTTCCACACCAGTTCAAAGAAGTACTTAAAGAATTATGCACCAAATACACAGATATATTCGGAATAGAAACCGAATCGATATCAACAAATAATTTTTACAAACAAAAAATTAGGATGAAAGATGATGAACCAGTTTATATTAAAAACTATCGAATTCCTCACAGTCAAAAAGAAGAAGTAGACAAACAAGTCGACAAATTAATCAAAGATAAAATCATAGAACCATCAGTCTCAGAATATAACAGTCCATTATTAATAGTACCAAAAAAATCACTACCCAATTCATCCGATAAAAGATGGCGCTTAGTAATTGACTACCGCCAAATTAATAAGAAAATCTTATCCGATAAATTCCCATTACCAAGAATAGATGATATTCTCGATCAACTAGGCAGAGCAAAATACTTTTCATGCTTAGATTTGATGTCAGGATTTCATCAAATAGAACTCGAAGAAAACTCTCGAAATATAACGTCATTTTCCACGAGCAATGGCTCTTATCGTTTCACGCGATTAGCTTATGGTTTAAAAATAGCGCCAAATTCCTTCCAAAGAATGATGACTATTGCATTTTCAGGTATCGAACCTTCACAAGCATTTTTATATATGGATGACCTAATTGTCATCGGTTGTTCAGAAAAGCATATGATTAAAAACCTTACAAATGTTTTTGATTTATGTAGAAAACATAATCTTAAACTGCACCCAGAAAAGTGCACATTTTTCAGACACGAAGTGACCTTCCTTGGACACAAGTTTACTGACAAAGGTATTCTTCCAGACAACAAGAAATATGATGTCATAGAAAAATACCCAGTCCCAACGGACGCAGACAGCGCTAGAAGATTCGTTGCATTTTGCAATTACTATAGACGTTTTATAAAAAAATTTTCCGATTACTCACGTCACATAACTAGATTATGTAAAAAGAACGTTAAATTTGAATGGACAAATCAATGTCAAAAAGCCTTCGAGTATCTAAAAATACAACTGATGAAACCAACATTATTACAGTACCCCGATTTTAATAAAGAATTTTGCATAACAACGGATGCAAGTAAACAAGCATGCGGAGCCGTCTTAACACAAGAACATAATGGAACGCATCTACCAGAACAAGAGTTAGCAGCTATTCACTGGGCGATAAATCATTTTCGACCATATATTTATGGAAAACATTTCACAGTCAAAACCGACCATAGGCCATTAACTTACTTATTTTCAATGACAAACCCGAGCTCAAAACTAACACGTATGAGATTAGACTTAGAGGAATATGATTTTACTGTGGAATATCTTAAGGGAAAGGACAATCACATCGCGGACGCATTATCGCGAATAACTATAACAGACTTGAAAAATATTCAAACGAATAATAAAATTCTGAAAGTCACTACAAGAAACTAAAGTAAACAGAAAAATTCCTGCGCAGGAACAGAACAAGAAAATATAGATTTGCCTAGGCTAACTCTAAATGAAGCTTCTCAGCCCAACGTATACGAAGTCATTGTAAATGGTGAGGTGCGAAAAGTAGTGACCTTGCGATTAACAGATTCACTTTGCTTACTAAAGCGTGGGAAGAAAGTTATAGCAAGAATTGACGTTAGCGATATGTACACCAATGGAACTCTCGACTTAGGTCAGTTTTTTCAAAGGCTTGAAAAGCAAGCCGGTATACTAAATATCAGCCAACTAAAAGCGGCACCGAGCGAAAAGATCTTTGACACCATCTCAATAGAATCTTTCAAAATAATGGGCAATAAAATATTACAATCTCTAAGAGTAGCGCTACTCAAGCCGGTGACCCTATTATCAAATAATGATAAAGAGAAAGAAGCAATACTGTTTACATTCCATGATGATCCAATACAAGGTGGTCATACAGGCATTACAAAAACCTTGGCCAAGGTCCAGAGACACTATTACTGGAAAAATATGTCCAAAGACATAAAAGAGTACATAAGAAAATGTCCTAAATGCCAAAAGTCTAAAACGACTAAACACACTAAGACCCCTTTAACCATAACCGAAACTCCACAAAGAGCTTTCGATAGGGTAATTGTGGACACAATTGGTCCACTACCAAAATCGAACAATGGCAACGAATACGCAGTGACACTCATATGCGATTTGACAAAGTATTTGGTAGCAATACCAATACCGAATAAGAGTGCAAACACAGTAGCTAAAGCTATTTTTGAAGAGTTTATTCTGAAGTACGGTCCAATGAAGACGTTCATTACGGACATGGGAACAGAATATAAAAACTCAATAATTACAGACTTGTTCAAGTATTTAAAAATTGACAATATAACATCTACTGCACACCTCCACCAAACAGTTGGAACAGTCGAAAGAAGCCATAGAACCTTTAATGAATTCATTCGATCCTACATTTCAGTAGATAAAACTGATTGGGACGTATGGCTCCAATATTTTGTATACTGTTTCAATACGACACCATCTATGGCACATGATTATTGTCCATATGAGTTAGTTTTCGGTAAGACATCAAACTTACCAATTCAATTTAATAGGATAGATAGAATAGAACCACTCTACAATGTAGATGACTATGCTAAGGAATCTAAATATAGATTAGAAATAGCTTATAAAAGACCTAGAATAATGATAGACGACAATAAGACTAAAAATAAGGAATTATATGATAGGAAATCTAGAGATATTCATATCAGCATAGGAGACCTAGTTTTGCTTAAAAATGAAACAGGGCATAAGCTAGATTTTAAATACACAGGTCCCTATAAAGTAGAACAGATAGGAGATAGGAATAACATAACAATATCAAATAATAAAAATAAAACACAAATAGTACATAAAAATAGATTAAAAATTTTTATTTCATAATCAATTTAATTCTTTTAGAAATATATCACGTGTGGCCATACATAATATAAAAAAAAAAAAAAAAAAAAATATTATTGCATTAAATAATATCATTTCTTAATACATAACTAAATTAGAAAATAACTTCATTTTATTACGTTATTTTTCTAAAGGAGGGAGATGTAGTATGCACACATATTGTATACCCACTGTACCAAGAGTACTTAAAGGGTACACACTGTAACACTTTGTTGCAGTGTTTACATAATCCAAATGTCCCGGTCATAAACCCAAGTGGACGAAATATGAACCGATCGCTATGCCTTGGACCCATACACCAAAAGTGCTAGCATCGGCATAATTGTAACACGTACATACCACATGTGCATATACCTCGCGCTCCCGCTTAAAAGAGCATAGCCTATATACTTAAGCATATACATAAGCCGTCTCTCTGCTGCCGTCTGTAGGCAGCGCAGCCACGAGACTTAGCCTTACTTTGAATTAACTGAATAATGTAAAATCAGAAACTATTGATACGTTGGAGCGGCATTATGGCTGCTCCTCCAAATAAAATAAAGATCGATATATGTTAAAAGAAAATCAAGATCAATTTACTTATTGGCAACTTGGGATCTAATACAGGTGCTTTCAGGGTTAAGCACACAGTGGTGTGGGATAAAGTAGTGATCCGCCGGTATGTTTGAGGGATTCACTTGTTTCATATGTCCGAGTCCTTTATACTCCTCCGCTCCAGTGCCAGGAATCTACTTTGTTGCAGGTTTATGTGATGTCACCAGGGCAGAGGATTGTTCAGAAAATGGGAGTTATACAATAAATTTTCCATCTGCTGCAACTTGGAGATTTCCTACGAAATGTTTTTCGCAATGAGCCTCTATCGGTGATCGATGCTTCTCTTCTGTTTCTAGAGTTTCTAGAGTCCAGAAGCATTCCAACAAGGTTTAAATTTCTGTGGCTGCAGCTACACAAATTGCAGCTGAGTTGTGCTCCGCAGAAAACTTTCCAGCGATTTGCAGATTTGAAGAACTTAACTGGTGGGCCGGTTGCTCAGCTATGATGTGTGGTAACACAAAAGCTTCAACCTGTTGAGTAAAGTCATTATGCATCTATTTCAGAACATTTACTCTGGCTCTACTAGTTTTGGATTGCCTCCAATTCCCTCGATACGTAATGAAGTACCGTGGAGTTTTAGCGTTCAGAAATCAAATTTATTTCTGATCCTGAATCAAGCAGAGCTCTGAAGGTCGCAACCTGACCACTGCTTGATTTTTGCTTGCTTGCCACTTTGCTGAAGCAGTTGACACACAACCGGTGATTTTGCACCCAATTGAGTCGTTCGGGTACTGTTTTGTTGCGGAAGTCCTCGTACTTGTAAAGCAAATAATTCCTTTTGCAAAACGGACAGTTTGATACCTTCCAGCGCTGGCAGAGGTACATGTAGGTCCTTTTTGCTCCCTTTTTGCCTGTTGGCCTCTTTTTCCTGTCTCCAGCACACGAATTCGTTGATCCAGGAAGCTGACCATTGTGTCCAGACTTTGTAGCTCTCGAGACCCATCTTACGACTGTTCATATAGGGCTCTAGTTGCAAAATCTAATTTGTGCTTGATGACGGCAATCAATATTGTATCCCAGCTAGATACATCGATGCCAAGTCCCTTTATGATTGTTGTAATGTATAATTCTTTTAATGACTCGGATCGTCACTATTTATGCGTTGTTGCAGGTTGATTGAGAATCGTGTCTGCTACATGTCGGGGATTGTTGTAAGCGTCAACCAATATACCCCATCCGTTCATGTAATTTTCTTTTTTAAGATCGATATGCCTTATCAACCTTTCTGCCTCTCCGGTTTCGGTGGTTTTGAGATACCACATTCTTTGTACGGTGGGCATGTTAGTATCATGGACGATGCATTGAAATAAATCGAGAAATTGAGTCCATTTGAGCAGATCTCCATCGAATTTTGCTTTTTCCCCTAAGACCGCTTGAATTTCCTTTTCCAGTCTTAGGAATGACTGCATATCATATCCTCTCTTAATTGGATTATCGTATTCTTCGTGAACGGAAAAACTAATTTCTTGCGTCTGAGATCATAGTGATTTGATCAAATCACTTGTAATGTCTCTGAAAGATCTTTCAGAGCGCGCTTGATAGACTCGGATATCGCTCTCTGTAGGCGACATGCCTACATGCCGATCTGAGTTTGTCAGATGCTATCATGGGTTGATGTATACCTCCCGCTTCTGGATTTGCATCAGCGTGGCTTATTGATCGTTCCATATTGTCGAGCGTGTTCGCTCTGTATTTTTCGTATGTGTCACGACTGTCATCGTATAACTTGGTATACGCAGTGGTTCTATAATATTCATAAGTGAAGTCTGGTAAAAACTTTGGTTAAATTAAAGAAGTTTTGGAACAGAAAGAAAATATTTCTATAGGTTTTTGTGTCCTATAATTGAAACTCGACATCTGGAACCCTAGAAAATTATTTTAAAATCAAATTAAAAAATAAATCTGATTATGGAGAATATAATTTCAGAGGCGGCTCAAAATTTCCACTGTGTGAAACGCTTTTTGGCAATCATATTTCCATCTAGTATTTTGAAGGCTCACACACACACATACAACACATACAGAGAACGGAACTAAGAACAGAAAAACAGGAACAAAAACCAGCCAGGAAATAACAAACACAAGCAACAACAATGCAAAAAAAATAACTGAAGAAAAAGTATAATTTCCATCTCAAATTGAATTTTCATTTGCACAAAAGCACATACATAGATAAGGAGCAGGAGCTGGCTAAATATTGGGCAAAAGCGAAAATCAATGTCCTGACGCGGGCAGTTTAATGTTTTCGGGATTACAGCCTGCCGACTGCCTGTGGCCAAAGGATGCCTACCCGGGAGTATCCCCGAATTTTCTTATTTTCCCCCAACAACACATACATATATGCTCCGACGTGCAGAAACTTAACTTAGCATTAACACACACAGACACAGAGACGGGCACAGACAGGCGGGAAAATGCTCCCACTGCACGGGAGCAAAGAATCCGTTCGGCATAGCCCGCCAGAAGATCCTATTTGCCCTCTTTTCGCCGGCCATGTTCTGTTAGCTACGTGCCACATTACGTAGCCGACTGGTGGGCCAGTCGCAGAAATAAAGAACATAACAAAAAATTAATAAAAATACGCCAAAGCCAAATAAGAGCGCTGCTCTAAAAAAATCAACTATTTTCGGTGAACATTTATAGCAGCAAAAAGAGAGGAGTTTAAACTAGCTGGTGTTTCTGGCAAAGAGATCAAGAGATGTGTTTTTAAGTAGCCATAAAATTCAAGTAAAACTAAAGGTCTCAAAAAGGGTGAAGAACTTTATAATAAATAAGAATTCTTCTGATCTCCCTACCAGCCTTACACTCATGTAAGGCACTGTGAAGGGCTTTGAAGGGCTGCATTCCGCTGTTAGCTGCCATATTTTTTTAGATTTTTGTTTATTTCCGACACGAACCGACAGCGGCAGCTGCGCGACCCAGCCAAAAATCATTCCCCAAATTGTTTTTTCGATTTCGCGTTGCCATTTGATTTTTCCGAGGGCTGAAAATGGGGGAAAATTACTTAAGCCATTCCGCTGAGCGCGAATTAGTTTATTAGGCCTGGAGTGGAAGCTCTTACTTACTCCGGCTGCACTCTTTTGATTTCCCACACGTGCCAGGAGGAGGAGGAGGAGTGAGGCCTGCTTATCGCTGGCCAGTCAGGGAAAATCCCCTGATTTTCCCACACTTTTTCCCGTTTCTCCGGCAAAAGTTTACTTAAGCACAGGAGGCTCTGCAAAATTAAGCAGCAGCAGGTACCACTCAAAGTGAGGGAGTGGCTTTTTTCGCTGCTCTTTTAAGGGGGGTACTTATATTTCCTCAAGCCAACCCCCTTTGCCCCCGTCCCTGCCTGCTGCTCCTCTAGCGTTTACTGCTGCATCTCGCGGACGCAACTATTGCAAAATTTCAACGTGAATTTATTGCATGAACATTTCTTTTTCCCAGCTTTTTGCATTTTTTTCGTCTTCCTCATCTCCGTGATATTTTCGTTTTTCCCCATATATATTTCCCATGTTTTTTATTATTATTTCATTTCCATGCAGCTGGACTCTTCCTCTTCTAGTTTTTGTGCCTCTTCCGACGTGTTCTCAGCTCAGCCCTGAATTTTCCTGCGGCCGCCGGCTATAAATTTGTCTATATATTGTAGGAAATGCCAGGCATATATATATCCTATCCTATATATATATATATATAGAGTATGTGTCTGTGGTGGGCCTTAAAGTCGGCGGCTAGTTAATATTTAGCAGATGCAACTTTTATGAGTGTCGGTTTATGAGCGGAAGGTAAATTTCTTGCCATTTACTGCTGGAAAAATACATTAAACAATCAAAACATATTCCTTGTTAAAAATTTTATATTTTCCTGGGAAATATTCTTCACGTCTAAATTTAAGTAGTTATTGTGCTGTGTCCTGGTATCCCTGCTATCCATCACTGGCGGTGATTCGGGATGATGATCTTCGGTTTCCTTGGTTTCTCTTCTCCCTTCCTTGGTTTCTCTTCTCCCTCCAGACCTGATTCCTTCGATACATCTTTCCCGATATCCCCAGAATCCCTGACATCCTGACTTCAGCTTAAATCTCTGGCGGTGAGTCGGCATGATCCTCGGCTATTTCGGGCTCTGCAATCTGGTCCCGCTCTCCTTCCAGAACTCGAATACGCGCCCTGATATCATCGATGGACCTCTTCAATATCTCCAGAATACTGTTGTGAATTTCGATGACCTGCTGCATCATCTCTATGCGTTTCCTTGACACAACAACACAGATCTTTGGCTCAGGGACAGTTCCATCGGCTGCGGAATCCATTCTTTTTACAAAAATTTTAACGTAAAAAAACTATATGGAATTTATCGAAAAAAATTTTAACTAGTATAAATATATAGAATTTTTGTACAGTTCGAAAGAAGTTGTTTGTTTTATGAACTCCAGATGGTACTGGCTTATTGAAATCAAATTCCCCGCCAACTGTTGACTCTGAAATTTTATATTTCGAAAGAAAATCTACGTCCAAGGCTAACTTGATTTAGAAATAGGTGAAGCAACAACTTTCTATATTCATAAGACCCTTTGGAATATTATTTTTTGCATTAAATAATTTTCAGCATTTTTTTATTGGTATTTAAATATATGCTAAATATTCCACAAAACTCCTAATCTTTTCTGCACTTTAATCCAAGAAATTCGCTATATTCATAGTTCTCTTTAATATATTATTTTTATAAATCATTTTCAGCATTTCTTTTTATTGAATTTAAGTATATGCTAAATATGCACTTTAACCCAAGAAATTGCTCCTGCTCCTTTCGCTTAGTTTCAAATTTGATCAAATTTGAAATGGAATCTCTTGGCAACTCATTTTTTTGTGCGAGACCACAGAACTTTCCACCATTTGCATCTGTCGATTTGAGTTTCATTGACTTTGCCCGGTCATGGCTGGGCCGTGCAAATGAAGATGCCTCTGGAAATCCAGTAGCCCCGATTAATGTGCAAACCTTTTGGCCACTTACATCCGTTTCTGGTAATTTGGGGCTGCAATTTATTTATTTAATCTGTTGCTCATTATCTGGGCCAGCCTGTAATTAATGTGGAATTTACGGTGACAGATCTAACAGAACAGGTGACAGAAGCTAACCTCGAAACAAGACTGCAGGCCCTACACTGGGGAATATATATCTGAACCAAGTAGCTGGAAAAAATAATGTCAGGTTTCAATGTCAGTTTCCTATTCAAAATCTGTGTAGCATTCATTATATTCTGAGTCTTTGGAACAGAAAGTGTGAAATTCTTGAGTCAACGAAACAGAAAACATTTTGAAAAATCTGAAAAATCTAAATTTATTGTGTAACCTAAAATATGGACAATTACAGCGAGAGTTTCATCATGGACGACAGAGAGGAGAGGGCTCCAGCTATACACAGTGAGCAAAAGTTTCTTTTATATCGAATTAGAGACCCACTGACTCCTTACTTTCTTTACTTAACGAATCCAGTTCCTTGTGTAGTGGGGACGGAGATGTACGTCCTGACGCAGCAGGACAAGCGTTGTTGCAGGGACATACGGCAACTCACATACACGCGCTGGGTGCCCAATGAGCAAATGCTGCCCTGGGGCCCGGCGGCGCAGGCTCCCGGGAATGTTTTCAGCTTCCCAATAATGAACACGTGTCCCGAGCCAGGTCCCAGTGACCACGGTAATCGCACTAATCGCAGTGAATGCAGTGAACGCTCTGGTCTCGGTGATCCCGAAAGCCCTCCCATTGTCAAGAAACTTGATATTGCTCAGTACTGCAAGGACTTTTATCCCATTCAGTGCGACATAGCTAATGTCGTGTGCGAGAGTCGGGAGACTGGGCCTGAGGGCAGCCCGAAGGTAGACCAGGAGAGCATCGGCGCCACAACCACCAAGCTGATGGTAAGCATTGGCTGCCAGCACGGACCCCGGTTCGGCACGACCAACAAGGGCTGCCAAACCACGGACAGCCTAATCGGAGTTTCCAGCCGGAGACCCCGAAACCCCTGAACATTCCCTCGCATCCAAGGAGATGCCCAAGGAGAGCCACTGAGATGGGGTGATCTGCAAACTGAACATAAGGACTCAACATATTTTAAATAAAAGACAAAACATTTTCTAGAGGTTTCATAAGCCAGGACTCTTTCATTTTTTCTTAGAACTTTAATATATTTAAGGACCTCATTTAAGACCCCTTTCCTCAGTGTGGCCATGTTGTTATTGCCCCTGCTGACGTTAATGTTGATGTTGCTCCGACTGCGACTCCGGATCCGGCGAAACTTGGCCCGTAACTTACTGCCAGTGTCAGTGGGAATGCCACGTTGGTTGACCACTTGAGTCGTTGCCCCGCTAACGTTTTGCCGACACTGCAACAGGATGCCCCGACCCTCAGGAAATATGACACGAGCAGCACTTGGATTGGAGTTCCAGATAAACATTCATTTATTTCACTTTGTAGTTATGTATAAGCATTTTTACGTATTAGCATATAAGACTCTATGTACACTTCGGCAGCGGCGGCTACTCAGCCACCGCTGAACAATATAGTTTTCAGTTTGAGAATTAACTCCAAACATAGCGATTCCATTTTATTCCGAGACTTAAAACCAAATCAAGAACTATCCGAGGACCAGTAACCAGAACCAGGAGAAACCCACTCTTTGGATCCAGGAACAGAACCATAACTGGCGCAGCCGACTGACGAATCAGGATGGACCTTATCATTTTTGTTACATTGTAAGAAGTACACACAATAGGAAGGTGAAGTATTCTTGTGAATCAATATAATGCCCGAATTAAAATGAAAAGATGCAACCGTGATAATATGACAAAACAAGCAAAAAAAGTTTTATAAATTTAAAGGACGTGTAAAGAAAATTTAAGGAAAAATAATAATAAAGAAAAAAAAAAAAAGAAGAAGATGAGTGCAGTGCAATTCTTTGAAATTAAAATAAACTTGGCCAAGGCCCAATGCCGTCGGCAAATCTTAGCAAATTGGAAAAGATTAAAATTTACTGTGAATAAAGTTGTAAAAAAAAAAAAGCTTAATAAAAAAAAAGAATATATAGAAACAAATAATTATCAAAAATTTGTGAGAAGTTAGAGTGATTTAGTTCTGCAATCCCATCGCGTGTTTTGCAGGATTTCACCAACAAAAAAAAAAGAAGAAAGAAGAATATAAATTGGTATAAATTGGCGAAATAGTTCTGCAATCCCATCGCGTGTTTTGCAGGACTTCACTAGCAAAAAAAAAAAAAAAAAAAAAGAAGAATAAAGATCTAAAGAAAATATATATATATAAATTCGTGAGATAGTTCTGCAATCCCATCGCGTGTTTTACAGAACGTTCAATTTCACGATTTATGGCAAATTGTGTTATTGATCTCGCGGATGTTTTTAAATAAAAAATAAAAATAAAAATAAAAAATAAATATAGAAGAGAAGATATTATTAATATAATAAAAACTTTATGAAACAATTCTTGTAATCCCATCGCGTGTTTTGCAAGGGTTTCAGTTTCAAGGTGATTCAAGTGAACTTCATTGAAGGCTGGTTTCAGTACACCTTATATACAATTTGTTGAGAAATAAGAAATCTTTTGCTTGTTTTCTTATATACACGTACGTCGGTAATTTAAATCTTGGGACCACCATTCACCAATGGAAGGGGTTTCTTATGTAAGAAGTTGAGTAAATAATATTATCTTACAGGTAAATGCCACAAGAATACAGCACCGAAGAAAACACTCTACACTACAAGCTTCAAATCAACACCAGTAACATTAAGTACATACGACACGATATTTTTAAGCATATTTTACACCTTACACGGAGCAAATTTTTTATTTTTCCCTAAAAGTAACAATAAATTAATTTAATGCCTAATATTGCGAAAGTTAGGAATTTGCTACCTACAAACAAAGTCACCACTAGAGGAGCTAGTAAAAAACAGACCACTAATAGCCAGACAACTGAAGGAAATTCGCTGTCATTAAGACCAATAGTTACACCCTCAACTGCGACCATGGACTCGAGCAATAATTCTTCACCATCTCACCTTAGTTCTGCGGTTGTAAATCATGCGGATTTGTTAGCTTCTATGAAAATTCCAGACGTTATTCGTTTCTTGCCTCCTTACTCTGGGGACCCCTTTGCTTTGAACGAATTTATAAACAATGTGGAAGAGATAATTCTAATGATTAGGGGTACGGACCAGACTCCGTATGGACAGATGCTTCTTAGGGCAATTAGACAAAAGATAGAAGGCAAAGCAAACGAGGCAGTAATCGCTTCGGGAGCTAGACTTATCTGGGACGATATTAAGGATGCACTAATAAGGCACTGCAGAGACAGGAGGGACGAGGATACCCTCATGTCAGAGCTTTATAATTTGAAACATAAACAGCTACCCTTGCAAAGATCTTATGATCAAATCACAAAGATTAAACTAGCATTGTTCAGGATAATCGATAATGAGGAAACTGAACAACTCGCGATTAGAGTTAGACAAAGGGTAGTGTCTCAAGCTTGCTTATCAGCGTTCCTCGCAGGGCTCAGAGGAAATTTGAGCGCCATAGTTAGAGCTTTCAGACCAACAGGATTGGAGGAAGCTTATGATATGGCTATGAAAGAAAGAAATTTGTATTTTGCGGAAAATGCCACGTACAGTGTGCAGAATAGACAGCCAAATAGGCAAAACGATCGTTTTCCCCCAAATCAATACTCGAATCAATATCAATATAAAAATTACAATCAATACCAAAATAGGGATAATAATCGCTATGGCCGAACAAATAGAACTTCGTATGACCGAACTAATTACAATACCAATCGTAACAATAATTTCCCACAAATTACAGCAGGCGACGATGTCCCAAGCACATCGAGCGCCGCAGCAAAGAGAAATTCTTCGAATAATAATAGGGCTCAATCGAACGGACAGAGACTTTTCAATATCGAGACAAAGAATAAAGCAGGGGAGACATAAGTTGAACACAATCTGGTGGACGAGCCAAATTTTCAGTCAAGAGCCTCGAGCCATCAAAAGGATTCCTGAGTAAATACAGGCTACAGGCTGACTTACCATACGTAACACTTTCATTTCAAAACAAAAAGAATTTAAAATTTTTAGTAGATACATAGGGCTCTTTCATTGACCCTAAATTCGTAACAGATAAAGAAAGAGTCCCATTAGATAATCCAATTCAGATCACAACGGTACTTTCCGAGCACTCGATTAAACAGATGGTTGTATTTACCATATTTGAGGAAATTAATGACGTCAGGGAGTTCCCTTTTCTAATATTTGACTTCAACCAATTCTTCGACGGATTAATTGGCATGAATATCCTGTCACAACTCCCAGCAAGAATTTATATTGCGCAACGAACTTTCACTACCCCAGCATTCGAAATTCCCCTATATATTGTACCAAATCGCTCTTCTGAAATTTATGAAATAGAGGAGGAGTCCAAAGCATTAATTACGGTGCATGTAAGCATAAAAGAAGGCCCATTTTTATGTGACCACATTCAGATGGAACAAGACTTCTTCATAACACCGGGCTTATATTCCGCACACAATAACCTTGCCAAAATCGAAATCAATAATTTTTCTGTCACGCCAAAAAAATTTTGCTTAGATTCAAGCCTACAAGTAAACAAGTTCGAAGAGGACGACTTTATAGTTATGAAAGCAATGCCAGATAACCCTGAATACAGTCAGGAACATTATTCCTCAGGATTTCACAATATTAGAACAGATCATCTGAATGAGGAAGAAAAAAGACAGTTGTCTCAACTTAGTGACAAATTTGCCGATTTGGTATTTCACGAAGGAGACAAATTGTCCTTCACGAACAAAGTAAAACATGACATCAAAATTACGGACAACAAGCCCGTGTTTTGCAGGCCGTTTCGATTCAGTCCCATCGAATCAACGGAAATCCAAAATCAGATAAACAAACTTCTAAATCAAAACATAATTAGGCACAGTCATTCGCCTTGGAGCGCACCAGTTTTCCTAGTTGCAAAAAAGTTAGACGCATCCAAGACAAAGAAATGGAGAATGGTCGTAGATTTCAGGAAACTAAACGAAAAGACAGTAAAGGACAGGTATCCTATGCCCAACATCAACGATGTTCTAGATAGAATAGGCAGAGCCAAAATCAAAGACAGCCTTCACGGCACAAGGAGGGCATTACGAGTTCGTTCGTATGCCGTTCGGTCTGACTAATGCTCCAGCGACCTTCCAAAGAGTCATGGACAACGTGTTAGCGGACCTGAACGGAGATTGTTGTCTAGTATATTTAGATGACATTATAGTCTTCTCACCGTCTCTACAGGAACATATCTGCGACCTAGAATCCGTATTTTCCAGACTAAAGCAGGCCAACTTGAAAATCCAACCGGACAAGTCCGAATTCTTACGCAAGGAAATAGAATATTTAGGACATATAGTTACAGAAGACGGGATCAAACCGAACCCCAAGAAAATTGAGGCCATAAAGGTTTTCCCAATTCCGACCACGAGGAAGGAAATTAAATCTTTTCTGGGTCTTTTGGGGTATTATAGGAAGTTTATCAAAGACTTCGCGAAAATCACCAAGCCCATGACCAAACAATTCAAAGGAAAAGCCCCGGTATTACCAACCGAGGAGTTCAAAGAAGCGTTCAATACTTGCAAAACTCTACTCTGTAATGACCCTATTTTGAAATATCCTGATTTTACCAAACCCTTCGTCTTGACCACAGACGCCAGCAATGTGGCGATAGGTGCAGTTCTCTCGCAAGGGACGCTGGGTTCTGATAGACCAGTATGTTTCGCTAGCAGGACGCTCAATGATCGGGAAGTAATGTATTCGACCGTGGAAAAAGAGATGTTAGCTATCATTTGGGCAACCAAATATTTTCGGCCTTACCTCTTCGGCCAAAAATTCCAGATAGTGACCGATCACAAACCCTTAACTTGGTTAATGAACTTCAAAGAACCAAACTCAAAATTGGTCAGGTGGAAGTTGCAACTGTTGGAATACGACTATGAAGTTGTATACAAGAAGGGATCCCAAAACGTCGTAGCCGATGCGTTAAGTCGTGTAGAAATACAGACAAACTGCATATCTAATTCTTTACCTAACAGTTTGACAAATTCAAAATCCATAATTATTTCAGATAGACCATTGAACGAATTTAAGGCACAGTACATTTTTGAAATAGGTAACGAGGAAAAAACAAGAAATTGCATCCTATTCAAAAACAAGTTCAGGCGCACCATATCCAAAGTTAGTTTTGACCTCGACGGGATTACTGACATTTTACGAGAAATCCTAGCACTCAGCAGAATACACGCCATTTTCGCCACGGATTCCATTTTCAAGTTAATACAGGAAGCCTATCTTAAGTACTTTCAAAACTACAAGATAATCAGATGCAAATATCTTTTAACAGATGTCACTACTAAACTGGAACAACAGTTAGTAGTTACGGATTATCACCTAAAAAACAACCATCGTGGAATTGAAGAAACTTTAAACCATTTAAAAAGAACACTCTATTTTCCCTACATGAAACAGAAAATTACTCAAATAATTAATCAATGCGATATTTGTCAAAAACTAAAGTATGATAGAAGACCACCAAAACCAATATACCAAAAGACAGAAATTCCTGAAGTACCATTACAGATAGTACACATGGATATTTACACTATTAATGGTCAAACAATTCTGACATTGATTGACAAGTTTTCAAAATATGCTAGCGCCTATACAATTCCGGCTAGGAGTTGTATAAACGTAGTCAAATCTTTGAGACACTTTTTTTGTTTTGTGGGTATTCCAACAAAATTGATATTTGATCAGGGCGCCGAATTTTCGGGAAAGATTTTCACTGATTTTTGTAAACAATATAATATTGTCACTCATGTAACATCGTTCCAGCAATCTACAAGTAATTCTCCCGTGGAAAGATTGCATTCCTGTCTGACAGAAATTTATAGAATTATTTACGAGACCAGGAAGTCTAATAAACTGGAACGGGATCATGAAGAAATGCTTTTTGAAACCCTGACCACTTACAACAACAGTATACATTCTGCCACTAAATGTACACCCTTTGAATTACTCTCTGGTAGGACCCACATTTTTAATAAGGAAATCGAGTATAATTCGGAACATGATTACCTACAAAAACTTAATGAATTTCAAAACACCCTATATCCAAAAATCAAAGCCCAGCTAGAAGAAAAAATGAACCATACAATTGACAAATTGAATAAAGATAGAACGCAACCAGCTTCACTTAGAACAGACGATGTAATATTCAGAAGAGAAAACAGGAGAAACAAACTCACCCCTCGTTTCTCTGAACACAAAGTACTAAAAGACAACAAGATTACACTAATATCCACCAGAAAATAAAAGTTACACAAAGCAAAAATTAAGAACAGAATTAAAACAAACAAAATTCCTATTGATCTTACAGATTCGCATGCATCGCAACCCAGGACTTGAAGGTCCAACAATTAGGAAACGACACCCCTTTACTCAAAATAAATCTGGGACAAGCTAAAATAGTACAATCGCACAAATACCTTACGCATAGAATTAATATACAAGATTTTATAGACGGCGTCGTTAATTTCGAAAGAGCAATTAATCAATTGAGAGAAAACACCGACTCAAAGAACGAAATCGATAGCTTATCTACGAAGCTTCAGCAGCTAAGAGGCAGGGTAGAAAGGTTATTACCCAAGAAAAGGTTAAGACGGGGACTAATAAACGGACTAGGTAAAGTCGTAAAAATAGTTACTGGAAATTTAGACGAAGACGACGGACGTAGAATCGAGAATAATTTCAAACGATCACGAACAATCAAAAAGAACTAACAGCAAAAGCCAACAAACAAGAAATATTCAACAATGACATAAAAGAGAGATTTAACAATATTACGGAACACATAAATAGGGAACAACAAATAATTAACCAATACCTAAACAACTACAAGAATATGATTTTCAAAAACTTAAATTCCGAACACCATATATCACACACACTACAATATATATCACGAATTAACATAAACATTGATGTATTATCTAATCATTTAAATAATATAGAAGAAAGTATGTTACTTGCCAGACTAAATATTGTACCCAATTTCATTGTATCAGAACAGGAACTAACGATAATCAGACATGAGTTAAACGATCTAGAATTATGTAATTTGTCTAATGAACATATTCTCGACATACTAGAATTATATACTTTCATGATCGGAATTAAGATCAATTTTAGAATTGAGATACCCACGTTTAAACAGGACGTGTACCAATATTCACACATCGTCCCCTTACCTATTAATGAATCAAAATTTTTAATACTACCCAATTATATGGCATACCATGATGCTAAAGACGTACATTACTTTACTTTACGAACAAATGTAATAGGGTAGATAAACATTATATCTGCGAAAATTTCTTATCAATCAGAGACAATCCTGAAACCGAGTGCCTCAATAGCATATTCACGCTAAATGCTGCCAATTGTAAAGTCAAGGATGTAGGAAACAAAGAAATAATAACGGAGATAGAACCAGGACACATCCTAATTTTAAACACAGTCAACTCTACCATTGCATCAAATTGTACAACGAAATTCTCTATAAAGGGATCTGCTCTAGTGACATTCAAAAACTGCGAAGTATCCATCAACCAAATTCCCTATGACAAAGAATTGTCACTATACGAGGAGAAGATAGACGTTACAATTCCAATTATACAGAACATTAACTTCACCGACCATATCGAAGACATTAACCTACACAATTTAAACCTAAGGTCCATCAATGCTTCCAACTCGATCATTTATTGGAAAAATTTTACAACTACCAATTTTGGAGCGGTATATTTACTATTGTTATTCGGAATCGTAGTATCAGTCTTGTTGATCAACATGAAGAAGAAGGTCATATTCTCCACCATACCAGAGCCGAGTTTCGTGACATCCACACCATCGCTGTGGCCGTCACTTCAATCCAGGAGGGGAGGAGTTACCGACCAGTCGGTAGGTAACGACCCCCCGGCCAAGCCACCCAGAGCTACCCTAGAATTGGTACGCTGACTGGGCGGCCACTTCATATTTATACGGATACAATTATGTTGCAATCTAAACAATGTACAAAATCGGGCAACGACCACTTGAGTCGTTGCCCCGCTAACGTTTTGCCGACACTGCAACAGGATGCCCCGACCCTCAGGAAATATGACACGAGCAGCACTTGGATTGGAGTTCCAGATAAACATTCATTTATTTCACTTTGTAGTTATGTATAAGCATTTTTATGTATTAGCATATAAGACTCTATGTACACTTCGGCAGCGGCGGCTACTCAGCCACCGCTGAACAATATAGTTTCCAGTTTGAGAATTAACTCCAAACATAGCGGTTCCATTTTATTCCGAGACTTAAAACCAAATCAAGAACTATCCGAGGGCCAGTAACCAGAACCAGGAGAAACCCACTCTTTGGATCCAGGAACGGAACCATAACTCGCGCAGCAACTGATATCTGGAACCATTGCACATTGTGCCACACTTCCAGGCCACCTGGATCCAATTACGGTGGTGGACCACGGCACCCTCATTGTAAATGAGGTCAACGTAACTGTGATCGATGACCAAGGTCGAAACCAGAGAATAACCGGAACTTACCTGGTAACATATTCAGACCGAGTGAGCATCAACGGAACCTGGTTCATCAACCAACTAGGGAACTCAATGAAGAAACCCGCTGTATCGGCCATGACTGTGGTCAACGTCACAACGCACAAAAACCGGCTAAGCTTACCACTCCTCCACGCACTAAGCTTGACGAATCTCCAACACATCGGAACCCTACGAGATAAGCTTACCATGGGCTCCCTCATTAACTACACCTTCGCTCTGCTCGCCGCTTTTCTACTGTGTTCCACCGTTTGGCTTGGATATCATCATCTAAAGACCAATAGCCACGCAATCTCCGAAACCATTGTCGACATAGAAACAGCAGATCACCGGGACGGCGACCACTTTAAGGAGGGAAAAGTTAACACATCCAATTCCCAAAAAGGGAATTTGCTAAGTTGCAAGCCATATCCGGTGGCCAACACGCGCAGCAACGAAGATGGTGACCAAACACCCTGAGGGCAATTGCCTGGAGTCCGTCGTCAAACAGATCGCTGACTCGGCACCTAACAACAGTGCCGGGAACACTCGGGCAGCGCATGATCTACACGCGCCGGATACCAAGTGCTGACCAAGCATCTTGGCGGCACCGCTGCAGCGGTCCGAAGACTTCAAGCAGTGGCCGGATCGGACCTTTAAGTTAGTCTAAATTTATACTCCCCAGCCTTAGCTGTGTTACTAAACACATTATAATAAATACTGTAAAACCAAGCTATTTATATCTTATCCTTGCCTTAACAGGTATAGGACAATAAATGATATATAAATCTAACCAAACGTGTACTTATTGACCTTTGCCTAAACAGGCTCAGGGGAAATAGGTAACGATAATACAACCAGAATTTGTAAGTTATATAACCGTCTCTCCGCTGCCGCTGTTGGCAGCGCACCTGCGAGACTTAGCCTTCTTTAGGGCCTAAGCCATATTTGTAAAATCAATAACTCCAGAGCTATTGGAGCGGCACCATTGCTGCTCCAGTAAAATAAATTAAACTTGTGAACAAGCAATGATTATGAACACTATATAATTGTTTTTTTATTATATGGCAACCGTGTCTGATAAATTTGTGAACACTATATGGCGACCGTGTCTGATAAATTTGGGAATACTATATTAAAATCGTTTATTGCACCATCCAGATATCAACCATGGATTCTCTGTTTGATACTATTAGCGTTACTGCTAATGAGACTATTCTCATACCAATTAATTACGGACTACTAAAATATATACATTCTAAATTGGTTACTTATACTGATGGAAAGATAGTGTATAATTTTGCTGCACTACGTCAAGCATTGAATATAAATATTACCCAAGATATGCTCGGAAAAGAGTCATATTCATATAATTATAGATTCCACGAATATCTTTCTCCCGACGCTCTCACTGATACATCATTCAATCATAGTGATGAGAGTGAACCGATCCTTATTGAAGATTTGACTAATCACGTATGTCATATGATTTCTATCTATGAAGCCGATTCTAAATCATTTTTGACGGTCTTAAATAATACTCGAAACACTTTAGATGAAATATTAAACATTTTCAACGACGTGTATCTGCCAACATTACGTGAATATAATGGTAATGGTGACAGTGATACGTACGCTAAATATCGTGGACTGTTTAGAATCTTCGATATTAATAGTAAAACTTGTACTTTAAAAATCTCTCACAACCAGAAAATTAACTTACATCGCGGCATATTACGCAATGTTATGGCGGAATTGTTGGCTTTAAGCCTCAACAAATGTAGTTTTTCAAACTCATCAAATTGGATGGAAGTACCCATTATTTATGAAATTGGCGCTGCCATCATATTTTCAAAGTTAGTATCGGATAATAGTAAAACCCAATCCTTAATTGACATAATGGTCAACGCTGCGCACATTATGGATATTAAGCAGTTAAAACTTGAGAATTGGCTACCTTTTAGTTCTGCTGTGATATCGCGTATACGATATACAGGCAGTACAAAATGCGAATTCTCGGTAAAAAATGAAACGCATTTATTGCATTTATTGACAGTTGCTGATTTTGATCAATATTGTAAAGGTGTCCCAGAGGGATACTATATATTCAAAATTATACCTTTAAGTATTACTAAGATGGTAGTTATCGCTAAGCAATACCGCGTCATTGGATCATATTATGTGCCCGTGATGCGAAATTCGATGCTATCATTGGCAATGTTTGATGATCGTATGATTATTTCAGAGTTCTTCAAAAATATTCATATTTTGTTACATAAGAAGTATCAATCTGTAAAAAATAAGACGGAATTTGTGTATTCCATCTTTCCGCTGATGACTTGGCAATGCAAGCTTGTGAAGAATCTTCCTGAAATCGATTATTTATATAATTTTTTAAAAGCTGATTTTTCTAAAAATGATGAACTTACTGATCCAGTTTTAAAGGTACATAATTTAATCACATCAGTTGTTGGGGATAGTGTGGATGAAAATCAATCTCTGATGAAACTTAGATGTGTATCCAGTAGCATATTAGTCGCTCTGACTGTGTAATCTAAATATCGTAGAAAGATGATGCTGATTTTCTTGATAAAAAAAAAAAAAAAAAAAAAAAAAACATTATTAATCATTACCATAAGAAAATCAGTTGTAAAATTGCACTCAATAAATAAAGCTTATATTTTTTTTAATAAAAATATTATTTAAACTTTTAACTGGCGCCCGAACAGGGACCTGATATAAAGTTCGCGTAAAGAAAATCCTGCCGGTTCGGAAAAATTATTCTGCCTAATCCGTACGAAAAAACCCGACCACCGAAACCCGGAAGTGCCACAATTAAAGTGCCGTTCCGGAAGACGCTACAAAGTGACACTCCTGCAAAAAGGACTTGTACCTGGTGAACATGTCAGGCCAAATTTTATCGCTGTGATTCCCTTTAATATCCGTTCGGAGGGAACGTGCAAGAAAAGGTGTAAAGGAGGCGCCCTAGTAGACCCGCATTCTGGAGAAATCGCTGCAACGTGGGATAAAAAGGAAAAACACCAAGATTACCGGCACGAGAGCACACCGAGATATGATTATTTTGTAAGCATAAAATTAAGCAAATATTCGAAACAAAAAAGGAAACGATAATTGTCAAACGACAAACAAATTCCATGAAAAGGAAAAGAATAATAACTATCAAATAATTAAATTGATAAACAAAGAATCAAAGAATTTTTAAATTAAATTAAATCGATCGCTAAACTTTCTACAAAACATTTTTACCTATCAAATTTAAACAAAAAATATTTACGGATTAAAAATCTAAATTAAAAATTAAGAAAACACAGAACACTTAAATTCTAAGTTTTAAACCAAACTTTATAATTTTTGTTACGTACGCCGGTTAGGGCCGACGTGAGTCATTTGGTTAATGCGGGAGAAAATCAAGAAAAGCCAATGCACTAATGCTCTAGAAAATCAACACGGGCAAAATTGCACAAAAATTTGGTTCTGGCCGATGACACCGCCTAAACTCACAAAAGTGAGCCATGCAATCACCTGCAACCCAGCACCGCCGAGTTCGCTGAACTATTCAACTTTAGAACAAAGACGACCCACATAAAACTCCAGCCAATAGGCGACAAGAGGGGAAATGATGATGCTAGGTGAGAACACTTTTGTGTTCCATTCCAGAGATTCCTAGGCGGTACTTGGCACAGTCTTTGGATATAAAAGACCCCCATATGGCAGTACGAAGGGAAGTCAAAGTTGAAGTCCGAGAGAGTCAAAAACCCAACAAACCCTCAGAAAGCTTATTGCAAACGCGTCGCGTCGCAGACCGTTTCCGCCAAATTCGGAGTTCAAGTGTTGATCCGCTAGCTGAAAAATAGAAAAAAAAAAAAAAGAAAAAAAGGACACTACAAGGACAATGGGCTCGAAGACGTCCAAAGTGGATGACAGCACCGCTAACGTTATTAACACGATTGAGGTGGTCGACCACAAGGACGAGATCGACCAGGTCTACCAAGCCATTCGATTCATCGCGGGATTGTTGATCGTCCTGCTGGTACTAAAAGGACTCAGCACCTACAAGAAGATGATACAGGGACGCCGCGACCAACAACACGAGCTGGAGAAAGTGGTGTCTCTCGCAAACACCTGGTCCTGTGAGCATAAGTGAACGCACGAAGGATGTCACAGAACAACGATATAAGACGATAAACTAGCAACACCGAAAACAAACAATAAAAAAAATTATCATTAAAAACTTAACAGTGGAAATTATTACTATGGAAATCGACAATCCAAAACAGCCAACCAATTACCAATAGATAACCCACTAACAATAGTCTCCGTGATGAGTGTGGGCACCTGCCTTATGTGACCTGTGCCCCCATCCATATTTGAACAGTAGCTACTGTCTCCATTTCAACAAGTATATACATATGCAAGTGCACATACCAGTGTACCCCGTCTCCCTACCCGCCGGAGAGTACAACAAAGTGAAGACGACACCTTCGTCAAACGATCAGCAGTCACCCCGGCCACTGCGCTGCTTAGTGTTTGAATTTATTTTTTTTTCTTTAAGTTTTTTTTTTGTGTGTAATTTAAAACCCCCCATACACCAATACACTTCTTGTATTTTTTTTAAATGTTTTAAATCAATACGAATAATTCTGTACCCTTAGTGAATTGCTAACACCAACACACAGCACGATATTATATATACATATGCTTAATTCTGCTTAACCTTTTCCACAAATAAAACCTCAACTCCGGAACGAGAGCTCTCAGCGATGGAATAACAGAGGGTAAGTCAACGGGACATTTTTCCCGATATTGTCAGACATATTTATATATATATATATATTCGTGCCCCATATACACTAGATACCATATGACAAAATATTACCTTCCCAAAATACACTATATTCTAAATACACCTAAATATTAGTTACACAATTTAAACACATTCAGAATAGCTATAACACACTTTAATGTCCAATACACACTTGCACAACCTTTTTAATAAACTTGTAATGTGAATTTAACGCAACAAAATGCATTGGTAGAAACCCATTGAAAGGGGGCATTGGTACAACTGGAAGACTGGGTCAAGAAAATGACATAACTTTTGACGAACGACATGAACAAAAGGGGATCGTATTGCACGGCCCGCGACGATCCAAAGGCGCACGAAGTTTGCGATTGGGGAGGGAAAACGGCCAAAACATAGCCCGATCGTTCTCACGATCAAGCATAAATATGCTTGCGGGGCAATGTGGACAGAAAGACAGACTGACAAACGATTTCTTCTATTTTTCAGGCACGTAAATAATTGTTCTGATTACGTTTGGAGAGGATAGTGGCGTCCAAAGAACCCACCCCAAATCCGGCGAGCTCAGCTGCACAAGTCGTGTCTGCTATCCGGGCGACCACTTCCTCAGCCCTATGTCCTCCAAGGACTGAGGCACCACGACAACACCGACGTAACAGAAATGGCGCCCAACGTGGGGCAATATCCTTTTATCCTTATTGCCAAAACTTATTTTCATTGACGAGAAAAACTTTAGTATTCATATAAACATTCTTTTTTTAATGCTGTTTAAAGAATTTAGAGGCATCAGAGCTGATCACCTTGGTGTCAAAAGTAGCTAACAATCTTCAAACCATTTTCTGGGAATTTAGTTTATACATCAAATATACATTTTCTGTATGTGCTTTTAAAGTCACCAACTTCACCGACTAGTATCAGAAGATGAAGGCCTTCCGATCTGACACTTGTAGTTTTTGAATTTTCATTTGACTTTGAAGACCCTTTTAAATTTTAAATATTAAATTCAATACTTGAATCATAGTTACTCGTTGAAAGAAATAATACCATAATAACTTCTCTATAAAAGTGCAGACCATGTTTAGAAATATTTAACGTAACCAAACTTAGCTGCGCTTCCTGGCCGACGCTATCCATTGTACTAGGCTAAGCCAGGTCTCTCGCGAGGTTCGAGTCCAGGAAGAGCAGGGTCGCAAGCGAATAACGGCGCACCACCAACCGGTCTTAATAGTATCCAGTCATCGCCATAATATAGCCGCCATCATCGGTTGTGGTAGCGGTTCGTCATCGTTTGTCGATCCAGTACTGAAGGGGTGGGGGAATGACCGTATCCGTACAGCCGACGCTATCCATTGTACTAGGCTATGCCAGGTCTCTTGCGAGGTTCGAGTCTGTTCGGTTACCACGACTAACGGGCGGGACGACAGTATTTATCTCTCTGGCCGACGCTATCCATTGTACTAGGCACAGAACCAGGTCTCTCGCGAGGTTCGAGTCCAGAGAGAGAGGAGCAGGGAGGCAATTCCTTTCGCCTGTCTGGAATAAAGCTCCATCCGTCTGCATGTGAGTGAGTCTACCTGTTTCCGACGACAGGGGGAGGGGGTTCGGACAGAGCCTTCCTGTGGGTGAGCAGCAGTCCAATGTACTGTGTTTTCCTAGGAAGAGGTCAAGTGGGCGCAGAAGGAACTGATCACTCCGGTGGAGGGCAGTTGAATCCATTCAGCGAATTCACTTGAATAGGGTTTTTTAACTTTTATTTGGGGCTTAATTTCGGACGATTCTTGACCTATACCAATACCCAGGAGTACCAGCGCACCCCGTTTTGAATTACAAAATTTTTATTCGTCATAACACTTTTTGCTGCTAAGCAAAAATATTGAAGCACACAAAAACAAAAGAAAATAACTTAAGCAAAGCCAACAACGCTCAAACACGTATAAATATATATCTAATTACAAATAAAAATTAAATAACAAACACAAATAAAGAAGTACCGCGATTACACGGCAGGGTGTTCGATTGGGTATAGATACAATATTTTTAACATATGGCAGGAGATAAGAAGAAGAAGAGGGTTACACTTAATCTACCTCCGGTGAGAACATTCCGAGCATCAACACTGGCAGCGAGAGAAGCCAGACAAACCAGAACCGAAACACCAGCAGGAGCTAGCGTATCGCCAGTTGACGAACCCAACCAGTCGATAAGCTTTTAACAGCAAACTAAACAACTTGGGGAGTTTAGCAGATTGCAGCAGCGTCATCATGGACGACTCCGAAGGAGCTGTAGGAGGGGAACACCTCGATTTAGGACTACCGCAAGGGCGGTCCAGTATTCTTCCAAATAATCAGGGAGCGAGGCCCAGATACAGCGATGACAACAACCGAATAGAGCGAATGCTTTCCGCATTGATTGTGTCAAATAATGAGATGAAGGCAACCATGACCACGAAAATAGCCGAAATGCAGGAGGAAGTTACCAACCTGCGACGCCAAGTAACCGAACTGTCCGCGGTACAGCCAAGGGAGAGCCCAATAACCAGAGAAAACCCCGAGGTCAGTTCAACGCCGCAGAGACCCGGAGCCGCGCGGCAGGGCCAACCAAGACCGTCGTCAGCAGCAGCAAGCCGACCAATACCGAGTCCAAGAGAGGCAGCCGCTGAAAACCAGCACGATCCCAGCGCTGGAGGCAGCGAAACACAGTTTAGCAGCTATACAGGAACTAGACCAACACGCCTGGACAAATGGAACCTTAAGTTTGATGGGTCCAGTAGGGGAATGTCGGTGGAGAGTTTTCTGTTCCGAGTGAGTCGCTTAACGGAAATGAATGGGTACACGGTTGATCAGATATTTAAAGAATTTCACTGCCTGTTGAGTGGTACCGCAGCCAAATGGTACTGGCAGTTGATGGAGGACCGAGCCGATGACTTTGAATTCGGATATTTCGACTTGACTAGCGAAATGACCAAGGCGTTCTCAACGTCCGAAAACGACTACGTCACCATTAAAGAACTTATGGAACGGCGTCAGGGGTATAATGAGAGTTTTGATGACTTCATGGCAGCCATGCATAGCTTGCAATTCAAACTAAAGACCAAGATCCCGGAAGATAACTTCGTCGGAATATTGAAGGAAAATCTTAACACACAAATGGGAGCATTCCTACTGGCCTCACCAATAAATACATTGGCGGCATTTAAGAAGGAGGGAATCCGAGTCGAAAAATGGATCCGAGAGAAACGAGTTCGCCCTAAGCATATAAATGAGATCGCAGAAGAGGGAATAGACGACACGGAAACTGAAGAATATCAGGTCGAAGAATTCCAAAGGAATCGCCCACCGCAGGACAACAGAGGTGCGTCGTTTGGACGAAGAAACACAGTTGACCGGAAGCCAGGGGGGAACTCATCGTCAGGTAGGAGGGAACAAGATTCCGGGAAGGAATGTACATCGCCTTTCCATACCTACCTGTGTTATACTTGCAACAAGCCACCGGATTTCTATCGGAAACGCGGAGGATCAGAGGGAGACAGGTGCCATGCGCGATTCCATGACACCACCTGCAACTATTGCGGGAAAAACGACTCATATCATTCCACCGAGTCAGCGTTTTTACAGCAGAGTCTGACAGGAGGGGCGGGGAAGCCTGCTCAGACCAGACCTACCCCAACACAATAATTCATCGTGACGCGCGCCCGACACAAATTTCGCCATACAAATCGTATCGTCAGCGAAAACAAGAGTACGAGGCAGCGCGTGAACGAATATTCCATGACGTAGAGCTAACCGAAACCAGAAAAGACAAGAAACTTCAATGTTTACACCAATATCAGGAAGCTGCAAGGAAAACCAAGAAAAAGATTATCGCTTCAGTGATCAGCCTAAAGGATGATAACCGCCTGTTCGCCAAGACTAAAGTAGATGGGGAAGAAATAATAGCACTACTTGACACTGGCGCTAGTGCCAATTGTATTGGAAGAGGGGCGGAAAGATTTTTACAAGGGCGACAACATAAGGTGCGCAGATTGAAGAGACAAGACGTACAAACAGCTAACGGGGGAAAGACTCAAGTTACCGGCATGATTCACTTGCCTGTAGAATGGGAAGGGGAAACAAAAGAACTAGAGTTTTTAATAGTGCCAGCCTTACAGCAGCAGTTTTATTTTGGAATTGAATTCTGGGATGAATTTCAGTTGCCGTTGCCGGGGCAACGCTTAGCGAAAGTTGCAGAGCTAGAGGTAGAGGCAACGGGAGACGAAGAAGCTTCGACACGCACGGAGACCGCGTATACTCCACATGAACTGACAGCGGAGCAAAAGGCAATACTACAGAATTTAGTTAGTACCTTTCCATCTTGTGTAGACATGGGCTTGGGGAAGACCGATTTGGAAGAGCATGTCATCGAAGTAACACAAGAAAATCTACCCATTAAACAGCGTCACTATCCGATCTCACCAGCCAAGCAGCAACTGGTATTTGCAGAACTAGACAGAATGATTGGGTTAGGAGTGATTGAAGAAAGTAACAGTAGCTGGAGTTCTCCCGTGACTTTGGTGCAGAAGGGCACAAAGAACCGCCTTTGTTTGGATGCGCGCAAGGTGAACTCACGGACGATTAAAGACGCATTTCCCTTGCCACATATTGAGGGACTATTAAGTCGACTGCAAGAAACTTACTATATCTCGGCAATTGATTTAAAGGACGCTTTCTGGCAGATTCCCCTGGAAGCCAAAAGTAGAGAAAAAACTGCATTTACTGTGCCCGGCAGACCATTATATCAATTTACAGTCATGCCATTCGGCTTATGCAACGCCGCGCAAAGAATGTGCCGACTGATGGACAAAGTAATTCCAGCCGCACTGCGTGACAATGTATTTGTATATTTGGATGATCTGTTGGTATGCTCTCCGTCCTTTGAGGAGCATTTGGAAATGTTGCGACAGGTCAGTGATTGTCTAAAGCGGGCAAAACTGACCATCAACGTAGAGAAAAGTAAATTCTGCTACAAACAGGCTAAATATTTGGGATATGTCGTAGGTGGGGGATGTATAAAAACAGACCAGTCAAAGATCCAAGCTACCCAGGATTTTCCACTACCTATCTCCGCCAAACAACTGCGAAAATTTTTGGGAATGACTGGGTGGTATCGGCGCTTTATTCGAAACTTTGCACAAATTGCATCTCCTCTACACGAGTGTTTAACAAAAGACCGACTCAAGAAGTTTGAGTTGAGTGAAGAGCGTTCGAGGCATTGAAAGTGAGCATGGTGTCAGCGCCCGTACAATGCGACGTCTCTACAACGGGAGGGGGGAGTCTTATTTCAAACTGACGATGACGGCGGCGAGCACCCAATTGCGTATGTGTCGGCTAAGCTAAACAAAGCGCAGCGATTTTATAGTATCACCGCGCAATAATTAGTATCAGCACATTTCGGGCGTATGTAGAAGGGATGCCGTTTAAAGTAGTTACCGATCACTCTAGTCTAAAATGGCTAATGGGCCAAAAGGATTTATCCGGGAGACTAGCTCGATGGAGTCTAAAATTACAGGCATTTGATTTTACCATAGAGCATCGTAAGGGAGCTTTAAATGTAGTACCCGACGCACTCTCACGGGTGCACATGGACGAAGTTCAGACACCGGCAGCTGAGGCCATGGAATTACAGCTAGACCTCAAGTCGCCTGCGTTTCAATCTCCGGAGTACAAAAGATTGATAGAACGGATCGAGGAGAACGGGGGGAAAATTACAGACACTCAGATATCGGAGGGCGTGGTATACAAACGCTTGGGGTTCAGTACTCATGATGTGATAAACAATGACCGGGCTTGGAAACTTTGGGTTCCGGCGGAACTTCGCGCGGACTTAGTGTGGAGATCACATCATGCCGGCACCGCTGGACACGGAGGATTTCACAAGACACTCGCAAGGCTGCGCCAATGTTACTATTGGCCATCCATGACGACCGAGGTACAACAAGTAGTGAGGGACTGTGAAATTTGCAAAGTCAGCAAAACCTCCAACAAAACAACCAGACCTCCAATGGGCCAGCAGCGTATTACAGAACAACCACTGCAAAGAATATTCATCGATTTTATGGGGCCGTACCCCAGGTCAAAATCCGGTAATACAGTAATATTCGTGTGCATAGATCATTTCACCAAATTCGTTTGGTTACAACCTATGCGAAAGGCTACCGCCGCGGGGGTCGTTGACTTCCTTGAAAAGAATATTTTTCATCAGTTCGGAGTACCGGAGTACATACACTCTGACAATGGAAAACAGTTCGTATCACATATTTTCGCCGAGTTACTCACACGGTATGGCATTCAACCCGTACGAACGGCGTTTTACTCACCCCAGGCAAATTCCGCCGAAAGGGTAAACCGATCTGTTTTGCAAATGCTTAGGGCAGCAACTGACCAAAGCCAGCGAAACTGGGATTCGCAGCTAAGCCGAATAGCGTGTGCTCTACGGAGCGGGCACCATGAAGCTTTGGGGTTAGAACCATATTATGCTATGTTTGGGGCACGCATGATTACGCATGCTAGCATGTATCCAGTGCGACGGCGGGTCAGGGGTTTAGAAATGGAGGAAAAACTAATCGATCTACCCGATAAAATGGAGCTAATTCGAGAGAAAGTGAAACAAGGACTAACCCGAGCCCACGAAAAGGCGGAAAGGACATACAACACCCGCTGCCGACCGGTCGAATTTGCTGTAGGACAGGTCGTATATCGGAAAAACTATAAGCAAAGTAACCGGGCCGAAGGATACAACGCAAAATTAGGACCTAACAGGATTCGCTGTGTTGTACTCCAACGAAAAGGAAATTCATTATATGAGTTGGGAAATGGGGTCGGAAAGAGTATTGGAATTCACCATGCCAAAGACTTGTTCGCTGCTTGAAAAACTCAACCACCCCAGGTCACGACGAACCAAGCCGTACCTCGTGCCGGCACAATAGCAGCAACCAGCAAACCAGCAACATGTTTTCGCGAGCAACATTAGAAGAGGCATTCGGAGACGCGGCCTTAGTCCACCTCTACCTAATGGTGGTAGAGGAAGACGATCGGCGGACCGCCAATCACGACCTATTACTCTGGGAGGGGCTGCCAATCCCTACGCCCACCCTGTTGCAGCGGGCCCTGGTCGTCATCGACCGGATGATAGGACAGGTGGAAATGGCCAGCCGTTTTCCCCGACAGAGACCGGGTGCCAGGCTGGAGATTCGTCTGGAGGGGCCGCTCCTATCTGGAGCACGAGGCTCCCGAGGACGAGCAGGAGCCACGGGAGAGGAGCAAGTCCTTTTAAGAGGCTTGTTCCCCACTCTGGTCATCTATAAATGATGCAAACAAAAAAAAAAAAAAAAAAAAAAAAAAAAAAAAAAAAAAATAAATAAAAAAAAAAAAAAAAAAATAATAATAACAACTCTTTTGTATTTGTGGGAGGGAATGGGGGCGTTTTTATTTTTCAGGAAAATTGTCGTTTTTATTTTTCAGGAAAATTTGCGTTTTTATTTTTGCAGGAAAATTTTTGTTTGTCTACCCTTGTGGAGGGTTAGACGGTGTATGGTGGCTCATCCGCAAAACACTGTGCAAAATTAATAATTTGTACAACCTGAAACTTTTGATTTTTTTTTTTTTTTTTGCTACTATAAAAATACATTTTTGCATAGCCATCGGTGGACTTAAAAATATAAATGTAAAATTTTTGGTTTTGTATAGCTTGATCGATTCCTAATGGAGTGGTATCAAAAGATTGCCTAAATTCAACAATGCAAAATCCGACATTGGCAACGAGTTTTCGTAAAATGAGCCACGGTGCGTCGTGCTGCCGAAGAAGGCCTTTCCTTTTCCAATCCGGCTAGTTCAGTCGATAGAGCAAGAGGCTCTTAACCTCAGGGAATGGGTCGAGGCCCACGTTGGGCGCGTAAAAAACAACATAACCGCCTGTACGTTAATTTTTTTTACGGGATCATTCCATGCTGATCAGCATCGACGACCCCGAGCCTGTTACGTACGCCGGTTAGGGCCGACGTGAGTCATTTGGTTAATGCGGAAGAAAATCAAGAAAAGCCAATGCACTAATGCTCTAGAAAATCAACACGGGCAAAATTGCACAAAAATTTGGTTCTGGCCGATGACACCGCCTAAACTCACAAAAGTGAGCCATGCAATCACCTGCAACCCAGCACCGCCGAGTTCGCTGAACTATTCAACTTTAGAACAAAGACGACCCACATAAAACTCCAGCCAATAGGCGACAAGAGGGGAAATGATGATGCTAGGTGAGAACACTTTTGTGTTCCATTCCAGAGATTCCTAGGCGGTACTTGGCACAGTCTTTGGATATAAAAGACCCCCATATGGCAGTACGAAGGGAAGTCAAAGTTGAAGTCCGAGAGAGTCAAAAACCCAACAAACCCTCAGAAAGCTTATTGCAAACGCGTCGCGTCGCAGACCGTTTCCGCCAAATTCGGAGTTCAAGTGTTGATCCGCTAGCTGAAAAATAGAAAAAAAAAAAAAAGAAAAAAAAGGACACTACAAGGACAATGGGCTCGAAGACGTCCAAAGTGGATGACAGCACCGCTAACGTTATTAACACGATTGAGGTGGTCGACCACAAGGACGAGATCGACCAGGTCTACCAAGCCATTCGATTCATCGCGGGATTGTTGATCGTCCTGCTGGTACTAAAAGGACTCAGCACCTACAAGAAGATGATACAGGGACGCCGCGACCAACAACACGAGCTGGAGAAAGTGGTGTCTCTCGCAAACACCTGGTCCTGTGAGCATAAGTGAACGCACGAAGGATGTCACAGAACAACGATATAAGACGATAAACTAGCAACACCGAAAACAAACAATAAAAAAAAATTATCATTAAAAACTTAACAGTGGAAATTATTACTATGGAAATCGACAATCCAAAACAGCCAACCAATTACCAATAGATAACCCACTAACAATAGTCTCCGTGATGAGTGTGGGCACCTGCCTTATGTGACCTGTGCCCCCATCCATATTTGAACAGTAGCTACTGTCTCCATTTCAACAAGTATATACATATGCAAGTGCACATACCAGTGTACCCCGTCTCCCTACCCGCCGGAGAGTACAACAAAGTGAAGACGACACCTTCGTCAAACGATCAGCAGTCACCCCGGCCACTGCGCTGCTTAGTGTTTGAATTTATTTTTTTTCTTTAAGTTTTTTTTTGTGTGTAATTTAAAACCCCCCATACACCAATACACTTCTTGTATTTTTTTTAAATGTTTTAAATCAATACGAATAATTCTGTACCCTTAGTGAATTGCTAACACCAACACACAGCACGATATTATATATACATATGCTTAATTCTGCTTAACCTTTTCCACAAATAAAACCTCAACTCCGGAACGAGAGCTCTCAGCGATGGAATAACAGAGGGTAAGTCAACGGGACATTTTTCCCGATATTGTCAGACATATTTATATATATATATATATTCGTGCCCCATATACACTAGATACCATATGACAAAATATTACCTTCCCAAAATACACTATATTCTAAATACACCTAAATATTAGTTACACAATTTAAACACATTCAGAATAGCTATAACACACTTTAATGTCCAATACACACTTGCACAACCTTTTTAATAAACTTGTAATGTGAATTTAACGCAACAAAATGCATTGGTAGAAACCCATTGAAAGGGGGGCATTGGTACAACTGGAAGACTGGGTCAAGAAAATGACATAACTTTTGACAAACGACATGAACAAAAGGGGATCGTATTGCACGGCCCGCGACGATCCAAAGGCGCACGAAGTTTGCGATTGGGGAGGGAAAACGGCCAAAACATAGCCCGATCGTTCTCACGATCAAGCATAAATATGCTTGCGGGGCAATGTGGACAGAAAGACAGACTGACAAACGATTTCTTCTATTTTTCAGGCACGTAAATAATTGTTCTGATTACGTTTGGAGAGGATAGTGGCGTCCAAAGAACCCACCCCAAATCCGGCGAGCTCAGCTGCACAAGTCGTGTCTGCTATCCGGGCGACCACTTCCTCAGCCCTATGTCCTCCAAGGACTGAGGCACCACGACAACACCGACGTAACATTTTTACAGCAAAAAATAATTAATTATTTTCATTCCGAATTCTGAGTAACTATCAACAAAGTTTTAAAATATAAATTCATCCCTTTAATCTACTGTTCAAATATCGTGATCACAAAACATAACTAAAATGCCCGACCAAGATTTAGCAGACACACTAGGAAACCTTACAGGCCCTTCCGCTACTACCAACGCGCGACTCATGACCGAGAAAGATATCGAAGAAATAATAAAAGGGGTCTTAGAAACCAAATTAAGTGGCTTAGTGAAGGAAATAATTAAACCCAATAATGATTTTTCGCAATATACAGACCAAGCAATCAAACGAGCACACAACCTTACCGAATTAGATAAAATACCTGATAAAATACAATTAGATTGTACGATCGCTTAGAGAATTTTCAGGAAACAAAAGTGAATATTCCTCATGTAAAAAGAGCGTATCACGAGTTTTAAAAATCTATGAAGGTAGAATTGGTTCACCAAAATATAACGGCATTATTTTAGCAATCCGCAATATAACTACTGGACAGGCAGTACAGTAACATCGCATTTTGCCGACAAACGAGACCTAAAAACTTTAGAATACCAGCTCTATGCCCTTGCTCAAGGAAACAATACTATAGATGAGTTCTACCAACAGCTATCCCTAATCCTGAACCAAGTTAGTAACCTGGATGTTTCACAGGAGACCATGCAATCTTTAACAACTATGTACAGGGAAAAAGCTTTAGACACTTTTGTTAGAGGCCTAAACGGAAGTCTAGCTCAACTATTAGCAATCAAAGAACCGCACGACTTAGGGCATGCACCTATGCAGTTTGCTTGAGAACCAGACCTCTAGAAACAACCATACACCTAAATGCATTTACTCAGGAAAACCGCCTACACTACCACCAAGAACCCACCAACCGTTCCGAATGGTAGGAGCCACACAAAATGTTCATCCCCATTAATACCACAATCCTAAACAGAAGCAAGGAGTAGCCGCAACCGGGAAATTCCCCTTCGCACTGTAGTATGCACACATATTGTATACCCACTGTACCAAGAGCACTTAAAGGGTACACACTGTAACACTTTGTTGCAGTGTTTACATAATCCAAATGTCCCGGTCATAAACCCAAGTGGCCGAAATATGAACCGATCGCTATGCCTTGGACCACACACCAAAAGTGCTAGCATCGGCATAATTGTAACACGTACGGACCACATGTGCAAGTTAACTGTGGTCAGCCAGACCAGAGTCGTTGACGATAGTCACGTTGACAACAACGCTCCGGCCAAATTGCTGACCTAGCAATGGGCCGGATGCTCATGCACAGACGGCAGGCACTGCATATTTGCGTGGCCGCTTTGTTAGCTATAAGTTTATTCCTTAACTTCAGTTCTGATTTGACATTCAAAGAATAAAGAGCAACTGCTCATATAAACTTAACTCCGGCAATCTGTCGTTAATGCCTTATTACTGATAAACTGTCTGAGTCCCTAGGCCAGCAGTTAAAGAAGGGCAGTCACCCTTCCAACGTAAACTTCCTAATTCATCTTTGGGAACTCTTCGGCCAGCCGGCCAGCAGCCAGCAGTGGACCTGTCGTCCACCCCATCTAGTTATCTTCAACTACGAGGGACCGCCCGATAAGAGAAAAGAAGTCGCCGAGTACCGACGGCGATTCACCCTTAACCGGATTAAACATTTTTTATTAATTGGCGCTCAACTAGTGGTATCTAACTACCCTACCGGACAGATCAATATCAACTTAAAATTTGAAAAGTGACATCGACGCGGGAAAAAACGCAGCTGGAAAATATAATAACACACAATTTACAGAACATGTAAGTGGGCCCTTCGGTCAAATCTTTTATGTCTTCTATAAAAATTCTATAATTCGGACCAGTGTAAAAATAAAAAAAAATTAATAATAAAAATAAACAAGCATTAAATTCTGTTACAATAAATTAAAAATATTAAAGGTACAAATAAACGAGTCTGAAGTGAGTTTTTCAAAGAATCTCAGTATTTAATGTGACGACCACTAAGAGTTTATTCCTTTTTTTTTTATTGTATCCGGTGGAGGAGATTTACCCAAAACCCCCATTATTTAATAAATAAATATTATAGTTTTATCGCACATTATTTTCCATGCGGGAAAATTTAATTAGCAAAATATAATAAATCTATTACTTATATATATCTTATACCTCGCGCTCACGCTTAAGAGAGCATAGCCTATATACCTAAGCATATACATAGCCGTCTCTCTGCCGCCGTCTGTAGGCAGCGCAGCTACGAAACTTAGCCTTACTTGGAATTAAATGAATAATGTAAAATCAGAAACAATATATACGTTGGAGCGGCACCATTGCTGCTCCTCCAAAATAAAGATCAGTCTAAATCAAAACTGGATGTTTCATTAATGTGAATTGGATATACTTTATGGCAAACAAAACTCGATATACTTTATGGCGACCGTGCAGCGAGCGAGCTGGAACTAATCGACACAATATATGGAATTAAATAAAATATATGGAATTAATCAACACAATTTATGGAATTAAATACAAGATATGGAATTAATCAACACATTATACGGAATTAAATACAATATATGGAATTTAAGTGAGTAGAGTGTGATGGGACGGGCAGGAGTTAAAAACAAAGTACAAAAAAGAATAGCACACTTAAAGTGGCTATTGTACACGAACAATCCACCCCCCGCATGGGCAACAGCTCAAAAACTACAAAGCGAGCTTGATTTTCTAAAATTGAGACTCAAGAAGTCCAATCACAACTCCCCAATCACAACTCACTCGGCGGTGATAAAACCAACAAATAACACGAAAACTAATAAACCTCCGGCTCCAAAGGAATTACCTAAAAGAATTATAATCTGCCCTACCGACTACCCCGGCCCGTTGGACAGCGTGACCATTAACACCCTATATTTCTCCGACACCGCCCCCCCGACCCCAACCAAAAGCAGTACCTGTGGAAGTTGATCAATCAATTCGTTCGCGTCATATTAATCTTAAAATTCCTAATAGACACAGGCTCAAACCAGAACTACATCCAACCACATTGTACCAAAACCAAATGAGAAAAACTTTTCAGTCAGCTCTGTGGAAGGCAACAATGAAATTGCACAACACACGATACTTAAACTTCCCAATATCTTAGATAAGCCAATGAAATTTTGTTTACTAGATACACAAAAAAAAAAAGTGCTGACTGCAGCGTCTGATCCACTTCTGATCCACTTCCCGCTGCAGCGACGACACCGGCAAAGCTCCGGCGTTGGCAGAGGCAGCGACAAAGTTATTGGGTATAAATATGGCAATTTCTGTAAACATAATTTAGTTCCAATTTTTGTGCAAATAAATACGGACCAAGTGACCTAAAAAATATATTTTTTTAAATACAAAAGTTATTCGTGTTTAACTTATACTTTGTACATAAATGCTTATGCTGCATTTTTTAGGGTATGGGCCGAGCTTTGGCGTAGCCAACTAGGTATACAATAAAACACTTGATTTCTGACTTCCAAGACGATCACATCTGCAAATTCGTTTCATTAAACATATTGATCATTCCCCATAACATGAAGAGGAGAATACTTAACTGGCGCAGCCGACGGAGAACACAGGATTCAGATATGCCTACTACGCTCCTGATACTATACATGTAAGCAATTGAATAAGTATAAATTATTAAAGTGCAAAAGAATATAAAAATTTGCAATCAAGTAAATGCGAGAGTTAACCGGCAATATTATTCGAAAAAATATTGTTTTTGTTAAATAAACTATAATGCATACAAATGTCCCCTTATTATTCTCAGTGTACAACGTGTGAGATCATCCATCGAGGATAAAGTACACACAAACACAGCAAATAAATTTTCGAGGAAAGCAAATACATTTTAATTCACATATTAATACACATCATTCAACGTTTAACATCTATGTGCAGATATATATATATATATATAACATAACCAAATGCACAATGCTGTGGACATGAGCAGAAAATTCCGTTGCAAATCCAATGTATGTGATCATCTAACAAAGATAAAGTACATACGGATGGCAACGGTAAATACAAAAAGTTTTCTATGTACAACCTGATAACACAGAAAAAAAACAAAAACAGTAAAATATTATTGAATATTATTAAACATAATTAAATAAAACTTTATAACGTAAACTTAACACCACATTCTGAATTATTCGGGAGGCGAATACTCCGAGACTACTGGAATATCCAAGGAATATGACCCGAGTACTTCACTATATGGCTAGGTATAAGACGGTCCTTTCCAAGTCCTTGGAAAGGACTTAACTGGCGCCCGAACAGGGACGTCTCCATTAAGCGACGAGGATCCCTAGGATAATGAAAGGTGGGAAGTGAAAATTGTGTGTCGCGTGTGTAACAAAAAGTGAGAGAAATCTTCCTTGGGAAGGACATGCTAAAAATTTGTTGAAAAATAACTTTGAAAAGAAATTAAAAAATAGTGAAATGATGAAGGGATAAATTCGAAGTCGATTCCAGATAAAGGTAATAAACGAGAGAAAAATTTATAAATAAAAAATAGCCTTTTGAAATATGTTATGACCGACCCGCTGCTGTGATCTGATTTTGATAACCGCTGCGGTAACTTGTTTACGAGCGGTCCCTGCTTATAATAAAAAATATAACGTAGAAAGTGGTGTGAGTAATTCACTAGATACGCTCAGTGTTACCAGCACAGAAAGGGCCGCCTAGTGGATTGCGTGGCAACCGTACCTCATCCCCAAAACGGGATGATATGGCCCACCGTGCCTAACACCAGATAAAAAAGGAATCGGAAAAAAAAAATTAAAAGATACAAGCATTCTCCAAGAAAAAAAGAAGATAGAAAAAAAATAATAATAAAAAGGTAACGAGGTTGTTTCCCAACCGAAGCCTTTGACTCCCGCCCGCACGGAGTACGAATTAAAAGAGATTGCTAGATGGCCAGATTGGGTGAAAGAACTGCAGGTCTTTGAGGGAGAAGCTGGGGGCTACGACTCTTGGATGGATAGAGCGGAAGCCATTCTGAAAGACTACGAGATAATCAAAGAAAGACCTCTCTATCGTTCCATAGTCGTTAGTTTTAGGCAAAAGATTAGGGGTAACGCCGAGGCAACCCTTCTGTCATACAATGTGGCAAAAGACGATTGGTCTGAGATACAACGCGTCCCAGTGCTCCATTACCCCGATAAGCCAGATCTGCGCACACTGGAATACAAGATGGGTCAAATGACTAGGGGGCAAAGACCGAGGAAGCCTTTTACTCAGAAATAAATGCTCATTTTGTCCTGATAATACGCTGACTTAAAAACGGGAACCAAGGCCCGGAAATTCTTAGTGCCCTGGTCGAAACTTATAGGGACAGAGCCTTGGATGTTTTCATCTAAGCTACTAGTAATTCGCGGCCCAAAAAATTTGCTAGAGGCCTACGCAATCTTATTAGAGTTGCAAAATCTGGCCTCAATGAATCATGTCACCTACTCTAATAAGTTTTCATCCTCTCAGCCTTACCGTCATAAGTACACGTACTCTTGGCCCCAATCGAACTACTCTTCTTATAATAACTAATGCCAGTATTAGGACGTAGGCAGGAATTCTCAGTCCCCGCAAAGATATTCAAATCCCCGAGAGATCAAAATGGAGCCCCACCAGTCTGGTCACTCCTATCGTTCAAACCAGGGTAACAATAATTTCAGCGTTAAACGCAGCCCCAGCACCGTTTCTAACCTTAACCCTTTCCGGAAATCCCAAAGATTGTATCAATTAAATGCTGTCCCATCCTCGGGTGAGGCCGCTTTGAGCCAGCATGAGGAAAAATCCGTCGGTGGGGCTTACTAGATGAAGCTTTACCAGAAAATCAGTCTGATCACCAACCTCACATGGAGGCTGGTAGTATTGGCGCAGTATATTTGATGGCCAACGCCTCTCAAGCGTTCCATACATAGAGTATGGCGTGAAAGATGGGGCTAAGCTACAGTTTCTAATAGACACTGGCGCGAATAAGAACTGCATTAGCCCTCAGATAGCCAAGGGATGCAAGCCCGTGTCGAAACCCTTCCCTGTTTAATCCGCTGGAGGGGAGATCAAAATAACGCATCAACTGACCGGACCATTCTTCAGCCCCATGGGCAATGACTCTCGGGTCACCTTCTTCGTTCTTCCCGGTTTAACTGCCTTCCATGGCATTATTGGGGACCACACTTTGAAATCCCTTAAGGCAATTATTGATACAAAAAATTATTCTTTAACATAGCACTAGGGTTGGATGTCTAGTCGCTAATCGACAGTCCCTAATTTCTGAATTCTCAACTATTTTTGAGCCACTCTCGCCTGGCGAGGCCGTGGATACAAGTGTTCGAGCTGAAATCCGAACAAGTACTCAAGAACCCATAAATTCGAAAAGCTACCCTTACACCGCGAACATGAGAGAAGAGGTAGAAAACCAGTAATCAGGCCCTCCAAAAGCCCCTACAATTCCCCGGTATGGGTAGTCCCAAAAAAGCCCAAGCCCAGTGGGGAAAAGCAATACCGAATGGTGATAGATTTCAAGCGTCGCAACGCAGTCACCATCTCTGACACCTACCCAATCCCTGCTATAACACATACCTTGTCCAGTCTGCGGGAGGCCAAACTATTTAGCACTCTTGACTTAACGTCCGGGTTCCACCAGATTCACATGAAGGAATCCGACATACCCAGAACTGCATTCTCTACCCTGAACGGGAAATAGGAGTTTCTGCGCCTGCCATTCGGATTGAAAAACGCCCCGTCTGTTTTCCAAAGAATGATCGACGACGTATTGCGAGAGCACATTGGTAAAATTTGCTACGTATGTATATATCGACGATATTATTGTCTTTAGTAAAGACTACGAGTCCCACTGGCGTAACCTTCGCGCCGTATTTGAAAAATGAAGACAGGCCAAGTTACAGGTAAATTTGGAAAAGACGCAATTTCTCGCGGAGATGAAAAGAAGGTCAAGGCCATAAAAGAGATGCCTCCACCCACGAATTTGAAGGAACTTAAAAGTTTCCTAGGGATGCCCTCTTATTATAGAAAATGTATCTGCAATTACGCTAAAGCCGCTAAACCTCTGACGAACCTCACGAGGGGGGAGCATGCTCAGGACAAGGCATCTCAATCCAAAAATATTTCAATTTCGCTTGACGAAGAAGGCGTTAAAGCCTTCGCCGACTTGAAAACCATCCTTGCCTCTTCAGAAGTTTTGGCATTTCCAGACTTTAATAAGCCTTTCCATTTGACAACCGATGCTTCCAATTATGCCATAGGAGCTGTTCTCTCTCAAAGCGACGTCGGGAAAGACCGCCTAATCGCCTATATTTCACGGTCTCTGAACAAAACAGAGGAAAACTACGCTGTAAACGAGAAAGAGATGCTAGCGCTAGTATGGGCCCTTGATAATTTACGATCCGATCTATATGGCGCCGCGTTAATTAAAGTTTATACCGATCACCAACCCCTAACCTGCTCATTAGGCAATCGGAACTATAATGCTAAGTTGAAACGCTGGAAAGCGCGCATGAAAAATACAACTGCGAGATTATTTACAACCCAGGCAAATCCAATGTGGTTGCTGAGCTCTTTCTCGCATCGTCTCGAATGTAAACTACCTCAATGCCTTCACAGCCTCAACTTCAACAACGGACTCCGTTGCCACCGTTCACAGTGCGCTTCAAGACGCATCGGACTTAATTCCTTACGTGGAAGCCCCTATTAACGTGTTTAGGAATCAACTTTGACCCAGATAGGCTGGAATATTCTTGCGAAACCCCACATACGGATTACGTGCGTCACTTGATCCCCATTGATAGCACACAAAATTAGCCACCCTGTTTGATGAAATACTTGAAGCCATTAATAATTAATGGCATAAAAATTCCCGAGAGCTTCTTACAGTCTCTGCAAGAGTGCTACCGGGAGAACTTCGCGGGGTACCAACTTCGCATTACGACAACTTCTCATCGGACGAATAAGTTCTAGAAGAATATAGAAAACTTTTGAAAACTAGAGAAGAAAGGCAGAAATCAGAACAGAATTAATCTTCGACCAGCAGGGCACCACACATCCGAGACAGTGTTCTTAGCTCTAAAAACCCAGAAAACCAGAACGCAAAAATGAAGAAAAATGAAGAACAGATTGCGAGCATGGAGGCTGCCATAACCTGCGCGAGTTACCGCCTCAGCACTTACTTTCGGCGGTCCCCTACCGAAACCCCTACGGCAGCCACACAATTAGAACGGCTGGCCAAATACTTTGTTGGCAATAAAGAATGCCAGGCTAGCACAAATATCACTGCATCCGGTTCAATTTCAAGTCTCTTCCGCTAGGTCAGCATAATTGCATTTAAGCCTAAGCAGTGAAATGCGAATATTAAAATAAAGAAATCAGTTCGAGATTTATCGTCAAACAATTCAACACTTGGTATTCTTAATTATTCGGGAGGCTCCCAACAACTTTGGAAATCCTTACTATTCAGGATCATAATCATAACTTGATGAAAATTATTTGATGAAAAATTAGCTACAACTATAGGGGAGTTATGCTCAATTAAGAATAAAACTCCGAAAATTCAGACTTTCCTAGACATAGAAATAGAACCGGGGAAAGAATGTAGCGAACCCCTGGACATGGTAAAATCTGTCTCGGAATTCGACGGGAAACAGGAAAATTACTGCAGCATACAGGGTATTTGAGACTTACAAAGGCAGCAGCCGACATTACCAAGCTGTATAAAATAAAGTACGAGGCGCAGCAGCGGCTGTATTAGCCTCTTTTAACACAGTGTTCAATTTTCATGCCATACTGGCGGATAAAACTCTGGCACACGTAATTCAACAAGAGTTGAGTTTATCAAGACAGGGAGAATTGCCCCTTCTTAAATACTATGACGAGATCGAACGGAAGCTAACGCTTCTAACCAACCAAACTATCATGACTCACGACGCAACCGCAGCGGCCGTCCTAAACGAACAACACAGAGATGACGCTTTCATGCGTTCATATCTGGCTTAAAAAAGTCATTGAAAATAGCCGTTTTCCGGCACAACCAAAAGACTTGCCATCAGCTCTGGCATTAGCTCAAAAGGCTGAGGCAAGTAATGATAGAAGCGCTTTCGCGGCCACCTTCGTCCGCCATAGCGAAGAAAAAATGTACACACAAAAAAAAAGTCTGTGTAAAGTCTATGTAAAGTCTATATATAGGTCCAGCAACCGTCGACAGGCAGGTTGGAAAAGCTACGAACAAAACCAAAGCCAGGGGGCGATAAAAAAGAATCTTCACTTTGTCAGAACCCAAAGGGGAGCAAATAGTTGGGGTGGTTCTTTTAAACAAAGACCACATAATAGCGCAGCTCAAAGCCAACCAGCGCCAGAACCAATGGAGGTCGACATCTTCTCCAGGTTCAAGCAGCCTACTGTGTGGCAAAGGGGATCGACATGGTCTCACCAAAAAATAAAATTCATGACGGAAGAGAAAACCTTTTTCATTCTTAACGACCTTAAAGACTTTAACGGCATTATCGGACTCGACTTAAACAAGTGATTACGAAACTCGATTTTACCGGAAATGTTCTACACACTAGCAAAGGAACTGAAAAAATCCAGTTTACTAAAGCGGAAAACGTTAACTTCATAACAATCGATGACGAAGACGTTCCTCCGGAAATTAAAATCACCCTCGATAAAATGATTGAAATAAGCCTTCGCCGACCCGGACGAGGCACTACCATTTAACATAAACACATTAGCCACGATTAAAACGGATAGGGAGCCGGTATACTCTAGGTCATACCCGCACCCTGGGGTGTAACTGAATTGGACAATGCAGAGGTTAAACAACTTCTTGCGGACGGCGTAATAAGGCCATCCAAGTCCAGATATAACAACCCTACCTGGGTTGTAGACAAAAAAGGAACCGATTGGTTATCGACTTTAAGAAACGAAACCAAAAAACCGTAGGCGATAGATACCCAATCCCTACCATTTCGACAATACTGTCGAATATGGGCGAGTCGACATTTTTTACGACACTCGACCTCAAGTCAGGCTTTCAGATAGAGCTGGCAGAAAAGGGCAGAGAAAATACAGCCTTTTCAATAAACTAAGTGAGCATAGCTATGTATTTAAGAATATATGAATGAATATGAATCCGTCTTTCCGCTGCCGCTGTTGGCAGCGCTGCTATGAGACTTAGACTTCCTTAGTTCCTAAGTCGGATCGATATGGAGAGATCCTGAAGTGAGTTCAGAGCGGCAACAACGGCTGCTCTGTATAATTAAATAATGGAATAAATAAATATCAAATTTTAACATCAACCTGACTCTGACTAAATTATTTCAACCACCAAAAACGTTAATATTATCTGGCAAAATAAAACCAATGATTTAACATCACATGGCGACCGTGACATCGATGGACTTAAAAAGAATTACTTCGACAACAAACTATTTACTGCGGCCAACAGGGAATCTTAAAAATTAAAAATCTGAAAATTCCCCAACTGGAAATCAACGGAGGACAAATGGAACGACAAGCAACCGCAGTGAGTAGAGTGCGATGTGTGGTAAACGAAGTGGAGTGGTACAAAAATTAAAGGCCAGAAAGGCCGAATTACTGAAGCTACTAAATAGCGGAAGTAACTTAGAGTGGACCAAATCGGTAAAAATACACGCCGAGGTAGAACACATAAAAAACTTACTAAGCGAGAAAAAAATAAAACCACAGACATACCCACATCCACCTACTCTGCGATCCCAAATCTTGCAAAAAAATAATACTACACTGCCTCCACCAGAAAGAGTTGAGATCCCGAAACTGAAAAAGGAGTGCCCCAAGGACTGCCCGGGACCACTGGAGAGCCCATATTGCGAATCAACCTGCTCGAAGCCTGTGCGATGACCAGCACCGGCACCGCCTGAGCCCATAGGCCCAGGACAACAGCAGCTGAATAAACAAGTGCGAGGCGCAGGCCGCCCCTTATGCCTTCGAAGGAGCGTCAGCAAAGCCAAGCCGGCGACGACCAGCTGACGCAGAGGACATCCCTGATTGGAGCCCAAGGAGAAATATTTTGCACTGCGTTGCATATTTTTTTTAATTGCACTACGATGCATATTTTTTTAAATTATATTATAATATAAATTGTAAAATTGAGCGACATTAAAGTTGCCCAATTAGAAGTATGGCCCCTAAAGCCATACGAAAAATTAGGTAGAACATGTAAAAAAAAAAAAGCAATTTAATCATTTTTCTTCTTCATGAGCCAATATACATGGCATATTAATAATAAATCGAGAAAAACACCACATATAATTGACATAAATTATAAAATATTGGAAGAAACACCCAAAATGGGTTTAGTAGACACGAAAGTTGTCGACTCAACGGCAAACGTTGTGAATAAGATCGAATCTGAGAAAATAGACACAGAAATGATCACGATAATGCTAATAATAATAACAGTTATAATGGTAGCAAATGCGTTTTTAAAGATATATAAAGTGCACAATAAGTGCCTACGCAAAAGATTCCAAAGTCAAGCAAATGACTTGGACAAAATTTAAAACTTTCCAATTATAATTGCGAAAAAAAAACCATATAGTGATATGTTGAACATAAAACTTAAATCTATTTAAAATGACCTTATCTTATGCACTTCAAAAAAAAAATAAAAAAAAAATAACACAATCTAAAAACTAAATATGAATACTACTGAGTGCATCAGGCTCACTATTGCTAAAGACCCAGATTTAGAGAATAGGGTATTAGACATAATCAGAAACAGAGCAGAGCCTCTACTAATTGCAGACTTTGAATATGAGTATATGAATAGATTTAACCTAGACTTTTCACCACTTTTTCATTGCAGCAATACGCAAAAAGCGATAGTATTGTCTACATCCAATATTAGGGCAAATAAATGTACTAAAAATCAGGCACATTTAACAGAAAACAATTAGCAAAATGTCTAATAGCGAGGCCGATATTAGGAGTACCGACATGAGTGAGGAGATGCAGAAAAGCGCCATTGACTGCGCAACACAGGCCCTTGAAAAATACAACATTGAAGGGGATATTGCCAAATATATTAAAATAGAGTTCGACACAAAATTTAAACCAAATAGTTGTTTCTCATGGGCACAACTTTCAACACACATACATACATACGCAAGCGATCGTGTAAGTCGTACAAAAATTGCATGTTCCAACAATTCTAGTGGTTTTCCAATAGGAAAACCTTTGCATTGCCTCCCACTAAAATACCCAAAGTAAACTCGGAAATATAAAAAGGCTGTGTTTTTTTTTGTGGTGCTTATTGCTTAGGTGAGAGAGAATATTCTATCGCAGTGTGTCTGTTTGTGTCAAAATTAAAATTCAACACACATCCATACATACATACGAAAAGCGCATACTGCAAATATTTAAGGCACCCTAACTTTCCCATAAGATTGTCCAATAGTTTAATGTTTTATAAAACATCAAAACCAATATGAACGCTTTATATTTACATATGTATATATATTTACATATGTATAAAATTTTAAAACCTAAAAGAACGGTAGCATTATTAATACCAGAGGACTTGGTAATAACAATCCAAGAGGTATACTGCAAGTATTTTGCTTATAGTAAGTTGTATAAAGCGATAAGATGTACAGTCTTATTGCCAGATATAACAGAGAAAAATGAACAGGAACAAGTCATTAGGGAATACCATGAAAGAAGCAATTATAGGGGAATAGACGAGACCTTAGAACACTTAAAAAGGAAGTTGTTTTTTCCGCATATGAAACAGGCAATAACGCAAACAATTAATAATTGCCATAGTTGCCAAACGCAAAAATACGACAGGAAACCACACAAGATCAAGTATAGCTTGACAGAGACACTAGAAAGACCCATGGAAACAATACATATAGACTTGTACTTCGTGAACAAGAAAAATGTATTAACCATCATCGATAAATTCTCAAGATACACGTGGGGATTGACGATCCCAGCAAAAGAAAGCGTGAACATAGTCAAGGCGATAAAAAGCTTCATGACCTTGTTCGGGGTACCTAAAAAGATAATCTGCGATCAAGGGGTGGAATTCTTTCCAACTTGTTTAAGGATTTTTGTAGGCAGTACAGTACGAATTAGAACTGCATACAACTTCCTTTCAACAGTCGTCGAACAATTCCACGGTCGAAAAATTACATTCCACGGTAACAGAGATATACAGACTAATAAGCGAAGCAAGGAAAACATTATGAACCAAGCCGTATCTCGGGCCGGCACAATATCAGCAACCAACAACCTGTCAACATGTTCTCGCTAGCGACATTGGAAGAGGCTTTCGGAGACGCGGCCCTTGCTCAATTCTACCTAATGGTAGTAGAGGAGAACGAGCGGCGGACCGCCAACCATGATCAGTTACTCTGGGAGGGGCTCCCAATTCCCACGCCCACCCCGCTGCAGCGGACCCTGGTCGTCGTCGACCAAATGATAGGACAGGAGGTAATGGCCAACAGCTTTACACGAGAGAGACCGGTGAGAAGGCGAAGCCTGTCTCCAAACAACCGGGTGCCAGGCTGGAGATTCGTCTGGAGGGGCCGCTCCTATCTGGAGCACGAGGATCCCGAGGACGAGGATGAACAGGAGCCGCGGGAGAGGAGCAAGTCCTTTTGAGAGACTTGTTCCCCTGTAGTATGCACATATATTTGATACCCACTGTACCAAGCGTACTTAACGGGTACACACTGTAACACCTTGTTGCAGTGTTTACATAACTCAAGGTCTCGGTCATAAACCTCAAGTGGACGAAATATGAACCGCCCACTTATACATTGGCCCGCACACAAAGAGTGCAAGTGTCAGCATAAATGCAACACGCTCGGACCACATGTATATATATGCATATATCTCCGCGCTCAGCCTAAGCTAGCATAGCTATGTAGAGACTTAGACTCCTTTAGTTTTAAATCCATAGAAATAATTGCAGAAACTCTTGGGAGCGCGGAGCAGTAACAACGGCTGCCCTGCGCGATATGTGAAAAATCAAAATAAAGTAAAAATACAATCAAAACTTCTACACGTCAAACTGAATATTATTATTTGGCGGTTTGGGACAAATCTATTTCTACATGGCGACCGTGACTTTGGTCCAAAAGGATCTGGACCTGGATATGGACCTCTCGGCATAAACAACAGCAACGACGAAAAAAAAAAAAAAAATACATGGCAGCTTACACTACAACAACGAGAAAAACCAAAATAAGAAACACAGTGAGTAGAGTGCGATGTGTGCCAAACGTAGTGGCGTGGTGAACAGATTAAAAGCCAGAAAGGCTGAACTACTGAAGCTGCTAAACAGCGGCAAAGCAATAAGTTGGAACAACTCGGTAAAAATTCATGCCGAAGTTGAACACATAAAAACTTTGCTAACAGTACGCAAAAATCAGACCACAGCCACACACACATCCACCTACCCTGTAATCCCAAATATTGCCAAAAATACAAAAACATTGCCTCCTCCAGAAAAAGTTGCCATTCCAAAGCTGAAGAAGAAGTGCCCGGATGACTGCGAGGGACCACTGTACCACTGTTAAAGATTAAATTTTTTTTTAAAATGTATTATGAGCCAATGGCAATTAAATAAAGTAAACCACACAATTAAAATATTTAAATATATACCAACTGTTAATAAAACACCCAAAATGGGTTTAGTGGATGTCAAAGAAGTTGACTCCACTGCAAACGTTATTAATAAAATCGAATCAAAAAATATTAATAACGATTTGACAAACATCTTATTATCAATAATTGTTTTTATTATGAGCGCATTTATTTTGTATAAGGCTTATATGTTCCATAATAAGTGCATATCAAAAAGAGCCATAAATAAAAGCCAGGCAAACGACCTGGATAAAATATAAAAAGCGCAAACAATTATTGAAAACAAGAAAATTTTATTCTAAATCAAATATGTATAGCCATACAGAAAAGAATTAAGAACAAAATATATACATCTACATGACAAAATAATAATAATAATTCTTCACCTCTCCTTGGAAATATAATAAAAAAAAAAAAAATTTAATATGAATACAACCGAGTGTATTACAATCACTAATGCTATTTCAGTAGAAGAGTTCAGCAGTTAGTTTCCACGACCCCTATTAGTGTATATGATTTAGAAATTCTTTATATAGAGACATTTAACTGTCACACCTCACCACTGTTTCACTGCACAGCAACCCAAAAAGGAATAGTATTAACAACAATTCCGGGTGTGCAGGTTAGATCAAAGATAGATGAAAACCCAACTTTAGGTAGAGTACTTGTTATGATGGTATCCAAGAAATAATTCATAACTATAATAGAATGAAATGAGTTACTAAAGAAATTTTCAAACAGTAAAGCAGTAAAATGAATAACAACAGGGCCGACATTCGGGGAACTGACATGAGCGAGGAAATGCAGAAAAGCGCCATTGATTGCGCAATAGAAGCCATTAACAAATACAACATTGAATTTGATATCGCAAAATACATTAAAAACGACTTCGATACAAAGTTCAAACCAAAATGGCATTGCATTGTTGGCAGTGAATTCGGAGCATATGTGTCCCACGAGCCCAACCATTTCATATATTTCTATGTAGAAGAGTTAGCAATTTTATTGTTTAAAAGAGGTTCCTAAAAAGAGTAATTAAATTCTTTAATTCCGAACATAAATCCTAGCAATATTCTCAATAAAAGTCCATTAAATAATGGAATGGGATGAACTTTATAAGGAATTAAATAACATAAAAACTGATTTTGACAAATCATATAAGTCATTATCAAGAATACGTTTAGCACAGCAAAATACTGTGAATAAACATGCAGAAATATTAGTAGACCGCTTCAACGCAGCGCGTATATTAATACACGACCAAAGAGACCGGCTAGACAAAGCCCATTGGTCTCGAGTATCTAATTTCTTGTTAAAATTGAGAGAGAAGTTAATATACATAATGTTTTACGACTTAACCATTTCAGTACCAACAATATTAAACACACTATTAACAGTAGAAACTGGAGACGAGCCAGAATCATCAGACTCGTCAGCTATTGACCCGGCTGATATAGATAACGCCGTCTCTACAGGTCCTGAAATAGAAGAAAAGGACATAAGCAATCTAACCATTCCTGCAGTCCTCATCCAATCTGAATCATCAGACCAGGACCATACAGACTCTGACATTAACGACAGCACTGTGGAAGTAAAACCGACCACAATGGCTGACGAAACTATTGCCCAAAGGGCATACATAAAGAAAATTTCAGGTGCCATTCCGGAGTTTAACGGACAAAAGCTTCACCTACAAAGGTTCACAACAGCTTTGAAGTTAGTCAACCTAACAAAAGGCGCATTCGAAAACCTAGCTGTTGAAGTGATCAAATCCAAAATTGTTGGATCGACACTATACAGAGTACAAAACGAAACAACAATAGAGGCGATAATAAAGAAATTGCAAGACACTATAGTCGGCGAAACATCCGACGTAGTGAAAGCAAAAATGGCAAAAACAGGACAGAAAGGCAAAACAGCCGAAAAATTCACAACGGAAATAGACCACTTACGAAAGCTCATTGAAACTTCGTACATTGATGAAGGCCTATCGGCCGAACACGCTGACAAATTCAGCACGAAGGAAGCCATGACCACAATGGTTAAAAATTGTGATCATGGCCACCTTAAAACCATATTACAAGCGGGCAATTTTACAACTATGAACGAGGCCGTCACCAAGTACATACAATGCAGTACTGAGATGACGGGCAATGCTAATTCAATATTGTACACCCAAAGAGGAAATAACTATCGCGGAAATAATTTCAGAAACAATTATCGCGGTAGGGGTAACAATAGAGGTAACTATCACAACAACGGATATTACCAAAACAACGGTTACAACCGATATAATAATAACCAAAATAATAATAACTATAGAAACAACAACAGAGATGGAAACAACCGCGGTGGAAACAACCGCTGGGGAAACAACAATGGCAACAACAACAATAATCCAAGCAATAATAATCGAAACAACAATAATCCAAGCAATAATAATCGAAACAACAATAATCCAAGCAATAATAATCGAAACAACAATAATCGAAACAACAATGTCAGAGTAGCCCAAGGAAATTCGGGAAACTCTCAAAACCCTTTAGATATACAGCAGTAGATAACATCAAAATTCACACCATAAATCTCAGTCAAAGCACATTCGTAACTTTCATAAACGTAGCAACAGGAAAAGAATTAGTTTTTCTCTTAGATACAGGTGCGGAAATATCCCTATTGAAAGAAAATTCCGATATTTTTCAAAACATTCAAAATAATCATATAGTAAACATACAGGGAATAAGTCAGGAAGTCACCAAATCAAAAGGCTTAACTTCCATTGAAATACAAACTTCAAAATATATAATTCCACATGAGTTTCATATAGTAAACCAACAATTCGCTATTCCTTGTGATGGAATACTAGGAATCGATTTTATTAAAAAATACAACTGTCAACTAGACTTCAAGCAGTTAGAAGACTGGCTTATAATTAGACCAAATAACCTCAACTATCCGATTTATGTTCCAATAACATACAGCACTGGCAACAACTCCATAATTCTGCCAGCAAGATCCCAAGTCGTCCGAAAAATTAAAATAAATTCAGAAGAAAATAGTGTATTAATTCCGAATCAAGAAATCCAGCATGGTATTTATATTGCAAATACCATGGTAACAGTCCAAAATGCATACATAAGACTATTAAACACAACAAATACAGATCAGGTAGTTTACATTAACAATATCCAACATGAACCACTTTCAAACTACGATGTAGTACAAACAGACTTAAAAAACAGAGAAAAGATTATATTAACTCAGCTTTCAAAAAACTTCCCGCCACAATTTAATAAACAACTAACAGAATTATGCACCCAGTATAACGATGTGTTCGGAATAGAAACCGAACCGATCACTACCAATAATTTTTATAAACAAAAATTGAGATTAAATGATGATGAACCCGTATACATAAAAAATTATAGAAATCCTCATAGTCAACAAGACGAGATTCAAAAACAAGTTCAAAAACTCATTAATGACAAAATAGTGGAACCGTCTGTATCACCTTATAATAGCCCACTTCTATTAGTACCCAAAAAGTCACTTCCAAATTCGGAAAAGAAAAAATGGCGATTAGTAATTGACTATCGTCAGATTAATAAAAAACTCTTGTCTGATAAATTTCCACTCCCTAGAATTGATGATATTTTAGATCAACTAGGTAGAGCAAAATATTTCTCATGTCTTGACTTAATGTCTAGTTTTCACCAAATTGAACTCGAAAAAAGTTCACGGGATATAACATCCTTTTCAACAAACAATGGCTCGTATCGCTTTACGCGATTACCATTCGGTTTAAAAATAGCTCCAAATTCTTTTCAGAGAATGATGACTATAGCCTTCTCTGGATTAGAACCTTCGCAAGCATTTCTTTATATGGATGACTTAATAGTCATAGGTTGTTCCGAAAAACATATGCTTAAGAACCTAACTGATGTTTTCGAGAAATGTAGGCAACACAACCTAAAGTTACATCCTGAAAAATGTTCATTTTTTATGCACGAAGTCACTTTTCTAGGACATAAGTGCACAGATAAAGGAATCTTGCCTGACGACAAAAAATACGACGTCATTCAAAATTATCCAGTCCCACATGATGCGGACAGCGCGAGAAGATTCGTTGCATTTTGCAATTATTACAGAAGGTTTATACAAAATTTTGCTGATTATTCCCGTCACATAACAAGATTATGTAAGAAAGATGTAAAATTCGAATGGACAACTGAATGCCAAAACGCCTTCGAAGATCTCAAATCCGCATTAATACACCCAACTCTGTTACAATACCCAGATTTTAGCAAAGAGTTTTGCATAATCACAGATGCTAGCAAATATGCTTGTGGAGCAGTCCTAACACAAAACAAGCATGGACTACAGCTTCCAGTTGCGTACGCATCAAGATCTTTTACAAAAGGTGAAAGTAACAAGAGCACAACAGAACAAGAACTAGCAGCTATTCATTGGGCAATAACACATTTCAGACCGTATATTTATGGTAGACACTTCACTGTCAAAACAGACCACAGAGCACTTACCTACTTATTTTCAATGGTAAACCCAAGTTCCAAATTAACACGAATGAGACTTGAACTAGAGGAATATAATTTTACAGTAGAGTATCTAAAGGGCACCACGAATTATGTTGCTGACGCACTATCAAGAATCACTATCACTGACTTAAAAAACATACAATCAAACAATATGGTTCTGAAAGTCACTACCAGAAACCAAAGTAGACAGAAATCCTGCGCAGGAAAAGAACAAATAGAATTGCATGAGCAATCTATAGATAAAGCTTCAAAGCCCAACGTATATGAAGTCATTAATAATGATGAAGTACGTAAAGTAGTGACCTTGCATGTAAATAATAAGATGTGTTTATTTAAACACGGAAAGAAAATTACAGAAAGATATGATGTTAGCGATTTGTATACTAATGGAACCATTGACTTAGGTCAATTCTTTCAAAGGCTTGAAAAGCAGGCCGGTATTAACAAAATCAGCCAACTCAAAGTGGGAAAATATCTTTGAACTATTTTCAATTGATAATTTTAAAATAATGGGCAATAAAATATTAAAATTATTAAGAGTAGCGCTACTCAACCCGGTGACCGTAATAAATATTAAAGAAGAAAAAGAAGCTATACTGTCTACATTCCATGATGATCCAATGCAAGGAGGTCACACAGGCATTACAAAAACCTTGGCCAAGGTCCAGAGACACTATTACTGGAAAAATATGTCCAAAGACATAAAAGAGTACATAAGAAAATGTCCAAAATGCCAAAAGTCTAAAACGACTAAACATACAAAGACCCCACTAACCATAACAGAAACTCCACAAAGAGCTTTTGACAGGGTAATTGTGGATACAATTGGTCCACTACCAAAATCAAATAATGGAAACGAATACGCAGTAACATTAATATGCGATTTGACAAAGTATTTGGTAGCAATACCAATACCGAATAAGAGTGCAAACACAGTAGCTAAAGCTATATTTGAAAATTTTATTCTAAAGTACGGTCCAATGAAGACGTTCATTACGGACATGGGAACAGAATATAAAAATTCGATAATTGAAGATTTATGTAAAAACTTAAATATCAAAAACATAATTTCTACTGCACACCATCACCAGACTGTCGGAACAGTGGAGCGAAGCCACAGAACACTCAATGAGTTTATTCGTTCGTACATCTCAGTTGACAAAACAGATTGGGATGTATGGCTACAATACTTCGTTTATTGCTTTAACACGACCCCTTCTATGGCACATGATTATTGTCCATATGAGCTTGTTTTTGGTAGAACTTCAAATCTACCTAAGCATTTTAACAATATAAATAATATAACCCCCTTATATAATATAGAAGATTATGCTAAAGAATCAAAATTCAGGTTAGAACAAGCATTTAAGAGAGCTAGGCTAATGTTAGAATCGCATAAACTAAAACAAAAAGATAGATACGACAAAAATAGTTTAGACTTTGAATTAAAAATAGGAGACCAGGTTTTATTAAAAAACGAAACTGGCCATAAGCTAGACTTTAAATATACAGGTCCTTATAAGGTAGAACAAATAGGAGATAAAGATAACATAACTATAACAAATATAAAAAATAAAAAACAAGTAGTACACAAGGATAGTTTAAAACCATTCATTTCATAACCAATTTAGTTCTTTTTATATTTCACGTATGGCCATACATAGCATAAATGCTATAATGCATATAATATTATTAATAATAAATAACATATAAATAACATAGGAATAACAGTAATAAAAAAAAAAAAAAAAAAAAAATAAAAAATATATATATATTATAAAATAACTCCATTATATTACGTTATTTTTCAAAAGGAGGGAGATGTAGTATGCACATATATTTGATACCCACTGTACCAAGCGTACTTAACGGGTACACACTGTAACACCTTGTTGCAGTGTTTACATAACTCAAGGTCTCGGTCATAAACCTCAAGTGGACGAAATATGAACCGCCCACTTATACATTGGCCCGCACACAAAGAGTGCAAGTGTCAGCATAAATGCAACACGCTCGGACCACATGTATATATATGCTCAGCCTAAGCTAGCATAGCTATGTATTTAAGAATATATATACGTCTCTCCGCTGCCGCTATTGGCAGCGCAGCTAACGAGACTTAGACTCCTTTAGTTTTTAAATCCAGAGGAATAAAAGGAAAAACTCTTGGGAGCGCGGAGCAGTAACAACGGCTGCCCTGCGCGATATGTGAAAAATCAAAATAAAGTAAAAATACAATCAAAACTTCTAAACGTCAAACTGAATATTATTATTTGGCGGTTTGGGACAAATTTATTTCTACACAATGTTTCCAGTTCCGCATAGATCATCATACACAGTAAACCACATTTCTCTTTACACATAATTTCGTTGACACAAGCATATTCTTTATATACTTTGTTTAGCTATAAATACCGTTAAGTTTCCTTAATAAAATCAGTAATTGTTTTGACTACAACGCAAGCTTTACTTAATTCGCTGCAATCAACAGAGGCTGTCGCTGAGTCTACAAACCCTCATGTGCACCATCTATAGTCCAAGTGGTTCATGTTCTAGTTGCGGCGACACAAGGCAGACAGATTATGTCCTGTATGCCAGGCACCTAAGCCTACATTAACACTTAGTAATACTCAAACATTATAACCTATATTAATAAATGATCCATGATTCTACATAAGTTGGCTCCTCTACGTTCAAGCCTTAAATTAATCAATCTCTCTGATTGTTTTATATAAATTACTGCTTTTACGTATCATTATTTACCAATCTACATATTTATATATTACGTATAAAAAGAGTGCTTTTAAAATCGTATATACTACTTATATAGGCGCACATTATGTAAGTTAACACCCAGAATGCTAAATGCTCAACCAAAGTAAGAGTATCGCCACACGCGCAAAAATCTAAACAACAACAAATAGATTACGAGCGTGAGTAAGGCATAAGCATCGATTGCCCAACATATAAGGTTACTGGCCGGAATGTTTCCCAATATGTCCCCAATAGAGTTCAGCAGCCACGTGCGCTGAGGTTGCACTTCCCACCTTACGATCGTGGGAAAGCTTTAACGCTGGGTGATTGAACCCAACAGCGAGTGCATTTGGCAACAACAATTATTGCCAAATTACATTGACCAATTAGAATAGGAAATGGTCAGCAATATCAGCGACAGCGACCAATTATGACCGACTGCATCAGCGACAGCAGCGATGGTCAACGATGGTAGCAGAGAACGTCAGCAGAGGCAGCAGCAGCGGCAGCAGCAAACCAACGACGCATAGGTTACATTATTAATCATTAACATAAGAAAAATCAGTTGTAAAATTGCACTCAATAAATAAAGTATATATTTTTTTTTAGTAAAAATATTATTTAAACTTTTAACTTATGTAGAAAAGAAACCAAGAAAACACTAATCAACCATAACACTTTAAGAATTTTAATCCGAATGATACGCCACAAAATAATCAAATCAGTCAACATAAAAACTATAGGAATTTTAATCAAAACAATGGTCAACTAAATTATCAACAAAATTCTAGAAATCAAGATTGAAACCAAAATAAAAGGAACCAACAACAGAATTACAGAAATAATAATTCAGGGCAATTTAGGCATACCAATGCACAACCAAATATAAGAAGTAACAACTCAGGATAGATTAGACAAAATCAAAATTATCAGCAATCAGGTTCACAACAAACCAGGCTGCATAGACCAGGAAATGCAGAGCCAATGGAAATTGATAATCTAGAAACCGACCAAAATCTAACAAATGACAACCAGTATCAGAAATACGACTTCAACGACTCAAACGATCAGTACGACCATTAGGCAGAGGTTAATAATACCGTTTTTTTATGAAACATCCTCGGAATACCTACCACTAATAGAATTAAACATAAATAGAGAAAAGTATGTAGCATTAATAGATACAGGAGCCACTTTAAGTCTGGTAAATTACTAACTCAACGGTTACCCAAAAAGAAAACTAATCCGACCAATATCCTACAGTACGATAAAAAGCAAAGACATTATAGAGCATGAAACTCATACAACAGCACCAAAAGAATTGAATCTACCAAGTAATGCAAGGGTTCGATGGAAAGTAGCCCCACTAACAGGAAGGAAGTATTTTCAAACGCTTTCATCAATCTGGATCAAAGAACTTTAACGCTAAATCATAAGGAAAATGTAATCATAAAAGTTAACAATAGAGGGCTGACCGCCCGACTTCACCTTCCCCCGCACCCCGTGCCGACTCAGAACGGCGACATACTCCGGGCGTATGAAAAGGAAATGACAAAAAGATATGTTCGCAGTCAATTCCAAATAAAGATAATAAACGAGAGAAAAAATGATTAATACAAATACCCTGTGACCTACCTCCCCGGCTTATTCGCGAGCGCAAAAGGTTATCGTGAAACAAAAGAAGTGACCAAACCGCAGCGGTGGTTTCAATTCACGGGCGTTATAACGTGTTGCAAATATAAAAAAATATATTCTGATAACCGCTGCGGTAACTTGTTTACGAGCGGCCCCTGCTTATAATAAAAAATATAACGTAGAAAGTGGTGTGGGTAATTCACTAGATACGCTCAGTGTTACCAGCACAGAAAGGGCCTCGTGGATTGTGTGGCAACCGTACCTTAGTAGGTGGTTAACCAAAACGGGATGATATGGTCCACCGTGCCCAACACCGGATAAAAAAGGAATCGGAATCACTAAAAAAAATAAAAAAAATAATGAATCTGCACGTTGTAAGTGATCTGGCACTCACGTTCTCAATAAACGAAGATAATACAAAGAAACACAAATAGAGAATTATACGAAACAGGGTTAGTGAGGCGTTCTCAGCGAAAAAATTATTTAATAAATACCAAAACACTTAACCGTCACTCTGCTCCTAACTATTTAAACCAAAAACCTCCCATCTGTTTGAATCGACTTGTTAATATGGAAGAAATGAAGGCAGATCTTACTAAATTTTAGGCCACTCTGGCCTTGTTGCTTGGCCAGATGGCCGAAGTTAAAGATGATGTGAAAAAAGTTAGTGACAAGGTGGTGAGCCTAAAGGAGGCTCGGGAAAAAGTTAACGAGGTTGTTCCCCAACCGAAGCCTTGGACTCCCGCCCGCACGGAGTACGAATTAAAAGAGATTGCTAGATGGCCAGATTATGTGAAAGAACTGCAGGAGAAGCTGGTGGCTACGACTCTTGGATGGATAGAGCGGAGGCCATTCTGAAAGACAACGAGATAATCAAAGAAAGAGCTCTCTATCGTTCCATTTTCGTTAGCTTTAGGCAAATTCGTGGCAGAAGACGATTGGTCTGAGATAAAACGCGTCCTAGTGCTCCCTTACGCCAACAAGCCAGATCTGCGCACACTGGAATACCAGATGGGTCAAATGACTAGAGGGCAAAGACCGTGGAAGCCTTTTACTTAGAAATAAATGCTCATTTTGCCTTATAATATAATAATATATAAGGCCCGGAAATTCTTAGTGCGCTGGTCGAAACTTATAGGGACAGAGCCTAGGATGTTTTCATCAGAGGTGACCTCTCTAAGTTACTAGTAATTCGCGGCCTCAATGAATTATGTCACCTACTCTAATAAGTTTTCATCCTCTAAGCCTTACCGTTAGAAGTACTCTTGGCCCCAATCGAACTACTCTTCTCATAATAACCAATACCAGTATCAAGACGCAGGCAGGAATTCTCAAAATTCCCCGCAAAGATATTCAAATCCCCGAGCGATCAAAATGGAGCCCCACCAGTCTGGTCACTCCTATCATTCAAACCAGGGTAACAATAATTCGAGCGTTAAACGCAGTCCCAGCACCGTTTCTAACCTTAACCCTTTCCGGAAATCCCAGAGCTTGTATCATAGTGTATGGCGTGAAATATGGGGCTAAGCTACAGTTTCTAATAGACACTGGCGCGAATAAGAACTGCATTAGCCCTCAGATAGCCAAGGGATGCAAGCCCTTGTCAAAACCCTTCCCGATTCAATCCACTGGAGGGGAGATCAAAATAACGCATCAACTGACCGGGCCATTCTTCTCCGGTCACCTTCATCGTTCTCCCCGGTTTAACTGCCTTCCATGGCATTATTGGGGACGACACTTTGAAATCCCTTAAGGTAATTATTGATAGAAAAAATTATTCTTTAAAAATATCACCAGGGGTAAAAATTCTACTTGCCATGCCTTCCTTGGATGTCCATTCGCTAATCGACAGTCAACGCCCAGTAGAAGCGTGGGAATGCCTCGAATCCCTAATTTCTGAATTCTCAACTATTTTTGAGCTACCCTCGCCAGGCGAGGTCGTGGACACAAGTGTTCGAGCTGAAATCCGAACAAGTACTCAGGAACCCATATATTCGAAAAGCTACCCTTACCCCGCGAACATGAGAAAAGAGGTAGAGAACCAGTACTAACACTTTGTTGTAGTGTTTACATAATTCAAAGTCCCGGTCATAAACCCAAGTGGCCGAAATACGAACCGATCGCTATGCCTTGGCCCGCACATAGAAAGTGCAAGTGTCAGCATAATTGCAACACGAGCGGACCTCATGTATGTGCAAAATACCCTCGCGCTCCAGCCTAAGCGAGCATAGCTATATACTTAAGAATATATATAAGTTCAATAAGAAAACCTGCTGTGTCAGCCATGGACACAGTCAACATCACGGCCCACCAGAACCGGCTAAGCCTCCCATTTCTTCACGAGCTGAGTCTGAGCAATCTCCACCACATAGGGACCCTCAGAGAAGAACCTACACTGGGGTCTTTCCTCAGCAACTCCTTTGCCCTACTTGCTCGTTTGGCTCGCCTATCACTACCTGAGGGCCAGAACTTACACCAAACCAAGAACATGATGTGGAACGAGCGGGTCCCCGGGACGTCGACCACTTGAAGGGGGCAGAAGTTAACACAGGGAGTTCTCACGGAGAGAAACTGCCGAGTTGCAGGCCATATCCGGTGGCCTGCACGCGAGTTAACGACCAGTCGGTAGGCAACGAGCCTCCGGCTAAACCTCTCAGAGCTACCCTAGAAATGGTACGTTGACTGGGCGGCCACTCGAACACATACGGATCCGTTTCCGTTTTACATATTGTTACTTTACTTATATATAGCCAAAAATCATTATAATAAAGACGCTCACTGGAGCAACAACCAAAGAAACATTGCGATATTTTCTTTCAATGAAAACGATTCTCTACACGACAACTAGTCACTTGACTATTGTCTACATGGCGACCGTGACAGATGTCACAATGGGCAACTAGGAAACGGCAAGGAAGACCGAAGACACAAGGCTAATAAGGAGGATAAATACAAAAGTCTGAGTGAGTAGAGTGTGAGTGATGGTACGTGGAGGGCAAAAGAATCGAATTAATAAAAGAATAGCCCACATAAAGTGGGCCCCCACCCGCATGGGCGACGACTCAGAAACTAAATAATGAGCTCGAATTTCTAAAAGAAACCCTCCAAAACAGAGTACCACAAATCACAACTCACTCAGCGAACAAAATAAAAATTATTAAACAAACAATAATAACCAAACTAATACTCCAAAGCCTTTGCCGAAATGACCAGAAGTTTGCCCGGATGACTGCCCCGAACCTCTATTCTCCGCTGCATGCAATTCCGCATGCATGAAGCCAAAGACCAGTGCGAAGACCGGCACCGGCCCCGCCTGAGCCAATAGGCCCCGGACATCTGCAGCTGAACAATAGCGAGAGGGGCAACCCGCCACTTTCGCCTTCGAAGGAGTGTCAGTGCAGCCAGCCGGCGACGACCAGCTGACACAGAGGATGCGGATCATCGATAGATACTAAATGTTAAATATATATTAAATGTGAAACAAAAAATTTGTAAAACCGTGCGGAACCATTTCCGCTCGATTAGAAGTATAGCCCGTAAAGCTATACGAACCGATAGGATATATGTCAATTAATGAATAGTAATTCAATAAATAAATTGCATTTTTTACATATTGTTTACATATTGTTACTAACGGAATTACGGATGCAATTATGTTGCAATCTAAACATTGTCCAAATCAAATTGTCCCGCTACATTTTGCTGACATTGCAACAGGAAGCCCCAAACCTCCGATGCAGGAAATATGACACGAGCAGACACTTGGAATGGAATTCTGTTTAAACATTCGTTTAGTTCATCTTGTATTTATGTATAAGCATTTATGTATAGTATATAAGAATCTATGTACAGTTCAACAGCGGCGGCTACTCGGACACCGCTGAGAATACATTAAAGCAGTCTTAAACTACAACTCAACCGTAGAAGACATTCTTTATTTCGAGTCGTACGATTTTAAATATTTAAACCTTGAGAAACCAATCTGAACCCTCACCAACTAAATTGGATCCTTTGGACGACCACTGGCCGAGGAGATACTATAACTAACCATGACTCCGGCGCGAAAAAAGATAGATTTTTGTCGACTTGTGTAATTATATGTTAATAAAATATATAATTAATAGTGGCAATTCGTTATTGCGAAATATTTATTATTGCGTGTTGTTTGCATTTTTTTTTTTTTTTTTTGAATAAATAAATAAATATTTTGGTGCAACTATACAGAAAATTACAAAGTTTAAATATCTCAATTAAATATCTCGAATTCTTGACATTAGCTTTGCAGTCTTGGTTATTTTATTGTCTCCCCACTCCACTTTTGCGAACCCGATACGGCCGCACATGCATTTGTGTGACAATTTGCTGTTTTTTATATTCTTTGTTTGCCATAGGGGAAGCTCAGTCCCCGCGCACCCCTAGACATGCCAATTGCCTCCATGAGCATACAGCTTGAGCATGCATTAATTCTTTAGGGCGATTTTATATTCACAGCCCCACATGAGCCATCCCTTCCAGCAGTATAGGAATAAAAAACAAATCTCCAGCGACTCTGAGTCCGAGACCGAAGGGCCGGCCAGAACTTTACACCAAAAAGGGTAAACGCTAGCATACCCACAGCTCCAAACATGGCATTTAGTATGGAACAAATGACAGCCACCATACAGGCGGCCGTTAACTATGCTGTACAGCAGCTGACCTCCCAAGTTAATGCGGTGCAAATCGCTCCCGACCAAGCAGAAGCTCTTCAGGTTAAGTTCCATGAGCCTATAGAAATTAAAAACAATGTCAAATGTGACGAGTCCCTAGACGCATACGTCTCCTGGCGGCAAGCGGCAGTAGCCGCATATTATATATTCAGAGATTATGTAAATTGCTCACGCCATTATCAGGCGGGTTTTATTATTAGGAGCAAAATAGGAGGCCCTGCCGATGCCGTGCTATCCTCGTTTGGCACTCTATTGAATTTCGATGCGACCATCGACGGCGTTGGCTCTAGCTCAAGAAGTGGAATCAAACCACGAGAGATACACATTCGCATCGCCGTTTGCAAGGAGCCAAGAACATAGGGATAAGAAGCAAAATCCAAGGGCGCAAGAACGCCAACATGCATCCCATCAAGTATACCCCCAAGAAGGTGCTGGGAAAAATCCACACTTCACTAAACAGCACAAGGCACAGGTGCACCCTGCTCCACGGCTTCTAGCGCAGCACAAGAAATTAATGACGACGCCATCTGCGAGTATGACTCGGATGCCATTAATTTTTTAGGGGAAATCCCTGCTACCCGTCATCAGACGAAGAGTAGCGGGGATCTCATCGAAATGGGAGCGGCCAACAATTTCATCAGACCATGCGAAGGATTGAAAGGCGTCCGCCCGGTAGAATCTGTGTTCAAAATTCATTCCATCAATGGCGTGACCACAATCACGAAGAAATGCTTCGTATCAATTTTTTATCATTCTGCATCCAGAAAAAAAAAAATCCTAAAATTTGAGAATTTAGCCTAAACAATGTGTCATATGGAAAGTACGAGTTTCGCAGATTGCCATTTGGATTAAAAAATGCAGCCAGCATTTTCCAAAGACCAATTACGATATACTGCGAGAGCAGATCGGCAAATTTAGCTATGCCTATGTTGATGATGTCATCGTTTTCTCAGAGGACTAAAACTCCCACATCCGGCACGTAGATTGGGTTCTTAAGAGCCTGCACGATTCTAATATGAGGGTATCAACTCAAAAATCACGTTTTTTCAAGAAAAGCGTTAAGTCTTTTGGGTTCATAGTCACCAACAACGGGGTTACTACAGACCTGGGCTGGGCCGGCTATTAAAGATGCTTTATTAAAGATTTTGCGTCAATAGCTAGGCCCATTTCAGACATTCTGAATGGGAAACATGGAAGTGTCAGTAGACACAGTTCCAAAACTATCCAGGTGCAGTTTAACGAGCAGCAACGGCAGGCTTTTCAAAAATTGCGTAACATTCTGGCTTCCGAGGATGTCACCCTCAGATATCCCGACTATAAAAAGGCGTTCGATCTAACGACGGATGTCTCAGCGCACGGCATTGGCGCAGTGCTATCCCAAGAGGGACGACCCATAACTATGATCTCTAGAACCTTAAAAGTCAGAGAAGTTAACTACGCTACCAACAAAAGGGAGCTGTTAGCCATCATTTATATGCAGTCAAAGATATAAATGTCTTTACTGATCAATAACCGTTGACTTTCGCAGTGGAATCCAATCCGAATGCGAAAATCAAAAAGTGGAAAGCCCGCATCGACGAGTCCGGCGCTAAAATTTTTACAATCCCGGCAAGGATACCCCTGTCGCAGATGCCCTCTCCAGACAGCAACTTAACGTTGTGGAGGAGGAAAAGGGTTATTCGTGTGCGGCCACTATTCACAGTGAAATGTCGCTAACACACTCCATTGAAACCACGGATAAGCCTTTGAATTGCTTTCAGAACCAGATAAATCTGGAGGAATCACGCTTTCCATCTAAACGCAGCTTCGTACTCTTCGGAAACAAGAGACGGCATTGACTAACATTGACTTCACATGCAAGGAGTCGTTGCTTGAGGAGGTCGCGGATATTATTGTTCCTAAAGGCGTAATCGCCATTCATTGCGATTTGCACACGCTAGCGATAATACAGGATGAATTGGTTCGGCAATTCCCAGCCACCAAAATTGGGCACTGCAAAAACCGTGTTACGGATATTTTTGCAGTCGCTTAGAGGCGAGAAGTCCTCAATGTCGAGCATTATAGGGCTCACAGATCGGCCCAGGAAAATACTACTATCAAAAATGGCGAAGTTGGCGAATGAAATCGTCACTAACTGCAGGACTTGTGCTAAGGCAAAGGCACCCAAGGAAACAAGAACTCGGTGAAACGCCAGTCCCGTCGCGGGTAGCAGAAATGCTACATATAGACATTTAATCCACAGATAAGAAATACTTCCCTACGTGCATTGACAAATTTTCAAAGATTGCCATTGTCCAGCCAATTCCCTCTAGAACAATAGAGGATCTTAAACCGGCCCTATTACAACTCTTAAACGTTTTCCCCAAAGCAAAGTCATCTATTGAGACAATGAGCCGTCATTGAACTCGCACACCATTTTGACCATGCTGGAAAACCACTTCAGCGTAAGCATCTCGAATGCTCCGCCCTTCCACAGTGTCTCAAACGGACAAGTGAAAGGTTTCCACGGCACTGTAGTGGAGCTTGCCAGATGCCTGAAAATTGACAAAGGCATTAGCGACACCGTGGAGCTAATTTTGCTGGCCACTGCCAGATATATCAAATCTATCCATTCGGTCATCGACAAGAGGCCAGCGGACGTGGTTATAGTACAATCGAGTGACCCACAGTACGAAGTACAGGATAAGATAGGGCATGCCCAAGACAAGCTTAGAGCCGGGGAAAATTCTTCCCGACAAAATAGGGTGTTTAAAGTTGGCGACAAAGTCCTAGTGAAATCCAACAGGAGGCTAGGCAACAAGCTTTCACCGTTAAGGGACCAATGTCCTCATTAAGGGGAGTGTGGTCCACAAGGACAACCTTAGGTAGGCCAAGCATAACCATGTTATCGCTCGCATGATATTTTTTTTGTTTTTTGTTACTTTTATCCCTAGATACTTGGCATAAGTTTTTTATTACTATTATTATTAAGCATGCTGCACTTTTTATGCTTTGGTAGTTGGCTCCCCCGTCTTGAACAAACTTTACAGTATATCCGAATTACAGGTTTACATCCATACCCCTGCTATTCCTTTTGACCATAACATCGGCACACGTCACGGACTGCGATAGAGAATAGTCTCCATTGACCTCTCGTTGTGACTCAATGCTACGGAACACTTTTCGCGTGTCTGAGTACGTAGCTTCAACAAGAAGAAGAAGCTTACACAGAAACTTTATTGTTTAATAACTTCCATGTTTATCATCCGATTTTACTCAAATTTTCAGAACATGTCCGCGAATGCCTACTTATATATTATATCTATTTACTTTATACCGGAAATCACGACTATAGCTTATATATCGTTTTTTATGATTTTCGGGGGCGGAAGTGGCGTGGCCAAATTTTAAAACAAACTTGATCTGCGTGCAAGCATTGGAAACTGCTGTCATCAAATTGGGTAACCCTAGCTCTTATAGTCTCTGAGATCTGTTGTTTCACACGGACGGACGGACGGACAGACGGACAGGCGGACATGTCTAAATTGACTCGGCTGGTGACGCTGATCAAGAATATATATATTTTATAGGGTCGGAGATTTCTCCTTCTGCCTGTTACATACCTTCTCGGTTGGCACTAACCCACTAACCCATTACGCACGCTATATTATTATAATATTTTTTATTTAATTAGGTTGTTAAACTGATAATTCGATTGATAGAATAGATCTGTCAATTAACAATTACATTAAATGAACAAACATTGGCTTATGGCTGGAGTTAATTTTTATTCTGTTACTTTAAGCATTTTAAAACCACATAACAATTTGAATTATAAATTGCTGTACGTTATATGTCCGAAGTTATATTAAAATTATTTATATATTTTCATAATAAATACTCCGCTACAAATAAAATATGGTAATAATAATATTAAAGGTAAATAAATAATTTGATGCTTTAAATAAATGTTTGTGTCTTAAATACCCACAAGGAGGGAGTTTCGGGTAAGGAATAAACATGTATCTAAATAATTATAAAAAATTTTAAATTTTAAATTAAAAAAAAATGCAAACGACGAAGATGTCAGCGACTGGCAAAGCATATTTTACTTTAGAAAGTAAAATAAGCTAACGAATTTGAATATTTTGGTGGCCTCGCTTGCTCCTGGAAAACTTTACTCGGTTTCAATGCCATTACGATCCTGTGCTTATACAACAAGGAACGGCGATATAAATCTCCGAATATGGCCCTGTAAATATATATTAAAATATTGGCCACCACATCGCGTTATATATAGCATATAGCATTTAACTGTGGGCGAATACCATCAGTGCCAATGACAACGACAGACGGGGGAAGCTCTTAAATGAGCTCCGTATTCAATATGGAGTTGCAGCCTGTCCTGTTTCCGGGTATGTCTCCACTAAAGATCGATCGGCATCAATATGAAACCTATACGAGCTGAAATATTAACCAAGTTCAAGCTGGCGAGTTATCCAAAAAATAAATAGTATATTTTTAATCGTCGTGTCATCGTCGTCGTATTCGGCGTTTTTCTTTTTATTATAATGTTAATTAAGTTTTCCTAGTGTGTTTTACATTAATCTGAATACCTGTTTAGTAGACTCTAGTAATTCTTACTCAGTTATTGTTTTTAATTTTCGAATTTTAGCTGTCTATACATATTGTTTGCATCGGAGCATTTAGTATCTGATGTTTTAAGAGACATGTGTTGTATTACATTAAACTATTTGTTAGAACAAAATTAAAAGAAGCACAATGTTAGATCATCTAGTCTGATTGTTCCTATATCGGCAATTCTGATAAAAAATAATGCATTTTTGCTGAAGCCTTGAAAGCTCATAGATTGCGGGGTCCTACGATATATTATATTATATATTAAGTGAGCGTATGGCTTACTAATGATTTAGAGAAAGAGTTCACTAAGGCTTTACTTAGTGGCTTTTGGCAAAACTGAAATCTCAGTAAAAATAGCTAAATTTGTATATTTTGATTTTGATATTTTAATAACACTAACATAAAAGCTATTAACATTGGAAATCATGGTAGCCATGGCACAAGGCGTTGCAGTAATCTTGTAGCTTCTATTTCGTTGACTCTTAGAGTTAATTTAATTATTTTTAGATATTTATTGTTCAATTTCTAGCTCGGCTTTACTGTTAGGTTAGGGATAGGTAAGTTCTGGATTCTGGAAATATTATTTCATTGTAATGGTATCATCCGTTGGCAAGAAAGAAAACAGTTTACTCACTAGAATCACAACTACCAAATGGCAGGAAGGAAACTAAAAGAGCAATAAATACAAAATAAATATAAATAAATTCTAATTAATGTTCAGAGTTACTTGGAAAAGCTCAACGATTTTAAACATAAATTATTCCAGGAAATTCGCTATCTGGCTAATGAATTTAAAAGAGTCAAATTCAAAACTCCAAGGTGGAGATTTAAGATGGGAAGAGGACTTGTATGATGACGTACCTATATCAAAAAGGTCCTAAACGAATGTAAGTTGCAGCTCATATTAGAAGGTAATATATCTCGTTTCACACATAAAAATAAACCAAGCATAATAATTCAATAATCATTGCTTACTTAAGACAAGATGTTCGTCATTTCAGATGCTTTCTTTAGTAAAATACAATTTGATTATAAAAAAAATATATATATATTTTTCAACAAACATCTGTTAAAAATTGAGCGATGCAGAATAGAAAGTAGAGGATATTGTTGACAACAATGGGCCTGACGAAATATTGGGGAAATGTCTCTAGGACTACAACCACCTTGAGAGATCTTACTATTTTCCTTAACTTTAAGATAAAATATCGAAGCTCATAAAAGCCTGAAAAGTCTTGAAATAATAAATCATGAATCATGAATCATTAATAAATTTTAAACATAATCGCAAAACTCTTCCGTTTCCCAGTGAGCCGACTTTGGTAGATTTAAGTTCCCATGTTGTATTTCTTTTAAATTCAGATTATATCTAAAAAGTACAGAGAGTAACGAACTCATTGCTGCCATGGTAGCAGCTGATTTTGTGAAAAAAGTAGGCTAAGCTATTAAGGGATGGTATTATCCAGCCATCTGGGTCGCCATTCAACAGTGTTACGTACGCCGGTTAGGGCCGACGTGAGTCATTTGGTTAATGCGGGAGAAAATCAAGAAAAGCCAATGCACTAATGCTCTAGAAAATCAACACGGGCAAAATTGCACAAAAATTTGGTTCTGGCCGATGACACCGCCTAAACTCACAAAAGTGAGCCATGCAATCACCTGCAACCCAGCACCGCCGAGTTCGCTGAACTATTCAACTTTAGAACAAAGACGACCCACATAAAACTCCAGCCAATAGGCGACAAGAGGGGAAATGATGATGCTAGGTGAGAACACTTTTGTGTTCCATTCCAGAGATTCCTAGGCGGTACTTGGCACAGTCTTTGGATATAAAAGACCCCCATATGGCAGTACGAAGGAAAGTCAAAGTTGAAGTCCGAGAGAGTCAAAAACCCAACAACCCTCAGAAAGCTTATTGCAAACGCGTCGCGTCGCAGACCGTTTCCGCCAAATTCGGAGTTCAAGTGTTGATCCGCTAGCTGAAAAATAGAAAAAAAAAAAAAAAAAAAGGACACTACAAGGACAATGGGCTCGAAGACGTCCAAAGTGGATGACAGCACCGCTAACGTTATTAACACGATTGAGGTGGTCGACCACAAGGACGAGATCGACCAGGTCTACCAAGCCATTCGATTCATCGCGGGATTGTTGATCGTCCTGCTGGTACTAAAAGGACTCAGCTCCTACAAGAAGATGATACAGGGACGCCGCGACCAACAACACGAGCTGGAGAAAGTGGTGTCTCTCGCAAACACCTGGTCCTGTGAGCATAAGTGAACGCACGAAGGATGTCACAGAACAACGATATAAGACGATAAACTAGCAACACCGAAAACAAACAATAAAAAAAAATTATCATTAAAAACTTAACAGTGGAAATTATTACTATGGAAATCGACAATCCAAAACAGCCAACCAATTACCAATAGATAACCCACTAACAATAGTCTCCGTGATGAGTGTGGGCACCTGCCTTATGTGACCTGTGCCCCCATCCATATTTGAACAGTAGCTACTGTCTCCATTTCAACAAGTATATACATATGCAAGTGCACATACCAGTGTACCCCGTCTCCCTACCCGCCGGAGAGTACAACAAAGTGAAGACGACACCTTCGTCAAACGATCAGCAGTCACCCCGGCCACTGCGCTGCTTAGTGTTTGAATTTATTTTTTTTCTTTAAGTTTTTTTTTGTGTGTAATTTAAAACCCCCCATACACCAATACACTTCTTGTATTTTTTTTTAAATGTTTTAAATCAATACGAATAATTCTGTACCCTTAGTGAATTGCTAACACCAACACACAGCACGATATTATATATACATATGCTTAATTCTGCCTAACCTTTCCAACCAAGAAAACCTCGACTCCGGAACGAGAGCTCTCAACGATGGAATAACAGAGGGTGAGTCAACGGGACATTTTTCCCAACATTGTCAGACCTATTTATATATATATATATATTCGTGCCCCATATACACTATATACAATATGACAAAACATTAGCCTCCCCAAAATTACACTATATTCTAAACACACCTAAATATTAGTTACACAATTTAAACACATTCAGAATAGCTATAACACACTTTAATGTCCAATACACACTTGCACAACCTTTTTAATAAACTTGTAATGTAAATTTAACGCAACAAAATGCATTGGTAGAAACCTATTGAAAGGGGGCATTGGTACAACTGGAAGACTGGGTCAAGAAAATGACATAACTTTTGACGAACGACATGTACAAAAGGGGATCGTATTGCACGGCCCGCGACGATCCAAAGGCGCACGAAGTTTGCGATTGGGGAGGGAAAACGGCCAAAACATAGCCCGATCGTTTTCACGATCAAGCATAAATATGCTTGCGGGGCAATGTGGACAGGAAGACAGACTGACGAACGATTTCTTCTATTTTTCAGGCACGTAAATAATTGTTCTGATTACGTTTGGAGAGGATAGTGGCGTCCAAAGAACCCACCCCAAATCCGGCGAGCTCAGCTGCACAAATCGTGTCTGCTATCCGGGCGACCACTTCCTCAGCCCTATGTCCTCCAAGGACTGAGGCACCACGACAACACCGACGTAACAGAAATGAAAAATAAAAACGACAATTTTCCTGAAAAATAAAAACGCCCCCATTCCCTCCCACAAATACAAAAGAGTTGTTATTATTATTTATTTTTTTTTTTTTTCTTTTATTTATTATTTTTATTATTTATTTTTTTTTTTTTTTTTTTTTTTTTTGCATCATTTATAGATGACCAGAGTGGGGAACAAGCCTCTTAAAAGGACTTGCTCCTCTCCCGTGGCTCCTGCTCGTCCTCGGGAGCCTCGTGCTCCAGATAGGAGCGGCCCCTCCAGACGAATCTCCAGCCTGGCACCCGGTAGTTTGGTGCCAGGCTTCGCCTTCTCACCGGTCTCTGTCGGGGAAAACGGCTGGCCATTTCCACCTGTCCTATCATCCGGTCGATGACGACCAGGGCCCGCTGCAACAGGGTGGGCGTAGGGATTGGCAGCCCCTCCCAGAGTAATAGGTCGTGATTGGCGGCCCGCGACGATCCAAAGGCGCACGAAGTTTGCGATTGGGGAGGGAAAACGGCCAAAACATAGCCCGATCGTTTTCACGATCAAGCATAAATATGCTTGCGGGGCAATGTGGACAGGAAGACAGACTGACGAACGATTTCTTCTATTTTTCAGGCACGTAAATAATTGTTCTGATTACGTTTGGAGAGGATAGTGGCGTCCAAAGAACCCACCCCAAATCCGGCGAGCTCAGCTGCACAAATCGTGTCTGCTATCCGGGCGACCACTTCCTCAGCCCTATGTCCTCCAAGGACTGAGGCACCACGACAACACCGACGTAACAGAAATGGCGCCCAACTCAGGCAATATCCTTTTATCCTTATTGCCAAAAACTTATTTTCATTGACGAGAAAAACTTTAGTATTCATATAAACATTCTTTTTTTTAATGCTGTTTAAAGAATTTAGAGGCATCAGAGCTGATCACCTTGGTGTCAAAAGTAGCTAACAATCTTCAAACCATTTTCTGGGAATTTAGTTTATACATCAAATATACATTTTCTGCATGTGCTTTTAAAGTCACCAACTTCACAGACTAGTATCAGAAGATGAAGGCCTTCCGATCTGACACTTGTAGTTTTTGAATTGGCATTTGACTTTGAAGACCCTTTTAAATTTTAAATATTAAATTCAATACTTGAATCATAGTTACTCGTTGAAAGAAATAATACCATAATAACTTCTCTATAAAAGTGCAGACCATGTTTAGAAATATTTAACGTAACCAAACTTAGCTGCGCTTCCTGGCCGACGCTATCCATTGTACTAGGCTAAGCCAGGTCTCTCGCGAGGTTCGAGTCCAGGAAGAGCAGGGTCGCAAGCGAATAACGGCGCACCACCAACCGGTCTTAATAGTATCCAGTCATCGCCATAATATAGCCGCCATCATCGGTTGGGGTAGCGGTTCGTCATCGTTTGTCGATCCAGTACTGAAGGGGGTGGGGGAATGACCGTATCCGTACAGCCGACGCTATCCATTGTACTAGGCTATGCCAGGTCTCTTGCGAGGTTCGAGTCTGTACGGTTACCACGACTAACGGGCGGGACGACAGTATTTATCTCTCTGGCCGACGCTATCCATTGTACTAGGCACAGAACCAGGTCTCTCGCGAGGTTCGAATCCAGAGAGAGAGGAGCAGGGAGGCAATTCCTTTCGCCTGTCTGGAATAAAGCTCCATCCGTCTGCATGTGAGTGAGTCTACCTGTTTCCGACGACAGGGGGGAGGGGGTTCGGACAGAGCCTTCCTGTGGGTGAGCAGCAGTCCCATGTACTGTGTTTTCCTAGGAAGAGGTCAAGTGGGCGCAGAAGGAACTGATCACTCCGGTGGAGGGCAGTTGAATCCATTCAGCGAATTCACTTGAATAGGGTTTTTTAACTTTTATTTGGGGCTTAATTTCGGACGATTCTTGACCTATACCAATACCCAGGAGTACCAGCGCACCCCGTTTTGAATTACAACATTTTTATTCGTCATAACACTTTTTGCTGCTAAGCAAAAATATTGAAGCACACAAAAACAAAAGAAAATAACTTAAGCAAAGCCAACAACGCTCAAACACGTATAAATATATATCTAATTACAAATAAAAATTAAATAACAAACACAAATAAAGAAGTACCGCGATTACACGGCAGGGTGTTCGATTGGGTATAGATACAATATTTTTAACATATGGCAGGAGATAAGAAGAAGAAGAGGGTTACACTTAATCTACCTCCGGTGAGAACATTCCGAGCATCAACACTGGCAGCGAGAGAAGCCAGACAAACCAGAACCGAAACACCAGCAGGAGCTAGCGTATCGCCAGTTGACGAACCCAACCAGTCGATAAGCTTTAACAGCAAACTAAACAACTTGGGGAGTTTAGCAGATTGCAGCAGCGTCATCATGGACGACTCCGAAGGAGCTGTAGGAGGGGAACACCTCGATTTAGGACTACCGCAAGGGCGGTCCAGTATTCTTCCAAATAATCAGGGAGCGAGGCCCAGATACAGCGATGACAACAACCGAATAGAGCGAATGCTTTCCGCATTGATTGTGTCAAATAATGAGATGAAGGCAACCATGACCACGAAAATAGCCGAAATGCAGGAGGAAGTTACCAACCTGCGACGCCAAGTAACCGAACTGTCCGCGGTACAGCCAAGGGAGAGCCCAATAACCAGAGAAAACCCCGAGGTCAGTTCAACGCCGCAGAGACCCGGAGCCGCGCGGCAGGGCCAACCAAGACCGTCGTCAGCAGCAGCAAGCCGACCAATACCGAGTCCAAGAGAGGCAGCCGCTGAAAACCAGCACGATCCCAGCGCTGGAGGCAGCGAAACACAGTTTAGCAGCTATACAGGAACTAGACCAACACGCCTGGACAAATGGAACCTTAAGTTTGATGGGTCCAGTAGGGGAATGTCGGTGGAGAGTTTTCTGTTCCGAGTGAGTCGCTTAACGGAAATGAATGGGTACACGGTTGATCAGATATTTAAAGAATTTCACTGCCTGTTGAGTGGTACCGCAGCCAAATGGTACTGGCAGTTGATGGAGGACCGAGCCGATGACTTTGAATTCGGATATTTCGACTTGACTAGCGAAATGACCAAGGCGTTCTCAACGTCCGAAAACGACTACGTCACCATTAAAGAACTTATGGAACGGCGTCAGGGGTATAATGAGAGTTTTGATGACTTCATGGCAGCCATGCATAGCTTGCAATTCAAACTAAAGACCAAGATCCCGGAAGATAACTTCGTCGGAATATTGAAGGAAAATCTTAACACACAAATGGGAGCATTCCTACTGGCCTCACCAATAAATACATTGGCGGCATTTAAGAAGGAGGGAATCCGAGTCGAAAAATGGATCCGAGAGAAACGAGTTCGCCCTAAGCATATAAATGAGATCGCAGAAGAGGGAATAGACGACACGGAAACTGAAGAATATCAGGTCGAAGAATTCCAAAGGAATCGCCCACCGCAGGACAACAGAGGTGCGTCGTTTGGACGAAGAAACACAGTTGACCGGAAGCCAGGGGGGAACTCATCGTCAGGTAGGAGGGAACAAGATTCCGGGAAGGAATGTACATCGCCTTTCCATACCTACCTGTGTTATACTTGCAACAAGCCACCGGATTTCTATCGGAAACGCGGAGGATCAGAGGGAGACAGGTGCCATGCGCGATTCCATGACACCACCTGCAACTATTGCGGGAAAAACGACTCATATCATTCCACCGAGTCAGCGTTTTTACAGCAGAGTCTGACAGGAGGGGCGGGGAAGCCTGCTCAGACCAGACCTACCCCAACACAATAATTCATCGTGACGCGCGAGTTACCGCCTCAGCACATTCCATCGGCGGCCCCCCACCTAAACCCCTACGGTCGACAAGCAGTTAGAAGCCAAACACATTATTTGGCAACTAAGTTGCCAACCAAACAAACATCGCGGCACTGCTGAATCCGAGCCCTATATATGCATCCGGTCCGATTACAATCCATTCCGCTAGGTCAGCATATTGTATGTGAACATTAAGCTTCGAGCAAAGAATTATAAAATAAAGAAATCATTCTGGTTTTCAACTCGAACCAATGCACTAGAACTTTTATTTGACGGGTGTATCTCTGGAAGAATTCAGCTCCGATCCCATAGAGGATAACTATCTCAGAACCTACATATTATAACTCGCGCCCGACACAAATTTCGCCATACAAATCGTATCGTCAGCGAAAACAAGAGTACGAGGCAGCGCGTGAACGAATATTCCATGACGTAGAGCTAACCGAAACCAGAAAAGACAAGAAACTTCAATGTTTACACCAATATCAGGAAGCTGCAAGGAAAACCAAGAAAAGGATTATAGCTTCAGTGATCAGCCTAAAAGATGATAACCGCCTGTTCGCCAAGACTAAAGTAGACGGGGAAGAAATAATAGCACTACTTGACACTGGCGCTAGTGCCAATTGTATTGGAAGAGGGGCGGAAAGATTTTTACAAGGGCGACAACATAAGGTGCGCAGATTGAAGAGACAAGACGTACAAACAGCTAACGGGGGAAAGACTCAAGTTACCGGCATGATTCACTTGCCTGTAGAATGGGAAGGGGAAACAAAAGAACTAGAGTTTTTAATAGTGCCAGCCTTACAGCAGCAGTTTTATTTTGGAATTGAATTCTGGGATGAATTTCAGTTGCCGTTGCCTGGGCAACGCTTAGCGAAAGTTGCAGAGCTAGAGGTAGAGGCAACGGGAGACGAAGAAGCTTCGACACGCACGGAGACCGCGTATACTCCACATGAACTGACAGCGGAGCAAAAGGCAATACTACAGAATTTAGTTAGTACCTTTCCATCTTGTGTAGACATGGGCTTGGGGAAGACCGATTTGGAAGAGCATGTCATCGAAGTAACACAAGAAAATCTACCCATTAAACAGCGTCACTATCCGATCTCACCAGCCAAGCAGCAACTGGTGTTTGCAGAACTAGACAGAATGATTGGGTTAGGGGGTGATTGAAGAAAGTAACAGTAGCTGGAGTTCTCCCGTGACTTTGGTGCAGAAGGGCACAAAGAACCGCCTTTGTTTGGATGCGCGCAAGGTGAACTCACGGACGATTAAAGACGCATTTCCCTTGCCACATATTGAGGGACTATTAAGTCGACTGCAAGAAACTTACTATATCTCGGCAATTGATTTAAAGGACGCTTTCTGGCAGATTCCCCTGGAAGCCAAAAGTAGAGAAAAAACTGCATTTACTGTGCCCGGCAGACCATTATATCAATTTACAGTCATGCCATTCGGCTTATGCAACGCCGCGCAAAGAATGTGCCGACTGATGGACAAAGTAATTCCAGCCGCACTGCGTGACAATGTATTTGTATATTTGGATGATCTGTTGGTATGCTCTCCGTCCTTTGAGGAGCATTTGGAAATGTTGCGACAGGTCAGTGATTGTCTAAAGCGGGCAAAACTGACCATCAACGTAGAGAAAAGTAAGTTCTGCTACAAACAGGCTAAATATTTGGGATATGTCGTAGGCGGGGGATGCATAAAAACAGACCAGTCAAAGATCAAAGCTATCCAGGATTTTCCACTACCTATCTCCGCCAAACAACTGCGAAGATTTTTGGGCATGACTGGGTGGTATCGGCGCTTTATTCAAAATTATGCACAAATTGCAGCACCTCTACACGAGTGTTTAACAAAAGACCGACTCAAGAAGTTTGAGTTGAGTGAAGAGGGGATACAAGCGTTCGAGGCATTGAAAGTGAACATGGTGTCAGCGCCCGTGCTCCTCACACCAGATTTCAAGAAACCGTTCACTATACAATGCGACGCCTCTACAACGGGTGTGGGGGGAGTCTTATTTCAAACTGACGATGACGGCGGCGAGCACCCAATTGCGTATGTGTCGGCTAAGCTAAATAAAGCGCAGCGAAATTATAGTATCACCGAATTGGAATGTTATGCGGCGATAATAAGTATCAGCAAATTCCGGGCGTACGTAGAAGGGATGCCGTTTAAAGTAGTTACTGACCACGCTAGCCTAAAATGGCTAATGGGCCAAAAGGATTTATCCGGGAGACTAGCTCGATGGAGTCTAAAATTACAGGCATTTGATTTTACCATAGAGCATCGTAAGGGAGCTTTAAATGTAGTACCCGACGCACTCTCACGGGTACACATGGACGAAGTTCAGACACCGGCAGCTGAGGCCATGGAATTACAGCTAGACCTCAAGTCGCCCGCGTTTCAATCTCCGGAGTACAAAAGATTGATAGAACGGATCGAGGAGAACGGGGGAAAATTACAGACACTCAGATATCGGAGGGCGTGGTATACAAACGCTTGGGGTTCAGTACTCATGATGTGATAAACAATGACCGGGCTTGGAAACTTTGGGTTCCGGCGGAACTTCGCGCGGACTTAGTGTGGAGATCACATCATGCCGGCACCGCTGGACACGGAGGATTTCACAAGACACTCGCAAGGCTGCGCCAATGTTACTATTGGCCATCCATGACGACCGAGGTACAACAAGTAGTGAGGGACTGTGAAATTTGCAAAGTCAGCAAAACCTCCAACAAAACAACCAGACCTCCAATGGGCCAGCAGCGTATTACAGAACAACCACTGCAAAGAATATTCATCGATTTTATGGGCCGTACCCCAGGTCAAAATCCGGTAATACAGTAATATTCGTGTGCATAGATCATTTCACCAAATTCGTTTGGTTACAACCTATGCGAAAGGCTACCGCCGCGGGGGTCGTTGACTTCCTTGAAAAGAATATTTTTCATCAGTTCGGAGTACCGGAGTACATACACTCTGACAATGGAAAACAGTTCGTGTCACATATTTTCGCCGAATTACTCACCCGGTATGGCATTCAACCCGTGCGAACGGCGTTTTACTCACCTCAGGCAAATTCCGCCGAAAGGGTAAACCGATCCGTGTTGCAAATGCTTCGGGCAGCAACTGACCAAAGCCAGCGAAACTGGACAGCTAAGCCGAATAGCGTGTGCTCTAAGGAGCGGACACCATGAAGCCTTGGGGTTAGAACCATATTATGCCATGTTTGGGGCACGCATGATTACGCATGCTAGCATGTATCCAGTGCGACGGCGGGTCAGGGGTTTAGAAATGGAGGAAAAACTAATCGATCTACCCGATAAAATGGAGCTAATTCGAGAGAAAGTGAAACAAGGACTAACCCGAGCCCACGAAAAGGCGGAAAGGACATACAACACCCGCTGCCGACCGGTCGAATTTGCTGTAGGACAGGTCGTATATCTGAAAAACTATAAGCAAAGTAACCGGGCCGAAGGATACAACGCAAAATTAGGACCTAACAGGATTCGCTGTGTTGTACTCCAACGAAAAGGAAATTCATTATATGAGTTGGGAAATGGGGTCGGAAAGAGTATTGGAATTCACCATGCCAAAGACTTGTTCGCTGCTTGAAAAACTCAACCACCCCAGGTCACGACGAACCAAGCCGTACCTCGTGCCGGCACAATAGCAGCAACCAGCAAACCAGCAACATGTTTTCGCGAGCAACATTAGAAGAGGCATTCGGAGACGCGGCCTTAGTCCACCTCTACCTAATGGTGGTAGAGGAAGACGATCGGCGGACCGCCAATCACGACCTATTACTCTGGGAGGGGCTGCCAATCCCTACGCCCACCCTGTTGCAGCGGGCCCTGGTCGTCATCGACCGGATGATAGGACAGGTGGAAATGGCCAGCCGTTTTCCCCGACAGAGACCGGTGAGAAGGCGAAGCCTGGCACCAAACTACCGGGTGCCAGGCTGGAGATTCGTCTGGAGGGGCCGCTCCTATCTGGAGCACGAGGCTCCCGAGGACGAGCAGGAGCCACGGGAGAGGAGCAAGTCCTTTTAAGAGGCTTGTTCCCCACTCTGGTCATCTATAAATGATGCAAAAAAAAAAAAAAAAAAAAAAAAAAAAAAATAAAAAATAAAAATAAAAAAAAAAAAAAAAAAAAAAATAATAATAACAACTCTTTTGTATTTGTGGGAGGGAATGGGGGCGTTTTTATTTTTCAGGAAAATTGTCGTTTTTATTTTTCAGGAAAATTTGCGTTTTTATTTTTGCAGGAAAATTTTTGTTTGTCTACCCTTGTGGAGGGTTAGACGGTGTATGGTGGCTCATCCGCAAAACACTGTGCAAAATTAATAATTTGTACAACCTGAAACTTTTGATTTTTTTTTTTTTTTGCTACTATAAAAATACATTTTTACATAGCCATCGGTGGACTTAAAAATATAAATGTAAAATTTTTGGTTTTGTATAGCTTGATCGATTCCTAATGGAGTGGTATCAAAAGATTGCCTAAATTCAACAATGCAAAATCCGACATTGGCAACGAGTTTTCGTAAAATGAGCCACGGTGCGTCGTGCTGCCGAAGAAGGCCTTTCCTTTTCCAATCCGGCTAGTTCAGTCGATAGAGCAAGAGGCTCTTAACCTCAGGGAATGGGTCGAGGCCCACGTTGGGCGCGTAAAAAACAACATAACCGCCTGTACGTTAATTTTTTTTACGGGATCATTCCATGCTGATCAGCATCGACGACCCCGAGCCTGTTACGTACGCCGGTTAGGGCCGACGTGAGTCATTTGGTTAATGCGGGAGAAAATCAAGAAAAGCCAATGCACTAATGCTCTAGAAAATCAACACGGGCAAAATTGCACAAAAATTTGGTTCTGGCCGATGACACCGCCTAAACTCACAAAAGTGAGCCATGCAATCACCTGCAACCCAGCACCGCCGAGTTCGCTGAACTATTCAACTTTAGAACAAAGACGACCCACATAAAACTCCAGCCAATAGGCGACAAGAGGGGAAATGATGATGCTAGGTGAGAACACTTTTGTGTTCCATTCCAGAGATTCCTAGGCGGTACTTGGCACAGTCTTTGGATATAAAAGACCCCCATATGGCAGTACGAAGGAAAGTCAAAGTTGAAGTCCGAGAGAGTCAAAAACCCAACAACCCTCAGAAAGCTTATTGCAAACGCGTCGCGTCGCAGACCGTTTCCGCCAAATTCGGAGTTCAAGTGTTGATCCGCTAGCTGAAAAATAGAAAAAAAAAAAAAAAAAAAAGGACACTACAAGGACAATGGGCTCGAAGACGTCCAAAGTGGATGACAGCACCGCTAACGTTATTAACACGATTGAGGTGGTCGACCACAAGGACGAGATCGACCAGGTCTACCAAGCCATTCGATTCATCGCGGGATTGTTGATCGTCCTGCTGGTACTAAAAGGACTCAGCTCCTACAAGAAGATGATACAGGGACGCCGCGACCAACAACACGAGCTGGAGAAAGTGGTGTCTCTCGCAAACACCTGGTCCTGTGAGCATAAGTGAACGCACGAAGGATGTCACAGAACAACGATATAAGACGATAAACTAGCAACACCGAAAACAAACAATAAAAAAAAATTATCATTAAAAACTTAACAGTGGAAATTATTACTATGGAAATCGACAATCCAAAACAGCCAACCAATTACCAATAGATAACCCACTAACAATAGTCTCCGTGATGAGTGTGGGCACCTGCCTTATGTGACCTGTGCCCCCATCCATATTTGAACAGTAGCTACTGTCTCCATTTCAACAAGTATATACATATGCAAGTGCACATACCAGTGTACCCCGTCTCCCTACCCGCCGGAGAGTACAACAAAGTGAAGACGACACCTTCGTCAAACGATCAGCAGTCACCCCGGCCACTGCGCTGCTTAGTGTTTGAATTTATTTTTTTCTTTAAGTTTTTTTTGTGTGTAATTTAAAACCCCCCATACACCAATACACTTCTTGTATTTTTTTTAAATGTTTTAAATCAATACGAATAATTCTGTACCCTTAGTGAATTGCTAACACCAACACACAGCACGATATTATATATACATATGCTTAATTCTGCCTAACCTTTCCAACCAAGAAAACCTCGACTCCGGAACGAGAGCTCTTAACGATGGAATAACAGAGGGTGAGTCAACGGGACATTTTTCCCAACATTGTCAGACCTATTTATATATATATATATATTCGTGCCCCATATACACTATATACAATATGACAAAACATTAGCCTCCCCAAAATTACACTATATTCTAAATACACCTAAATATTAGTTACACAATTTAAACACATTCAGAATAGCTATAACACACTTTAATGTCCAATACACACTTGCACAACCTTTTTAATAAACTTGTAATGTGAATTTAACGCAACCAAATGCATTGGTAGAAACCTATTGAAAGGGGGGCATTGGTACAACTGGAAGACTGGGTCAAGAAAATGACATAACTTTTGACGAACGACATGTACAAAAGGGGATCGTATTGCACGGCCCGCGACGATCCAAAGGCGCACGAAGTTTGCGATTGGGGAGGGAAAACGGCCAAAACATAGCCCGATCGTTTTCACGATCAAGCATAAATATGCTTGCGGGGCAATGTGGACAGGAAGACAGACTGACGAACGATTTCTTCTATTTTTCAGGCACGTAAATAATTGTTCTGATTACGTTTGGAGAGGATAGTGGCGTCCAAAGAACCCACCCCAAATCCGGCGAGCTCAGCTGCACAAATCGTGTCTGCTATCCGGGCGACCACTTCCTCAGCCCTATGTCCTCCAAGGACTGAGGCACCACGACAACACCGACGTAACAACAGCCCCAACAAGGACTGTGGACAAAAAAAAACCCAGATGCCAAAGGGAACAGAAAAAACGTTATCGATTGGTGGTGATCGATTTCAGGAAACTTAATGAGAGCGAACAATTTCGCATAATATAAGCAATAAGTAAAATCCATAACATGAAAACCAATACGAATCGTTTTGCAAACTAACCTCTATAAAATTGAGATCGCGCCATCCAATGCCCTTATATTTCACTTTAAGAAAATAAACCGAAGATCTATTAAAACTAAATCTGTAATCTGGTAGGATACCTCGAACACGAGGAACCAGAGCCGGCGAAGAGATTCAATGACATAAATGTATGCCATAAGAAATAAAATAAAGAAGCTCGCCACAACAGGCTCTGGCAAACCACGCCATATATCGGCCAACGGGGAGGAGTCATAACGCCAACAACCTTTGAAGCCCGATGTTCACCAGAAGGCGACTATTCACCAGACCTGCACTGGGCGATCTCGCCCGGTTGTATGGTTATATGAGCTGGCCAACGAGGAGAACGAACGCCGTACCGCGACTGGGACGGATTCCCAGTACCCACTCCACCAACCTTACTGCAACTCAGCCTGGCCGCCACCAGCAAACTAATCGACTGAGTGGCGATCGAAAGCGAACTCGAGCGAAAAAGACCATCGAGGAGGCGCAGCTTGTCGCCTGATAACCGGGTTCCAGGAGAGCGGTTCATCTGGAAAGGACGCTCCTACCTGGAGCACGAAGAACCAGAAGACGAGTACGCGGAGGAACCCCGTGAAAGGAGCCATTCTTTTTAAAATACCTACTAGTTGCATAATACAAAAATACGGAAAGGCATAACCGCCCGCACGTTAATTTCTTTACGGGATCATTCCATGCTGATCAGCATCGACGACCCCGAGCCTGTTACGTATGCCGGTTCTAGGCGGCATAGGCAGCATAAGAAAATAAAGAGGTAGCAATACCTAGCACACGCGCCGGGCATATAAATAATAATTTGGCCCTCAAAAATCAGCGCTTGCAAATATTGCGCAAGAATTTGGGCCTCAGGCACTGACACTGCATAAATGCGCCAACTCGGACCATGCACTCACCGGTAACCCGACACCGGCGAGTTGCTTGAACTGTCGGTCATCCAGACAAAGACGAACCCAAGCTAGGACTTCAGCCAATGGGCGACAAGAGGGTCGTGAATACTGGGAACAGTTTAGGTCACTCCGGTGATCAATAGGATAAACTAGGCACCGTCTAGGGTAAAAGGCCCCAATTTATCAGTACGGGGGATCAGAGTCGGAGTTACTAGAAGAGAAGCTGAGGTTCTGCTGATCGACATCCGCGTCGTGTAACCAAATCGGTCACTCATTAAAAGTTCGGTTGGGCACTCAAGTCCGAAATTAAGAGCACGGACCCCGGTGGAAGTAACACCGACGAAGTAGCCCACTAGCCACGGAAAAAAGGACTACAAGGATAATGGGATCGAAGAGCTCTAAAGCCGCTGGAAATACCGCCAATGTCACAGTAGAGGTAGTCGATCACAAAGACGTGATCGTCCAAGTGTATAGAGTGCTGCAGTTTATTGCCGGTCTCTTGGTAGTTCTACTACTGCTCAAAGGACTCCGTACATACCGCAAGATGAGCCAAGGACATCAGGACCGTAGTTATGAACTGGAGAAGGTTGTCACCCTGGCCAACCATTTGACCGCCAGTCCGAAGTAGAAGCCACATCGCCGCATCAATCTACACATCCCGGATCGCAACCAATACTACATTAAATAAAAACAGGCATAATATATAAGCCACCTAATTAACAGACATTATCAATTAAAACAACCGCTAACTAATCGAGCAGACCGAACAAACTCAACAATCAAAATAAATGCTCTTAATAAATTGAAACAAAAACAACCAAAAGTTCTCGTGGTGTTGAATAAAGTAGAAACCGAGAAACACGGACGCCAGCGTAATATTCCTGCCGGCGGGAACAAAATATATAAACACATTTAAATCCATATGCAAGTGTGCACCTTTCCCTCTACCTCCCTGGAAAGTGAAGTGAAGTGAAGACGACACCAGACGACTCCAAGTTATAATTTTTTTCTTTAAGTTTTTTTTTTTTGTGTTTTAATGCTCACAATTAATACCCACATCCTTTGTTCAATGCACTTAAATATGACTATATGTTAACACAACTTCCACAGCCCAAGATTCGATCGGGAGATCTCTCGCCGTTGGACTTCTAAAGAGGGTAAGCTCTATGGGACATAAATCCCCACTTTTACCCACAATCATATATACATTTCTATAGTGACGTATCTGCACTGCGATTTCTCAACGTCCACCAGTTCAAAGAACGAAACCATTCACAAACAAACAGAATCGCCAATTTCGGCTTTGATTAAAAAACGTTACAGAAGCTTGAGATCCCGCAATGCAAACAAAGAAAATTGATTAAGTCCAAACGTCAACAATGAAGTAATTCCATAAACGTGAAAATCCAATAAGATCGCAAAATCTAATAAGACCGAGTTATGTAAACATAAACAAAGAAGTGATGATCACATCATCACAGTAAATTCTAAGACGCAAACCAAGGTTTCATGCTAACCAAGAATAACCAATATTTAAAAAAATAAAAATCTCCTGATTTTTATTCGGGCGAAGAACGACTCATGTAAATGGCGATGTCTTTTAAAAATATCCTTGCGAAAAAACGAAGTCGGGAGCTTACTGATCAATTAAAAGGATATTTCTAAACTACTAGGATATCCAGATCAGCGCTTGGAATTGCCCAAAATTAAGCAATTTAATCGACTAGCTCGGAAGTGCAACTAAGAGATCCTCAAAATAACCTAAGTGCAAATTAAAGGCACTGAAAAAATATAATAATAAATTAAATTTCAATCGACTACTGAATAAATCCAATTCGGTCAGTGATAAAGTTGAGTGGAATTTAATTAAACACAATAAAATGGATCAACAACCGCCAGCTCAAGGGCAACCATAAATTGGTGTGGCACCCAACCCATTGACGGAGCAATGGTTTCATGCTAACCAATTCCAACGTTTTAATAAAGAATAACCAATAAATAAAAAAATAAAAATCTCCTGATTTTTTATTCGGGCGAAGAACGACTCATGTAAATATATATATTTATGTGCCACCCACACCTCCACTAGGAGAAGTAGTTTAATTAATTTTTACTCAGTACAATTCAATACGCACACTCGTAAACATTTTCTCATTCAGCTAAATTTTTCCTATAATGTTAGTTTAATTAATTTCCTTTCTTTTACATATATAGTGACATATTCACATATTCAGTTATGTACCAAGAAATAAGAATATGTAGGCGATCCCACGCTGAACCAATGTAAACAATCCACATCCGGAGCAGGCGATGCTGCTCCTCAATAACATAAACAATTCTTGCAATGACTAAGTCCCGCTCCCTGAGTGGCACTCTTACTCTCAAATTATTATGTACAATCAATATCCCAAGCGGGCGATATTGCTCCCAAACTAATGTAAACAAAGGGCAGCACAAGTAAAATGTTTGTCACAAGAACTTAGTCTTAAGGTGAGATCAATCGAATAAAGCCGTAAAACTAATTCTTCGTTTATTTATTCTCCTTGGCGTTGTCCTTAGTCAACTGACGGGACATTAGTACGACTCAATAAAATACAAACATTCAACTATATATATATACATTTAAAATAAATTGAGTTACCTCGGATTGTCCTTCGAATATTTGTTTACACACTTCAGACACCGTTTTATTTTTAATGACTCTAGAAACGTACATATTTGAAATATTAATTTTTCAATTAAATGTCAGTAACTCCTTTTAAATTAATTCAGAATCATTTGCTTAACCAGAACACCCGCACTCACCTATTAATGTCCAATACACTAATTCCCAAAATTAATAATAAATTTGTAATGTATACAGAATTTTAACCATGTCTTGGTAGAAACCTATTAAAAGGGGGGCAGTGGTGCGAATGGGGAACTGAGTCAAGAAAAGAATGATATATCTATTAACTGACGCTTCTGCACAAAAGGGGATCGTACTGCATGGCCTGCGAAGATCCAAAGGCGCACGAAGTTTGCAAATGGGGATGGAAAACGGCCAAAACACTGCCGATCGGATTTTTGATCAAGCTTTCATGGAGCTTGCGGGCGGTGTGGACAGAAAGACAGACTGACGAACGATCTCTTCCATTTTTCAGAAAATCTGTCGAGCTCAGCTACACAAATTGTGTCTGCTATCCGGGCGGCCATTTCCTCAGCCCTATGTCCTCCAAGGACTAAGGCACAACAACACCACACACGTAACATGTACAAATCCAAAGAAGCCAAAATGAATCATTTCGGTGCAGTTCATTTTTTCCAATGCCTATTCCAAGTCCTTGATTTTGTTATTTAATAATTAAAAAAATAATTATTATTTACGGTCCCTGTTAAAATGTTATATAAACGCACGAACTTGAATATTTCGGTGTCTTTTTCAGTTTAAGTTCAATTTCATTTAATTTTTGTTTGCTTCCCTAATTTTCTTTGTATTGTATTGCAAATAAATATTCCCTGGATCAATTTAATTTAAATTGAAATCAGATAAAGTGCTGATCTTAGAAATGATTAAATAAGTTTTTTGGGTCAGATACTTAGCTTCACGTATATTTATCCATCTCACTTCAAAAACCTAAGACTTTTTATATTTTAATCACTTTGTTATCTTTGAATAAATTAAATTTTTGGGTTTCGCTTTGGTTGACTTGACTTCCTTCGTTGAGGCTTTGGAACTGACTGAATGCGGAGCTCAATTTCAAAAGAACTCGGGCAGCTTTGAGTGTACAGGCGCTGAGCTATAAAGTGCGGGTACTCTGAGTTTCTTTCTTAATTTCTATTAGTAAATAGAACCAATTTTATATCACAGAAACTATATAAAATTAATTGAAAAGCCTACAAAAAATTCTACAAAATATTAAGTTCATATAAATATAAAACATAATTTATAATATAAAAAAAGGATATAAATAAATCCATGTTTTACAACAAGAAAAGTGTGGTTTAAATTGTTATTTTAATTTAAAAAAAACCCCAATTTATAACGTTTAATATTTATGTACATTTCTCAAAAAAAAATATATCTATTTACCATGTTAGATAATATTTCAAGTATCGTACACAATATATGTAGATCCCCTCGCTTTTTTTAGCTACGCCCCTGGGATTCGGGACTACACACATGCAAATGCAGCAACGTGCAATCGTCAGCATAAAATAAAAGTAATACAATTTCTGGGCCGAAACATTTTATTTCTATTCTATAAGGTAAAGCAAATTAGTCTAAGAACTGAAATTAAACTCAGTAAAAAATGCAAATATTTTTCCTTTTAGTAATCAAAACTAGGCGGTCCACAGGGTCAAATAATGTTAAAAATATTTCAAATATATTACAGAAAATATGTAATTGCCCTCACTTTTTTTAGCTACGCCCCTGGGACTTGGGTTGACACATATACAAATGCAGAAATTTGCAGTCGTCAGCATAAAATAAAAATAAAGCAATTTATGGGCTGAAATTGGTTTGGTTTGGTTTGGTTTCAGATAGGGACTATATTTTATCATATCGTACTATCGTACTATGTAAAAAGCGATTTTTTTTCGGACTCAAATGTTGCCAACTTAGCATCGGGTTTAAGAACAACACTTATTTTTTGTTTCTTCTTAGGATAACTTTAATTATTTGCAGATATTTTTCGTTTTATTTAAAGAGAAGTTCTACTGTACAGTTAGGGATAAGTAAGTTCCTTACAAACTCGAAGCAAAACCAATCGGATTTTGAAATTATACCAAAAACTAAAAACCGTTTTGGCGGAAACTGTAGTTGTTTTGATATGTTATTGAAACTTCTTTTTATAAATTCAAATCTTATTATTATTATTATTATGGGTAATTTATTTATATTTTTGTGATGTATGTTTTATGCAATATTATTATCAAACAATATTTTTCAATAGCATACAGAAACCAACCGCATTTAAATACAAAAGTATGTTCATATGCGTGAGTACGATCATTTATTGCTTTTGTAAGCTAAATTTAACATTCCCGCTTGCCTCTAGCTTTGGCACCCGTTCCGCAAAGTAATTATAAACATCCGTTCGGAGCCCAAAATATTGCGTGGTCTAAACAGCCTCTGTTCAAATTCCAAACTTCTTGTATCGGTCAGCAACTTTAAGTTTTAACAATTGGAAGACTCCTTGCATCTTAGGCTTTTCTCCCAAACAAGAGATAAAAGTTATAGAAGCTAAGAAAACCGTTATGGCTGAAATAGAAACTTGTAACAATTTACTTTCACAGGCATTTGGCTATCAAGACTCTTAAAAGAGATTAATATTTTTTTTTAAATTGCAAAGAGAAATAAATTGAAGTAAAAAGAAATTCCTGAGGTTTGATAAACGTTGTTGGGGCAGCCTATAAATATCTCTTTGAAGTATTGGATAATGATGACACTAAATGCCGTACGAATGTGCCAATCGGCATCCGTATTAGCAACTACTCAATGCTGACCCACATTTACCAAGACGTCCAAGTCCAATTGGAACTGAGATTAAACTCAGTAAACTAGACGCCAGGCGGGGATAATCGAACAGCCGAATTAAATACATAAACGAATTTTAAATAATTTACTATAATTGTTTTAACTTAAATAAATATTGCGAAACTAATAAGAAATCGATTGAGATGAATAAATAATAAATACATACATATGTATGTTATGAATGAATGAATATAAAAATAGAATAAGACAATGACTAGAATAAATAAGATAAATGACCAAGGTGTTAGTGAAATGCATACATCACTATTAAGCGATATTTCGTAAGTTCCTTCCCATCCCTAATTTCTTATTGTTTTTGAAATTATGCAAATTTTCAAATATCTATTAATTAAAACTAGATCCAGCGCAACATTTTGTTGTCCCCACTGCATAATGCGATGCTCCTTAAGCCTTGATCTCGACCAGTTGCTTGGCGTACGATGCTAGAATGACATCCTTTTCCATGGTGACGCGTAGCATCTCCTCGTAGCGGACGTAGGAGATCAACGGTGAATGCGGAATACCGTCGCCAGACTCCTTAATCTTATTTGAAACATAGTTACCTTTTGGATATTTTAGCAAGGCTTTTGGCAGAAGGAAGAAAACCGAACAGGAAAACACACAAATAGAAGAAGCATTGGAAAGCCGACCCCAAGGACACCCAACGTGACGCGTTCGGCGCCCCGAACAAGATGGTGGCCAAGAACAGGTTCCAGAAGCTCGTCCGCAGCGTCATCCTCAACAAGCAGTGGCTGAACGAGGCCACCGAGGACACCGGCACAAGAAGCTGTGAAACAGGCCAACCTGGCCTGTTTCTCCAAGTTCCCGCCGGTGGGCTATGAATATTATTATTAAATTAATATTAATTATACTTTCCCCTTTCTGGCCTGGTGTCCTTGCAGAAGGTCCGCGCCCGCCTGGTGCCGTACGTCAAGTTCATGGCCATCACTCCCGGTCGCATCATCATGAAGGAGGGCGACCTGCCCGTGACCATTTATTTCCTCATCGCCGGCGAGGTGGAAATTTCCAGGAATGTCATTAACAAGGTGAGTTGCTCCTTCGAAAGCGGCATCCTTTAAATAATTCCCTTTCTTTAGGCCACCAAGCTATACGAGCTGCACACGGAGGCTATTTTCGGACCCCTCTCAAATTTATTTAGAAATAAAATCATTATAGATTTGGGTTGGCAAAAAATATCGATATATCGATACTGTATGGACACTTAACAAGAAGGCAGATATATAAATCGATGTTTAGCTTTGCGATATATTATATGAGCGATAAATTGATATTCTGTTTGATTTTTCCAACCTTATAGGAAATAAATATAAAGAGGCTATCAAATATTTAGTTTTAAAAATTAAAACAAAACAATTATTAAAATTGTTTTCTGATATCTTCGGTATTTTCGATATTTTAAGGTTAAATGCGATATTTTCAATCACGGTGTGATATACATTCTTAGTAAAGACTATACAGTCTATATTTACCAATACTGGCCAAACAGGATCTGGAAGAAGGAGTAAAGGCTGATAACTTAATGAGCTATAATATAACAAAATACTAAAGTTAATAAATTAGAATTGGAACAGGTTTTTCTTTTTCTTTTTTTTTCTGTTAAAGGGCCTTGCCAAAAGTACAAATAAAGACACACACAAAGCTCCCAATTGGCCAATAAAATATGGAATAAAAAGCCGGGCCGGGGCGATGAAATAAAAATTGCAATTGAAATGGATCCGAGCAAACATTCCGACATTCTGGTTTTCGGGGTGTGGCTGCCGTTGTTAATTCCAGATTTTAATATCGAAGTGGCCACCGACGACCATCGCGTACTGACCACAGAATGTTGCGCATACGCCACGTGCAACCAATGTCAAAATAAAAACGCTAGAAACGGTTTAGAAAGGTTGTACAATTAAGATCGGGCCCCAACTCGTCAATCCAATTAATTTTTATGATGTCTTTTTTTATTTTATTATGATTTGAGTGGAGCCGAATTTTTTCAAGTTCATTATTTAATGATATTTTTTACATTGATTAAATGTGAACCAGTCTGTAACTCTCTAGCTAAAGAAGTAAGTGGTGTGAATATACTACAAAATATTTCCTGTTTGGTTTTGTTAAATAATTGTTTAAGTGCAACTATTTCTTTTTAATATCATTTTTGAAATTTAAATTTTGTTGGCGCTAAACTTCAAACTTCATGACATATCGCAACGTTTCGATAACCGATAGCTTTAAAAAGAAGCGAGGTTATCGAGTAAAAACAATCGGAATGACAAATCAGGAAGGCGCTATGACTTTCTTGTCAGTCCCAAAACATATGGACTCGGGTTCCTTACGGACTTCATTCAGTCCTCAATTGGTCGAGCTGCAGTTAAGAGCTCTTACAATTCTTTTAATTTGATTTTATTTTTTTCTGGATATTTACTTATTTTGTTAGATTTTCTTTTTCTTTTTCCTTAAACTTTAAATTACTCAAATGTTCTATTAAATGGACACGTTACCAATCCTTTGCGTGGCCATATCGACTTGTAGCCAGACGCCGATGGCTTCCCTGGAGGCCATCAGCTTGGAGTGTCGCAGGTGACGACGATGCAGTCGGCGCAGCGGGCATGCATCGGATTGGAGCCGCACATGGTGCAGTACAGCAGATCGGCACCACCGACGCTTCTTCAAATCCAGGATAGTCGATGATTCTTTATTTTGTTTATTATTTTATTTTTTTATTCATTTCTATTTCTTGAATTTTAATTTACTTGTATTTTTATAAAACGGACAGGTCACCAGTCCTTTGCGTGGCCATCACAACTGTAGCAAGACTCCGATGGAGTTCCAACTGGTTATTTACTTTGTCAGGTCCATGCTCTCCGCATCGCACTAGGCTATATCGACATGGAGCCACACGCCAGGATAGTCGATGGTGTTGAAATTATTCTTCTTTATTTTGTATATTATTTATTTTTTATTCATTATTGTTGCTGTTAGCTCATGGCCATTCGATCAACTTCTCGTTTACCTGCAGGAGGCCCCAAAGACGTCTTCAAATTCCAATTTGTTTGACTTGACTTGTTCTTCGACGCTATCAAACTCAAAGAGCATATAACCATTTCTTGGTCGGTTCAGTTCCTAGGAGTATTTGGAACAGATTTTGGCAGACCCTCAAGATCCTGGCATAGTCATTGTTATAATTCAACTACAAAAGAACCTAGACTACAGGAGGGTATAGCTACCTGTTCGGTTTATCAATAATATTTCAATGTTTTGATTTTATCTTAAATAACTTTTTTTATCTGGATTTTCCTACTCTTTCCTGTCTGTCGCTGCCTTTGGCCGTTCTTCGCCATGCAACTGCATCGGATCAGATCGGCTTTTTAATTCGGAGTCCGATCGGATCGAATCCGAATCCGAATCCGAACCGAAGGTGGACAGACCAGTTTGCAGTGTTGGCGATTGCAAGATTTATTTATAGACTCTGGAACTGGAAATTATACGACACGATTTTCGCATGGGACTGTGGGTGCGGTGCGTTGCAAAAAAATTTAATCCAGCTAAGACGGACAATATTTTTGCCAGCAGGGATTGCAACGAAACTCCTGAACGGCTGAGAAATATTCGAAGGTCCTGAAAATGAAGTTTTCCATATTTTGCTACCCTTTACTTTGTTTATTCTTCCTGAAATAAAAAGAACCCCTTTTATGCGACAAAGAGTTTCTGAATTGAAATTAAGAGAGATGACAGACTTTTTGCAGTCAGCTGTTTAACAGAGAAATTAACAGAGATACCAGACTTTTTGCAGTCAGCTGTTTATTAGTAAGCAGCATCATCCGGCATCAGTCGAAAAGAATGTCTACAATTTTCAAACAAATTCCAATGAACCTAGCTGTTTTCACATCAATTGGCTGAATTTGTTTTAAATTCTTGCTCGGCGTTGCCACCTAATTTAAATAGAATTTCACGTATTTATAAGAAATATAGCAAATACATGAAATGGTATTTATGCACACGTATTTTTTCCACAATTCAAGAAATGAATACATGAATTCCGAATGAATTAAACACGGTACTTGATGCAATGACATAAAAGTTTAATATAAATCATACGCACATTGATAATGCCAATTATGATGCCTTTTATAAACAATGTGGCCACATCTGAAAATTGTAAATAAATTTGAAAATACCAAAAGTTATTTATATGTAAACAATTTTTTCTGTAAAAGTCACAGGGAAAATATTCTTTAATCCTGAACAATGTCAAAGTTGTATAATTATTAACTTTACCATTAGCTAAATGATTATTTAAAAATAAACTATTATCTTTCTTAAACTGAAATGATGATATATTAAAATTAGTTTATTTATTTTTTTACCGAATTGCAATAATTTTACAAATTATTTGTATTATTTGTAATAGCCAGAAGATTTAAGACCTCTTTACTCAAATAAACTTAATTAAAAAAAATTCAAAATGGTTTCAGGAATTATCAAGTGACTTTCTGCTAATTCCGCTTCTCCTAACAGGTATTTCCAAGTCGATATCCTGGCTAATGCAATTGAAATGGATCCGAGCAAACATTCCGACATTCTGGTTTTCGGGGTGTGGCTGCCGTTGTTAATTCAAGATTTTAATATCGAAGTGGCCACCGACGAACATCGCGTACTGACCACTGAATGTTGCGCATACGCCACGTGCAACCAATGTCAAAATAAAAACGCAAGAAACGGTTTAGAAAGGATGTGCTATTAAGATCGGGGCCCCAACTCGTCAATCCAATTAATTTGTACTATGTATTTTTTTATTTGATTATGACTTGAGTGGATCCGCATTTTTTCAAGGTTATTATTTAATGATATTTTTTATATTGATTAAATGTCTACAAGTCTGTAACTCTCCAGCTAAAGAAGTAAGTTGTGTGGATATACTACAAAATAATTTCTATTTGGTTTTGTTAAATAATTGTTTCTTTTTAATATCATTTGTAATATAAAAATGTTGTTGGCGCTAAACTTCAAACTTCATGACAAATCTAAACGTTTCGATAACCGATAGCTTTAAAAAGGGCCGTAGGTAATCGAGTGAAAACAATCGGAATGACAAATCAGGAAGCCGCTGCAGCGGCTGTGACTGTCATGTCAGTCACCAAAACATTTAGACTCGGGTTCCTTACGGACTTTATTCAGTCCTCCTTTGGTCGAGCTGCAGTTAAGAGCTATTTCTTTTCTTTTAATTTGGTTTTCTTTTTCTTTCCGGATATTTTCCTAATTTGAAATTTTTTTTTTTTTATTTCTTGGATTTTTAATGAGCGCCCTCCGAGATGCTGCTTGACGCGACGACGATGCAGTCGGCGCAGCGGGCATGCATCGGATTGGAGCCGCACATGGTGTAGTATTCTTCTTTATTTTGCATATTATATATTTATTATTCAGTTCCTTTCCATTCTGGACGAGGTTCGAGCTAACGTACATACAGTTGCAGTGCACCACCACCTGATCCTGCCTGTGCACTTTGCCGAAGAACAATTCGTTCTCTTCCTTGCTGCAGCACAGCACACACGGTGTGTCCATGTTGGAGGACGTCCATGTTGGATGTAGAAGCACAGGCTGCCAAGAAAAAAAGTTGTAATCAAAATATTGGTGGGCTTTCATGAGCAAAACTGATTATGTAGATTTTAAATGAATAATAAAATTGCGGAAGTAGAGAGAGAGTATCCAACACTTATCCATCAAAGTTCACTTTTATTGAAATTAATTTCCAGGCCAAGCTGATAAATGTATGTGCGGAGTTAGATGGGAGATGACATAAATGTAAGCGTAGTTATAAGCTCAGCTCGATTTTGTTTTTATGTAAGTTTTAGATTAAGAAGTAAAGTATTAGATATTAGGAGATTACAAGATTTCCTTATAGTTTTCGGCTTTTTCTGCTGTCGTCTCTCTCTGAATGCCGCTCTGCTGTTACCTCTATGTCTCCTTCTGCTGATCGTTTGCTGTTATAATGCTCTCATTCTGCTGCTGCACTGCTAATTTCTGCAGTTTTTCTGAATATTTAATATATCACCACACGCCAGGATAGTCGATGGTGTTGACATTATTTTTCTTTATTTATTATAGTTATTTATATTATTTATTTTTTATTTATTCTTGCTAGTAGCCCATGGCCATTCGATCAACTTCTCGTTTACCTGCAGGAGGCCCTAAAAGAGTCTTCAAATCCAGAATAGTCGATGATTCTTTATTTTGTATTTTTTTTTTTTTTTTTTTTTTTACTTCTTGGATTATAATTTACTTGTATTTTTATTAAACGGACAGGTCACCAGTCCTTTGCGTGGCCATCACAACTGAAGCAAGACTCCGATGGAGTTCTTACTCCTTACTTATTGACTTGATTCTTCTTTATTTTGTTTATTATTTTATTGTATTCTTGGATTTTAATTTACTCGTATTTTCTTGAACTGGGATACCCTTTGGCAGTAGGAGCACCTGAGCAAGCGGCAACGGCTCACTTCAAGATGCCGTTGCGTTCATTTTCATTCTGGACGAGGTTCGAGCTAAGGTACATACAGTTGCAGTGCACCACCACCTGATCCTGCCTGTGCACTTTGCCGATGATCAATTCGTCCTCTTCCTTGCTGTAGCACAGCACACACGGAGTGTCCATATTGGAGGGCGTCCATGTTGGATGTAGAAGCACAGGATTATTATTTATCAGCTTGGCCTGGAAATTAATTTCGAGTTATATGGGAGATGACATAAATGTAAGCGTAGTTATAAGCTCAGCTCGATTTTGTTTTATGTAAGTTTTAAATTAAGAAGTAAAGTATTAGATATTAGGAGATTACAAGATTTCTTTATAGTTTTCGGCTTTTTCTGCTGTCGTCTCTCTCTGAATGCCGCTCTGCTGTTACCTCTATGTCTCCTTCTGCTGATCGTTTGCTGTTATAATTCTCTCATTCTGCTGCTGCACTGGTAATATCTGCAGTTTTTCTGAATATTTAATATATCACGTAAAAATATAAGTTTTAAATACAAAAAATTTTAAAATCTAAGATCTAAAGAATAAAGAACACAAGTTCGTTATGAAATAGCTCCGGCAACCGCCTTAAAATACCTTATTATTTGAACACTGACTGAGTCTCTAGGCCAGCAGTGAACGGATGGCAGTTATCCTTCCAGCGTAACTTCAGTGGACGACGAATAATTATTTATGCAAGCATTAGTATCTGCAATTGATAAATTAAAGTGTTAAATCTGAATATTCCGGTAATTTTTGAGTTTTTGGAACTTGGTTAATATCTGTGATGTAAGAAATATACATATTATATTAATTATATAAATCACATATATTAAATAACATTTGCACCTGAATTCAAGCGTAAATAAAGTAACTCAATCAAAACTCAATTCACTCAGAACATTTCTAGGTAACTCAATATAGGTAAAAATAAAATAGCTTTACTCAGATCAATAAGACAAGTTTAAAGTTGTAAGACCTTCGGTTAATCAACACTGGGTCTGCAAAAAATTATATTAAGCCCGTAAAGGAGCTAAATTTTTAAATGTAATGCCTGTCGAAACCTCTTTCACTTTAAGCTCCATTCATGGTTCCAGGGAAGTTAAAAACAAATCATACTGAAAAGAATCAAAGTGCCTTCGAGCTCTAACGAGGCACTCACCTTTAATACCTCAGTTTGTGCTCAGGAGGTTTCTCCTCGAGGCGGACATGGGCACAATGGTTTTAATTAAAGGGACGGTGGTCCACAAGGACAATCTCAGATAAAGATTAAAGCTGACCTAGTATCCTATTTTCATTTATTTTATATCGAGTACGAGCATACTACATGCATATACACTGCGCGTCATCAGATTAGCGCCCCCCTTTTGGTTTTACTTTATTGCATCTATCTCTGTTTCTATTGCACGCAACTTCAAAATTTTTGTTGTTGCTTTTAAAATGCTAAAATTGTCGCTCTCTGAGAGAAATACCTTTAGGTGAAAGATTCCGTTATCTATTTTTTCTTTATTTTGTTTTACTTTCGCTGCAAAAGCTTGCACTGATTTTGCGTCATCAGATTAGCGCCTGTAAATTCAAATTTAGTTATCTCGCGTAATTTTTGGCGTACAGTTGTGAAATTTTTTGTGCTGATTAATTGAATAATTGTTTATAAACTGAGAATCAAAATGGGTAAAGGAACTGTCCTATCTTTAGAAGAAAAATCCAAGATCGAAGCCTGTAGTGAAAGTGGCTTATCTTTACATAAAATTGCTGAAAAAATCGAAAAACTATAGCCAGTTTTCTTAAAAATAAACAAGGCTATGGTAAAAATATGAAAGGCGGTAACAACAGAGTTCTTTCCGAAGCAGACATTCGGTCTATAGTTAGACATGCGTCTAATTCACACGACTCTTCTACCAAAATTAAAGAAAAAAGCGGTGTGGAAGCTAGCAAGTCCACTGTATTACGAGTCATAAAAAAAGCAGAACACTTGAAAAGACTAAAACTAAAAAAAAAACCACAACTAAATAAGTTACGAAAGGAAATGCGCCTAAATTTTGCTCGCTCGCATGTGACATGGTCGAAGGAGTGGCGCTTTGTAGTCTTTTCCGATGAAAAAAAATTTAATTTAGAAGGCCCTGACGGCTATAATTAATATTTCCATAACATGCGTAAAGAAGAGCATATTTTAGATCGTTTAAATAGCCGGGTAGGTGGCGTAATGGTATGGGGAGCCATTTCCTATTATGGCACCTATGAGTTACAATTTCTCACCCCGAAAATGAACGCCGTGGCGTATAATAATCTTTTAAAAACGGCTTTCCCACATTTCCAAAATTGTTTAGGAAATCTTATACGGCGTTTTCAACACGACAACGCTCCAATCCACACTGCCCGATCTGTAAAATCGTGGATACAGGGCCAAAACGTTGATGTCCTGGAGTGGCCGCCGTACTCTCCGGACTTAAATATAATAGAGAACGTGTGGGGATGGCTCTCGAGAAAAGTATACGAGTCTGGAAAGCAGTATAGTACAAAATTGGAGCTCATCGACGGGATTAAAGAAGCTTGGTCTTCAATATCATTACAATACATTGAGAAATTGTACGAGTCACTTCCCAGCAGGATCTGTGAGGTCCTGGAAAATGGGAGCGGGACCACCCACTATTAATTTGATTAGAAAATAAGTAAATAATAAGATAAAACATAAAACACTACTAGTTGTTAAGCATTAAGTGAAAATTCATTAAATTTAAGCAGGGGGCGCTAATCTGATGACGCAAAATTAAATTCATATTTTTGGTATACATTTTCTTTTCAAATAAATAAAATATAATTTTTATACTTATCATTATGTACCTTATCTTATTTTGAAGAATATTATTAAAAGTATCGTCAAAAAAAGTTTTATGGCTTTAGCCTTGATAGTTTGGATAATATTGGACATTACCCGAGAATGCTCAGAGGGCGCTAATCTGATGACGCGCAGTGTATATTGAATGTTCACCTGAGCCAATAGGCCACGGACATCAGCAGCAGGGAAGACAACAGAGCGAGGGGCACTCCGTCACTTTCGCCTACGAAGGAGCGGAGGACATCTGGAGCAACAGTTAACATTATTATAATAAAATTTTTAAAATTTGGCGGAACCATCTCCGCTCAATTAGAAGTAAAGCACTATACAGAAGTATAAAGCTATACAAAACAATTGGTAGAAAAACTTATTAATATTGGCATATAAGTTAACACATCCAATTCCCAAAAAGGGAATTTGCTAAGTAGCAAGCCATATCCGGTGGCGCGCAGCAACGAAGATGGTGACCAAACACCCTGAGGGCAATTGCCTGGAGTCCGTCGTCAAACAGATCGCTGACTCGGCACCTAACAACAGTGCCGGGAACACTCGGGCAGCGCATGATCTACACGCGCCGGATACCAAGTGCTGACCAAGCATCTTGGCGGCAGCGCTGCAGCGGTCCGAAGACTTCAAGCCGTGGCCGGATCGGACCTTTAAGTTAGTCTAAATTTATACTCCGCAGCCTTAGCTGTGTTACTAAACACATTATAATAAATACTGTAAAACCAAGCTATTTATATCTTATCCTTGCCTTAACAGGTATAGGACAATAAATGATATATAAATCTAACCAAACGTGTACTTATTGACCTTTGCCTAAACAGGCTCAGGGGAAATAGGTAACGATAATACAACCAGAATTTGTAAGTTATATATGGGCGCTGCTGCCGCTGCCGATATTTGGAGGCAGCGCAGCCGCTAGCCCCTTTTACTTTAAAGTTTAAGATTCATTCTGAATAAAGGCATGAAATGGAGCAGAAGATCCCAAAACCAACCCATCTTGTACAATTGAATTTACTAAAAATAAATACTTTACATGACCACCGTGACAAAACTCACTGCAGTCAAATTGTACAAAGTTGTGCGAAGTGAATAATGCCAAGTTAAAAAAAAAGAGAAAATACTAAAATTTAATTGAAACGATTGAAAATGTTGAACAAAATTTTGAGAAAATCTCTGGTCTGAAACAATAACAGCAGCAACAACAAAAAAAAAAAACACACACAAATTGATGGCAGAGGAACCCAACTTCGAGACAGCTGTTCCTACTGAACAAAGGTATTTGCCGACGTTGCAAGAGGCCTTGCAGGCAAATCCAGCTGATGGACCACGCCCACTCACAATAGCTGAGTACCGGGCTCGACAGGAAAAAATGGTGCCAAGAAAACACAGAAGAAGTGGACGGAGAGTCCTGCAGCAACGGTGACTGGTCAAGGAAATGATCCAGTCGGCCAAAAACGAAGCAGACTGACAACGCTACACAGAGCGTCTTCTAAAAATAAAAGAGCAGCTTCGCATTGGTGCTGCATAATTGCAAATGCCCCAATTTGCCTTAAATATTAAGTTATAAATTCAAGCCGATGCGGGAAACCGCTGCTTGAAAAACACTAAACACTGATAGGCTTTAAACTAACAAATGTGGTTGGGAAAAAAAGAAATGAATTGTAAACCGAAATGTGAGCCAACCACATTTAATAACAACTAATATTTCCATGTCTCTGGCGCTGGGTATCTATATACTCAGCAGCTGTCGTATGCACATATATCAAGTACCCACTGTACCAAGAGTACCAAAAGTAACACATTGTTGCAGTGTTTACATAAAGTCATAAAGCAAAGTGGCCAAAATACGAACCGATCGCTACGCCTTGGTCCGCACATAGAAAGTGCAAGTGTCAGCATAATTGCAACACGCGCGGACCTCATGTATGTGCAAATACCCTCGCGCTCCAGCCTAAGCGAGCATAGCTATATACTTAAGAATATATATAACCGAGTCTCCGCTGCCGGAGCTTAGCCTTCTTTAGCTCCTAAGTCATAGTTGCAAAATCAGAAACTCCAGAGCTATTGGAGCGGCACCATTGCTGCCCCAATTAATAATAAATGAACTGAATACAAACTTGATTACTTATAACACCTGGTACTACATGCCGATTATGTGTGTTAACTCGATGGACTTATCCACCCTGAGACTACATGGCGACCGTGACAACTACAACATCTGCGAGGAACCCGTATGCCGTACAAGGAAAACTGACGCTGCCACAACGGGAGAAGAAGTGCCCAGCAGACTGCCCTGGACCAATGGAAAATGTTGTCTGCAGCCACATATGCAGACACTGCCTGCCAAGGAACTAGGACTTCATAAAAAGCGACCTGTGCCGCCTGAGCTCATAGGCCCAGGACTACAGCAGCTGATCAACAAGTGTGAGGGGCAAACCGCCTCTTGCACCTATGTAGGGAGCATCAGCGTGCTATACCCGGCGACGCCCAGCTGATGCTCTATGGGAGCAGCAGAATATAATATAAAATACATTAATACTAATTATAAAATTACATAAATTGTAAAACTGAACTGAAACGGGAACTTTTCTGCCCAGTTAGAAGTATGGTCCGTAAAGCCATTCGAACCGTTAGGTAGAAAACTGTAAGTTCCTAATCGCAAAATCTTTAAATTCTAATAACAACAAACTCAAATATTCCCAAATTCCAAATATTCCCAATACTTTTTTAACATATAAACTTAAATTTTCTATGAGCCAACATAAATGGCAAATTAATTCTAAGCCAAAAAATACGCCACAGGTATATAGTGACATATTCACATAAAAGATAAAGAATACAAAAAATCAAATAAATAAGAAAACGCATCGTAAGCTCAGAATATGCAGCGTTGGCGATCCCACGGTCAAGCTATGTAAACGATAAACACCTGGAGCAGGCGATGCCGCTCTCTAATCTAATTCCATTCTCACTCTCTCGCAAATTTTGAAACAAGAGCTGTAGAAGTAAGATCTTTGTAAAATAAATTCAGTCTTAAGCTGAGATCAAACGAATAAAGACGTGAAACCAATTCTTGTTTATTTATTCGCCTTAGCGTTGTCCTTAGTCAACTGACGGGACATTAGTTCGACTCAATAAAAAATATACATTTAACTATATGGCATATAATTACAATTAAGAAATTTGGAAATAACACCCAAAATGGGTGTAATTGATACCAAAACAGTGGTCTCCACCGCAAATGTTATTAACAAAATAGAATCAAAAAATATTGATTCAGCTTTAACAAATATATTGTTATCAATAATTGTTTTTATTATGTGCGCATACATTTTATACAAATCTTATATGTTCCACAACAAATGTGTAACTAAAAGACTCTTAAGCCATGCTAATGATCTGGACAAGATCTAATTCAATAAAAGCGCATACAATTATTAAAAAAATATATTTAAAGTAAATAATATATGATATACATATGTATAAGTTAACACGGTCTCCCCGCCACAGGGAGGATCCCAAACTGGCCATGCATAAGAGGTCATGAAATGCAAGGCCAACGACACCTGCCGATGTGTCACAACGACGTTGGCCAATTCGATCAGCGGTCAGCGCAATCAGCGGCCATTGCACTGCTTGCGAAATCAGCCGGGTCAGCACTTTTGAGGCATAGGGCTAGCTATCATTATAAGAATCAATGTACTTAGATTTTAGTTGATTTTGGAGAATAAACCGAACCGGTCATCACCGCTCAACCAAAGACTTCTCATTAGTCTCATTGGCAAAAATGACTTATAATTAATTTATACACTGGTAGCGTATATAGAGGAGAAGCAAACTTATGTTCCAATAACTCCATAATTCTGCCAGCAAGATCCCAAGTTGTCCGAAAAATGGAAGTAACCTCAGCAGAAGACTGTGTATTGATTCCGAACCAGGAAATTCAGCATGGTATTTACATTGCAAATACCATTGCAACAGTCTAAAATGCACTCATAAGACTACTAAATACAACAAATACAGATCAGGTAGTCAGCATAAACAACATAAAATATGAACCACTTTCAAACTACGATGTAGTTAAAACAGACTTAGGAAACAGAGAAAAATCTGTATTAACGCAACTTTCGAAGAATTTCCCACCACATTTTCATAAACAACTAACAACATTATGCACCCAATATAGCGATGTATTCGGACTAGAAACCGAATCGATCACTACCAATAATTTTTATAAACAAAAACTGAGATTAAAAGATGATGAACCAATATACATAAACAATTATATAAATCCTCATAGTCAACAAGACGAGATTCAAAAACAAGTTCAAAAACTCATTAATGACAAAATAGTCGAACCATCTGTATCACCTTATAACAGCCCACTTCTATTAGTACCCAAAAAGTCACTTCCAAATTCCGAGAAGAGAAAATGGCGATTAGTAAATGACTATCGTCAGATTAATAAAAAACTGTTGTCTGATAAATTTCCACTCCCTAGCATTGATGACATTTTAGATCAACTAGGCAGTGCTAAATATTTTTCATGCCTTGACTTGAACTCGAAACTAGCTCAAGAGATATAACATCTTTTTCAACAGGCGATTACCATTCGGCTTAAAAATAGGCCAAATTCGTTTCAGAGAATGATGCCTATAGCCTTCTCTGGACTAGAACCTTCTGAAGCATTTATTTATAAGGATGATTTAATAGTCATAGATTGTTCCGAAAAAGATATGCTTAAAAACTTAACTGATGTTTTTCAGAAATGTAGGCAACATAACCTTAAGTTACATCCCGAAAAATGTTCATTTTTATCCATGAAGTCACTTTTTTAGGACATAAATGCACAAATAAAGGAATCTTGCCCGACGACAAAAAATACGACGTCATTCAAAATAATCCAGTCCCACATGACGCGAACAGCGCTAGACGATTTGTTGCTTTTTGTATTTATTACAAACGGTTTATAAGAAATGTTGCCGACTATTCTCGTCACATAACAAGATTATGTAAGAAATCTATAATGTCGTATGCACATATATCGAATACCCACTGTACCAAGAGTACTTAAAGGGTACACACTGTAACATTTTGTTGCAGTGTTTACATATTTCAAAGTCCCGGTCATTAACTCAAGTGACCGAATACAAACCGATCGCTATGCCTTGGCCCGCACACAAGGAGTGCAAGTGTCAGCATAATTGTAACACGAGCGGTCCTCATGTATGTGCATATGCCTCCGCTAACATAGCTATATACTTAAGAACATATAAACGTCTCTCCGCTGCCGCTGTTGGCAGCGCAGCTGCGAGACTTAGACCTTTTAGCTCCTAAGTTATATTTGATAAAATAAGAACCACCAGAGAGCTCGGAGCTCGGCAACTACAGCTGCTCCAGCACAACAAATAAAATTATTAAATAAAGTCAAATATAAAACGGAATCAACTGGACTTATTATTTATCAACTTCATGGCAAGGATGGCAACCAACTGCATTGCATGACATTCAATAACAACTAATATTTCCAGAAACTCCAGAGCTATTGAAGCGGCAATATTGCTGCTCCAATCAATAATAAATTAACTAATTAAAAACTTGATTATGTGTATTAACTTTATTGACTTATAACACAAATACTACATGGCGACCGTGACAGGACTACAACATCTGCGAGGAACCCGTATGCCGTACAAGGAAAACTGAGTGAGTAGATTGTGATGGGACGCGGAGGGGTGAAGAATAAAATAAAGAAACGAGTAGCTCACTTAAAGTGGCTCCTGTATACAAATACACCACCTCAAGAAATCACAACTCACTCAGCATCAATAAAACCCAAAAATAACATCAAAATAACGAAACCTTCATCACCAAAACTTTTCTGCCCAGTTAGAAGTATGGCCCGTAAAGCCATACGAACCGTTAGGTAGAAAACTGTAAATTCCAAATCGCAAAATCTTTAAATTCTAATAATAACAAATAAAAAATATTCCCAAAAATTTCCTTTTGAACATATAAACTCAAATTTTCTATGATCCAACATAATGGCAAAATAATTCTAAAACAATCAAAAAATCAATCAAGAATAAAAAAATATTGATTCAGATTCAGATTTAACAAATATATTATTACCAATATATGTGACACAGTTTACAAATCAACCCGAAATACTCCAAGAACGACTCGACACTTTCAGAATGGCAGTTTCAGAAGGGACCATCATTGTGTACTACGACTTGAAACCATATTGGACCGATATGAGAATATTATCTGACGGGATTACTGAACTCAAACATAAGTGTTCAGAGCTACGAAACACAAAAGCCTGTAACTCTATATTTGATAATTTTCGACATTTATATGGCGAGTTACAAGCAGAAAATCATCTGATTAACCATTCCCGATAGCGCAGATCACCACTTGATATGGTCGGAAACGTGGCCACTCATTATTTGGCGTGCTTGGTCATAAACGAGGTCAAATCCAACGAAGATGTGCTGATGATGCTACTCAAGAATCAAACGTCTATTCGTAGAGTCTGAAAATCCATCAATACCAAATTGAATGCGTACAAGCCGCATAGGTGTAAAAGTCGGATAGGCTTTCGCGATCTTGACCCCCGTAAATGCAGTCCTTTAAGGAAGCAAATATCCTTAAAGCAGTCCCGTCAAACAATACCGCGTACAATGGGAATCCTGAAGTAGAGGTGGAGAAACATCGATGCATCGAGGATAATACCCATATCCTCTCAACCTTTAAACATACAGACAATTTTCAAAACCAGCCTACACTCCTCTATTCATCAACCTCAGACCCCTGCACAAATAAAATACATAGAACTATAACAGAACCAAATTTCGATTTAGAAACCGTTAGCAGATCGCTAGCAACAATCTTAAAATTTAACAATATCGACGCAGTACTTGCTACAGATGAAATCTTTAACGTTATTCAAGAGGCCTTTATCTGTACAAACTCATCCGATGCTTATCATTAAAAGAATACATTCAAGATCAAACCGATCAAATTTCCTGAGTTTCAGAATATCAAATCAATAATAACCACAGAGGCGGAGAAATTTACTTCCCTCAACTCAAGACTAAAGTTTCGCAAGTTATAAGAGAATGCGATACTTGTTTGACGTTGTAATACCACCACAAATCAACCGCCCACATAATTAACATCGAAGAATATCACAATTTCACCATATTATTAGGTGACACAATAAGGAATTTAGCAATAGACCCAATATTAAAACCGCCGTAAAAAATCTGGATGTTACTATTGTCAGAAAAGTCTTAAGCAATCTAGTGCAAAATTAAAAAATTCAAATAAAGTTAGTTCCTAATCTAAATCAATATTTAACTGGCGCCCGAACAGGGATCTGATTAAAAGCCGCGAAAGGATAACAAGTTACGCATCTCGCGATGTTCGGAAAAATAAAATCTCGAAGTTCGTTAAAAACCCTTCACCTAATAAATTAAGCCTTATACAGAAGAGGCCACTAACTCCAGCTCACTCAGTAATTAAGACATTTAAAACCGAAATAAAAACAACACCTCCACTCCCTAAGCAGATACCAAGGGGGAGCTCAAAGAACTGCAGAGGGCTTGTAGAAAGTACCCAAGGGTATTTCACAAATAAGGGGACAACTTGTCCTTTACAAACGCAGTTAAGCACCAATGTAGTATGCACACATATCGAGTACCCACTGTACCAAGAGTACTAAAGGGGTACACACTTTAACACTTCGTTGCAGTGTTTACATAAAGTCATAAACTAAAGTGGCCGAAATACGAACCGATCGCTACGTATTGGTCAGCACATAGAAAGTTCAAGTATCACCATAATTGTAACACGCGCGAGTTACCGTTCAGGAACGGTACGTTGAGCCCCCGACCAAGCCACCCAGAGCTACCCTAAAAATGGTACGCTGACCGGGTGGCCACTGAACCCACACTTCGGATTGCAATTATGTTGCAATCAAAACATTGCCCAAACTCAGCAACGACCACTAGTCGTTGCTCCGTTTGCAGATGCTGACTTCGCAACAGGAAGCCCCCACCCTGTTGCCTGAAATATGACGAGCGGACACTTCGTGTGAGTTCAAGATAAACATTCTTTGGGTTATATGTATAAGCCTTTATGTCTAGTATATAAGATTTTATGTACACTTTGGCAGCGGCGGCTACTCGGCCACCGCTGAAGAATATATTCTCCAGTCTTAAAAGACAAACCAAACGATTCAGATCTTTTTACTGTCAACTGCATTCGCTCCTGAAAACCACCAAAAAGGGAATCTGGACAACCTTCGAACTGTAACTGGACAACCTTCAAACTGTAACTCGCTGACCTCATGTATGTGCATATACCCTCGCGCTCCAGCCTAAGCGAGCACAGCTATATACTTAAGAATATATAACCGCAGGTGCTAGGCGTAATCAAGGGAGAAGAGAGATCAAATGTAGGAGTAATCGCACTTAGAGCGGTAAGGAGCAAGATTGTAGGAGCAGCAGATAAAGTCCTCGATTTAGATGAGTCGGAGCTAAATTGGGACCAGATAAAGAGAATATTGATTACCGATTTCAAAGACAAGAGATCTGAACAGGATTTGATTATGGAATTGACCCAAGAAAATAAGTTGGAATTGGAGGCCTTATACACCAACCTTACTGAATTCGAATTCGAGCGAAAAAGACCATCGAGGAGGCGCAGCTTGTCGCCTGATAACCGGGTTCCAGGAGAGCGGTTCATCTGGAAAGGACGCTCCTACCTGGAGCACGAAGAAACAGAAGACGAGTACGCGGAGGAACCCCGTGAAAGGAGCCATTCTTTTTAAAATACCTACTAGTTGCATAATACAAAAATACGGAAAGGCATAACCGCCCGCACGTTAATTTATTTACGGGATCATTCCATGCTGATCAGCATCGACGAACCCGAGCCTGTTACCTACGCCGGTTGTAGCCGGCATAGGCAGCATAAGAAAATAAAGAGGTAGCAATACCTAGCACACGTGCCGGGAATATATAATAATAACTTGGCCCGCAAAAATCAGGATATAATGCAAATTTAGGACCTAACAGGATTCGGTGTGTCGTATTCCAAAGAAAAGGTAATTCATTATACGAGTTGGGAAATGGAGTCGGGAAGAGTATTGGAATTTACCATGCTAAAGACTTGTTTGCGGCGTGAAAAACTCACCACACCGAGCGAAGTCTGCAAAGGTAATTCACCTGCGATTTAAATACTTGCCAACCAGCGAAGCGATAACATGTCCACAGGCAGCGAAAATATCTTCAACTTGATGGGAGACGAGGAGAGCGCGCTAGGGGCCTATACCCTAGTATACGAGTGGGCTCGGTTCGATGACCGGGTCCGCTCAATGCAGGAGGAACAGCGCAACTGGGACGGCGTGCCGGAGATTCCAGGCCCGCCTACTCCGTTGGCACTCTGTTTCGAAAAGGTGAAAAGGACGCACGAGTATTCCGTGGAATATAAGAAGTTTGGTCAAATTGCTTACTCGCTGGACAAACGATCGAAAAGTAAGTTCAGCTCAAAATTCAGGAAATGTGTTTTCGTTGGATTGTAGTATGTACACGAATAACAAATACCCACTGTACCAAGAGTAAGTAAGGGATACACACTGTAACACTTTGTTGCAGTGTTTACGTAAACACAAGGCATGGTTCGAGCTGACCGTAACACTATCACCCGAGCTCTGCCTTGACGATCATAAATGCAGCAGTCAGCATTCCCATGACTGAACTTATGCATACACTTGCATGTGCATCCAACTCTCTTGAGTTACCCGCTGTCAGCAGCGGGGTACACATATATATATAAGATATACATAAGGCACACAAGTGAATTGACAGTTGGAGCGGCATCACTGCTGCCCAACTAAATAAATGAAACTAATAGATACAACTAACTAAACATCTATACCAATGGAGTTTTCATTCAACAAGCTGATCAGCGGAGAGGAAGCGAATTGTGAAACAAGGGATTTGGTAGTCGTAAGCAGGATTTTCGAACCGAAAGAGGGTTACGTCGCAATCATCAATGGAGAGAATATTAAATTACAAACAGACTGTGGACACGAAAGAACCATAAATGGATCTGCACTGATCACATTCAGTGAGTGCAGGGCCATGGTAAGTAACATCCAATATGAAACAATGGAAAAGCTTGGCACAGCGAGATTAAACCTGGAGATACCTCAGATCGGAGCTATCCAGAAAAACAGAACTACCCAAGAATTGGGAATACATGAGCTGAAGATGGAGGACATCGAGACGAAATTACAGATCACTCTTTACTAATGGCACGCTTAGCACATGGTTATAACAGAGGTATGCGAGGTGGCTCGCTTACTAGCTGTAGAAATGGACACCTCACTTCACTTGATGAAGAACTTATCACTTTAATTTCAGGAAAGAAAGAAGCATTAGAGTTAGGATCACAGTTTATTCATTTGATAGAACAGAAGCGCAATATCGTACCTGGAGGCATATCACAATGCGTTATCCCTAGCGCCGTCAGAGACAACTTAGCTTCATTGATTGAGAAAAGCAGTGCGATCATTCCAGAAGCAGAAGGACAGGTTCGCTATTATTTCAATATGAATGAACATACTAAAACTGGTCTATTTATTTTGCGTCCCGCATCATCAAGCGGACGCGTATTGCCTGTAAGGAGGATAAAGGGATCTGGTGAAAATTATGTGACTATTGTCACCCCTAATGATATATTTTCAAACGAAGTGGTAATTAACACCGATATCAATAAAGTTTTTATCCCCGAAAATTTAATGAATAGTGTATGTTTTAAAGAACTTAAAATGGTCGTCTCCATGATACGTCTCACTAGTAATGTTATGAAAAATGTATGCGATAATGTCCAGATCGCGAAAAGGTTTTTCGGTTCAAGTTTAAGTTCGCGAGCTATACAATCGACTTTGAATAGATGCTTACCCTCTAGTTTGGCTTCGGCGCTGATTGTCGCCATTCCTGATATTGATAAATATATTAATGTCAATAAAACATCACTCGCCCAGATTATTTTATACTGTATCTATTCGCGCTATAATGACAGGATTAACGAAATACCTTCGCTTAATGTAACCATGCTGATGTTAGCGACTGCTGCACGTATCTTAAGAGCATTGACTGATCCTACCATGGCTGCCATTCCATTAGCCGCCATTGTACGTTGGTTTACCGGAAGAAGTTGTTTCGATTGCACCCTGAAGACTTGCTATGATTATGTAACTGTGGAACCACTACTCTATACACTTACAGGATATTCTTCACGTAGTATCAGCATCTCTGCCCCCCTTAAAGTACAGCCTTATATCCTATCAACATGTTCGTACTCACAACCAGGTAAAAAGATGTGCGATCCCATTTCAGTTGAGTTCCATTATGAGACAGCGCATACCGCAAATGTGACCTACGAGGGGAAATTATATCCACACGTCGCTCTGAGCGAGCATACTATCCTTTGCGTCAAAGATGAGGGACAGCAATTTGATGTTCAGATTCATGGTGAATCAGAGAATAGATGTATTTTTACTTTAAATGTAATAGATTACTCATTTTTTTCAAAGGGATTGGATTTCATGCTACAGACTATTAAATCTTACATTCAAACAGGGACATATGTTGGAGCAGTAACCTGGCTATCATATAATTGCGTAAAACCTAGTGAACGTTCAAACGATTTAAACGACTTAATATCTAAGATGATGAGGCTTAGTTTTGAGGCGACTCCACAATCACGTGGTTTTTTGGTTATGGCATGTTGCATTAAAGAGCGACGATTAGTTGGAATAAATACCGTTCCATTTGAAACCATGCCAAGTGATAAATGGTCCAGTGAAATTATTAAACAAATTTACGTGGATACTATTGATCCCGCATTGATGGGGATCTTTTATGGAATTAGAGAGGATTTTTTAGGTAGTGGCAGTCAAGGTAGACTTAAGGAGCCAAAAAGCTATAAGTGTCAAATTGAATATGCCGAAGATGTTGATTCAGATATTGAACTAAGCTCAGAACTTGAAGATAACGCAAGTGTGGGGGAGCCTTCATCCTCTACAGATTTAAATAGGTTTAATAATATAACTAACGATGATACTTCATTATCCATGGATGTAGAATCGGAATTATACCGCGATGACGATCTTATAAGGACAAGTGACGATACCTCAGTCAATTATGATAGCGATGTCTATACCATACCTCCACCAATTGAATATCTGCATGACGATGGGGTAACGCCGCTACGCCGTCCCCAGAATCTTCAAGCTGAAATCAATTTATATCCTATCCCAATACCAGCACCACATTCATCTCACTATCAGATGCACCCACCCGCTGTGAACTATAGCAATCATACGTATTATCCGTTAGGCGGTCCTGTTTATGTCAATCCATATTTAGGAAACTCTCAACCCATATATCCTCTTGATAATTATCAATACCATATGATGCCTCCACCATCTACTAATCGACACACGATGCCACAAGCTTTTGCTCGTGGCGGAACGACATACTATTATTTGCAATAATCTGAATTTAATTAGATATATAAAATTTAAGAGATTTGACATGGTCCAGCCGGCGTCATCCGGTTCTACAATAGCTAAACGGGTCGTTCTCGTACAAAAAAAAAAAAAAAAAAAAAAAAAAAATATATATCACCGGATATATCGAGGAGTAACACAAAATCGTCACATAAACATTAGCTACCAACAGAAAAAAAACTTGAAGAACTGTTGCCGGGTTACTTTTGGAGAACAACATCAACTCCGCTATCACCCATCGCGAGTTCTTCGAAGAGTTCAAGAAGTATCCGATCATTGCTTCAGTGGAATCAATGGACAAGTGGATAGCAACCCAGGACAATCCTGAAATCTTACGTTTCCTCTCACAGTCCGCCGAACCCATCGAGTCCCGCGTCTATAATGCCTTTAACTATATGATAAAACAGGCTGTCAAGGCTCCGTCATCCAATTCTGACGCGATGAAAAAAAAGCGTACAAACCATCGCTTTTTAGCCTAAGGACGTTAACATCATCTTCTGTCCAATTTTTGTTGAGCTGCGCACCAGACTTTTGTCCGTGATGAACCCCAAATACATATTCTACACCGGAATGTCACCAGACGAGTTTGAGACTGAGATAAATTCACGATTCGACGCTGAAACGCTGTTAAATTGCGAAAGGGTGGAGAACGACATCGGCAAATGCGACAAGAGCATGCCTGCATACTACCTGCTTTTCGAGATGGCGCTATTCATGAAACTCGGCCTACATCCCCACCTCGCCGAAATATGGTAAAATAGTCACTTAAGTTATGTACAGGTTCACTGCATTCGCAGAACATAACACCCAAATAAAACCAATTAGCCAGACAGTTCAAGAGTAATTGGACTCTATAAAGGCCAAATGAAACGATTTCGTGTAAACACTCGTATGCATCCGGTTTCGCAACGGGAACCCATGCAGGTGAATAAGTCTAAATCAGAATTCCATTAAAATACACCAACACAAACAAATGGAAGACACAATAAGCTATCAATGTAAAATCTATATATATGACATTTTCAATAAAGACAAATCAGTTGATAATCGCCACTGAAACTAAACGTCGAGTCCGTAAATATTTATATTTTTTAAAAAACACCTCGGCTCAAGATACTAAATTCCCGTGCTCCTCACATTAGGATTTAAAGAAACCATTCACTATACAATGTAACGCCTCTACAACGGGAGTGAGGGGAGTCTTATTTCAAAGTGACGATGACGGCGGCGATCACCCAATTGCTTATGTGTCTGCTAAGCTAAATAAAGCTCAGCGAAATTACAGTACCACCGAATTGGAGTGTTACGGAGCAATAATTAGTATATCAGCAAATTTGGGGCATATGTAGAAGGGATGCCGTTTAAAGTAATTACCGACCACGCTAGTCTAAAGTGGCTAATGTGCCAAAAGGATTTATCCGGGAGACTAGCTAGGTGGAGTCTAAAATTACAGGCCTTTGATTTTACCATAGAGCATCGTAAGGGAGCTTTCAATGTAGTACCCGACGCACTCTCACGGGTGCACATGGACGAAATTCAAACACCTGCAGCTAATTCCATGGAATTACAGCTAGACCTCAAGTCGCCCGGAGGGTTTCACAAAACACTCGTAAGACTGCGACAATTTTACTATTGGCCATCTATGACGACCGAGGTACAACAAGTAGTTAGGGACTGTGAAATTTGCAAAGTCAGCAAAACCTCCAACAAAACAACCAGACCTCCAATGGGCCAACAACGTATTACTGAACAACCACTGCAAAGAATATTTATCGATTTTATGGGGCCATACCCCAGGTCAAAGTCCGGTAACACAGTAATATTTGTGTGCATAGATCATTTCACCAAATTCGTTTGGTTGCAACCTATGCGAAAGGCTACCGCCGCGGGGGTCGTTGACTTTCTTGAAAAGAATATTTTTCATCAGTTCGGAGTACCGGAGTACATACACTCTGACAATGGAAAACAGTTCGTGTCACATATTTTCGCCGAATTACTCACCCGGTATGGCATTCAACCCGTGCGAACGGCGTTTTACTCACCTCAGGCAAATTCCGCCGAAAGGGTAAACCGATCCGTGTTGCAAATGCTTCGGGCAGCAACTGACCAAAGCCAGCGAAACTGGACAGCTAAGCCGAATAGCGTGTGCTCTAAGGAGCGGACACCATGAAGCCTTGGGGTTAGAACCATATTATGCCATGTTTGGGGCACGCATGATTACGCATGCTAGCATGTATCCAGTGCGACGGCGGTTCGGGGGTTTAGAAATGGAGGAAAAACCAATCGATCTACCCGATAAAATGGAGCTAATTCGAGAGAAAGTGAAACAAGGACTAACCCGAGCCCACGAAAAGGCGGAAAGGACATACAACACCCGCTGCCGACCGGTCGAATTTGCTGTAGGTCAGGTGGTATACCGGAAGAACTATAAGCAAAGTAACCGGGCCGAAGGATACAACGCAAAATTAGGACCTAACAGGATTCGCTGTGTTGTACTCCAACGAAAGGGAAATTCGTTATATGAGTTGGGAAATGGGGTCGGAAAGAGTATTGGAATTCACCATGCTAAAGACTTGTTCGCTGCTTGAAAAACTCAACACCCCAGGTCTCGACGAACCAAGCCATATCTCGGGCCGTCATAATATCAGCAACCACCAAACAAGCAACATGTTCTCCCAGGCAACACTCGACGCTGCATTCGGCGACGCTGCCCTCTCTCGCCTTTACGTGATGGTGGTCGTGGAGAATAATCGGCGGACCGCCAATTACGATCAGCTGATAAGCCGGGTGGCGATGGCCAACAGTTTCGCAAGAGAGACCGGTGAGAAGGCGCAGCCTGTCGCCGAATAACCGTGTTCCGGGCTGGCGGTTCGTCTGGAGAGGCCGCTCGTACCTGGAGCACGAGACTTCAGAGGACGAGGACGCCGAGGAGCCGAGGGAGAGGAGCAAGTCCTTTTGAAGTGCTTGTTCCCCACCTCGTTCGCTTTGTAAAATGCAAAATGATCAAACATATTTTTTTTATATACGCATTCTATATTAAAAAAAAAAAAAAAAAAAAAAAAAAAAAAAAAAAAATTGGTTTTGTATAGCTTGATCAATTCCTAATTGAATGGTATCAAAAGATTTCCTAAATTCAACAACGCGAAATCCGACATTTGCAACGAGTTTTCGTAAAATGAGCCACAGTGCGTCGTGCTGCCCAAGAAGGCCTTTTCTTTTTCCAACCCGGCTAGCTCAGTCGATAGAGCAGGAGACTCTTAACCTCAGGGAATGGGTCGAGGCCCACGTTGGGCGCGTAAAAAGAGCATAACCGTCTGCACGTTAATTTTTTTACGGGATCATTCCATGCTGATCAGCATCGACGACCCTGAGCGTGTTACGTACGCCGGTTAGGGCCGACGTGTGCCATTTGGTAAACGCGGAAGAAAATCAAGAAAAGCCAATGCACTAATGGTCTAGAAAATCAACACGGGCAAGATTGCACAAAAATTTGGCTCTGGCAGATGACACCGCCTAAACTCACCAAATTGGGCCATGCATCAGCTGCAACCCAGCACCGAAGATTTTGCTGAACTATCATATCAAAAATTAAAACAAAGACGACCCAAAGATAACTCCAGCCAATAGGCGAAAAGAGGGGAATAGATAACACTAGGCGAGAACACTTTTGTGTTCCATTCCGGTGATTCCTAGGCGAAATTTGGCGCAGTCTTTGGTATAAAAGTCACCGGTTTATCAGTACCAAAGGGAGTCAAAACCAACAAGCCCTCGTGGAGATTATTGCAACCGCGTCGCGTCTCAGACAGTTTCCGTCAAGTTCGGAGTTCAGTGGTGATCCTGAAGCTGACAACAACCAGGTGCTGAAAGAAAGAGACTACAAGGACAATGGGCTCTAAAACGTCCAAAGTTGACGACAGCACGGCCAACGTCATCAACACGATCGAGGTGGTCGACCACAAGGACGAAATCGCTCAGGTCTACCAAGTCCTTCGACTCATCGCGGGATTGCTGATCGTCCTCCTGGTACTCAAAGGACTTAGCACCTACAAGAGGGTGATCCAGGGACGCCGCGACCAACGACACGAGCTGGAGAAAGTAGTGTCCCTCGCCAACAACTGGTCCTGTGACCATAAGTAACCGCCCGAAGGATGTCCCGGAGCATGCAACAATAAGATAACTTATAAACATTTAAAATCAGCAAACAATAAAAATGATCAATTAAAAAATTAAAAGAAAAACTTATTGTTATGGAAATAGACCAACTTAAACAGCCAAACAAATACAAATAAATAATGCATAAAATCTAACAAAACCACAAATAGTTTCCATGACTTGCCTTATGATACCTGTGCGTCAATCCATATTTGAGCAGTAGATACTGACTCCATTTCACCAAAAATATATATATATACATACATATCTACAAGTGCACATACACATCACCGGAAAGTTAAACAAAGTGGAGACTACACCATCGTCAAATGACCAGCGGTCACTCCGCTCACCGAGCTTCTTAGCTTTTGTACTTATTTGTCTCTAAGTTTTTTTTGTGTTTAATTTAAAATCCACATACACCAATACACAGCTTATATTTTTTTAATGTGTTGTTTTTAAATCATAATGTTGTGCATTTAGTGAATTTCTAACACCAAAACACAACACGATATTATATATATATATATGTTTAATTCTACTTAACTTTTCCAACAAATAAAACCTCAACACCGGAACGAGAGCTCTCAACGATGGAATAACAGAGGGTGAGTCAACGGAACATTTTTCCCAATATTATCCGACATATTTATATATATATACAAGTATAGTCGCGCCTCCATATACACTACATACCATATGAACAAAATATTAGCTTCCAAAGATACACTATATTCTTAAACACACCTGAATATTAATTACACAATTTACCCCACCGACCTAACAGAAATCAGAACAAATCCTCAAAATGGCATTCATTAAGCTATATTATTATCATATATATCGATTGTGTTTTATTAGGTTATTAAACTGATAATTAGATTGATAGAATGGATCTGTCGTAGGAACAATTACAATAAATGAACAAAAATTGCTATAAGGCTAGAGCTAATTTTTATTCTGTTACTTTAAGCATTTTAAAATCACATACAAATTTGTATTTGTTATAAATTGCTGTACGTTATATGTCGGAAGTTATATTAAAATTATTTATATATTTTGATAATATATACTCCACTACAAAAACAATATGGTAATAATAATATTAGAGGTGAAGAAATAATTTGGTGCTCTAAATAAGTTTTAGTGTCTTTAATACCGCCAAGGAGGGAGTTTCGGGTTAAGCATAAAAATGTATCTAAATAAATAAAACAAATTAAACAAATTTTAGATAATATTAAATAGTCCTATCGGCTTTCATTTTTCTTAAAAAAAAACAAACGACGAAGATGACTTCAGAAAGTAAAATAAGCTTATGAATTTGAATATTTTGGTGGCCTCGCTTGCTCCTGGAAAACTGTTCTTGGTTTCAATGCCTTTGAGATCCAGTGCTTATACCACAAGGAACGGCGATATAAATCTCCGAATATGGCCCTGTAAATATATATTAATATATTGGCCACCACATCGCGTTATATATAGTATAAAGCATTTAACTGTGGGCGAATACCATCAGTACCAATGACAACGACAGACGGGGGAAGCTCTTAAATGAGCTCCGTATTCAATATGGAGTTGCAGCATGTCCTGTTTCCGGGTATGTCTCCACTAAAGATCGATCGGCATCAATATGAAACCTATATGAGCAGAAATATTAACCAAGTTCAAGCTGGCGAGTTATCCAAAAAAAGAAACATATAGTTTTAATCGTCGTGTCATCGTCGTCGTTTTCGGCATTTTTCTTTTTATTATAATGTTAATTGAGTTTTTCTCCCTAGACTGTAGTAATCCTTACTCAGTAAATGTTTTTTGCTGATCCTAGGATTGAGTTTAAATCATTTTTAAAACAATTTTCGCATTGAATAAATATTGTTTGCATCGGAGCATTTAGTATCGGGAGACATCTAAAATATTACATTAAACTATTTGCTAGAACAAAATTAAAAGAAGCACAATGTAAGGTCATCTAATCTGATTGTTCCTATATCAGCAATTCTGGTAAAACAAATATCAACAATTTTGGCTGAAAAGGCAGATTTATTTAATGATTTAAATGATTTTAAGCAAAACTGAAATCTCAGTAAGAACAGCTAAATTTGTATATTTTGATTTTGATCTTTTAATAATATAAACAAAAAAGCTTTTAACATTGGAAATGATGATAGCCTTGTCACAAGGCGTTGTAGTAATTTTTTAGCTTCTATTTCGTTTATTCTTAGAGTTAATTTAAATATTTTTAGATATTTTTTGATTAATTTTTAGCTCGGCTTTACTGTTAGGTTAGGAATATGTAAGTTCTGGATTTTGGATTACTTATTAATAACTCGTATGTTCGTAAGTACTTGGAAAAGCTCAACGTTTTTATGCTTACAAGATTCTAGGAAATTAGCTATGTGGCTAATTAATTTACCTATATAAAAAAAAGGTCCTAACCGAATTCAAGTTGCAGCTCATATTAGAAGGTAATATATCTCGTTTCACACATAAAAATAAACCAAGCAGAATACTTCAATAATCATTGCTTACTTAAGACAAGATGTTCGACATTTCAGATGCTATCTTTAGTAAAATACAATTTGATTATAAAATAAAAAGAATATATTTTGCAACAAACATCTGTTAAAAATTGAGCGATGCAGAATAGAAAGTAGAGGATATTGTTGACAACTATGGGTCAGACGAAATATTGAGGAAATGTCACAAGGACTCCAACCACCTTCAGAGATCGCACTATTTTCCTTACAAAAAAAAACGAATGGTGATCGACTTCAGAGAACTGAATCAGAGCGAACCATTTTCCATAATATAAACAATAAGCAAAAACCATAACATAAAATCCAATATGAATCGTTATGCAAACTAACTTCGATAAAATTGAGATCGCGCCATCCAATGCCCTTATATTTCACTTTAAGAAAATAAACCGAGGATCTATTCCAACAAAATCTGTAATCTGGTAGGGTACCTCGAACACGAGGAACCACAGCCGGCGAAGAGACTCACTCAATGGCATAAATGTATCCCATAAAAAAAAAAAAAATAAAGAAACTCACCACACCAGGCTCTGGCAAACCACGCCATATATCGACAAACGAGGAGGAGTCATAACGCCCACAACCTTTGAAGCACGATTTTCACCAGAAGGCGACTATGCACCAGATTCACCAGATGCACTGGGCGATCTCGCCCGGTTGTAAGGTTGTATGAGCTGGCCAACGAGGAGAACGAACGCCGTACCGCAAATGATGACCAACGCGACTGGGACGGATTCCCAGTACCCACTCCACCAATCTAATCGACTGAGTGGCGATCGAAAACGAATTCGAGCGAAAAAGACCATCGAGGAGGCGCAGCTTGTCGCCTGATAACCGGGTTCCAGGAGAGCGGTTCATCTGGAAAGGACGCTCCTACCTGGAGCACGAAGAACCAGAAGACGAGTACGCGGAGGAACCCCGTGAAAGGAGCCATTCTTTTTAAAATACCTACTAGTTGCATAATACAAAAATACGGAAAGGCATAACCGCCCGCACGTTAATTTCTTTACGGGATCATTCCATGCTGATCAGCATCGGCGACCCCGAGCCTGTTACCTACGCCGGATGTAGCCGGCATAGGCAGCATAAGAAAATAAAGAGGTAGGAATACCTAAAAAAGGCGCCGGGCATTGCAATAGCTTGGTCCGCAAAAGTCAGCGTTCGCAAAAATTACACCAACATTTTGGGCTCCAGGCACTGACACCAGGCACTGATACTGTAACTGGCGCAGCCGGATTCGGACCAGGATATTAAAAATGCTCCAAATCCTTATCGTACTATATCTGTAAGACAGGTAAATGAACTAATGGCGGTAACTCGGGCGGTGTGGACAGAAAGACAGACTGACGAACGATTTCTTCTATTTTTCAGGCACGTAAATAATTGTTCTGATTACGCTTGGAGAGGCGAGTGGCGTCAAAAGAACCCACCCCAAATCCGACGAGCTTAGCTGCATCAATAGTGTCTGCTATCCGAGCGACCACTTCCTCAGCCCTATGTCCTTTAAGGACTGAGGCACCACCGCACTACCGACGTAACTGTCGTTGATTAAAGTTACAGTTAGTGTAAAAGAAGGGTAATTTATGTGTGATCACATTTGAATAGGACAGGACTTTTTCATAACAGGGAGGATTTACACACCGAAGAAATTCGTCTTGGATTCGAGGTTAGAGGTAAACAAATTTAATGAGGACGATTTCGCTCTTATTAATGTTACGCCTAATGACGCCATTCGAACAGAACATTTAAATGTCGAAGAAAAACAACAGCTGACCGAACTCTGCAATAAGTTTACAAAATTAATATTTCACGAGGGTGGCAAACTTTAGTTCACAAGTCAAGTAAAACCCGAAATAAAGATTACGGAGGATAAGCCCGTGTTCTGTAGACCATTTAGATTAGGTCCCACATAATCAACATAAATTCGAAATGAAATAAACTAACTCTTAGACCAAAACATCATTAAACATAGCCATTCGCCCTGGAGCGCTCCAGTGTTCCTAGTTTCGAAAAAGCCAGATGCATCCAAAATCAAAAATGGCGAAAGGTCTTGGATTTTAGAAAACTCAATAAAAAGACAGTAAAAGACAGATAACCCATGCCAAACATTAATGATGTCCATGACAGAATTGGCAGAGCGAAATATTTCACTGCTCTAGATCTAGCCAGTGGATTTGATGGTAATTGAAATGGAACCTAAAGACACCTCAACGACAGCTTTCACGGCACTGGGAGGACATTACGAGCTTATCCCTATGTCCTTCGGCCTTACAAACGTTCCAGCAACTTTCCAAAGAGTGATGTACAACGTGTTGGCAGATCTCAATGGAGAATGTTGCTTAGTTTGTCTAGACGACATTATAGTTTTTCGCCTTTACCGTGGAGAAAGAAATGTTAGCCATTATTTTGGCCACCAAATATTTTAGACCTTATCTGTTTGGGCAACAATTTATGATCGTGACGGATCACAGACCCTTAACTTGGCTAATGAACTTTAAAGAACCAAATTCAAAATTAGTTAGATGGGAATATATATTTTTGAATTTGGAACAGAAGATAAAATTAAGAATTGCATTTTGTTGAAAATCAAATTTAGACGCATTGTGTCCTATAGTATGTTCTCATATTGAATGCACACTGTACTCAGTGTTATGCATTAATATAAGTACAAACACGACCCAAGCAGTTGCTCAAGTGCAGAAACGGTCGCGCCGTGGTCACACTGTTTGAGCGCTGACAGTGGAGCTCCAACGGAAAGGAAGTCGCTTCGAAGCACACTCACACTCAACACTCAACACACCACACACCACACACAGACGCGCCAGCAGCAGCAGCAGCAATCATGTCCCAGGCCTTGAACAACCCCGCCGGAGGAGGAGAAGGAGAAGTGGGTGGAGGCGGCCCGCATCGGGACTATAATTTTCATGGAGAACAGTATTGAGCAGACTGGCGGCCGTCTGCAGTTCCTTAAGTGAGCGCTCTTGAGTGCACTAGGACTGAACATAGCAGAGTCAGCATAGTTGCTGACTCCTCAAACAACTAAAGCCAAAATTGATTGCATTTACATGTCACATGGCGACCGTGACACCAGGAATCTTCGGAAGGTTGAGCCGAGGAAAAACCGAATAATATCGCAACTACGGAAAACATTTTCTAATTAAAAGTGAGTGTGCAAAACAGCAACTAAAGAGAAGAAATCGAGACGCAAATACAGCTATGGAAAGAATTCAAAATAAAAAGTGATTGGAAAAAATTAATAAAAATAAAGAACATCACCAAGAACAACGAAATTGATAAATGAGCGCCTTGATGTAAGAGACCTCGTTGCACCGAAGCGAGGCATGTTTAAGCACCACAAGTCGCCCTCTCTCGCCGACTAAGTCAGCTCCGCCAGCCAATCCTCTCCAGATGCGAATACGCTACGTATAACCTGGGCAGCCAGCACCGGGACACGGAGAAGTGAACCGACAGTGCTTCCAAGAGCGCACAATATAAATTTTTTTTTTATATATATCCCTATGCATCTGCAATATAATTTTTAATTAATACAAATTGTACAGACCAGGCAGTTTCTAGCTGCGGGCCTTCATTTTATTTACTTAGGTATGGATACATGGAAAATTATATATCTCCTGGAAATTTTTAAAAAGATAATCTATAAATCCCTAAAGCAGCAATTAATAAGAAAAGAAAAGAGAGGAGGTCAGAAAAACTTTCGAAATCTAAAAATAAAAAAATTAAATAGGGAGATATATGCTGAAAAAGCCACCCCAGTACCCTGGGAGGAAAATGTAAAATTTAAGAAAGAACTAGAGAATACGTACAGAGAGTTAGATGCGTATAAAAATAAGACAGACATGAAGGAAGCGAGAGAACCAAAGCGCCCTGCAGATTGCAAAGGGCCTTTTGAAAATACAGATTGCAAAAATATATGTCACAGAAAAACATAAATATATACTAAAAAAAAAAAAAAAAATATAAATAAATTTTTTTGTTATAAATGAACAGTAATGCAATATCCAAAACTGAACTTAAATAAAGTACAGAAATAATACCCAAAATGTGTCTAATTGTTACTAAGACAGTGGACTCCACTGCTAAGTAATTAATAAAATCAAATCAAAAAATATTGATTCCGACCTAACAAACATATTATTATCAATAATTAATTGTGTCCATTATGAGCGCATACATATTGTATGAACGTCCAATATGTGCAACGATTGCAGAGTAACTGCATCAAGTGGTCCGTTCTTCCTTACAGGATTGCAGCGACAGTGAGCGAACTTCTGGCTCCACTCACTCGGAGGAGCGTGCTTTATGTTTCGTCCGAGGAACTGTTGCAATCAGTTGATCCCGTAACACACATATTTACCCCAGCTATACCCGATCGCACCACGCGCTGTGCACAAGAGAACTGGGTCCATTGCGAAAATGCAGCACTGGTACGACATGGCTTTCCCCGCGGCAATCGGTATCGATTACTCACAGGACGCAGACATCGTACAGAATTGGAATATTAAGATTGCGATTGACAACATCGTCCTGTACACCGACCGTGCGAACAATTTGGCTCCTCTTTTCGATACCCTCCGCCCGACTTTACGTACTATGATGTCCTCCAGACGTCCTGCTACCCAACTCGAAACCATCTTGGGTTTCTCCAAACGCAACGGCAATGTCCCGAAACTGAGGACTTCATCAACCATCCGATCAAACCGTCCGTCTAGTCTCTAGACGCCTGAATCGCTACCCAAGACAGCCCTGAGATTCTACGGTTTCTGTCCCAATCTGTTGAGCCCATCGAAACCCGCGTGTACAACGTATTCAGCTATATGATAAGACAAGCTGTGAAAGCGCCGTCCTCCAATGCTGACGCGTATAAATACCAAAGCGTCCAGACTATCGCTTCTCAACCGAAAGACGTCAACATCATCTTCTGCCCGTTTTTTGTTGAACTGCGAAACCGTCTGATGGCCGTGATGAATCCGAAGTTTCTGTTTTACACGGGTATGTCACCCGATGACTTCGAGAGGGAGCTGAACTCCCGCGGAGACGTTGTACTCTTGTGAAAGAGTGCAGAACGACATTGGTAAGTACGATAAAAGTATGAGATCGCTTTACTCATGAAACTCGGTCTCGATCCTTACCTAGCAGAGATTTGGTACAACAGCCACATTCGCAGCCTCTATATGGACAGAAGCACTGGTTTCACCACAGTGGTTGACTTTCAGAGGCGTTCGGGCGACGCAAGTACCTTTTTAGGCAACACCATCATCAACAGTACAAAGGACATCGTATGCGGATTGTACGACGGCGACGATCACTTGATCTTCGGTCACAATATTTCGTACGACATCGCGGGTATTTTTGCCGATCTCTTCAATTTTGAGGCAAAAACGTTGGCCACCCTGAAGTATCCTTACTTCTGCGGCAAATTTTATCTCAAATCAGGCCCATACGTTTACGTCGTACCTGACCCAATCCGGACCGTCACAAAAATGGGCAGACGCGACCTCAGACCCTCTGACCACGTTTAGGAATATCGCACGTCATTGAGGGATGTCACAGCCCCTTTAAATAATGTACATAATGCACTTTCTCTCAATGACGCCATCACCGAGAGGCACAAAACCGAGTACACTGAACACAACATCCTTGTGGACTCAATGTTGGATTTGGTCAACAACCACAGAGAGTTTCACAAGCTTTACAACTGCGAAGGTCACTTCGTCCTGAACTTCGATCTCTCACGCCACAGCATAGACATATAAACACACGATGTCTCAAGTATAAAATTTCGGCGAGGTTACCACCGTCAAACGGGTAGCCATCGCCCGGACCGTCGTTCTTTAAATCAAAAGACCTGTCATCCTTTTCGACCGAGCCTTTCTCAGCGACCACACCATAATGGTCAACAAAATCCGCGTAGAGGTCGATTCCGCTGGGCGCAATGCAATACCATCCGCAGGCGCAGCCGCAATACGGACCGTAATGGAAAAGATAATCACCGTACTCTTGTAAGCACACTATTTACACACAAGTATAAAGAAATAATAATAAAAATAATAAGAAGAACGCGTAATATTTTAGTGAAGGATGAAATATAAAGGAAGAAAAGTGATTAATAATTTTAAAGAAAGAATCGTTAAAAAAAAAATTAAAGTAATCATGAATGAAGTATAAGACAATTTTAGTGAAGTAATTAAAAAGTGCAACAAGTGAAATCAAGAGTCAGTGTATTAATAGCGACTCCTGTACACGCGATTTCACGGGCACAAAAGTATTAAAAAAAGAAAAAAAAAATGAATAAATAAATACGATAATACAAATTATTATGATAAAAAAAAAGAAGAAAAGAAAAATGTGTGGAAAAGTGCAGCAAGTAGAATCAAGTGGCAGTGTATTCATCGCGACTCCTGTACATGCGATTTCATGGGCACAAAAATATTAAATAAAAAAAAAAGAGGAAATAAAAATAATAAATAAATAAATTATTATGATTTAAAAAAAAAAAAGAATAATTAGTAAAAAAAATAAGAAAAATGCAAATAGTGAATCAAGTGTCAGTGTATTCATTGCAACTCTTGTACATGAGATTTCACGGGCAAAAATGATAGGTACAAAAATAAATATTTGAAGAAGCAATAGTAGAAACATTAAAATTGAAATATGCTAACGCAACGATAAATATTTATGCATCAACATTTTCTCTCCTTGTTTTTACTAAAGTCTTTACCTTCACAGGGTATACTGCTACGCTCAAACATACACTTTCTGATTGATAGGATAACAACACGAACAACACTAAGTATAATACTTTAGGTATAAGCCATACACAAAGATATTTGTAAAAAAAAAAAAGAGACTAGAGCTTTTAATTATACACAGATATACCCTTCTACTAATAGTAAAAATACAACATTCTTAATTAGGGACACATATACATACCCATTTTACTAAATAAGAATACAACACATCCTCATAGATAGATAGGGTACCAAATCATATACTATTCACTTTGAAAAATGATTTAAATAATTTGATAATAAATACTCCGCTACAAATAAGATAGGGTAATAATAATATTAGACGCAAACAAATAATTTAATGCCCAAACTGCAGGTAATCGTTTCCCCGGGATACGATTCATCTGGCAAGGATGCTCGTTCTCCGAGCACGAGGAACCCGAAGACGAAAAGGCAACCTCTCGCCGAACAACGACCAACCCAAAGAAGAACTCCTTTTTATTTTTCTACCAGTAACCTTCAACCAAAAATTAAGAAACATTGAACAATACAAAACCGCAATATATCCAATAAAACGCACAAGAAATAGAACAATTATAAACCAGCAAACCTAAACTAAATTATTCCGAGCCAGATCCTACAGCCGATCGGGAGATCTCTCGTCGTCGGACCTCTACCATTTATCCCTACCATTTACAAATATACATATATATATTTATGTGCAACGTACACCTCCACTAGAAGAAATAATATTATTATTCAATTAATATTAGTAGAATGTAATATATACTTAAAGTTTTTTTTTATTCCTATAATTTTATATAATGTTATTTTGAAACATTTTTTCTTGCATTTTTATAAACCAAATTTAATTATTTTAATTACACAGTTAGTATTCATTTTATTTTTATATTACGACGTAGTTTATATTACCGCGTCTGTTGAAGCCATCTGATCCTTTTTCAAGGACATGAAATAAAATCGGCGAAATCTCAAGCACAGAATGGAAAAATTATAGTTGAGTTTTATTTTGAGCGAAAAAATATAAATCATTCTCATTAATAATTGTTTTTTTTTTCAAAACATTAAATTAATTATGGTCTAAGTTTTAAAAAATCACTTAAAAAGAACAATTATCGATCATTTAAAATGTTAAAATCCGAATAAGCCAAAATTAATCATTTTCTTTTATTTTAATTCTTTTCAATGTCACTTCCAAGTGCTTTATTTTTTTTTAATTAAAACAGAATCATTATTTACGGTCCCTGCTCACAACAATAGAATGTTAAATAAACGCAAGAATTTGAATATTTTAGAGTCCCTTTCAGTTTAATTTCAATTTAATGTCACCCTCGTCGTTTTCAGTGAATTTTTTTGTTTGCTTAGCGAATTTTCTATGTATTGTATTGCAAACAAATATTTCCTGGAGTGTTATATATGTACATATATGAATAAATCTTCATATATTCTCGCCAAACTTTTTACCCACATGAATATCTAGATTTCAGGGACTGTTTTATACACTGTAGTAATTCCCACTCAGATAAACTTTTATGCTGATTTTAGAAACTATTAAATAAGTTTTAAAAAATTAAACAAATTTTCTGATATCGATGATTTAGATTAAGAATAGCACTTCAAAATTGTATTTAATTTGCTTTTATTTTGCACCAAATATTTTATATTAGAATAGTTAGCTGCACGTATATTTATCGGCCATTGTAGATTGATGTCACTTCAAAACCGAAGACTTTTTATATATTTTAATCACTTTGTTAACTTTGATAAATTAAATGTTTGGGCTTCGCTTTGACCCTTCTCTGTTTGAGGCTTAGAAACTGACTGAATGCGGAGCTCAAATTCAAAAGAACTCGTGCAGCTTTGGGTGTACAGGCGCGGAGCCATGATGTGCGGGTACTCTGAGATTCTTTCTAAATTTCCATTAATAAATATAAACAATTTGAGATCATAGAACTCTTATAAAATTAGTTGAAAGGCGAACAAAAAAATCTTCAAAATATTAAGTTCTTCTAAATATACAAATAAATATAAAACATAATATATAATATAGAAAAAGGAAATAAATAAATCGATTTCTCACTGCAATAAAAGTGTGATGTGTGTGATTTATTTTTTTTTTAATTTGAAAAGAACTACCAAATTTATTACGTTTTATGCTTATGTACATCTTACACTAAAATACAAATACAAAAAGCGATCAAAGGTGCATGCAAATATAGAAATGTGCAGTCGTCAGCATAAAATTAAAATAATACAATTTCTGGGCCGAACTATTTAATTTCTATTCTCTAAGTTAAAGCAAATTAGTCTAAGAACCGAAATTAAACTCAGTAAAAAAAATCAAATATTTTCCAAAATATTTTCGGTCCACAGGGTAATAATGTTTAAAATATTTCAAATATATTACAAAAAATATGTAAAAGCCCTCACTTATTTAGCTACGCCCCTGGGATTTGGTTCGACACATATACAAATGCATAAATGTGCAGTCGTCAGCATTAAGTAAAAGTAATACAAATTCTGGGCTGAAATGTTTGGTTTGAAAAAAAAAATGCATGGATCCCAAGAACCGACCATTTCAGATGGGGAGTTCATTATACCCTTTAAGTGCCAATTGAAACCAGCTTTCAATGAAATTCACATTAATTTCCTTGTTGCTGAACACCTCTTACAAAACACGTCATGGAATTGCAAGGATTGTTTCGTAATTATTCGTTACTAAATTGCTTCATTTAATTAGTACATTCTTTTCTTTTTTTATACCCTTGCAGAGGGTATTATAATTTCGCCATGATATTTGCAACGCAGTGAAGGAGGCACCTCCGACCCCATAAAGTATATATATTCTTGATCAGCATCACCAGCCGAGTCGATCTAGCCATGTCCGTCTGTACTTCTGTCGGTTTCTATGCGAACTAGTCTCTCAGTTTTTGAGCTATCGAGGTAGTCTTATTTCTTTAGCACGCAGTATATATGTCGGAACGGCCGAAATCGGACTACTATATCCTATAGCTGCCATAGGAATGATGGCGAAATTAATGTAAACAAAAATTTAACTTCTCTGTTTTTAAACGTATTTTTATAAATTCAGAGATATAGCAGTCTTTTATAGTTCTTGAATTACGGTTTTCATTTATTTAAGATCGGACATCTATATCATATAGCTGCCATAGAAGCGATCGGTCGATTTATATGAAAATGTAAAATTCTACATGTAAAATTTAAAATTTACAAAATTCGATATTTTTTCAACATTACTAAAATGGTTCGATTTTCAATGATCCAATTGCAGACTGCAAGGGTATGCCAACTTCGGTTTACCGAAGTTAGCTTTCTTTCTCGTTTTATCTAATCGTACTATCGTACTAAACCAATCGGATTTTGAATTAATTATACCAAAAACTAACAACCTTTTCGCGGAAATTGTAGTTGTTTTGATATATTATTGAAGCTTATTTTCATAAATTCAAATCTTATTATTATTATTATTTTTATGGGTAATTTATTTATATTTTTGTGATGTATGTTTTATGCAATATTATTATCAAACAATATTTTTCAATAGCATACAGAAACCAACCGCATTTAAATACAAAAGTATGTTCATATGCGTGAGTACGATCACTTAATGCTTTTCTAAGCTAAATGTAATATTCCCGCTTGCCTCTAGCTTTAGCCCCCGTTCCGCAAAGTAATTATAAACATCCGTTCGGAGCCCAAAATATTGCGTGGTCTAAACATAAGCCTCTGTTCAAATTCCAAACTTATTCCATCGGTCAGCAACTTTAAGTTTTAACAATTGAAAGACTCATTGCATCTTAGGCTTTTCTCCCAAACAAGAGATAAAAGTTATAGAAGCTAAGAAAACCGTTCTGGCTAAAATAGAAACTTGTAACCATTTACTTTCACAGGTATTGGGCTATAAAGACTCTTAAGAGAGTTTAATATTTATTTGAAAATATGCAAAGAGAAATAAATGGGATTAAAATGAAGTAACAGAGGTTAAATAAACGTTGTTGGGGCAGCCTATGAAAATCTCTTTGAAATATTTGATAATGTTGACACTAAATGCCGTACGAATATGCCATTCGGCATCCTGAAAGTGCCCATATTCGTATTAGCAACTACTCAATGCTGACCCACATTTATTAAGACGTCCAAGTCCAATTGGAACTGAAATTAAACTCAGTAAACTAGACGCCAGGCGGGGATAATCGAACAGGCGTATTAAATACAAATATACCATAATTGTTTCAACTTAAATAAATATTGTGAAATTAAAAGATCGGCATTCGCGGACGTTTTTTGAAAATTTGAGTAAAGTCGGATGATAAACATGGAAGTTATGAAACAATAAAGTTCTATGTTGAGACGGCCCTTATATGGGGTGAGTGGCCAAAATACTGCCTAAGGGCGGAAAAAAGTGTTGCGTGCTTTCGGGCGCAGTTTTAATTCGTAATGCAGCTGTGTACAGCTGCAGAATTTCTTATTTTTGGGTGTTGCTCAACATGGTTCTAGCATCATTTGACTTTTTTGAATGTTGCTCAACATGTTTTTAACAACATTTGTCTTCATTTGTCAACATTTTGTTTTTTCCATGTCAGTGTGCTTTTTAATTTCACCGACAATGATTTGGGTATCGGGTATCTCACAGTCGGTCACCATGAACTGTAGCTTTCCTACTTGTTTTTATTTTGATTTTCCCTAAATATGGGAACACTTTTCTAGAATCATAGGCGAATATTTCCTAGATTTAGGGCTTTCCGTTGTATTAAGGGAAATAATGGCAAAACTTCTTAAATATAAGAAACAAATTTCTAAATTTGTGTTTAAATTTTCTATTATTGAAGGTTAGTTGCCCAGGAAAAAATTGATTTTTTTATTGGTTTCCATTTTTGATTTTTAATTTATTTATTTTTATATGTACACATAACATTTGCTATTAGTGTAGATGTTGATGTGTCTGATGTGGGATCTTGCTTAATCGTTCGTTGCTTTATCCTTGATTAATCCTGAAAGAAGACAACAGAAATATCAACGATATTAATACTGCAATTTATAAAAACTTTTTAGCACTATTTAAAAAAGTATTCACTTTTCAACGTTTCACTAAAAAATATCTAGAAATATATAATGCGCAGTCCGACTCATTTACGCAAGACAGGTGGTTAGATAAGTATTACTAACTTTCTTCTCTTTCGTCACAAGAAAAAATACGCAATTATTAATGCATACATATATACAACCACACACGTTTTTGCATACATATATATATGCTTATTGCTTATAAGCAAACACAAGAAGCACAAATATACATACATATGTACATACATTAAATGTTCTTATTGTAAATTAAAATAAAATGTATTTTGAAAATTGTACTGACATTGTTTATCTTTTTCTCCACGTCCGCATCAACGAGATCTTTTCGAATTTTACCACGGAGTTGAAACCAACATTTAATTGAACTTATATTAAATTCCGTCCTAAAATGTAGATACAAACATATGTACATATATGGCTTATGTAACTACATATAATACAATTACATTTAAAAATATCTAATGAGAGCCCACATTTTAAACTTTAAAAATTGCTACATCTTAGCTCGTTCACTTCTTTTCACGCTCTAAACCGATACAGAAAACAAATTCCCGAAACTTCGACCGCTAAGAAGGATACGAAATCTTATCTTTTTCTCATTCTATTCTCAACCCTTTTTAACTTTGACTATTGCCTGCAGTTTTAGGACGAATTGGTTTTATGAAAAATGGAACAGCAAAACAATGGCAATTCGCCCTTGAATTTAGAAAGCAACGAAACGAAGCCTACGGAAAAATAGCGATAGATTTAAGAAAAATATAAAAATTGACCCTAACAAAATATGTTTATAGTGCTTTGCCTACATACGATACTACGATAAGATAATTTGTACTTGCCATCTGAAATGGCGGATTCTTGGGATCCATGAATTTATTTGGAAATCAAATATTTCAGACCAGAAATTGTATTACTTTTATTTTATGCTGACGACTGCACATTTCTACATTTGCATGTGTGTAGTCCCAAATCCCAGGGGCGTAGCTAAAAAAAAATGAGGGCAATTACATATTTTGTGTACTTGAAATATTTAAATAATATCAGACGCAAATATTATCTTACACGGTAAATATTTGTATTTTAGTGTGAAATGTACATAAATATTCAACGTTATAAATTGGGTAGTTTTTTTCAAATTAAAATAACAATTTAAACCACACACATCACATTTTTCTTGCAGTAAAATATGGATTTATTTATATCCTCTTTTATATATTATGTTTTATATTTATATGAACTTACTATTTTGAAGAATTTTTTGTACGCTTTTCAACTAATTTTAGAAAAGTTCTGTGATCTCAAATTGTTTCTATTTATTAATGGAAATTTAGAAAGAATCTCAGAGTGCCCGCACATCATGGCTCCGCTCCTGTACACTCAAAGCTGCACGAATTCTTTTGAAATTGAGCTCCGCATTCAGTCAGTTCTAAAACCTCAAACGAAGGAAGTCAAGTCAACCAAAGCGAAGCCCAAAAACTTAATTTATTCAAAGTTGACAAAGTGATTAAAATAAATGAAAAGTCTTCGGTTTTTGAAGTGAAATATTCTAATAAAATATATTCGGTACCAAGTAAAAGCAAATTAAATACAATTTTAAAGTGCAATTCTTAATCCAAATCATAGCGATCAGAAAATTGGTTTAATGTTTTAAAGAAGGGTTCTAACTCCCATCTCCATAAACTGTACACTTTGATGTTGCTTTTTGGTTAAAATCAGACTAAGTGATCTAACTTTGTTCTTGTTTGAATTTTGTTACAGAAAATAATTTAATATAATATTATAAATATCTTTCATGTCGATACTAAATGCTCTGACGCAAGAAACTTATTTAATCATAAATAGGTTTGGGGAGCTGAGTTACAGCTTCACTTTCCGGTAGTAGAGAAAGAGGTGCACATTTTCATTTGCATTAAATGGTTGTGCAAGCTCAAAAGCTATAGCTATTGTTGGTTTTATATTTTCTTAAATTATTAATTGCATTTATTTCGTTTTGGTTTGGTATCCTGGGGATACGATTACCTGAAGACAGGCTGCGACGTCTCAGGGTTTTTGGATATCGAATTGGACGACAATTTTCAGCACCTCGGCTAAGCTGAGCTGGAGTAGCGTCCGTGGAGTAGGTACTTCCGGAACTTCGTCCCAATCGCAGTGGTTTTCGTGGGCGGTCCGTTGTTCATCTTCCAATGAGGCCAGCTCATAAAGCCGGGTGTATTTCCCCCTTTCAAATAAAATACAACTTAACATTTTTAAATTAAGTTTCCAAGAGGTCTGTATGATTTATTTATTTATTTTCTTGCTAACCATTGTGGCTTATTAAGGCTTCAAGCTTATACAGAGTCTTGGCGTGCCCTCCATTTCCCGTCATCGTCGTCCGGCTCCTCATGCTCCTGGATCCGATCCCCTTCCTTTCGAATCGGGGTCGTAGATTGATTTGCAATGACCACTCTGTCTATCAATCTCTGCACTTTTATCAAACAAAGCTGGATCAGGGCCGGGGGAGTAGGAGCTGGCACCCCGTCCCAGTCGCGCTGGTCCTTGTCGGCGGTGCGTTGGTCATCTTCCACCGCGGCCAGCAAGTACAGCCGGTGTTCTCCCAGGGCCTGCCGAGTGAACGTCAGATGGCGTAGGTACACCTTGTTGTAAAGGTCGGTAGCTTTGTGAAGTACAGCACGGTATACAACCTGACCTTCAGCAAGTTCGACATTCCGGCAACGGGTGTTGTACGTCCTTTCCGCCTTCTCGTGGGCTCGTGTTAGTCCTTGTTTCACCTTTTCTCGAATTAGCTCCATCCTATCTGGTAGTACTACGAGTTGTCCGTCGGTCTCAAAGTCTCCAGGGATGCGATTATTGGGGAAGGTGCTTCGGCACCTCGCCGGCCTTCGGATTCCGAAGTGGGAGCGATATCCCAGCTCGCGGATTCATCCAGGCTGAGCTGGTGCAGCGTCGCCGGGGTATATGGGTTGTTGCCTGTGTGATTCCATCCCACTCCAGTCGTTCATATCTGACAGATTTTGATAGAATAGATCCTCCTATGTTATGGTTTTTCTTTTTGTTTATATTGTGGGAAATGGTTCGCTTTGATTCAGTTCTCTGAAGTCGATCACAATTCATTTTTTTCTGTAATACCCGGTGCTTTTTTTGTAAGGAAAATAGTAAAATCCCTGAAGGTGGTTGTAGTCCTTGTGACATTTCCCCAATATTTTGTCTGGCCCATAGTTGTCAACAATATCCTCTACTTTCTATCCTGCGTCGCTCAACTTTTAACTGATGTTTGTTGAAAAATATGTATATTTTTTTTTATAATCAAATTGTATTTTACTAAAGATAGCATCTGAAATGTCGAACATCTTGTCTTCAGTAAGCAATGATTATTGAAGTATTCTGCTTGGTTTATTTGTATGTGTGAAACGAGATATATTACCTTCTAATATGAGCTGCAACTTTAATTCGTCTAGAACCTTTTTGTTTTCTTTCTTTCCAACAGTGAAATACTATTTTCTTCTTGTTTGTTTCTTATAAAACTGCACTCGGTGGTGATTTGTAATTAATTTATCGTTAGCATGAGCTGCTAATTTAATACTGTTTCTGAATGATTGATTTAATTTGATTTCTTGACGGCATCGAACTCGGTGAAGATGTCGCAGAAACCTTTGAGAGTTTATGAGATTAAACAATGTTTATATTAATTGACACCAATTATACCAATTATTATTAATAACTCGTATGCATAAAATACGAGTTATTAATAATTAATCCAGAATCCAGAACTTACATATCCCTAACCTAACAGTAAAGCCGAGCTAAAAATTAATCAAAAAATATCTCAAAATATTGAAATGAACTCTAAGAATCAACGAAATAGAAGCTACAAAATTACTACAACGCCTTATGACAAGTCCATAATTTCCAATGTTAATAGCTTTTTTATTAATATTATTAAAAAATCAAAATCAAAATATACAAATTTAGCTCTTCTTACTGAGTTTAGTTTTGCTTAAAATCATTAAAATTATTAAATAAATCTCTCTTTTAAGTCTCTCTCTTTAAGTCATTAGTAATATACTTAATATATAATATTATATATCCTACGACCTCGCAATCTATAAGCTTTCACGGCTTCAGCCAAAATAAATTGTTGATATTTTTTTTAACAGAATTGCTGATATAGGAACAATCAGACTAGATGATCTAACATTGTGCTACTTTTAATTTTGTTCTAGCAAATAGTTTAATGCAATATTTTACATGTCTCTTAAAACACCCGATACTAAATGCTCCGATGCAAACAATATTCAATGCTAACATTGTTTTAAACTTATTTAAATTCAATCCTAGGGTCAGCAAAGAACATTTACTGATTTACTGATATATAATCCTTATTACTACAGTTTGGAAGGAAAACTCAATTAACATTATAATAAAAAGAAAAATGCCGAAAACGACGACGATGACACGACGATTAAAACTATATGTTTCTTTTTTTGGATAACTCGCCAGCTTGAACTTGGTTAATATTTCTGCTCATATAGGTTTCATATTGATGCCGATCGATCTTTAGTGGAGACATACCCGGAAACAGGACAGGCTGCAACTCCATATTGAATACGGAGCTTATTTAAGAGCTTCCCCCGTCTGTCGTTGTCATTGGCACTGATGGTATTCGCCCATAGTTTAATGATATATACTATATATAACGCGATGTGGTGGCCAATATATTAATATATATTCACTGGGCCATATTCGGAGTTTTATATCGCCGTTCCTTGTGGTATAAGCACTGGATCTCAAAGGCATTGCAACCGAGTAAAGTTTTCCAGGAGCAAGAGAGGCCATCAAAATATTTAAATTCGTATTTAGCCAGTCGCTGACATCATCGTCGTTTGAGTTTTTTTTTTATTTTAAATTTAATATTTTTTATTTATTTAGATACATTTTTATGCCTAACCCGAAACTCCCTCCATGTGGGTATTTAAGACACCAAATTATTTTTAGTGCATACAATTATTTGACACTATCATCTCTCTACCTCTAATGTTATTATCACCATATTTAATTTGAAGCGGAGTATTTATTATCAAAATATAAAAATAATTTTGATATAACTTCCGATATATAACGTACAGCAATTTATAACCAATACAAATTTGTATGTGATTTTAAAATGCTTAAAGAAACAGAATAAACATTAACTCCAGCCATAAGCCAATGTTTGTTCATTTAATGTAATTGTTCCTACAACAGATTAATTGTATTAATTGAATTATCAGTTTAATAACCTAATAAGACACAATCAATATATATGATAATAATATAGCGTACTCAATGCCTTTTTGAGGATTTGTTTAGAGGAAAAGGTATCCGAAAACTACGACATCTTAGAGGGGAGACTAATATTAATTGATTCTAAACAAATAAACAAAGGGTTTTTTTAACAATACGAAGCAATTTATTAAATATTTATATAAGTTTTTATTAATTGGAAACAAAATTGTGAATTTTGGGACTTCTACAGTTTGTATTTCATGTTGAATTTTTCATTCAGTAAACAAATTATTATACTAGTTTATTTTACGGTTTTTTATAAATGAAAGTATTTTTTCATTTAGTGATCAGCTCTAATGACTCTAAATTCTTTAAAAATCATTAAAAAAAATGTATATCTGAATACTAAGGTTTTTCTCGTCAATGAAAATAGGTTTTTGGCAATAAAGGATGCAAGGTGTCGTGGTGCCTCAGTCCTTGGAGGACATAGGACTGAGGAAGTGGCCGCTTCGGCAAGCCGAAGTCTGTGCATCTGCAAGGGCAATAAAACAAAAATCCCTGAACAGTAGAAGTCCCCCCGTAAAAACAAAAGAACATTTTTTTTCCTGGTTATAAGTTCAAAGGTATTGTTTTATTGCTTCCTCTTCAAATATATTTTCTTTCTCTCTGCCCGTTTCATATCGATCCTCGGCGCCGACGCAGGTCTTTTTCATCTTCAGGCTCCTCGTGCTCGAGATATTTCTGGCCACGCCAGAGAAAGCGTGTCCCAGGGACCCGGTAGCTCCGGGGCAGGCTTGGCCTCCTCTCCAGTCGTCTATGCTCGAACTGGTCCTCAAGGGCTCGCCTGTCGAGCGTCTTCTTCACCTTTTCGAAGCACAGCGCCAGCAGAGTAGGCGGGCCCGGAACCTCCGGCACGCCGTCCCACCTGCGCTGCTCCTCCTGAGCTGAGCGGACCCGGTCCTCGAACCGAGCCCACTCGAACACTAGGGTAAATGGCCCTAGTGTTCCCTCCTCGTCTTCCATGCAGTTGTTAATAGCTTCGCTGCCTGCGGACACGTTCTTTCTTCGATGGTTGGCAAGTATTTAAATCGCAGGTGAATTACCTTGGTGGACTGCGCTCGGTGTGGTGAGTTTTTCACGCCGCAAACAAGTCTTTAGCCAATACTCTTCCCGACTCCATTTCCCAACTCGTATAAAGAATATTATTTGGAGCACGACACGCCGAGCTCAGCCAACCAATGTAATTCACCTGAGATTTAAATCCTTGCCAACCAGCCATAAAAAATCATGTCGTCGAGCAGTGAAGCCCCCTACAAGTGGATGGAAGACGAGAAGGGAGGCCTGGGAGTCTATACTCTGGTGTACGAGTGGGCACAGTTCGAGGACCGGGTCCGCTCAGCTCAGGAGGAGCAGCGAAGGTGGGACGGGGTGCCGGAGCTTCCGGGCCCGCCTACCCTTCTGGCGCTATGTTTCGAGAAAGTGAAGAAGACGCTCGACAGGCGCGCACTAGAGGCCCAATTCGAGCATCGACGACTGGAGAGGAGGCAAAGCCTCCCCCGTAGCTACCGGGTGCCAGGGACACGCTTTTTCTGGCGTGGCCAAAAGTTCCTTGAGCACGAGGAGCCTGAAGAGGAAAAGACCCGCGGCGTCGCCGAGGATCGATGTGAAAGGGGCAGAGAGAAGGAAAAAATGTTTAAAGAGGATGGAATAAAACAATACCTTTAAACTTAGAAACAGGAAAAAAAAATGTTCTTTTGTATTTGCGGGGGACTTGGGGGACTTCTACTTTTCAGGGATTTTTGTTTTACTGCAATTGCAGTTTTTCAAAATCCGGGTATCTTAATAAAGGGTCGTTACAAAGCAGGGTTTTACAAGTCTCAAAAGAATCTTTGAAATCTGAGGTCAACAGCACCGCTGCCTTTCCTTTCAATTGTTGCGTCATAGGTTTGGTTATCTTTGCGAAATCCCGAATGAATTTTCTATAATAGCCCAAAAGGCAGAGAAACGATTTTATCTGCTTTTTGGTGGTAGGCATTGAAAATGCCTTGATTGTTGAAATTTTCTTATGGTTTGGCTTAATGCCATCTTCCGTGACAATATGTCCTAAGTATTTGGTTTCCTTATGTAGAAATTCGGGTTTATCTGCTTGAATCTTTAAGTTAGGGTTAAATACTGTCTTCTTTTCGTTGTAAAGGCTAGTACTAAGATCAACGAAAACTGCTTACGGAATTCCGTGAGCGAAATTGTTATTTAGTTCGATCGATAACAGTGTGACCAAAAATAAATAAAGACAATGGTCAAAATCGATCAAAATTGGTCACACTGACTTGTATTTCCAGCTGTGTTTTGTAAACAAACCTTATAAACAACGCTATAAAAAGACATTTTTTAATAGTGGCGCCAACGCCATCGCCGACTATTAAATAATATCCAATAAAATTGTCAAAAAGAGCAAAATGAATATGACTTTTATGTGTTTAATCTTATATAAAGCGCCTTGCCTTCACGGCTTTTATCAATTTATCATTATTAACATTATCCTCACGGCTGTCGTAGCGCTCCAACCGAGCAACAATTTCCCCTACATGTTGCTCACGAAATATATGCAATTGATATATTTCGCTTACGGAATCACAGCTGTTTATTAGTGCGTTCTGCTAACCGTTTTACCCGTTTCGCTCACGGAATTCCGTTCATCTTAGTACCCAACCAAACGAAAAAACACAAAATTCTTCATGTTGCTTTTTCTCTTATGGATTTTTTTCGATCATCAAGGTAATCATCAAGCAAGGTGATTTACCCGTATTTATTATAATTATTTTTTTATTTTCTTCTGTACTGCGAAGGCATTAGTTCCATTTGATTTATTTATTTTATTTTAAATATTTTTTTTGTTCATCTTTAAGTGCACAAACTAATTTTGCTTAGTGTACTAGGTAATTTCTTTGTTTTAATTCTTTTCTTATTCATGTTTCACTTGTCATTGAATTTTACTTTATCACAAGAATTTTATTTTATTTTATTTCACAAGAATACAAAAATAATCATTACTCACGGTCCCTGGTTTCTTCATCATTGAAAATTCGGATAAATTACTTGGGTGTCGAAGCAAGTTTCTATGTTCCCACACCGTAATTGGGGTATATTGAGTATGAGAGTAGTCCGTCATTCTAACGTTAACTATAGCTGGGCACTCGTTGATTATTATAACTCCGTCGTCTACCAATGCGATGGGGCTTAAGTGGCTGGCCTGCGTTTCGCATAGTGCAGTACTCCCCGCGTGTAGGCCTCGAGCACAAGTATCGTGGGCCGCCAGCTTGCCAAAAGATGCGTAAGTTGTTGGTAATGTTAATAATGTTAACTTTAGAAAGTATGGCTGTAAGCATTACATTTTGAATCTCGGTTATTAATATTCTATTTCTGGCCAAAAGAACCTCGTACAAGTGGGGAGTGTCAACTATATTTTTTTGTTTTGCCTTGATAATTTTGTTAACTGCCTCTATTAATTCGTTAATTTTATTTTGCGTTTGCGTATTGATTAGTACTTGCCTGTTATTTGATTCAATTAATCGTGACTCGGACATTTTCAGCATTTCGAAATCGGCCCCATCAGGGGTGCCCGAGTTATGCATCCTTCGTCCTTTCGTGGGGTGGTCCGAGGTGGTTTTGGTAGTTGGTCAATAATTAGATTCAATAAGACTTTTCAGTTTGAGCTGTCGTACTAGACTGACTAATCTATTTTTCAGCGGCGACCAAGTTGCCTCCGCTGCCGAGTTGTACATAAATTCTTATATACTAATACATAAATGCTTATACCGAAATACAAAAAGAATTAAATGATTGTTTACAAAGCATCCAGTCCAAGTGGCTGCTCGTGTCGTATTTCCTGTCTTGAAGGGTCGGGGCATCCTGTTGCAATCTCAGCAAAACGTAGCAGGGCATCGACTCAATTGGTCGTTGCCCGGCTTTGGACGATGTTTGTGTTGGAACATAATTGCATCCATATGTATGTAGGCAAAACAAAATAACCCGGACGGTAACCCAGCGTCCGACAGCTCGCTTCGGCTAAGAGATGCTGACCTAATCATCTAGCCGACGCTAATTAATTGTGTATGACGAATGGCCACCCAGTCAGCGTACCAACTCCAGGGTAGCTCTGGGTGGCTTGACCGGAGGCTCGTTGCCTACCGACTGGTCGGTAACTCGGGCTTTCCACCTTTTGATTTTCCCATTCGGATTGGATTGCGACTCTGCGAAAGTCAACGGTTATTGATCAGTAAAGACATTTATATCTTTAACTGCATATAAATAATGGCGCAATTTGGCCAGTGCCCAAACTATGGCTAACAGCTCCCTTTCCTAGGTAGCGTAGTCAACTTCTCTGACTTTTAAGGCTCTAGAGATCATAGTTATGGGTCGCCCCTCTTGGGATAGCACTGCGCCAATGCCGTATGTTGAGGCATCCTTCGTTAGATCGAACATATAGTCGGGGTATCTGAGAATGACATCCTCGGAAGCCAGAATGTTATGCAGCTTTTGGAAAGCCAGCCATTGCGGCTTGCTGAACTGCACCTGGATATTTTTGGATCTGTGTCTACTGACACTTCCATGTTTCCCATTCAGAATGTCGGAAATGGGCCTAGCTATCGGGTATCTTCCTTTCGTTCAGTTTCAGCATTTTCCTCTTGCGAGTTTCGTCGGTGCCCTTTTTATCTACTACCCATATTGGGTTATTGTAGGGGGATTTCGACTTCTGGATAATGTCATTTTTTAGCAGATCTTGAATTTCGGCATTAACAAAATCGGGTGCTCCCATTGGATATGGGTAAAGTTTGGCATAAATGCGCTCCTCACTAACAGTTCTGATGGTGACTAGCACCGACGTGTTATAAGGTAGGGCCTCATTAGGGTCTGCGAAGACTTTTTTCCTGTCGCCGGGCATTTTCACAAAAGCATCCCCAGCTAGTGCAGTCCCTCGGGCACGTCTTCTTCAGTTTTGGGACTTCAACATTTTCTGGCGGAGGCAGTTTTTTGTTAGATTTGGCAATATTTATCACAGGGTAGATGGATGTGCGTGTGGCTGTGGTTTTATTTTTTCTTGTTGTTAGAACATGTTTTATATATTCAACTTCGGCATGTATTTTTACCGAGTTGGTCCAACTTAATTCACTGCCGCTGTTCAGCAGCTTTTGCAGTTCAGCCTTTCTGGCTTTTAGTTTTTTTACCACGCCACTACGTTTTGCACACATCACACTCTACTCACTGCGTTTCTTTTTGTTGAGCTTCTTCAGCTTCCTGTCCAACGCTGCCGAGGTCATGAATCCGTGAGCGACGGTGTAGATGAGTTCCCCCGAAAGGTAGGAATTCTTCTTCGCAGGAGGGAGTGCCTCCACCAGATTCAGGGGCGCTGCGACTATGGCGTCCTCGCTTGCGACGGGCCGCGGGGAATCGGTTTCGGGTGCTGGTCCACCCGAGGACTCTATGAACAACCTTGCAGAGTATGAAGAAGGCAAGGATGCAAAAGATGTATAGGATTGCGTTTCACTGCGTTTCTTTAATATTTGTTTTCTCCCTCGGTGTTTCATCGGTGGCGCACGGGTGCTTCCTGGTATGATTTATTAATTTTTGCGGTTTGTTGCTGTCGGCTGGCTTATGCGAGTATTGTTGTTGTAGCCATTTCATTTACATCTGTCACGGTCGCCATGTAGTAGTTAACTTCTCTGACTTTTAAGGTTCTAGAGATCATAGTTATGGGTCGCCCTGAGACATCCGTCGTTAGATCAAATGCCTTTTTATAGTCGGGGTATCTGAGGATGACATCCTCGGAAGCCATTTTAGATATTTTTTTATTTTTGGATATTTTTGGATCTGTGCCTACTGACACTTCCGTGCTCTCCTTTTAGAATGTCAGAAACGGGTCTAGCTATTGATGCAAAATCTTTAGTAAAGCATCGATAACGATCTGACCTCGAATATGTTCTTAGGCTCTGGGAATTCCCGAATGGCTTTGATTTTTTCTGGGTTTGTAGTAACCCCGTTGTTGGTGACTATGAATCCCAAAAAGCTAACGCTTTTTTTGAAAAAACGTGATTTCTGTGTTGTGTTACGTCGGTGTTGTCGTGGTGCCTCAGTCCTTGGAGGACATAGGGCTGAGGAAGTGGCCGCCCGGATAGCAGACACGATTTGTGCAGCTGAGCTCGCCGGATTTGGGGTGGGTTCTTTGGACACCACTATCCTCTCCAAACGTCATCAGAACAATTATTTACGTGCCTGAAAAATAGAAGAAATCGCCCTAACCGGCGTACGTAACAGGCTCGGGGTCGTCGATGCTGATCAGCATGGAATGGTCCCGTAAAAAAAACAACGTGCGGACGGTTATGCTGTTTTCACGCGCCCAACGTGGGCCTCGACCCATTCCCTGAGGTTAAGAGTCTCCTGTTCTATCGACTGAGCTAGCCAGGTTGGAAAAAGAAAAGGCCTTCTTCGGCAGCACGACGCACTGTGGCTCATTTTACGAAAACTCGTTGCAAATGTCGGATTTCGCGTTGTTAAATCTAGGAAATTTTCTGATACCACTCCATTAGGAATTAATCAAGCTATACAAAACCAAAATTTTATATTTTTTTATTTTTTTTTTTTTTTATAGAATGTATATATAAAAAAAATATGATTGATCATTTTACATTTTTAAGTTCACTGATTGCTATGAAAAATGTATTTTTATAGTAAAAAAAAAAATCAAAAGTTTTAGGTTGTCTAAGGAATTACGCCTCTTTTGGTGGGCATAACCTAGAGAAAAAAAACGTACGACCTAACAATTTTTGGAGATTGGTCTCTCCGGTCTCTCGTGTGTGAAACTGTTGGCCATTGCCACCTGGCCTATCAGTTGGTCGATGGCGACCAGGCTCCGCTGAAGGAGGGTGGGTGTGGGAAGCGGGAGCCCTTCCCAGAGTAGTTGATCATAGTTGGCGGTCCGCCGATTATTCTCCTCTACTACCATCATGTAGAGTCGAAATAGGGCAGCGTCGCCGAATGCAGCTTCGAGGGTGGCTTGAGAGAACATGTTGACAGGTTGTTGGTTGCTGATATTGTGCCGGCCCGAGATACGGCTTGGTTCGTCGAGACCTGGGGTGATTGAGTTTTTCAAGCAGCGAACAAGTCTTTAGCATGGTGAATTCCAATACTCTTTCCGACCCCATTTCCCAACTCATATAATGAATTTCCCTTTCGTTGGAGTACAACACAGCGAATCCTGTTAGGTCCTAATTTTGCGTTGTATCCTTCGGCCCGGTTACTTTGCTTATAGTTCTTCCGGTATACAACCTGACCTACAGCAAATTCGACCGGTCGGCAGCGGGTGTTGTATGTCCTTTCCGCCTTTTCGTGGGCTCGGGTTAGTCCTTGTTTCACTTTCTCTCGAATTAGCTCCATTTTATCGGGTAGATCGATTGGTTTTTCCTCCATTTCTAAACCCCCGAGCCGCCGTCGCACTGGATACATGCTAGCATGCGTAATCATGCGTGCCCCAAACATGGCATAATATGGTTCTAACCCCAAGGCTTCATGGTGTCCGCTCCTTAGAGCACACGCTATTCGGCTTAGCTGTCCAGTTTCGCTGGCTTTGGTCAGTTGCTGCCCTAAGCATTTGCAAAACAGATCGGTTTACCCTTTCGGCGGAATTTGCCTGAGATGAGTAAAACGCCGTTCGCACGGGTTGAATGCCATACCGGGTGAGTAATTCGGCGAAAATATGTGACACGAACTGTTTTCCATTGTCAGAGTGTATGTACTCCGGTACTCCGAACTGATGAAAAATATTCTTTTCAAGGAAGTCAATTACCCCCGCTGCGGTTGCCTTTCGCATAGGTTGCAACCAAACGAATTTGGTGAAATGATCTATGCACACAAATATTACTGTGTTACCGGACTTTGACCTGGGGTATGGCCCCATAAAATCGATAAATATTCTTTGCAGTGGTTGTTCAGTAATACGCTGCTGGCCCATTGGAGGTCTGGTTGTTTTGTTGGAGGTTTTGCTGACTTTGCAAATTTCACAGTCCCTAACTACTTGTTGTACCGCGGTCGTCATAGATGGCCAATAGTAAAATTGTCTCAGTCTTACGAGTGTCTTGTGAAACCCTCCGTGTCCAGCGGTGATGGCATGATGTGATCTCCAAACTAGGTCTGCGCGAAGTTCCGCCGGAACCCAAAGTTTCCATGCTCTGTCGTTGTTTATCACATCATGGGTACTAAATCCCAAGCGTTTGTACACCATGCCCTCAGATATCTGGGTGTCTGATATTTTCCCCGCATTTTCCTCGATCCGTTCTATCAACATTTTGTACTCCGGAGATTGAAACGCGGGCGACTGGAGGTCTAGCTGTAATTCCATGGAATTAGCTGCAGGTGTTTGAACTTCGTCCATGTGCACCCGTGAGAGTGCGTCGGGTACTACATTTAAAGCTCCCTTACGATGCTCTATGGTAAAATCAAACGCCTGTAATTTTAGACTCCATCGCGCTAGTCTCCCGGATAGATCCTTTTTTCCCATTAGCCATTTTAGACTAGCGTGATCGGTGACTACTTTAAACGGCATCCCCTCTACATACGCCCGAAATTTGCTGATACTTATTATCGCCGCATTACATTCCAATTCGGTGATACTATAATTTCGCTGCGCTTTATTTAGCTTAGCCGACACATACGCAATTGGATGCTCGCCTCCGTCATCGTCAGTTTGAAATAAGACTCCCCCCACACCCGTTGTAGAGGCGTCGCATTGTATAGTGAACGGTTTCTTGAAATCTGGTGTGAGGAGCACGGGCGCTGACACCATGTTCACTTTCAATGCCTCGAACGCTTGTATCCCCTCCTCACTCAACTCAAACTTCTTGAGTCGGTCTTTTGTTAAACACTCGTGTAGAGGCGCTGCAATTTGTGCATAATTTGGAATAAAGCGCCGATACCACCCAGTCATTCCCAAAAATCTTCGCAGTTGTTTGGCGGAGATAGGTATTGGAAAATCCTGGATAGCTTTGATCTTCGACTGGTCTGTTTTTATGCATCCCCCACCTACGACATACCCCAAGTATTTAGCCTGTTTGTAGCAAAATTTACTTTTCTCTACGTTGACGGTCAGTTTTGCCCGTTTTAGACAATCACTGACCTGTCGCAACATTTCCAAATGTTCTTCAAACGACGGAGAACATACCAAGAGATCATCCAAATATACAAATACATTGTCACGTAGCGCGGCTGGAATTACTTTGTCCATCAGGCGGCACATTCTTTGTGCGGCGTTGCATAAGCCGAATGGCATGACTGTAAATTGATATTAGGGTCTGCCGGGAACAGTAAATGCGGTTTTTTCTCTACTTTTGGCTTCCAGTGGGATCTGCCAAAAAGCGTCTTTTAAATCAATTGCCGAAATATAATAAGCTTCTTGCAGTCGACTTAATAGTCCCTCAATATGTGGCAAGGGAAATGCGTCTTTAATCGTCCGTGAGTTTACCTTGCGCGCGTCTAAACAAAGGGGGTTCTTTGTGCCTTTCTGCACCAAGGTCACTGGAGAACTCCAGCTACTGTTACTTTCTTCAATCACCCCCAATCCAATCATTCTGTCTAGTTCTGCAAACACCAGTTGCTGCTTGGCTGGTGAGATCGGATAGTGACGCTGTTTAATGGGTAGATTTTCTTGTGTTACCTCTATGACATGTTCTTCTAAATCGGTTTTCCCCAAGCCCATGTCTACACAAGATGGAAATGTACTAACTAGATTCTGTAATATTGCCTTTTGCTCCGCTGTCAGTTCATGCGGAGTATACGCGGTCTCCGTGCGTGTCGAAGCTTCCTCGTCTACCGTTGCCTCTACCTCTAGCTCTGCAACTTTCGCTAAGCGTTGCCCAGGCAACGGCAACTGAAATTCATCCCAGAATTCAATTCCAAAATAAAACTGCTGCTGTAAGGCTGGCACTATTAGAAACTCTAGCTCTTTTGTTTCCCCTTCCCATTCTACAGGCAAGTGAATCATGCCGGTAACTTGAGTCTTTCCCCCGTTAGCTGTTTGTACGTCTTGTCTCTTCAATCTGCGCACCTTATGTTGTCGCCCTTGTAGAGATCTTTCCGCCCCTCTTCCGATGCAATTTGCACTAGCGCCAGTGTCAAGTAGTGCTACTATTTCTTCCCCGTCTACTTTAGTCTTGGCGAACAGGCGGTTATCATCCTTTAGGCTGATCACTGAAGCTATAATCCTTTTCTTGGTTTTCCGCTCAGCTTCCTGATATTGGTGTAAATATTGAAGTTTTTTGTCTTTCCTGGTTTCGGTTGGTTCCATGTCATTGAATATTCGTTCACGCGCCGCCTCGTATTCTTGTTTTCGCTGATGATACGATTTGTATGGCGAAATTTGTGTCGGGCGCGCGTCCCTATGACTTATTGTGTTGGGGTAGGTCTGGTCTGAGCAGGCTTCCCCGACCCTCCTGTCAGACTTTGCTGTAAAAACGCTGACTCGGTGGAATGATATGAGTCGTTTTTGCCGCAATAGTTGCAGGCGGTGTCATGGAATCGCGCCTGGCACCTGTCTCCTTCTGATCCTCCGCGTTTTCGATAGAAATCCGGTGGTTTGTTACAAGTGTAACACAGGTAGGTATGGAAAGGCGATGTACATTCTTTCCCGGAATCTTGTTCCTTCCTATTTGAAGATGCGTTCCCCCCTGGCTTCCTGTCAAATGCGTTTCTTCGTCCCAACGATGCTCCTACGTGGTTCTCAGGTGGACAGCTCCTTTGGAATGCCTCGACCGGATATTCTTCAGCCTCTGTGTCGTCTATTTGCTCTTCGGTGATCTCATTTATATGTCTAGGTCGAGCTCGTTTCTCCCGTATCCATTTCTCGACGCGGATTCCCTCTTTCTTAAATGCCGCCAATGTATTTATTGGTGAGGCCAGTAGGAATGCTCCCATTTGCGTGTTAAGATTTTCCTTCAATATTCCGACGAAGTTATCTTCCGGAATCTTGTTCTTCAATTTGAATTGCAGGCTATGCATGGCTGCAATAAAATCATCAAAACTCTCATTGTACCCTTGACGCCGTTCCATAAGTTCTTTAATGGTCACGTAGTCGTTTTCGGACGTCGAGAACGCCTTTGTCATTTCGCTAGTTAAGTCATAGTATCCGAATTCAAAATCATCGGCTCGGTCCTCCATCAACTGCCAGTACCATTTGGCTGCGGTACCACTCAATAAACAGTGAAATTCTTTAAATATCTGATCAACAGTGTACCCGTTCATTTCCGTTAAGCGACTCACTCGGAACAGAAAACTGTCCACTGACATTCCCCTACTGGACCCATCAAACTTAAGGTTCCATTTGTCCAGGCGTGTTGGTCGAGTTCCTGTATAGCTGCTAAGCTGTGTTTCGTTGCCTCCAGCGCTGGGATTGTGCTGGTTTTCAGCGGCTACCTCTCTAGGATTCGATATTGGTTGGTTTGTAGCTGCTGATGTCTCTCTTGGTTGGCCCTGCCGCGCGGCTCCGTGTCTCTGAGGCGTCGAACTGACCTCGGGGTTTCCTCTGGGTATTGGGCTCTCCCTTGGCTGTACTGCGGACAGTTCGGTTACTTGGCGCCGCAGGCTGATGACTTCCTCCTGCATTTCGGCCATTCTCGTTGTCATGGTTGCCTTCATCTCATTATTTGACACAATCAATGCGGAAAGCATTCGCTCTAGTCGGCTGTTGTCATCGCTATGTCTGGGCCTAGCTCCCTGACTATTTGGAAGAATACTGGACCGCCCTTGCGGTAGTCCTAAATCGAGGTGTTCCCCTCCTACAGCTCCTTCGGAATCGTCCATGATGACGCTGCTGCAATCTGCTAAACTCCCTAAGTTGTTTAGTTTGCTATTAAAGCTTATCGACTGGTTGTGTTCGTCAACTGGCGATACGATAGCTCTTGCTGGTGATGCTGTTCTGGTTTGTCTGGATTCTCTAGCCGCCAGTGTTGATGCTCGGAATGTTCTCCCCGGAGGTAGATTAAGTGTAACCCTCTTCTTCTTCTTATCTCCTGCCATATGTTAAAAATATTGTATATATACCCGATCGACACCCCTGCCGTGTAATCGCGGTACTTCTTTATTTGCGTTTGTTTATTTAACTATTTGTAATACGAGATAGTTATACGTGTTTGCGCGTTGTTGGCTTTTGTTAAGTTTTTTTTTTTTTTTTTTCGTTATCGTGTGCTTTAATATTTTTTCTGGGCAGGAAAGCAGAAAGTTTTTATGACGAATAAAAATTTTGTAATTCAAAACGGGGTGCGCTGGTACTCCTGGGTATTGGTATAGGTCAAGAATCGTCCGAAATTAAGCCCCCAAATAAAATTTCAAATAAGCCCTATTCAAGTGAATTCGCTGAATGGATTCAACTGCCCTCCACCGGAGTGATCAGTTCCTTCTGCGCCCACTTGACCTCTTCCTAGGAAAACACAGTACATTGGACTGCTGCTCACCCACAGGAAGGCTCTGTCCGAACCCCCTCCCCCCTGTCGTCGGAAACAGGTAGACTCACTCACATGCAGACGGATGGAGCTTTATTCCAGACAGGCGAAAGGAATTGCCTCCCTGCTCCTCTCTCTGGACTCGAACCTCGCGAGAGACCTGGTTCTGTGCCTAGTACAATGGATAGCGTCGGCCAGAGAGATAAATACTGTCGTCCCGCCCGTTAGTCGTGGTAGCCGTACAGACTCGAACCTCGCGAGAGACCTGGCATAGCCTAGTACAATGGATAGCGTCGGCTGTGCGGATACGGTCATTCCCCCACCCCCTTCAGTACTGGATCGACAAACGATGACGAACCGCTACCCCAACCGATGATGGCGGCTATATTATGGCGATGACTGGATACTATTAAGACCGGTTGGTGGTGCGCCGTTATTCGCTTGCGACCCTGCTCTTCCTGGACTCGAACCTCGCGAGAGACCTGGCTTAGCCTAGTACAATGGATAGCGTCGGCCAGGAAGCGCAGCTAAGTTTGGTTACGTTAAATATTTCAAAAATGGTCTGCATTTTTATAGAGAAGTTATTATGGTATTATTTCTTTCAACGAGTAACTATGATTCAAGTATTGAATTTAATATTTAAAATTTAAAAGGGTCTTCAAAGTCAAATGCCAATTCAAAAACTAGACGTGTCAGATCGGCATGCATTCCGCTTCTGATACTACCTGTCCGTGAAGTTGGTGACTTTAAAAGCGTATGTGCTTTTAAAGTCACCAACAACAACAAATCATATATATCTATATATTAAAAACCAAATTTTACGAAAAGTCTATACAAATTGTTAGCTAATTTTGACACCCAAGTGATCAGCTCTGATGCCTCTAAATTCTTTAAACAGCATTAAAAAGAATGTTTATATGAATACTAAGGTTTTTCTCGTCAACGAAAATAAGTTTTTGGCAATAAGGATGAAAGGAAAGGAAAGGCCTGAGTTGGGCGCCATTTCTGTTACGTCGGTGTTGTCGTGGTGCCTCAGTCCTTGGAGGACATAGGGCTGAGGAAGTGGCCGCCCGGATAGCAGACACGATTTGTGCAGCTGAGCTCGCCGGATTTGGGGTGGGTTCTTTGGACGCCACTATCCTCTCCAAACGTAATCAGAACAATTATTTATATTATATAAATGCTTATGCTTGATCGTGAGAACGATCGGGCTATGTTTTGGCCGTTTTCCCTCCCCAATCGCAAACTTCGTGCGCCTTTGGATCGTCGCGGGCCGTGCAATACGATCCCCTTTTGTACATGTCGTTCGTCAAAAGTTGTGTCATTTTCTTGACCCAGTCTTCCAGTTGTACCAATGCCCCCCTTTTAATGGGTTTCTACCAATGCATTTTTGTTGTTTTAAGTTCACATTACAAGTTTATTATAAAGGTTGTGCAAGCGTGTATTGGACATTTAAGTGTGTCAAAAGGTGTGTTATAGCTATTATGAATTGATTTAAATTGTGTAATTAATATTTAGGTGTATTTAAGAACATATAGTGGATTTTGGGAAGCTAATATTTTGTTCCTATGGTTGATAGTGTATATGTAGGCACGATTATATATATATATAAATATGTCTGACAATATCGGGAAAAATGTCCCGTTGACTTACCCTCTGTTATTCCATCGCTGAGAGCTCTCGTTCCGGAGTTGTGGTTTTTATTTGTTGGAAGGTTAGGCAGAATTAATAATATATATATATATAGATCGTGCGGTGTTTTGGTGTTAGCAATTCACTAATTGTACAAAATTATTCGTATGGGTTTAAAAACAGCACATTAAAAAAAAATGTAAGAAGTGTGTTGGTGTTTAGGGGTTTTAAATTAAACACAAAAAAAACTTAAAGAAAAATAAGTTCATAAGCTAAGCAGCTCAGTGATCGGAGTGACCGCTGGTCATTGGACGATGATGTCGTCTTCACTTTGTTTCACTTGCCGGCGGGTAGCGGGACGGGGGTACACTTATATGCGCACTTGTATATATATACTTGGAGAAATGGAGTCAGTATCTACTGTTCACATATGGATCGAAGCACAGGTGACATAAGGCAAGTTGACACATTTAGATTTTTCATTCATAATTTTTATTGTTTGTTTTCAATGCTGATAGTTTATCGATGTGAGTCGCCCTAACCGGCGTACGTAACAGTTGACACCCTCATGTTAGCATCGTGCAGGCTCTTAAGTACCCAATCTACGTGCCGGATATGGGATTTTTCGTCTTCTGAAAAAACGATAACATCATCAACATAGACATAGCAACATTTGCCGATCTGTTCTCGCAGAATACGGAAAAGGAAGTTTTTTCGCGCGTTCTGCCAGTGTAATCTGGTGGCAGCCAGACTTTAAGTCTAGCGTTGTGAAGTACTTGGCCTTGCCTAAGTTTCCAAGTATCATAGAGATGTTCGGCATGGGGTATCGGTCTGGTATTGTTCTCTCGTTCAGTTTGCGAAAGTCCAACACTAACCGCATTTTTCGGTTGCCCGATTCGTCAGTGGCCTTTTTATCTACCCATATTGGGTTATTGTAGGGGATTTAAACTTCTGGATAATGCCATTTTTTAGCAGATCTTGAATTTCGCCATTGACAAAATCGACAAAATGGATATGGGTAACTCACTAACAGTTCTGATGGTGGCTACCACCGATGTGTTGTAAGGAAGGGCCTCGTTAGGGTTCGCGTAGGCTTTTTTCCTGTCGCCGTGCATTTTCACAATACACATCCGAGAAATCTACGTTAGTAAAATTGACATCGGGGCACGATTGAAATTTAAGATACTCTTGCCTGTTTTAACAGGTCAAGACCAATATCATCAAAGGAGGACAAATCAGGTAAGATGAAGAACGTGGCCTTCAAGTTGAAAATTGATACGAAGCATTTCTTTTTCCCCTAAAAAATTTATGACGTCGTACTCGCAAATGGCGTCGTCGTTAATTTCTTGTGCCGCGCTAAAAGCTGCGGTGGTGTATGTTTCTTCTGCATCGCCTTGATGATGCAAAGGTGTACCTTTCATGGTTCGACTCCACTTCTTGAGCCAATATAAGTGCTGATGGTATGTCCTTCGGCTTTGGCGAGAAGAGGACGTCGGTGAGACTGCGCTTTAATCCAGAGATAAATACGCGGAGGGCATCATCCCGGAATTTTTCGCATAAAACTTTTGCCGCCGAGGCTTCGTACGACATAGTTGCCTTATTAGTGAGGAGGGTGAGCTTCCTCTCAACCTCGTCGTAATACTGTAGAAGCGAGAGATTTTTGCCTGTCTGAGGGTGCCCATCTCCTGCTCTATGACGTGCATTGTTCGCTTGTCACTGTATGTGAAATCGAGTCGATTTATAATCGCATCGAAGTTCAACACGGTGCCAAATGAAGATAGCACGGCATCGGCAGGGCCTCTAATTTTACTCCTAATAATAATAACCGCCTGATAATGGCGTGAACTACCCTCGAAATTCTTAATTATATAATACGCGCCTACTGCCTTTTGCTGCCAGGAGACGTATGTCTCCTGGGTTCCCGCAAATTCGGGCAGGCACTTGACAGCGTCCAGCGGCTCATTACAAATGAAATCGTTATTTATCCCTATAGGTGTATAGGCTTTAATCTGAGGGGCTACTGTTTGGGCGGCTGGCCAGTTGCTGAATAGTCTGACGTAATTCATTTTCCCTACGCTGGCTGTCTGCGGCCGCTTCTTGTAGGGCATGGTTAACAGCAGCCTGTACGACCGCCTTTATTTGGTCTGGGTTAAATGCCATATTTATGGCTGCGGATGTGCTAGCGTTTACACTTTTCGGTGTAGAAGTTCTGGCCGGCCCTTCGGTCTCGGATTCAGAGTCGCTGTCGAACTGTTTGTTACTCCTATATTGCTGGAACGGATTGCTCAAATGGAGCCCAAGATTGTTGCGAAGCTAACACAAAGAATTTAGGTGCAAGCTAAAAGACAACGACATATAAATGGTGAATTAAATGCACATAATTTAAATAAGGCAGTTACAGTCGCCAAAAAAAAAAATCAATAAATGCACAATTAATTTATTTTCCCACGGCGCCTTTGCACCTAGGCTGGGATATTTAATATGTCTGGTTGTTATATTGGCAATAATGTTTGGCACCAAGATATTTATTTAAAAAATTGTAAAAATGCAAACAACACACAACGATAAACATTTGTAATATCACATGTGATAATACCAATTAAATTGTCAAACAAGTACTGAGTATGTTAATTAATAAAAATGTTCACACGAAACTTTAATATGAAGCTGCAGAAAATATTCTGGCAGTGTATTTAAATATTTAACAAATTCAGATGCCGGGAAAATATAAGTATGAAGGGGCTCACTTACATGGTTTCCCAATTTTATATCAATGGGTAATTTATGGTCGGCCAATTAGTCTATTTAAGGATAAATGTAATTCCCAAGTGTCCCTCGCCGCTGCCCGTAGGAAGGGTGAGGAGACGTCAGCGCCGATGGTCGTCTGGACTTCTTGGTAAGCGGGGTGCGGAGAGTCTCTTCTCCGGTTGATGAGCTGACCGTCCTTGTTTGTGGGGTCATCGAAGTTCCTGACGCTTTCAGTTTATGTTGGGAGCACTTCTCTCCGTTGTTAACAGCCCTTGAGGTACGATAACCCAAATTAATAATCGTACGGCGGAGCCGGAGTTTCAGTTACGAGCGATGTGTTCTTTATTAAATGTAAAACAGAACTGAAACTTAAAGCTAACATAAATGAACTTCATAGCGGCCACTCCAATGGGCTATGCACGAGCATCCGGCCAGACGCTGTGTCAGCAGTGAATTTGTAGTGTGTTGTATTATCCATGGTGATGATCTTTCCAGCTGTTGATAGGGCTTCCAGGTGTAGTTTCTCCAGTGATAATGCTTTGATCGTTTGATTTTTTGTTTTCTTAACAACTGGTGGAAGTACGAAGGTGAAATGACCATGTCCCACCAATTCTTTATACGGTACAATTCTTGTAGCGTACTATGAAGGAGCCATTCAAATGTGTGTCGTCGTGGGTTGATTTAAGGGTGGCGTGTTTTTCCGTTGAAAATGAAAGTAAACCCTTTTTCTGCTTGAAATATTTTCATTTCATATCCTGTTTCTTTTGCGTTCTTGACGATGTCCGATCGGCATATGTTGTTTTTAGTTTCCAAGTCCGTGTGGATCTTTTGACAGAAGAACTCCTGCTCCACCTTAAGACAGCTTTCGCGAAATTGATGTAAAGTGTTGTTGACGTGTGCCAAAAATTCAGGGGAAATGATGAAGTGTGAGTTGTTTACTGGAAAGGTGGGTGAACTTATACATTTTTGTATCGAAAATTGGTATCTTAACGCTAAACAATAATTTGGTGTTGAAAGTATAACATGATGGTGTAAGAATATTATAGATGTGTTCATCTAATTGTAAGTTAATGTTCGGAATGCTTAACATATTTCTTATAGTATTTATTTGTTGTTTGTTGAACAAGATTTTTGAGATTAAGCCCAATTTGTTGCATGGTAAACATCATAGCTTCCATTGTGCTTTGCGGCTGTCCTGGGGCTTTCTGAACGTTTTCTAGATTAGCCTGGAGGGGGTTTTCCATACCTGTTCGGAGGGCATCGGCGTAGGAGAAGCCCCTCTGGATATTCAGCGGACCAAATGAGGATCTTGCGGCCTTGGCAAAAAATACTTCCGGCGTCGTTTGTGAGCTAGTGTCCACGTTTCGTGTATTCTGATGGCGCGTTGCTGTCACTCGCCGCATGCGACTCCTCAACTCTTTGTAGACCACTCAGGCCCCTGTAGTTTGCGGTATGGTTTCCTCCGCAGTTCCCACATTTCTTCTTGTGGGGGTCTTCCTTGTTAGCAGGGCAGTTTGCGGAATTGTGGAAGACTGATCGAAGTGTGCAGTATGTCCTGGTGTGTCCATACTACTGGCAGTTTGTGCATTGCACTGGGCCGTTTCTTTTAGGTGGCTCTTCTACCATAATTCTTCGGTGCAATAGGAATTGCAGGTTGTAAATGGGGTGCACTTCATTTTTCTTCAGGGCTCTGCCTTGGTTTCGACCCTAAAGAGTGGTTGCGGTTTTCCGTTTTTGTTTATGATGTTGATGACGTTCTTTGCAGAAAATCTCCTTTCCTTTAAGGACATCTATAATTTCGTTTTGAGTTACTTCGGGCTCGATTCCTTTTAGTACCACTTGCAGGCCCTTGCTGCTTTTTAATTGGTACGTGTAATAATATTTTATGGATTCGTCCAGGTATTTGGACACAGCTCTTCAGATTTCGTTTGAACTTTTCTCCCTAATGTAGATTGGTGGGGGCTTTGATTTATTTTGGGTCTCTTGACCCAATTCCAGTTGATCACCCGCTAAAAGGGCAAATCTGCTGATGTTAGATCTCCCGGGTTGATCATTGTCTCCTTGGACACGTTTTATATTTGGCCTCTTCGTGGGGTCCGGTAGACCCTGGTTGCAGCTAGTGGTCTTAGCCTTAGCTTGTACAATTTATAAAAACAATTGGTGCACATTATAACAACAATAATTATTAACATTATGTTTACAAATTCCAAATCGACAGTATTTGGTTCAACTTTATTTATTACGTTAGCAGTGGAGTCCACTGACTTAACGTCTACTAATCCCATTTTGGATATATATGTATTCAAATTATAATTGTCTGTTAAGTTTTCCGGAAATTTACTTATTGAATTACTATTCATTAATTTACATATATCCTGCCTATCGGTTCGTATAGCTTTACGGGCTATACTTCTAATCGAGCGGAAATGGTTCCGCACGGTTTTACCAACATTTTTGTTTTACATTCAACATATATTTAACATTTAGTATCTATCGATGATCCGCATCCTCTGTGTCAGCTGGTCGTCGCCGGCTGGCTTCACTGACACTCCTTCGAAGGCGAAAGTGGCGGGTTGCCCCTCTCGCTATTGTTCAAGTATAAGTCAAGCTATTGTTATAAGTAAAGTAACAATATGTAAAACGGGCAGAGAGAGTTATGCATGCAAATTAAGTTTCTCACTAGTGATTAGTTAAAAAAAAATTATTTTTATTTTTATTAAACACTTATTCACTATTACAATAGGTCGAACTTATTTCACTGCTCTTTTACTTGAACTGCAATTTATCGACTGCTCCGACTTGATCTCAAAAACTGACTGACTGCCCAAGGGTCGATTATCTGATAAGAAAACCTCGGTTTAAGAGAATCTAGGATCTCATCTAGGAATTCTTTAAGAGATTGACATGAAGCGGACTCAAGAGAGTCGGAAAATATTGGAAGACGAAATCTTTGGCTTGATTGTGAAATTCGATTAACAGATTACTCTGCAATTTTTGGGTCTCGCTGGGTGGCGACCGGATGCTAATGTTTACATTTGGAAGACCCGGCTTAGTTTACAGTAGAAGGACTGCGTCGCAAATGGAATTCAATAATGAACTTCTACTGAAGTGGGGAACTTAATAATGAACTTCTACTTAAGTGGGGAAGCTATTTGGGATTTGTTTGGGAAGGCTGAATAAGTGGTTCCCAACTAAGAATTGTTTAAAAAGAAATTTGTTTACAGCTTGGGTAAGGCTGCTGGGATCTTGAGCTGGATAACTTGCACACATGTGTAACTTACAAATTCTGGTTGTATTATCGTTACCTATTTCCCCTGAGCCTGTTTAGGCAATGGTTAATAAGTACACGTTTGGTTAGATTTATATATCATTTATTGTCCTATACCTGTTAAGGCACGGATAAGATATAAATAGCTTGGTTTTACAGTATTTATTATAATGTGTTTAGTAACACAGCTAAGGCTGCGGAGTATAAATTTAGACTGACTTAAAGGTCCGATCCGGCCACGGCTTGAAGTCTTCGGACCGCTGCAGCGCTGCCGCCAAGATGCTTGGTCAGCACTTGGTATCCGGCGCGTGTAGATCATGCGCTGCCCGAGTGTTCCCGGCACTGTTGGTAGGTGCCGAGTCAGCGATCTGTTTGACGACGGACTCCAGGCAATTGCCCTCAGGGTGTTTGGTCACCATCTTCGTTGCTGCGCGTGTTGGCCACCGGATATGGCTTGCAACTTAGCAAATTCCCTTTTTGGGAATTGGATGTGTTAACTTATATAAGCGGTCGGCATGGGTACCATGCTGACTCGGCTCTAAGCGGTCAATGTTCTGACTGCGTATCATATTACAGTTGCACTTGAAATGTGTGTGGGCACTTGGCACGCTGTCGCTGAGTGACAAAGGCAATGCCCAACAAAATATTGTGACCCAGACTAACAAAGTCTTGCCGCTCAGTATTTATGTTATATATTAAGTACGCAAATGTGCATACACTACAGGATGTAGAAGGTTGCCGGTTGAGCCGTGGCATCCACTGTAGAAATATGTTGATTAGGTTGAGAGGGTAACTGCCCTCTTTTCACCCGCTTTCCTTGAGACTCAGACGGGGTATAGAATTAAGATATCGATAACGGCGATTGCCGCAGTTTCCTTCAGCGAGATTTTTCTCTTTATTCATTGGGAATACAAAGTGAACTAAACTTAAGTTGACAAAAAGTAAAACGTATGGCCGGATGCTCGTGGCATCTTCGCTGGCCAAGCACAAAATTGCTAAAGTCATACGATCGCTGGCCATGGCCCGTAGCGGTGCACTTTGCTGGCTCAGCTCTTGGACACCATAATGGTGGTACAATATTAGGGTGGTCATACGTGAGAAATATGGGTATAATATATAATGATTATTTATTTTGTTTGTACCAAGCTAATAATAATATTATATAAAAATTTAAAATGACATATACAAATATAAAATGGAATTATAAAATGTAAAATTGCCCTGCCTAGCTTATGCTAAGAAAGTTGCCAAGTATGTGGAGGAGCAATCGGAGACCGCTAGGATCCCATCATCACATTCCGCTACTGTGTTGTCCTCCAGTTGCAGTATGGTGTGGTAGTGCGCGACCGGGAACAGCAAGATCTTCTTACAAATAAGCTTAACCTTAGTATACTGTACTACAATATGAATGACAACGTTAGATTGGAACATTTTAATTTTAGAAACAGTTAGTCTCATAACTATGGGGACCTCAGTAAGCTGCTCGTCAAAGATAGCCTTTAGGTCGTTAAGATCGAACATAGTAGGAATGATAATGTTATTTTTAGAGAGGGTAATAGTGAGCAATTACAATTTTGGATTTCGGAGACTAGCATCCTATTTATGGTGAGGAGTGTTTCGAACAAATGACCTGAATCAACAAGCCCGTCCCTTTTCTCCTTGAGGATCCCATTGACTGTGTCTGTGAGTAAGTTAATGTGTTTTTGTGTTCCCACAATCCCACATGAGGAAGCTGCTGGAAGTTGACATCGAACATGCTCAGAATATTTTGGATGAGCTCAAAATACACCACAGGATGGCCAGAAGCCTTGATTTTTTGGGCTCAGTCCTCAGATCTTGGTAGAATTAATACCAATCAGGCATCGCATATTGAGGCTAACAATAGACTCGAGAGGGTCGTTGCCGGGCTTAAACAATGTTTCAGATTGCAACATAATTGCATCCAAATGTGTGGGTTCAAGTGGTCGCCCAGTCAGCGTACCATTTTTAGGGTGGCTCTGGTAGGTTTGGCCGGAGGCTCGTTGCCTATCGACTGGTCGGTAACTCCTCCCCTCCTGGATTGAAGTGAAACTCGGTTCTGGAATGGTAGCGAATACAGTCTTCTTTTTTGTGTTGATCAAAAGGATTGATGCCAAGACTCCAACTAATAATAATAGATATTCAGCTCCGAGATTAGTGGTCGTAAGCTTTTTCCAGTAAATGATTGAATTGGAAGCATTGATGGATCGTAGATTGAGGTTGTGTAGATTAATATCTTTAATGTGATCGGTGATGTTTTGAATAACCGGAATTGTGGCTTCTATCTTTTCCTCGAATTGTAACAATTATTTGTCGTAGGGAATTTGGTTGATATAAACTTCGCAGTTTTTGAACGTGATTAGAGCATATCCCTTTACAGAAATATTTGTCGTACAATTAGATTCAATGGTAGAGTTAATTGTGTTTAAAATGAAGATGTGTGCCGGTTCTATTTCTGTAATTACTTCTTGGATTCCAACATCTTTGACTTTACAATTTGCAGTATTCAACGTGAATATATTATCAAGACATTTGGTTTGAAGGTTGTTTTTGGTTGAAATCGAGTTTTCGCAGATAAAATACTTATACACCTTATTACAATTGTTCGTGAAATAATATACGTCTTTCGCATTATGGTATGCCATATAGTTGGGCAGGATTAAAAATTTGGATCCATTTATAGGTAAAGGAATAATGTGTGTAAATTGGTAAATATTTTGTTTAAGTGTAGGTATTTTAATTCTAAAATTGATCTTAATTTCGACCATAAAACTAACTTATTCTAACATCTCAAGGATGTGTCCGTCTGACCTATTTCGCAATTGTGGGTCATTTATCTCTTGCCTGATTACAGTTAATTCTTGTTCGGATACAATAAAATTTGGTACAATGTTTAATTTGGCTAATAACAAGCTTTCCTCTGTATTACTTAAGTAATTCGACAGTGCGTCTACATTCATATTAATTCGGGATATATATTGTAGTGTGTGTAGGAGGTGGTGTTAACAGTTAACGGTTTTGAAGATAGTATTTTTATAGTTGTTCAAGAAGTAGTTAATTATTTGTTGTTCTTTATTAATATGATCCGTAATATTGTCAAATCTTGCCTTAATGTCGTTATTAAATACCTCCTGTTTGTTTGCGTTTGCTGTTAGCTCTTTGTGATTTTCTGTAATCGTCTTTAAATTATCATCGATTCTACGTCCGTCAGCGTCGTCTAAATTTGCTGTAACTATCTTAACAACTTTACCTAGTCCATTGATAAGTCCACGTCTTTGTCTGTTTTTGGGTAATAACATTTATACTCTGACTTTTAGTTGCTGAAGTTTAGCTGATAGGCTTTCAATTGCGGCCTTTGACTCTGAGTTTCTTTTTAGCTGCGGCAATCGATGTACTGGGTATGTCATCGCTTGCCGTGATAGCCGGGAATCTTTGGTTACGATAATTATTGTCCTAGTTCGATCGGTTATAGGTAGATTTGTTATTTCGGTTGTAACGATTATAGTCCCTGTTTTGCTTTTGATACTGATTATTGTCCCTATTTTGGTATTGGTATTGATTTGACCGGAAACGATCGTTTTGCCTAATCGACTGTCTGTTTTGCGACCAGTTTGTCGCATTCTCCGCATAGTACAAACTCCTCTCTTTTACTGCCATGTCGTATGCTTCCTCTAACCAAAGACAATATAATTTAATTAATTAATTTAATTAAGGAGTCTTTGCACTAACCCTAGTAACACACACTAACACTAGTATCAATTACTTCTTTTGATTCTGGTTCTTCACCAGTTTCAAATATTACAGAAGTATTAAGTTTATTGGGTATTGATATCTCTAGCTTGAACTTATCTGTAATAGTTATTAAATTAGATCTTAGTCTGATCAAAAGCTTTGATACTTGAGACCAATGATATTGATTAAGCTTATCTCTATGTTCATATATTAGTATTCGTGCTTCATTAAAGCATTTAACTAATATCTCCACGTGTTTCCTAACTGTAGTTTTCTGTATAGGCCTATTTTGGATTAGTGATTTATCTGCTTTAATATTTGTTAATTCTGTAGATAATTCATTCCATTCCATTATTTAATGGAAAAAATTGAACAAGTTGGACTGTTATTTTTGTTAACCTCTCTTAAACAATAAAATGGCTAACTGGCCCAAATAAAAAATAAATTAAGTGGTTCGGCTCGTGTGACACATACGATCCGAAGTCACTGCCGACAATGCAATGCCATTTTGGTTTAAATTTCGTGTCGAATTCTGTTTTAATATATTTGGCAATATCTTCTTCAATGTTCTATTTTTGAAGGGCCCGTGTTGCGCAGTCAATGGCGCTTTTCTGCATCTCCTCACTCATGTCGGTACTCCTAATATCGGCCTCGCTATTAGACATTTTGCTAATTGTTTTCTGTTAAATGTGCCTGATTTTTAGTACATTTATTTGCCCTAATATTGGATGTACGTCTATTTCCGAGAACACTTTACAGTTTCGTACGGTAGACAATACTATCGCTTTTTGCGTATTGCTGCAATGAAAAAGTGGTGAAAAGTCTAGGTTAAATCTATTCATATACTCATATTCAAAGTCTGCAATTAGTAGAGGCTCTGCTCTGTTTCTGATTATGTCTAATACCCTATTCTCAAAATCTGGGTCTTTAGCAATAGTGAGCCTGATGCACTCAGTAGTATTCATATTTAGTTTTTAGATTGTGCTATTTTTATTTTATTTTATTTTTGAAGTGCATAAGATAAGGTCATTTTAAATAGATTTAAGTTTTATCTTCAATATATCACTATATGGATATACATATTTGTATTTAGAGTTTTTTTTTTTTTTTTTTTTTTTTGGTTAATGCTAATAATGATCGCAATTATAATGGGAACGTTTTAAATTTTGTCCAAGTCATTTGCTTGACTTTGGAATCTTTTGTGTAGGCACTTATTGTGCACTTTATATATCTTTAAAAACGCATTTGCTACCATTATAACTGTTATTATTATTAGCATTATCGTGATCATTTCTGTGTCTAGTTTCTCAGATTCGATCTTATTCACAACGTTTGCCGTTGAGTCGACAACTTTCGTGTCTACTAAACCCATTTTGGGTGTTTCTTCCAATATTTTATAATTTATGTCAATTATATGTGGTATTTTTCTCGATTTATTATTAATATGCCATGTATATTGGCTCATGAAGAAGTAAAATGATTAAATTGTTTTTTTTTTTTTACATGTTCTACCTAATTTTTCGTATGGCTTTAGGGGCCATACTGCTAATTGGGCAACTTTGATGTCGCTCAATTTTACAATTAAAAAAAATATGCCACGCAGTGCAAAATATTTCTCCTTGGGCTCCAATCAGGGATGTCCTCTGCGTCAGCTGGTCGTCGCCGGCTTGGCTTTGCTGACGCTCCTTCGAAGGCATAAGGGGCGGCCTGCCCCTCGCTCTTGTTTATTCAGCTGCTGTTGTCCTGGGCCTATGGGCTCAGGCGGTGCCGGTGCTGGTCATCGCACAGGCTTCAAGCAGGTTGATTCGCAATATGGGCTCTCCAGTGGTCCCGGGCAGTCCTTGGGGCACTCCTTTTTCAGTTTCGGGATCTCAACTCTTTCTGGTGGAGGCAGTGTTGTATTATTTTTTTGCAAGATTTGGGATCGCAGAGTAGGTGGATGTGGGTGTGTCTGTGGTTTTATTTTTTTTTCTCGCTTAGTAAGCTTTTTATGTATTCCACCTCGGCATGTATTTTTACCGAGTTGGTCCACTCTAAGTTACTTCCGCTATTTAGTAGCTTCAGTAATTCGGCCTTTCTGGCCTTTAATTTTTGTACCACTCCACTTCGTTTACCACACATCGCACTCTACTCACTGCGGTTGCTTGTCGTTCCATTTGTCCTCCGTTGATTTCCAGTTGGGGAATTTTCAGATTTTTAATTTTTAAGATTCCCTGTTGGCCGCAGTAAATAGTTTGTTGTCGAATTCTTTTTAAGTCCATCGATGTTGGTGTTGGCTTATTGCAAATTATATTGTTGCCAATTTGCTTTGTCACTTCGTCACCTTTGATTGCACGATTGTCACGGTCGCCATGTATTAAAAGATATCCTTGCCATTCAGTGATCACAATCTTTCAGGTTAGCCGTCATCATATCCCGCAATAAGTACTCAGTTTTGATTCTTGTTGAGTTCAACTTTTATTTAATTCAAATTTATTATTTGCTGGAGCAGCTGTAGTTGCCGCTCACAGCTCTCAGGAGTTTCTTATTCTATCACTAGCACTCTTTATGTGCGGGCCAAGGCATAGCGATCGGTTTGTATTCGGCCACTTGAATTAATGACCGAGACTTTGAAATATGTAAACACTGCAACAAAATGTTACAGTGTGTGTACCCTTTAAGTACTCTTGGTACAGTGGGTATTCGATATATGTGCATACGACAGCAGGCTTAAAGGCTCGGACTATGCCGCTCAGATTTCCTCTAAGTCCCGCAAGGAATGTTATCAAGCAAGTTTGGGACACATTTCTTTTGCTTGCTTTCCCATGTTGTATTTGTCACGGATGTATATTTTTCACGATTTAAAACTTGGCATTTCTGGTTTTGTACTTTAGTTCACAAGAATACTTCACCTTAGTCTGTGTGTGTGTTTTTCTTACAGTGTAATTATCATGTTACGATCCATCCTAGTTCGTTGCTCGGCTCCGCCAGTGATAGTATCTGCCAGGTCAGTGGTGGTCCAAGGGGATTCCAGTTATGCGTTGATGAGTCCTCAGAATTGGTATTTTGGATTTCAATATTTATAATTGTTGAAAAATAATACGATTTGAATAGAGTAAGAATGTCTTCGTCGATTGAAGTGAATTTCTAGACGACTGACTTCATATATTTTTCAGCGGTGGCCGAGAAGCCGCCGCTGCCGAAAATGTACATAAAATCTTATATACTATACATAAGGGCTTATACAAGTTAAACTTCCCACTCCCATTAATAATTTTTTTTTAATTTTAGATTTGATTTTGTTTGCATTCTTTTTGCTTTTGTTGTAGCTTTTTTGCCTTTGTTTTAGCTTTTTAGCTTTTGTTTAAAAAGATTTCTTTTAGGTATGTTTTACTTTTGTGATTTCTTATTTTGTTTGTGGTTTGTAATTAAAAGTTAGCTTACAGTAAAATAAAATACATCCTGAACCGGTCAGTTTTTTGCTCCTTGCTACTGGGGTACCTTTTCCTGACACTCCCGTCCAGTTGTCCACGGCGATCGCCTGCAGTCTGATGTAGGTGAGTCCTTTTCTTGGCGGGTCGTCCAGCAGAGTTGCCTTTCCTTTGGTGCGCCTTTTTTCCGGTGTTACCAGGGCAGCCTATGGGATGCTCTTACGAGTGTTACTTTGATTCGATACCAAGGATATTTCCGCGGACAGGACCCTTAAACGTTGGGCGCCAGTTAAACACGATGGTTATTATTATTAAAAAAATAATATTATTTAGGACACTTGGTCCGTATTTATTTTGTAGTATGCACATATGTATATGTATCGAGCACACACTGTAACACTTTGTCGCAGTCGTTTGGGCACTTCTTCTTTAGCTTTGGGATCGCTTGTTTCTCTGGCGGAGGTAATTTTTCATAAGTTTTAGCAAGGTGGATGTGTGGGTGGCTGTGGTTTGACTTTTTCTTTCAATTAGTAGATTTTTTATATACTCGACTTCGGTGTGTATTTTTACAGAGCTGTTCCAGTTCAGTTTACTTCCGCTATTTAGTAGCTTCAGTAATTCAGCCCTTCTGGCTTTAAGTCTCTTAACCACACCACTGCGTTTAGCACACATCACACTCTACTCACTGCGGTTGTTGTTTTTATTTTTTCATCGGCTTCTGTAGTCCGTCCTCCGTTGACTTTCACTTTAATTCTTTGTGCGTTTTTGCTGGTGTCTTATGCTTGCGGTTATGCTTATGTTGGGTTGCGGTCCTTCGATGTCATCTTCCTTGTTTTCCCTCGATGTCATCATAGAATCGCTGTCACGGTCGCCATGTATTGGTTTAAATCCTCCGATCCTTGGATTCGATTCATTTATAATTTTTATTCAATTCATTATTTAGAGCAGAGCAGCCGTTGTTGCCGTTCTGAGCTCAAAGGAGTTTCTCCGTTTCACAAATGTACGGTTATGTATTCTTAAGTAATAGCTATGCTCACTTAGGCTGGAGCGCGGAGGTATATGCACATACATGAGGTCCGCTCGTGTTACATTTATGCTGACACTTGACCTTTCTGTGTGCGGTCCAAGGCATAGCGATCGGTATGTGTTTCGCCCACTTAGGTTTATGACCGAGACCTTGAATTACGTAAACACTGCGACAAAGTTGATTTTGTTGATTGAAGTTCTATTGAAGTTGTTCCTTGAGATTTTATTACACCTTGGCCTATGCCTTGGATGTTTATAATATTTTCGTATTGAATTTTGAAATTATCCGAATTTATTTTTAAAAGTGAGATATCTGCACCAGTATCTGTTAGGAATGTGAGTTTATTTTCAGTAGAATGATTGTAAAAAGTGACAAATATATTAAGACTGTAATTGATGGAATGAACTTTTGCATTTACTGGTTGTCTCCTAAAGGGTTCTGAGAGTTTTCCGAAGCGTGTTGCGCTACTCTCACATAGTTATTGTTATTTCCTTGGTTGGAGTTGCCTCGGCCTCTTCCTTGATTTTGTCCTTGACTTCCTCCTCGGTTGTTGTAACCGCCTCGGTTGTAATTGTTGTTACCGCCTCGGTAGTAACCCCTACCGCGTTAATTATTTTTAAAATTGTTACCGCGATAGTTATTTCCTTTGTGTGTGTACAGTATGGAGTTTGCATTGCCAGTCATTTCAGTACTGCATTGTATGTACTTAGTGACGGCTTCATTCATATTTGTGAAATTACTTGCCTCTAAAATTGTTGTATTATTTTGCTGTTGTCGTCATCTACAGACGAACAGGGTGGGGAACAAGTCTCTCAAAAGGACTTGCTCCTCTCCCGCGGCTCCTGTTCATCCTCGTCCTCGGGAGCCTCGTGCTCCAGATAGGAGCGGCCCCTCCAGACGAATCTCCAGCCTGGCACCCGGTTGTTTGGAGACAGGCTTCGCCTTCTCACCGGTCTCTCTCGTGTAAAGCTGTTGGCCATTACCTCCTGTCCTATCATTTGGTCGACGACGACCAGGGTCCGCTGCAGCGGGGTGGGCGTGGAAATTGGGAGCCCCTCCCAGAGTAACTGATCATGGTTGGCGGTCCGCCGCTCGTTCTCCTCTACTACCATTAGGTAGAATTGAGCAAGGGCCGCGTCTCCGAAAGCCTCTTCCAATGTCGCTAGCGAGAACATGTTGACAGGTTGTTGGTTGCTGATATTGTGCCGGCCCGAGATACGGCTTGGTTCGTCGAGACCTGGGGTGGTTGAGTTTTTCAAGCAGCGAACAAGTCTTTAGCATGGTGAATTCCAATACTCTTTCCGACCCCATTTCCCAACTCATATAATGAATTTCCCTTTCGTTGGAGTACAACACAGCGAATCCTGTTAGGTCCTAATTTTGCGTTGTATCCTTCGGCCCGGTTACTTTGCTTATAGTTCTTCCGGTATACAACCTGACCTACAGCAAATTCGACCGGTCGGCAGCGGGTGTTGTATGTCCTTTCCGCCTTTTCGTGGGCTCGGGTTAGTCCTTGTTTCACTTTCTCTCGAATTAGCTCCATTTTATCGGGTAGATCTACTTGTTTTTCCTCCATTTCTAAACCCCCGAGCCGCCGTCGCGAAAATATGTGATACGAACTGTTTTCCATTGTCAGAGTGTATGTACTCCGGTACTCCGAACTGATGAAAAATATTCTTTTCAAGAAAGTCAACGACCCCCGCGGCGGTAGCCTTTCGCATAGGTTGCAACCAAACGAATTTGGTGACTTTGACCTGGGGTATGGCCCCATAAAATCGATAAATATTCTTTGCAGTGGTTGTTCAGTAATACGTTGTTGGCCCATTGGAGGTCTGGTGGTTTTGTTGGAGGTTTTGCTGACTTTGCAAATTTCACAGTCCCTTACTACTTGTTGTACCTCGGTCGTCATGGATGGCCAATAATAACATTGGCGCAGCCTTGCGAGTGTCTTGTGAAATCCTCCGTGTCCAGCGGTGATGGCATGATGTGATCTCCACACTAGGTCTGCGCGAAGTTCCGCCGGAACCCAAAGTTTCCAAGCCCGGTCATTGTTTATCACATCATGAGTACTGAACCCCAAGCGTTTGTATACCACGCCCTCCGATATCTGAGTGTCTGGTATTTTCCCCGCATTCTCCTCGATCCGTTCTATCAATCTTTTGTACTCCGGAGATTGAAACGCGGGTGACTTGAGGTCTAGCTGTAATTCCATGGCCTCGGCTGCCGGTGTCTGAACTTCGTCCATGTGCACCCGTGAGAGTGCGTCGGGTACTACATTTAAAGCTCCCTTACGATGCTCTATGGTAAAATCAAATGCCTGTAATTTTAGACTCCATCGCGCTAGTCTCCCGGATAAATCCTTTTGGCCCATTAGCCATTTTAGGCTAGCGTGATCGGTAACTACTTTAAACGGCATCCCTTCTACATACGCCCGAAATTTGCTGATACTTATTATCGCCGCATTACATTCCAATTCGGTGATACTATAATTTCGCTGCGCTTTATTTAGCTTAGCCGACACATACGCAATTGGATGCTCGCCTCCGTCATCGTCAGTTTGAAATAAGACTCCCCCCACACCCGTTGTAGAGGCGTCGCATTGTATAGTGAACGGTTTCTTGAAATCTGGTGTGAGGAGCACGGGCGCTGACACCATGTTCACTTTCAATGCCTCGAACGCTTGTATCCCCTCTTCACTCAACTCAAACTTCTTGAGTCGGTCTTTTGTTAAACACTCGTGTAGAGGAGCTGCAATTTGTGCATAATTTTGAATAAAGCGCCGATACCACCCAGTCATCCCAAAAATCTTTGCAGTTGTTTGGCGGAGATAGGTAGTGGAAAATCCTGGATAGCTTTGATCTTTGACTGGTCTGTTTTTATGCATCCCCCACCTACGACATATCCCAAGTATTTAGCCTGTTTGTAGCAGAATTTACTTTTCTCTACGTTGATGGTCAGTTTTGCCCGTTTTAGACAATCACTGACCTGTCGCAACATTTCCAAATGTTCTTCAAACGACGGAGAACATACCAACAGATCATCCAAATATACAAATACATTGTCACGCAGTGCGGCTGGAATTACTTTGTCCATCAGTCGGCACATTCTTTGCGCGGCGTTGCATAAGCCGAATGGCATGACTGAAAAATTATATAAGGGTCTGCCGGGTACAGTAAATGCGGTTTTTTCTCTACTTTTGGCTTCCAGTGGGATCTGCCAGAAAGCGTCTTATAAATCAATTGCCGAAATATAATAAGTTTCCTGCAGTCGACTTAATAGTCCCTCAATATGTGGCAAAGGAAATGCGTCTTTAATCGTCCGTGAGTTTACCTTGCGCGCATCCAAACAAAGGCGGTTCTTTGTGCCCTTCTGCACCAAGGTCACTGGAGAACTCCAGCTACTGTTACTTTCTTCAATCACCCCTAATCCAATCATTCTGTCTAGTTCTGCAAACACCAGTTGTTGCTTGGCTGGTGGGATCGGACAGTGACGCTGTTTAATGGGTAGATTTTCTTGTGTTACTTCGATGACATGTTCTTCTAAATCGGTTTTCCTCAAGCCCATGTCTACACAAGATGGAAATGTACTAACTAAATTCTGTAATATTGCCTTTTGCTCCGTTGTCAGTTCATGCGGAGTATACGCTGTCTCCGCTCGTGTCGAAGCTTCCTCGTCTCCCGTTGCTCCTACCTCTAGTTCTGCAACTTTCGCTAAGCGTTGCCCAGGCAACGGCAACTGAAATTCATCCCAGAATTCAATTCCAAAATAAAATTGCTGCTGTAAGGCTGGCACTATTAAAAACTCTAGCTCTTTTGTTTCCCCTTCCCATTCTACAGGCAAGTGAATCATGCCGGTAACTTGAGTCTTTCCCCCGTTAGCTGTTTGTACGTCTTGTCTTTTCAATCTGCGCACCTTATGCTGTCGCCCTTGTAGAAATCTTTCCGCCCCTCTTCCGATGTAATTTGCACTAGCGCCAGTGTCAAGTAGTGCTATTATTTCTTCCCCGTCTACTTTAGTCTTGGCGAACAGGCGGTTATCATCTTTTAGGCTGATCACTGAAGCGATAATCTTTTTCCTGGTTTTCCTTTCAGCTTCCTGATATTGGTGTAAATATTGAAGTTTTTTGCCTTTCCTGGTTTCGGTTAGCTCTACGTCATTGAATATTCGTTCACGCGCCGCCTCGTATTCTTGTTTTCGCTGATGATACGATTTGTATGGCGAAATTTGTGTCGGGCGCGAGTTACAAATAGTGCAATCGTTATCTGAGAAGATCCAGGGCCCAAGAGTGTATTGTATATATGTATAGGTATTTGTATGGAGGAATAATTCAATAAAGTTGTTCTTCGTTTGAAGTTCAGAATCAGAGTGTTTATTAAAAGAATGAGTTGGCTTCGCTAAGGCTCGGCCCAATCCTAAGAAATGCTTGTGTAAGCATTTCTGTACAAAGGTTTTAGATGTCTGTGTGTGTCGATGAGTGCATTGTTCCAGATAATATCCAGCTAAGTCAGGCCGGATGTGCCGACTAGCTGGATTTCATTGTGACGGTGTAGTGGGGAGCACTGCCGATAGCTCTGCCGGTAACTCCTCCCCCCCCAGATTGGAGCGACGGCCATAAGGAAGGGATGGTCGCCGTGACAACAGGAGAAACTTCTTGGAGTTGAGTCCATATGATGGTCCTGGTTTTTCCTTTCCACCAAGTGATGATCAGGGCCAGTGTTAATAATCCGGTAATGCTGTATATGACGACTGTGTGTTGTTGGGTGATTTGTTTCGTTGATATTATTCTGTTTCCCAGATCTATGTCTTGTAGGTGTAATTTGTTTAGTGTTATCTTTTGGGTTCCACGGTTTATTAAAATCACCTTGGGAGGTGGGAGAAAGATTTCTAAGTGTTCTGTGGCAATTGTCTCCGTGCTATCGTATGTTATATCATTGAGAGTAACTGTGCAGTTACTGTGTGTTATGATTGCCGAGCCATGTAGGGCGGTGTTTAGCCCGCAAGTGGTGTTTACTTTGATGTCCTTTCCATTGAATACAAATATGTAGCCTTCCTCTGGTTCGAATATGTCCGTAGTTTCGTCGAATTCCTGTACGTCACAGGTTTCTGGACTTATTTTATTCAGTAAATTGTTTAGGCATTTTTGTGTTACTGAATGTAGGATTGTATCTTTCGGTTTTTTGCAGAACATTGTTTTGTTAATCGTTATGCATTTAGAGTTAAATTCTTTTGTAGACTCTTTATTATGAGCCACGAAATTTGGTGCCTTTATGAATTTATTGCCTTTTATGGGTAGCGGAACTATTCTGTAGAATAGTATTGGTATTGATTCTTTTCATAAATGGTTAGCTTAAGATTAAATACAATGCGCTTATTTCGTACAATGGTTTCTAGTCTAACAATCGAGAGAATATCCTCTTCTAAGGATAAATTTATTTGTTGTGTTGATTATATATTTCTTATTTTCTCTATTTCTTGTTTGTCGAATATAAATTTAGGGATAATGTATGCTCTTCCAAAAACAAGACTTTCTGCGGTGTTTTGAATTAAATTGTCTAGGACATCTATATTAAATGATATTCTGTTTAGGTATTGGAGTGTTCGTAAATTATTGTTTTCGTTATTCATTTCTTTAAATATTGTTACGTACGCCGGTTAGGGCCGACGTGAGTCATGTAGTTAACGCGGAAGAAAATAAAGAAAAGCCAATGCACTGATGGTCCAGAAAAATCAACACGGGCAAGATTGCACAAAGGTTTGGCTCCGGCAGATGACACCGCCTAAAGTCACCAAATTGGGCCATGCAATCACCTGCAACCCAGCACCACCGATTTTGCTGAACTATCAAAACTTAGAGCAAAGACGACCCACATATAACTCCAGCCAATAGGCGAAAAGAGGGGAATGGATGACACTAGGTGAGAACACTTTTGTGTTCCATTCCGGAGATTCCTAGGCAATACTTGGCACAGTCTTTGGATATAAAAGACCCCCATATAGGCGTACTGAGATAGTCGAAGTCAGAGTTAAGGACGGGAAGTCTGGTCGGAAAGAGTCGAAGTCCCCCAAGACCAAAGTGAATGCGTACAAAGCGCATAAATTTAAAAGTCGGATAGCTTTTCGCGACCGCGAAAAATGTGCGATGCAGTCCGTTACAACATCCCGTCGAACAGTGCCGCGGACCATGTGAAGCCTGAAGGACATTCAACATTTTGCGATAAACTGTGCAACCTTCAACCACAACCCCAATTTTCAACATCATAAAACCCTGAAGGATGTCTCGGATAGCCAAGAGATCGGCCAAGTAATTGAGGAGCATCGACCAACATGAAGGAGCTACCAATTCACCACCAAAGATGATCCTGGTTCAACAACGACCTAACATAAACAATCCGACAACAAACATATAAAAGCAAAGCCGCCACAACAATTTCCAGAACATATAAATTATTAAGTCCCAGGCAGCAGTCGGTGCAGCGTCAGCGGGGGGTGGTTGCAGGCCAGTTGCCCTTGCAGTCTTCCTTCTTAGTTAGAAGATTATGTTGGGAGGAACTACCTCCGTTATCATTGGCCCTTAAGGCACAACAACCAATAATAAAAGATATTTGACGGCGGAGCCGGAATTAAATTTATAGGAGCGATTGCTCCTTCTTTATTGCAAAGTCAAAAATGAACTGAACTCAGAATAAAACTTAAAGCTAACAAAAGACTCACAGCGGCCACGCAAATATGCAGTGTCTGCCGTCTGTGCACGAGCATCCGGCCCAAATGCTGCATCAGCAATTTCGGCCGGAGTTGAATAAGGGACAGAAACCAATGCTTATGTCATTGATTTCTATTGGCTTATGTTAACTTATTAACTACTCCCCCCTTTGGATTAAGGCCGCCCTCGGCCGGCGCTATCTCAGCAATGACTTCCTTCAGTTGGGCTGCCGATCTTCTGGCCTTGAATAAATGCAGATAGGCCATACCGATGCAGATCATCGCGCAGCAGGATATGCCCACGATTAGTGCTATGCGGTACATCCGGTTGGTGTCGGTGTTTTTGTCGAACTCCTTAATGAGCTCCACGTTACGTTCGTTCAATCGTTGAAGGTAAGGGAGGCTGAGTATATCTTGATTGAATGTGATATTGAGCAATGGTGATCTTGCTACTCCTGGAGTTCTCGTGTGGGCCTTATTGTGGTTGACATAGAGGGTTCCGTTTATGGAGACACGACCTTCGAAGGTAACGAGGTGTGTACCGTGTACCCAGACTTCAGTACCGTTGTCTACTCTGACCTTAGCTGTTTGGTCATTGATGATGATGATTCCTTCATCGACTCGAGTGACGGGGTGTAACTCGCTTGGCTGGGTTGTGCAGTGTGCCAATACGCCTGCATCGAGTTCCCTGGCGCATGAACTGTCTGATGATATTTGACAGAACGTGGCTCCTGGCGATACGGTACAGTTCTTAATGGTGTGGACTTCTCCACCACACATGGCCACAACGTTATCCATTATTCGCAGCATGACATCATGATGGGAGACAGGGAATATAGTGACCTTTTTTCAAACAATTTTAATCTTTGGAAATTTTATTATAAAGTGAAGGGCATTGGTAGATTGTAAAATTTTTCCTCAAGCCAAACTGACTTCAGGTCTGTGTGTGATTGCAAGTGTAATAGCAATCATTAAGTTTTGTAATTCCATCATTAACATTCTATTTCTGGCCAGGAGAGTTTCGTATAAGTGGCCAGTGTCGACTTGTGAGTCTTTAGAAGTTTTAAGAATTTGGTTTACTGTGGTGGTTAATTCATTAATTTTATCTTGAACTTTAGTGTTAATTGCTACCTGTCTATTGTTTGCGTTAGTCAGCTGCATCTCTATGAATCTCGTCTTCTCCAAATCACCGGCGTCCGGTGTTCCTGCTACTACCTTAAGAATTGATCCCAGAAAGTCTAGGCTTCTGGTGATCCTATGGTGCACGCCCAACGATTCCAGTAGGTCTCGTATGTGCGCGGTGTCTACTTCCAGCAATTTTTTCATATGCGACTGTGGAAACATGTCACTCATGCTTGCTGTTTCGTCAAGTATTCGCATGTATTCCGAAAGATTTGCCGTGTGTGTTACATACGCAAATTCCTCCCATACTAGCACTTCGCCATCAATGATGGGAATGTAACTTGCTTGCGAATAGTCAGCGATGTGCGCCGACGCCAATGACAGGGACAGTAGGATGATATATCCGCACCTGTGGAATGAACCTTGATTATATATAGTTCCGGAAATGTTTTAATCTCCCTCCACCAAGACTATTCTAACTTAAACAAGTTATGGCGCTGAGGCCTATGTAAGTAAATAAATTGCCAAGTGGCTAAAAGGAAGAAAAAGGATAAAAGATTAAAAATGAATAAAAAATGAATTATTATTTAATATTGTCCTTGTGGACCACCCTCCCCTTAATGAGGACCGTGGTCCCCAGGTCCGCTTCGACAGCTTTTTCCTCACACAGTGGTGTGAGTTTATTGCCAAGTCTTCGGTTTGATTTAACCAAGACTTTCTCGCCGACTTCGAATACTCTGCATTGTCGGGAGGCATTTTCCCTGGTTTTGAGCGTGTTTTGCGCCTTAATGATCTTATTCTGGACTTCCGTCTGTGGGTTGTCTGGGTGCTCTTGCACGATGTCGACTGGCCGTTTGTCAACGACAGAGTGAATTGAATTATTATATTTGGTGGTTGCCAATAAAATAATTTCCACAGTGTCGGTTATCCCCTTGTCGATTTTTAGGCAACGAGCAAGCTCCAAAAGGGTGCTGTGAAAGCGCTCCACTTGCCCGTTTGAGACGCTATGGAGTGGCGGTGCATTTGCAATGCTAACTCCAAAATGGTTGTCAATCAGGGCTGAGATAGTGTGCGAGTTTAACGATGGTTCATTATCGCAATAGACTACTCTAGCCCTGGGGAAAAAGTTCATGATTTGGAGTATGGCCGGTTTAAGATCCTCGATTGTCCTAGAGTGGACATGTTGCACAACTGCAAACTTCGAAAACTTGTCAATGCAAGTAAGGAAGTACTTTTTGTCTGTGGAAAAAATGTCGATATGTAGGAATTCTCCCACATGAGAGGGGATCGGAGTCTCGCCTAGCTCGTGTTTCTTTGGGTGCCTATCGTACTTGGCTTTCGCACATGTTTTGCAGTTTGCTACGATTTCGGTAGCTAGCTTGGCCATCTTTGGAAAGTAGTACTCGGAGAGTATCTGCTTAACATTTTCTTGGGCCGATCTGTGAGCCCTATTGTGCTCGACGGTGAGGATTTCCCGTCTCTCAGGAACTGCAAAAATATCCGTTACACGGTTTTTGCAATGCCAAAATTTGGTGGCTGGAAATTGCCGAACCAAATCGTCCTGTATCATTGCCAGCGTGTGCAAGTCGCAATGAATGGCGTTTACGCCCTTAGGAACGATTATGTCTGCGAGCTCATCAAGTAATGACTCTTTGCAGGAGAAGTTAATCGCATGCCGTCTCTTGTTTCCAAAGAGGACGAAGCTGCGTTTTAACGGAAACCGTGCCTCCTCCAGAGTTATCTGGTTCTGAAAGCAATTCAATGGCTTATCCGTCGTTTCGATTGTGTGTGTTAAGGAGAGCTCGCTGTGAATGGTGGCTGCGCACGATTGAGCTTCTTGTCCCCTCATGACGTTAAGTTGTTGCCGTGACAGTGCATCGGCAACAAGATTTTCCTTGCCGGGTTTGTAGAAAATCCTCAGCATGACGTCGTCGGATGCTAAGATATTTCGTAGCTTTTGGAACGCTTGTTGTTGCGCTTCGGAAAGCTGAACCGGAATGTTTCGTGACCTGTGTCTACTAACTGATCCGTTTTCCCCTTTTAAGATGTCAGAGACAGGCCTTGCTATTGCTGCAAAGTCCTTGACGAAACATCGGTAGTAACTGGCTAGGCCTAGAAATGACCGAACCTCAAATACATTTTTTGGTTCTGGAAATTCTTTTATAGCCTTTACCTTTTCTGGGTCTGTCGTAGCACCATTACAAGTGACTATGAACCCAAGGAAGCTCACACTTTTCTTGAAAAAGGTGGATTTCTCTACCGATACTCTCATATTTGCATCGTACAGGCTCTTTAGAACCCAATCTACGTGCTTGATGTGAGAATTTTCATCTTCCGAGAATATGATGACGTCATCGACGTAAACATAGCTTTATTTACCAATCTGCTCTCGCAGGATGTCGTCGATGGTCCTCTGAAAAATGCTTGCTGCATTCTTGAGGCCAAAGGGGAGTCTTCGGAACTCGTATTTTCCTCCGTTCACGGAGAAGGAGGTTTTTTCTCTGTCGCGTTCAGCGAGAGTAATTTGGTGATAGCCAGACTTAAGGTCTAGCGTTGAAAAAAATTTGGCCTTACCAAGGTTGCCTAATATCATGGTTATGTTAGGCATTGGGTATTTATCAGAGACTGTTCTCTCGTTTAATTTGCGAAAGTCAATGACTAGTCGCATTTTTCTGTTTCCAGCCTCATCGGTTCCTTTTTTATCTACCACCCATATCAGGATGTTATACGGGGATACCGATTTCTGAATAATCCCATTTTTCAAGAGATCTTTAATCTCATTGTTTACGAAATCCGCTGCTCCCATGGGGTATGGGTACAGCTTCGCGTATATGGGCTCCTCACTAACCGTTCTGATGGTAGCTACCACCGACGTGTTATAAGGTAAAGCCTCATTAGGATTTGCAAAGGCTTTTTTTCTGGCCCTTAGCATTTCCAAAAACGCGCCTTTTGCCAATGGCGGTGCATCTGAGCAGTCCACGTTGGTGAAGTTTACGTCAGCGCACCTGATGAAATCGATTTGCTCTACCTCGGTGCCCCAATATAGGCTACCCGATTTTAGGCATAGTTGTGCCCCTGCCTGATTTAATAGGTCAAGGCCGATTATTCCATCAAAGGAGGATAAGTCCGGTAATAGGAAGAACGTGCTCTTCAAATTAAATAATAACACGACGCATTTCTTCGTGATTTTTGTAGCGCCATGGAGTGAGTGAATGGTGAATGGGGAATCGACGGGGCGAACGTCTTCTAAACCTTTGTGAGGTCGGATGAAATTTTTCGACGCGCCCGTGTCGATGAGAAATTTCATGTCTTTCCCCGCTACTCTTCGTCTTGTGATGAGATAACTTTCCCAATGTGATAATATAAGTTTCACTTCCTTTATAATGAATAGTCTTTTCATTTAAGTTTGTATGATTTCTTTTTATTTAAATGTTTCAGTTTTATTTTCGGAGCAGCCGTTGTTGCCGCTCCGAACTCATATTCGTCTCCGCTTTTTACAAATTTACTTAGGAGCTAATGAGGTCTATGCCTCGTTGCAGCGCTGCCAACAGCAGCAGCGGCAGGCGGTTATGTATTCTTAAGTATATGGATATTCTCAAAAGGCGGGAATGCGGAGTTGCATATGTGCACAAACACGAGGACCGCTCGTGGTGCATTTATGCTGACCTTGCACTCTTTGTGTGCGGGCCAATGCATAAGTGGGCGGTTCATATTTCGTCCACTTGAGGTTTATGGCCGAGACCTTTATTTATGTAAACACTGCAACAAAGTGTTACAGTGTGTACCCGCTAAGTACTCTTGGTACAGTGGGTATCTAATATATGTGCATACTACATCTCCCTCCTTTTGAAAAATAACGTAATATAATGAAGTTATTTTATAATTGAATATATTTTTATATAACAAAAGTTTTTCTTTTTTTTTTTTGTGTTTAAAAATTTTTCTCTTTTTTTTTTATTTTTATTTTAGTTTGTTACCTTACTTATTCTTATGTTATTTATATGTTATTTATTATAGTATTTATGTCATGTATGGCCATACGTGAAATTATAAAAAGAACTAAATTGGTTATGAAATATTTATATAAGAATTAAATTGGTTATGAAATAAATGGTTTTAATCTATCCTTGTGTACTACTTGTTTTTTATTTTTAATATTTGTTATAGTTATGTTATCTCTATCTCCTATTTGTTCTACCTTATAAGGACCTGTATATTTAAAGTCTAGCTTATGGCCAGTTTCGTTTTTTAATAAAACCTGGTCTCCTATTTTTAATTCAAAGTCTAAACTATTTTTGTCGTATCTATCTTTTTGCTTTTGTTTGTTAATATCTAGCATTATTCTAGCTCTCTTATATGCTTGTTCTAATCTAAATTTAGATTCCTTAGCAAAATCTTCTATATTATATAATGGTTCTATTCTATCTATGCTGTTGAAATGTTTTGGCAAATTTGAAGATTTACCAAAGACTAACTCGTATGGACAATAATCATGTGCCATAGAGGGTGTTGTATTAAAGCAATATACGAAGTATTGTAGCCATATATCCCAATCTGTTTTATCAACTGAGATATATGAGCGTATGAACTCATTAAGTGTTCTGTGGCTTCGTTCCACTGTTCCGACAGTCTAGTGATGGTGTGCAGTAGAATATATGTTTTTGATATTTAAGTTTTTACATAAATCTTCAATTATCGAATTTTTGTATTCTGTTCCTATGTCCGTAATGAACGTCTTCATTGGACCGTACTTTAGAAAAACATTTTCAAATATAGCTTTCGCTACTGTGTTTGCACTTTTATTTGGTATTGGTACAGCTACTAGATATTTAGTTAAATCGCAGATGAGTGTTACTGCGTATTCGTTTCCATTATTCGATCTTGGTAGTGGACCAATTGTATCCACAATTACCCTGTCGAAAGCTCTTTGTGGAGTTTCTGTTATAGTTAGTGGGGTCTTTGTATGTTTAGTCGTTTTAGACTTTTGGCATTTTGGACATTTTCTTATGTACTCTTTTATGTCTTTTGACATATTTTTCCAGTAGTAGTGTCTCTGGAACTTGGCCAAGGTTTTTGTAATGCCTGTATGACCTCCTTGTAATGGATTATCATGGAATGTAGACAGTATAGCTTCTTTTTCTTTATTATTTGTAATTACGGTCACCGGGTTGAGTAGCGCTACTCTCAATGAATTCAGTATGTTATTGCCCATTTTCTTAAAATTATCAATTGAAACGTGTTCAAAGATATTTTCCCACGGTGCCACTTTGAGTTGGCTGATTTTGTTAATACCGGCCTGCTTTTCAAGCCTTTGGAAGAATTGACCTAAGTCAATGGTTCCATTAGTATACAAATCGCTAACATCATAACTTGCTGTAATTTTCTTTCCGTATTTGAATAAACACATTTTATTATTTACATGCAAGGTCACTACTTTACGTACTTCATCATTATTAATGACTTCATATACGTTGGGCTTTGAAGCTTTATCTATAGATTGCTTATGCAATTCTATTTGTTCTTTTCCTGCGCAGGATTTCTGTCTACTTTGATTTCTTGTAGTGACTTTTTTTATACTTCCAGTAATGTTTTGTAACTCTTTGATGGTTATTCTTGATAACGCATCAGCTACGAAGTTATCTTTCCCCTTCAGATATTCTACCGTAAAATCAAATTCCTCCAATTCAAGCCTCATACGTGTTAATTTCGAACTTGGATTTACCATTGAAAACAAATAGGTTAGCGGTCTATGGTCTGTTTTAACTGTGAAATGGTTACCATAGATATATGGTCGAAAATGTGTTATAGCCCAATGAATAGCAGCTAATTCTTGCTCAGTAGTACTCTTGTTACTTTCTCCTTTAGTAAAGGATCTTGATGCGTATGCAATTGGAAGTTGGAGTCCATTATGGTTTTGAGTTAAAACCGCTCCACACGCTTGCTTACTTGCATCAGTTATTATGCAGAATTCTTTAGAGAAATCTGGATATTGTAACAAGGTTGGATTTATAAGTGCCGTTTTAAGGTGATCGAAGGCATTCTGGCATTCAGATGTCCATTCGAATTTTACATCTTTTTTACATAACCTGGTTATGTGACGAGAATAGTCGGCAAAATTTTTTATAAAGCGCCTATAGTAATTGCAAAATGCAACGAATCGTCTAGCGCTGTCCGCATCATGTGGAACTGGGTAGTTCTTTATAACGTCATATTTTTTATCGTCAGGCAAGATTCCTTTATCAGTGCATTTATGTCCCAAAAATGTGACTTCATGCATGAAAAATGAACATTTTTCAGGATGTAACTTTAGGTTATGTTGCCTACATTTCTCGAAGACATCAGTTAAGTTCTTGAGCATATGTTTTTCGGAACATCCTATGACTATTAAGTCATCCATATAAAGAAATGCTTGCGAGGGTTCTAATCCAGAGAAAGCGATAGTCATCATTCTCTGAAATGAATTTGGGGCTATTTTCAAACCAAATGGTAATCGCGTAAAGCGATACGAGCCATTGCTCGTTGAAAATGACGTTATATCCCTGGAACTTTTTTCAAGTTCAATTTGGTGAAAACCAGACATTAAGTCTAAGCATGAAAAATATTTTGCTCTACCTAGTTGATCTAGAATATCATCAATTCTAGGTAGTGGGAATTTATCGGACAATAGTTTTTTATTAATTTGACGATAGTCGATTACTAATCGCCATTTCTTCTTGTCAGAGTCCGGAAGGGACTTCTTCGGAACTAATAAAAGTGGGCTATTATAAGCTGAGGCTGATGGTTCGACTATTTTATCGTCTATCAATTTTTGCACTTGGGCTTGAATTTCTTGCACTTGGCTGTGAGGACTTCTATAGTTCTTAATGTATACGGGCTCATCATCCTTTACTCTAAGCCTTTGCTTGTAAAAATTATTTGTTGTTATCGATTCGGTTTCTAGTCCGAATATGTCTGTATATCTGGTGCATAAATCTTTTAATTGAGTTTTGAACAAAGGCGGAAAGTTTTTAATTAGCTTTTTCATAACGAAGTCGTCTCTTCCTTCGTTAGTTTCTTTTATTATATCGTAATTGTTTAGAGTTTCATATTTAATTTTATTTAAATTTACAATCTTATTGGCATTTGTTGTATTTATAATACGGACATAAGTATTTTTGTGATTGGATATCGTATTTGCAATATAAATTCCTTCATCAATTTCTTGGTTTAGTATCAGAATTTGATTTTTTATTGAGGGAATATGTATTTCACGGACAACTTCGGAACGAGCTGGGAGTACTGTGGCATTATTTTCACAAGTATGTAGTATTTCTAATTTAATTGGGTAATTTAAGTTGTTTGGGCGAAGAATCAGTGAGTCGCCACTCTGAGTGAAATCTAGTTGGCAATTATATTGTTTCATGAAATCTATACCTAGTATGCCATCACTAGGTATTGGGAAATTTTGATCGACTAAATAGAAGTCGTGCGGAATTATATATTTACCTGTAGTGAGTTCTATACAGGCCAAGCCTTTTGAAGAAATTGTACCTTCGCCAATTCCCGATATTTGGGTATGAATTTTATCATTTACATTTTCAAATGTATCTATACTTTCTTTTAATATAGATATATCTGCACCAGTATCAAGCAACAGTGTATAAGATTTACCTGTTCTTTCGTTATTAATTTTTACAAAAATGCTTAGGTTAAGGTTGATGGTTTTTATCGTGTTATTTGTTGGCTCTAAGTATCTGAAGGGTTCTGCTGGTTTCCCGAATTACTTTGGGTTAACCGGACATTGTTGTTATTGTTGGTGTTTGACCCGCGGTTGTTTCCGCCGCGGTTGTTTCCACCACGGTTATTTCCTCTGTAATAATTATTGTTTTGATTATTATTATTGTTTTGATTATTATAATTGTTTTGATTATTATAATTGTTTTGATTATTATAATTCCGGTTGTAACCGTTATTTTGGTTATAGCCATTGTTTCGGTAGTTACCTCGGCTATTACCCCTACCGCGATAATTGTTTCTGTAGTTGTTACCGCGATAGTTGTTTCCTCTGTTTGTATACAATATTGTGTTAGCATTGCCTGTCATTTCAGTACTGCATTGTATGTACTTGGTGACGGCTTCGTTCATGCTTGTAAAATTGCTTGCCTCTAAAATTGTTTTAAGGCGGCCATGCTCACAATTCTTAACCATTGTGGTTATGGCTTCCTTCGTGCTGAATTTGTCAGCGTGCTCGGCTGATAGGCCTTCGTCAATGTACGAAGCTTCAAGGAGCTTTCGTAAATTGTCTATTTCCGTTGTAAATTTTTCGGCTGTTTTGCCTTTCTGTACTGTTTTTGCCATTTTTGCTTTCACTACGTCGGATGTTTCGCCGACTATAGTGTCTTGCAATTTCTTAATTATTGCTTCTATTGTTGTTTCGTTTTGTACTCTGTATAGTGTCGATCCTACAATTTTGGATTTAATCACTTCTACAGCTAGGTTTTCAAATGTGCCTTTTGTTAGGTTGACTAACCTCAAAGCTGTTGTGAACCTTTGTAGGTGAAGCTTTTGTCCGTTAAACTCCGGAATGGTACTTGAAATTTCCTTTATGTATGCCCTTTGGGCAATAGTTTCGTCAGCCATTGTGATCGTTTTTACTTCCACAGTGCTGTCGTTATTATCAGATTCTGTAAGGTCCTGGTCCGATGATTCAGATTGAATGAGGACTGCAGGGATAGTGAGGTTGTTAATGTCTTTTTCCTCTATTTCAGGATCTGTAGAGACGGGATTATCTATCTCAGCCGGCTCAAGAGCTGGCGAATCTGATGATTCTGGCTCGTCTCTAGTTTCTACCGTTAATGGTGTGTTTAATATAGTTGGCACTGAAATGGTTAAGTCGTACCTTTGTTTTACATGTATTAAGTTCTCTCTCAATCTTAGTAAGAACTTGGATACTCGAGACCAATGGGCTTTGTCTAGCCGGTCTCTTTGGTCGTGTATTAATATACGCGCTGCGTTAAAACGGTCTACTAATATCTCGGCGTGTTTATTCACAGTATTTTGCTGTGCTAGCCGTGTCCTTGATAATGCCTTATATGACTTGTCGAAATCAGCTTTTATGTAATTTAATTCTTTATAAAGCTCATCCCATTCCATTATTTAGTGAAATGTGATTTTCTTTAAATCATTATTAAAAGATTTCTTCCAAGTAATTGGAGTAATGGAGAAAAACCAGTTCAAACAAATAAACATCACTTTCCGTACTAAGTCGGTAAAAAGAAGTGAAGTGAAGTGAAAAAGTTAACATTAAATAAATTTAAATTTAATAAATTTATCTAACCATAAAGTATACCCACTCAATTCATAAAATAATAAAAAAACTGTCTCAATAATGCTTATTTAAATGAAAAAGAACCAAGATTGTATCTATATATATTAGTACTCGAAACCTGAGATTAATAGAGACGTTGCTCCATTTCTAACGATTGCTACTACTCTATTCTGAAAATCTGGTTCCCTAGAAATAGTGATTAGTTGTATTTCGATTGGTTTTGTTTTTATTTCATTTTTATTTTGTTTTCAAGAATAGGTAAAAATTGGAAATTAAAAATTTCTTTTTAGTTATTTTTCCATTTTTGCATAGCCATACATGTTTGTATTTAAAATAATATTTCTTTATTTTCAATTATTGTTTGCGCTTTTCATATTTTGTCCAGGTCGTTAGCCTGGCTTTTATTAATGGCCTTTTTTGCAATACATTTATTATGAAAAACGTAGGCTTTGTACAAAATATAAGCACTCATTATAAAAACAATAATTGATAACAAGATATTTGTTAAACTAGCATCAATATTTTTTGTTTCAATTTTATTAATAACATTTGCAGTGGAGTCCACTTCTTTTAAATCCACTACGCCCATTTTGGGTGTTTTATTAAAATTTGGTATATATTTGTTTACTTTAATTGTGTAATTTACGTTGTTAATTCGCCATTGGCTCATAGTACATATTGAAAAATGTAATTAAATTTTTTTTTTTTTTTTTTCATATGTATGTATATTGCTTATGTTTTTTTTTTTTTTCAAATTTTTACATGTTTTCCTGCCTATTTTTTGTATGGTTTTCAGGCCACACGCTAATTGGGCAACTTTAATGTCGCTCAATTTTACAATATTTTTTCTATATACTATGTAAAAAAAAATATGCATCACAGTGCAATTAAAAAAAATATGCAACGCAGTGCAAAGTTTTTATCTCCTTCGCTCCAATGATGTCCTCTGCGTCAGCTGGTCGTCGCCGGCTTGGCTTCACTGACGCTCCTTCGAAGGCGTAAGGGGCGGCCTGCCCCTCACACTTGTTGATACGGCTGCTGTTGTCCTGGGCCTATGGGCTCAGGCGGTGCCGGTGCTGGTCATCGCACAGGCTTCAGACAGGTTGATTCACAAAACGGGCTCTCCAGAGGTCCCGGGCAGTCCTTGGGACACTCCTTTTTAAGTTTTTGAATTTCTGCTTTCTCTGGAGGTGATTGTTTTGGGTTAATCTTTGCAATATTTGGAATCGCAGAGTAGGTGGATGTGGGTGTGGGCGTAGTTTTCAATTTTCTTTCGCTTATTAGGCTTTTTATGTGCTCCAGCTCGGCATGTAATTTTACCGAGTGGGTCCACTCCAAATTACTTCCGCTATTAAGTAGCTTCAGTAATTCGGCCTTTCTGGCCTTTAATTTCTTCACTACTCCACTTCTTTTGCCACACATCTCACTCTACTCACTGCGTTTTCTTGTTTTTCCATTTGTTTTCCAGATTTTCCAGATTTTTTGAAGATTCTAGTTGGTCAATTGAAAATTCCAGATTTTCCAGATTTTTTTTTTGAAGACTCTAGTTGGTCAGTTGAAGATTCCATCCATTTGAAGTTGAAGAGTGTAGATTACAGATGTCACGGTCGCCATGTGATGAGATAACTTTCCCAATGTGATAATATAAGTTTCACTTCCTTTATAATGAATAGTCTTTTCATTTGAGTTTGTATGATTTCTTTTTATTTAAATGTTTCAGTTTTATTTTCGGAGCAGCCGTTGTTGCCGCTCCGAACTCATATTCGTCTCTCCCTTTTACAAATTTACTTAGGAGCTAATGAGGTCTATGCCTCGTTGCAGCGCTGCCAACAGCGGCAGCGGCAGGCGGTTATGTATTCTTAAGTATATGGATATTCTCAAAAGGCGGGAATGCGGAGTTGCATATGTGCACAAACACGAGGACCGCTCGTGGTGCATTTATGCTGACCTTGCACTCTTTGTGTGCGGGCCAATGCATAAGTGGGCGGTTCATATTTCGTCCACTTGAGGTTTATGGCCGAGACCTTTATTTATGTAAACACTGCAACAAAGTGTTACAGTGTGTACCCGCTAAGTACTCTTGGTACAGTGGGTATCTAATATATGTGCATACTACACTATAAATATTATTGATTTTCCATGTATTGTTTTATACTCGTCTGTTTTACTGTCTGTAATAATTATTTGTGTTTTATATTTGTTAACTATTTCCTCTTTTATATAAAAATGATTGTGTAAATTTTCTTCGGCTGAGTGTACTGTTGATGTTGATAGATTATCTTCAATGTTTGCTATCATGTTTATGTCTGAAATATTATCTTTGTATTCATTGTCTCTTTCGTTTTCGGTTTTGTTCGTAAGGTCGCTGTCTTCCAGTCTGCTAAGAAAATCTGCCACTCTGTTCTCTTTTCCTTTCAAGTAATCTATCTCAAATTGATATTCTCCTAATTTTAATAACCATCTCTGGTGTCTACGTGAAATATCTTTACCTTTATGTTTTGAGTGTAAGAATTTTATATTTTGAATTTATTCCCGTAAAGGTATGGTCTGAAATAATTGACGCTCCATAGTATTGCTAGGAACTCTTTGTCTGTTGCTGAGTAATTTTTTTCATGATTGTTTAGCGTTCTTGATGCAAAGCAGATTGGATGACCGTCTTGAGATAGGACAGATCCAATTGCATAATTTGATGCATCTGTAGTTAATGTAAATTTTTTTCAAAATTGGGATATCTTAAAATTGGGTGAAAACTGATTAAATGTTTTAATTTTTCAAATGCTTCGACATAGGTGGGGTCTTTTAGATTTATTTTAACATTTTTTTTCAAATACTTGGTTATTGGCTGTGCTACTTTAGCATAATCTTTTATAAATTTTCTGTAATAACCTGTTATACCTAAGAAGCTTTTTATTTGCTTCTCTGTTCGTGGTAACAGTAATTTTTCTATGATTGCGATCTTATTTGGATTTGGCTTAATGCCCTCTTTTGTAAGGATATGTCCTAGAAATTCAGTTTCCTTTTTCATGAAGTTACACTTGTCAATCTGTATTTTTAAATTTTTTTTTCTAATATTTGGAATATTTCGTTAATAGCTTGAATATGTTATTTTAATGAGGTGCTGAAAATAAGTATATCGTCTAGATACACGACGCATTTTTTATTAATGTGATCCCTAAGTATTTCATTCAGAAGTCTTTGGAATGTGGCAGGGGCATTTTTCAACCCAAATGGCATTCTTATAAACTCATATAGTCCATGTGGGGTTACGAATGCCGTTTTTTTTCTGTCTGATTCTCGGACTAAGATCTGATGGTAGCCTTTGGCTAAATCTATTGTAGTGAAGTATTGAGCTCCTCCTAGTTTATCCAAAATAGAATTAATGTTCGGAATAGGAAATTTGTCGTCTATGGTTATTTCATTTAACTTCCTGTAGTCTACTACTATCCTAAACTTTTTCTTTCCTGAGTTGTCGATCTTCTTCGGGATTACTATAAGTGGGCTAGAGTATCTTGAATTACTCTTTCTAATTATACCCTGTTCTTCCATTTCTTTTATTTGTTTCCTAACTTCTTCCTCGTGTTGTGGTGGGTATCTATAAAGTTTTGAGTTTAACTGTTCCTCTGTAGTGGTCCGTATTTCGTGTTCAATTTCTGTCGTACTAGTTAGTTGGTCTCCCTCCTTAAAAAAAAGTTTGCTAAATCGTTGTACAATGACTTTAATTTCTCTGACTTCTTCTTCATTTAAGTGGTCGAGTTTCAAATTCTCTAAGTTTTTACTGCTACTTTCTAATACAGAAACTTCTTCGTATTGATATGGATTGTTTATAATTACGTTTTCTTTTTGATTTAAAATTAAAACCTTCCTCTCAATGTTTATAAATGCATTAAAAAAATTTAGGAGGTATATCCCTATGATAAAATTGTATTTTCTTCCCTTAAGCGGGGCTAATTTCCATCGTACTCTTGCGTTATTTGGTAAGTTAAATTCTTTTGGGGCTGTGGTATGAATTTCGTACGCTATTACGTCTTTGCTGTTAATTAGTCTCATTTTTCTGTAACCGTTAATCTGGTCGCTAACTAAACTCAAGGTGGCTCCTGTGTCTATTAATGCAACGTATTTCTGTTTGTCTATGTTAAGTTCTATTCCATTTGATTATTATCGTGTTTACTGTTCGAGTTATGGTCACTGTTGTAGTTGTCATTTTCGTATCTGCTTTGGTCGGTATTGTTCTGGTATGGTTGGCTTCTATGTTATCTACCTCCATAGGTACCACATTCGCTGGTCTATTTTGCCTAGACTGATGTGATCCTGCTTGTTGATTCCACTGATTATTTTGATATTGTCTACTTTGTCCGGAGTTATTGCCTCTAAAATTCTGAGGGGTATTGTTCTGTCTAACTTGTCCTGAATTGTTGCTCTGATAATTTTGTTGTTGGTTATTTTTGTTTTGATGTACATTTTGCATTGTATTGTTTTGCTGATTATATTCTTGATTGGTATTCTTATTTTGATGTGCATTGTATTGTTTTGCTGATTATATTGTTGATTGGTATTCTGGTTGTTGTTCCTGTAATTGTTTTGATTAGGTCTACCTTTCCTATACTGATACCTAATGCAACTATTCTCATATCTGCGTTGCATCATTATCTTTAATATAGTGCTTAAATCTCTGACTTCGTAGATCTTGTCTAGTAAAGTGCCTTGTGTCAATTAGCTAATAAACTTTCGACATTACTTAAATCTATAAAATTATCATTCATATGATACACAATTAATTCATCATTTTTATATTTTATATTTTGAATTTCTACTGCAAGCTCGCTCTCCGAATTCACTCTCAGGTCACATATCCTCTTGTAGATTTGGTGCGGCTCCGTGTCTGGTCTGTACCTTAACTTCTAGGTGGCTTTTATCAGGTCCCAGTTGTCCGGCTCCGGGATATTTATTACTGCATCCTTTGCTTGACCCTGAATTGTCCTGTAGAATATTGTCCTTGTGGCTTCTCTCTTGAGTTGTGGGTCCTCTACCGTCTGTAACAGGTACTCCACGCTACTGAAGAAGGAATTGAGATTTCCCCCGTTCCCGTAAAGGTTGCCAAACGATTGATGTTTTTGAACAACCGCTCTTGTTGGGCTGAGTTGTTTCCATTTCCTTGGAGCTGTACATACGCTTGTTGCAGTTGCTCCAGCTGTCTTTCCCTTATGGCCAATTGTTCCAAAAGATCCGCTTGGGGCATCTGGCCTTTATCGTGAGCCATCCTGCTATTGTCGTATGAAGCGATCCTTCGCTGCCTTCTTATATCCAGGTTGAGTTGATTTCCTTCTTAGCGCTGTCTAAGTCGATTTTAGTTCGATCTCTACAGGCATTAATCCACTGATTTTTAGTTGGATTTAATGCTGTTGCGCTGCTTGGTCTGGTTTTGCTTTGATCAATGCACTTTTCTATGCACTGCACCACGTTCACTTAGCGGACTGATTTTTAGTTCGCTTCTGTTCGCTGACTTTTTGTATTTTTTATTTATCACAAACAATTTTTGTTATATTTTTTTCACTTCACGTTAAGTTCGATTTGAATAATCACTGGACCCTCTTTAATTAAAAAGGATCCTACCGGCTGCGCCAATTTTGTTTAAGGAGTTGCGAAGTTTTAAAAAAAAAAAAATTATTTGTAATTAAAACACGTCAAGCGGGTTTGGTGGGCAAAAATCAACTGAATATTCTTTATTGATAATGTTTTAAAGAAAACTTAATTTAGGTTTACAGAAGTGCTTATTAGGTTTTCTTACGAACTATTCTGGTTGACATGTGTAAGATCGTTGGCCTCTAGTTAGCCTGAATTTTATATTTTCTTAGAACTTATTTTGGTTGGCATGTGCCAGATCGTTAACCTGTGCATTTCCTGTTTGCTGTATTACTTTAATATATTGTTTATTTAGCATTTAATGAGTTAAGCAATTCTTGTACTTTATTATTAAGAGGTGGTAAAGAAGAAATTGGTCTTTGGGCATATGTGGGAAGTGAAGTGGGGTTATACGTAACTCCCGAGCTGCCATCATACCGTCTGAAAATGTGGTAGGCGGCCACGGCCGCCTGTCGCCAGGAAACATATGTTTCTTGTGTTCCGGCGAATTCAGGCAGGCATTTTACAGCATCTAGGGGCTCGTTACATTGGACAGAATCTACTATTTCTATAGCTGTGTACGTTTTTATGTCTGGGGCTCCAGCTGATGGTGAGGCAGTGCTTACTGCCGCTACTCTGCTGGACAGATCTTCAATGACCCTGCGTAACTCTTCTTCTTTACGTGCATTTTCCGCGGCCTGCTCCGCCAAGGCGTTGCTGATAGCAGCCTCTACCACGGCCCTAAGCTGTTCAGGTTGGAAACTCATACTGTCTGTAGCTGGTGGTGGCTCGGGTGAATTTTGTTTAAGGAGTTGCGAAGTTTTAAAAAAAATAAATTATTTGTAATTAAAACACGTCAAGCGGGTTTGGTGGGCAAAAATCAACTGAATATTCTTTATTGATAATGTTTTAAAGAAAACTTAATTTAGGTTTACAGAAGTGCTTATTAGGTTTTCTTACGAACTATTCTGGTTGACATGTGTAAGATCGTTGGCCTCTAGTTAGCCTGAATTTTATATTTTCTTAGAACTTATTTTGGTTGGCATGTGCCAGATCGTTAACCTGTGCATTTCCTGTTTGCTGTATTACTTTAATATATTGTTTATTTAGCATTTAATGAGTTAAGCAATTCTTGTACTTTATTATTAAGAGGTGGTAAAGAAGAAATTGGGTTTTGGGCATATGTGGGAAGTGAAGTGGGGTTTTACGTAACTGGTGTGACGGATCTAGGCGTCGAAACTAGGAATAGCCCTTCGTTATCTAACTCTGAGTCGCTGGATTCTTGTATGTTATCCCTATATTTTTGGAATGGGCCACTCATGAGTCGCTACATTAGGTCAGCGCGGCTGATTGAGTGTATGTGCTGACAGTTGTGCAGGCATAAGCTAGTTATATGACGAGGGGGCTAAGGGGACATGCACTGTCGCTAAGTCGAACAAAGCCACAAACACTATGTATGTAATGGCCAGTGGGTTGCGGGTGGTCGTATCGCCGCTAAGTGAAACACAAATATAAATACTACAAGCAGAATGGTCGGGGAATTGCGGGGAGACTTGCCGCCGCTGGTTCAAACACAGACACAAAGTAATATAAAGCTGGGGCGCAAATGTATGTGCTGTCGCAGCGAATTTATTGAGAAGAGTGGGGGGTTAAACAACAACCACAGAGATGCAAAGCTAACACACGAAAAATATTCTCACAAAACGTATTCGTTGTATTGGTAATATTAATATGTAATATTTACTTTATTTGCACCACTTTTTTGAAAACCAAATTCCTGAAATTCGTATTTTAAAGGAATACTCAAGCTTAACACCTTGATTTAGTTGCTGCTGGTAGCAATGTTTTTAAGATATTTATTTATATTCACAGACCCAACAAAAAGTTTGACCATCGGTGTCCCCTTACATGTTTTTCACTGTTGTTTAATTATTTCAACAAATAAGTTCGGGTCACTATATCAAGAGGGGCCTATCGTTAATCTCCCGAGTGGGTTTTTTAGAGTTGAGCGCCAATTATTACGTCCCAGGCAGCAGTCGGTGCAGCGTCAGCGGGGGGTGGTTGCAAGCCAGTTGCCCTTGCAGTCTTCCTTCTTAGTTAGAAGATTAGGTTGGGAGGAACTACCTCCGTTATCATTGGCCCTTAAGGCACAACAACCAATAATAAAAGATATTTGACGGCGGAGCCGGAATTAAATTTATAGGAGCGATTGCTCCTTCTTTATTGCAAAGTCAAAAATGAACTGAACTCAGAATAAAACTTAAAGCTAACAAAAGACTAACAGCGGCCACGCAAATATGCAGTGTCTGCCGTCTGTGCACGAGCATCCGGCCCAAATGCTGCATCAGCAATTTCGGCCGGAGTTGAATAAGGGACAGAAACCAATGCTTATGTCATTGATTTCTGTTGGCTTATGTTAACTTGTTAACTTATATATATTTCTTACATCACAGATATTAACCAAGTTCCAAAAACTCAAAAATTACCGGAATATTCAGATTTAACACTTTAATTTATCAATTGCAGATAGTAATGCTTGCATAAATAATTATTCGTCGTCCACTGAAGTGTTATGACGATTACGCTGGAAGAATAACTGCCATCCGTTCACTGCTGGCCTAGAGACCCAGTCAGTGTTCAAATAATAAGGTATTTTAAGGCGGTTGCCGGAGCTATTTCATAACGAACTTGTGTTCTTTATTCTTTAGATCTTAGATTTTAAAATTGGTTGTATTTAAAACTTATATTTTTACGTGATAAATATTCAGAAAAACTGCAGAAATTAGCAGTGCAGCAGCAGAATGAGAGCATTATAACAGCAAACGATCAGCAGAAGGAGACATAGAGGTAACAGCAGAGCGGCATTCAGAGAGAGACGACAGCAGAAAAAGCCGAAAACTATAAAGAAATCTTGTAATCTCCTTTACTTCTTAATTTAAAACTTACATAAAACAAAATCGAGCTGAGCTTATAACTACGCTTACATTTATGTCATCTCCCATCTAACTCCGCACATACATTTATCAGCTTGGCCTGGAAATTAATTTCAATAAGGGTGAACTTTGATGGATCAGTGTTGGATACTCTCTCTACTTCCGCAATTGTATTATTCATTTAAAATCTACATAATCAGTTATGCTCATGAAAACCCACCAATATTTTGATTACAACCTTTTTTCTTGGCAGCCTCTCATTAATCCTGTGCTCCTCCATCCAACATGGACGTCCTCCAACATGGACAACTGTTTGTACCTTAGCTCGAACCTCGTCCAGAATGGAAATGAACGCAACGGCATCTTGAAGTGAGCCGTTGCCGCTTGCTCAGGTGCTCCTACTGCCAAGTAAAGTAAAGAGTAAATTAAAATCCAAGAATACAACAAAATAATAAACAAAATATAGAAGAATCAAGTAAATAAGTAAGGAGTAAGAACTCCATCGGAGTCTTGCTTCAGTTGTGATGGCCACGCAAAGGACTGGTGACCTGTCCGTTTAATAAAAATACAAGTAAATTAAAATCCAAGAAGTAGACAAAAATAAAATAATATACAAAATAAAGAAGAATCATCGACTATCCTGGATTTGAAGACTCTTTTAGGGCCTCTGCAGGTAAACGAGAAGTTGATCGAATGGCCATGGGCTACTAGCAAGAATAAATAAAAAATATATAATATAAATAACTATAATAAATAAAGAAAAATAATGTCAACACCATCGACTATTCTGGCGTGTGGCTCCATGTCGATATAGCCAAGTGCGATGCGGAGAGCATGGACCTGACAAAGTAAGTAACCAGGTGGAACACTCAAAGGACTGGTGACTTGTCCTTTTTAAAAAAATACAAGTAAATTAAAATTCAAGAAATAGAAAGGAATAAAAAAATAAAGTAATACACAAAATAAAGAAGAAGCATCGACTATCCTGGATTTGAAGATGCGTCGGTGGCGCCGACCTGCTGTACTGCACCATGTGCGGCTCGTCCGACTGCATCGTCGTCACCTGCGACACTCCAAGCTGATGGCCTCCAGGTAAGCCATCGGCGTCTGGCTACAAGTCGATATGGCCACGCAAAGGATTGGTAACGTGTCCATTTAATAGAACATTTGAGTAATTTAAACTTTAAAGAAAAAGAAAAAGAAAATCTAACAAAATAAGTAAATATCCAGAAAAAAAGAAAATCAAATTAAAAGAATTGTAAGAGCTCTTAACTGCAGCTCGACCAATTGAGGACTGAATGAAGTCCGTAAGGAACCCGAGTCCATATGTTTTGGGACTGACAAGAAAGTCATAGCGCCTTCCTGATTTGTCATTCCGATTGTTTTTACTCGATAACCTCGCTTCTTTTTAAAGCTATCGGTTATCGAAACGTTGCGATATGTCATGAAGTTTGAAGTCTAGCGCCAACAAAATTGAAATTTCAAAAATATTAAAAAGAAATAGTTGCAATTAAACAATTATTTAACAAAACCAAACAGGAACTATTTTGTAGTATATCCACACCACTTACTTTTTAAGCTGGACAGTTACAGACGTGTAAACATTTAAACTATGTAAAAAATATCATTCAATTATGAAGAAACACGAACTTTTTGAGGGTGTGAATTATGAATAATGCAGCTCCACTCAAGTCATAATCAAATAAAAAAAGACATAATAATAATTAATTGGTTTGACGAGTTGGGGCCCCGATCTTAATGGCACAACCTTTCTAAATCGTTTCTTGCGTGGTCTGTGGTCAGTACGCGATGGTCGTCGGTGGCCACTTCGATATTAAAATCTTGAATTAACAACGGCAGCCACACGGAATGTTTCCGGATCCATTTCAATTGAAATTTTTATTTCATCGCCCGGCCCGGCTTTTTATGCCATATTTTATTGGCCAATTGAGAGCTTGGTTTATCTGAGTCTTTATTTGTACTTTTGGCAGGGCCCTTTAACAGAAAAAAAAAGAAAAAACAAAATCTGTTCCAATTTTATTTTAGTAACTAGTATTTTGTAATATTATAGTTTATTAAGTTATCAGCCTTTACTCCATTTTCCAGATCCTGTTTGGCCAGAACTGGTATATATAGACTATATAGTCTTTACGAAGAATGTATATCACACCGAAGAAATCGTAAGGTTTGATATATCGAAAATATCGCATTTAACCTTAAAATATCGATAATACCGAAGATATCAGAAAACAACTTTTAGAATTGTTTTGTTTTCATTTTGAAACCTAAATATTTGATAGTCTCTTTATATTTATTTCCTAAAAGGTTCAAAAAATCAAACAGAATATAGATTTATGGCTCATATATCACAAAGCTAAACATCGATTTATATATCGGCCTTCGTGTTAAGTGTCCATACAGTATCGATATATCGATACTGATTACGTTGAAAGTATTTTTAAATCTAAATATTTGATAACCTCTTTATATTTATTTCCTAAAAGGTTCGAAATATCAAACAGAATTTCAATGTATCGCTCATATATCGCAACGCTAAACATCGATTTATATCGAGTTCGCGTTAAGTGTCCATACAGTATCGATATTTTCCGCCAATCCAAATCTTTAACGATTTAATTTCTAAATAAATTTGAGAGGGGAAGCCAACATAGACACAAATAAATATTATTATTTAAAAGATAATATCGAAGTATCGCTCATATATCGCAACGCTAAAACATCGATTATATATCGGCCTTCGCGTCAAGTATCCATACAGTATCAATATATCGATATTTTCTCCCATCCTAAATCTTTACCGATTTAATTTCTTAATACATTTGAGAGGGGAAGTCAAAATAGTATTAGTATTTATAAATCTAAATATTTGATAACCTCTTTATATTTATATTCTAAGAGGTTCGAAATATCAAACAGAAAATCGATGTATCGCTCATATATCGTAACGCAAAAACTTGCGGCTTACATGTGGCCACCTACCTGTTGGTCCTGGGTCCGAAAATAGCCTCCGTGTGCAGCTCGTATAGCTTGGTGGCCTAAAGAAAGGGAATTATTTAAAGTATGCCGCTTTCGAAGGAGCAACTCACCTTGATTTCTGGACATTTCCACCTCGCCGGCGATGAGGAAATAAAATAAATAAATGGTCATAATGATGCGAGCGGGAGTGATGGCCATGAACTTGACGTACTGCACCAGGCGGGCGCGGACCTCCTGCAAGGACACCAGGCCAGAAAGGGGAAAGTATAATTAACATTAATTTAATAATAATATAATTATATTTGTGTTTTTTCCGGTTCAGTTTTATTCATACTGCCAAAAGCCTTGCTAAAATATCCAAAAGGATATCATGGAGATATGGGATCCAAGTATACGGTATTGCTGCTAAAAGCAACCTAAACAGAATCCGAATTTTCCAAAGCAAGACACTACACACACTTTCTGGAGCTGAATGGAACATCCGCAACATTGACCTGGCTAGGGACCTCCATGTCCCTCTAGTGGGAGATGTAATCAACTCACAAGCGGATACTTACCTCTAAGACTCGCTGAACACAGAAGCAGAAGAAGACTCAAAAGAACACATCCCATATACCTACCACACAGAATTTTCTAACCCTCCACATTAACTAAAATACTCCACTAATTTATAACCAATAACACTCTCCTACTCCCACACAATCTTTTTATTTTCCATTGAACACCTCCCTACACTATTGTAAAAGTTACTACACTAGAGAAACAGTAAACAATATTACACTATGTAATAGGCAGAGCCAATAAATCATTAGAAAAAAAATCTTGTTTTTAGGGCGAATTATCTTAAATATAGAAAAATATTTGTATAAGTGTACGGGTCCACAATCTGCACAATTACTCGAAGCAGCTGGGAGAACTTCAGCCAGGTGCTGCAGATGAAGTATGACTGTGTGCTCCACAAGAAGTTCATCAGGAAGCTGGCCGCCCGTGTCAAGGGCGCAGCCGAGGCGTTCTTCTATGAGCTTAATCAAGTCCTAAAGGAAAATCGCCTCGCAAAGATTCGCAGAGCGGAGGCGAGGCGGGATGAGGAGCGCAAGAAGGCCGAGCAGTCTGAGATGGAGAATTTTTTTAGTTCAATAAAAATATCTATTTACTATAAGTATGCGGGGATGTACTTATAATCGAAGGCGTTGCAAATAATTAAAGTGTACTTAATAAATTAATCTTTATAAACTTAAAGTATACCTTTTTAATTAAAACAATTCTTTATTAATTATGACAATTGGAAAAAAAGAAAGATTAATCTCTCAGCGCAATGGAGTGTACAATATTCTTGGTTAGTCCGTCTTTAGCCAGCACAAATAAACTGGATGGTTTTTCCACGCGAGAACATGCCACATATAGTTGTCCGTGGGAAAAGCATGGTGTTTCCAAATCTAAGCCACATACAGGTAATGTTTGGCCTTGTGACTTATTAATCGTCATAGCGAGTGGCAATCCAATTGGAAATTGAGTGCGTTTGAATTCAATTGGCACATCGTAGGGATTCGTGGCAGCAACACATTTTCGCCTCGAAACATTTTTCATTAATTTCATAATTACTAGCCGTGTACCATTACACTGCTGTGGTGGGTTCAAGTTACAAAGTAGAATTATCGGAGGTCAAACCTTCAATTGTAAATGGTGTGGTGGCATGCCTTGCAAATCCAATGAATTTAAAACTCAATTGGATAATTTACAGTTTTGTTGGTATCACAAACTGAATCGATAGATTTGAATGATACCTAGTCCCCAGGCAACAACTGTTGTATTTTTAAATTTAATTCATTGACGTCCACACTTTTTGCTGACAAAATCGCTCTTTCTGCCAACCACTTATGATTTTGATATTGTGTGTGTACATCGGGAAATATGCGATCGATGAGAGTATTTTGCGATTCGATGAGTGTGCAGAAGTCCGTTTGTAATTTTATACATAGAGAAAGTTTCGGCGGATGGATTTTGAACGTGGAATTAAATTGTTGACCGTTTGCAGCCATATTGTTAACTATTTCTGTTGCTCCAAACGATGTCATTTCAATTTCGGGTAGTTGTACTTTTCCTGAGGTGCAACACATCCCAACTGGCTCATTTTTAAATTTAAGTGCATGACAACACAGGCATTCCTTTTCCAAAGTACCAATAATCACTTTGAAATGAGCATAATATTCAACATCAGGCTCGTACTGGAATGCAAGTCGAAGAAATTACCCTGATGTAAATGCTCGATTAACTTGGCGTTGTTGGTCAATTTTTCTACGTCGATTAAATATGAATCTACGCGCTTCTCTTCGTGTAGTTGTCTTTGTTGATTACGTTCATCTAGTGCCTCTTGCGATGGTGATTGACGTAACTGCGCTATGCTCACACGCACATTTTCATTTTCTTCTTCGATTTGTTCGCCTGATCTTCGTGCTCTTCTATCTCGTACGGCTGTAGAATTGACCGTTCGACGACTCAAATTGGCCCCTTTGCGTTTTTGTGGCATTGCAATGCATTTGGAATATTGAAAGTAATAAAGGAAAGTTGTACATAGAACATATAAATGAATGCGGGGATAACTGATCGATTGATACTCGTAGTTGATCAGTTATCGTCCGTTCGACGACTCAAATTGGCCCCTTTGCGTTTTTCTGGCACTGTAATGAAGTTAAAATATTGAAAGTAATAAAGGAAAGTTGTAGATAGAACATATAAATGAATGCAATTGGAATATTGAAAGTTATAAATCAAATTTGAAAGATAAATAAATGAGTGATAACTATAGACACCTGGAGGGGATAACTGATCGATTGATACTCGTAGTTGATCAGTTATCGTCCGGCGAGGGCGGGAGATCAACTTTCAAATTGAAACAAATCGTCTTTAAAGGAAATTGAAATTATTAACTCTGAATAAGAATTTATAGTACTAAAATTATTATATTCGATTGCCACGCTATTGGAGATTTGTAGATAGAATAAAAAATGTGTATGTATTTCCATATGCTGTACCATAAAAAAATAAAAACAAAAAATGTTATCGAAAATATAAAATAAAAAAATTTTTGGTGAACCACCCTTAAGATTAAGGGGGATGAAAAATACATGTTGTCCGATTCTCAGGCCTAACGGATATGTAGACAACATTTCATTAAAATCGGTCGAGCCATTTCGGAGGAGTATAATGATTAACAGCGTGACATGAGAATTTTATATATAAGATTAGATTATTAGAAGTGACATCCACCCGATTTTATTGACAATCTACCCAAAAACTTCAACAATAAATTGATGTCGAATTATGCTGCAGGCAATGATATATGTTAATAAAAGAGTTCTTTATATTTTTTATTCGTAGACAACAAAACATATGTAATTATATCCGGATGGTGTCATGTGAAAAAGAGTTTCAAATTTTCACCATTTTCTTATTGTTTCCTCCTGCTAACGCATCTTTGGTCTCGCGTTACTCAAAGAATACCTTTGGTCACTTGTCACTAGCATTACCTTTGACGATCGTATTTGCACCAGCAAATAGAAAAATAAACCAAAAAGAAGAAAAATAAGTAAATAAGTGCGTGTCTTCTGAGCAACTCCTACAGCTGTCGAACACACCGAATATTCAATTCCCGTTCCGATGCCGAGCCTTTAAATATACCGAAAACTATCGCGACATCCACACAGGCGCGAAGGCTCCATTGCCCTGCTGCAGAATTGGTACGATCGAGTCTTTCCTGACTCGGTTGGTGTTGACAAAACCAACGATCCAGACATCGTTCAGAACTCTGACATCAAGGTGGGTTTAGAGAAGTATCACGTATTGTACCACGCCGACGCCCATTTCGTCTTGAATTTCGACCCAACACTGGCAATTTGAACACCTCGTTGATAATTTACGAGTCGAAGTTGACGTCATCCGCCTTCCATTAAAAGGAATCTAACAACAATGTGACAATTCATTAAAGATTTTTTTTCTTTCCTTAACAACAATTTAAGAGTTACTCCTGGTTCTTCACTCTTATGTTTTGAACCGCGCGCCGTTTTCACTTGGAGGACGGCTCATAATATTTTTTAATAATAATTTTAATCCATTGTAGTGTGAAAAGGCTATTTGTTCAGCAAGCCAATCCTGGCCACACTGTTAGAGTGTAACAAAGTAGGCTCTGCAATTTCTGTTGCCTTTGAATTGAAATGGGAATGAAGTTCCCGCTAAGGCCTAAGATAAGATTAAGATAGTGTTTTTAAACAGAGCAAAGTTCAGGATTCAAAGCCGCATTCACAACCAGAGACACCGCTGCAGATAGCTGTCCACGGAATATCGCGCCTCACCAATCATCAACCACAAGCAAAAAGCAAAAATGGACGCAAAAAACGTGTTGGGCGATGCTGCACCAATATATGAGCTGGTATTTTTGCTGGGAAAGGCGAGGTTCTAACGAAAAAGAACTGCGCAGTTGGGAAGGGGTTCCGGAGGTTCCGAAGGTTCCGGAGGTTCCGAAGGTTCCGGCCCCGCCCACACTACTCCAGCTCAGCCTCGCGGAGGTTGACAAATTAATCAACAGAGTGGCCCTCATAGCCTCATTCGAGCAAGGAAAGCCGACGAGGCGGCGCAGCCTCTCGCCAAACAGCCGTGTCCCTGAGACACGGTTTATATGGCGCGGTCGCGCCTACTCCGAACATGAGATGTCGGAAAACGAGGAGAAGTCGCTCCTCCGCAGAAATTCGGTGTAATCATGAGATCTTGAGATCTCTCGTCGTTGGACCTCTAAAGAGGGTAAGCTGTACGAAACATAGATTCCTCCATACCATTTATAAATTTAGACATATTTATGTACAACCTACACCTCCTAGAAGAAATAATATTATTATTCAATTTTTGTTAGTGGAATTTAATATATACTTATAGTTTTTCTTATTCCTATAATTTTATATAATGTTCTTTTGGAACATTTTTCTTGCATTTTTATAATCCAAATTTAATTCTTTTAATTACCCAGTTAATATTCATTTTATTTTTATATTACGACGGAGATTATATTACCGCGTATGTTGTTGCCTTTTGATCCTCTTTCAAGGACATGAAATAATATCGGCGAAATCTGAAGCACAAAATGGGAAAATTATTGTTGAGTTTTATTTTGAGATAGATTCCAGATAGTAATGCAATTTTAATAATTTCCCATATACCCAGAGAATTAACGAAAGTCCCCATATATCAAATATTGCCTTATCCGGTCGATGTTACAAGACAATATCCAAAGCAAATATTATTTCTATAAAACAAATTAATTATATAACAAAGACACAAGAAAAATAATAACGAACTCATGCTTATTAGGTAGTATTAAGCAAACATATACTAATTATGGATTTCCAAAAACCCATCTCAAACTTAAATTAACTACATCGTTGTACCCTACTTATACATAAGTCCAAAGAAATACCCAAGCGCATAAATATCAGTTATAAAAAATCCAAAGGTCATGATGGTAAATTATAATTGGAACACCAAGAACTACCAACACTGTGCCCCAAAATCACGTAATAATGATATGCTTTTGTCTAAGCGATGTGGAAGTAAGATATGCGTATTAGCAATATTACAGATCAATTGAAATCAATAAATTATAAATACACTCCATAAATAATATATGTACATATGTATGTATAAATATAATAGGAAAATGGCTAGAATAAATAAGATTAATAACCAAAATGGTTGACGATACCGATTCCATACTGTTCGCCGATTTGTCACTTAAAATCCACTTCCTTTCACTTGTCTCTTAAAAATTTGAATTTGCCGCTGTAAATAAAGTTACTCAACACGCCTTAGGCGTGACCATTTATGGTATTTTTTTTTGTTCGATGTAAAAAACGCTCTCGCTGTCCATAAACGCATTATTTTGTTAAAAATGTAACTTTATTTAGTTTGGCACCATGCTTCTGATAAAATTAAATAAAATTCTAACCAAAATAGTTTGTTTATGGATAACGAGAGCGTTTTTTACATTGTAAAAAATACCAAACGCCAAAAAAATACCCTGCACGCTGGTAGGCGATGTTTTTAATATCGATATGTTGAAATATCGAAAAAGTAGTCTGTTGAATGGTCGCATGAAAACCAAAGAGAACAGATGTTTTTTGTTTGATTTCGATTGCCTGCCAAAAGTAAAATTCTCAAAACATTGTAAGCTAATGTGAAAAATCAACGAGCCAGACCTAATTTTACTTGCTGAAGGTTTATTCCAATGGAATCAACACAACAGCAACTGAAGTCTAAGCTGTCAACACAAATCCAACGATCTGAGAAAACAATGTCGCAAGGAACTAAACAAAGCAAAGATCAGGATTCAAAGCCGCAGACACAACCAGAGACACCGCTGCACATAGCAATCCACGGAATATCGCGCCTCACCAACTCGCGCTTGTCCAGCGAGGACCTCGACATTTGCATCAACCTGCTGGAGGCGGGGGTTCATCCACAGGCGCTGGTCGAAATCATCCAGAATGTCACGGCGGTCAAGGGAACAGTACCGCAATTCAGAATAAAATAAAAAATAAATAAAATAATAATTGTAAACTCTTACATGCAAATATGTACATATGTATGTATGTCTCGCCGGCGGGCAATTATTTAGAATCATTTAAAAACAGCTGTATTTTTTGTGGCTAGTGGTGAAAGTTAGCCACGAAGCACATCGATAAGCTGTAAAACTAAATTAATCTAGTATTTTTCTAGCAATCGAATAAGTACACATGCATTTTTAGCACATTTCCTCCAAAATGCAGTCCTAGTCGAAATGGGGCCTTAATATTTATTCTATTTGCAAAATATCGATATATGGCTATTTTTATTAATTTTCGACAACCCTAATGCAATATCTGGGCTGTGTAAAATTCTTGCCTTGCCGCTGGCTGTTCGCGAGCATAGTGGCCAACTCTATAGCAACCGCTTCCACTTTCACAAAGCAATTACCGTCCATTGTGCCGAGCAGTTTGTGCAAGAGCAACCAGCCCTTCTTCGAGATCCAGAGGTCTGCTTCTAAGATGAGCGGCAAGGCGGGTCAAGACGAATCTTTAGAAAGATCGGGCGCAGCGGCCGCGGAATCCTACCAAGCAGGAAGCAATTCGGTAGCCTTTGTGACCACGCCAGACCGAGAATCAGCCAAGAAGCTGGCCCGCAGCATCATTGAACGCCGCCTGGCCGCCTGCGTTAATATTGTGCCCCAGATCGAGTCTATCTACCTGTGGGAAGGCAAAGTCAACGAGGACAGCGAGTCCCTGTTGATGATTAAAACGCGTACAGAACGTGTGGACGAATTAAGCAAGTTTGTCAGCGAGAATCACTCATACAGCGTCGCCGAAGTCATTTCGTTGCCCATCCAGAACGGCAATCTCCCGTATCTAAACTGGATCACTCAGACAGTACCAAAGCTAGGGAGCAAAGACTAAACCAAATACATATGTCAAGAATTAACTGAGAATAAAAATTTGACTATTGCAGTCTGTTTTTGTTTTGGATTTTTAGGCAGACAACAAGTAGAGTTGAGAAAGCCACCGATAGTTTGAACATTCGATATTTTAAACGTTTAAGTTCAATAATTGGTTATACATTTGCGGGGTAGAGTAGGGGTGAAACTAGTATAAGTTCATATATAAACTATTCGATGTTTATAATTTTGAATTTCGATTTCTTTTATGCATCATATCAAGTTTAAATAAGTAAGTAAATGTTATACAAATTTGATAAATAAGAAATATCACATTCAAACGGTGTTTATATCCAAAATGCTGAACTGAATAACCACAACACTTTCTTTTTACTTGGAACCAGTTTGCAGCGAATGTATTAGTTCGGAACTAGTACAAACCCACAGTGCCAGCAGCCTCGCAGGGTGGCAACCCTACGTCGATCAGCTGTGCGTGAGCAACGCCAACGCGAATGAATCGTTTTTGCAGACACGGCGGTAAAACAAGGAGAGGCTACGGTTAAAAGGGCGAGCAGGACAAGCACACTTGGTCAACAGCATGTCCGACGACGAGGAGGCGGGCGTTCACCGCCTGGAGGGCACCAGCGGTCAGGAGATGCGTGGCGGCCTGGTAATCCGGAAGCCTAAGGACGTTTCCAAGGCGATGAGCTCCCCCAAAGTGCCACAAGTCTCACTCCTGGGCCTTGATAAGCTGGCGGCCAAGCGGCGCACCGAAAAGGAGCGGGCGGAGCGCCTAATCTCCTTTCAGGACACCGAGTTTGACGACGCCGGTGGAGGAAGTTCAACGCCTAGCGCCGCCGCTGCTGGAGGCGCCGGAGGAGGATTCAGTGAGTTCGCCTTCAAGAAGCCGGACACCAAGAGCTTCGAGAAACTAAGCCGGCAGCTGCGCGAGCACAAGGACGAGACGCCGTCGCACACGGGCGGTGTGTCGGAAAAGGCTCGCGAGCGGCTTCGGGAGCACATTCAACGGGACAAGCAGCGCGGCCGAAATACCAGCTCCTCGTCCGCCTTCTCCTCCGACGAGGGCAAGGAGCGTGACAGACGTCGGGACAGGGACAGGGACAGAGACAGAGATCGCGATAGGCGCCGTCAAAGGGACAGAGACCGCGAAAGGGACCGCGATGATCGGCACCGCAGTCGCGATCACGATCGCTCCCTATCCGTTCGCAGTGTACACACGCCCCGGGAGCCGGGCACTCCGGGCGGCAGCTTCAGCGGCGGCGGCGTGTCAAACAGCTCTTGGGACGACGAGGATGGCGAGGACAGCCAGCGCAAGTCGGATTGGGATATGCCTACGCCACGACGACATGGCCACGGCTCCGGCGATTGGTCTGTGAGGAGCGGCAGCAGCCGACGCCACCAAGGTCGGCAGCCGGATGACACGGCACGTCCGACGCCGGCCCATCGCTATAACAATTGGGCCCATGACCGCAAACGCACTGGAGCCACGCCCTGGGGCGAGGATCCGGAGTCGCGGGACCTGTGGGAGGAGGAGCAGCGACGCCTGGATCGCGAATGGTACAACATCGACGAGGGCTATGACGACGAGAACAATCCGTTTGCCGGCGCCAGCTCCGAGTATTTCCGCAAGCGTGAGGAGCAACTGGAACAGAAGCGAACCAAGCGGATTAGCGCCCAGCAGCGGCAGAACAATAGGGACAACGAGCTGTGGGAGCGGAATCGCATGCTCACCTCCGGCGTTGTCACCTCGATCAGCGTCAACGACGACTTCGATGAGGAGGCCTTGGAGCGAGTGCACCTGCTGGTGCATCACATCATACCGCCGTTTCTCGATGGCCGCATCGTGTTCACCAAGCAGCCGGAGCCTGTGGTCCCCGTCAAGGATCCCACCTCCGACATGGCCCTGTTGGCGCGCAAGGGCAGCGCCCTGGTGCGCACATACCGCGAGCAAAAGGAGCGCCGCAAGGCCCAGAAGAAGCACTGGGAGCTGAGCGGCACCAAGCTAGGCAACATAATGGGTGTGCAGAAGGCGCAGGACGACGAGGATGCGCGCTTCGACAAGAGCAACGATACGGCCGACTATCGCAAGGACCAGAAGTTTGCCGACCACATGCGCGACCAGGACACGGGCGGCAAGAGCGATTTTTCGCGTAAGAAATCGATTTCGGAACAGCGACGCTTCCTCCCCGTGTTCGCCTCGCGCCAGGAGCTGCTCAACGTGATCCGCGAGAACTCTGTCATCATCATTGTGGGCGAGACGGGCAGCGGCAAGACCACGCAGCTAACCCAGTATCTGCACGAGGACGGCTACAGCCAGCGCGGCATGATCGGGTGCACGCAGCCGCGTCGCGTGGCGGCCATGTCGGTGGCCAAGCGCGTCTCCGACGAGATGGACACGCAGCTAGGTAGGCACCAAAGCCCCCTTGCTTTCTTTTGTTCTAATATTTAGTCTTGTTTGTTTTTTAGGCGAGGATGTGGGCTATGCCATCCGCTTTGAAGACTGCACCTCGGAACGCACGGTCATAAAGTACATGACGGACGGTATCCTGTTGCGTGAGAGTCTCCGCGACCCGGAGCTGGACAGCTACGCGGCGATCATCATGGACGAGGCCCATGAACGGTCGCTGTCCACGGATGTGCTCTTCGGATTGCTGCGCGAGGTGAGTTGTTGAGGATTCAACCTCTTCTCTCTTTTTTTCTATTTTTCTTTAAAATTTCTTTGCATTCCCATTGTAAATGCGTAGTTCTTGCTGTGAAAGAAAATAACTGTATAGATAAGGAGCTATCATTGCTTGCCTTCCAATCGTAAATGAGTTTTTGCTCAAACTAAAAAAACAAAAATTAATTACTTAAGGGAAAGGAGAGGCAATCCGAAGGGTGTAACCCTTACAGTTTAATACAGTTTTAGTTAGTCTTATAGCAACTGTAGGAGATGCATTTTGAAAAGGATTAAGGTATACAAAGTACATATACATCACATAAATTTATCCTAAACAAAAAAGGTAGGAATTCCTTCACAAAAGCATTACTTTTATGCAGTGGTGTCCAAAGACCTGACTCGAAAGTCAGCAAATTTCTATACCCAGCCTCTGTCGTCACACGCACAGTATGCATAGAATGTAAACAAAGCACCAGATCGGTGAAATTGTACTTTTGAGACTAGATCTAACCCTATATAACTTCGTGCAAACCGATAATGTATGTAACAGGCATCACCAGCCGAGTCGATTTAGCCTTGTCCGTCTGTCCGTCCGACTGTCCGTATGAGTCAACAGATATCACAGACTATAAGAGCTAGAGCGTCCAAGTTTACAGACAACATTTCAATCTGTTCCACGCAGATCAAGTTTGTTTTAAAATTGTGCACGCCCACTACCTCCCTCAAAATTATACAAAACTTATAACTAAGCTAAGGTCGTGTTTTTTTGATTTAAAATTGAAATATATATGACATATGCTTTAATAATTTGAATAAAATCGGATGATAAACAAGCAAGTTGTTACACAATAAAGTTTCTGTGTATGCTTTTTCTTCTGCTCCGTTGACAGTAGTGTTGGGTTGCTCATGAGTGTTCGAGTTGTTCGCTAAACTGAGTGAGTGAACACGTTCCTTACTATTTGTTCTTTTTTGTTCACTTGCTCTTTTTAGTTCACTTGTTCATTTTTGCTCACTTGCTCTTTTTTGCTCAATTGTTCAGATTTGCTATTTTGCTCACTATTGTTCAGTTGTTCAATTTTGTTCACTTGCTTATTTTTGCTCACTTGCTTATTTTCACTTGTTCAGTTTTGCTATCTTGCTCATTATTGCTCAGATGTTCAATTTTGTTCAGCTAGTCTTTTTATACCCTTGCAGAGGGTATTATAATTTTGACCAGATGTTTGTAACACAGTGAAGGAGGCATCTCCGACCCCATAAAGCATAGGTATTCTTGATCAGCATCACCAGCCGAGTCGATCTAGCCATGTCCGTCTGTCTGTCTGTCCGTCTGTCTGTCTGTCTGTCCGTCTGTCGGTTTCTACGCGAACTAGTCTCTCAGTTTTTGAGCTATCGAGCTGAAATTTTCAGCATAGTCTTACTTCTTAAGCACGAAGTATATATGTCGGAACGACCGAAATCGGATTGCTATATCCTATAGCTGCCATAGGAATGATGGCGAAAATAATGTAAAAAAATTTAACTTCTCTGTTTTTAAACGTATTTCTATAAATTTTGAGATAAAGCAGTTTTTTATGGTTCTAGAATTACGTTTTTAATTTCATTAAGATCGGACCACTATATCATATAGCTGCCATAGAAGCGATCGGTTGATTTATATGAAAATCTAAAATTCTACATGTAAAATGTAAAATTTACAAAATTATATATTTCTTCAACATTACTAAAATGGTTCGATTTTCAATGATCCAATTGCAGACTGCAAGGGTATACCAACTTCGGTTTACCGAAGTTATCTTTCTTTCTCGTTGGTTTTTTTATATCGTATTTTTTTGCGGATTTTTCTCTTAGATTGCGCAAAAATGAGCAACCACATGATCGTACTTTATTTTAAATTCGAATTGCCGGTCATAGAGTTGGTGAACGAGTTTCTACTTTTATTATTATTTTAATTTGTATTTAATTTTGTTATTTTAGTTTTGTTTACATTTTTTTTTTTTTTAATATTCAATACATTAAATATGAAAACTTAAATATATACATACATACATACATACGAGTATATCAGATTTAAACTAATATGTAACAAATGGATTTTTTAGTCGTTGAAATTCAGTGCTCAGTGGTCTGCTTATGAACAGTTAAGCTGCGTACTCAGACACGCGAAAAGTGTTCCTAAGCTTTGAGCCAAAACGATCAGGTCAATACTCACCCTCTCGCTCTATCGTACTGCTTAGAAACATTTTTCGTGTGTCTGAGTACGGACATTTAATAAAAAGGCAATGAACAGTGAACAAGTGAGCAACTGAGCAATGAGCAGTGAACAAAAGAGCAAGTGAGCAATGAGCAGTGAACACGTGAACAAGTGAGCAAGTGAGCAATGAGCAGTGAACAAGTGAGCAAGTGAACAATGAGCGGTGAACAAGTGAGGAAGTAAGCAATGAACAATGAGTGACTTGACTCATTTGAAAAAAGAACAAGTGAACATGTTTACCCAACACTAGTTGACAGCACCAATGCGTGTTGCTCAACATGTTCCTAGCAACATTCGTCTTTATTTCTCAACATTTTCTTTTAATTTCTTTGGTTACCGGGTATCTCACAGTCCCTTTCTCTCGACTTTAGCTTTCATACTTGTTTTAAATTAAAGGGCTATTTTTATTCAATACTGGATATTTTTGTTCTCATATCTTGCCATTTCGCTGCGTTTATTACTTACACAAATGCAATTCCAATTCCAAAATCAAAGTATTGCCTGGCCACTAATGGTTCGAAAAGGATCTTAAATTAATTTAAGACCATGATTTGATTGATTAATTAACATGATGATTAAAGATAAGCGGCGCAAAAAAAGGTCCCTGTTTATTACTTACTGATGTTTTGCGTCCTTATTAACACATTAAAAACCATTAGATGCTGTTTGCTTGTTAAACATTTAATATTTAATATCAATATAAAGAATTTTACAAACGTTTTACATATTCAATTTTCTGTCACATTGTCAAAATGTATATATATATATTTAGAGGCTATAGAGGCTATACATATAAATATTTTATACATTTTACAAAGACTTAAACTTAAAAAGTAAGCAATAATATATGTTGTATGTATTTGTATAGCTTTCGAACTGCTGTTCATTTTACTGTTTTGTAAATTGTTCTCTCCGCACATCCTCTTCAAGTAGGCATCTGAGAGGGTCCGTAATGCGTCTCCAGTCTGAGTCTGAGTCAGAGTCGTCCTGGTCTCCAGTTAACGTATATAGATAGTGTATATTATATAGAGTTAATTATACACAACGAAACATTTCGAATGTTTGATTGTTATTACAATGCTTAAGAGTAGTGCTTGCTACGTAGAGTTCTTAATTGATTTACGCTTAAACAACAATAAAAAACAACTTAAAAATTGCTTTGCATGTGTGTTTGCTTTGCCTTTTGGCCATTCACAATGTCTAAGTACATGTGTATAATGTATACACATATACGTACATATTTCATAAAAGGTCAACAAAAAATGATTTGACATAAAAAGAAAAAAAAAAAACAGAAAACAAATATTTTATATAAGTCTTTTCGAATTTCTCACAGTGTGTGTGTGTGTGTGTCTCTCATTCTCTCATTCTGTGTCATATATAGATGCACAATTATAAATACAAAAGTATTTAATACATATATTGTAGCTTGAGTTGCAACAGCTCTACAATCATGGGCGGGACTGTAATGAGTGTGTATGTAGTGTGTGCGTGTATGTGTTGCATGCCATGTTTTCTTTTACTTTGCTCTACTTTTTGCTTCATTTTATATTTATTTTTAATACTGCCAAAAAAAAAAGAAGAAAGAAAACCTTCGTTAATTCTCGTTGGGTTTATTATTTTTCTTTGCTTTGTATGCATTGTATGTACTTGAAGTTTGGGTTTTTTCCACACACACAACCCTTTTGGCGCGTTCTTAATCCATAAATTATCTTATCATCTGAATTTACGCTTTAATACTCTTCTGGGTCTGCCGTTGTTGTTGTCGAACTCTTCTTTGATAAATTGCAAATATCAAGTCTCCAAGCTTCGTAGCCTTTCTAGTTATTATTATTATTAAGATTATTTAGCTTGTGCCAATTTTTTTGGTTTATTATGATTATTGAGCACCAACAACATGCCCGCATTCATGCCAACGCTGCCCCACTTCACGCACTCCGACATCTGCAAGATAGATTCACCGTGTAAGACACATGGCACACTCAGGGAATACGTACGTCTCTTAGGTTGCAATCAAAGGCGGAACACTGCCGGCATAAGTAGAAGTGCAATTATAGCCATGGGCATATTTATATGATCTCTCTTAATCCGCGACTCAAAATGTGGCAAACAAAAAAATGTGAAATTCTGATGGGCAGGAGGCAGGTCTGTTTCACTGTTCCAATTCGGCAATAACTTCATATTGTTTGCAATATAATGTATCTGGCAATAAATATATATACCATAAATATCAAATTTATATCAATAAATCTGATTTCTGTATATAAAGTTGGCTAAAATTACTAATAATAAAAATATAATTAAAAATGTATATTTAATTTATCTTTAGATTTACAGAATAAAAAGCCAAAAGCTACATTTTTCCAACTTCGTATGAACAAAGCAATTATAAATATAAGAAAAAACCTTTCGCAAAATCTTCTATCCTTTCGAACTGGAAAAATGAAACAGGACCAGGCCGCCTTCTATTCATTATATCAGCAATAAGTCTCGCATAAATAAATCTCTTCTATACAAAATGTTATATGCTTTCGGTACCATTAGAGATGATGATCGTGATGATCGTGATGATCGGGGGAAATATAGGGATGCTGCGAGGAGATGCATATTCGGTTAATTTTGTGATGGAACTTCCATTGGGGTTAACATCTACATACATACATAACCTCCTCCGTTTTTTTGTTTTGTTTTTTAATATATATATATGAGCAAAAAGCAAGAGCAAAGAAGAAAGCATGAGTTATAATCAGTGGTTGCATGAGGGTTATAAATAAAGCCATACAGTCAAATGGCAATGGTTCGTTCTCTGGTTAAACCTCTGAATCGTTTTTTTTTTTTTTTTTTTTTTTTTTTTGTGCATGCGTAGGTCTGAGAGTTTGATGTGAGTTTTATGTTTATACATTGTTTCAAGTGTTTTTTGGATGCTGCAACTATAACAATCAATATACATATGTGGGTGAATGGTTGGGGGGTTGGTGGCGCAGGAGCAGGAGGTGGGAAGGGGGTTGAGGATGGGAGGATTGGTCTCCGAATCGGCGATTAATTTAAATATTTTTGCTCTTTCGCTGCTTGGCTCCGCCGCTTATTAATTGATCAGGTGCAGTAGCACATGATTGGCACTCGTCGTTACCTGTCGCTTTCGCAGATCCTGCTGACGACTCCCGTACCGACACCAGTAGACGAAGTGCTTGTTGTTGTTCCACAAACTCTGTTTGGCCTTGCGCGCCACCGACACCTATGAATGTATGGCAAATATGTATACTTAGTTGATGCATAACAGGTCTAGGTCTTAACATACAAGTCAAGAGAGAGGTTTCTCTAAGGGAATCTGATATTGTAGATATTAAATATTATTATGAACTCTGGCATAATCATTTACCTTGAATATCGATTCTATATGAGAGAAAGAAAGCTTATGGATAATATGATCAATATATTTATCATAATATATCTCACCTGATTGCGTATATCCTTTTCGTTGTGCGGTACCTTCTCCTTGTCGGCGAAATTATTGATGCGCAACTCCCAGCCATGGCTCCATATATCGGCAAGTGACATTTTGATTAATTTATATGTCCCATTCTCGCGTATTTTCACAGAAAATATCTCAATAGTTTCGGGCTTGGGTTTATTGTCTGCAAACAGAATCGGTGAGAGGTTTCAATTAGAAATTAGTCGTTTGCCTGCAGTTCAATTCAAGCAATTTAGTGCCGGAAGCACCAGCACAGGCAGGTGGACCCTTAATATCTATTCTATCTCAATTGGTTTTGATTTTCGATTAACGATCGGCAGATTTCTAGGAGCAATGACGTTAGATGCTACATTTTAAAACATTTTTGCGACAAGCATTCCTGTAGCGGAATGTTTCACGTTTATTAGAAAGCAGAGATGGGCTCGTAGTGGCTCATTCGGCTCCCAGAGTTTTTTTAGTTCAGCTTTGAGCTAGTTTTTGTTCAAGGTTTCTTGTGGTCTGACTCCGTCGTTGTATCCTTAGTGCCCATCTATGCTATAAAGTATATTGCCGAGAAAGTCCAGACAAACCATTAAAAGTAATATCAAATTAGATTTGTAGTCTAAAAAGGAAAAAAGCTTTGTCACCTGTGATATTACCACAGATAAACCGATACATAATATACATTATTTATGGTATTTGTGTGCTATCAGACACATATTCCTCTCTGTTATACTCTTCTTTATTGCAATATAATCAATCACTATTGATAGTAAACTTCAGTTTCCGTGGGGTAAGGGGTTAAGGCGCGAGGGACTGTCCTACGTGACATCGGGGCATACCAGAAATCGGTTTCATAAGAACGCAGGCGCATTGCGCAGTGCGATTCCCCTGCTACGGTGCGGGGGTGTGGTACTCGGGGTAATCTAACAAGTGCTCGTAATTTACCATAGGACAACAATCAGTGACTGACTGGTGACCAAAGTAGCGTGGAAAGCGATTAACCGGAATGCCGGAATGCAGCGTTTTATCGATTGCACGGACCCTCACTCATTCCTCCCTAAGTTGTGTCCACACACAGAGAATTATGGCATATCTTTTTCTATGAATTTGCATTAAATACTTAAATTTGGGTTTAATTTTTGAGAACTGATTTGAATTAAAAATTTTTAAAATAAAAAAACCCAGCTGATTATGTTTAAATAGTGAGATCAGAACACTAATTCTTGTTTGTTGTATTTTTTGTTATTTTCTTCATGTAATTCATTAAAAAGATTTATTGAGAAAGCTGGCTTTATATTTCCCAATTCGTGTCGTGATCGTGGGCTTTTTTTTCTTAAGAACAAATATTTTTATATAATCTCTCCCAGTGCAGAAATACTCTCTTTCCATTATCACGGATATTTACACACATACGCTAATTTCCTCACACGAATCGGATTGATATCATAATTGCACTAAGGCACGGTACTCATTAATGACTCAAAAGGCCTTATCATCAGGTAATATCAAGTATGTGTGTGTCCCTAGTTACTCATTTTGAAATATTCAGATAATAAATACATGATGGAATCATATTTGATGGATTAATTCAATCCAATGTCATGGTCTTTATTTTAAATGCTGACTTATTATGCTAATGTATTATTACATTATGGAAAATGAGCTTAACTGGCTTTCTCAATGTCTGGTTAAGGTTAAGTCGCATGTTAAATTCAAGAAAAGCATTTCTCAGTTTCTTATAATCAAAAAATTAAAAAAGAGCACCTCTCTGCGTCGCCATCTTAACGACCGCTGCTGTGGTCCACGCTCACATACTAGCATAATGGGTTATTGGCCAGTACAAGCAATGCAACAACTGTGTGGGCGTGGTGAGTATGCAAACATGCAGTGCAGTGGCATACTCGCAGAGAGCGGCCAGCAACACACATGCAATGCGGCGAAATCCCGGCAGAGAGCTTGGTCTTCAAGTTTTCTTTAAATCCACCTCTCGCCCAGTCACTTCCCGCCCAACCAAGCTTAAGCTTAGCGCCTCCCTTAGCCACTGTACCACCCTCTCATTACCAGGTTACCCGATACTCTACTCGTCAAAGCAAAGGATTTATTGGTTTCGAGCAAGTTTGCATTCGATAAATAAGAATACTATGGTCCTTTAGTTTTTACTTTAGTAAGCTAGCGAATTGAGTCCCGCCTATTTTTAAGAAATCACAAATATATCCATGTGCTAAAGTGTGCTAAATTCGTGTCCAGCCCAAATTGTAGGTGCTTCCACGTAAAGGGTTGTCAAACAAGAAAGGCTAAAGCAAGGACGACGGAATTAATGGCGCACCTTCCCCAATATGTGACAGACAACCACTAAAAAGTTGGGTACCAAAAAATGCCAGGGATCGGAGATAATTACAGTTAAGGTTCAGCAAAACATGGTGTGCTAAATTCGTGACCACCACTGTATATGCATGTATGTATCAAACATTTTCTAGCATACTTTTAGACACCTTTTAACGTGATTTCAAAACCCTAGTGATCTCGGACACACCCCCATATAACAATAAACCAAAGTAGATTAGTATAGTTGACTATATACACTGTATGTATGTAATGCGTAAGATCTACAAGATATTTTCACTTGCTATCATCATTGCTTTTACTTTGACCCCAGCTGAAAGGTGAAGCTAGCTTCTTAGTGCATTGCGTGCAAAACTCTGGAAGGTTGTAGCAACTTTTCGGGGCGGCATTGTGACTGGCTTCTGCTCTGCAGGCGCCAACTGAGGCAAACTGCGCTGGCAGCAGCGCACTTGATAAGTTGGCTGTTGTTGGTCTTGGTCTTGTTCTTGTTGGATTTTCGATAAGATAAAAGCACTGCCCTTGTGTACACATATACATATAAATATATATACTATATATAATACACTCCCAGTTGGGTTGTTTGTTTATTGAATGACATTTTAGAATTCTGCTGGTTCGCCAAAAGAGATTAGTTTAATTGCCCCTCTGACGTCTAAAGTTGTGATTAATCATCAGCATTTAAGCTATTGGCGAAATTCTCCGGTGAATTTCCAGCATCTCTTCTGGGACTCTTGTTGAGTAAGATCTCATTAATAAAGTCATAGAAAGTTTGAACAAAACAAAAAGGACTTACAACAGTTACAGGGAATTCGATAAAATAAGAAATCGTATATTTATCTTAAATGAAATCTATAGGAAAGCCATAGTGTAACAGCTTTTCTTGCAATCATTGCTTGACCTATATTTGCAGTAGTTTCCTTAAGGTAGTAATAGCTCTAACTATCACAAAAGATAACACGGAAGATTAAGCAAGTCAATGGCAAAAAAATTCCATTAATAAAAATTCATTTCTATTAATAATTAAATATATTGTTTCGCAAAAAGATTATCTGGAATATTTTGCAATATATGTACATATGTACGCAGGTATGCCTTTAATAATAATATATTGAAGGATCACCACAAACGGAATAAATATCTTCATAAGGGCTGAAGAATGAGCTTATTAGATACTTAAAATAATATTGTGTAATTGGTGCATGCTATTAGTAAGACAATACTATATCATAAGTGATTTAGATTTTTACAAGAAGTCCCGTATGCCCTGGCTCTTTCAATTCCCTCAGCGCCCTTTTTGGTTTGATTCCACCTGATCGTCGTGAATGAGCTTACAACAAACAACAAAAAATACACATCGCGGCGCGAACCGACATCGCTTGAATATAAAAATATACAAACTGCAACTAGTCTTACGTCGTCGACGCTTGAAACCAGATTCTCTCGTGATGAAATGGCTAAAGAAACTGATAATTTCTATTGCTTTGCTTCCAGTGTACCCATTATCGTTCAGCTTTGCTCGCAAATTCTGTCAAGCTCATGATTTTTAGCCTAAATGTTTAAGGAAACACTGTAGGGATTTTAGGACATTTTGTTTATACATGTGCACATGATACTTTGTGGTACTTTGTAAAACGTAAAATGAATACAACTATTTCCAACAAAACTTCGAGAACCTTCTCTTCAGAGCTAGAACCAGTTATTTAAAAAAGCTCTCACATTAAGTTTGAAACTGCACCTTGAAAGACCTTAATCTAATGAGACTTTATATACCTAAAAGATAGCTCAAATCGCATTATATTTGAAATGAACATGACCAGATGGCTCGGCTGTTGATTTTAAATAAATCCCTACGAATTGTGCCAATCCTTCCAACCTTTACTAGGATTCTGTAGAGGTTTCGTTGCCTCCCACTCTCCAGCACTCACCTTTGGCCAGTTTGCAGAGAACAATGCCATACCAGGAGGCCACTGGTGTCTCGTTCTCGTCCTGAGTCTCGAGGAAGCTGCTTCCGTTGCGCGTCATGACCAGCAGCGGCGCTGGTCGGTGCGGCGCGCAGTCCAGCTCCAGGGAGTCGACGCCGTCAGAGGAGGCGTCATCGGTGGAGGAGGCGACCATTGCTGCAGCTGCTGCTGCCGCAGCCGCCGCCTCTGCTGCGGAGCTGCTGCGTATTTCGACAATGAAACCACATTCGACGACGGCGCAGAAGATGCGCTGCTCCGCCTGCTTAAACCACTTGGATTCGCGCAGTTTCTGAACGGCGACGCTGCTGCCGAAGGTGGCGCCGACCACGCCGGGCTTTTGCGTGTGCGGTGCCAGGGGGTGCAGGCGATGGAGCTGCTGTTGCTGCAGCGGCGGCGGCCAGTTGGAGGTGGGCGAGCTGGGCGCCGACTGTGAGTAGCCCCCGCCGCCGGCAGGTTGGGCTGCCGGCTGGTTGTTGTGGTTGTTGTGACCCTGCAGTGGCCACCACTTGAGCGAGCTGACAAAGCTGTTGGAACGGTTCATCAGTCTGTGTGCGTTCGTGCGTGCTTGTGTGTGGGTGTCTGTACAAGGAAGGCGCCCAACTTTCACTCGGAAAAAATAAATCGAAATGGGAAATCGAAATGCACTTTTCCGCGCGTTTTTCTTCGTGTCCTTTCCTCTCACTTCGCACTCGCTCACTCGCTGGCTCGCTCTGTTTATTTACTTAACTCGGTTCAACTTCAACTCAATTCAACTCAACTCTCTGCCACGCTTCGTTCCAGTTTTAGTTTATATCACTGTTTTTGTTTCGAAGTTAAAATACGAGTTATTGCCCTGGCTTTTCGTGATATTCGCTGCTTCGCTGTTTTCGCCGTATTCGCTCGTCGCTTTCTGTCTTTTTGCTGCGAGCGTTGGGCTTTTATATGCCCATCTTCAGTGCTGCCAACTTGGCTAGCCAGATTAGGATAGCACTGCTGTTATGTAGGTTATTTCATAAAATGAAAATGTTATTTTCTTACTATTTCAAATAATTAAATGCTCAAACAGTTTTTGTAAGTCATATGTTTGAAATGCATTAAACTGCCATCCGTTTGTCATATATGTCATATATGTATCTATATTCACATTAAATGATTAGTGTGTGTTGCGTTTTGCGCGAAAAATGCAAAAAGAGAAAAACAAAAACGTTGCGATGCATGGAAGATCCCATATATGAAAATGGCATTCAAAAAGATTTAACTAATCGAACAAAAGCTTTTTGTAATATCACTTACTGGAAGTAGAAAAGAAATACAAAATTGAGGGATTTAAAATCCCAAATAAGTGAATTCACCAGATTGGTACGGTGAAAAATACCTAAGCACCGACTAGGTTGAAGTTAATCAAGATTTATACACTTTACTTATCAGAATTTAAATTTACTACATACATTAGATTTTTAAAATATTTAAAATGTAACGCCTAATTTAATTTGCTATTTTATTACGAAATCCAGCTATTTTTGGCTATTTTGGTTGGTGCTTTATTTGACGACAGCAATCGATGGCAGCACTGGCCATATAACGAGAGAGACGAAGCCCGAGAGGTAGAGTGCGAGACACCGAAAGAGAACTCGTTTTGAAGCAAAATAATGAAAACCTCTCAATTGGCGCTCTTCTAAGGTGGTGAATTTGGTGGTGGTGGGTTTAGCATTCCGTTATGCTGTGTTGCCCACTGCTTCTCCTCCCCCTGCAGGGTGGTGATAATTGCAGTCAAAAGTTTGAAAAACAGAGAAGGAAACCCCACTAGGCCGTCGTCTGCATTATGTTTGGCGCTTTAGTGTATTTATTTCTGCAAGTCCAGTGGAAATTCAAGCACCATACACATGTACATGCATAGGTACATGTCTATGCATTATTAGAATTAAGTATAAAGTCTTAATTTAAAGCATGGTACAAAATAACTATGCTTCTGTTAGGTTAGATTAAACCGAATATTCACTAGTTAATGTAAACTTACCTAAGGCAGAAAGATCTCTAAAGACTTCACATAGAAAACGGTAATTTGTGCTTATTTTTATTTTGAACTAACTTTCCTACCCGTGAAGCTTAAAGCTATTCTGAATGACATCTAGATAGATAATATTATATTTGATTTATTTATTTTAGCAAAATTCTTAAATAATTGAGATATACAAAAAGATAAATAAGGTTTCTTCCCACATATGAGTTGGTTTTAATACATATGTGAATCTAATTTAAAGGTAATGCTCAAATTTAATACTGAGAATCAAGCTACTTAATCTATGACGGTGAAAAGTAACACATAGCCCTTGCAAATTGATGTGTGTGGGAGTATATTGGTTAATGGTTTGTTGTTTTCGATTCGTTTGGGGTTATTAGCAGATCCCGAGTCGCCGGTTGCCATTGCTGTCATGTGATACCCACATGCCAACATGTTGTGAACTTTTTTATTTGATCGAATGTTATATTTTGCATTTCTGCACTTCGGGTTGATACTTTTATTACATTTATTAATTCGTAGTATCAGGTCATGACTGACATGCAAATATCGTATGCAATGATTTTATGGTCGGGTATTCTGATTTGGGGATCTAGTCTAGTGCTCGGTGTTGTATTTTTCCACAACAGCTTTCTTTAATCTTTTAGTTTGTCTCGATCTTGTGATAAAATTAGCTGTAAGGTTGCTGATTAGAGGAACTGCGCGAAATGATTGATACAAAGATTCAGAATTTCGGACTGCCTAAAAATAAATTTGTGTGCTTTGCAAAATGGAACCATGGCTGATTTCTATATTTATAGCAATATAAGATAATTTATTGCTGTATCAAATTGCCTCTGACGATACCCACATCCAAAAATGTAGGTTAAATACTACCGTTGCAGAGGCTATATTTCGATATTTCGATTTTTAGAATTAACGATAGTAGCCAGATTGTTTTTTTTTTTTTTTTTGCTGACGACTTCTTTGTACATTTGCTCACTTCAGACACTTTGCTAGCCGGAAAGTGTCTTTTGCGTATCTTCTGGCTGCTTTCACGCTTTGCCTGCAATGTATATACAAAGCAGCAAAATACTGTTCTGTTCAGAGAGAGATTAGAGCCTGGCTAGCCTTGAAACTAAAGACTTCTACCAGCGTGCCGAATTTGAAACTAGGTCAATTATTTGCAAATTATTATTTGTTAAAGTTTATTATTAACCGTCACAAAATTTGACATCAGAAACTTTTGAAGTTGAAGGTGCCATCGTCACTTTAATCTCACCTCGTTAAGAGGTGTTTTTGTTTGATACATAAATTTTGATAAAATAAAAGGTTCAGAAAGTGTAGCCGTTATCACAACCTGCTAATAACCAAGCAAATCGAAAACAACAATAAATTCTCACATCAATCGCATCAATCAACTCGTCGCGAAAACAAAAGACCTTTTTTTTGACATAGATTATGTATAGTAATAAGTATATTCTTGCAGGGAGTATACTTAATTTCGATCAGTGTACTTAATTTCCGACCAACGACCGAGTAGATTTAGCCATGCCAGTCTGTCCGCAACTTCAAAACTAGTTACCAATAATATATAATAAAAACAAGTAAGAAAGCTACAGTCGACTGTGCTCGACTGTGAGATACCCGGTACCTAAACGTTTGCGCTTCACACTAAAAGGCAATTTAAAAATGTACATACACTACATTGTACATACATATGTACATTGGCGCCATTATATCGCACCGCCAAGGTTCGAATGCGCCACCTGTCGGCTACAGCTTGCAACAGCAGTGCCTTAGGGCGGTGTGTTAAAATTCTAACCTTATTGCTAATATCTCCCATGTTTATCATCCGATTTTACTGAAATTTTCAGGAAACATCCGCTCTATTTTATTCATTTTTTGTATTTATTAATTTTTACTTTTTTAAAAACGAGTATAGCTTATTTAACGTTTTTTATGATTTTTGAGGGCGGAAGTAGGCGTGACCAAATTTTAAAACAAACTTGATCTGCGTGCAACAGATTCCAATGTTGTCACCAAATTTGGTAACTCTAGCTCTTATAGTCTCTGAGATCTGTTGTTTCACACGGACGGACAGACGGACAGACGGACAGACGGACATGGCTAAATCGACTCGGCTGGTGATGCTGATCAAGAATATATATACTTTATGTGGTCGGAGATGCCTCCTTCTGCCTGTTACATACATTCTCGGTTGGCACAAACTTATAATACCCTTGTACCCTATGGGTACCGGGTATAATAATAATAAGGTCCGGAAAGTGCATTCAATTATAAGAGTTACTTATGTAAGTTTTACATTTACTAAATGAACTTTAAGTCTAATTAGAGGGTATAAACCCTAACATTATTTTTCCCATTTATGGGATGCCAATTAGTCTGGTTTTCTGTTCTCACTTTTTTAATCGCCACTGTACTGTATTAATGTTTGTGTGTTCATATTTTGGACGGAGGTATGGAACAGTGGTGGCCCGTTCACTGGCCTGGCTTGGCTTGGCTTGGCTTGGCTGCTAATTAGACGCTCAGAACATCTCGCCGAAAGCCAACAAATAACACCAATGCAAAACCTCTTTTTCTCCACACTTCTGCCTCTTCTCCTCCTCGTCGTCTTTCCGCAACGTTTTCCGCCGGTACCCAAGGTTAGGGACTATAAATAAATATGGAGAAAATTCAACAACAATAACAACAACAAAGTCAATAAACAACAACAACGTCGAGTTGCAAAAAAAATCTATTTTTAGCTGACAGAGCAGCGAATCGGAATAGACGACTGTAAATAGAGTAAATGAAAAACTAGGCACTAAAAATAAAACGTAAATAATGTATGTGTGTGTCTAGTCTTCCAAGTCGAACTTAAAATGATCATCAATGTATTATATACTCTTATAGAGGGTTTTATAATTTCAGTCAGGAGCTTGCAAGGCAGTGGGGGAGATTTCTGTTTTGTGCATATTGTGCGTGTGCCGGCAGAGGCCCGGCAGAGAAATTTGCTGACCCTCTGTATAAGGCCGTGCGGACCACTGTTTTGGAAAGATAAAGTAGTCTTCTTTATATTGCAGGTACTGCTATATGTACAGTTGCGGTCAAAATAATAGTAGTGCTGGTCTAGTGAAAAGTTTTTCGGCTGTATCTTCCCAATGGGTTGACGAATCCAATTCATTTCTTCATATTAGTAATTACCAATATCTGCTCTTCCAGTATATGAAGTGATGTCGTCTTATCACATCTCTTTCTATTTTATTTTGCATTATTTCCCAATTTAGCACGTTTTTGGCGCAGTCAAAATAATAGTAGTGTCAGATAAATTTTTTTTTATGATTAAATTTACTAAACTTTTCTTAAGATTTTTGGTCTTAAACATTACTTTAGGATGTTATCAAACAGTTTTTAGCATTTCTATATCCTTCGTTTATATTTGGTCCTGGCAATATGGAATGTGGAAAAAAAATTGCTGCCAAGAGGCAAAATCTGATTAAAAAGTTTATATCTGAAAGAAAAACCTACTTCAAAGGGTATATATTATTGTATGCTCATCTAAAATGATCACATATGCGATATGTTCAAAAAATCGAGTGGCCGACCAAGGATATTGACAAAAAAGTCAGGGGATCGCCAAGTGAGGCAGGGGATGCATAAGACACTCATGTCTGCTGCAGCCTAAAAAAAAAATTTTTAACCTATGCATATCTGGAAACAATAAGAAGCAACCTTAGAGAGAATGTCCTCATGACAAAAAGTTCCAAAAAAGGGCCTTATCTAACAATAAAGTATCTTGTCAAACGCTTAACGTTTGCCTCAGAATATCTAAGCTGGCCCTCGAAAAAATTTAGGAACATTTTTTTGCCGGAAAAGCCCAACTTAGGTATTTTTACGGCCGTGGGTCTCGAAAGTATTGAAAACGACCACAATTAAAAAACTTTTTCATAAAAATACTTGCAAAACCGTTAGGTACGGGTTTTTCGTCAGTTATGATTTAGGCGAGCCTTGCGTACCATGTAGGTAGGCCAGTGTATTGGCTCAGAAATATAATGGATCGACATTTATATGTCAAATTCTGAGTCGGCGTGATGCTACTATATATTTCAAAGGATATGCCACTTGTTTGGATGTTTTAAAAGGGCAACGATCCAGCAAATACGAGTAAATTGTACATAGAGTGGCTTGCAGCTAACCAGGTAAACGTCTTAAAATGGCCCGCACAGTCACCCAAACTCAATCCGATTGAGATTTTTTGGTGTGACATTCAGAAATAAGTCCTAAAAATACTACCATACAACATTTTTTATCATTTGCAAGTTGTGGAACAATTTTTTCTATGAAAATATGCCAAATCTCAGTTGATTCCAGGGAAAATCGCTGAGGAGTCCTTATTGTCTATAAAGGATATTTAACTAATACTCAAAAAAATTCTTATCCATGGATCTATAATAATCAATCAATCAGGTATTCCCAAATAATTTTTTTAGGATGTGGTAATTTTTCAAAAGTTTCACTACTATTATTTTGACCGACTCAATTTTCGTCAAATTCAACATTTATATTTTTCCTTAATAATTCTTTTGAGTAATTTCAAGTTGTTATGTGTTATTAACATCTACTATTAGTTAAGCTTTAATGAAAATTAAAATAATTTTTTTAAAGAGCTTACAAAGTTATTTTTTTGTGGATTTTATATAGCCTTACTGGGCACTACTATTATTTTGACCGCAGCTGTACATACATACATATACATTTTGCGATTAATTTGACCTCAATAATATTTCATTGCATACTTATCGACACCTCTTTAATTGATTTGGGATCTGCGACACCTCTGAAATGTTTGTAGAAAAACTCTATTGTCCAGAGTCCCGACCACACCTTATTATATATTTCAAATTAGTTTAAACAGACACGTGCTATCTATCTATATACATATCTAGAAAATGGTCACAATAAGAAATATTTAAGAAACAAAATGTAATAAGAATATAATCGAAAAGGTTGGTTGAGGCAATACGGAATCGGAATCGGAATCGGAATCGGAACCAGGGGTGGTGATGTCGATGTCTGAGGTCTGAGGTCTGAATGAAGCGCAAAGTCTGGATATTACCAGATATCGAAAACACTTGCCCTGCTGGTAAATGCGTAGAGCAAAGCCTTTAAGTTCCAAAAGAAAATAAACGAGTTTCGTTGCCACAGGTGCCGACACTCCGATACCACCGGCACTCGGCATGCAAATATGAACTCGTACTCGTACCCGTACCCGTACTGGCACTCGTACTACTTACATATACGAGTATCAAGATACTGAATAAGCAAGTGGACTATCAGCTAGATGGATAGATTCCATTTGTCACCGTTCTAAGCGCAAACTTAGCGGAGTGACACTTTTATTTATTCGTCTTTCCGTTTTTCCATTTTATCATTTTTCCATTTTTCCTCTTTATTAATTTATGCAACCCGAATCAAAAGCCCCGTGGAATTGCACTTGAATAAAGGTACAAATAAAAATACTGCTGCTGGCTCAGGTGGCTATTTGTTGTTCTCTATTTAGTAAACACAACAAAAGAGGCGGCGATAAATAATAAACAAAACAGGCAGCGAAAACTAAATGGCTCTTAAATACCCTTCCAATATAAATACCGATAATACACAGATACATGGTTGGTTTTCTTTGATCTATTTTGCTTTAGTAAGTTAAATCTTTGGAGCTAAGAGAAATACTAACAAGTTATAAGAGCAAACAATTTAAAGGTATCTCCAAAGCTAGTAACGAACCCCTCAGCCCCAGTGCCTCTGCCAGCAGCCGACGGCGCTGTCAGCATTCTTTGGGTGACTATTTTTAGACATTTCTATAGTCATGCAAACGAGACGACACGAGCGCAAAAACAAGGCAAAAAAATATAAATAATAAATTAAAACAAATAAACATATGCACAAGTTTGTTTGCCCCTTTATCGTGGTGGTTCTGACCTACAGTGACGTGAGAATTAAATGTCAATAAAACACATTTACAAATTTTGAAACCATAATAACTATTTTGTTTTTAGTGTAATTGCATATGTAAACATTTACGGTGTATTGATTACGGCAAAATTATCAAATTTAAATAAAAAGTATGTTTGTATGTTTGTGCATGAGGTCGGTGTCTGATGACAGATATGGGCTAAAAAGTACTGTTCTTATTTTGTCACGTTCGCGATCCTTTAAGTACCCCGATATGTACAATGCTATTACAATGTTGTGTTCGAGCTTACTCGACTGTAGCTTTCTTACTTGCTTTTGCTTTCTTACTTGATTTTGCAGGCATTCGATATTTTCGATTATTAATACAATGCGTTTCCTGTCAAAGGCAGAGCTGGATTTTTCATATGGCGGAAGTTTTCGTCAAACAGCTGTTTGAGCCTTAATCGAATTTAAAAACAAAACACTAGGAAAGAGAAGGTTATTTTGGTTTGTTGGCCGGTCCGGGATCCGCTCTTTCTGTTTCTTTATCTCCTCTCTTCGGTTGATTCTCTGTCTGGTCTGACCTGTGCACTCTCCTCTCTCTCGCGCTCTCTCCTCTTGTCTCAGTGTAGACACCTTCGGTTGAAGAAACGTTTATTTGTGTTATTTGTTGCTTTAATTTTCTGCACATAACTCGTTTGCAGCAAAAAAATAAGCAAAGAGCGAGTTCAGTTCGTGACTGTTGTTTTGATATTTATTCACCAGAATGTGCTGAATGTGTGTTTTGCATATTCTCCTTTTGTTTTTTATTCCCCGCCTTTTTGCTCTTGCTTTGCGAATTTTTGCTTCTTGTGTTTACATCTTGCGATTCGCCTCAGTTAAAGTATGTACATATATATTTTATTGTGCTAGTATATGTATGTGTATGTACGTAGTTTTTGCCAAAAAGAAATAAAATTCTACTACGTCACACACAGGCACACCTGCGATTTGTTTATGCCGCCGGCCACACCTCCAAAAAAGGGAAGCCGAAACCGCAGCAGAGGACACTGCAAAACTCGATTCTCTCAAGCTCCTTTAGCCCATGACACCGCCTTGCAATCGTAGAGGACCTTTTCTCACTACCTCCCTCGCCCCTTTCATCTAGACATGAACTTTCTTCTACACATTTGTATGTACATACATACTTACATACATATGTATTCTGTGTGTTTTTCAGCTCCGAAATCTGAACGAAAAAGAAACCTTATTAATCAGAAACTTAAAAATGCTTCCAGTCAATTTTTTTTAAATAATTGAATGCAAATAAAAATGTACAGACTTCGCTTAACAGATGTTGAACACTATGTAATGGCACATTGTACACCATTTTTAAGTCTCGCCGGGATCTCTGGATCCAGTGAGGTTCATCACACTCTCATAACTCAACCGCCGGAATCCTGTACCGCCCCCACAAATGGCCCCCCACCGAAACCTGCCCCCGGTGCTCAGATTCACATCCAGCGACCTCGAGCATTTTGCATTCCCGCCTCAATGCAAACGCTCTGTAAATCACATCTGCCGCATTTTGAATTGCCTACAGTTGCGGTCAAAGTAATAGCACGAATGAGGTCAATCCCGCATGTAATATGTTCTCAATTTGATAGATTGATTGGTAAACTTACTAGTAAGTTTTAAGTTAACTAAAAATTAAAAAAAAATCCATTTGTAAGGCTTATGAGTTTATCTTAAAACGAGAAAGAAAGCTAGCTTCGGTAAACCGAAGTTGGTATACCCTTGCAGTCTGCAATTGGATCATTGAAAATCGAACCATTTTAGTAATGTTGAAAAAATATCGAATTTTGTAAATTTTACATTTTACATGTAGAATTTTACATTTTCATATAAGTCAACCGATCGCTTCTATGGCAGCTATATGATATAGTGGTCCGATCTTAATGAAATTAAAACCGTAATTCTAGAACCATAAGAAACTGCTATATCTCAAAATATATACTTTCATTGAACAACATGATTTATTATCGTAACATTTGTATACCCTTTTTTACATTAATTTCGCCATCATTCCTATGGCAGCTATAAGATATAGTAATCCGATTTCGGTCGTTCCGACATATATACTGCGTGCTAAAGAAATAAGACTATGCTGAAAATTTCAGCTCGATAGCTCAAAAACTGAGAGACTAGTTCGCGTAGAAACCGACAGACGGACAGACGGACAGACAGACAGACGGACATGGCTAGATCGACTCGGCTGGTGATGCTGATCAAGAATATATATACTTTATGGGGTCGGAGATGCCTCCTTCACTGCGTTGCAAACATCTGGTCAAAATTATAATACCCTCTGCAAGGGTATAAAAATGTTACGATAATAAATCATGTTGTTCAATGAAAGTATATATTGTCTTACAAACTGTTTAAAACAGAGAAACCGATTATGTATTTGTTTATAGAAGCGCTCGTTATAAGCTTAAAAATTGCCAAATCACGGCAGATTGGTTTCTTAGTTTTTTTTTTTTTTAATCAATATAAAATCGTTGATTTCAATATTATTATCTTGACCGCAGCTGTACCGCATATATTGCATATATTTATGTATCAGTATATTGTCTCCCGGAAAGCGTCTGCCGTCTGCCTGCATCTAGACAAGGTTTTTCAAATATTTTTTGGGGGCTATTGCCTCATACACGAAAATTTTAGTACAGATTAAAAAAAAGTCTTGTAGTTTCTGATCTTAAAACATAAACTTTCATATGAATCATATTAATTTTATATTGATCTTATAAAAGAGAAGTAAATAATACAAAAAAAAAAGTTGCATTTCGATACTTCCCAGCCAGGATTGGAACCCATGACTCAAAGCGAGTATAAATGCGAGCGAAATAGATCGAGAAGGTTGGAACTTTGTTGTTCAATAACTCCCATGTTTTTATCCCATTTATTAGAAAATATCCACGCAAAAATATTACTTTCTTATTATTCATTTCTCAATAGTTCTTAAGTTTGTTTATTGATTAATGATTTTCTTGTCAAAGACGATAGGTACATATTAGCTTTGACACTTTTGCGGTCTGACAAGTGTTGAAAGTGCAGTCACTTTTGATTTTATTCATAAAATGGTATAAGTATGTAGGCGGTACCCTTAGGGTACAAGGGTATTTTAGCATCGTGCAAACCGAGAATGTATGTAACAGACCTAAGGAGGCATCTTCGACCCCATAAAGTATATATTCTTGATCAGCATCAGCAGCCGAGTCAATTTAGCCATGAGCTGTAGCTCCTGCGGCGATTGTCATGCTAAATGGTGTTAATTTTTTTTTTTTTAGAACAAAGAGAAGCCTATAAGATGAGGACAGCATATTACCATTGACTTCTTCTTATAATTTAACGGAAAAAATCTTTAATTTCGGGTATCTCGCAGTCGAGCCTACTCTACTGTAGCTTTCTTACTTGTTTGGCAACGTGCCTGAGAAAAATAAAATGATTTAGTTTAAATATCCTGCACAATATCATATACATAGGCAGGCAAATAAACAACATGAATGTTTTCAAACCGCTGCTTTTGTTGTTACGATTCATTGCATTCCTGTTTTCATGTTGATTAAATGGGCGTTTAAGGGCATTTATCTGCTTGTGTTATGAGTATTTCGTTCTCTCGTAAGCTTCCTGTTTCTATAATAAGATCATGTGCAAGTGTGTCATATAGATATGGTCTGCCCTTGGCTGATTGATTGCTCTGCAGTTCTTTGGCCAGAAAGTGCACTCTCGATTGTTTCGCATTCACCCAACTTGAGTGGCCTTATCGGGATCTAAAATTGTCCAACCCATACTTTTACTTGCGGCGCTATAGCTGATATAATTTTACGACTTCAATCGAATCAATCGGTTTACAATACGCCACTCAAGCAGATATAGAATAGAGCTCGTGATCTGGTTTGTTACGACTGACTGGCATTTTAATAGGGACTCCTAGTAGAGTACTTTGTACTTACTAGGTAGAAGGATAGTTCACATTATACTATACTTATATAGACAATTTCTGTTAATGAGCACGATGGGTTATCAATTATCGTATTGTATTTCCCGTGATTCCGCCTTCTGACAGAACCTTTCTTCTGGATTTATCTTGCATGTAGTGAGGACTTATAGTGTTACCATGGCATTACCAGAACTGCAGGTTAGGGCTTAGTTGGAACGATACATTACTAGCATCCGTACAGTATCCCATATACGATAGGTGGTGCTTTTGAGAGGATCGTAGTCGCGGAGCTTCAGAGGCATCCTTAACTAAGGAAGATATCGGGACATGATTTATTCAAGATCCTGTTATAGGCTTGAGCGAAGACATCCTTAAAATAAACCTAAAAGAAGTCCCGGAAAGCTTAATTTACCAAAAATATCTACATTTCAACATGTCAATGACCCAAAACATACGGCTTATGATGGGCGTATGTGGATCATATGAAACGTATGGTCATCGCCTCAATCTCCAGACCTAAACCCTATCATAAATATGTGGAAACAAATTGGATAGACGTGGAAAAAACGCGATAAAAGGCCGAACTGAAGGTGGCCCTCGATGCCAAGGCGGTTAGAAGCAGTGGTTAAACATAAGGGCTTAACCACAAAATACTCATTTCTATTAAAAATCGTTACGTTTTATTTATTTATATTTATATTCGCCAGACAGAAAAACACAAATATATGATCGCAAACACTTTGCGTTATTAAGGACATATTGCTCCCATTCAGGACTAGTGGTTTTATTCAATCCCCCACCAGTTTCTCTCTGTTTCCTTTGCTTTCAACGGCACTTTGCCTGCGTGTGTGTTTGCACGTCCGCCGCAGCCGCTCACTCTCAATACCCGCCCGAAGCCCCAGCAGAGAGAGAGCCACCGAGAGGCGACGGCAGCCGAAGTTGTGGCCGAAGCTGCGGCTGGCTCTCTTCCACACTCTCTTTAACTGTGTCCCCCCACTCACCCAGCCCCGTTCCGTGCCAGCAGTGTGGTGACTTTGTTGAGGCCGGGCACCTCGAATAAAAGAGCGCGCCCGCTCCGTGCTTTAAACTTATTAGTCCCTGCCTTGGGAAGATTTCAAGATATTTTTCGAATGCAATGCAGGGGATCTGGTAGTCGCAATGCTGTAATTGTCACCGAATGCCTTGACCTGACCCACTGCCGCTCCGGTCAGTAACTACTGACCCACTACTTGACCCACGCCCCGCCATTTCGCCCTCAACAGAGAACCCTGTAACAGTATCCGACCCACTTTGGCACAGGATTTTGGTTTTAACAATGGTTTGGTAAACCAATCTAATATGAAATAGGAAATATTTATTATGTTGACATTGACGGCACCGACCATGAGCTAAATATAAATTTTAAATATAGCTCAAAATTAAATATAACACAGTATACAAAATATAAAAACTCAACAAGGACATCCAAAATTATGGCTTACATTAAAATAAAACCTTGGATATAAAAAAAAATAATGTAATCTAAAAGTTGCCAAAAACCCAGTATTGTAAAACGTGTACCTATTCAAAGCACCACTGTTATTTCCCCACTATTTGTGACCAATAAATGTTATTATTTCTTCTTAAATAAAAGTTCAGCCACAAATACTATGCTATACGTGTATAACAGTTTGGGTCGAGAACCGTACACAAACTTCGAGGCCCGACAACAAAAACTACCCTTAAAGTCATGAGTCGCCAGACAACCGAAGTTCGCATTAACGATGGCGCATCGAATATGTACATACATATGTATGTATGTTCCCTTATAAAGACAACTACTCAAGTTTTTATGGTAATCCAAAGGTTAGCTCTTTGAGCTCGATTTCTTTATTCGATTTTAATCCCTTGCTGAGAGTATTATAATGTTGTCATGATATTTGCAATGCAGAGAAGGAGGCATCTCCGACCCCATAGAGAGCGGAGAGCGAGTGATTGTAGCCGCCAGCAGAAACAGAGCTGCATATTGCAATTCAAATGTACGGCCTTTCGTCATCTTAATGATTATATTGGTCTTTTGTTCGTAGTAACTAGAATACAAATATAGAATATTGTGGAAGTATGAAGCTACTAAGCTATTCTGCTATTCCCCCTATGAGTTAATAAATGGCAATTTTAATTCCAACCTAACTCCGATCCCTTACAGATTGTGGCCCGGCGACATGACCTGAAGCTGATCGTGACCTCTGCCACCATGGACTCGACCAAGTTTGCAACGTTCTTTGGCAATGTGCCCACCTTCACTATACCGGGACGCACCTTTCCCGTGGACGTGATGTTCAGCAAGAACACCTGCGAGGACTATGTGGAGTCGGCGGTGAAGCAAGCGCTACAGGTGCACCTGACGCCCAACGAGGGCGACATGCTCATCTTTATGCCCGGCCAGGAGGACATCGAGGTGACGTGCGAGGTGCTGGAGGAGCGGCTGGCCGAGATTGAGAATGCACCTGAGCTAAGCATCCTGCCCATCTACTCGCAGCTGCCGTCGGACCTCCAGGCCAAGATCTTCCAAAAGTCCGGCGACGGTGTGCGCAAGTGCGTGGTGGCCACCAACATTGCGGAGACTTCGCTCACCGTCGATGGCATCATCTATGTGATCGATTCCGGCTACTGCAAACTGAAGGTCTATAATCCGCGCATCGGCATGGACGCCCTGCAGATCTATCCCATCTCGCAGGCCAACGCCAATCAGCGGAGCGGTCGAGCCGGCCGCACGGGTCCCGGCCAGGCCTTCCGCCTGTACACGCAGCGCCAGTACAAGGACGAGCTGTTGGCCCTCACGGTGCCGGAGATCCAGCGCACCAACCTGGCCAACACAGTGCTGCTGCTGAAATCGCTGGGCGTTGTCGATCTGCTGCAGTTCCACTTCATGGACCCGCCGCCGCAGGACAACATCCTCAACTCGCTGTACCAGCTGTGGATTCTCGGTGCCCTCGACCATACGGGCGCTCTCACAACGCTCGGTCGCCAAATGGCCGAGTTCCCGCTGGATCCGCCCCAATGTCAGATGCTGATCGTTGCCTGCCGCATTCATTGCAGCGCCGAGGTTCTCATCATAGGTGAGAGCATCCTATGGATGGATGCATGGATGCCTAATTCTAATCGTAATACTGTTTCACAGTTTCCATGTTGTCCGTGCCCTCGATCTTCTACCGACCCAAGGGACGCGAGGAGGAGGCGGATGGCGTCCGCGAGAAGTTTCAAGTGCCGGAGTCCGATCACCTCACCTACCTCAACGTGTACCAGCAGTGGCGCCAGAACAAGTAAGTATCCAGTCTAATTCTATCCAGAATCAACGCAGAGAGAGCGATTTTCGTCGCCAGCAGAAAAGAGCCTGCATATTGCAATGCAAATGTATGGCCGTTCTTAGGCCTTTGCTACACCCAAAAAAAAAATTGTCATAGAAACTATACTATTGTTACATGAACTCTATACCCTTGAGTATTAAAAATTTTGTAATAAGATGCTTATTAATTTGATACTACGAAAGTATAAAAGTTATACTAAACTGCACCAAGACTTGAGAAAAATCACTAACGCGACAAACAGAAAAGTACTAAATTCCAGCTAAAGCCTAGTACTAAGATGAACGAAAAAAATCCATAAACGAAAAACTTCATATAAAAAAAAAAGAACGAAAAGAGCAAGAAGAAGAATTTTGTGGTATTTCGTTTGGTCGGGTACTAAGATGAACGGAATTCCGTGAGCGAACCGGGAAACAAGGTTGCCAGATGACACCAATATTTCGTAAGCGAAATAAATGAATTGCATATATTCCGTGAGCGACATGTAGGGGAAGCGTGAAGGGGGAAGTCGCTGCTCGGTTGGAGCGCATCGACAGCCTTTAGGATAATGTGGAATTGATAAAAAACGTAAAGGCGAGGCCCAATATATGCGATTTAACGAAAAAGACATTTTAATTGTGTTCTTAGACAATTTGGCGTTGGAGCCACTATTATTGGCCACGTAATATATATATAATATATAAATACGCCTCATCAAAATGCGTTTGAATTAATTTCATTTTATTTTTTTTTTAATTTTTTTTCACTTTATAAAGTTTTTTGTGTGCTTTTCATTTGTTTGTTTACATAAAACAGCTGGAAATACATGGCAGTGTGACCGATTTGGACAAATTTTTACCGATTCCGGCCATTTTCTTTATTTTTCTTGGTCACACTGGTTCCCGAACGAAATATATAGCAATTTCGCTCACGAAATTCCGTAAGCGGTTTTCGTTGATCTTAGTACTAGGCTTAACGCGATATGTTATCAAATTTTCGACGTAGTTTCGTAAAGATATAATACTAGAAAATACACAATTGAACTTTTAGAGTATAGAAACTATACTCATACGTATACATTTGATATTATGAAGTATCAGGTCTATACTAAACTCGTTATACCGCTTGAGTATATATTTTAAGACCAGTCGTAGAAAGGTTAAACTTTTTTTTTTTTTTTTTTGGTGTTGAATATTTTACTTAATACTCATCCCATCCACCACCTTCCCCCACACAGCTATAGTTCCTCGTGGTGCAACGAGCACTTCATCCACATCAAGGCGATGCGGAAGGTTCGCGAGGTGCGCCAGCAGCTGAAGGACATCATGACCCAGCAGAATATAGCCGTGAAGAGCTGCGGCACCGACTGGGACGTCGTGCGCAAGTGCATCTGTTCGGCGTACTTCTACCAGGCGGCGCGACTGAAGGGCATTGGGGAGTACGTGAACCTGCGGACGGGCATGCCCTGCCACTTGCATCCCACGTCCGCCCTGTACGGATTGGGCACCACGCCGGACTATGTCGTCTACCACGAGCTGATCATGACCGCCAAGGAGTATATGCAGTGCGCCACTGCCGTCGATGGCTACTGGCTGGCGGAGCTGGGCCCCATGTTCTTCTCCGTCAAGGAGTCCGGACGCAGTGGACGCGAGAAGAAGAAGCAGGCGGCCGAGCACCTCAAGGAGATGGAGGAGCAGATGCTGCAGGCGCAGCACGAAATGGAGGAGCGTAAGCAGCAGGTGGCACAGCGGGAGGAGCAGCTGGCCGCCAAGCAGGAGATCGCCACGCCTGGCAACGCCACGCCCCGTCGCACGCCGGCCAGGATCGGCCTATGAGATCGATCTGCCTCTCGATCGTTATATATTTCTTTTTTTTCCATATAAATCCAACATTTTGTTTACTAAAACTAAATAAAGAACAATTGTAAGCTGCAAACGGAGCTGAGGAGGGCCACTAGGAAGCCCAGGCAAGCTGGGCGGTGATGTGTAGCTCCCATAGTCACCCTGGGGATGCACTTGTTGTCGTGCAGTTGGTGGGTCTCGCTGCAGCCGCACTCGCCCCACTGGCACACCATGGCCACTGGAGCGATTGGGGCAACTGGAGCATTGGTCTGCTCCAAGGGCTGCATCTGGCAGTCGCCATTGTGGCGACAGTAGTCTCCAAAGGACACGATGGGCTCGCAACTGATCCGATCCTTGTGGCTGACATCCTCGTCGATATCGCTCTCCTTGGCGACCGCGTTGATTACCCTTCTGGGGTAGTGTGTGGCCCGGCAGGTGCAGCGATGATCCAGGCACTGGGCAGAGCCACCAAGGGTCACTTGGCAGGGCGCACTGTGATCGCAGCTACTGCCGTAAGCCGAGCCCGCGATGCACTTGGTCATGTTTCGGTTGTGGACGTAATTCTCTGCGCAGGCGCACTTCCCCATCTTGCTCAAGCATAGAGAAGCGCCGCAGGTACCACAATCGGTGTTCGCCCGACAGCTTGACTCTGTGGAAATGTATGTGACTTGGTAACTCATCGGTAGTATGTATTTTTTGGAGCAAACTTACGTAGCACGGCCAAGCAGCGTCCCTCGTGGAGCTCAAAGTTGTTCCGGCAGACGCAACGGTCTTCCAAACACGTGCTAAACTTGTCCGTCAGCTGGCATTGCCGCGAAAATTCGCATTTTCCACCATTACGTACCGCCTCCGGGAGGCAACGTCTGCGATCGGCGCTGGGTACATAGCCCTGGAGACAGGCGCACTGATCGCTGATGCATTCCGCATCCGGCTGTGTGCAGGGACATGGACCGCCAATGATATTCGTCAGTTTTTCCTCGTGCGGGCGGCAGTCCACCCGCTCGTCCGAGTCACGTGCCGTACAGATGCATTCCATGGCCACACAGTGTCCGCGCTCGAACTGCGAGCATTGAGCGTCCGTGATGCAAGACAGTTCCAGCAGCTCCTCAGCTCGACTAGGTGGTGTGAAAACCAGTAGTAGGACAAGCAATAGCAACCAAATTAGCAAAATAAAATGCATTTTTATTCTGATTTCTCCAGTCGATGCTCTTTTCAGCCATACGCATCAACCGTTACTTTTGGACAGCTCAAAAGCTCCGCTCAAAACCATCGACTTATCGATTTATCGGCGGTCAGGCTGCTGGAGGTGTGAGGCACATATTAGGGCTGTCGAAAATATATCAAAATATCGATATATTTGCGAAAAGATAAATATTTGTATCGTGATATTTTTAAGCCGTAATATCGATATATAAATATTTTTTTTTTTTTTCCGATATTTTGTTTTCGGTCAAGAAAGGTTTTTTTGAGGCTCACAATCGAAGCATTCAGCAAACCCAAAGTTCGGACAGCCCTTACGAAAAGGAGTTCCACTTATATATGTATTTCTTTGCCAAAAAGTAATTCGGAAGCTGACCCAATACAGTATTAGACTTCGCAACAGCAGACCATGCCACATTTGTCTAAGTTGGCACTACGCTATCTGATAATACCAGGTAGCTCGGTATCCTCAGAAAGGTAACACAGGGTGTATTTTTAAAGTCACTGGCGAAACAATATTGGAAATAACATTAACTTTAACTAACGTAAACTTACAGTATCTTACATTGCTTTAAGTAATAAAAGCTTAATATGAAGTATTTGTGTTGTTAGTTTTGTTTGAATGAATTCATGTGGGTCATTAGGATCAATAGAGAGGTAAAATTAAAATTTCTGATCATAAAAATAAAAAAAAACTTTTTTTTAAATATCATAAACACTCGATATATCGATATTTTTTCTTGATATTTTAAAAAATCATTTTGATATTTTTCAAAAATGGCAATATCATTGATACGATATTTTTTAAATATCATGCAGTCCTAGCACATATCGATATTTTCACATTTTTCACTGAAGTATTCGATATACGAGTACTATCGAAAGGCTCCCGCCTCTATTGGAAAAACGCGAGCGGCCTGCGAATTACAAAACATTATGTCGTTCAGTAATTTGTTAATGAAAAGCTGTCTCAATCAAGGCATTCACGGCAGCCGGGTGCCCAGTGTCCTGTACACTGGCACCCGCCAAGGACACACTATCCGCGGCAAGCCGCCGGGAGTCGCCCGGACGCTGGAGCAGCGATTGCGAGGTAGGTCTGAAATACACCTGCTGGTCCTGTTGATGTAACCGCCTCTGTCTCGGTTTCGCGCAGCGGAGACCCTGTCGGATCCTGAGGTGGTGGCCCGCGTCAACATTGGTTTCCCGCACCTGAAGGAGTCGCGATCGGCGCAGCTGAAAATGCGACTGGAACACCTGAAGGCGCAGCGCACTAGCAAGGAGCTTGAAAAGCTGGCGCGGAGTAATAAATGTGAGTTTATCCAAATAAATCTATAAATATTAATTAATTATTACCATTGTTTGCTTGCTGACAGTGATCATCGACCTGGACAAGGTGCAGCAGGTGTATGTGAAGACCACGGGCCACCACGACCTGCGCCTGATGGCGGACCACTACGGCATTTTCGAGCATCTGTACGGCAGCGCCTACTTCGTGCCCAGAGTGCCACTCAACATTAGCTACGTGATGGATAACGGCGAGCGCCTGGCTCCTGTCTACAATGGCAACGTGATTAAGCCGGGGGAGGCGACAAAGGCGCCGCAGGTTGTCTTCAACGGACTGTTGGATCCGATCACCGGCCAGAAGGCCACCTCGGAGACCTTCTGGACTCTGGTGGCTACGAATCCCGATGCGCATTACACCAATGAGGCGTCGGCAGAGTGTCTGCATTGGCTTATGTGAGCGACGCGGCTTCTAGGAGTGGGAACACAGACACTGATCTTCATTTGTTTAATATTTTGGCAGCGCCAACATACCCAACGGCCAGGTGAGCGAGGGCCAGGTACTGGCCGAGTATCTGCCTCCCTTCCCGCCCCGCGGCGTCGGCTACCAGCGCATGGTCTTTGTGCTCTACAAGCAGCAGGGGCGCCTGGATCTCGGCTCCTATCAGCTGGCCGAGGCCGACTACAGCGATTTAACGAAGCGAACTTTTAGCACCCTGGACTTTTACCGCCAGCATCAGGAGCAGCTGACGCCGGCTGGCCTGGCCTTCTATCAAACCAACTGGGATGAGTCACTGTCGCAGTTCTACCATGATGTTTTGAGTATGATTCGGGTAATTGAATGCCCTCAGGTTGCTTATTCTTATTCCTGTGCTTCCGCAGAGTGCAAGGAGCCCGTGTACGAGTACGACTTCCCCAAGCCCTACCTGGCCGACCAGAAGTTCTTCCCGCTGAAGCAGCCCTTCAACCTATACATGGACAAGCACCGCGACCAGAAGCGGCTCAACAAGGAGTACTTGGAACGCAAGCTGGCCAAGACACATCCCTTCGATGGCCCCGAGGCCCCGCTGCGCTACCCCAATGCCCATCCCATCGGCAGCGAGGTGCCCTCGTGGCTGAAGACCGAGATACGCAAGCAGCGCCTGCAGACCGGCCGCGTCCAGGACTATTAGTGGTTGTAATTGTTTAACAAGTTCGTTTTTATTCACTGGAAGTACATGATGAGTCGTTAAAGTACATGTTCGTGTGTTGCCTTGCCTTTGTAAACCAAAAAGACTACGTGTGGATATATAGCCTAAGTGTAAGTATAGGATTTGGATTCGGACTTGGATTATAAGTATGTGAAGCGTTTAACAATTGTCCGAGGGGAAGATAGATTCCTCGCTAATGTGTGTTTGGTTAATCTGTTTGGTTTTTGGCACAGTTATATATATATTCCTATTGTGTCTCGTTGTCATCACAAGGTCCTGTTTGCAGCGCATTAAGTACTCGGTAATCGGGAATAGACGGACCTGCAATCCTTAAGTTTGCGCCTTGCCATAGCTGCCAACTGGCGGCCTGTACACAGCCGGCAGGAAGGACACCTGAGTTCGATTGAATGCGTACTTTCGCTTTCCAATGTTCTTGAGTACGTTGTCCATGCGTGTGCCCTCGCTGAAACAGATGCCAGAAAATATTTAAAACAAACACATTTAAAAAACAAAGAACTCTAAAACACACAAACACTCCTAAGCTCTAAAGAATAGTGTTGGAAAAGCATTTGTAATTCGTTATATCCTAAATCTAAAGAAAAGATAGTGTTGAAAAACGGGTTTTCATTCATTACAAGCACTATTATAAGCTAAAAACAAAATATAGTGTTGGAAAGCCGTTTCTCATTCATTAAAAGCACTCTTCTGAGCTCGAAACAAAAGATAGTGTTGGAAAACCGTTTCTAATTAATTATAAACTATTCCCACTATATAATATCCAATTTAGAGAGTTAGGCACGGACACCACAAAATATATCCGCATTTAAAAAACAAAGAACAAAATATAGTGTTGGAAAAAGGATCCTCAATCATTATAAGCACTATTCCAAGCTAAAAACAAAAGATAGTGCTGGATAAAGGTTTTTCATTCATTACAAGCACTATTCTGAGCTCGAAACAATATATAGTGTTGGAAAACCCTTTCTCATTCATTATAAGCACTATTATAAGCTAACAACAAAAGATAGTGTTGGAAAGCCGTTCCTCATTCATTACAAGCAAGTGTTGGAAAACCGTTTCGCATTCATTATAAACTATTCCCACTATGCTCTACTCACCTTCTCATGGTACTCAGGGCGTAGGGCACGTGCTTGGCCGGCAGCTGGAACTCGCGCACAAGGACCCGGCATTGCTCCAGGGTCACCGCCATGCCGGTGCGATCCTTGGCGCTCTTGCACGAGGTGAACCGCAGCCCGTCCATCAGCCGGCAGGCATCCTCGGCCAAATGCAGGATCTTCACATTCTTGGACACGTTGGCCCGCAGCTGCTGCTCCATCAGGCCCAGCAGGGAGCGCAGCGACTCGCCCACCTCGACGGAGCCGAGTCCCAGCTTCCGATAGCGTCCAAAGTACTTGCTCAGCACGAGGTAATTGTCCCAGTTGGAGCGGTGCTGCTCCCGCGTCTGGCCCAGGGTCTCCGCGAAGCTGGCCTTCTCGTTGATCCCAATGTTGAAGAAGACGGGCGTGACCTTGAAGGAGATGGAGGTGCCATTGCCGGGCAGCGAGTGCTCGGGCACAGGCAGCTGCACTTCCAGCGCCTGCCGCGATCCCGTGATCCGAGGCGTGGGCGCCAGAGCGGCGTCACCCTGCGCCCGCACCAGCTGGAAGTTGACGGCGGACAAGTCCTCGATGGCGATGCACATGTCGCTCCACATGTCCGCCTCGTTGCCGTACAGCGTGAGCAGGCCCTCGAAGTAGGCCAGCGGCCCCAGGTCGCGCAGCATCACCAGGTAGGCCATGTCCAGCTCGCTGCCCCACAGCCGCAGCATCAGGGAGGTGACCAGTGAAGTTATCTGCGAAGAGGAAGGATTTTCAAGAGGGAAATAATAGGGAATCTTCCTCCATGCTTACCGCCTGGGAGAAGCACACATCCCGCCGGTACATGATGCTCGCCTGGAGCCTGTTGCAGCGCACGTCCTGCTGCAGCCGCTGCACCGAGTGTATCAGCCGGGCGGTCTTCAGCAGCCGGTCCATGGCGTGGCGCAGCTTGCGCATGCTCGGCCGCAGCTCGGCCTCCCAGTCGGTGGTCAGCGAGAGATCCAGCCCGTCGGTGAACTTGTTTCCCTTCTTCTTGGCTGCGGAGGAAGCCTGCCCTTCGCTGAGATCCAGCTCGAGCTGCGGCGCTGGCTTGGGGGCCACGATCACGTCCGGCGCCTGCTGCGGAGGGGCCGGGGCCACCGTGAAGCCCTCCCTGCGCTTGGCCTGGGCCTTGGGCTGGCGCAGCCGGATGGCCGGGCTGTCGCAGTGGCCGCAGAAGAACTTGAGCTTGCTCACCAGACACATCACGCTCGCCTCGATGTTCAGCTGGGTGAGGTCCAGGGGCTCCGGCTCCTCCGTGGGCCGGTAGTAGTTGGCCGACGGCGAGGAGCTCATCAGCTTGGTGTCCAGGAAGCCGGCCGGAGGGTGCCTCTGCCGCTGCTGCCTTTGGCTCCGCCCCAACTCATCCAAGTCGATCAGCTGCACCACCGGAGGGAGGGGAGGAGGGAGGCCAGTGGCGGTGGGCCAGGTCACCGGCAGCGACTGATATGTGACTTCCTCCTCGCCGGGCTCCTCCTCCGGCCTGGCCTGGCCCCGCTCCAGGCTGCGCAAGTGCTCGTTGTAGGACTTGACCTCGTGCTGCAGCGAGTCGATGGCCCGGATGTCCAGCGAGCTGCTCGGCGAGTGCCAGCTGTTGGAGCGCATCAGGGCCAGCTGCTGGCCGCGTGGCCAGAGATCTGGCGGGGCCATCACGGGCGTGGCAAAGTCCTCCAGCTCGGGGGATTTGAGCTCCAAGGCCGTCAGCTGCTGGGTGATCTTGCGGAAGGGGGACATGGGCTCCATCATCACGTTCTCGGGCTCCTCGATGATGCGATGGCGCTCGATGAAGGCCACGCCCTCCTCGACGATGCTCGGCTCCCAGATGGAGAGCAGGGTGCGGGTGAGGGCCACCATCTGGTTGCACAGCGGCATCATGTCCTGGGCGCTGCGCCGGCTGGCCAGCTGCAGGAGCTGCGACATCAGCTCGACGATCTCCTTGCGCAGCTGCTTGGTGGTCTGGACGGCGTCATTGGCCGTCTGCACCTTGCAGGCGTCGCCCTGCTCCAGCTTCCAGGACTTGCTCTCCTGCAGGAGCCTGGAGGAAGGGTAGTTAGGGGAGTAATGGAGCTAATAAAGTAGGTTACTTACTTGATCAGCCCGCCGCACTTGTGTCCCTTGGGATCGTGGCGCGTGAAGGCTCCGACAGTGATCACATCGAGAAGGCCGCGCCTCTGGAGCGTGTCGTTCTGGGCCCACATCCGCTGGACATGCAGGTTGACCGGCAGGAACTCGAGCGCCTCGTCCGCCTTGGCCGAGGAGCGCTTGTAGAAGACGCCGTCGCGGGCCAGCTGCTGGATGTTCTGCTTGGCCTGCGAGTAGTCCTTGAGCAGGCGCAGATGCTCCTCGAGCAGGTTCATCTGGCGCCAGCGCCACTCGCCGCTCAGCTCGCCCATGCCCGAGATCTCCTGCAGCAGCTCCTTCTCGCGCTGGATCCAAATGGAGAGCAGCTGCTGGGGCAGCAGGCAGCACAGGCGCGACTCCAGCAGCGTCTCCTGCACACTGATGTCGGCGCCCAGGGACGAGTGCAGCCGGTAGGTGCGCATCCGGGGATGGGAGCACACGCGCTGGAGGCCACACTGCTGCGGCACGAACAGGCGCACGCTCAGCTTCGGCGGCAGCGACTGGGTGCGGCGATGGGCTGTCCAGGGAGTAGCTCTTATAATTATCACAGTTGGAAGCACCTAACCCTGGGGATCTTACCTCTCCTACTGCCCACGGTGCCCGCTGTGTCAAAGAGCTGGGTGCTGGAGCGCGGTGGCCCCTGCCCCGCCTGGCCGGGCTCCGTGGCGACGGCAGCGGCGTCCGGGGACCAGGAGGTCAGCGTTATGAAGCCACAATCGCCGCCGCGCGGCGCGGTGAGCGGCATGCGCAGCCGCGTGGTGTCCTGGATGGCGCCCAGGGCCACCTCGGCGTGGCCCAGCGGCAGGGCCGTGAGCGTCATCCTCTCGCGCACATCCATGACGCTGAAGCGGAGCCGCGTGGTGGCCGAGAAGCTGGCGCTGCGGTGGAAGCGCATCGTGCACAGGAACTGGGGGCTGCGCGTGCGCTCCTGGAACTCGGTGCGCGCGTGCTCCCGCCAGTAAGAGTCGTTATCTGCGCCTCCACCCGGCACCAGCAGCGAGCAGACCACCTGGGGATTGGGCGAGCGCCCCAAGGCGTTCACCGGCAGGCTGTCGCAGGAGAGGGCCGTCTCGCACAGGGGCAGCTCCGAGAGATCGAGATCTGTGGGAAAAAGAGCAGAAGGTAAGCTGAAGGGAGAGCGGCAGGACTAAGGACTAGGGGTAAGTAACGAACAAAGGGTAAGTAACAACAAACACAGCATTTAACGTTTAAATTCAAAAGCAAAACAAAGTTTATTCAACGAATAAATTCAATCTAATTCAGTTCCTTTGGAAATCCAATCCAAGCTGGGCAGGATTGATTGGGATTCTATGTACAAACAATACAATATATAATAGATAAAGCTGTTGGGGCTGATTTTAATGACCTTAGACCGGATGAGCATGCGTGAAAGTGAGCGAGAGCGGAGGAGTACAAGTGCAAGTGAGGGTGACTCGGACTCTGGGTGTAAATATTCAGATTAAAAACGAAAAACGTCTTCCTCCTTCTCCGGCTTGCGGCTTGCCACTGATTGTTTCTTTTTTGTTTGGTTTAAAACTGTATAAGATCACCTTCAAAGGGCGCCGCCACCACCTCAACGGGTGGCGGCAACACCTCCTCCTCCTGCTGGTGCTCCTCCAGCGCCAGGGGCATGCCCAGGTCAATGTGATTGCCCATTCCTCTGGATGAACTGCAGCGAGTCTTGGCCTCAATCTGTTCCCTCAGCTGGCGGATGAGCAGGTTTAGCTTCTCATTGGACGCATCCTCGATGCTGGCCACCCAGGCGAGGCGCTCCGCCGATGTGTACGTGATGAAGCGCTCCGAGATGCTGTCCTTAAAGTCTGAGAGACCGAAAATCGATTAGTAATCGAGGGGGAAGAGCGGCGGCATCTCACCTAGGTCGAAGACATAGCCCTCGGGATCGCGCTCCTCATTATGGATGCGCGGGCAGCAGTTCTCCAGCACCAGAACGCCAACCACCGGCGATTTGGGGTCCCTGTCCTTGAGGTAGAACAGTAAGTTGCCACGTAGCTTACACCAACGCTCAACGCGCACTGTGGGGCAGAAGGGGAGAGGTGAAGTGCATAAGCCAAGAGCAGGACTCTCGAGTGTGGATGGTACGGATTCAGCGTGCGTGTGTGTGGCGGATGTGTAATCAAGGCCACTTGTATATATGCAGCGGATGACGGATGACGGATGACGGTCCGGGTGATTAACCCCTTATCTCGTACGTACCTTCGCTGCTGCGCCACAGGAAGCCCTCTTGGCGGTCGCTGAAGATGAGCAGGCCCTCCTTGTCGAATCGGGTGGCTGAGTTGCTGGCAAGAGAGTTTAGCTCCGACTTGTTAAGGCGCATGGCTCTCTGTGTGAGGGAAAAAACTCATTCCATTAGCCGCAGCAGCAGCAGCAATAATAATAATGTAGCCCACAGATGGACGGCCACGACTCGCACACATCCGCATCGCATTATTTATTCACGGCAATTACACGCCACGCTCAAGATATGTACGTGTGCCTTGGACGGCGGAGAAAGCGGCGGATGTGGGCGTGGGCCTGGGCTTGGGCTTTGCATTTGATGTGCCAAGAGTACACAGATACACACCTCCAACTCCTACTCTCCTGCTCCTGCGCCTTCTCCTCCTCTTTTGGGGCGACCTGCGACCTCGTTACTGCCGTGCTGTTATTGCTGTTGCTGTGCTGCTGGACAGCTGGCGGCAATGACGACGTCTCTCACACTGCCTGCTGCTGCTGCTGCTTTCGCCCCCAGGAGCTGTCTCATCCGAAGGTCGCCTGTCGGGTTTGCTGAGCGATTCCGATAATTGTTTATTGTTCGGGGATTATGTTTAGTTTAGTTTCGTTGAGCTCCTGCCCAGTGTGGCCAAGGTTCAACTGTCGCCATAATCCGCCACTGCGGTCACATCAGTTAGCTACGGGACTTTGGCTCGTGAGTGTCGGGGTAAGAAAGCACGGTTTCCACAAGGACCGCATTTCTCATTTCAGCAGTTTTGAAAAAGTGCATACCTTTTCAATTAGAAATGGTACAAGAGTCTACGGGATGACAAAAAACAAGCTTATCAATATCCAATTTTTTTTTTAACTTGGCTTGTTTTTAATAAGCATTACAGAATCAATTAACTGGGTACTTTTCAGGAGTAATAGAGCCGATTAAAGATGTCTGAAAACGATACACATTGGGACTCCAAAATCGCCAATGCAACTGCGAATAAAATTCGTACATAACTTGCAATCTTTATAGCCCTTGTTATCTGTCCTACGCGATCGCAACATAATAATGCTTTCCCCAGAAACCCAGAAATGGAAAATGCAGTCCCAGTCGAAACGATTTATCGACTTATCGATGTTGCTTCGATGTATTTTCCTGCTCTATTCCATTCCACTTCACGTTGCCTCTTTCGAACTTCGAAGTTTTTAGTTTAATTTCAAATTAGACGCGACAAGAGCCGTTGGAGCTGCGAAAAATGACGGAAAAATACAGAAAGCTGCAGCAGCAGTTTCTCTGCTGCTATCCCGTGAACAAAGTGGCCTGGTCTGTGAGTACTCGCTTCGATTTACTGTGGCCACCTGTTGAATCTCATCTCCAGCAGCTTGGTTCCCGTTTCAGTCCGTCACGCTGCCGTTGAGTTGGGAGGAGCAGGAGGTCCTCATGGACGCCACCTGCCGCCACCCGCTGAACCGTCGGTATCCGGTGCGGCGCAGCTACGTGGAGGCCTTCCTCAAGCAACTGATGCACTTGCTCAAGGACCAGAAGGAGGTGCACGACGACATATACGGCAGCCTGTGCAACCGGATGGCGGAGGGCTCTGATCCGGGCAAGGCCTATTCCTACAAACACTACATACTGCAGCCGGACGCCTGTATCACGCTCCGCGAGTCCAATAGCTTTGTCAGCGAGGGCACAACAGGACTATGTACCTGGGAGGCTGCGCTGGCCCTGGCCGATTACCTGGTGGAGCACCGTGACCTGGTCCGCGGCAAGAACGTAGTGGAGCTGGGCGCTGGAGCCGGGCTACTTGGCATCCTCCTGAAATTCCCCGCCATGGCGATGCAGGCCGGTCAGGTCCTCATCACCGATGGCAGTGAGCCGTGCGTCCAGCTGATGCGCGAGAATATTGGCCTGAACTTCGCGGAAATAGCTTCCGACCAGGCGCCCAAGGCGGAGCAGCTTCGCTGGGATGCGGTTAGCGAGTTCCCTTGGCAGGATTACGCCGAAACGGATCTGCTTCTCGCCGCCGATGTGATCTATGACGATTCCCAGTTTGATGCTCTGCTGGCCGCCATGGATTTCTTCTACACGAGACGGGGCAGCCAGCTGGAAATGCTGCTGGCCAGCACGGTGCGGAATGTGGACACTCTGCATCAGTTCATGGAGAAGCTGCGTTAGTTATTTTGTATTCTTGATCAAATCTCTGGTTCCCGGATATTTCACACTCTTTCCTAGCTTTCCTACTTGTTTTATTAGTTTATTTTACTCGAGTTTGTTTATATTTATTGTTTTTTGCAGGCATTTATGACTACAAGGTGACTCCCTGTGCGAATGTCTCCGCTTGTGCCAGCCACTTTTGTCGCGATCACACAGCCGCCGTCCAGGTTATCTCCATTAGACGCTAGTCTTAGCCCTCTTAAAATAAACCGATAATAAAAGAATAACGAAAACTAATGGTCACTATCTCCTGAATCTCACTTAAGAGCTTAATTCCAGTGTACGGTCTGTACTTATTCGGGCGACTCACTAGACAATGACGTATTATTATTATTAGTTTTTGTTATGACAAATTTATATCTTTTTGATGGTGCCCCTTTTTTGAGGAAGAAGGAAGCAAAAGCTAAATATCCTCGGGAAAAGCACCGTGCGCTAAGGCATCCGATTTTTATTTTGTCCGTCTGTCCGTACGTCCGTCCGTCCGTATGAGTCAACTGATCTCAGAGACTATAAGAGCTAGAGCCACCAAATTTGGGAATAGCATTGTACGCAGATCAAGTTTGTTTTTAAATTAAGCCACGCCCACTTCCGCCCCCGAAAATCACGAAAAACTTAAATATAAGCTATAGACCTGATTTTTGGCTAGAAGTAAAATAATAAATAAATATCTAGGTTTATGCGGACGTTTTCTGAAAATTTGAGTAAAATCGGATAATAAACATGGAAGTTATTGAACAATTAACTTTCTGTGTATGCTTCTTCTTCTTCTTCTTTGTTGACAGCACCAATGCATGTTGCAACATGATCCTAAAAACATTTTGTCTATTTAGGAAGTTGTTCAACATGTCCCTAGCAACATTTGTCTTTTTTGGGTGTTGCTCAACATGTTCCCAGCAACAATTTTGTTTATTTGTTAACATTTTCTTTTTTCCATATTCATATGCTATTTAATTTCACCCACAATGCTTTGGGTGCCGGGTATCTCACAGTCGGTCACATTCGACCGTAGCTTTCCATCTTGATTGTTGTTGGTTTTAGCCGCGCTCCCAGCCAGACATTCCTCTCCCTAGTTTATTCAAAGTGTTAATCACAAAAATGTGGCTTTAATTGGTAATATCTGCAGTTAATTGCGTTCAAGTTGTACGAAACCTGTTTTATGTTTACATTTACGTTGTTTACACTGAGGCTGAGGTGTCCCGAGGTACTCGTTATTCGTTATTCACTGGCTGATGGTGGGAATGGTGCCGTCGTTCAGCCAGCGGACGTTGAGCTGCTCGATCTGGTGATTCATGAAGATAATGCCGTACAGCTCGTACTGGATGTCCAGGAGGTGGGCGCGGTGCGTGCGAGGCACCTTCATGCCCACAATGAGGGCCAGCAGCGAGCTGATGATCATAAAGACGAATCCCTGGGCCATCAGGATGCTCGAGTCGGTGGCGTAGAAGTAGGAGTTCTCGGCATCCGCCACAAAGTACAGGTACACGATGCTGGTGCTGACCAGCTTGAAGATGTACGAGCAGCACACGACGCACTCGGTGAGGCGCAGGTGAGTGACCTCCAGCAGAGCTATCTGCTGGCTGGAGTAGGAGGCTCCGAAGAGGACCAGCAGCAGCCAGAGCGACCACCTGGAGTCCGAGACGCTGCACTGGATCATGGCCATCAGCGTGAACGCCACAAGCGCCATCTGGGCCGACACAAAGGTGACCTTGACGGAGAGGAACCACTGGCAGATGGGGGCCAGCAGGCTGCCCCCGAAGATCGCCCAGAACATGGCGTCGATGCCGGACAGCTCCGTCAGCCGCACGGCCTCGTTCAGGCTGAACCAGTAGATGAAGTACACGAAGAGGGCGAACTGGACGGCCTCCGTGAACAGGACGAGCAGCATCATGTTCCACTCCTGGTTCTTGGTCACGTAGAAGAACTGCAGCCGCTTGATCACCTCCGAGCGCGGCTCGAAGATGCTGCCATTGGCGTTGGCTATGCGCAGCTCGTTGTCCAGGCTGTTCACCAGATCCACAGTGCCCACGAAGTGGAGCACCTTCTGGCCCACCAGGATGGCCAGCATGGCGGCCGTCACGCTCAAGTAGGTTCCGGCAAAGTTCACATAGAGATCGTCGGTCAGTTGCTCGGGGGTCGGCGCCTGTCCCGCCCACTGCTTCACGTTCCGGCTGTAGGTGCCCACTATCAGGCTCACCGCCGAGGCCACTCCCAGCAGGTAGCAGCTGCAGCTGGCCGAGATCATCGCCGAGCGGCCGCTCTTGGAGCTAATGGTGTGCAGGAAGCTGAGGCCGGCCACGAAGGTCATGCTGTGGGCCACATACGAAATGTAGGCGCCAACGTGGTCTGCAAAGGTTAAAAGTCGCCATCTTAATAGAAATCCCTGATCTTGACCTGCTTGGGGGTGTTGGCTCTGCCTAATCTAATCTCTGGTCATGACTCACCGAATCCATCGGCAAAGTAGAAACAGCTGGCAATGAGATTGAAGGCACCGGCGACGAGGAGCAGCCACGACTGCCAGTAGACGATGCACTTCTTCACGTACTTAACCGTGAGCATGGCCAGGGCCGTGATCAACGCACAGCAGGCGCCCAGGATCAGGGGTCCATAGTAGGTGAGGCCCGTCGCCTTCTCGTTCCGCACCGCCACAAAGGCGCAGATTGTGTAGCCGAAGATCATGCCGCAGGGCATGAAGCTAAGGCAGGCTGGAGCAAGGGATGGCAGTTAGATCTCTTCACCGTTATTACCTTAGGATGACTCACCCACATAGCTGGGCGCATACTTGAAGAACTGCAGCACCAATTTGCCCCACATGTTGGCCATATCGCGGTAGAGGATTCGTCGTCGTCCAGCGGCAGTTGTCCGAGCTTGGGGCTCAGAGCATTTTAGCGAGCAGTTGGGGGGGAAATGACAACAGAAGCAGACGTCCGTCGGAGAGTCGACTGCGGCAAATAGGTGGCTAAGCTAAGCGATTAGATAAGCCGCCACCACCACCAGGCGCTCCAGGTAAGGCTACACGGGGCGAAAAAGTCTATGGTCTCCGTATTTTATAGCTTTTTACCTATAAGAGGAATGATCTAGCGGAAACAGGGCTGCCCACAGCCCTGACCTGTGAGTCTCCTCGGCCTCTGCCGGCACACACGCACAGTAAGCATTTTTGGAATTAAACAAGAAAGGAAGCTTACTTCTAATAATAATAACTTCTAATAACACTAGTTTACACTCAAAATGCTCCAAGCCTGTTGATGTGAAATTCTGGTAGAGTTGAACCCCCAGATCACGAAAACGGCTTTAATTTTTTTTTCTATGGATAGGTTTTTTTTTAAAGATTTTTTAAAGTTTTACACAAAAAAAAATTGCTCAGTTTACGTTTATTATTTCATAGCTCGAGTTGTAGCCAACCAATTTACCTGTCGAATGTTTTATTTTACAGGTAATGAACTAACCTTTCGATTTTAAAACACTTTATGTATATTGGATAAGTACTTTGTGTGCTATAGCTCGATAAACTTGAAAAAAGTGGAAATTTCAATCCGTTAACTCAAATGTTAACGTGCTGCTACCATTCTAAAAACTCGGAAAAAATCCGTTGGAAAATCAAAACGTGTTTTTTTACAAAGATGATCGCCCAAAGTATCAAACAGGCCTACAACTCCAGAAATCCGTTGAAGAATAGATTTATCGTGGATTTTCAAAGTTAAGAAAATTGAGAATTTTTTTCAAATTTTTGGGCGGATGCCTACTAGATTAAATGTACAGTGTTGGACAACACCTTTAGATGGCCTGTTAACTGTTCTAGATCTGATGAACAGTCGGATTTAGCTATAAAAAAATAGCTGCGTTTTGTTAAATAATCAAAAATTTACAAAATTATGTTGAAGTAAGATAAAAATTAAATTATCGCATTTATATACATCCAGCTATTGTGAACTAATTAGAAAGATGACTATGGTGGTGGTCTTTGGATCATTTACACAGGTCAATTTTTTCGATGTATCCATTGCAAATATTCAAATTCGAATAAAAAAAAATAGCAAATTTGGCAGAACATAAGACTTAAGGATTCCCGCCGCCCTTGAAATGAAAAAAAAAACGATTTCCGAATTGAATGAATAGGTTAAAATCCTGACCACATTTCAACTAAAAATCGGGAGTAATATTGATTTGAAGGGGGCGCTCTTGTACAGAATACTCCTGCTATATTTTTTCTGCAGAAAAAAGTTTGTTTTTATACCACGTTTTACAGCCGCGAGGCCGCATAACCCCTTAATGGTACCAATGAACCAAATCAATCATAAAGACGATTATTTAATTTTTATCTTACTTCAACCACCACCATAGTCATCTTTCTAATTAGTTCACAATAGCTGGATGTATATAAATGCGATAATTTAATTTTTATCTTACTTCAACATAATTTTGTAAATTTTTGATTATTTAACAAAACGTAGCTATTTTTTTATAGCTAAATCCGACTGTTCATCACATCTAGAACAGTTAACAGGCCATCTAAAGGTGTTGTCCAACACTGTACATTTAATCTAGTAGGCATCCGCCTAAAAATTTGAAAAAAATTCTCAATTTTCTTAACTTTGAAAATCCACGATAAATCTATTATTCAACGGATTTCTGGAGTTGTAGGCCTGTTTGATACTTTGGGCGATCATCTTTGTAAAAAAACATGTTTTGATTTTCCAACGGATTTTTTCCGAGTTTTTAGGATGCTAGCAGCACGTTAACATTTAAGTTAACGGATTGAAATTTCCACTTTTTTCAAGTTTATCGAGCTATAGCACACAAAGTACTTATCCAATATACATAAAGTGTTTTAAAATCGAAATGTTAGTTCATTACCTGTAAAATAAAACATTCGACAGGTAAATTGGATAGCTACAACTCGAGCTATGAAATGATAAACGTAAACTGCGCAAATTTTTTTGTGTAAAACTTTAAAAAATCTTTAAAAAAAACCTATCCATAGAAAAAAAATTAAAGCCATTTTCATGATCTGGGGGTTCAACTCTACCAGAATTTCGCATCAACAGGCTTGGAGCATTTTTTTTTTTTCATTTTGTTAACTGGTGTAATAGAAATAATACAAGTAGGAAAGCTACAGTTGAGTGTGACCGACTGTGAGATACCCGGTAGCCAAAGCATTGTGGGTGGAATTAATAAATAGCATATGAACATGGAAAATAGCAAATATTGACAAATGAAGACAAATGTTGCTAGGAACATGTTGAGCAACCCCCAAAACAGACAAATGTTGCTAGGCACATGCTGTCTCAACATAGAAAAAGAAGAAGCATACACAAATACTTAATTGTTTAATAACTTCCATGTTTATCATCGGATTTTACTCAAATTTTCAGAAAACGCCCGCACAAACCTATATATTTGTTTAATTTACTTACTTTAAGCAGAAAATCACGAATATAGACTATATACAGTTTTTTGTGATTTTCGGGGCGGAAGTGGGCGTGGCCAAATTTCAAAACAAACTTGATCTGCGTGCAACAGATTAGAATGATGTCACCAAATTTGGTAGCTCTAGCTTTTTTAGTCTTTGAGATCTGTTGATTCATAGGGACGGACTGACATACATGGCTAAATCGATTCGGCTGGTGATGCAGATAAAGAATATATATGTATATGTACTTTATGGGGTCGGAGATGCTTCCTTCAGTTTCCAAAAGGCGACCTAAAATAATTTATTGCATACTTTTGGACACATTGTTTAAGTGATTTCAAAACGTCCCGACTCCTCCAAAGTGGAGCAACCCAGCATAACTTCAAGAAAAATGGGAACATTTTCGGCCATATAAGTATGTAGGCTTCGATAGGGCTCATTAAGGCCCAAGAACTAATCTTGAATGGGCCAAGACTGATAGGGAATTCAGCAATCAAACTTCCGGTCGGCGCTGAGGAGGGTGGAGGAGCACATACATATTTAATCGCTCATGGGAAGGGGTTGGGTTGGGCTGGCGATTAGGATAAGAGAGCATACTTATAGAATGTATGTAGGTTCTGCTTTTTAGTTTGTTTACCTTTGAGCGGAACTTTGATTTTGGGCGAGAGCGAGAACAAGAGAGCCAGGCTAAGGTGGTCATTAGCTTTCAAGATTATGTAGCTCTCTTCGCTTGGGGTGGGCTTTTGAAGAATTACTGCCGAAAGTCGAGGGGCTTGATTTTAAAGTTGGAAAATATAGAAAATAAAATGTAAAGTTTTATTATCTAAGCTTAATTTAATTTGTATCATAATCAATCAAAAATCGCTGTGGGCTTCTGATATCACTTTAGGATTTTGATATAATAGCTTAAAAGCTATTGAAAATTTCGCTTTTTCTTCAACATGAGCTCTTTTTTCAATGAAACGTTTCCAATTTGGGAAATATGGAAAATCCCAACCCTACCTCCAGAACCTCGTTCTGGATGCCTTGATTTCTTACCGATTAATCGAAATATAAGGGATGCGAGAGCGACTCCCAGCGCTCAGTTGCATAAGCTCAAGCGTCCTGCGAGCGGGCGAGAGAGTGACAGCCGGCTTCTGCGCCTGTGCTCCTCCCAGGTAACGGCCGCCCTTCTCGTCCTTCGTCCCTCCAACCCGGTCACGGGGCTTATCATGTATTGGCCGGCCTTATCCCAGGCTTTTGCTATCGGAACTTGACTGCGACGACACCAACAACCACTGGAACGAGCATTGGAGCCGGAAGTCGGAAGTCAAATGAAGCAGTGCGGCTGTGATTAAAAATCGGCAATCCCGGTGCTCGGGATGCTGTGTTGTATCAGTGACCCGTGATAGCCATGGTATGCTGCGCCTCCGCATCCGCATCCGCCACCGCCACCGCATCCTCCCGCGTCACGGTATATATCACCCAGTCTAGTCATGTTTATGATGAGCATCTGGTGCAGCAGCCTCAGCCTGAGCAGCCGCAGCCTGGCCATCGCCATGGTGGCCTGCGTCGCCCTGCTCTACTTCTCCTACAGCTTCAACGTCTGCCTCCTGGCCAGCATCAGTCGCTGCTTGCAGCAGGTGAGCAGTGAGAGTTCTCGGGGATTTTTACCAAAAAACCAAACACATCGATTGACATCTAAGAGTATGAAACTCACGTTTTAAATCAATGATTGTTGTGTGCTTGTCTACCCAAGGTAACAGGAAACCTAGGCCAAATAGTACAGCGTAACTTGTGTACAAATAAATTGCAACTACAAGTGAAAAAGTGAAAACAACAAGAAAGGAACTTCGGGAGTCAGAATTTTGTACACGCTTGCAGTTTGCAATTTCGACCAAACTTTTCTATGATAGTATTGAGACATAATAAAGAAAGTAAAGTTTAGGGTCGGTTTCTACCCTCCCTGTCAGATAGGGGCCAGATAGAGCCCGGCTAAGAAAATTTGGTTCCTATCGTGTAAATGTGAGAGCTAACTTTTACAGGGAACCTGTTAAAACTTTTCGGGCTCGGCAAAAGTAAACCTGATTTTAGATTGCCAAACTAAGTCGAAGAGATTTTCAGCAATTTTGATAGCAAAGCAACCGTGCGCCTTACAGCACAATTCGGTCAATATTGAGCAATTCGAACAATAATCGATCATTAACAGCATTCTGTTATTCTTTTGCGCTCAGCAAAACTTACAGGCGGGCAGAAAAGCAATTTGCTTTACGATAAGTTTAACAGGTGATTATCTTTTCTGGACACTGAGGGTAAAAACCTGCCCTTAGTAAATAAAATATTACTGGAGATATATAAAATATTTACATTTAAAAACACAGAAGTTTTTAGCAGCTTATTCCAGATTGTCATATAAATAGTCGTCCTATTTTTAAAAATTGTAAAGCGTAATAAGATAGAAGGGAGTAAGCATTAGATGAGAGTTATAGTCTTTTCTTATTCAATTTCCGATCGATATAGTCGTCTGATCCGTCCGATTTCGTCTTATATATGGAAATGCAAAAGAAGGATGACTATTTGGAAAGTTTTATCCAGATAGTTTTAAAACTGAGGGACAAGTTCGCGTCAAAAAGGACGGACACATGGGCGGAAAGACGGGCATGAGCTAGACCGACTCGGCTGTTGAGGCCAATTAGAAATAAATATACTTTTAAGGGTCGGAAATGACTCCGTTACTGAGGTGGCACCTTTTAATAACAAGATGCATAACGTGCAAGAAAAATTGCATAACGTTACTTATCTTATGGTAAACATACGAATTTTTGTTGTTGTTTTAATGTTGGGAGCTGTTTGTACAGCAAAGTTCACTGATGATAATCGAAGTGGTATCGATCGAAACATGTCTGGACAACCCGATGTAAAATAAGGTCTGTGTGTGATCTTGGCATATAATCGAGTCTTGATTTACGTATGAGAAATAAAGCCGGTTAGATAATATAGGTCGAAAAATGTAAAAAAAAAATAACTAAAGCATTTTCACAATTTTTTTTTGACAACATTTTCATGCAACAACAGAGCAACATTCGCAATCTCCTGGCGCTAACGTCATCCTCACACAACGAGAGCAGTGAATCGGGAAGCAGCAGCAGCAACAGCAGCGGCAACAGCTCCTCGACCACCACGAGTGGACCTCCGGTTCAGACGGTGACCGTACAGACGAGCAGTCTGGATGGAGCGCCCAAATATCAAATGCTGCGGCCACAGGGACTGCGGCCATCGCGCCACCTGCCCGACACGCTCATCATTGGCGTAAAGAAGAGCGGAACGCGGGCGCTGCTGGAGTTCATCCGGCTGCATCCGGACGTGCGGGCCGCCGGCTCCGAGGTGCACTTCTTCGACCGGCACTACCAGAGGGGCCTGCGCTGGTATCGCCACCACATGCCCTATACCATCGAGGGCCAGATAACCATGGAGAAGACGCCCAGCTACTTTGTCACCAAGGAGGTGCCGCAGCGTGTCTACCACATGAATCCGGCCACCAAGTGAGAGATTTACCTTGTCCCGCACCCGTACAACTTCCTTAACGTTCCTTATGCTTTTATTTTCAAATCCCTCTGATAGATTGCTGATCGTGGTGCGGGATCCGGTAACGCGGGCCATCTCCGACTACACCCAGGCGGCGAGCAAGAAGGCGGACATGAAGCGATTCGAGCAGCTGGCCTTCGTTAACGGCAGCTACTCGGTGGTGGACACCAACTGGGGCCCCGTGAAGATCGGCGTGTACGCCCGCTACCTGGAGCGCTGGCTCCTGTACTTCCCACTGTCGCAGCTGCTCTTTATCAGCGGCGAGCGGCTGATTATGGATCCCGCCTATGAGATTGGCCGCGTCCAGGACTTTTTGGGGCTGAAGCGCGTGGTCACCGAGAAGCACTTCTACTTCAACGCCACCAAGGGCTTCCCCTGCCTGTTCAAGTCGGAGGCTCGCTCCACGCCCCACTGCCTGGGTAAGACCAAGGGCCGCAACCATCCGCACATCGATGCCGGGGCCATCGAGCGACTGCGCGACTTCTACCGGCCCTTCAACGACAAGTTCTACCAGCTCACGGGCATCAACTTTGCGTGGCCCTAAAAAGTCCCGCGGATCAAGGCCATCCGCAAGGAGGTATGTGTCTATTTATGAATTTAGAGAGGGATTTTAGACCAGTAGGGTCCAGACATGTCAGAATTGGAGTTGTGCAGTACTCTAAAAATTAGAATAAAATTTCTTGTATTGGGTAAAATAAATTTGTATGGGGATTTTTCTAAAGCTAAATTAATTAAATTAAATTAAAATTATTATGAGTGTATACATATAAAATATACACTTTCAATCCCATTTCTCTTAGTATGCCGTTTCAAAAAGCTTTAAAATACCTTTCGATCAAGTCCGTTCTTAGCAGATTTTGAATTATATTTATTATTTATCTATTTTGATTTTATTTTTTCTTAATACTTGTATTAACAAAAAATATATTTGTAAGGCGATTTTCTTAAAGATAGGGCTAAAATTATTATGAGTGTAGCAAACACTTACGAAAACAATATTGTAAAAGAATAGTTAAAAAATGCATAGAACATTTTTCGTTTTGCAAAGAATTTCTCGACCAACTGTAAATAAATAATATTATTAATATCTAAATAATGCCTTTTTGGTTGTCTTTTTTCCAGCATTGACCCGCGGAGGCGTAGAATTCAAATGCAGCTATAGAAGATAAAACGAGAAGTTGTGGACTGATATTGTTGAATGCATTTTTTATACATACATATTATTATTGTACTTGCATACATATATATACATTCATACATATAGAAAATACACACACTTAGGATTAGTGATCAAACATAATTGTAGCTTTACCAAAACGAAGGATGATACACAACGGTTCCTTTCTTCAATCGAAATCAACTAAGCTTCGAAATCAACACTTTCACTTTGAAGTTTTCACACACACTCTCTCTTGGCTAGCCATTGGAGGTGGAAGAAAATCGATGTCAATCGATTTATGCACTGAAAATCATCGATAACTTCGATTCATTTCCAGCTCTACTAGCCATGCACTCTCAGTGCCATATACTGATATCTACTATATACCTAGATAACCGAAATTCTTTAAATGCAATTATTTACATACCTATATAGTGTGAACCAATAGAGCTTACAACGAAATTCCTACAGCCTCGCAGCATCCGCAGTTTCCGTAAGGTTATACTTAAACACACAAGCATACATAAACACATACATATGACGACTATTTAAATATGTAGTTTCCAAGAATTTCAATTGCATGACGACTTAACCTATGTAATTGCTTAGCTAATTTCAATCAAAACACAACAAACTAAATAAATCGACTTTAGCTAAAGATGTAACCATGTAAAAGTGTAATTCCACTGCCAAATATTTTCACAAATTGAATGTAGGTGATTCCGCAGCTCCATCTACATTCTGCGGCGACATGTGAATGGGACGATCTCATCCGGCTTTGATTACATTTTAATTGGGACGGTGTCCATCATTTCAGATTTTCTTTTGCGAAACTTGGACGACGCCGAGACTGTGTCCTCTTCAAAGTTAACCGACCCATTCAACGACTTATTAATATCGAAGCTTGGAGCTTTGAAATCTTGTAATTCAAAGAAAAATCGGGTGTTTTTCTGCCGCAAACGCAAAGCAGAAATATTTTCCTGCCACAGCTTAAGGAGCATCGCTTTATGCAGTAGCAACCACGAAATGCTGCACTGGATCTGGTTTTCATTCATCTTTTTATCAAAAATATTCACAATTTCAAAAACAATAAGAAATTAGAGATGGTGTAACGAGCTGACTTTCGAGTTCGTGCGCTCGTCCCACCAAATTTATATTCCGTGATTGCCCGCCCAGAGAGAGAGAACGCTTTGGGGTTGATAGGTTATTCAGTTCTTTATTCCAATTCAATAAGTTTCCAAACGTCGATTCACGCTGCTGCGTCTTGATCCACCACGGCTGCTGCACGCCTTCCGCGTAGGTCGTCGGTCGTCTTGCCGCCGAAGCTAGCAGAGTTTATCGCCCAGCCGAAGCCTAGCCACTCCGAACGGCCGCTTTGCAGCTTCAAGCACAGAGCTAGCAGGATGTATCGCCCAGCCGAAGCCTAGCCACCCTTATCGCCTGCCCTGCGCCTTGGCCTGGGATATCGTCGACACGGTGTATCGCCCGGCTTACGCCTAGCCACGCGCGCAACTCCCACAGTTTACTACCTTGACCTGGGTTTTCCTTGGCTGGTCCTTGTCGTAGCACCTCGCTGCTGCCCTTGGCAGTGTGCATCCACTGCACACTGCTTTGTGGGAAGTTTAAATTACAACTCCTCACAATGGGTTAGACGGTTTAGGGAAGGAACTTACGAAATATCGCTTAAGAATCGATATTTTTCGGTATTTTTTTTAATATATATAGAAAATTTCGGGGCGAATGGTGAATGGACGGATCGTCCCTTTTGAATGGACCATCCTGCCTTATGGGAGAATGAACCATCGTCGAGAATGTAGCAGAACGTTGCACTGGAACAGGGCTATAACCCCCCTTCGAAAAACTCATCAGATTTATATACATTTTACGAGTTTTATTAATTAGTTTTGGGCTTTACTTTGTATTTACTTGCCATCCATCCACAGTGTGATAATTTCTTTCTGGACTTAAGGTTTCTTGCTTTGTTTAATGTCTCTTTGTTTTGTCGCTTTAAGTACAACTGATTAATTAGATTGCGGTGGTTTGTGGTGTTTGCTTTTAGGTATTCAACATATTGTACATGTCGCATAATAGTTTTTTTTTTGGGACTCTATAGGTTATGTTATGTTGCTGGTTTGCCTATTTATGGCTATTTATGATTTTTTAAAAGTATGTGACTACAGCTAGGGGTGAGGTGATCGGTGATCGGTGATCGTAAAAGTAATTTGGTTACAACTCAAGTCTTAGGGAGCTACGCGAGAATAACTTATTTAACTTAAAGGTAGGATGTGCCTAAGGATAGACAGCAGTAATTTCTTTGATTTTATATAAAATATATTACATTCCTCCGATTGGCTTCGGGTTCCGTTTCGGTTAGGGCTAAGGTTAAGGAAGGCAGGCGTGCGGAGGCGGCACGTCATCGCCCAGTATCTGGGGCATATCGTAATTGGTGGCAGCAGGGCTTGTCGCTGGCGAGGTGGCTGTTGATCCGCCGCCACCACCGGCTCCTGACCCGAGCACCGCCTCCGATTTGGCGGTCTGCAGCCGCTTCTCACAGTAAAGACTACCCACTGGCTTGGCCATCGGTGCGGCCAGGCTCTTGGTCGACGAGGACACTGTCGACGGGGGATCTGCCTCTGCGCTCACCTGACGCTTAAGAATGGGTATTGGTGCTGGTGCGGCTGCCTGCCTGCGATCCGTGACTGGAAACTTGTTCCGGGTGCAGCTCAAATCGAACTGCAGCGGATAGAAGCGTCCGGGCGTAGTCCGATCCTCGTGCCACAGCCTATTAGGTGCACTAGATCCGCCTGGGACCACAGTTGCCGCAGGTGCTGCTGGCAGCTGTTGGCTGCCGCGATGGTCGGTGGCCACCGAGTTGTCCCGAGTGCCCTTGCCGCTGCCGTCGCACACATCCTCGCCGTGGTCCTCGTCGCCCTCGGTGCCGGACATTGAACTCTCCGTGTCGTCGATGTGAAGCTGATGGCGCCCTGGCATTACCTTCTGCTGGGCATTCATCGGTTGAGCGGCCGGCGACGGCTTGAAGATCCTGGGCGACTGGTCCATGAGCAGGTTCTCCCAGCTGGTCTCGTACACGCTGGCCAACTGGGCCGCCGGCTTGGCCTTCTGGATCATCGCCTTGAAGGGCATGGTGGGCACGAGCGTGGGGGGCGCGGGTGCGGCCTCTGCCTTCTCCTCGGCATGCAGCCTTCGCGCTCCGATTATCAGCTGCGGCTCCACGTAGAACGAGTCGAAGTTCAGGTCCAGAAAGAGCTCCTGCAGAAAGCGGCGGGCGCTCATGCGATAGCTGCTTCGGCCCAAGGTCTTGCAGGACTCCGAGTACAGGCAAATGTCCTGAAAGCGAAAAAACATAATTATTGGTACTTGTTATTTTATTTATTTATTTAATTAATGTTAATTATTATTTGTTGTTCTCTGTTGAGATTTGAGTTTTTAAGTTTGAAGTTTGCAGGGGTGTTTTGTGAGATCTGTTTGTACCACTGGGAAGTTAGGTTTTGCATTTCTTTTTGTTTGTTGGTGTAGTGTATCTTAATGTGTTGTGTGATGTCTTTGGTGTTGCAGTTTGCTATGTAGGTGAGTGGATACTTGTGGGTTTCCCTAGGAGTCTAGATTTCTTATTGTTGAGGGGTAGTAGGAGTGGTTCTTGGAGTTTATTATGGAGGATAGGGAGTCCTAGCATATAGCATATTTGCGTGCGTTTTTGGTGCAGTATTTAACGGCTTCGTTAGGGTTGGCAAAAATCCTATAGCTGAACCCTCCACGAGGGTGCCAACTGGTAATGGTGCTCCAGTGTCCCTAGGGACGGTACCAGCTAAGATCTGGGATTCGTAGGCCTCTGCGATCTCTTATCATGGCTAGGGTGAAGGGATGAATCAAGGTGTCATCCGACCCGTGCCGATGATCAGGGGGCCCTTTTTAAAACTAGCCCAGTCACAAACGGAGCATCCGGATACCTGGCGCCCTCCGAATTAGCCAGCCTTATCTCCCGCATTGCGGATCTCTGCGAGAGGTGGACCACCCTTTCTCCGCCACTCGTGGGAACAAATATGTACCAAGCCAAGAATGTTAACAAAAAGAAGACCGGAACTCCCATAAATCCGGCGAGGACCGAGGGTCCTAACCCAAGGACAGAGGTGACCGCACCTACAGTCAACCCAACGGCAGTCACTGCTACTGGAGGAATGACAGAGCTCACTGGAGCTAAGGTCAACTCCACCCCGGCGAAACAGCAGCCAACTGGGCTAAATCGCCCCCTGGTCAGAGGCAAGGTGGTGACCGAAACCAACACTCCTGTCACCTCGAGCGACCAGCAAGGTGCTACTACAAGCGCAGTTGCAGCTCTGTCAGGTGCAGGGGTGAAGGGAAGGTCTGCCGCAAGCAAGGCCAAGATGGACAGGTACGAGGAGAAGAAATCCGCCGCGGCCATCCTTAAAAGACAGGCGAAAAGCAACATTACCACCCCCTCAGCGGAGTGGCTCTACCCGGGTGCCAAGCTGGTCGCTGTTGACTGGAAGAACATTCCGAGTAGGCCAAGAGCCGTTATATGGATCCCGTCCTCCTTTAAGGAGCCGGAGAAGATCCTCTTGATGCTGCAGAGATGCAACCCTAGCCTGCCGTCCTCCGGCTGGAAGGTGGCAAAGGTGGAAGAGACGCAGGTGAACAACATTGGTCTGAATATAAACACAGTCTAGCTCAATTAAAAAAGCTCATTAGGCAGGCAAAAAAGAGGATTGGAGAAAATTCTGTTCGGGAATTGAATCCTCTTCGGAAGCTGCAAGATTACGAAAAGTACTCTCAAAGTCGTCCTCGAATCTGGGCTATCTCAAGAAACAGGACGACTCGTGGACTTCTTCTAGCGAAGAAACACTGATGCTATTACTAGACACGCATTTTCCAGGAAACACCTTAGGTCCCCAAACAAGCGACCCACAACCATACCACCCGGTTAGATCATTGGATAGCATTATGACTGAATCCAACATCAAATGGGCTATAAACAGCTGCTCCCTATAAATCTCCAGGCCCTGATGGGATATTCCCGGCACAGTTGCAGCAAGGGGAAGATCTCGCTGTCCCTCGTTAGGCCAAATTCCCGATTCCTGGCTAACGTCCAAAGTAGTTTTTATACCCAAGGCCGGCAAAGCCTCACACACAACACCGAAGGATCTCAGGCCAATAAGCCTGTCCTCCTTCCTTCTAAAAACCTTGGAAAGATTGATAGGGCTACACCTGAGAACATCAATAAATCCCTCTCTGCTATCTGAATCTCAGCACGCATACCGTAAAGGCAAATCGACAGAAACAGCACTTCACTCTGTCATATCCAGTATAGAAAAATCCCTGCAAAACAAGGAGTATACCCTAGCCGCCTTCTTGGACATAGAAGGAGCTTTCAATAACATCGACTCAAGGGCAATAACCAATGCAATGCTGAGCCTTGGAGTAGATGCTCAGTTGGTGAGATTAGTCACGCAGCTGCTCCTGAGCAGAAAAGTGACCTCTTCACTTGGAGCATCTACTCTGTGCAGGCACGTCAGCAGAGGTACTCCTCAAGGGGGGGTACTCTCTCCGCTTCTATGGAACCTAGCAGTAAACACGCTGCTACGCGACATAGAAGATGGCGGGTGATGTGGTTGTTATGCTGCGGGGAAAATTTCCGCAAAGCCTATGTGACATTATGACAGTTAAATTAAGTAAACTGTCAAGATGGGCATCTGAAAGTTGGTTAAACGTAAACCCAAGTAAAACCGACCTTATTCTCTTCTCCAGGAAGACTAAGATCCCAAAGTTATCTGCCCCAAAATTAAATGGTTCCGTTCTAGAGTTTAGCGACAGTGCTTGGGGCTTGTACTAGACAAGAAACTGAGCTGGAATCTCACTATATCGGAAAGAGTGCGAAAAGCCAACATTGCACTCTTCACTTGTAAAAAGGCAGTAGGCCTCAAATGGGGGATGTCCCCGTCTGTAGTTAGCTGGTTATACAGCGCCATAGTTAGACCCATCCTCCTGTATGAGGTATCCATTTGGTGGCCAGCGCTGCTGTATAGTTCTAAACTCAAGGCGCTCAACAAGGTGCAGAGAGTAGCTCAACTATGCATGACAGGAGCTCTTAGAACAACCTCTAGTGAAGCGCTCAACGCTATTACTAGCATATCCCCAATTCTACTAGTGGCAAAAGAAACCGCCACCATCACAGCACGACGTCTGACAGACTACTGGACAGTCCATCAATATGGGCACTCATCCATCCTATCAATGGGCGCAAGCAAGCAATTAACAGATTATTGCATACCCGTAGAACACACTTCTACAACGTTCAAAACAGTCTATCCCTCCAGGGAGGCCTGGGCGGCAAGTCCCTTTGGACCAAATGACTGCATAAATTTCTTCACAGACGGCTCCAAACTCGACAATCGAGTTGGAGGAGGAGTCTTCTGCGAACAACTCAGTTTTAAAATACATTTCCGTCTTCCGGACCACTTTAGCGTTTTTCAGGCAGAGATTCTCGCCATAAGCGAGGCTCTTAGTTGCCTACGCCACTCTAGCCTTATAAACGGAGTAATAAACATTTACTCAGACAGTCAGGCAGCAATAAAATCACTTCGCGCGCTATCCTCAAACTCGACGATAGTGAACAACTGCCGCAAATCTATTCAAGAGATGGCACAGCAGTTCGTTATCTCCCTAGTCTGGGTGCCAGGGCACCAAAATATTGAGGGGAACGAAATAGCTGATGAACTGGCCAGACGCGGCACCACCACAGTTCTCCTTCCAGACAAGGAGGACTTCCGTATGCCCCTAGCCACTTTTAAGCTCAGGACAAGGGAAGTTTTCAGATCCCTTGAACAAGAAATGTGGAACAATACCACACACTGCAACATCAGTCGCCAAACATGGCCTAAAGTTGACGCCAAACGCACAAAAATGCTTTTTAGTCTACACCGCACACAGTGCTCAGCTGTGATTAGAGCAATCACAGGCCACTGGCTCGTAGGAGCCCACGCATCCCGACTAAACGTCCTCAACAACGACTTCTGTAGAAGTTGCCAAAACGAGGAAGAAGTAGAATCAGTAGAGCACTTCTTCTGCTCCTGTGTGGCCTTAATCAGGCGCAGGAAAAAGTATATAGGAGAATATTTTCTCCACAATCTAGCTGTATTAGCAGCTGTCCCCCCGAAGAAAATAGCAGGTTTCATAAGAGAAACGGGCTGGGAATCCTTCTAACTTTGTGGTAAGAGGGTATAAAAGATCCATTGCGGTATCACAATGGGCCAGTGAAGGCCTAAGTGGGCTGACCTTGTGTCAGTCGCCGCCCTAACCTAACGGCTTCGAGAATAGCTATAGTAATAATTTCTGGGTTGAATTTTTTTGAATGGGTAGTTTTTGATTGGGGAGTATGGGAGGGACAGGGTTTTACTGGTCTCAATGATCCTGTCTATTGTGCTAGGGTATCTATAAATTCTTTTTGTAGATTTTATGAGTTTGCCTATTGGACTATCGTGGGAGAGGATTAGTTTGGTTGGCAGTTTGCCGGTTAGGAGTTCGCGTCTGTTTTCTATTGTGTTTATTTTTGACTCAACCAGTAGGTTGTTTGTAGGTGCTGTTCGGAAAGCCCCAAGGGCTTATCTTATTGCGGAACTGATCGGAAAAAGATAATCAAAGGTCGAAAGGATTCCGAAAGGAATTAAGCCAAAGACTTCGCTCTCTCACCTGAAAGGCATGCGGGTGCTTCTGCTTGAGCTCCAGCAGCGCCATCTTCGACTGCTTGGCACTGACGGGATTGGCCAGGCGCTGCACGTTGTACAGGATTGAGGCTGTGAGCCTGTCCAGCGCGTTGTCCTCGCTCAGCATGCTCTCCGGCGAATGGAAGCTGATGTCCGCACCCAGCGTGGTCGTTGTCGTGGTCCCAGCTGCTCCGGGAACGGGCACGGAGCTGCCGTCCTTTTTGAACAGCTCGCAGGGGGCGAGGGAGGCGCCTCCTGCCACCGCTCCGCCATTGTCCTGCCGCTGCTGCCGCGCATAACGTGCGCAGTGGAGGCACTGACTCCGCGCATGCTTGGCACTCTGCTGCCACTGGTGCCTCGTGGGCTGCAGCCGGCTGGCCGACGAGACGTCCGACAGAGAGGATATCACCGAGGACTCGTCGCCGCCCTCGTTGGTCAACGAGTCGTTGAGGAACTGGTGGCGTCCAATGCTGTTGAGCAGATTGATGCCCACCAGGTCCTGGTCCTGGATGTCGCGCGACACGTACGTCCGGCTGAGGTTGCGCGTGGGGAACAGGTCCAGCACGTTCTTGGGCAGGCAGATGCCCGAGTAACAGGGTCCCTGCAGGTCGTTCGGCGGCAGGAACTTGGGGGCATTCTGCGAGGGCAGCAGAACGTTCAGCTCGTCGGCAGAGAGACGCCTGCAAATGCAAGGTATTCAAGGTTAAGCTTCTAAAAGGGTTAAGAAAGATGACTCCCACCTGTACACCTCGCTCAGCATGGGCTGGCGGTCTAGGCTGCGCACCTTCAGCCGCCGATGGGGATGGGTCCAGTCGTGCTTGCGCATCTGCACCTCGGGCGCGTCCACGATCTTGTAGAACTCCGCCGCGGACTCGGAGAAGACGGGCCGGCTGTGGGCGCGCAGGGAGCGCAGCTGGGCGTAGCCCTTCATCGCCATCGGACTGAGGGCGGAGGGCAGCAGGCTGGTGGCCAGCTGGTGTCGCCGGATCAGCTCGTCGCTCTCCAGCAGGTTGGACATACTCGGAATGGGGCTCAGCGGGAACTGCTGGTACTCGCTGATGTTGGCCGCCGCCGCGGCGGCGGCTGCTGCAGTGCGTCCGGTCACCGACTCGCAGCTACTCACGCCCGACGTGTTCGAGTCCGTGCACGAGTTGTACCGGATGCGGTGCTGATATGGAGTGGGATAGAGGCCCGATCCGGGTCCGGGTCCCGTTACCGTTCCCGTTCCCGGTGCCGTCGTGTTGGCTCCTCCCAGCAAGCTAATCACATCCGTGGTCTTTGATTCGGAGAGCGAGCGCTGGTGCTTGGACGTGGGCCGCAGATTGCTGCCCTCGGGCAGCGTCTTTGACTTGGCGCCGGGCAGCATTCTGCCGTGATGCACATCGTCCAGGGTGGTGCGAACGCTGTCCGTGGTCGTGGTGCTGTTGGGGTCCTGCACCGCCGGCACCGCCCTGCTCCCGGAGCCCGTCGTAACGCCTCCAGCGCCGCCCGACTCTATCTGCTCGGCGATGGAGTTCCAGTAGTCGGAGCTCGCGTAGTAGAAGCCATCGATCTGGTCCTCCAGCATCGTCAGGTTGTAGGCCGGCAGCAGGTCCTCGTAGTAGTGACGCACGGGCGTGTACTGGCTGGAAATCCAGTCCTCCGGCTGGTGCACGGGCCACATGGTGTTCCTGTCGTGTCGCACGCACAGCCAGTCTGTGAAAGGTCATTGTTTGGTGGTTAGTTGTGGGATGAACCCATCATTAGGTTAATCCGGATGCTTACTCAGTTTGAAGAGGATATTGGCGCCTGCCTGGGTGCCGGCAATGAGTCCCAGGGCGCTGAAGCAGGTGGCCCGCACCGAGTAGACCTCGCACTTGGTCACCAGCACAATTAGCTTCTCGTAGAGCCTGGAGTTCAGCTCCAGAAAGTACTCGATGCCATTGGCGTGGGTGGAGGCGTGGGCCAGGGCCCAGATGGCCGCCTTCAGCTCCAGGCACTCGGCATCGTCGGTGCACTTGGCGCGCGTGAGCACCTCCAGCAGCTGGGTAAGGTCGCCGTGCTTCCTCAGGGCCGACATGCCCTGGCCGGTCTGCGCCATCTGCCCGTAGAGGTGCGGGGCGATGTTCGGCGGCACCGTCTGCGGCCGCTGGTTGCAGTTGCGTCGCGAATAGTAGCCGTCCTCGTTGCGTATGTGCAGCGTCAGGCTGGAGTGGGTGTCCGCCTCGACCAGGAGCACGTAGCGCTTGTTGTAGCCATTGCGCCAGTAGCGAATCTCCTCCTCAATCCGCGCCATCGTGCTGTTCAGGCCCCGCGGCAGGGAGTAGTAGCGGGCCATCAGCAGTCGCCCGGCATCGCCGCGCTGCGTGAGATTGGGCCAACGGCTCACGATCTCCTCCAGGTAGTACTTGTCGTGGCAGGCCTCCTCCAGCACCTCCATGGCGGCCAGCACCACGCTGCGGTCCGAGTCGCGCGTCTGGTGGATGATGAGCGGAATGCCCCAGACCTCGAAGTGGGGCAGGCGGGCGCGCAGAAGCACCGCCATGAACTGCGTGGCATACAGCCGGCCATTGCGCGTCTTGGCCGACGTCAGGGCCTTCTCCAACACCTGGCGCGGCAGCTTCTCGTAGCTGTAGTTCAGGCCCGACACAATCAGCTTCACATAGCACACGTGATCCGTCACACGCACCAGGTTGATGAGGCTGCAAAGGCAGGGGGAAACGGGATTACAACTGGGCCTAATGATATCATGAATTTCCCTAGAGCGCAATTCCACTGCAACACATGTATCATCCTCATAGAAGGGTCTACCCAGGAATTGGGTTCCCCTCCTAAGAAGTGCGGGGCAGTCACACAGGAGGTGTATGCACTTACTATTCAAAGACCGTGGTGTTCTTGAGCACCTCAATGCCCTTGGTGGTGCGACACATGCGTCCGATGTACAGGAAGTACTGCTGGCACATCGTGTTGTTCATGTGCTGCGGACTGAAGAGGCAGTCGTGGGCCCGGTTCGAGGTGGTAACGGCCGCCAGCTGCTGGCTGATGTCCGAGAAGTAGTCGGTTATGTAGCGCATGCACTCCAGCTGCAAAGGGAACAAAGAAGGAGTTTAGGAACAGATGGCCAAGTTCTTTCCGGCTGGAAACCCACCTCGCTGCTGCCCAGGAGGACATCGATCAAGTCCAGCCCGGCACTGACGTAAGTGGGCAAGCTCTGTCCCGGCACCAGGTCCTGGTGCGAGAACCGATTGTTGCGCGGCTTGTAGAAGTCGACCAGCCGCTTCAGGAACTTCCCCAGCGTGTAGTCCAGCTTGCGGATTAAGTTCGACTGAGGAGAGGCAGACACAAGTCAGAAAACGTCAGTAAAGCCTGGTCTCGGACTCACCTTGAGTATCGTGGTGATCACGTCCCAGTCCCAGAGATGCGCATCGGCCTGGCTCAGCACCCGCGAGTCGGTGAGCAGCCGGTTGAAGGCCCGGAAGTTGTCGAAGAAGGCTTGCGGCAGGAACTTTCGCTTCAGCCGGAAACTGGAGCGCGACGAGGTCGAGGCCTGCGAGTTCGACTCGTCGCTGGAGGAGACCGAGTCCAGCCGGGCACGGTCAAGCGTGCCGCCACGAAGTGGGCCCACGGCCACGGGTGGGACAACGGAGGCAGCCGCCTCTGCCGTGTCCTGCAGCTGCAGCACCGGCCCCGCCTGCTCCTGCACGTTGAGATGCCGCCGGAAGAGACGCGTCTGGATGAGGGCTCCGCCCTGGATGATGCTGTCCAAGAACAGGCTGCACGATGCCGGCCGCTGTCGCAGCATTTTTTGGTAGTTCTGCAGGGCCGCTACCGCCGCATTGGCCTGCTGGTTGCCCTGCGTGGCGTGGCCCACCAGCGTGGGCAGGGCCGGACTCGTGCAGCAGATGTCCGGCGGCAGGTGCGTGTGCATCAGCTGCAGGATCTTGCCAATGAGCACCGTGGCCTGCACCGAGACGTACTGGTCGGTGCCCACGGCGACCTCAACGAGGGCGTTGAGCAGCCCGGTCTCCAGGAAACAGTAGAGCATCAGGGCCAGGTGCTGGTCCACCACGTTCGGGGCCCGTGCCGCCAGCGTGGGCAGTATGGAGCGACCCTCCGCGGACACGAAGCCGTTGCTGAGCAGCCAGGACGCCTGGAAGTCGGAGGGGTCCACGGCCTGCAGGGCGACCGCATAGTCATCCGTCCAGGTGGGCTGCGGCAGCGAGAGCAGCTCGTACAGCAAGTCTAGTATTGCTTTCTGCAGGCAGGAGGGGTTGAGATCGCTTTATTTGGGTATTTATCTAGGTAATGCGGGCTGAACTCACTCTGACTTCGATTTGATTTAAGTATAGGGCATCGACTATTGCCTTGAGACCTGAGGGTTTGCTGGGATCACAGAATTCTAGGGTACCCGTCCAGCTGCGCAGCACGGAGAGCAGGGCCAGGCGACAGCTGGTGTAGCGGAGCTCGCGCGCATCCCTGCAATGGAGGATCGTTTTTGGTTAACCTTATTTCCCACACAGAACGAGAACTCACTTGTTCTTATCCATGATACCCAGCCTGTAGGTGAAGTCACAGTACGGCGCCGCCAGACAGTCCAGCCGCACGCCGCAGATATTCCGCGTCTGGGGCCACTCGAGCAGATAGAGCAGGACACCGCACAGGCTCTCGGCTATCCGGGGATTGTGGCATTCGAGGACGTTGCGCGTGATGGACGTGACACCGCCGCAGACGATGAGCAGCGCCGGATTGAGCACGGCAAACTCGGCGAGCGTGGCCAGGCAGGCGCGCAGCAGATTGTCGTTCTCATCGATGCCACTGTCCGCCAGCGAGACGAGGCAGCGAACCACCACCGGACTGATGTCCTCCGGGGCAATGGCCAGCATCTTGCGCACCAGCTTCAGCGCCTGCACGCGCTCATCGTCGTTCTTCAGCATCAGATCGATGGAGCGGCAGACCAGGTGCTGCAGCTGCAACGCGTTGAACACCTTGATGTCGTTGGACGTGTTGATGGCGTAGCGGATGGTCCGCAGGGCCGCTGCGCGCACCTGGGTGAAGGTGTGCACCAGTGAGGCACTGAGACTGCACGAGGGAGGGAAAGGATTCAATTATTTGCAGAGTTTATCTATGGCTTATCTTACCAGTAGAGCAGCTCCTCGGTGCTGAAGCGTATGTTGCTATGATGCGACCCCTTGCGGGCCCCCAGGCAGAGCGAGGCCAGGGCGTTGAGGAGGAAGAGGCGCTTGGTGTCCCGCGTCTCCTCCAGGCACAGCATCGAGTATATATCGAAGGCATTCTCCGCAGCCGATCGCGTCGGATCCAGGCGGTAAAAGTCCTCCGGGTCTTGCGAAACTGTAAAGGATGAAGAGCGGGATGAGTTTTAGTACAACAACAAATAAGGAGTGGGGAAAAGAAGAGAGCCGAAGACGGATGCCTTGCAAAATATTTCAAAAATACAAAAAATAAAAATTTCGTATTTTGATAATGATTTTCACTTGAAGTGAATTTATTTGAATTAACTGAACTATTGAAGGATTTCAGGGGATATTCCAGATTCCTGTCCTCCTCAACTGTCAAAAATGATTAATGACTGTTAAACAACTGTTAACCAAATGTAATTTACATTCGAGCAGCCTAACGATCAGGAGTATGCGCCAGCCCCAGTGGAAAGGGGCTCACGTGACCAGCAAGTGCATGGGAAAGCGATCACGATTGATCACGATGAATGCAAGGTACAGAGCATTAGTTCGCTCATTCATCTCTTTTTGTTTTTCTGTTGTCTGTTGTTGTCGGCGTTGGTGTTGTTTTTGTTTGTGCTGTGTCATCGTTCTGCTGCTGCTGCTGTTCTCTATGCTGCTCTTGTTGTTGTATTGTAGTTTGGTGCTGGCGATCGTCTATAAATAGGCGGTCAATATGAGGCAAAAGAATTTGGTCAAATGGCAAAAACAACAGCTGCAGGAATAACAAAAACACAACCAAAATAAATATATGTACATACACATGTACATACATACCTACATATGTTAAAAAGTAAATATACACCGTATCAACTTTCAGGTGAAAAGCTGTTATGCTCCTCACACATAGACATAGTAGGCACCGTTATGCGCATTCGGCTTAACAGTGGCTGCTTCTGCTGCTGCATTTAACATCAATGTCAACAAATGCGATGTACATATTTACGATAAATGCTGCAGTTATTGAATATGTAAGTCCCGTCCCCGTCCCCCACCAACAACAACAAACTGAGAATAGAGAGGATTGGAAATGGAAACAACAATACCAACAGCTGCTGGCAGAAGACAGAAGTTAAGTGTTTACAGTGCACAGCGTTCAGCAGGGCTTCTGGCTGCCGACGCTGTGTTCAATGTAAATTTATATTCGTTACATTACCTTTGATGCGTAATTGTAATTTGCTTCGCTTGCCAAAACGCCAACTGGAATGTAGGGAGGCCATCGCGGGGCTTCGCGCAAGGTCGAAGGGGCTGGGCGGCAAAGGCGGCATAGCCTACTCAACCATCAGCACAATGCCAAGGCAGTTCGGGTACGAATCACACGAATATATTGCTTTTCTTTTCAATTTCACTTGCTGAGGCTGAACAATTTACATTTTTTTTTTTGGGTTGCTCGCCGCATCAAAGTAGGCTGTTAAAACATCGATTGAAATATCGATTGTGCCGATAGTTTCTCTCTGACCGGCACAATCGATTGTTCAGCTGCCTGCACTTCATTTTCAAACGATAGTAGAAATGCATTTTCAAACGATAGTTGAAAACGGAAAGTTTTTCCATTTAAACATTTCCTTTCAGCCCAATAAAAAGAAAATTAGTTCATACACTGCGTAGGATAATTTTGTCTCAGCAGCAGACAAAACATTTTTTGTTTATTTTTTTGAAGATTTATTATTATTTTGATGGGCAGAACTATATCGAAAAATATCGAAGAACCTATCCTTTTCTATAGAAATATTCGAAATTTCCCCAAAATGCTGAAATGGAAAATGCTTTTCTTGGTTTAACCCATAACATGGTACATCAACGCCTTATAGTGATGAGAACAGAAAATCAGCTGTGTTTAGAGATGGCACTATACAAAGAAGTGCAAGCAAGTTAAGGCCACACTGCACGTGCACAAACCGTACGAACTGCATTAGCTTGTTATTTTTCAATTTATCCGGATAAGAGAAACGTGACTGGCAGATGAACAGGCTAGGTGGCCAAATGGAAACAGCTTATTGCCTAGATGGACTTGTTCGCTGCTATTCAAGATGAGCAACACTTAGAGGGTCCATTGGTCCTAGCGGAGGCCGGAAATTTGCAGGATGAGCAGCAGGAGATCCTAGAAACTTGTGGCGATGACTCGCCGCAGGATAGAGATTCGCTGTCCCAGTTGGCCTGCAGCCTGCACAGACTGTCCAAGGATGATCACATAGTCATCGATCGGTAATTGTTATTCTTTTATAAACGTAAAAACGTATTTAACTTGTTAATCGCTTGTAGAAAACGCAACGAGGTCATCCGGACGGACGCTGTGACCCAACAGATGACTATCTACCGCTGCCTGGATCCCGTGGGCATGGGCATGCGGCCGCCGGCGGTCAAGCGGCCACAAAACCCGCCTTCCAAAGTAGGAAGACCCCTCAAAAGAGTCGCTTCAGCTTCCTCCACAGCTCCGATGTTGAAGAAGCCGCCATCCGTGGAGGACAAGCCTGCCCCCGACATACACCGCACTCGGTCGGGCCGCCAGGTTAGGGTCGGGCCATCCATGCCGCAGCCCGCTCCCGTGACCAACGGACAGGCTGTGGAGCCCACTTCCGCTCAACTGCTGGAGATGCTAGTGGCGGATCTGAGGGACAAGGACTATCGGGCCCCAATGCCAGCTCCCAAAAGTAATGGATGCCACCACGAGACTGAGCCAGAGCCCACCACGCGTCCTCCACGAGCCGTGCCCAAGAATGCCATCTGCCCGGGCTGCGGCAAGATATTCTTGGGCCGACGAATGCAGCGTCACTTTGTCAAGTTCCCGGAGCACATGTCGCAGCCGCAACCTCCCTCCTCCACGCCCTCGCTCTTTGGCCTCCTGACCGCCCAGCTTCAGAGGCACTCGGACCTCAGCGAGGAGCAGCGCGCCGATCTCTTTCTCAACGAACTGAACGACTTTGTGGAGCAGCTGCAGCTGCGCAGTCAGAGGCTCATTCGGAACACCTCGGGCCTGCACTTCGTGAACGCCAGAATAGCCCGAGTGCTGGGCATCCCCGAGGGTCAATATGCCCTGGATATGTCCGCCATGGAATCCCCGCAGGCTCCCACACCAGAACCCGAGGGAACCGCTTTGGGTGCTGGCGGCGGTGGGGGCCGAACCCGCAACCTGGTGGACTACGCCGGTCTGAGCATGTCGCTAGACGACACGCTGACGGATGAGGCTGCCCAGCGACTTAATCTGTCGGCGGGCGGCAAGCTCCTCCCACCTTCGGAGGAGAGCCTCCTGCGCAACGTCAGCGATCTCATGCAGCCGCCGGTGGCCGCTACTGCGCCCACCGTCAACCATGGCTATGATCATGCCAGCGACAATGCTGTGGAGGCGCTCACCATGAAGGAAACGCCCAACACGGAGGCCATCCTGGATCTCAACGTGGACTTTTTCCAGTTCAATCCGAATTAACTTCAGTTTTATGGCGATAGTCTGTCGATTTATCCCTGAAGTATCTTTTATTTTTGATATCCAAGTTGTAGGATATATTTTAATGGTATTTTTATGAATGAAATCAAGTTAATAATATGTATATAGAAGCCTGAATGGTATAGAATTAAGTAGAATATAGAGCATTGAATGCCTTTCATTGATTGAGATTATCCATGAAGTACACACGAAAGATGACCATTAAACATGAATTTTGCAAACCGGAATCGAGCTCCGTTTCTGATTTTCATTTAATTTATCAAGTCCCTTGCGTGCATGTGTCCTTGTTTACCTTCAGGCGTAATGTTTGGCCGGGTGGAATCGCTGGAGTCCGTGCCGTTGGATTGCGTTGATTTGCGACATTTGCGAATTGCAGTCAACACTCTGAACACCCTGAAGAGGGGGCTAAAATCAATTTGGCACTTATCACTGCAAATGGGCGACGACCTTGTTTGCCCTGGGTCAATATGATTAGACCTGATGGCCCAAATGCAATTGTCACTGACCTATAAATGCCCGCGGGCTGCCACTGTCCAGATTCAGTGCATCATGAAGACGTTGACGGACAGCAGGCTGCGCCACAGTGCCGCCTCCATGGCAAAGAAGAACGATTCTGGCTCGGAGGACGATGAGAACTCCATCTGTAGCTGCGCGGCCATTAAGAGGAGTGTCATCTACTACTTGAAGAACAGCACGCTCCATGGTTTGAAGTACATCGCCGAGGAGAGCATCACAATTCCAGAGAGGTGAGCACATTTTGAGTGGTTTTCAGGCGTCTTCTTTTTTCAAAATTTGTTTACTTATAATTTATTTAAAGAATTTATAATTTACGAAATTAGCTCTAAAATATTGATTTCGAACCGCGAAACTTCAAGCCAATAACAAATATAATTACTAAGATGCCGAAGGGTCATATATTTGTATGGCAATATGCACACGTTTTTCTGCTGGCGACGAAAATCACGCACTCAACGCTCGCAAAAAGTTGAGAGCGTAAAAATATAAAAATAGAAGACGCACAGAGATCAGGCAATATAGAATATATATAGAATATAATATTTGAGAACAATTTTTCAAGAGAGCAAAAAAAGTGATGGCGTTACTCATCTTTAAGATTTGAATGACTTTGCTGAAACCTTGTCCTTCTGCTTACCATTTAATCAAAAATCCTTTGTGTGCAGAGTCTTTTTCGGTATCGCCTTCGTGCTGGTTGTGATCCTGTCCGGATTCTTCATTTCCAACGTGTACGTGAAGTGGAGCGCCTCGCCGATAATAATCTCGACGAGTGCCAAGCAGAAGCTCACGAGCAACATGCCCTTTCCGGCGATCACGATCTGCAATCTGAACCAGGCGCTGCTCAGCAAGGTGGATCGCATCTCCCGCACCAGCACCAACTTCTCGCTGCTGATGGGCCTGTGCGACCAGGGCGGCGACACCACCATTTCCTACATTGGCACCTGGAAGTACTTCAAGGCGATCCTCGTGGAGGTGGCCCAGCCGTGCGAGAAGATGCTGCTGTACTGCAGCTTTGGGTCGCGCGAGGAGCAGTGCTCCCTGCTCTTCAACTCCATTCTGACGGACGATGGTCTCTGCTGCAACTTCAATGCCCTGGATCCCTCCTATCTCATCCGGAACTACAGCGACGACGTTCGCTGGGAGCCGGCTCAGCCGAATATGCGATACGAGCCCATTGATTGGACCCCGGAGAAGGGTTACGCCCGCAAGCTGCCGGAGTTCTACTACCCCCGTACTTCGGGCGGCACCGGGATCAGGATGGGCCTCACCGTCGTGCTGAACGCCTCCATTGCGGAGTACTACTGCACCAAGTCAATGAGTGTGGGCTTCAAGGTCCTCGTTCACAACCCCGCCGAGCTGCCCAAGGTGAGCAACTACGGCTTCGTGGTGACCGCTGGCCGGGAGGCGCGCATACCCATCGAGCCCGTCTACGAGGACGCTCTGCCCACGATTAGGTCCATTAAGAAGTCGGTGCGACGCTGCCTGTTCTCGGATGAGAACGACCTGGCCTACTACCGGACGTACTCGCGCAAGAACTGCGAGCTGGAGTGCGAGGCGAAGCTGCTGCTCCGCGAGTGCAGCTGCGTGCTGTACTACCTGCCGCGGATCGATCCGATGGCCAGGGTGTGCGGGCCCAACGACAACGCCTGCACGGACCGCGTCCAAACGGAGATCGAGTCCTCGCTGACCAACCTGTCCTGCGAGAGCTGCTGGCCGGGCTGCTTCGAGCTCACCTACAAGGCCACCCTGTCGACCGCCTCGATCGTCCCCGATCCGCGCTTCCAGGCGGGCGAGAACATGCCGGACTACCTCTTCCATGGGCCCTACAGCAACGCCAGCGAGATGTCCATCCTGCACTTCTACTACATGAGCAACATATTCCGCAGCACCACCAAGTCCGAGATGTTCGGCTTCACCGAGTTTCTGTGTGAGCCATTAAGATTAAGTATTTAATTGTGATATCAGAACATGGCAGTGTAAAATGATTGTGTTGGAATTTCAATAGGTGTCTATAGTCCTAATTCCGAATATTGCTTTGTATTGTCTTTAAACACGACACAGTTACTACAGTTTTCCTGCTTTATTGTAAAGCAGTGGTGTCCCCAGCCCTGACTCGCCGGTTAGCAAATTTCTCCGCCCGGCCTCTGACAGCACACGCATAGTGCGGAACAATTGTATTTTTTGTTTCTAAATGTAGCCTTTCTATATAAACAAAAATCATAAAAGTCGAACAAATATATCCTATAGCTCCCATAGGAATGATCAAACAATTCTAAGAAAAAATTACATATTTTATTACATTACATTTTTCAACAACATTTTTTGCAACATATTTTTTACTATTTTACCCGTACGCCTTAGAGAACAGTTTTGTGCTTTACAGCAATAATCGATAATTAACAGTGCTCTGTTATTCTTTCGCGTTCAGATAAATTTACAGGAGGGCAGAAACCCGATTTGCTTTTCATTAAGTTTATCTGATGATTATCTTCTACGGACAGATAGCTATCAGGTACTTTGTCAGGGCGGGTAGAAGCCGGCCCAAAATCTCTTTCAAGAAACTTTCAATGATAGTATCAGTCACACATTAATTATTTATTGAATATGCCATATTTAACCAAATATACTTATAGAATTTATTTCCACTCAATCTAGCGAATACCGGCGGCCTGCTGGGCCTCTTCATGGGCTTCAGCATCTTCTCCGTGATCGAGATCGTATATTACATCACTGTCCGGCCGTATTGCGCCTCCCGGACTCTCCGGCAGCGCCACCACCGCCGCTTAGAGCAACTGAACTGGCTGACGCCGGTTCGGGTGCCTGTCCGTAGAATGTGGCGTCGTCAGCGGGGAACTCCCGGCGGAACTCTCGGCGGTAATCCGCCGCCGCCTGCCTACAGTGATCTGCATATTCGCCGGAGGAAGCATGGAAAGGCGCAGGCGAGGAAGAGGACTCTGTGGCAGACGCTGCAAGTTCGGCCAGTGGATCAGGGGGATGTGGAGCCACCCGTTTATCCTTACCTGGATTAATTACCAATTTCAATTTAATATGATTCATTTGTTTAGTTTACAGTGATTATTCTGTATAACATATACTCTTTTAATTTGTTCATAAACTAAACATACTCAAAACTAAATTTAAAACCGAACAAAATTTGATTACAGTCCAATTTTAGTATTGTATGATTCAGTTTGGTGCTTTTCCTAGCTCTATAGCTGGTTTGTTGTTCTTCCTGCATAGCCCAAGGTATATGGCCCGGAAAAATGGGCTAGGAGAAAATACCATCGATACAACAATAAATAAACGGGCAACACAGCAACAGAAAAATGAACAAAATAAGGCCAATGGACGCAAAATCTGTTGGCGGCGTGACCTTAGCGGACACTGAAGAAAATTAAGGCTCAGAGTAAATCAAACAGATGCACTTTTCCTAGTAAATAATTTCTATCTAAGTTTAGAAATACATTTTACCTATTTTAATTCAAGCTTAGTCCAACTGGTTTTGCCCAGTGTAGGACAGGGGAATAGAAAAGGGGGGCGGCCAAGTGGCACTGCACCGGAAACACTGACTACGCCCACTGCGATTGCGGATATGGGATAATGGCGCTAATCGCCACGCGACTCCAATTTTAATTGATGCCTTACTCGGTTTCCCCGGATATCCCCTTTAAGTACACAAAGTCGCTCAGTTGTGGGTCTCATTTTGTAAGTTTGCTTTTCTATTATCATTACTAGGGTTTTGAAATCCCTTTAAGAGGTGCCTGAAAGTATGCAATAAAATGTTTACGGCACCAAATGCAGTGCAAATTTGTGTATTTTACGATAACACATTTTGTAGCATAGTTTTAGTAAAGACTTTTTTATAACCAGATGAATAACGTCCAATCATATATGAATTGCAATATGCAAGCAATTTTTCTGCTGGCGTCGAAAAACGTAAGCAAAGTTTTAGGCATTATTTTAGGAGATTTCAAAACGCTAGTGATTTCTGTAGCAACCCCGTATACAATTAAAATTAAAATTCTCTAGCCAAAAAATTTGGATTATAGAGGAAATGATTAAAGAACATGTTTAAGGTTGTATTTTATTTTATATGTATATATACATATGACTCGAAGTCTTTAATTTTTAATTATCAGTAACATTATACAAGATCTGGGGTCTTGATATCTGTAATTATTAGGTCTTGCAATATTTCACGTATATTTCGATACTTTTAGGGCATTCGGAATTCACTTTATCCATTGTGGATTGCCTGCGTTTCGCTTTTGGTGTATCGTGTGTGTGCCAATTGAAAATTAATTGAGAGCCAACTTTGGTATTGGCCAAACTGTGTTGCGGATTTTTCGGCCAACAAAATGCGAACGAACGAAACGAATCCACACTTTGTGGGCTGATGTCACTTCTTCGGTTTGATATCTGTGGGATGGAATTTTACGAGCTGCTTCGAGGCGGGGTAGGGAACCGGAACCCGGTCCCGGTCCGGGTGACACCACTCGAATTATGTATGTACTCTATAGCTATAGGATGGATCCCCATCGAGAAATCCTCGGCCATCAATGTCAAGTGGCCGAATGTGTCTGTGTTTCTGCGCGTTCGCGACTTCACATCTCACATCGCCCTAAGTACATAAGTGCCTCATTTTCCTACTTCTCATTTTCCACTCCTCGATTTTCCCGCATCCCCGAAATAGTTATGGGAGGGGCGGTTGTGGTAAACCCCGCACCGCACCTCGGCAGATCTTTATTACACGGCCAGCTGGAATATCTCATATAGCGCTTGAATTTTCAATTCTTTTTCGGGCCTTTAGTTTTCCGATTTCCTTTTTTATTTTTGGCCGATTTTGGATTTTTCTTTTTTGGTTTCGGGGATTGTAAACAAACAAGTGGCGTATTGTTTATACATAGGTAAAGTGTTAGTCGGAAAGGGGGACGGTTCCAAACTTAATGTTAATATTTAGGAAAAACCTTGGGAGTTCATTTTATCCATTATTTAATACTTTAATACTTTACTTAGGATATTTATATTTTCTATAGGATAGGCTTTATATCTGATAGATCTGAAGTAGCTGCAGTTTGGCCTCGGTTTTATGGGGTTTGTGGTTCATGATTCATGCCGCAAAAACAACACAGAACATGTGTCCGTCCGCCAGTTCAGGGAATCCGAAAAACTATCCACTGCACTGGCTATAGGATGTGTTGTTGTTTCTCGAATTGTTTCCATATTGTTTTTAAGGCATTACCAGCGATAATTCAATTTTTGCAGAACTCTCGATTTCGCTTAGTTTCTGTTTGAATTCTTGTGATTAACGGCTTGCCGCGTTGCTCATACGCCGTGTAGGTCTTCAGAAAAAAAATAAAACAATGACATGCATTGCCCACCTACACACACACACTCAGGTACATTTAAGTATTATAACTACGAAGTACAGTCATACATAGGCAGAGGGATTGTCCTTTTCGTTTGCTTTTAGAAAATAATCAAGAAAATGTTTCCTTTATAAAATATATTTAAAATAATTTATAAAATAATTTATAAAATAATAATGAAATGTAATTAATGTTGCATTACAATTATTATTAATAAGAAAACGTAGTATTTTTCTGTTTAAATATTAGGTAAGCATGTAATTCCTCTAAAATATTTTTATTAGAAAATGTTTAGGAATTATTTTCTCATTTCTAGGATTTTCTGTAAAAAACAGTTTTCCAGGGAATTGCTTTTAATATTTATAATAGTTGTGTTAATATTACCATAATTTATAGCATTAATATTGGCTTCTTTCTGCAAGTATTAGTAAGACTCCACTGATCCTTGGGGACCATAGATTTTCGCCTGGCACTGTACTTGAACGCTCGAATGTTTAAGCTAAGAAAACAACAATTATAGGCAACACAGCGACGCACAGCAGCAACAATTGGCCGGCCCACGTGGGTGGACTTGGATTCGGATACGGATTTGTATATAGATGCGGCTATATCTATGAGGTGGCATGGAATGGGAATGGCCGCGGCTGCGGCGTCGGCGTCACGGCTGCTGCGCTGCCCAGCATTTACGGACTGAATCTCCGGCGGAAAGTGTGAATTCAGTCGGAAATTGAACGTCGCGAATGCCAGCAAGTGAGAAGCCGTCGCGTTATGAGCTAAAATCAGCCTGAAGCAACAGTTAAATCCAAATCTGAATCCAAGTCAAGCTCCATTAAAGTCCATTCCCCTTTCCGCTCCGTGTTTTTATTTCTTATTATTTTTTCTTGTTGTTGTTGAAAGTTTTTGCGGTGCGTGCAGCGGCATAAACGATTTAATTTGAACACACTTCTGTTCTGCGAAGGAGGTGTGAGTTCCACCTAAATCCCGAGCACAATAAAATCGGCAAAAGTAGCAGAATGCATTCCACGGCATGCGGCGTCGGTGCCTCGGCCACAAACCTCTCAACACTGCAATCGTAAGTTCACCGGAGGTCAATTCAATATTCCGGAATATTAAGTCAAATAATTTCTGTAAATGTGCCACATATTTTTGAACATTATTCAATTTTAAGATCGTACACGTACCGAAAAGGAAACGAAATACAATGGTTATATCAAGAAGAAAGCTGCTATAATTCCCAACTGGTTCGATCTAGCTTTAACTGAGTAAAACGCATATTGAAAACAGAACAGAGATGGACTTTCACGTTTTATAATTTGCTGCTCATTTTCGATATTATCTTCACAAACAAAACTGACAAATAGAGCACAGCTTGGAAACGCCAAACTTGAGTTTGTCCGGTGTAAAAGCTTATTCTGAGTTTTGAGTTAACTCCGATATCGATAGGTAACTTACGTTAGTGAAAATAGGCTATTAGTCTGTGGATTTGTGAGTTTTTTTACAAATGGCAGTTCGAAATATACAGATTTGGATTATTACAATACGACATTTTAGGCCTCAAATCGCTAGTGATTTCTGGAGCACCCCTGTATAATTAAATTTGACATTAAATCATTTTTATAGATATTTATTTGGCTTTAAAAGAAAACCATTAGGAACTATATTGAAATTGAAAACAATAGAAGCTTCGAAGGCTCGCAAATTTTGTTTTTAAAAGTGTAATGGATGTACATTTAAGCTTTTGAAAGCAAATAATTCAAGGACATTGTGCTATAGTTCCTAGGGATATTACGAAATAGTTTCCAAAGCTGGAAGCGGAAGCACATTTGTAATATTTCCAAATCTTTAGATCATCAATCTAAATTCTGATTTTTTTTTTAACAGATTCAAGGTTAGCTTACTAAGAGAAGATTTTAAAAATGTATAAATAAAATTTTGAATTTGTTAATTCATTTGGTAACAAAAAATATTCGCATTGAATTCGATTGCAAGTCCCGAATTGGCTCCAAAAATGTTTATATCTTCGCAAAACGTTTGGGAGAATTCAAGGTAATCAAAGATCAAATCGTTTCAAACTTGTTTACCTTTACATGCGAGAAAATATTTATATTTGTATTGTTGCTTCCAACTTTTTTTCCCACTGTTCCTGTTCAATTTGGTTTTTCGTTAGTTCAAACTTGAAGTTCCGTAGATATCTGTGGACCGCAAAGCAATCCATCAAATAAAGGAAATGCGAGGCAGGGAAAAAACCAACGAGTAAAATTTTCTTTGGTTTTTTTTTTGGATTTGTTGTTCTGGAATCCGGGGGAGGGAAAGGTCGTAAAGTAGCTCACAAGAAGCGCAATGTAAACAATTACTCACCCCGCATTTTACCACTTTTCCTGCCGCTCGCGATGTGTGTCAGACGGACTGAAAATAGTTTGCAGGATGATCGGAGGGGAGGCGGCCTGGGAAGGGGGCGTGGCCGGGGGTCGTGCCACATGAAAGAGCAACAGAATGTGGAGCACTTCAAAACACACAGATACGCACACACACCACAAAGAAAACAAAAACAGAAAATACCGCAAAGAGCGACGCGCTAAATAAATTTTCCCAACCAATTAATGAGCCCGCTGGGTTCTTCACCCTTCCACCAGGTTTTCCCCATTTTTCCGAAAGGTGGAATAAAAAGCAGGAAAATGCAGGACAAGTGTCGATCTTAGAAGTTCTGAAATTCAAATGTGCACAAGGAAAAACAGAAGTAAACTTGATCCTTGAGTTATTTCTTAATTCTTAACAATTAAACGATAATATTGGACTTCTTGAAATAATGAATAGGCATGCTTTTATTTTAAACCTTGACTCAAATATTACCATATTTGAATGTTTTTTTTAAATAAATTTAACAATTCCTTTTCTTTCTTACTTAAAGGCTATAATTACTCTTTCTGCTTTTCTTCCAAGTGTATACTTTGCACAAAATGCACCATATAGTGTGTTAATCTCGGTTTCTGCGGCAAGAGCGCGACGTAAGATCAAGTCAAGGGCAGCCAGTTAAGTGAATTTTGTGACGTCACTGCGTCGGCGTCGCCAACGCTCAAAAACTCACAGAGTATTAACAACAAATTGCAAGTGATGGATGGATTTTTTCCCCCGCCTAATTCAGATGCATTCGCACCTAAAAATATATAAAAGCTGGGCAACAAAAAACTTATTTATTTAATTTGGGCTCGGCTTGTGTCCATTTTGGACTGTAATTTTAGATATGGATGTATATAAACCTATATGAATATAAATATGAGGAAACTCCCGCATTCTACTTGGATATATTTGTATATTGATGTTAGGTTCAATAATTATTGCAAAATAAAATTAGAGATATGATAATATAAATATATAATAATAATAATAATCCTGTGGGTCCTTCCTTAAATTCGCACCTTGAGCAGTTGAGATGGCATCGAAAGGCTCATTTTCTAACATCTTACAATAAAGAAGAACCCACATTAAACAAAATGTTAGAGCTGGCCAGTATTAAATACTGATACTGTATATTAAAGCTAGATTTTGCGTTTAAAAATATCTTTTTGCGAGCTTTGGGTTTTATTTTTAAGATCAAGACCTCGAGTAAAATAAAAGATATTATATTCGGTTTTAGAACTTTAAGTATAAATTTTAAGTTTTAAATAGTTCATTTTCGTAATTTTTTATTTGGATTATATTTTAAATTTGTGTTTCGCAATTCTGAAGATTTTTTTTAAATTTTTTTCGTCTGTTTCATTCACATTTGTTCAAATTTTGATTTTCATTTCCCCCTAATTTTTAGACCATCGATAAACTATAGCTCCTACGCACCAATCTGTTCACAGTAGCTGTGCTTTAGTATGCAAATCAATGATTATGTGGAATGCCCAAAAAGCAAACCTCCTCGGACAGGGTCAAGTGTTGAGATTTAATTTTTGTTAAAACTTTTAATTCGACGCTTGCCGATTGGGGCTGGGTGATCCCTCGTGATGGATTCGACGTAATTAGCCCGTTGTCATGGGGATTGATTGCGAGTCGCCCACGCCCACTCCGCCCATAAGCGTGTGTTTCAAGTACAGTGGAGCCCTCTCCTAACGAGGTGCACTTGAAAGAATTGCTAGGTGGTTCAAGCCAGAAATCCAATATTAGTTCAGTATAAACTAGCGAAATGAGAATTCAAATAAAATAGACTAATGATATTAAAATGGATTAATGGGGGATATAATTATAATACATTTTTTTTACATTTCTTAATATATTTATAAAAAAGCCATAAAAATAGAATATAATAAGAAAGAAGTTAATATTATATTATGCCAAATCGGATTCGCATTTATTATATTATTATTTAAATTTCCAAGTCTTTCTTGCTTTTTATTCTCGGTTTTTGTAACCCATCCCCTACTCTTTTATTTCCTCCTGATTGCTTCCAGGGATATACTATCCTTGATTATTCACTGGATTGGATTCATTTTCTCCGAGTATAGCGACTCGGCGCTCAACTGCTGATAATTTGTGCAATTTGTTGACACACATTTCAATTTTTTTCGTCGGTTGTCGTCAGTGCGCTTCTGCTTTTGCTTTTGCTTCTGCTTTTCCTCAAGCTCTGGCTGCTGTGGCAAATTGCATGCTTTAACAGCACGACATCGCGACTATATATATGGCGCACATGCACGTTACACATGTATCTTTGTGCAATTGACATGCTCCTCCTTTGGCCGCTGCCTTTGCCTTTGCCTGCTTATCATAGGCAAGTGGCCACTGGCAGATGTCAAACTGCAGCGGAAATCTGCGTGCCCCCACAAAGACACACATCGGCATCACGCATAAAAATATATATACATTCATATGAAAACAAAAAGCAAAAGTGTGCACATAACAAGAATAATAAAAACTATACACATGCCCAGCGGATGTGTGGAGATGATGGCTAAGCGATGACCAGACAAACAAACACAAACATGGCCACAATCAGGCTAACGATTGTGGTCGGGTTAATAGCACTGCTGATTGATACATTTCTGGATATTTGTAGTCCTTTTGCTTTGGAGATATGCATTTTCTGGGGATAGAATGTTAGAGTTAAGAAAATTAAATTGTAATAAAATGAAATGTTATTTATTTGTGCAAGGAAAATACATACAAATAAATTTAAAATAAAATTAAAATTAATGGTTAACTAAAGATATATTTTTACTTGCTCAAAAACGTAGCCTTACAATAACTGTTTGCTTAATAATAACAACCAGGGGAGCCCTCAGCCCTAACTCGCGAGTCAGCAAATTTCTTGGCCCAGCCTCTGCCGGCACACGCACAGAGTGTGAACAAGACACAAGTGCACCGCAGTGTGGTCACATTGAAAGTTTATGTTTACCTCTAGACAGTTTTTTATATTTTTAGTCATAGCTATTTATTATGGAATATTATAAAAATTTGTTTTAATCTCATATCTAGTCAATTCTTTCGTTTTCTTACTCACACAAATTAAATTTCAACACAAAAGTGTTATTTTATTTTTTATATTTTATAAGAAACAGCAGAGCTTATAGTAATTTGAGCATAAATTAAGCCTCGGTCAATATACAACATAATTTCTTTCGATTTTCTCATTCCTAATTTTCCCCTTATAATCTTTTGCTGGTTTAAAAGGCTCCTCAATTCCGGCTAGAAATGGACCTATTTCTCCGCCCAAAACTATACTCCCACGCTAGCGTGCTTACTACCATTTTATATCCACCTGTTCCAGTCCAAAGAGAATGCCAATTGCAATAACTCTCACAGCCAGATATCCGACGACTCTCAAAGGAAGCTGACAAATCAAAGAGCTTCAGATTTCCTCGTCATTTTTTTAATAAATAGAAAATAGGAAAATACCATAAGTCAGAGCGGTGCCAAGTGCAAAAGGTGAGCGGATTCTTACTCCTTAATGTGACCGAAGTCCGTTCGGGAATTGCAATTAAAGTGATTTGATGATGTCATGAGGAATTGTCTCACATTTTCCGACTTTCCGATTTTCCCCATGTCCATGTTATCATTGCTATTTTTTTTTTTTGTGTTTCTGATTCGGTTTTGGTTTTTGTTTGTTTTGCTTGAGCCTGGTCGGCCGCCGCACGTCGCTTTGTGTGTCCATTTTTGTGTGTCACTGTCAACAAATTGCTCTTAATGGCCCCGCCGGCGGGTGGGTGGTGGCCGAGCCCCCTCCAACCCACCCCATGCCCCAACCCCCATCCCACATCCCTCTGTAAAGGAGAAGAGAAAAATCACAACACAAAAATAATCAGAGCTCGCACTACTAAAATCCAGAGTGATGACAATCACGGGAGCTCTATGCCATCGGGGTCTTCTAATTTTTTGTGATTTCCGCACCGACGCAGCAACAATTTGCACTGCAGCGCAACAACAATAATATTTTAAAAAAATATACATATACATAAGCAATAGCAACAACAGCTAAAAGCAACAACCAGAGCAACAGCAGCTGCGCAGCGGCAGAGACGCAGTTTTTCGCTGCTCACTCGGCTAGACGAGCAGCAGTCGAGGTCAGCGATGGCAGAAACAAAACTATAAACTAAGTATTACGAAAATAAATAAATAAATGAATAAAAAAATATACATTTTGTGTAATTTGTAATTTGTAATTTAATTGAGTTTTAGCCCAGCGCTACAAGTAAAAACTTATGACTATTGCACTAAATTAATTTTTTTTTTTTTTACTTTTATTGAGAATAAAAAGTATAAGTTATATATATTTCCAACGCCTAACTTACTGTTATTTTTATTAATAACTCATACTACAGTGCTATCTAATATTACTAATATCTAGAAATTAGGTAAAAGACAAATAAATAAACATAACATAAAATCCTTGACACGTAGCCTGCAAAAAACGTGGCCTACATCTGGGCGTTGCTTTACAAGAAAATGAAAATCAGCCTAATTATGGCTAAAAAGTGAGTCAAACACCATAATTATTAGCTGTATTTCGTTACTCAAGAACCTAAATCCCTAATAAACCAAGCACAACTTGTTTTATTTGTCATATTTAATTATAAATATATTTAAAATTATCACGTTATACAGTCGCCCTTTATTCGCCATTTTGGAATAACGGCCTTCATCAATTACCGCACGCTTTCGATTTGTTTCGCTATAAAAGCTCCGTACTCAGACACGCGAAAAGTGTTCCTAAGCATTGAGCCAAAACGAGAGGTCAATACTGACCCTCTCGCTTTATCGTACTGCTTAGAAACACTTTTCGTGTGTCTGAGTACGGAGCTAAAGGCTAAAAAGAAAATTAATTAATCGTACATACATATATGTGATCTGCAAGTTTCGTGTTATTCACAAGTTATTATATTATTTTTTTACCTCGCTATACGGCCGCTCTGTATAAGGCGTTTCGCTATAACACCCCTTATCATTTATGATTTTTATTTTTTTAAGATATTTATTCATTATACGGCTCTTCGCTTTGCGGCCATGTTTCAGTGATAGATAACTTATCTAAGCCGTAAAGCGGAGTATTTACAAATTAGACTTAATAATTTTAAGCAATTAAAATAATACAAATTTTGAAAGCAAAATTAATACATTTTTTAAGAAAGCAACATGGTGACAAGTGGAGAATTTTATGAGAACCTATGTTGAGATCTGCGATAGCTTAAGATTTTTTTAGCTAGAAAATAGCCGGAAAAGCGGCGGCACTGGCTCGGCCGGCGTCGCCGCCAGCGCTGCGGCAGCGGCAGCAGCGTCATCGTCATCGTTAGCGGCCGTTCTTAATTCAGTTGACCAACAGACGCAGACGACGTCGCAGACGAGACACGCGACTAAAAAATCGCTTTGAAAAGAAGTTAAAAATATAATTGAAAATTATAGAATTCATTTTGGCACATATATATCCCGTATATATGTACAAACTATAGATATATGCGTTGATCTCACGCCACGTCGAATTACGAGTGATTTCTGTGAACTGCAAAAAGCGCGCGCCTTTTTTTGTATTTATTTTTTTATAAATTATAAATCACACAAGTTCAAACCAAGCAAAAAGGTGACAAAAGCTTAAGTTTGTATTTAATTTTGTTGTTGGTGTGGTGCGTGTGCGTATCAGGATCGTAAAATCAAAATGTGTTGCATTCCCTTCTTTTTTTTTAATTTAACGCTGGGCCGGCATTCGCCAGGTCCGCCCACCTGAAAAATAAAGAGAACTGTCCACAAACCGAGCAGAAATAAAAGAGGCAGACCAAATAAAATAAAAGAATAAAGAGAAAAATAAATATGTTGGAAACGTTGGCGGCAGCAACAAGTCCAAGTCCAAGTCTAGGGCCAAAAAGCGTTTTTTTCTCGCCATGCCATGCCATTCGTGTGTTTTCAGTTTCATTTTGCAATTATTATATTTAAAAATAACCGAAAGCAGCGAGGAAACAAAGGCGTCGGCGGCCGAAGAATGAAAACCAAATAAATGCCAGACGCCGCAAGCCGAAAAAGCCACCAAATGCGATTAAAAAACATAAAATAAAATTCACAATAATAATGAAAACAAAAATAGGTAAACGATGGGGACTAAACACTTGTTGCGATGCACTTTTCCTGTGCCACTTGCTGCTTCTGAAGGCCAATCCAGTTGTATACACTTGGCAAAATTTGTAATACGACTTTAAGGCATTTTAATACATTTTTTAAGTATAAATATAATTTTTGTTTATTTCAAATGATTCAGTACTGAACTTTCACTTCTTGTTGTGGGTGCATAATCCGTGGAATTTCTGAAATGCGAAAAGTTTTTGGCTGAAATCCATGAAAATCCAAAAACAAAGGCCAGAAAGGCGGGGAAATTGATGGGAATTGTGGAGAGAGATGAAAATGAGTGGGGAAATCGAAGGATTTCGAATATATCACAAATCATTTGTACTTATTTTTGCATATTTGCAAGTAAATGTTTTCAATCAAATTCCTTTGGGTTTTCATTGTTCAAAAATACATTTTGAAACTCAAGGGGAAGGTGTGGTTTTCTCTGAGCAAGTTTGGGATACTAGATTCTGGAGAAATTTCCCAACAAAGGAAATAAAGTACCATGCAAATGCTAAACGTTTTCAAAAAGAATATGTGTTCATTTGTTATTTTCCTCCGGGTTGGGAATAAAATATAATGTTATTATTTTAATTAAAGTTTATACATGTTTTGTGTTCTCTAAACTGGAGTGCACATAATATTAGTCATTAAAATGCGTCCAACTTTAATATTGGCAAACAAGTTGTGTATAATTTCCAAGGAAATGCCGAGACTTCCTTAATAGTAATCTCCATGAGGAATTCCCATAAGCATGCTATTAAAGAAAGAAGCAAGAACAGATGCAACAGCAGAGAAAGTAAAGTCTTAAGTGGAATTATTAAGATTAAAACATTTGTTTAATGATATCGAATTTATATTCCAGAAATCAATTAATGACAGACACAATACGCAATATGTCAACTTTCAAAGCAAAGTAATTTGATATAAGGATTAAAATCAAAGTTACCTTTAGAGGGTGGGATTATTAATGGGATTTTGATGTAAGTTGCTTTCCTTTATCTTCCTTTGCTTCCTTTATCGAATTTTAAACTTATAAATTGTTAAACTAATAAGGAAGTGTTTTAATTTTAGTTGGCAAAGTTTGAGGAAATTGCACAACTTACTTTAAGGTTTAGTGACTTGACTTCTCAAGAAGAGCAACTATTTAAAGATCAGTTTTGCGTTAGAAAATGTTAGTAATTAAATCAGAATTTATGGCGAGGTTGCTGGAACCCTTAGGTCTTGCTCTCTAGGGTCTTAAGACACTGACCTTCACCGAGATAGTAAGCGAGATGAAATAACAATAAAAAAGAAAACTTAGATAGGTCGAGTTCAGGCTCTCTTTTGGGTTATCTCGGGGCATATTTCGGGTCCCGCATTTCGAACTTCCCAGCCCAAGTGCACTGTTTATTTTTATTCTTCTCTCGTTTTCGTCGCTTTTTATTTTGGTTTCTTTTTGTTATGTGTGTGGCTTGGTTTTTTATCAAGTTAATTCCCAAGAACCCGCTCAATTGTTAGCTCAAACAGATCTGGGATCGGGCCACTTAGTCTAACAGTAATCGACGCTAAACGCTGTCTTGCTGATTGCTGACAACTTAATCAACGAAAGAGCAGGGCACAAGGCATATGAAACAAGGCACTGTATATGGCCATGCCAGCTAATATCTGTGCTGTGTCGCCTATCTATAACACCCATATATAGTATATAGTATATAGTATATGGTATATAGACATATACTATATGTGCACCCGCATTTAGACTGCGCTACTTATGGGGGAGACGGGCAGACGGCCCTGAACTTTGGGCGAGATCAATTTGCACTGCCGCGAATTGGATTCGAAAATGCGAAATGTGTCAAAATGGCAACGAACAGACAGAAGAACGGACTATATAGCACGCTCTGCTAAATGACAGATCTTTGTTCGGCCCGATCTCTGGGAACTTCCGACTGACTTCTTCTCGCCGCCCTATCTGCGGCTGGAACTGTGAAATTGTCATTAGCCGACGCTGAGTGGATTATCTTTGTGCCTTGGGGAAAGGGACTACGAGATCTCCTAATGCAACCGCCTTTCAATTAATCTGTCTGACTCTAACACAGCCCGAGACTAATAAATAATAATTAAGTGATAAGCTTCCCTTCTGGTTAAATATAGAATGTGACCTTTTGCTAATTTGCTTATGGTGTTATGATAATGCATTTAAAAATAAACATAATAAAAAGGTTTTCGGCGGCATAATTTTACGAAATAGAATAAAATAAGTCTAATAAAAATGTACTGCGAATTCAAACCATTCTTATTGTATACCTGTTAAGTGTGACCGTAGTCGCATAACAATAATAATTAAAAAAAAAAAAATAGGAACCAAACAACACATTTAGTTGTCTCTTTCAAGGTTCTAACGAAACCTCTAATTAATGAAAACCTTAATGCCGTTTCATAACACCATCATGGCTCTAAAGTAGTGATTAAAACTAAATCCATTGAATTATAGGAAACACTTTCAAGTACGTTTTAATATGTTCCAGTTTCGGGTTCCCACAATTCCATTTTTGAAAGATGTTTTTCGAAAGAATAAAAAACGAACAACATGACACAGTAAAAATAGTGACGAGCTGACTCCTCGTAAACCTGAGAATGAGGTCAGTCTCTGGGTTTTCTGGTCTGTGCTGGTGCAAAACATTAATTTTTCGAACTTTTTACTATTTCAACATTTTTTACGCACTGCAATTTGAAAATTTTTTAGTGCCCTCGGTTCGCTGGAGTTAATATTATGCGAGAGCTACTCGTATATAAGTAGTATGTGAGCATATGGCCGTATATTGGCCCTCGGCGAGTTTTGATTTATTTGCGCCGGTCTCCGTGCATTTTAATTGTATTTGTATTTGTTTCGTGAAATTGTTGATTTAATTGGCCCCCGGAACGATTCGTTTGCCATCCGCAATGCAAATTGGATTGGTGCCACTATTTGATTGGGCTTGGATACGCGCGATCAGCCGTGATCTATGGCCAATGCCCTTGCCCCATCAATTTGGACAGCCAAGAGAGTATAAATACATAATGATTCGAACACAAATACTTCAAACAATGTGCATTTGGGAGATTTTGTTATTTAGAAAGACTAAACTAAGGTTTTAACTTTAAATAGTTTCAATTTAGTACAGTGATTACCTTTTCTAAGGTTAGAGATAGAAAAATCATTGTGGTTTGAAATTCCCTTAGGACAATGCTACAAAATGATGCATCGAAAACATATAGGCTAAGTAACAGAGTCTCAAACGCACGAAAGTATTTCGATCCTGAAACATGGAATAAAAACCCCCCAGTCATTTTATTGCATACTTTTATGAACCCTTTAAAGGGATTTCAAACCTCAAGAGATTTTTGCAGCACCCCCAAATATGTCTTGAAATTTCTGTTATAATTAAAAACATTCTTCAGAAGAAGAATGTCAATGTGCAGGGGTGCCAAGGAAATTTTAATCCGAACCAAAAGTATGCTACACAATATTTTACCTTTCTGCAAATGTATAAAGAAATCACTAGCTTTTTTAAATCACCTAAAACGAGGCTACAAAATGTGTTATCGTAAAAAAATAAAAATTTGCACTGAATTATTTGCTTTAAGCTTTTTATTGCATACATTTAGACACATTTTAAAGTGATTTCAAGCCCCTTGTGACTTCTGGGACACGTCTGTACACAGATTTACTTCTTAATGATTTGGGAACTATACGAACTTATTTGCATAATTTACTAGTTAATTGTTCAGTGCATTAACTGACCCATATCTTCAACTTTTCCCCTTTCTGCACTGGCATCCTCGATTGTTTCATTTTATTCTCAAGTCTGCTGCACCATATACTCCGCTGATAAGAGGCGGCCAAAGATGAAAGATCCCAGCAGGGATCTTAGCTCTCATGCAAAGCAAGTAAAATGGGTTATTATACATATCGAAACATATGTATGACCAACCATTTGGACATATACATATATGCTATGCATATTTATATACCGATAAAGCAATCATTGCCGGTCACTGCCATAAACGTTAACAGGCCACCCTGCGAAACTATGCGTTTTCCGATTCCATTTTGGTGCTTTCCAAATGGATATATTATTATAATTATCAATCAGAACACGTACGCAATAATGACAGTCGATTCCGATTTTAATATTCAATCACTTGGCGGGGCGCTGCGCATGCGCCAAAGCCAAAGTTAATAGGAAAAAATTCAAGGGAAATGGAGAATACAGCTGTTAATTATAAAATAGGTAAGCGCACAATTAATGAATACGTACATTTTATTGTGTGAATTTTATTACAGTGCAGTGCAAAGTACAAGTACAATAAAAAAAACTACACAAAATATAGATACTCAAAGAGTTTGCAATGAAAAGCTCCTTTTATTATATTCTGATCATTTAAAAGTATTTTCATGTGTTCTTTGATTGAATAGAAATACATATATGTATCAAACTGCCTAACTTTATAAAAAAACCTTTTAATACGACATCTCTTAATTTACAATCACTGTCGAAGGCAGCACTAATTAAGTGAGAAACGATGGCTTCACTCGAGTAATTAAGTCGACGTATCACCCACACGCCACCTGTCGGCGGGCTCTTGCAATCAATACAAGTGAGCCAAAGTGGGTGGCTACTCTGTGCTTGGTATTTAATTTACTTTCGACATGGCATGGCAACTCTATTACAGTTCAATGTGCCATTTTCCATTTTCCGTGGGGCGGAAGAGGCGGTGTTGGTGGCGGATCGTAAACCCAAATTGCATTCCGAATGCCCCATAATTGTGGTTCCTCGGGCCCACCGCCGACCACTTAACGAAAGCGAAACGAAATTAAATGCAGTTGACCCAAAAATAGCGCAAATGCCCGCGCCTGCCACAAAAATAACAAAGTATTATTAAGAACAAAAAACAATGGTAAATAGTTAAATACAGGGCGGTCCATTTGAGAAATGGGAATATGCTTGAATATTTAGTCAAGCCTAGCTGAGAGGATATCATAGAAATATGGACTTGAGAATGTAATGCCCTTCATTTTTCTTATCTTAAATGTTTTTTGTTTTTATACCCTTGCAGAGGGTATTATAATTTTGACCAGATGTTTGCAACGCAGTGAAGGAGGCATCTCCGACCCCATAAAGTATATATATTCTTGATCAGCATCACCAGTCGAGTCGATCTAGCCATGTCCGTCTGTCTGTCCGTCTGTCTGTCCGTCTGTCTGTCCGTCTGTCCGTCTGTCCGTCTGTCGGTTTCTACGCGAACTAGTCTCTCAGTTTTTGAGCTATCGGGCTGAAATTTTCAGCATAGTCTTATTTCTTTAGCACGCAGTATATATGTCGGAATGACCGAAATCGGACTACTATATCCTATAGCTGCCATAGGAATGATGGCGAAATTAATGTAAAAAAAAATTTAACTTCTCTGTTTTTCAACGTATTTCTATAAATTTTCAGACATAGCAGTTTTTTATGGTTCTAGAATTACGGTTTTAATTTCATTAAGATCGGACTACTATATCATATAGCTGCCATAAAAGCGATCGATCAATTTATATGAAAATGTAAAATTCTACATGTAAAATGTAAAATTTACAAAATTCTATATTTTTTCAACATTACTAAAATGGTTCGATTTTCAATGATCCAATTGCAGACTGCAAGGGTATACCAACTTCGGTTTACCGAAGTTAGCTTTCTTTCTCGTTTTAATTTAATATGTTACGGTTAAGTGATGAGTATATTAATATATAAATTATATTAATTATACCCATATTTCTAAACCACCATGGCTACGATTCGCACTCGAACCCAGGACCGTCAGATTATTGGTCCAGCACACTACCCATCGCTCCACTCAGAATGCATGCCAAGACGTGTAATCTAAAAATAAAAATAACTTTCCAGAGTACAAAGAGAGCGGAGGTCGCTTTATTTTTTTCTTTCTCTCATTTTATCTATGCTTTCCTCCCAGCTAAAAATGGAGAGTAACTTGTTATCGATTTCAAGATCGTTTCTTCTCGAGACACAAAATCGATAATAGTTCCGTCTCGATTTCAAGAGTGTCTCTTGTGCGATAAAATGATCCTGGAAATTATCGTGTTCTTTTTTTTCTGGGTGTATGTTTATTTTCTTTCCGTGCACCCAGTAAAATCTCAAACTTAAACCGCAGCACCCTGTTTAAGCGGGGCTTTTCCTCTGGATCAAGTGTCGTCATCAGCTGAGCGTGCGATGGGCGTTCCAAGGGGCGGGTTGGGCTGAGTGTGCGAGTGGCGACGTCAATAATTACAAATGTGGCCCAGGTCAGGATTGGGGTGCAAAGGTGCTGCTCCGACCGATGTTACTTCGCCATTCAGCCATTAACCCAATTCCCGCGAGCAATGACTTCTGGCGCAGTATGTTAGGAGTCCGAGTCCGAGTGCCACCCACAAAACCACATGGCACAACGCTCAATTATGCTTATGGCCGCAACAACACAGGGAAATCCATTCGCTCGATTGGGGAAAATGCAGTTCCCGTTCCCTGTGTCGCCGGCGCTGTCACTGGCTCTGCCTCAGTCGACTTCGACTTCGACGTTGACGTTGACGCTGGTATGACCCATTTTTAGACTTTTAGAAGGGACACGCCCACCCAAGGAGCGGGTGCAGGGCTGGGCAGGGAGTGAGCGAGCACACAAACCACATCCTGACGTCAAATTCGATGACGACAGCATTGTTGTTTTAAACAGTGGAGCTTCACTTAAGCGTCGTTTGCTTAATGTCCAGTTAACGTTTCTCGGGTTCATAAACTGCAAGTTAAAAATAATTAATTTCCAAGTGGCTTATGTGAGAGTTAACACTTAACCGGGAGTTACGACTAATGAAGAAGATTTTAGTAAACCGAATAGAAAGTAAGAAGCTTTACTTAAGCCCCGTTTGCTTAATGTTCAGTTAATGTTTCTCGAGTTTATTAACTACTAGTTAATATTTTTTTCCCCAATGACTATGTTAGAGTTAACTTTTAACCGCGAGTTAAGACTGACGGAAAAGACTTAAGTAAGTCGAAAAAAAAAAATTAGAAAACTTTACTTAAGCACTGGTTAAGGTTTCTCGGGTTGATAAACTACCAGTTAATATTTATTTTCCCCAATGACTATGTGAGAGTTAACACTTAACAGCCAAGTAAACTTGGCTTCTAAGCAAAAATATATAGCGTAAAAATGAATAAAAATTAATAAAACAAAGACCACAGAACATCTGCAGCATCGTTGCACTTACCGCTTGCATTTCACTAAAATTCCCAACGAGTTCTAGCGGCTAATTAGTGGTATTTTAGCTAAATGTTGAAGTTGTCGGTTAATGATGAGGGAGTTGACAAAATTTTTCAATGTTTTTTCCATAAGTGATGCAATAAATAAAAAAAAAAAAAACAGTCTTAAAAGTCCAAATTTCTTGGTTTTTAGAAGTGTTATTATCTATGAAAATTTTGTATTTTGAAATATTTTAAATATTTGACTTATTAAGTCTCGACTGCACTGCCTGTTGTCCTCGCTGTTGTCCTGGCATTGTTGCCGTCTGTCGATGACTGGAAATCGCTTGAGATTGCCAGGGACTTTGAGCGCTTTCAGTTTCAGTTTGTGGCAAAGTCTCCTGGCGGTAACTGTTGCACATTGTTCGGTGGCTCTAAAAATAATTCTTGCTCAATATGTACCTATTGTTTTGATTCACATTTCTATATATTTGATTTGGTTTTTCTTTGGTTTTTTGTATTCGAACCAGCAGCACATTGCCAACATCCGGTACGGGATCAGCAGGCGCAGGAACAGGAACTGCCGGAGCATCAGCAGCGGATGCCTACAAAATGGTGCATCAAAGCAACGAGGATGCCATGAACAAGATTCCACTCAAGTCTGCCGGCGGCCTGGACTCGGATGAGGAGAAGAATGGGGGCGAGCTTATGCAGGACACCGCCGCCGCCGAGGAGGCGCGACGCGAGCAGATGTGAGCATAAAAACGGCATTAGCCCCCGACATCGCGACGGACGTGAGTCCTTGCGATGGTCCTTGGCTGGAGGGGGATCTGTTGCCATTGAAATTGAGTTCAATTAAATCCTTTGAAGAGGCCAAAGACAGCTGTACAAAATAGTAGTTCGATATTGTAGTAGATGGATATTTAAAGTTTAGAGGGGTTTTAAAAAAGAATAAATAGTAAAACAAAAACATTTTTTTTTTCTAAATAAATTAGTAATAATAATAATAATTACAATGACCCTAGTTTAAAAGGTTTTATTGCAGTTGTTTTTTATAGATAAAGATATGCACAATATACATATTGGGGTGTTGTAAAAATTACTACGATTTTTAAACCCTTTAAAACAATCGCAAAAAAGTATGCAATACTATTTGGGAAATACCAAAATCACTGTAAATTTGATTTCATTACGATGTGAATTCATACTTTTAGACACTTTTCAAAGGATTTTCAAAACTTGGAGATTTCTGCGGGAACCTCGATTAGTCTTACTCAACAAAAAATATAATAATGGAGCTTTACTCTGTCTTTTTTAACATTGAACCTTTACTGGAACTAAAAGTATGTATTCCCAGTGGATGGTAATATGTTGTCTTCAATACTTGGTATTTTTATTTTAGCTTTCTAATTGTTTTAGATGTTGAAATTATCCCCTGTAATTTATATCATTCACAGGCGTGCCAATGTCCTGGCCTGGATGAAAAAACTAACCATCGTGCTGATCTGCTTCATTGGAATCGCCCTGATCAGCTACGTGATCATCAGCCTCTGTTTCAGTGGTGAGTTTTTTACCGTTTTGGGATTGCAAAACGAACAAAAAAAGGCAAAAACATCCAGCTAACAATTCACTCACCCATGGCAAACTAAACAAAAAAAAACTACCCATATATTTAGCATGTAAGTAATTGAAGAAGGACTGAAGAGACAGACTACAGACTCGAAGAATACCCTAGAAAATGCTTATTATCTGCATGCTTTCGTACCATCTTAACCAAGCACCTGGCATTTAATCTAGTTCAAAATAATTTCTTCTATTATGGCACCAAAAAGTATTCACATGAACAAAACCCAAACCAAAAACTTTACACCCTAACTCACTAAACAACAACAACAACAACAACAACAACAACAACGAAGACTGGCCAAAATCGACACCAAATAGAAACAGCACAACAACAACAACAACAACACCAACAACTACGACGACAACAACAACTTCAACAACAGAGGCAACCGCAGCAGCAGCAACAGCAGCAGCAGCAATTGCAACCACAGCGGCAGCGGAAGCAGCAGCAACTATTGCAACTACAACAACAATTGCACCAGCAACAATTAGCACCAGCACAACAACAACAACAATAGCAACAACAACAACTACACCACCACCACAACCACCAACAACAACAACAACAACAAGCAGAACAAATAGCAATCCCAGTTCCACACTTAAAACCTTTACTTCAACAGATGATGAGCAGCAGCAGCAGGAGCAGGAGCAGGAGCAGGAGTCGGATCTTGGTAACCTGAATCTACCGACCATGGCCAGCACCCCCGCGGATGATGTGCTGCCCAGTGTGGCCGCCTCCACAGCGGCATTCGCGGATCAGGTTCGCATCGATACGAGCGATGAGTTCGAGTCGATATTGGGCGTCTATCAGCACGGAGCAGTCAGTTCGGACAATCTCGAGTGCAGCAAGATCGGCAGGTTAGTAAATATTTATGTTCACTTACTTAGCACCAGAACTGGCCAGAGAGAGGTTCCCTCTTGTACAGCTTGCTCGCTCAATTTCGCTATTTCTTTTCGCGTTCTCCTTTAAGCTCCGTACTCAGACACACGAAAAGTGTTTCTAAGCAGTACGATAGAGCGAGAGGGTGATTATTGACCTCTCGTTTTGGCTCAATGCTTAGGAACACTTTTCTGAGTACGGCGCTTAAAGTGAGAGAAAGAAATTTCCCCTCTCTTCAGAGAAGTTTCTCTTGATTTTCGGAAATATCTTCTACTTAAATTCGTATCCCCTTCTTGTTGCCTCTTCCAAAATTTGCCTGCAAAGTACGAGCAAAGCAGCAACAATAGCTTATTAGTTTCACTAAGTAGCGAACGAGTGTCCGGCCTAATATTTAAAAGTTACCAGCCGATAGCCATCGATAAGCCGATGGATGGCGCGATATCGCGTAATCGATATTAACATGTAAACGATAGGACGCCACCGGCATTTGAGTAGTCAAAGCGTAAACTAACAACCAAGCCGGGCGACATAACCTTTCTTTTTAAGGGCAAGGGCCCCCAGGTGCTCTCGGTGGCCATCCCTGACATCATATTAAATGCAAGCCGAACAAAACAAATGTGTACTTCCAGTTCGAATTCTGTCCGCTATAATTAAGTGAATTAATTCAGAAACTTTGGAATTCTTATTTCGCATTCGTTCATATTTTGTTAACACCTTTCCAGGGACATCCTTCAGAAGAACGGCAGCGCGGTGGATGCGGCGATAGCGGCGCTCCTTTGCAACGGCCTCCTGACCATCCAGAGCATGGGAATCGGTGGCGGCCTCCTGATGAACGTCTACAATCGCAACGAGCGCCACGCCACGGCCATTGACGCCCGGGAACTGGCCCCGTACGCCGCCGAGATGGACATGTTTGACCAGCAGCCAGAGAAGTCCTACAAGGGCCCCCTGAGCATCGCCGTGCCCGGGGAGGCGATGGGCTACCACGTGGCCCACCAGAGATTCGGCCAGTTGCCCTGGTCCGCCCTGGTGGAGCCTTCGCTGGAGCTGTGCGCGAAGGGATACCACGTGTCGCAGCACATGGAGCGGGCCCTGCACGCCGCCCTGCCGCAGATCAAGGAGCACGAGCAGTACCAGTGAGATATCCTCAACCTGAATCCTTACATGCCTTACGTAGAATAATAATATTCCGTTAACACCCTGTCACAGGATCTATCTGAACAAGGAGACGGGCAAGCCGCATAGCGCTGGCACGGTGGTGAAGCCCCCGAAGAATCTATGCGAGACGTACAAGCTTCTGGCGGAGAACGGACCCCTGGACCTGTACAATGGCACACTGGCGAAGCTCCTTTCCGACGATCTGCGCGATGTGGGCAGCATTGTGACGGCCGATGACCTCCTCTACTACGAGGCCGATGTGATCAACTCGATCACTTCGGAGCTGGGCGAGGATACGCTGTATGTGCTGAACCCGGTCAGTTCCGGGTCGCTGGTGGCCCACACCCTGAGCATCCTGCAGGGCTACAACTTCACGGCCGCCGATCTGGCCACCGAGGAGCTGCGAGCCCGCACCATCCATCGCTTCACGGAGGCCCTGAAGTTCGCCTTCGCCCAGCGATCGGAGCTGGGCGACATGCACTTCATCGATGTCCGGGAGCTGGTCAGCCGTCTGAACAGTCGCGAGCTTGGGGAGCAGAACAGGGCCAGGATCAACGACTCGCACGTCCTGCCGGACCCGCAGGCCTATGGCGCTCAGTATGGCACCAATGAGGACCCGGATGGCACTTCCCACCTCGTTGTGCTGGCGCCCAACGGTGACGCCGTGTCCGTGACCAGCTCCATTAATTCCTAGTATGTATACGGGATTATCCCCATGAATCCCCCCCAAATAATGCTCCGATTTTCCAGCTTTGGCTCCGGCCTGATTGGAGCCCGCACGGGCATCGTGCTGAACAACGGGATGAACGACTTTGCGGTGGAGAACAACTACTTCGGATTGCCCAAGTCGCAGGCGAACACCATTGAGCCCCACAAGCGACCGATGTCCTCGCAATCGCCGATCCTGCTGGCGGACAAGTCTGGGGACATGCGACTGGTCATCGGAGCTGCCGGCGGCAGCAAGATCATTCCGGCCGTGGTCGAGGTGGCCGCCCGAGTCCTTTGGTTCGGCGAGGACCTGCGGTCGGCGGTGAGCGCGCCCCGCTTCTACCACCAGCTGCTGCCCGATGTCCTGGAGTACGAGGACGAGGGCTTTCCGGACTCGCTGCTGCAGCTCCTCACCCAGAGGGGCCATCGCCTGAAGGTCGTGGACAAGGTCAAGGGCTCGGTGGTCACGGCCATTTCCAGGAACGCCACCGCCATCTATGCGAATGCCGACTACCGCAAGCGCGGCGGCGTGGCGGGCTTCTAGGGTGTCCAAAGGCTGGGCTTTCCGAAAGAGAAGTCCGCACACTCATCCACACACGCACACATCACACACAATCCGAGCTACACACACACACACCCCTCATTGAGATTAGAGAGTGGTGGAGTCGATCAATTCGCATCACGCAAAAGTATTTAAGCTAGCTATGTCTTTTTTACATACTATGTATATCGTACGTTATATAAATTTATATGCTACTACCTAACTACTACCGTATACAATAAAAACAGAAAACAAAACAATAAAAGAAGAAGAAACACATACAAAATAGTGGATCCCTTAAAAGCCTTAACTCGGATGTTTCCAGATATTCAGAAAGAGAACTAATCGTGGCGCCTTCTAAAAGTATGCCTTTGAATATTTGTATATATTTTTTTGGACATCTAAAAGTAGGCTTTAACATATCTTCCACCGCCTAAAAGTAGGCAATGGTCTAGTAAAGTCAAAAAATACAGAGACGTATTATATTCTCTAAGAGCAAGGAAGCGGAGATCAAGTTTAAAGAGTTCGCTCTTAGAACGAATAAATTCTATAAATTTCGTATAAATTTAAATTTTATTAAATATTCAAGTATGCCCTAAAAATATGGAGAGCAAATTTTAAAACGAATTAAGTTAACTTTAAAACAGAGAACCGAAGGAACAAAAATTAAAAAACAAACAAAATTCGCATTTGGACATATTTTAAGATGTTATCTTGGACAAATTCGAGCTTAGTGCGCACCTTTGAATTATTATTATATTTACTAAGTAATATATTTCAAAATATTTGCCATTTCTTTGAATTATTATTAATATTTATTAATATATTTATTAATTATTATTAATATAGTAATATATTTCCAAATCTTTTCTACTTATTTTTTAGGTCAAGCCTTTTTGGCTGCCGCTTGATCTTCCCATTATATAAATTATTATTATTTCCCAATATTTTATAAGTAATACTAGATTACTAAAGGCTACCCTTTTTAAATTTAAATAAAACCAGCCCAAAAAACCCTGGACCAAATAACTAAAAATCACTTGTTCTTGATTTCAATAAACTTAATAGGAATTTTTTATTTCTGGAAAGCAACATTTAACGTTTTTTGTTTTCAACATTTGTTGGCAATCGACATCGCTATCGTTATGGCTATTAGAATTATTATATATATTTGTAATATACAGATATTCATATAATTATATACAGAACTAAGACTAAGTGCTACCCTGTAGTGTGTTTTTAGTTTGATTTCTTCAGTAAGTAGATATATCTCTATATGGTAGATGTGTACAGGCGCATCGTGTAGATTTTTTTTTGTTTTTTTTCTATTTACAACTTGAGACTAGATGCTGTGTGAAGAACTATAAAGTATATACAATGCGAGAGAAGGGTTGATGCGATCAGCTAACTGATCAAGGGATGGTGGGTTCTACGAGTTAAAATACTAGCTGCTTAGAAACAAAGTAAATACAATGCCAAAATGCTTAGCTAAGTTGGCAGTTGGCCAAACCTAACAATGGATATATAGCCGATATTAAGCAGTAACCTCTTGAGTTTTGAAAAACTCTAGGCTTAGTTGGAGACACATTTCAGGGAAGATAAATATCCCAAGCTGTTGTTTTGCTTAGAGAAAATAAAAACCATATAAAATATCAATATACTCAATATCAGTTATTAAAAGAAGTCCAACTTCTATATTTACTATGAAAATACACCATGAAATGGTTTCTGATAGGAATATTAATTTAAGTAAATTGATTAATATTTATTCTTTCATAGGGAAATTCTCTTTCCAAGCTGTCTCAACTTCGCATAGTAGTTTCAATGCTAAAAAGTTGCCGCAAACAACGTATCGAAATCGTTTAGTTAAGCATTTGTTTTTGTTTCTTGTTTTTTGTTTTTTTGCTTTCGTGTTGTTGTTCTTCTTCTTCATGTGGGTCAAGTACAGAAATCCGTAGACGCTGCCAGTTTTCGGGGAAAAATCTCTTAATTCTCTCTCCTCCACATCGTCTGCTCCTCCTGCTTCTCCTGCCTCCACCCCCTCCTAGATGTGCAGCGTGGCTCCCGGCATGGAAATGGAGCTACTGCCGACCGCTGGCTTGGCTGAGGTCTGCGCCGGCTCCTGATCCTTGCACTGGTCCAAGTCAATGACCAGGCAGTCGTATGCCGGAGGTGGCAGCTCGAACTTGACCACGCTGTCGTAACTGGGCGGCAAAGAGTCCACAATGCGCAGCACATCGTTCTGGGAGTTGATCTGTAAGATAGTAAAGCTTTAGTAAGCATATAAAAATGTAAATATATATTATTAAAAATCTATTGAGAAAGCAAGGCAAGCTTCCGTTTAAGTTAGAATATTAGAATTGTCCCAAAAATAGGTGTACTTAAATTTCGGACAGCGCTGTCGGCACACGTACACTGTAAGAGCTGCGTTTTTGTTTCGGGATTCTGTTAGGATGTCGTAGCAAGCTTCGGAGCTATGTAAACGCATAAAAAACTGTGTGTGGCTGGCTGCCGACACTTGATTTACACCATATCTTCTCTGTGCCCAGGCACACGGGTGCTCGGCGTGGTCAGCCCTGCTTTGGCATAGAATCTACTCACATGTGGCATGGCTCCGTTGGTGGCTCGGTTGCCCGCCTCATCGATGGGCCCCGCCCAGATGCAGACGCCCATGCGGTGTGTGACATAGCCACAGATGATCACACTGATCAGCAGCATCCCGATGCCCAGGGCAAAGACCAGCCAGCGGGACTCTGGGCTGTTGTCTCGCAGATTCTTCTCCAGCTGAAGGGCGCAGAGAATTAGCACGGGCACGGCCACCATGGCCACCAGTAGGTCCACAATTGGGCGTTGGGTGCTGGGCCCGGCGTTCAAGGGTCTGCGTGCTGCTCCGGATCCAGATCCGGCGCCCATGGACGACCCGCCATGGAGGCCCAGGGGATGGGAGCCAAAGTTCTGGCTGCTGCTGTTCGGGGTCAGAGTGGAGCGGGCCACCACCGTGTTGTGGTTCTGTAGCACCATACTGGAAAAGGGGGAGAAGACCGGGGGTTACACAGCGAACAATTACATATAAATATCTGTAATACAAAGCTAAATACAAGCCTTGGAAAATATATGGAATATATTTGAAAAAAGGAAGGAGAACGATGTTTTCCGACCTTCTTTGAGTTGCTGAATGAAGCCTTGAGTAGAGTGCAGGACTGACAATCTGACGAAATAATAATTTGCATATTCTATGGTTGTTATGATTACGTTAGACTTTACTATTTCATTTTCTCAACTTCCACGAAAGTTTAGCGACAGAAAAGTGAAAAGATATTACAGCACAGAACTTAAAATCAATTTGATTTTTTTTTTATCTCTGTGTGAAGGTAATTTAGCCCGTCTAGAGACTCATGTTTATTCAATGGGAATCTCGGGTAATTGGTGGCTCTCAATTGTTAATCCTCAATGAATAGGCATGGGACTCGAAGCGGTGTTCCTATCCAACCAGACAATGGGTCATTATCTCTGCATTAGATTAGTGCCGAACTAATTTCGTAATTTAAGTATATAAGAATCGAAAATTAAATAACTGTTGATAATTAATTAATTTGATTTATTTTATGCATTTACATTCAAGCTAAAACATAGCCTATGGTTTCTTCTTGAGGTCTTGGATGATCCTGTAATGATCCCGTAAAGATCTTGTAACTTTTTCTAATCTCCAGTTAACATTTGTCTGACAGATAACTGGCATTAACAAAAATTGGCTCTCATTGAGTTGGAGTTAGCGTAAACACTAAGTGCGAGTCAAGACAATGCTAATTTGAGTAGACAAACAATAATATTAGTAGCCATCGTTATGCAATTAACAGGACCTGTAGTGATTTAACCTTTGGTTAAGTGGTTTCTATCGAACAGAGATTAAGAAGCTCAAGCTCATTTTTGATGACTCAAGGGTAATATGTCCGAACATGTTCTTGTTTAAATGCTGTTTATTGATAGGTTTGGCAAATATTCCTTTATAATATAAACATTGATAACCGTCGCTCCCGGTTCCGTCCCGTCCCGGCCCAATAAAATCAACTGCGTAACAGGGCGAGGCGGAGGAAACCAAATATTTGCTAAGCATTTCTCGTTTGGAGTCCAATTAACGTTGGTTAGCATTCAATTGCCCGGCCAGATGTATCATATTCCGATATCTATATGTGTGTGCAGCTTGTGTGTGTTGTGTGGTCTATATAGTGAGTACTGCTCGTACCTGGGATCAAAGGCGTTGCTCAGCAACAAGTCGTATACGGCGCTCATTTCGATAAATGTCACTTTTTTCTCCTTTTCACTCGCTCTCTATTTTTATTTTATTGATATCAATTGCTTAATTTATTACAGTTGCTGTATTCTTGTGTTGTGTGCTATTGGCTAATATTTATTCATTCATTTTAGTGCGACCCGAAACGATGCAATCCTTGATTGTATTTGGTTTAATTTAAAATGAAATATATTAAGCTGGATTAACTAACTATTGTTTTGTAAATTGCAAAACAATAACGTTTATATTTACTTGAATTTATCTAAAGAAGAAAGGTTTGATTAATAAAAACTATTTAATTGACTCAACCAAGGATCACAAATATCTAATAAATACAATTTAACCACAAATACAATTTGAATTTTTAGAGAAGCCCCTTCTATTAGTTTTAATATTTATTAATTGATTTTATTTAAGCAACACATTTTTGTGTAATTTCTATAAAACACGTTTCGTATGTGCGCCATCGGAATTTCTCGACTGGCAGGCAAGGCATTCGTTTGTTAATTCTTTTTCATTAAATCATTTAGTACACTTTATTTACTTATTCCTATTTATATTAATTTGTTTCTTGTTTTGTTTTCTTCTCCTTTTAGTTTGTAATTTATGTGCATCTTATTTATAGTTTTGTTGTTATTCAGCTTTATGATTCTGTTTTTCCCCGGTTCATAAAAATCTTGCACCAGCGCAGAGATAAGGGCGAGATCACATGGCGTATACTCGATCTCGCCAAACTAATGCCGCTTATCAATATGCAAGTACGAGAGGGGAGATCGGTTCACTTCAGCGATAAGGGTCGGGCGCACGTGATTCGCGTTTCTTAATTCTTATTTCTCATTCGTTATTTGTTTCAATAATATAGCACTGGTTACCACTAACACTAGCAGCCAAAAACTGCAAAAAAAAGCAAGCACAAGACAAAAAGAAAAACACAATGGGAATTAAAGCCAGCTCGGTCGGGCTGAAACCAATTCGTGGCGATCTGAGCCGGTGAAATGTTGAAGTCCGACTGGAAAAGCGTCGGGGAACGAAATGGCCCTAAAGCATAATCGGAGCATGCTCGCAGCGGAGATCGGGAAATTCAATTTGTAAATGGACTTCAGACATACCCTGGGAGGGGAAAATTTAAGGATTTTCGCTTACAGCAGCAAGGGATTTTTATTTAAAATGTTCAATGTTGATTTAATAATAATAATAATAATAAATATGTGCACATAGCTATTTCTGTTTATTTTTATATCCAAGTTAGTGATATTTGCAGAATATTTCATCAATTAGAAAAATAAAACGATAAACAAGCAATGTTTAATGCAACTCCGTTAGTCGAAATTATATTTGTATTTAAATAGTTTGCTTTATTGCTAGTCAGAAAAAATTACTCAATTTGCAAAAACTGATTTACGTTAAATAAATTTTACGTTTTGTGCGGCAGCTCTCTCCACAAAACATAAAAAACTAATTATAATATTTTAGTCAGAAGTTTTAATGCATATTTATTTATATTTTTATCTATCTACCTGACCCAGTTAAAACACGTGTATTCCTTTTGTATCTCTGGGCAACGCTCTAATATTGTAATGTAATTTCTAATCGAAAACCTGCAATTAGCGCACCCTAACTGGCAGTTAAATTAGAGTTATTTGGTAGTAAACACATTTTTTGTAGTATTGATAAATACATTAAATTGGAGATATTTTCATGTTGGTGCTAATATAGATTTTCATTCATACATTTTTCAAAGTTGCTTTAAATTGCGTTAAAATATTTGTTTACGTTTATATAAGTTCATTGATTGATGAATTAATTATAATTATTGATTTAAAAAATCAACATTTAGTTTCGAACATTTCTAAATTTATTTATTAGCTCAACCTGTGTCTAAGCTGTAAATTTCCTTGGTTAATAATAAAGGGGTAGCACTCGTCATCATTGAATTGCATTTCACAAATGAAAAGCTAAGCAGAAAAGTCCCTTTGAGACAATAATAAAGGCTGCCACTGGCAGAGAGCGAGAATAATGTATATTATATTATTAAGATCCTTGTCATCTAGCTTTATCTATATGTACAGACACAGCGCTTGCCATGGCTCCTTAAGTATTTTAAGCTTTATCTGAAAGTTGGCTGAACTCTGGCAACAGAGATACCCGATACCAGATACTGTCCGATACCGAGAATCTTGATATCTGCAAGGGGGAATGCAGCGGAGAATCCAGAATATCTCGCCGCTTCTGACAATGGAAATTTGCAATTATAATTCAGCGCCAGCTGCGTCCCAGACCTCGTCCAAGGCAATAGATACATTTAATTGCATCCCCTGGCTCATATGACAAATGCAAATATGGTTTACATATATTTTCAGGTTCCACTGATAAGACAACGCCCCGCCCCGCCCCGACTTTCCGACTTTCCTCAAATACCGGTTGCATTGTTGTTAAAAGCATGTCATTGATTGTCCTCGTGTTCTTTTGTTCCTTCCCGCCCGTTAACTGACTTTGGATTTGAATGATTTAGTGCCGCTCTTAATTTATGTCTGTTTTTTTTCCCGTTATAGGCTGACTCCGATTTGCGTAAGAAATCGGGGCGCATTAAGGGGCTATACCAGATTAACATTTCCAAAAAATTGTTTTGTTTTTTTTGATAATTCGATTGTTTACACTTCCAATATCCTGTAAAAGCGGCAAATGTCATATCTTCAATAGTTCTTGAATGGCAGCGTTCTAAAGAACGATCATGAGGAAACTTTAAACGTGTTTTTCTCGAAACGACGTTTTGCAAAATTGCTGGCATCATAACTCAACGACAAATTGACCGATCGCTTTCAAATTTTTACTGGGTGTTCTTAAACATATTCTTTATACATCGTTTTTTTTTATTGGATAAAAATGGTCAATTTTGCATTAAAAAAAACTTTTTTTTCTAAAATCTGTCATTTTGTCAAATTTTTATATTTTTCAAATATCGTAGGTCATTGTATAGGAAATATTATCTACTTTTATAACCTTTTTGAATTTCATCGATTCAGCTACTAGTTCGGCCGGAATCGTGTCAGCAGTTGGGGTACTTTTTTATTTGGCACCTCCGGTATACTACCGTTATTTTTCAATAATTTTATAAAAAAAACCTTAAAACATAGCTGAAGATATGCCCTATTATGTCCAAAAAAGTTGAAAACATTCTATGAAGTACTTTTTTTTTATTTTAAATTTCCGAAAATTGCCTTTTTTTTCATGTGTTATAGCCCCTTAACCTGTGCCTGGCTCTTGAATTTCCCTCGAAATATACATATGTATATACTCGTACAAGTACCTTCTCTCCGCATATATAATTTCATAAACAAGCAGCATATAAGAACTGTCTGTATTTACACCCAAATCAAGCAATCTCAGTTCGCGTAGTTTATAAACAAGCTTTGGTTCAAATTTCCGCCAGAACTTTCGCGGAATAGTCGGTTAAATGGAATTATTTATTCTTATTTATTTATAACTCAATGAGAAGTAAAAAGAAACTTTGCTAATCATATATGATTCCTGTCCCTATTTGTAATGATTTTTTGTTACCCTGATAATTAATTATTTAAATTTAACAATAACTGATTGAAAATAACGTTCGATTGGACAACAGTTTGTTTTGATTAATGTAACTTAACTATAAAGAGAGGAAATGTTCGATATGATATATCGACAAAAATATTAAATTGAAAATATCGTAAGGTTTGTGATATATTGATGAAATTGTGATATGTTTCGTTCGGGCACCAGTGTGACCAAATAAAACAACGAAAATGTACAAAAGAGGTCACACTGTCTTTTATTTCCAGCTTTGCTTTGTAAAAAAACTTTATAAAGTTAAAGGATTGATTGGGAGGCTATGGAGGTGAAGGCAAACAGTTATAAACGCATGTAGTAATAGTAGAAACTGAGATGGTGAAACTCAGCTGGAGATATCATTCAGCTGCCAGATGATACAACTTAATCTTTAGCTTTAAGCTTCCGTATCGCAGTTTAAAGACTTCCGGCCAAGGCATTATATGCGTAGTACCACGTGACGTTCTCATGAGAGATGAACATATTTTTTTTTAATATTTTCATTCAGAAAATTGCATCAGCATCAACGAGTCATTGACCAGATGTCTGATATTATTTATCGCACGAAAAAGTACCCCTGCTCAGAACAAGGCAGAGTTTATATGGGGCGATATGAATATATATATATATGGGTATATCTCAAATCATATACTATATATATGTATCTTTATCGGTTGCATGTGCATCGCCAGCTAACTACAATAGAAAAAATGATTGCCAAAAATATTAAAGGGAAAGCCGGCCAAGAAAAGCTGGCTAAAGACAAAGTACACGTACATACATATAGTACATACATAGGGGGAATTATATATATTTTATAAATGCAGCAATTACCGGGCTGAGCTTGACTTTGAAAACAGAGAGAGAGAGAGAGAGGGAAGAGACTTTGATCGAGAGTCGAGCGTCAGCAGTGGCCCAGAAACCCAATTGGAGTACAAATCAGCCAAGTGCAGAGATCACACACCAGAACACACTATATAAAAGCATATATATACTCAATTTATGCACAGCATATCGAATTTCTGATGACTCGACGTGAGTTATTTTCGAGGGAGGTGCATATTTCGTTCTTCCCGCTTAATTAGCATTTCTTTGTTTTCCCAAAGACCTTTAAATGTTTTTTATTTTAAACTTTCAGAAGGGAAAAAACCCTACAAGGTGTGCAAGATTTACAGAGAATTACCCACAGTAACCACAGAAAACAACAACAAAACCATAAAAGTATATGATTCGAATGAATTTCCCTATTTGTTTCTTCGGCAATGGCGTCATTGCCGTATACCTATGATTCAACCGCGCCGCTCCCGAGATATATACGGATATCTGGAGGCACTGGCAAGTCAGAGGCCAGATTGCAGTTGGCCTGTAATCTTCGGGGAGGCTTAGTAACACCCGATAAGGCGGATAAGAGAGCAACTAAAGCCCCTTAAAAAGTGTACAGATATATACGACAATGCAGATATAGCAGGGAATTTTTTCCCTGCGTGTTTATTATAAAGCTCAGATCAGATTGCCATTAGTTGCCAGGGCAAAGATTATTTACAGTCGGTGGAAGGAACGCTTTTAATTGCAAAGATTTTTTCTGGATTCAAGTTCCAGTAAATTCCCCTTAAAGCTCTAAAGTTACAAAGTATATATCAGTTTTATTATTTTTATTTTGTGTCTTACAGTTGGGGCTCTCTAATTGAATTGTTTAACATTCGAAAGAGGAGAACTCTACTATTCCCGTAATTTCTTCTTTATTCCAGAACAATGCACAATTTAATTAAAGCTCCTAAGGCGATATTCCCGACCTCCATTAACCGATATGTGTGGCAATCTATATAGCACAACAATTTTCTTAATTGCCGCGACAAAAAAAAAATCATAAAAACTAAAGCAGAAGCGGGGTGGAAATGGAAAAGAAAAGAACAGAAAGGGACGCCCACAAATTCTTGGGAATTGTCTGGCCCACTTTGCCAGTCCGAGTTGGATATATCAGAATTTTGCCAAACAGCCGGGGTCAATATAATAGGAATGCGTTTCGGTATAAATTCTGAATAAAGCTATATAACATTTCCAAACAGTAAATGCTTTAACTTTTTAAAATAATTAATTTAAAGCAAAACCAATCAATTTTAAAGTGCAGCCTGCTGTTATGTTGCCTTATACAATTCCATACAAATATTTTTTTTAATGCTCATTTATTAACACAGTTTGTGTCAAGTGTTTTTACAAAATATGACTGATATAAGTGTGGCAAATAATGGTCTTCTCCTTGATCACTCCAGGGTTGAGCAAGTCGGCTGTGATTGGTTCTAAGTGTTCAGTGCTAGACGCCATCCGCCATGATATCCAGGATAACAATGTCGTTTGATTGTAAGAAATATAACTGATATTTGTGTGGCAAATCATGGTCTCCTCCTTGATTACGTTCAGGGTTCCTTAAAGCGTCTGGAAGTTCAGTGCCAGAATGGACCATTGCCTCTAAGAGCTCGAAGCACGGGTCCAGGCCAGGAGCGTTTGCATTTCAGGTTCTTATTAGTAAACAGTTTCGGATAGTGTCGAGTGTTTTTACAAAATATAACTGATATGGGATCGGCAGATCATGGTCATCTTTTTGATCACGTCCAGGGTTGAGCAAGTCGGCTGTGATTGGTTCTAAATTGCCTTGTCTGTTGGATATTTTCGGGGTTGTTGGAAACATCTGAGTTTTCAGTGCTAGACGCCATCCGTCATGATATGCAGGATGACGGTATACAGTTTGTGATAAAATAAATACATTTTCATTTCGCTCTTTGACCTCCAGGGTATACAGAACGACGTCGGCCAGAGCCCTAGGGTTGATTCCCGCCTCTAGCAGCCCGATGCAAAGGTCCAGTGCTTGACAGGCGTGTGTGGATGAGGACCGACATCCTGTGCATGGCTAAGTACATCCGAGCTGAAGTCATTATACGTTCAAAAGGCGGGTGCGGTGGCACCGGGTTTGGCTGCGGCTTCACCCCTGGCTTTACCTTCGGCTTGGTCTTCGGCTTGGATTTTGGCTCGGTTTTCGGCTTGGTCTTTGACTTGGTCTTTGACTTGGTCTTCGGCTTGGTTTTTGGCTCGGTCTCCAGTCCTTCTATCTCCTTCGGCTCTACCTTCGACTCTACCTTTGGCTTTACCTTAGGCACTACCTTAGGCTCTACATTCGGATCTACCTTCGGCTCTGACTCTGGCTTTGCCTTCTGTTTTGTCTCCAGCTTTGCTTCAAAATGTGCCTTCCACACCTCTGACTCTTTCTCTGCTTCTAGCTCTGCCTCTATCTCAGCCTGACTTATGAGGTAAGACTTGTAGCTCTCAGGATGCTAGACAACTAAATAAATTCAAGTTAAAATATCGATTTTTGGCAGGGGGAAAAGCACATTTGTTTATTAACTTTGAATGTTGTTATCGTAGAACTCTTTCGTATGTACATTTTGTATTACTTTTTACTGTGACTTTATTATTTCGTAACAAGCTTCTCCTACTTTAACCGCCATTGTAGGCATGTAAGAGATGCGCATCAATATGATTTAAGTGCTTTACATGAACCAGAATGGAGGGATCATTATTAATGTATTAATTGATCAGATCCGAGTGCCGCCTTAATTGTGAATGGGGGAGAATTTGTTTGTCGACGCTTGTCGATTGACTGACTTCTGACTGTGCCGTGAAAGCTTCCCCAGAAGAGATCTCTCTTTGGCCTCCTCCATTGTAGTTTTCCCTGCTTTTTGGTCACGTAGACAAGTCTTTGACAATTTCTTTTGGAAACCATTGTGATTTCCTAACATATTCTTCTAGTTTTACTCTATAACCTCAGTTGGTAATTTATTGGCTTTAATCTTGAAAAATTAAAATAAGTAAGGAAGATCATCTAAGACGCGTTAAAATCTGAAGAAACTGACCGTACCTGCATTTCTTTGTTGTTTTTATAAGGTATTTCAAGTGAAATTTCATCAAAATCGAACAGCTATATAGTGTAATTGGCAGAGGATCAGCAAGGGTATACAATCTTTGCTAGCCGCAATGTTTTATTTATTTTTTTTCTCTCTGCTGGACTGCGCAAGACGTGTGTATGTACAAGGAGACTATATATAGAAACTAAAGATGAAAAAAATTAATATTTTTCTTTTGTTTCTTTTTTTTTTGCCTGCTATCAATAAATGTTATTTATCTGTTGTTGGTCTTAACGATTCCTCTCATTTTTCTTAAAAAACAAAAGCATTTCAGTTGATTGTTTCGTTGGAAGTATGGAAAAGCTTTTTGTTTACGTTTTTCCTAGTTCCATAGTGATTTTTCGTATTCATTTTAGGGGTTTTTCCAGGTTTTCAAAGGAAACACCTGTTCTTGACAAAATATACCAACCGAATTTGCTCTGTGCATGGCCCACATGCATATGTATGTCGAGAAAATAAAAAAAAAACACGTACAGTTGCGGTCAAAATAATAGTAGTGCTGGTCTAGTGAAAAGTTTTTCGGCTGTATCTTCCCAATGGGTTGACGAATCCAATTCATTTCTTCATATTAGTAATTACCAATATCTGCTCTTCCAGTATATGAAGTGATGTCGTCTTATCACATCTCTTTCTATTTTATTTTGCATTATTTCCCAATTTAGCACGTTTTTGGCGCAGTCAAAATAATAGTAGTGTCAGATAAATTTTTTTTTATGATTAAATTTACTAAACTTTTCTTAAGATTTTTGGTCTTAAACATTACTTTAGGATGTTATCAAACAGTTTTTAGCATTTCTATATCCTTCGTTTATATTTGGTCCTGGCAATATGGAATGTGGAAAAAAATTGCTGCCAAGAGGCAAAATCTGATTAAAAAGTTTATATCTGAAAGAAAAACCTACTTCAAAGGGTATATATTATTGTATGCTCATCTAAAATGATCACATATGCGATATGTTCAAAAAATCGAGTGGCCGACCAAGGATATTGACAAAAAAGTCAGGGGATCGCCAAGTGAGGCAGGGGATGCATAAGACACTCATGTCTGCTGCAGCCTAAAAAAAAAATTTTAATCTATGCATATCTGGAAACAATAAGAAGCAACCTTAGAGAGAATGTCCTCATGATAAAAAGTTCCAAAAAAGGGCCTTATCTAACAATAAAGTATCTTGTCAAACGCTTAACGTTTGCCTCAGAATATCTAAGCTGGCCCTCGAAAAAATTTAGGAACATTTTTTTGCCGGAAAAGCCCAACTTAGGTATTTTTACGGCCGTGGGTCTCGAAAGTATTGAAAACGACCACAATTAAAACACTTTTTCCTAAAAATACTTGCAAAACCGTTAGGTACGGGTTTTTCGTCAGTTATGATTTAGGCGAGCCTTGCGTACCATGTAGGTAGGCCAGTGTATTGGCTCAGAAATATAATGGATCGACATTTATATGTCAAATTCTGAGTCGGCGTGATGCTACTATATATTTCAAAGGATATGCCACTTGTTTGGATGTTTTAAAAGGGCAACGATCCAGCAAATACGAGTAAATTGTACATAGAGTGGCTTGCAGCTAACCAGGTAAACGTCTTAAAATGGCCCGCACAGTCACCCAAACTCAATCCGATTGAGATTTTTGGTGTGACATTCAGAAATAAGTCCTAAAAATACTACCATACAACATTTTTTATCATTTGCAAGTTGTGGAACAATTTTTTCTATGAAAATATGCCAAATCTCAGTTGATTCCAGGGAAAATCGCTGAGGAGTCCTTATTGTCTATAAAGGATATTTAACTAATACTCAAAAAAATTCTTATCCATGGATCTATAATAATCAATCAATCAGGTATTCCCAAATAATTTTTTTAGGATGTGGTAATTTTTCAAAAGTTTCACTACTATTATTTTGACCGACTCAATTTTCGTCAAATTCAACATTTATATTTTTCCTTAATAATTCTTTTGAGTAATTTCAAGTTGTTATGTGTTATTAACATCTACTATTAGTTAAGCTTTAATGAAAATTAAAATAATTTTTTTAAAGAGCTTACAAAGTTATTTTTTTGTGGATTTTATATAGCCTTACTGGGCACTACTATTATTTTGACCGCAGCTGTATGCACATCAGTTTTCCTCTGTCCCAGTCGCTCCTTTAGCTTTTCCCCATTTGATGCATTTTATTTATAGCCCTAGAAATACAAGGGGGCGGCAAGGGGGTTTTCTGAGAGGGGATGTGGGGGGTTATTTGCGGTAAACATGTTTGTCGGCATCTCCTGCACTGAGCAAAACCACCAATGTCAGTTTGGAATCAATTCTGATAAGCTTAAGCCAGAATGATTACAAAGTACAAAAGTTTACCCGTAAGATAATACAGGATACAACTTGAGAGAGCCCATTCCTAAAGCTCTCTCCAAGTTCGATCGAATTTTAACCAATGATACATGTGGGGTGATCAGTTTTGATCATTCTTCGTCTTGAAATACTTTCTTTTGAAATTTGTAGTGTGATTTCTTCGGTGTACTCACTCGAAAATGTTATTTGGCAGCTTCTGATCTTTGTCTCGTTCTCCTCGGCTCTCACGCACTCGCCTCTTTCGCACTCACTCGTATCTGGTTTGCAGTTCTCCGCTTCTAATGCTTTTTATTTTTTACATTTGGGGAGAGCACCAAGCACCAAACAAAATTCAAAACAAAAAGACACTGAAATGGGTTTCTCAATCGTTTTTTGAATTGAGAATTATGCACGCGCTTGCTTCAATTGTTTTTTGTACGTTTCAAACGTTTCGCTTTCGGTTTTTGTTATTATTTTTTTGATTATTTGCGGTTGCCGCTAATGAGATCGTTGGCACAAATAATTGCCGCAAGTTGAATGGACTTCTGGTAGGGAATTCTTCTGGGTCTTCCTCTGGGAAAGTGTTCCCCTTTCCCCCGTCCTATCGGTGCTGGCTTTGGGTATACTCGTAGTGCTCCTTCCTGAAGTTTGGATCCTCGCCGCGCTCAGAGAAAACCCAACGCCTGTGCACCATTACAACAGATCTTCAAGCGATCCTGATTCTTCCCTCCTTCGGCAGGATTCGGCAGGATTTGGCTTCGGGTTCGGGCTCTCTTTCTCTCGAGGCGCGATTCGCTCCCTTTCGTTCACTGAACTTTGGAACACGACGAAGATATTGCGACGACCGGTCTAAGAGCAGGAACTGCCTTCATATACACATCTCGCGCATATAGAATTCAATTTTTGTTATTTTCTGTGTCTTATGTCTTGTGCTTTCCGCCTTCGGTTCCTCTGTCTTCCGTTCGTTTCTCTGTTCTGTTCTGTTCTGTCTGTCGGTCGAGGCGCCGTGTCGTACTTTCTGCGGAGTGAATATCGAACCAGAGACGAAGAATGCTGGGAAGCAACTGCGAGATCGCAGATCGCTGATCGCCGCTGCCAGCGCTTCTGCCAACGCTTCTGCGTCGTCTCTCTCTTTCTGCCGGCGTCAACGTCTGCGTTGGCGTTGGCGTCTTCCCCCTTCTTGTTGCTGTTGTTGTTACTCTGGGGGAAGATGCTCTGAGAGTTACAAGCGCCCCGCTCTCTGCCCTCCACTTTGCACACTCCACAGAGATGCTGTGGATTCAGTGATCACCGTGAAAAGGTAACTGCCAGTGTTGCCAAATCGTTCCTTCTCTGGAAATAACTGCCAAGGGACAGGCGGACTTGTTACTAGGTCTCTTACAATAAATAATACAGCATTTTTGGTAATTGCACAAATAAACAAGTAACAACCATTGGTGCTAGCAACACCTCTATGTTGCACAGTTTCAGCATACACAGAACTTTATTGTTTAATAACTCCCACTTTAATAATCCAATTTGTACTAACATTTTGGAAAAGGACATGCCCAAGGCTATTTCTTCTGTATCTATTGATACAAGCTTGAACTTGATCAGAACCAGGAAAAGAAAAGTGAAACAGCAACAAGGAACACATGTCACATTGTGTGTTAGAGCTACTGTAAAATAACCAATTATTTTGCCAAAACAGTCAGATAATAATGTACCACAATTCTACTGAGAAGTGACTGTAGGAGTTGGTAGATTCAAGCAACAAGGATAAATGAATATTCTCCTTATTTATTCACCTTGACGCTGTAGTATTTCTATTAATAAATTACCAAAATATCGATATTATCTGTATGTACTCAGGTATCATCACATCATATGAATCCTTAAATATAGCGCACTTTCTTTAGGCACTGGAGCTTCTATCGAGGCCCTAGAAATCACAGTAACCCAGTCACATCCACAGTGGGGACAGGCTTTGCTATCGCCATCTGCTCTGCACAACTTGATTGCTCTCCTGCTCCCGCTCTCATGAATACTCTAGGTCACCGATGAATCGCCGAAGTGTGAATCGTGACGCTGAAGCCGAAGAGGAATTCTCTCGGGCCGAATGACTTTTCTCGCCCTCGCTCTTCTGCCACACTGTCTCGCTCGCTCGCTCGCTTGCTCCCAGCCGTCTGCTGATAAGAGATGCCGTTATCTGATTGCCAATGTGACACATTGAGGCGACGATGGGCCAACGCTTGTTGTTGTTGTTGTTGCAGCTTTACGATCTGCACACGCACACACAAAAGCTAAATAGACTCTGGAAACTGATATGCAGAGGTGTCTTCTGGCTCCTTATTTGCAGTCTCCTTTATCTGCTCGCGGTATAGGTGGTAAAATTTTGCACTTACCGGTATTTATTTGTGTCTTTTTTCGGATAGTTTGCTCCTAGAAATGTTCATGGGCTTAACCATAATCCTCGGCATTAGATATATGATCTCAGCGGGGAGTTTTCAGAATCGCGGGAAGCCAAAATAATTTAACATTTGCTCGAATGATAATATCGAATGTTCCACGGAAACTTGTTGACATTTTATTAGTTTCGGAAAAAGGAGTCCTGACTGTACCTTACCTTTGCCGTTATCAGAGAATTGAATTTTTGAAAATCCGTCAGAACTTGAACAATAAAACCCGATTGCGTCATCCAAATATTATTTTGTATTGTATTAAGCTCGTGATCTGTGGAATTAAAATAAATGTGGGTCAATGGATTATCACTGCCCCGAATGAGACGACAAATAGGCAATTACCCTGGGATACCCTGGGGGTATTTGGGGGAGGGAGAAGGAAAGAGATGACAGGATCGTTACACGGATAGTTCGATGAACACATGACCAGTGAGTGCAATGACTCGAAGAAACAGATCAAATCGGAACTCATTTCCAGGTAAAAAAGAGAGAGAGAGAGAGAGGGACTAGAGACAGCCCCATTTAAGGTTTTATAGGAAAAACGTGATCAGCGTGGTCCCCTTATAACCCCCTCGTAGCCGCCGCCCAACGACATCCCCTTGAAAGCCGAGTCGGAAAAACTTGTGCAAAATGCTGGTCACGTCCCAAGCCGCTGTATCTGTATCTGCGCGTCTGCATCTGTAGCCGCATTTCTGCCTCTGCCTCTGCCTCTGCCTCTGCCGGCTGAATCTGTATCTAACTCGAAAGCCCTGCGAAAGCCAATTAGATAAGTCTCGGCCATATTCCGGGGGAGACAAATTGATAACAGAGACACCGCTAAACTTTACTGCCGCTCTGCGGGACGGGAAGTCGTTTCAGCTTAGGCCGGCTTATCGCAACCTCGCTGGTAAAACAAAAAATAATACAAATACTCTATACTCGTAAGGTAAACAACAGCAAGTCGGTTATCGCAACCGGGGAAGGGGAGGGGGTTTACTATTCGCAATGTACGAGTTGCGAAAAAAATTGCTTGGTTAGCCATAAATATCATTAATATGAGCATCACCCGGCGAAACGATCTAGCCAAGTCCCACTTCGGACTTAACTGCGGCTAGAAAAAGTTTCGAGTTACACCTAATTTTAGGAAACCACTAAAACTATATTCATTTTATTTTTACGGTTCAAAATAAATATGGGCTTTAGGATTCTTCAAATTTCAAAGCAATAAATAAATAAATTATGCACATTTGATAGGGAAAAGTTAATAAAAAATTGTAATATGATTATATAGAAAAAAATAATCCAGTTCTTGTCAAGTAATGTGGAGGAATACGTAACAACTCTACTTGTTTGAGTTTTAAGTCTTAATACTCTTTAAGGGAATGTCCTTAAACTTGTGCAAAGCCTAAAAATCTAAAAAGTATCTCTAATATATCAACAAAGTAAAACATTATTGTATTTTAAATCTTAAATTTGACCAATATTTCGAAGTTTTATTTTTTTAAACTATATTACTTTAGGAAAATTATATAGGATTGAGACTAATTAATCAAAGGTACCCTTACCTGGTACCATAAATTGTTTAAAGATGCATTCAACTTCAGCATAGCCATACCAAAGACATTATAACTTTAAGATGATTTTTTCTTGAGGTGGCTCCAGGATATCTTGAAATTTTGTTCAAAAGCCAGAGGGAAGAGAGAGAGAGAGCCATTTTCGTCGCAAGCAGAGAAATAGCTGGATATTGCAAAGCAAATGTATGGCCGTTGGGCATCCCAGTGATTATAATAGTCTTCGGTCACAAAGAATAAAAAGAAGGTTACAAAGAAGAAAAGTGTTTTCGCTTTAGTTTGTGTTTTAGTTAGTTAGCGTCACAGTTTAAATGTTTCATTTTAAACTTATTTTTGTTCGCTTTTTTTTTTTAAATTTTGTTGTTTAAATTGCGCTTTTATTTATTTGATTCAGTTTTTCTTTTTTTGTTGCTTGTTTGTTTTTCTTGCTGAACAATTTACAATAAACGCGGCCACTTAAGTTGATTTTAATAGTTTTCCTTGCTGGCGATTGTTGTTTTTTGTTGTTTATTTAATAATTATTGTTTTTGCTGTTACTTTTGCTGCTGTTTTAACCTATAAAAAGTGGTTTGCTGTTGTTGTGTGATTTGTATACAAACATACACGCACATATATAGAATATTTGTTTGATTATTTGATTTAATTACTTTTCACCAACAAATCAAGGGGAGGGGTCTAACCTTTTAGTTTTCCATCGAGTTGATTTTGAGTTTTTATAGTTTCTGCTACATTTAATGGAAATTTCCTTTTTGGAGACAGTAGAGGGGGAAAACAGATGGCCAACAGTCCCTATATGTATGTATATCTATATAATCTGGCAAACGATAACAGTGGAAAGCCGAAACGAAAATTGCAGACACTCACATTTTTCTTTTTTTTCTGATTTCTTTTGCTTTTCGGTGTTCCTTTTTCCCTTTGACTTTAACCTAGTTTTTAGTTTTTAGTTTTTAGTTTAGCTTTGGCTATTTTGAAATTGATTTAAATTTTTCACTACCAACACACAGACGCACATCGAGATATATGGTATATATCGTACTTTATAGTTTTACTTCTTTTTTTGTTACCTTTACTGTGTATTCTTGTATACTTCATACATACATCCATATATTTATAGTTACTATTTTCGCGTTAATGTGTAGACACCATTTACATACATATACATTTATAAACGTACAGTTACAATTACAGTTACAATTAGATAGACACACACAAAGAGGCCGATGCGCTGCGATCCTAATTAAGTACTTTAATACACATTTTAATGATTATTTAATCGTCTTTGGGGGACTTCGCTTCTTTTGTGTTTCGGCCCAAAAGTAGGCAGCATGAGTGCCGCAGTGTATGTGTGTGTGTGTGTGTGCAAAATACATGTGTGTGTGTGTGTGTGTGTATGTGTTGTTGATAGTTCTAAGTTTAGTTTGGTTACCTTTCCCTTTTGGCTTACCCTAACTCTAATATATAATATGTAACTGTTGTTTATCTATTTCTTCAGACAGCTGCGGTCAAAATAATTGTAGTATTGTATAGTTTTTTTTGGTTTTTTTCCTTTGTTTGATTTTCGAAAACTGTATATTAAGTAATCTCTTGAAGAGTTGGCTATTTACAGTAAGTATTCAGAAAATAAACAGTAAAGGCTGTTCGATTTGGAACTTATCGAGATATCAAAATGCCAACGATTCGAGCCGAGAGCATGCTTGCCTAGTTACTCGTACCTTGTAAATACTTTATTCTCCCATTATAATTTAAGATTTTAAGATTACGAACCTACAGATGATTGCTTTTAATATATGTATATATGTATATATAACCTTAAACTGTTGGCTAATAGTTCCGTGTTTGCAGCAAATGAAAACTCGTTCAATCCGTGTTTTAGTTCGAAGGATGATTGCTTAGTTGCGTATAGGAAATACAACGACTACTTTGACCGCAGCGTGTAGCAGCATCTATTTTAGTGGTATTCCGAGGCTTACCCCGTTTGTCCGATCCAAGTTTTCATTTCTACTTGCTCTGGTAGAGAACCAAGTCCGGGAGTTACCCTAGTTGTGGACTCGCGCACCGCCTAACCCAGTTATTTGTTTGTAAAGCTCTCGTTTTTTTCTACCTCCTATAAGCTATCACACCTTTGGCCCTATCTATCCTAACTCTCGCATTCCCTCCCCCCTCGGAACTTGGCTCTCTTTCCTCGTTTTCCCCGCTCATTTAGTGACTATTATAAACATAATTTACTCTAAACATTTACTAGAAATAAAAGCCCTTAAATCTGCATCCCTCCCGCACACATACACGGGGCGACGAAATTATAATGCCGCCAAAATGACCCAATTAAAATCGTAGTTTTTTTCCAATTTCCGGCGCCTTAACGATATGTGAGTGTGTGTGTGCCTGTGCATAGGTGTTCCAGTGTGTGTGTGTGTGTATGTGTGCGAAAGAGAAGGAACGAGTCGAACAAGTCAAGACGACGATAAAGGAACTTATAGTTAAAAGTATATCTCTGGATCTTGTCAGAGGCTGCTTGAAGTTGTACCAGCTGAAAAGCTGCCTGCTATGGCACCCGAGTGATGCTGCGCTGATGAATGCTGACAAAAGGTGTCCGACATGATTCTGGTTTTGAGATTTCAATTTCGATTTCGATTTCGATAACATTTACTTTTTCAATTCTTGGGACTCTATTTTGTTTAAGGCTAATTTACTTATACACTTAAGGTTTGGATTTTCATCGTTTCTATTCTCTGATCTATGTGTTTTTGGAATTTTCGGTTAGTATGGTTTTTTTTTTATTTTAGTTGACCTTCGATTTTTCTTTGGCTTCTTGCATCGTATTTCTTCTATTTGAGTTGGTGTTTTCGGTTACAATTGTTTTTGCTTTTTGATTACAATAATTCGTATTTGCTTGTATAATAAGTATGTATACGAGAATAAGGTCTCGGCGGTTGTTGGTGTTTCGTCTTTCGTCTTAAACTCTGCTTGTGCTTTCGTTTTTGATTAATTTATATTCAGGACAGTCAGCCCGAAATCCTTAGAGATTGCAAAGCATTCACTTGTAGCTCCAAACAAAGAGCTACTGAAATTGAAGTTTTTGGAAAGGATTTTAATATTGCTGCTGCTTACTTCGAAAAAATAGAAATAAACAAATTTTAGCATGAAAAAAATGGTTCGAAACGATTTATCTGCGACTGATTTGAGCCTGCCACAAACTATCTACATTTAATTGTGAATAATTCAAGTTCCAGTTCGCAGTAATTACTTGACAATCTCTGGGAATTACGGAATGACCTCCAATCTTTGATTTTCTTCTTATTTCGACCCTTTGGCAGTTTCTTATTTTCATCTTAAGTGGCGTTTGCTTTTCGTCTGATTAAGAGGGAGACAGCTAGAGAGTGAGCTGGGACGAAGGACAGGTGTAGGATCTGGGATCTGGGACCTGGGAGAGGGCATGAAAGTTTTGGGGGAGAGACACGGGCTCGGAATGAAGCCCGCTGGGCACGTTGAGGTAACAAAATCAATCAACAAACAATTAATCAATTACAAAAATCGCTAAAGACACTTTAAAATCGAGAGAACACGCGACACAGTGGCAGATAATTAAATAAGTAACAACGTTTAAGTACATACAAATTATGCGTATTGTTTAAGTGCCAAGCACCGAGTACCCAGTACCCAGCGCCCAGCACTGAGTGCGTAGTTCCAAACACAGTGTTAAGTAGTCCCCTTCCCAAAGTCCTTAGTCCTAGTCCTAGTCCGATTCCGATTTCGATTCCGATTCCGATTCTGATTTCCGACTCCGATTTCCGATTAGCTTGTAGTTCCAAAGGGCCCCAGCCTCAGCCCACTGCGATGACGGGGAATCCCCGGAGCGTGTCTCAACGTTTCACCCCGAACAGGTTCGGTATGGACTTGATCTTCTTTCGCGAGCAGTTCAGGTAATCCTTGTACATATCGGAACGCAGGTACCGCGAGTACGAGTCGCTCTTCATCAGGTGGTAGACATGGGAGGCCGCCACGTCAAAGCACCAGCGATTGGGGCCATTCGGAGAGCTGACCGCCTCGCGGGCTAGCTCCACGGACTTGGAGTCCACGTTTACCGGACAGGGAGCGTCGGGGGCGAGGAACTCCTGCCAGATCTTCTGGATGGCCTCCTTGATCTCCGACTGTGGCAGCGCCTTCATCTCCTGCACCGACTCCCAGAACCTGAAGGGAGAGAGGGAATGGTATTTATTTCGAAATTCGGCCACCAAGAACCAGCTAAGTCTAAGAGGTTGGAGAACAGATTTCTCTCTGCATAATTCTGCATGGCAATTCTGTTACTATTAATTAACATCTCCTTCACTCACTTGAGGTTCTCGCCGCTGTACTCCTTCTCCAAGAACTTGGTGAACTGCTCCCGTCCAATGGCATCGTTGAGCAATTCGCGCAAACTGAATGCCCAGCGTTTCACGCGTCTCACAGGAACTTCTTTGCTGTAGGGCAAATAGACAAAATGTATATTATTAATTATTTCTTAAAAATAAACTCAATAAACAGAACTAATTTACTAGCCTAAGATTTTCTCAAGACTCACCTATTCTTCTCCGTATCCCACATTTCGGTGCTATCCGTTTGCCAAGGATTCGGCAGTTCCGGCGAGGTTATAAAGTAATCGAACTCATTGTACTGATCATAGTAGGCAACCAGACTGGTGAAAATAATAAAAGAATATAAATAAATATGGTTGGAAAGAGCTATTAACACTAATCGAACAGCTGTTTAGCAGTATCCTTTGCTGACCCTCGGCTAAGACTAAAAGCTGTTGAAAACTGCTAGACCTTCTTTAAGCTTTCGTTCAATTGAAAATGTTACCAAGCTAAATTTGTAGTTTTTCGTTACTAATAATACTTACGCCTCGGCCGCCTTGGACACTTTGATTGTGCGCCGCTCGAGCTTTTGTTTGCGCAGGGCGATGATCCGCGTTAGTTGCTCGACGGGATTCTTGGCCAGGGAGGCGCCGGCGGATCCGGTGCCGTGGCTCGAGCCGCCCCTCCTGTAGGCCTTTTTGATGTCAATCTCGGTGGTATTGACGCAGCCGGGCATCGGTCGGTGTACATCCCAAAAGGCCCGCTCCTGTGAGTCGAGCACCTTTCGCTCCAGCTTGTCCCGCTTCTTGGCCACCTTGCTCTGCGACTCGGCCTAAAAATAGAGTAATATACCATTTAATGACATTTTTAAAAGGATGTTCACTTAAAAATACTTTTAAGCTAAGCTTATTGAAACGAGAAATCACTATGAAAAAAGGAAACAATTTTGAATGGTTTACTTAAAAGAGCAGCCTCTCTCGTAGAAGATCGAGAGAGAAAAGATGGGAGGCTCTCTCAGAGTGCAGCTAAATATAAGCTGTCCCGTATGCTATGCCATGTACATTGCAGGCAAAGCGTGAAAGAGAGAGCGAAAGAGAGAAGGGCCACCTGTGCAAAAGATAGGTAAAAGCCTAATCTAAGCTGTTCTTGCAATTCTGTTCTAAGTCGGCATTTTGCAGACTTTGAGTGAAAAGGGACCCCTTATCGGTGATCTTGTATAATATAGTTCATTTTTTTGGCACCCACCTGCATAAATATAAACTCCCATTTGCGGGAGAACATCTTCTGCAACTTGGCCAGATTTTCGGCCTCGTAATCGGCCAACTCCAATCGCGTCTTATTCTGCATTGTGCGTTTGCAGAGGTAAACGGCATAGTCCGTATTCTCGGGCTCCCAGCAATTCGAGGGCCAAAAGTAGGGCGTCTGGAATCTGTGGCGGCGAAGAATACAAATAAGAGTAAGTTTTGAAAAGATTTCAAGGTAAGGTTAAGTCTGGAAAGTCGTATCAGAAAGGTCAGTTAGGTGTATTTGATGGATAAACACCTGTAGAAGGTGCCGTCGTTCTTGACGGTCAGCGCATGATCGTCGATGGGAAAGATGTAGCCGTGTGAGCTGAGCAGGTGGGCAAAGTGCAGCGCCTCCGTCACGTCTTCCACGTCGAAGTTCTTGAGGATCCATGCCACCAGATCCGCTCCGGTAAACACCGACGGCACCTTGCTCATGAATGCCTTCACCGTGCGAACGGCCACGCCCGTTGTCTCCGCCTGCATTTTTTCGATGATGGCCTCCATCTGCGAATATATCAATAAAGTATGGATTTTTAAACGATAAATTCGATAAATAAAGCTGATAAATTCGATAAATAAAGTCGGTGAATTCGATAAGTTTTCATTTTCCCCCTTATTAATTTAAAAATCGAATTAATTACCTTTTTATAGACTAGTATGGATTTTTAAACGATAAATTCGATAAATAAAGCTGATAAATTCGATAAATAAAGCTGATAAATTCGATAAATAAAGTCGATAAATTTTAATTTCCCCCCCTTTTTAATTTAAAAATCGAATTAATTACCTTTTTATAGACTAGTATGGATTTTTAAACGATAAATTCGATAAATAAAGCTGATAAATTCGATAAATAAAGTCGACAAATTCGATAAATAAAGTCGATAAATTCGATAAGTTTTAATTTCCCCCCTTTTTAATTTAAAAATCGAATTAATTACCTTTTTATAGACTAGTATGGATTTTTAAACGATAAATTCGATAAATAAAGCTGATAAATTCGATAAATAAAGTCGACAAATTCGATAAATAAAGTCGATAAATTCGATAAGTTTTAATTTCCCCCCCTTTTTAATTTAAAAATCGAATTAATTACCTTTTTATAGACTAGTATGGATTTTTAAGCGATAAATTCGATAAATAAAGCTGATAAGTTCTATAAATAAAGTCGATAAATTCGATAAGTTTTAATTTTACCCCCTTTTTAATTTAAAAATCGAATTAATTACCTTTTTATAGACTAGTATGGATTTTTAAACGATAAATTCGGTAAATAAAGCTGATAAATTCGATAAATAAAGTCGATAAATTCGATAAGTTTTAATTTTCCCCCCTTTTTAATTTAAAAATCGAATTAATTACCTTTTTATAGACTAGGATATTGGGTGCATCTTCGTTCTTGCTGCCCCGCTGCTGCGACGCCGACGGCACTGCCAGCGACGACGACGACGACGGCGGCGGCTGCTGCTGCTCCCGTGACGACGACTGCGACTGCGACTGCGAAGTCGACTGCTGGTGGTGGTGGTGGTGGTGGTGATTCGCGTTGACCGTCAGCAGGCCGCTGCTGCTCCCGCCACTCTGCTTGCCGCTGCCCGTCGACGCACCTGACGCTGACGCGGCCGCTGTCGATGAGGAGGGGGTGGTGGAGGTGGTGGCGTCTGCATTTACCGTTTTGACAGCCGCAGCGGGGGCTATTGTGGCCACAGCAGGGGCTGTTTCTGTGACCGCTGCTGCTGTGGGTGTTACTGTTGCAGGTGCAGGTGCCGGTGCGGGTGCCGGTGCGGGTGCTGCCGCCTTGGGCGATGTGGCTGCCTCATTGACAGATGCTCCTCCGGCCCTTGTGGCCGCCTCGCTCTCCAGGCTTGCCACATTGCTATTGCCATTGGTCAGGAGGTGTGGCATCACTGCCAGCGGATCTCTGCTGCTGGTGCCGCTGCAGCTACTGCTGCTGCAGTCCGCCGTTGGTGTTCCTGCTGGCGTTGCTGACGATGCCACTGCCACCGTCTCTGCCTCCGCCTCTGGCTCGGCTGGCGTGGCTGCTGGCGTGGCTGCTGCCTCGGCCGGCGTCGCTGCTGGCTGCTTGGCGGGGGCACTGCTGGCATTGGTGGCTTGTGTTTTGTCCGCCTCCGAGTTCATCGTTACCATCTTCGAAGAATCAGCCGTCGATATTGCCTTTTTTTCCCAGAGCCTTTGGCTATTTTTGAACGCAGTGCCTGCCGGCTGCTCCAATCGCAAACAAAAAACAGAAAAAAAAAAAAAACAGAAACAAATTGGAAACGAGTGGAGCTTTTCCGGCAGAGAAGAGAGAGGGGCGGCTTGGTGGTGTTTTCTCAGCTCAGCGAGCTATTTTCGTGTGTGCGTGTGTGTGTGTGTGTGTGCAAATCAATTCGTTGGCTGAAAGTTCCGAAAGGGAAACGGAAAAAGTGGCAAAGTAATTCAGTTTCTGGGTGTCATTTTTCCCTTTTCATGGCCATTTTCCTGGATTTTCGTCGTTCTGGCGAGCCTTAAGTCTTCCCTATAGGTTTTCTTGCTTTTCCTGGACTCTCGACTTTGCCTTTCCTGGCTTTTTTCGCTACATATATAGATATGCAGAAATTTTCAGGAGTTATGGCAGCCCCACACACACACGCACATGCACTCGGTTTGTTGGATAATTTTCGAATATTTATGCCCCGAGCCGACGTCCTTTATTATTTGCTGTATTTCGAATTTTCGATTCCGAGTTGCTGCCTATTTTTGGGGCGATTTTTTAAGCGCAGTTTTTCCAACGTTTCGTGCTGTTCCTCCTCCGCTCCGCTTTTGCTGTTGCTGTTGCTCCTTGCTCCTGGCTCTCTCGCTCGCGCACTCGCCCTCTCTCGCTCGCGCGCGACGTGTTTTTTACCTTTTAGCCCGTAATCATTTTACGGCCCAAAGTCAATCGGCTCCTTCGAGCTTCCTGCTGATAGTCCTTCATCGATTTTTCGTAATTCCCACCCCGAAGGCGCTCTCTTGAGCGCTCTATCTCCCGCTCTTTTCGTCGTGCGCCAGCGCCCTTGCCATTGTTTACATCTGCCAGCTGTTAGGGCTGCCACCCTGTGCGCGGTTATCGGTTTCGATTTCGAGTGTTTCGATACAATAGAATACAAGACTGGAACGATGAATGATTTTCGTAATCATTCTAAGCTTTCTTATTTTATAATTACTTTCAACAGCTTCCGCAAATAGATTCCTGTTTTTCCCAACAAGTGACCGGCATTTACGGTTTTATAACCTTTCAAATACTCCCATATTTATTAAGGCCACAGCACTATTTAACATTGGCTTAACTTTTTGAATCAAATTTTGAATTCTTAACCTCCCTTTTTAAGAAATTACTAAATGTAAAAAAGCATTATGGAACAACATGTGTTTTTATTAAAATGTATATGAATCAAATATATTGATATATCGCATATAGTTATTTTTACATTTTGCTTTATTGCCTTATTTCAATGATAAGAATTTGCTTCTAAAAAACATTTAATTTGTTACAATTACAAAAAAAAAAACATACATTTAATCCAATTAAATATAGCGTATTATTAATATGTATAATGTACATGCATAGTTTTTTATTAGTTGTATATCGGTATTTTAACTTATAGTGACCTTAGTTGTTATGGCTTTTATACAAAGTTTTGCAATGATTTTGGAAAACATTCAAAAAGGAATTACAATAAATATAAAAAAAAATAATACATATGTGCAGGATAAAACAGACAGCTACCGCTAAACGAAGGATAATCAAACTATATCCTACAAATATCGATAACGTATATATATATTGTATATTACTGCCCCTAAGACTAAGTGTTGTGCGTACCGCTCGAATACCCATTTACATCGAAATTATCTGGCGTACACTTCATATTTATTTACATGGGTTTGAGAATATATAGATATTTTACTGAATAGGGATATACGTACGTTATATGGTATAAATATGTGTGTGTGTGGGCTGCTGCAAAGCCAGCAATAGGCGATATCCCGTTATCAATTGTCATTATCGATACCGTCTTATCGATGTCCGCTATCGATAGCAAACGAGAGGTTAGGCAACAGGACCAATTCGGGGTTTATCTTATATGACCAGCTATACGTAATGTAACTATGTGTAAGTGGTAGAAAAGATGTAAACAGATATTATCCCGGAAATATAGGATTTGAAATTGATTTTGCTTTCGAGAGAAAAAAACTCAAAACTAAGAACCCAAAAAAGGCAAGTTAACTTATTAAATACTCCAAGAAAGTCAAAGTAGTGACAAATTGAATAATACGAATAAAGATCATTAAGCCTCAAGAATTTAAATTAACAGAAAACAAAAAACTTTTTGCGACATATGTATAATATTGAAATTTTGATTATATCTAAATTGACAAATTAGCACAAATTAGTTGCCACAGAAATCAGCAGCGTTTTAAAATCAATTTAAAAGGCGTCTAAAACTATGCTACACTCATAAATTTGGAAACTTCCTGAAATATTTTATTGCATACTTTTAGATACATTTTAAAGCAATTTCAAAACTTTAGTTATCTCCAGAGCATGGTATATAATTTATGCAAACTAAGGGCATTTACGTTGAGACCTTGCCAATGGAAACCATAATCAGTTTTCCAGAACATAGGAAGAAAGTTGACGGTTTTCCGCTTTGTATCGATAGCGGATTGGCCTCCCTATAAATCACATTTTGACACTACGCTTATCAATGACATAGAAACCATCATTATCATCGTGATGGCTGTGATTATAATTATTGTAATTATAAAAGGATTCTATTGGGTCGATTTTTTATGCACACCAACAAAATGACAAGTCGTGAGGCGAATTTAACCTAAGGACACTTTCAGCAATATTTTAGAAGAGTTTTTCCCATCCTTTACTTCGAGTTATACAAAGTCTGCAGGGATCAAGCCTAATTATTGAATTGATACTTTTCTGGGTTGGATTCCTCTTCTAAAAGGATCTGACCACTTACTCCAGCAATTAATGGGCTATAATTCTCTGGGATTACCCTAGACTTGGACCCACTCCATAAACAGGAATTTTCTACTGATGCTGCTCCCTGGAATGCCTTGCAGACCGCTCCCGCTCCCTCTCCGACCACAGGGGCTGGCCACTCTGGGCCTGGTAGGACAGAGGCGGTGGTGGTGGCGGTGGTGCCGCCAACTGAGCCTGGGGCACCAGCTCTGCCTGCGGATTGAATTGGTTGTTTGTGTTGTAGTTGACCAGGATGTCGCTCGCCAGGCTGTGGCCGTAGTTCACGCCTCGGTCGGGGTATCCCTGGGCCTGGGGCTGCACCTGGATGGGCTGCGACTGCACCTGATGCGGCTTGCTGCTCCGCCAGTGCTTGTGCTGGGCCACAGGCACCAGGCGGTAGAGGGGCTCCGCCGCAGCCGGAGCACTCTGATAGCCGTGCGCATAGTACTGTGGATAGGCATGTGGATGTCCATGTGGATGTCCCTGCTTGCTGCTGGGCCGCACGCGCTTGAACTGCGGCGGAGGTCGCTGCCAGAACTGCAGGGGATTCCCGTGGCCCGGAGCCGGTGGCCGGAGCTGGGGATCCTCCGGAAACTGCGGCGGCCCCGGAGTGCTGTAGATCTGCGGCTCGAAGATCTGCTGCTGCGGCTGCTGCTGCTGTTGCTGCTGCTGTTGCTGCTGCTTTCCCACTCTGAAGTGGCGCCCGGGCAGGTAAGAGTCCGGTGGCGAGGCCTCCAGGCCGGGCTCCAGCTGCAGCTGCTGCTTGCCCACCCGCAGGTGGCGCTGCCTCTGGGCGGGTGGCTGGTAAACGATGGCCTTGAAGGCATTCTGGTCCTGCTCGTCCGCACTGTAGTTCACCATGGGCAGGAAGGGCTGCTTGTCAAAGTCGGGTGCCTGAAAAGAGGACATAGTTGAGCAATTTGGAAACCCTTCTGATCCGGGACGGGGACGAGGACGAAGACCCACCTGGAATCGACCAGCCGGCGGTGAGACGAGATTGCTCCGCAGCAGCTGCCCCAGCGAGGCCTCGTACTCCGCGTGCAGCTGCAACTGGGCGGTCCTGGGCTTGGGCGTAATGTTGACCACGTCGGCCACGTCGTTGGAGGAACTCGGCGAGGCCTTGTAGTGCTGCAGGTGCTCCCGCTGATGGTGGTGGTGATGGTGGTGACGCTTGGGCGGCTTGGTGGCCAGGAAGTCGTCGATGACATTGGACTTGATCGAGCCCGGCTGCCGCTTGGCCTCGAAGTACTCGTAGTATATCGGATTCGACTTGGAGAGCGGCGGATCCAGTGGAGCGTCCTGGAGCGAGCTCTCCGTGGAGCTGGGCACGAAGACGAGCTGCGGCCGGGGCGTGTAGTTGACCGGGTAAATGGGAATGGGCACGGCCACGGGCACCGGCACCCGCTCCACATAGCTGGGTGAGCTCTGTCTGGGCGCCGGAGGCAGGTAGGTGATGGCGTTGTACTTGGGCTTGTAGGAGGTCCTGATGGTGGGCAGGGCCACCGGCGGCCTGGGCGTGGTAGTAGTGGTGCTGGTGCTCGTCGTAGTGGTAGTGGTACTGCTCGTCAAGGTGGTCGATGGTCGCCGGGTGGTCTCCAGTCGGCTGAAGTGATCCGGCGGCGGGGGCAGGACTATGCCCGGCACCAGCGGACCCGGCGGCACCGGGTTCGAGTAATTGCTCTTGTAGACGAAGCTGTACGCCGGCGGATAGTACAGCGAGGGGTCGTCCTCGTCAAAGTCGCTGACATTGGCGGGCACGCCCGGGGAATCCCCAGGCAGGGACCCATTGCCGCCATTCAGCCCGTTGATCAGCCAGGGACCCAGGAGCGGCGGAGTCCTCAGCAGGCCCCTGGACGGCCCCGTATCGTTGGGGTAGAGCAGCCAGGGGGCGTAGGGTGCCGGATAGACGTAGGCCGGAGCTGACTGAGGTGCTGCAGCCGCAGATTGCGCTCCCGCCCGGGCAGCAGGATGCGATGAGAGATTTTCGGCGGCGGGGCCCGCGTAGCCCGGGTGGTGGCCGGCCTCAGCGGATAGCGTTGCATTGCCAGGCGGCGGACGGAGGATCTCGATTTGATTATCTCGGATAAGCTGCAGCGGCCCGTGCGGCTCGAGCTGCACGGGAAATGGAGGCGGCACCGCCGGATTGTCCGGCAGCTTGATCTGCCGCCCGGGCGCATCGTAGTCGTCGATGGCGGGCCAGGGTCCCTGCTGATTATCCTCCGCCTCCTCGTTGAGGGCTCCGCCCTTGATCACCAGCAGATGGTCCTCGGCCAGCCAGATGTCCTCCTCGTTGAGGCCGCCGTAGTTGCGCTCGTTGTCCAGCGGCACCTCCGAGTTCCGGGCGTAGCTCAGCACGCCGGGTCGCTTGGGCACGCGCCGGAAGAGCTCCTTCTCGATCAGACCGTACTTGCCATCCCTTACCTGGTCGGCCAGCGTCTTCTTGGCCTCCTCCTTGGGCGTCTTCTTGGCCGAGGCTCCGGCCTCCGCTTCCTTGCCAGAGCCTGCGCTCAGGCGAAGGATGCCATTGTCCCAGTTGTCAAAGTCGTCGGGTTCGCTCAGCAGGGCCTCGTCGTCGTCGTCCTGCTCCCGGAAGTTGGATCCGAGCGCAGGCGAAGACGGTGGAGTTGTGGACCTGGAGGTGCTCGGAGGATTGCTGAATCTGGTGACGGATGCCGGCGTGGTCGCCCTCGGCCGGGCCGATGGCTTGGCCAGTCTGTAACTGCTGCTCGCCTTGCCCCTCAGGGAAGAGGCCACCCTCGCCGCCGCCGTCGTCGTCGTCGTCCTCGTTGTGGTTGCCTCTGTGGCTGTGGCTGTGATCCTGCTCGTCGAGGTGGGCACGTAGCTGGAGGAGGAGCTGTTCGCGCTCACCGCCGACACCTCATAGGTCGAGTGTCCCTGGGCATTGTGGATGTGGCCAGCCACCAGTCTCTGGATCATGCGCGGCCTGTCAAGGATAAACTAGACTTATAAGCTGTTGTTGCTACTTTGCTAGTATTGCAGGCAAAGTGTGCAAAAGAGAGGGAGAAAGAAGTAGGGCATAAACATGCAAAAGATATTTCCAAATTGAAAATGGGAATTTACAGTTTGTTCAAAGAGGACACCAAGTTGTATTCTTCAGAGCTTTGGATATATCTCGTTAAAAATAAACTCTCTAGTTCTCTTGTTCGCTATTGAGTGAGACATATGTATAAGCTGTTGGTGCTACTTTGCTAGTATTGCAGGCAAAGTGTGCAAAAGAGAAGGAGAAAGAAATAGGGTAAAAGCATGCAAAAGATATTTCCAAATTGAAAATGGGAATTTTCAAAGAGGACACCAAGTTATATTCTTCACAGCTTTGGATATAACATATCTCGTTAAAAAAAACTCTCTAGTTCTCTTGTTCGCTATTGAGTGGAACTTATAAGCTTTTGTTACTACTTTGTTAGTATATTGCAGACAAAGTGTGCAAGAGAGAGGGAGAAAGAAATAGGGTAAAAGCATGCAAAAGATATTTTCGAATTGAAAATGGGAATTTACAGTTTGTTCAAAGCGGACACCAAGTTGTATTCTTCAGAGCTTTGGATATATCTCGTTAAAAAAAACTCTCTAGTTCTCTTGTTCGCTATTGAGTGGAACTTATAAGCTTTTGTTGTTACTTTGTTAGTATATTGCAGGCAAAGTGTGCAAAAGAGAGGCAGAAAGAAATAGGGTAAAAGCATGCAAAAGATATTTCCAAATTGAAAATGGGAATTTTCAAAGAGGACACCAAGTTGTATTCTTCAGAGCTTTGGATATATCTCGTTAAAAAAAACTCTCTAGTTCTCTTGTTCGATATTGAGTGGAACTTATAAGCTTTTGTTGTTACTTTGTTAGTATATTGCAGGCAAAGTGTGCAAGAGAGAGGGAGAAAGAAATAGGGTAAAAGCATGCAAAAGATATTTTCGAATTGAAAATGGGAATTTACAGTTTGTTCAAAGCGGACACCAAGTTGTATTCTTCAGAGCTTTGGATATATCTCGTTAAAAAAAACTCTCTAGTTCTCTTGTTCGCTATTGAGTGGAACTTATAAGCTTTTGTTGTTACTTTGTTAGTATATTGCAGGCAAAGTGTGCAAAAGAGAGGCAGAAAGAAATAGGGTAAAAGCATGCAAAAGATATTTCCAAATTGAAAATGGGAATTTTCAAAGAGGACACCAAGTTATATTCTTCAGAGCTTTGGATATATCTCGTTAAAAATAAACTCTCTAGTTCTCTTGTTCGGTATTGAGTGGAACTTATAAGCTTTTGTTACTACTTTGTTAGTATATTGCAGACAAAGTGTGCAAGAGAGAGGGAGAAAGAAATAGGGTATAAACATGCAAAAGATATTTTCGAATCAAAAATTTGAATTTACAAGAGCTTTAAGTATGTATATTCCGTTACTCACGTTTTCAGGGCGCCACGAGTGGAGCTGGAGCTGGAACTGGAACTGGAACTGAAACTGGCATTGGCATTGGAACTGGCACTGGTATTATCCGCTGAAACGCCGGAATTTAAACTGGAACTGGAGTACGGCGGGGCTGGTGCCTGCCAGCTGCGCCGGATGCTGCCGCTGCTGACGCTGTCGCTGCCCAGGGCCGGCGTATCGCGCGGTTGTCGCAGCCCTCGCACACTCCCCCGATCCCTGGACGATCGACCAGCTTCAACAGGCTGTGCTGTTGTTGTTGCTGCTGCTGCTGCTGGTGGTGAGCTGGTGCTGCTGCGTCGCCTCTGAAACTGCCTAACGGTAGTCACGGGCAGCGGCGTTGTGCTGCTGCTGAGGCTGCGAGCGCTGCTGCGACCGCGACTGCGAACCGAGCTTACCGTTATGTCGATCGATTGCGTCGTCGGCGGTCGACGCTGGCGTGGCGCCCGCAGCGTCGGCGCTTCAGTGCTTGTCGTGGATGCCACGCCTCCGACTCCTCCTTCTCTGCCACCAATGCCCGCCCCCAGTCCCTGACCCTGTCCCTGTAACTGTAACTGTAAATGTCCCTGTCCTCTGCCGCTACGCTGCCGCGCCGCAGTCGCTGCTGCCGTCGCTGTTGTTGTAGCTGTTGTTGTTGCTGTTGTAGGTGCTGGAGTCGCTGCCGTCGTCAGCGACGTCACCGCTAGCAGAGCTATAACTATCCAGTGCAAGGTTAATGATGCCATCTGGGAAATAGGGAAATAATATGCGCAGACTGATAATATTACATTTTTACTTTTATATGTAACATATGTATTATATATATTTTTAAAGGTTTATAAAATCAATATATTCTCCCATAATTATCCGAGGCTAGCTTCCTTCCTTGTTTTTTATATTTCTGCAGATATTATGTAGATTTACTGACGCATACGGCCACACTGACATCGCATCTGTGATCTTTTGTGCTTTCTCATGTTCAGTTTTAAAAAGGAACATAGGAAGCGCCGGTCTCTAACCTCACTGTCAAAAAGCCTACCTACCTACCTGTAGCTACCTGTCCGGAAAGGAAAATTACAAAAAACTACATTACATTTATCGGAACGCAAAAGAATAAGGGAACGCTGTTAACTATCAATTATTGCTGCAAAGCACTGAATTGTGCTGTAAGGCGCAACCAAACGGTTGCTTTGGTTATCGGAACTACCCAAAACTGCTGTAGATCTTCTTCTTTAGTTGGCTATTGGAAATCAGTAGTTCTTTTGCCAAAAAGATTTGACAGGGAGTCTTGGTCCCTGTTAAAGTTAAAAGGGTTAACAAGTTTTTTTTTTACGAAACAAAACCTTAGTCTTACCTTAACTTACTTAACTTTTGTGGTAATTCATTATCGAAAAAATATAGTAGTACCCCTCGAAGCTCAAGTGTGCTCAACATGTATCTTACTAAAATCCTGCAAACAATGATTTTAACGAAGGTCTGAAGAGGCTCATTCAACCGTTAATCAATTGGAAATACCAAGAAAATAAAGGAAAAACGCTTACAACAGCGGTTGTTGTTGTCGAGAGCACTTAATTAACATGAGTGAGCAGCGGCAATACCAAAAACACGCTTGAAAATTTAAGCACGCGTCGCTTTATAAAAAAAAAAGAAACCTGAAGTAAAAACCGTTTTTTCCAAATGCACTTGAGCGCAACGTTGGGAAAAGAAAGAGGATTGCAGTCTCAAGCTAACTGTAAGCGATTGTTTTTCCGTCCGATTGCATAATTGAAATAATACAATAATAACTAAATCATGAAGATAAAAAAAGATCGGGAAATCAAATCAATGTCCAAAACGCAATCAAAAAAGAAAAATAATAAATACCAATGAGTGAGTTTTAAGGCGTTGTGTTAATTTCTTAAGTTGATTTAATATTGGAATTAGCTACAGTAATAAATGCTTCATTTTATGAAATGAATTCCGAATTAAGCCAGGTCATTCGGGCAATAACGAGCATTTTATTATTTACAACTAAGACTTTCAACATTTTTCCATTTTCAAAAAAGTCTAAGAGAAGTTTCTTTTAGAAATATTTCCTTGTTATGGCTCTGCAGAATCCATTCTATTATTCTTTACCTTTGAGACTCTGTTTTTCTGTTTCTCCATTTTGCAAGCACTTGAATGGCTCGAGAGAACTTAGGCTTGCCCGCCCATCAATTTAATACAATCCAATTCAATTCGAACCAACATCGCCCGTCACTTTCGACGCCCCGAAAATGCCAAAAGCGAAATCAAGGACAGACAGAGCTTTGAAGAAATCGAATCATAAATAACACTTTACTTTTGCGTTTCTTATTCAGCTTTTCAGCTTCAGCTCTCTGACTTCTTGTCGCTGGGCATTACTCATACGCGCCGTGGCTAATTGACCAAAAACGCGACAGGTTGAAGAGTTTTTTCCACCGATTTTTTCCCCTGTCCAATTCTGTGTACAGTGATCTATCCATAACTTGATCTTTGGTAAAGTGTACCATTCAAATATGTCGGCGAGTAAGTGAAGTAGCAACCATAGGAAAGAATTGCAACAATTAAGAAAGCAAGTGCTTAAAATTATATTGTTTGATATCATTTAAAGCAATAAATTGTGTCTGAACCAAGCATAAATATCGATATATTTATCCTGTACCGATAGTTGAGCGATAAATCGATATTCTGTTTGATATATCTATTTCTATTGAAATATTCTGTGTCAAAGAAGGGCCTTGATTTAGTTTGAGCTATCATTCGTGAAAATATATATAAAAAGGTTATCGATAATGTGACTTTAAAAATATATTTACAATATAATCGGTAATAAAAACGAATAAATTATATACATTTTGGTTTGATATTTTCGATAATATCGATATTTATATAATATCGTTTAGATATGTATATCACTTTACGATATTTTCGATATGATATTCAGCGTGATATTTGTGTCTATATATCTATATACATATATATCAGAATGGACTCTTCCTCTCGATATACTTCCCTAGAATATATTTCTAAAGGGATTTTATATCTGTAAAAAGATAAAACCCACCAAGTCTGATAAAGAAGGTCCTCCCTAATTTATTTCTGTTCCGTAACTCGTTATAAGAGCATTATCTGCACGAATAACATTATTAACAGCATTGTTTTAGATAAACCTTAAGTTTTAGCTTTAGAACAAATATCTTTAATGTCAACCCCCTTCGATTTTAAGGGTCTACTCTACCGAGTGTGCCCTGCGTATACGTAGCTTTTCTTCGGTTTTATTGGCGCCCACAAGTGCAGACGCCAAATGCTTGGGGCATTTTTATTGTTGGGCGCAGTTGCCAAGCCCCGAAAACAAAAAACAATGCAAAGTGCAGTAACAAAAAAAGAGACTAAAAAAAAAAAAAAAAAAAAAAAAAAATAGAAACAATCAAATGGAACGTGATTCGAGACAGAAACCGAAACCGAGACCAACGGCTAAGACTAAGGCTAAAAACTGGACTGGACTGGGACTGGACTTGTGTCTTGTGCCTTGCGCCTTGCGCCTGTCCACTCTGCGCTCCAATTTCTGGCTTTATTTAATTTTTATTTTTCCTTTATTTTTATTTTCATTTTCATTTTCATTTTGTCCGTAGAACCAGAGCCACGGCAAGACAACAGGCAACAGCGGCTGCCAAATTGTTGTTTAGCAATCAAAAAAGAAGTTAAAACAAAAAGCGGCAGCAGCTCGACAGCCCCCAAGTAAAATACTCTTCAAGTGTGGCTCAACGAAGAGCCACTAACTTGGTTAAGCAAACATTTCTGGCTATTACTTGCAAAGCAGCATGCAAAATGTAGCATTCCAATTTTAAACCTGTTTGCATAAACCATCACCAATTTGTATTTAATTGTGGCAGTAGTAAAGCCAAATTGTCTATAATGTTATTACTACATATAGGGGTAGGTGTTATAAGGCTTTACACCACTCATTTACTATTCAGATTTCATAGCAGAAATATAAGTTAAATAACCGTAAAAGATAAAAGCCCAACTAAATATGTAAGATTACAGAATAAATATTTTTATACATACGAGTATATAAAACATAAATAAATAACCAATTAAAAGTGAGGTTTTTATGGCTACAACATAGTCAATGTACCTCCAGCATAAAGTTAACTTTTGGGCGTAGAGTATCATAAACAGTAAATAATGAAAACTGTTCGCGTGCGCTGTGGTCGGTGCCTAACGGTGCCTGTAGTGCCAGTTCCCCCGATCCCGATCCCCGATCCCCGATCCCCGATCCCCGATCTCTGATCTCGACATTCCCCGTTCTCCGCCACCAGCACCACGAGAGATTCGTCATAGAGGCGACCACGTTCCAGGCCAAGCCTTGGAGTTGCCGCCAGCCACTTGAAGGCATTTTTCATAACCGCAACGAGGGTACACAAAAGTGGCTTAATTCTTAAATTATTTGGCAGTCGCTGGGTACTTATGTTTGTGAAAATTTGGAAAGAGGGAAATTAATCTCTTGCAACATACCCATTTTTGCAACAAAATAAAAACCATTCAGGTATTTTAGATAAGTATTTAGTGCCTTGAAACACATAAGTTAAGGTTAAGAAATTAATTCAAACAATACTTCATATATTAATTGAGCCTTAATTCCAGAGTATCTTAGCTCGGTGCCTGCCGTTCTTGTATATTTTTTTTCGTAGGCTTTTGTATATTGAATGAAAGGCAACGCCGGCCAAAAAGCTATTGGCAATAAATAATTCTTTGTTGTTGCTGCTGCGCCTGTTGCTTTACTTAAATTTAATTAGATTATTTGAAAGCAGTTTGGGGCGATGGTGTCATAGATTAAATTGGACGTAATTCATTTTTTCCTTCGTTTTTCTCATGTTTTTTTTATCTAATTGTTCTTGTTATTTTCTGAATTATTTCCCATTCGATTCGATTTTTTCCCGAAATTCCATTGGTTGGTTCTGAATTTTTTGTTCTGCATATTCATAGTTCCCGAAAACAATACCAGTCAATGAACGCTTTGCTCTAATTAATCGCTGGCAAAAGAACAATAGAAGTAGCAGAGCAGAGCAGGTCCGATGACAAAGGTGAACCCAAAATTAAATTTTAATAATAATTCAGCAAGTGACTTTCGGGGGGATTTAGAGCGGAGAAAGAAATTTTCCGCGGAATTATGTAACTGTATCAAATGATTCAAATTAAAATTCGGTAACGGAGCGGCCACTTCAACCGAATTGGAGTGAAGGTTAATCGGCCATGGCCGATGATCGATAGGAATAGAAAGGTTCACAGTGGACTGGGGACTTTTCGGCTGCTCAGACAGTATAATAAATGACTCATGTTTGAATGCAAATAGGAAAAAGGACCAACAAGCAATTTGTTAACAATGCAAATTAACAGAGCAAAGTATTAATATAACAAAATATATATAAATAAAAAAGGACCATAATTATCTTTTGTATACTTAAACATGTATGTAAATATTTTCTTTTTAATTTATGCTTTTACAAGATGTTGACGATCCTGTTTTTAATTATTATTTTATTTACTTAATTCTACTTCTTTTTATAGTAAATTAAATAATATTTAAGAACCTTATAATCAATATCATTAATAAAAAGTTTTCTGTAAGAGCATCATGCTTGAATTTTAGAGAATCCTCTGAGGTTTTGCCGGAATTATTTGCTATTTACTATTAGACTCTTTTAAGAAAGTCTATAAGCACTTTGATTTTCTTTCAAGGAATTAAATAGACATAAAGAAATTGATCCCATTGATCTAGATTAAATAAATTTATTTACAGAGTAACTTCTAAAATAATACAAATTTGAATGCAATTAAAAGTAAGTTAAATATTGTTCGAACCTCATTAAATTTTTGGACAAATATTTTATTATTCCATTCGAAGTTAATTACAGACTTTGATCTCTTAAATTTTTGATAATAACTTTACTTTAATTTCCGGAATATTCCCTTTACTGAAAGGCTTATTTTCGAACTAATTAAAACTCCTCGGCACCTGATTTCTTAACCGACTCAAAGCCGAAGCCTTAACATGGCGAAAAGTAAGTCACTTGGTTATCGCTAGGCCAAAATCAGAGACAGGAAAACACAAGGCAGCCGAAAAGTCGAAAATAAGAAACAAAACACTGAGAAACTGAGACAGAAATTCGTCGGGTCGGTGTGGGGGCGAAATACCCTGGATGCCGTGGACCCCGGCGGGGCCCCCGAAACCTGTGAGGTTGGGACATGCGCTGCAGGTTTGCCCCGCTTCCCGATCCGATCCGATCAGGCTCGGTTTGCATACATATTTCTTAGCCGCCAAAGCCATAGCCATAGCCATAGCCGGGCCGAACGGATTTTCACCTAAATATTTGAACTGTTGTTTCATGTTGCCATACAGCTCGTACCTTTCGTTGACTGGAGCTCTCGCATTGGTCTGGAATTTTAAATAAATGCGATTTAGTTGTGCAACGCTTTGCCTTACTCTACTTGACTTTACTCCACTTTTTCCCCCACTTTGCTCTCTTTGGACGCCACTTGCTCTGCAGATTTATGGCAAATAATTTAACTTAGAAAAAGTGCCAGCGAAAAGGGGAAACAATATCAGGACAATCCAACTTCCAAATACCTGTCCTATTTGTAAATACCTACATATGAGTAAAATATTTGAAATTAAGTTATTATTATAAAAACTGTCATGTTCTCGCTTAAAGATTAAATTCTTTTATCACTTAAATATTATAGTATTATCCGTAAAATTGAAGTTTGATCATTTGGATCTAAATAAAAACAATATTCCAGCAATAGGTCAACCAGGACTGAAAACTAAAGTGCTCATTATCATCGTATTTTTTGTGTATATTTATCAACAAACTTGAAATCCAAATCAAAATGTTCATAATACAATGGTTATATAGCATATCTTAGTGTTTTCATGTTAAAATTCGCCGTAAAACTGGAAAAACTAAAATTGGGTCTCTACTTTCCAAGGCTTGTATATATCTAAATTTTTCGCATGCAAAACTTACAAAGTGTTTGCACTTTTGCTACCAAATCTCCTCATTAAGAAGTAAATATGTGTTTTTTCAAGGAAATATGAAGTTATTCATAGGATATACCGTTACAAATCAGAAAAAAGCTTGTAAAGTAAATAAAATAATAGCTGTAATTAAAAATACCTTCCATAAATATTTTATTGTGGTTAAGAGTTTTTACATATGTATATTACATTCTTATTGCTTTTCTTCTGATTATTATTATATATATAATATAATATAATAGCTAAATAAAATCGATAATATATCAATATTTAAACATTGCAATATGCGCACGATATTCTGTTAAATAAAACGAAACAATAAATAAAATCTATAAAGACAAATAAATCGATAATAAAGGTAATATTAAAACGTTAAGTTGAATAATTTTCAGTAGGTAAAACTTTATGATATTTTCGATATTTTTGTCGATATATCATATCAAAGGTATTCTCTCGGTATGCATCCCTTACAATAACAATAGGCTTAAGCAGATCATAAGCAGTCTAACGTAATATTACAGAGTCCCCAAAATAATTTGCAAGCTCTAGAATGATATGCATCAATTAAAAGTAAAAAATTCAACAATATGCAGAAGTGAAAGCATGATCGAAATTTCACTCAAACAATATATAACAATATATAGTAGAAATTTTGTTAATGTTGTCAAGGGTATTATTTAACAAGTTCTATTGTAGCATTCATGTTAACTCTTAGTTAGGCTCTGGAATTTAGGTAACCGCATTATGATTCTACGGGGTATAGGCTGCGCTCGACTCTTTCTGGCCTTGCGCAAGCTTTCAACAATTTTTCATCAAGTATTATCGTCGGTTTCTGTTTCAGTTTCTGTTTCTGTTTATTGGCAACGAATATCTTGGAGCATTAACCAACCCAAGCCAGAGGTACATTGTACATATATTTCATTCTGTATTCCGTCCAGTCTGGTGTGAAAGCGAGAGTGGCTTCGTCTTTTTGTTGGTATTATGTGTAAAGTTATGCTCGACGCGTAACTGGGCCAGCAGCAGCGGCAGCGGCAACCGGCAATAGCAACAACGAGAAATGTTTACTAAATATTCATTGATTTAAAATGTGGAATTTCGGTGGGTTTATTGCTTCCCATTTGTAGTCTTTTTTATGCTGTATTTTCTTGTTTTTGTTTAGACTTGATTGATCAGGGTATAGAGGCAGTGATGCAATTACGAGGGAGTTTTGTTTTTGTAGTGCCTCCGCTTGCTACAATTTAAATTGCATTTGCCGCCGACCAACGGCGCGTATGCGTAATATTGGGCCAAACACTCGACTCGAAGATTGCGCATACGTACCGAGAAATATATATCGAACCCTCAATTAAGCGGAAACCTGTGTCATTCCGATATCTTGGGCGTTTGTGTTTCCAACTCCACTTCACTCCAAATTACACGGCAATAAAAACCCACTTGATTAAAAGGGGGCAGAGCGGGAGTTTGCAACGGGGGAACTGGGCGTGGGAAGCCAACAACTTTATTATGCAAAGTGGCCAGAATGCCTTTGCCCAGTGCCAGTCCCCCATTTCCATCATGATTAGAGCCTACTTAGTCCATGGCTTTAGTGCCTGCCTATGATTCGTGAGCCAGTTTAAGCCGAAAGGGCGACAGCAATTAATGGGGCTTGGTTTTATGGGAACAGAAGTGAATCGATGTGATCCCTGTCTTGCAGAGTCTACCTAAGTGTAAGTAGCTTGAATAAGAATAAGAAAATCTCTGGCATTCCCCCTCAATTTGGCAGTTTGGAAATCAAATTGCCACAGTCCACATGCAACCCATGCAATGGTCGGCGGCTTTCGGGCTTCAGTCACTGATTGACACCTTTTAACTACCGTGACGCAATCGAAAAAAGAAACAACAAGTAAGTGACACATTTCCACTCGATAGCCACCCACTGGGGCGATTTTTCCCACACACACCAAACACGCGGCCTCTGGCCAAAAAATGTAAATCGCATTTTCTCCTGGCATTATCTATAATCGTAATTATAATTGCCAGTCACTGGGGAAGCCAATGAAAATTGCCCAACCGCACTTATGCAACGCCTCTGAATCTGGAGTGGATCGGAATGGATCAGTCCAATCCGCCAGAGCCACGCCACGCCACGCCCTGATCTCCGGGCGACTCAGGCTCGCACGTCGCATATTTAGTTAGCATAATTTGCTCTCTAATTGTCACTGACAGTCGAAGAATGTGCCCCCGTCGATCCCAGTTGCCAACTGGTTTTTACAGAGAAACAAATTATGGTCTCAACTGAGAAATATTTCCTTTGGAACGAGCTAAAACAGCATTAGTGTTAAAAAAAAAAAAAACTATTTACCAAATCAATTCTTTAAAAATTGAATAAAATAATTATTTGATTTATATTATGAGAATTATAATTACCAAGGTTATAAATATATATTTACTAAATATTAAATAAGGCTTCAATACCTTTAAAAATATCGTTATTTAACATAATTCATAATTGTGGTTTTAATTTATGTAAGTAAAGAAAAAACCCAAATATGGGCCTTTATGTTTGAACTTTATTTTTCAAACAATATATAATATTTGTATGATTTTAACACATAACTATTTTTTTTTTTCTGTGCCCTTACACGCTTTTTATTTCTGTTGCAAATACGGTTCTATTCCCATTCGCAGTCACATCGGGGAGCTACACCCACCACACTTGGTTGTTATATAATTATATGTAGAACCGATCATGAGGGACAACCAGTGACTAGATAAGATCTAAGCAGGAAGTGGACAAAGGAAGAAAATGGATAGGTGAAAAGAGCAGTAATCAGTGGCTGAAAAATGGGATTGGCTCTCATTGAACTATTAATTGAAGGTTTAAATCAAAACAGTTTTAGCTTGGCTGTTTATGGGTGAAGTTATTGTTTATCATTATTTAATATTTTCAACTTATTTTTTCTCAACCTCAGGTTTGAATTGTTTGCCAAAATTTAGAATTTATAGCATCTTTTACCATTATACCATCTTGTACTATTATTAAGGCTGTTGGAATAACTCAATTTAGTAATTGCCGGCAAACTTGAAGGTTTTATTATTACATTAGTATGTCTTTAGAATATGCTTAAAAATATGCTAAAGCAGTATAAGGAGTTTAGTATAGATTAAATACTTAATAATATCAAATGCATACTCAATAGTAAATACTCTGTAGTTTTACATGTGTATTTTCGAGTATTATTTTTATACGAACCTACATCGAAAATTCAATAGCATATTGCGTTAGCTGGAATTTAGTGCTTTGTTGTTTATCGCATTAGTGATTTTTCTAAAGTCTTGGCTACTTTCGTAGTATCAAATTTAAGATATTTTTAATACTCAAAAGTATAAAATTCATGTATAGTTTCTATGAAAATTATTTTTTTTGAGTATTTATCTTGTAAAAAGAAAATTTCATTGTAGAACTGCCTGGGTTAGAATGTGTATTTGAAAAAAAAACCAAATCTTAAATTTTCAGTTCAAACCTAATATAATAGTAATGCAATCTTTGATCACTCACATTTATCCTTACTTTTGACATTTAATTTGGTATTTCATTCCAATCATAATAAACAAATAACTAATAAATATCCTGCCACAACGCTATGAATATTTACAGAATAAAGAACCCCAAAGCATATTCTATTTGAAAGCTTTCCAAGCTCATACCTCGACTACACCTTGATAACTAAAGGTTAATGCATTTCCGTTTCCGCAGGCCAAGTGGTTGTATATCTTTGGTTTCCTTTGGAAATTTCACGTTTTTTTCTCTTCGTTTCTTGGTCTTAATGTTTGTGCAACTCACCTTTGGGTCTTGAGATATCACAGAATGGTTTTTGCGCCTAAGAGACCGACGACGACGACGCCGACGACGCAGTGGTTGCTGTTGTTGCTCCAGTTGTACCTATAATTGTCGTTCTGGGTGTTGTTCGCCAATGTTCGGTGTCTGGTCCAAGTTTTCTTGGCTTTATATGTCTTTTGGTGTGAACCAAGAGACTTCCAGCAATTTTCTGGCTATTTTCGCGCTTGGCCTTTGTGTTCTTTCTGTTCCACTTTGGATCTGGGTGTATATATTCAGTTTATACAGCCGGGAGTTATATCTCTACGCTACTTTTTATGATTTTCGCAAATTACTTTTTCGTTGTTGGGCAATTTCAGCGTTATTTGTGTTGTCTGTGCTCGTTGTTGCTGCTGGACAAATTTCCGTTGGCAGCAACAACATGACGCAGCGTTCTGACCGTCAAGCAACGAACTGGAATGGGTAAGAGAAGATAAGACATCAAATTATTGGTTTTTAATTTTTGAAAATTAGCTCTGTTATCAAGAAATAAATCAAAATAATTTGGCATTAAATATATCTGAGAATGGCACCGACTAACTGATCCGCAATGCTGGAAAACAAACTAGAATGGAAATTAAAGCCAATCAAGAGCTTGATTACTTTTGATTAGGGGATTTATAAACGGAGCCAGCAGCTTTATTAATTCGCTTTAGGAATTGCGCCGGCGAAAGGCGGAAGTCCAAGCATTTTTTTTTTCGGCTTTGGCGTGAATGCCACACACACCTGGAGACTGTCACCATCCATTCGGATGAGTGTCCATCGCTTCTGGGTGCCACCTGTACCTTCCGCTGGCTGAAAAATTGCCACAAAAAGAGGAGAAATGAAAACTAGGCAAAGACTACATCAAAACCACATTAGGCCGACTGAACTAAATGTTTGGACACACACTTGAGTGGTGCGAGTGTGCGAGTACTGCTGACCCATTTATTGAGTGCCGCCAGTTGACTGTGATGTGTTAATTAGTCAAATGTTGGTCAACACTCGGCGGCCCGCTTTTATTTGGCTTGAGTTGGGCCTAAGCAGCTGCGAAATGCGGCTTCGACATTACCCGGAGGGGCTTTGGATCACATATTTTTGAAATGCCCACACGAACTCATGCTTTAATTGCATTTATGTGAGTAAGAAATAGAACCAATGTCTGGATATGAGCAAAATTATAGCTAACATTAGTTGAAATAGTGCATAAAACCAAAGATGAGTAACGCCATACAACTTTCTTGCTCTCTTCAGGCTCTCTTAAAATGTATAGAGCTCTCTTTTGCTTGCATACTGCATTTCAAATGTATGGACATATTCTCCAGCATTCTGGATCTCTACGCTCTTGCTTGATGCAAGCGGAGAGAGCGCGAGCTCAAAAATGGTTTGCATACTGCAAATCAAATGTATGACCGTTCGGCATCTTAGTGATTAGATTGGTCTTTGATAAAACAAAGCAATGTCGAAAGAAATAGCTACTAAATTAATAAATAATTAAATTCTAAAAAAGCAATGTCGAAAGAAATAGCTACTAAATTAATAAATAATTAAATTCTAAAAAAGACACTGCACTTAGCCTTAAAATTACAATTTGAGCGCACTGCTCTTTGGTGCATACTGTGCGGCAGAGGTCGGGCAGAGAAATTCGATGACTTGCGAGCTAAGAGTGCACTAGATGGTAGAAGAATTTATTAATTGGTTACACTGGTTTTAAATATTATTTACGACAACTATTTAATAGTAGTTTTATAAACAAATTTCTCCAATATGTATGTATATCAGAACGAATTACGCCCGTAATGAGCCTATTTCCAGAACCCTACATTATTTGACCCAACCTCCCCTAGGGAGGACTCTTTGCTAGTACCTTTTACGTATTAATGATTAGTTTAGTTAAGTAGCCAGTTAAGGAATATCTGTTGGCGAACAATAAATAAATAAATAAATAAAAGTGCTTATTCTCTCTTTACGAAATACAAATTAATAGCACAAATAATAGTAACATGTATCTATAATTTCTTCTTAGAGAAGTGTACCTAATGCCATACAATCTCCCTATACATATGTATAATACAAATTCCCCTGCTTTATTTTTACTTAAGTTTTAGTCGGTGATGCCTTTTCCTGGCGAGCAAAACATAAACAAAAAGCGAAAAAAATTGATTTAATACATTTGCCCCGGCAACCGGATATCGGAGTCGTGGCTGAAGTTGGAACTGAGTAAATGTTTTGCAATTTCCCTAAGATCGCCATGAGTCGGCTCCCAGCATGCGAGTGCAACTATGTGTATCTGCGAGTAAGTATATGCAGATATATCTGCATCTGCATCGGCATCTGCATCGGGGCATGTTGCAACTGCACATGTGCGTGTGCCACGATCTCAGCCTCGGCTTCGGCTTTGGTGGTTCCTCAATTAAACAGTACTTGCGTTTACAATTTTATTTGTCTTTGATTCGCGGCTCGTCGGCCGTTTAAGCTGCCAAAAAATTAAGTCTAGCCAGAGACGGCTTGAGGTGTTGATCATCATGAGCAAAAAAAAACTGAAGACCAACTCTGAGCACTGGGAAATAAATCTCAGATCTCTTTTGGTAGTTACTAGATGGCTGATTAATTTGTGAGAGAATATCAACTATAAAGTTTATTGTGTTCAATAAATAAATAAATAGCAAAGACCTCATTTGAGTTAAGTTTCTTGCTGTGCATCGAACCACTTGATTTACAAGTTCCATTCACAGAAGCTGCAACTTGCATTCATGGATGTGGATGTGGTTGCCACTCGACTCATTTGCCGCACTCATCGAGTTCATTCATTACGGGACAGCCAGCCGCTCTGCCGCCAATAATTGTTAAATTTTTTATTGTTTATCCGGCGTTCGCTTTGATTTTCGCCGTCAATTTAGCCCGTGAATAATAGAGTTGCCTTTTTTTGTTGTATTATTCGAGCAGGCAAACGGAAGGCATAACGATTTTCGGGGGACTCGAACATGATTCGACATAAAATAGGTTCGGTCTCCTTTTCCGATCGATTTGATCTCGTTTTGTGGCAACAAGGTCAAGTTTATACTATAAAAGGGGGGCAAAACGTTGCGATATATTTGCAAAATATACATCTACAGCTACTACACTATGTATAATTTGGTTGATTTACAAATCAGTCAGCGAGTCTGGGTGTTAGAAAACATTTCTGAACGAACTCGGGTATAAAAGCACGTAGAATTTTCTCCCGTCGAATTTTTTTTTAAAAAATGTGGCATGGATTCTCAATTGATGAGGGACTGGCGCAGCCTGGGTTCTATTTCGATTTTGTACTTTTCTGCGAACTTTTCCGAGGGCTGCTCACGCTCCTCCTCCGCCGGCCACTCGAACATGGTCAGGGAGAGGATCCTCTGCTGATAATGCTCCATGCCGGCGTCCTTGGTCGTCTGGCGGCTGTGGAAGGCGATCTTGTGGGCGCAGAGCTTGAACAGCCAGCGGATGTCCAGGTAGTCGGCTGCCTCCAATAGCTCGCACACGCGCCCGATCTTCTCGCGCACGAACTCCTTGTCCCAGTCGTCGACCTGCAGCTCCATCTCCTCGACCGACACCGGCGTCGTCTTGGCCACCCAGGCGGGCTCCTCGTGTCCCTCGTGGAACTCCGTCCACAGCAGCACCTTGAGCAGCACCTCGCTGCTGCGGATTCCGTGCAGTGGCAGGAAGTCCTCCTCCTTGCCCTGGTCATTGGCGAAGTGGCCCGCTCTCTGTAGAACCATGGAGCGGTCGAGCAGGCGGAGGGGGACGCGGATCTCCTTGCCGTCACCCGTCTCCAGGCGCACCATCTCGTCCATACCTGCTACTCGGGCTTTTCAAATGATCTTTTTGTGCCACGTGGAAGTTGTGAAAAGCCGGATTTGGTATTGGGAAATCGACAATCCAGCACAGCCTACTTTGGGGTTCGCTTTCCACGGTTGCTTGGCCAATCGAAGGACTTGAGAGATTTAGTTTGAGGTTAAAGCTTTTGCATGCTCCAATATTGTCTTCCTTTTAGCACTACAAGTGTGACCGTAAGCATTAAGCCCTATTCACACTGCAGTGATTTTCGGGCCCCCGAGAACGATGGAAAATGGAATTCGTGCAGGGATCGTAGCAGTTATAATTTTTAAAATAAAGATTTTAAAATAAGTATTTTTGATTAAAAAAATAATGGCAGATTGACTGTTAAAAAAGTTAAAATAATTCTTATTTTTCAATTTTTATATAAAAGTTGAGTTATAACTATTATTTGTAATTTTTATTTTGACAAATCTAAAATAACTGTTATTTATCAATTTGTATTTAAAAAATTGAAAATAAATACCTATCGTTTAATGTGTCTTTGTATGTGATATGCATTTATGTACATATTTATTTATATGTCATATGGTACAAATTTATACATGCATACATACATCAAGCAAAAGGCATTGAGAAGTAGATTGAATATATCTTTCGATCTTTCAAATATACCGCGCCGTTCAAAAGTTATAGCAATACAAATTTTATTTTCAACTTTTAAAATACAAATTTATAAATACATAAAAATTTTAAAATAAAAATAACAGTTAGTTTCGATTTTTCAAAATAAAAATTACAAATAACAGTTATGATTCACCTTTTAGATTGAAAATAAGAATTATTTTTAATTTTTTTATTTAAAATCACAAATAACAGTTAAAAAAGATTAATCAAATAAAAATTGCATACAAAAATATATCCTCTTTTTGCACAGTCCTTCCAATAATAAGGTATGCATAATTTTCCTATCGTCACAGTCATTTTTTTGGGTCCAATTTTTATTTATCTCATAACTGCTATTTGCGATCCCTGAATTCGTGTTCACATTACACCATCTACGCCTCTTGTTCTTTTTCAAGTATAGGTAAACAATCATATCCAATTAAATTAAAAAGGTCAATTTAAACGATAATACATGCTACAAAAGATGTTTTAGTGTGGAATATAGTTAACTACAGTTCAATGATGGAATAGAAGGGTGTTGTGTTGCTCAGTGTCCACTCTTATTTCAGGCCTCGACTGGATTTAGCAGTCGTATCCTTTCGTTGCAAAAAAATTTAAACTTTTGCGATGAGGGCATTGATTAGGGGAGGTGCCAGTGATCATGTTATTTTTAATTACATCTAATATTCCGGCGTTTCGACTTTGTTTGTTTAAGGCTAGTACTAACATAAACGAAAATCGCTTACGGAATTCCGTGAGCGAAATAGTGATTTATTTGCATTGGTAACCAGTGTGACCAAGAAAAATAAATAAAAGGGTCAAAATCAATCAAAATCGGTCACACTGACTTGTGTTTCCAGCTGTGTTTTGTAAACAAACTTTATAAACAAACTTTATAAAGAGAAATGAATTCAAACGCACTTTATTGGGCGTATTATTAATGTAATACACCGCAATTATACGTAATACCCCATCGTTGCCAATAAAATAATTTGAATCCTGTAGAGATAAGGCGGTAAGATAAGATGAGGCCCATAATAATTCGTTTCCAGAAATGGAAATGCACCATTGCTGGTGAAATTAGAATAAGCGTCTGCTGGCGAAAAGCACCGATCATTATGCAAATGGGTAATGGACAAAGTCCCGCCTCTAAATTGCTACTCGCTTTTACTAATTCGGCTTAATTAAGGCGCTGCGGCGTTAATGAACCATAAAACAAAGAGCCAGCACTGTGGGTCTAATAGCCCAGCTCCAGTTTTTAGCTTCCATGGTGCTGCACCGAGTGAAAGAAGGGCAAAAGTCGAGGCACTAAAACCAACATCTAACAATGAGCCAACTTTCCCAAGGCGAACTCTCTGTCTGTCTTGGTGGGCGTGACCCTCGGTCTATTCACATGTGCCACACTTGGCGCATTTTCCAAGTTTTTCCGAGTGTCAACTAATGACAATGTCGGGTAAAAGTGCGCTGCCAGAGGGAGAAATCCTCGGCTTTAGCTCTAGAATGATGTTATTAGGGGCACTTGCAGGGGTTATAGGAAAGCTTTAGAAACTCTGTGATTTTTGCATTACCTGAAAGCATAATTTGTGTTTAGAGGCATAATGAAAGGATTTTGTATTCCGTTAAAGAACTCCAATGCCAGGAAAGAGACCATAAAACCCACACATCGAAGCTAACGCATTAACGGACTGCGACTGCAACTGGGGGACATGTGATTATGCAGATTTATGACTTCAACACTTGCAACTGATAGTGGGGCAGTTTGTTGTTAACAAAGTTGTTTGTTTATGAGGCGCTTGGCTTGAATTATGGCTAGGAATTAACAGCGATTTAGCGGGCCCCGACATGTCGCCAGCTTCCACAATCATTAGCAACGACACTTGGCCCGATCCGATAAGTACCCCGACTTATAAATAAGTATATGCTTCCCATATCTATGTGGGGCCCCCAAGTGGGCGTCTCGAATTGAGTTTAATTAATCATTTTGTCATAGTGCCTCAGCTCTAATTAAATTCAATTTCAATTTCAATTTCAGCCTCAGTCTCGGGCCAAGAACCGATCGATATTCGATCGATCGATCGAGTCAGCTTGAAAATTTGTTATTAAACTATTACGAAATCTGGTCTGGGCTAAGCGCTCTAATTGCTCTTATTTAGTTTCTTCACTGTTCTTTTTTTTTTGCCACCAAATTGTTGCATGCGATTTGTATTTTACAGTAAACACTGAACGGAATCACTAAATTTTAAAGATGTTTGGACTTGATTAATGCTGGGTCCTCAAAAACCATTTTTTTTAATAATATTTATTGTTACAAGCAAAGTAAACAAATGTTTCCCGCCATTGAATTTGAAATAAGAGGAAAATTGCAGGGTTGCATTTTTAGCGAAAATATTTATCGATTATTAAATTTATAGTTTATCGGGTTTCAAACTAAAATGTTTCCTTACGTCCAAAAACTGATTTAAATATTAATAAAGCCCAAGAAGAATTTTAGATATTGCTGGTAAATCGAGAGCCATAACCTTATTGAATTTTGATTAAAATTGCAAGGATGCATTCTTAGCAAAACCATAAATCGATAATTAAATTTATAATTAATCGATTCTGAAATGAAAAAGTTCCTTTTCAAAGCTGATTTAAATACTTAAACAAATTGTAAAAATAGCTGGTAAATCGAAAGCACAACTTTAGTGAAACTTGATTAAAATTGCAGGTTGCACTCTTAGCGAAAATATTTATCGATAAATCGATACTGAATCTGAAATTAATAAGTTTTTTACGTTCCTAAGCTGTTTTAAATACATAATATAAACCCTAAAAAGAATATTAGAAATCGCTGGTAAATCAAGAAGTTAACCCTATTAAAACTCGATAAAAATTGCCAGGTTGCATTCTAAGCGAAAATATTTACCGATACTCAAATTTAAAAGGTTCTTTAAGTTCCCAAAATGATTTATAAGTAATAAGGCCTAAGAAGAATTTTAGAAATCGCTGGTAAATCGAGAGCACAACCTTATTCCTCCAAGTATTCATTTATTTCGTGCTTGCATGTGCTGCTTAACATGCATATATTGTATGTCGATTGCAATTAACTAGCCAGCACTGAGACCAGACTAGTCTCGTTGTCCTCCCCCTGGGGCCTGTCCCCTTGTGGCCACGCCCCTGGGGTTTCTGCTTTGCATTTGTCGCTTGTCGCTCGTCTGGTTTATTGCACTTTTGGCAGCTAATATTTATTAACAATAATTATCGGTGGCCGTTGTTCGCCTCGCCGTCCGTTCTAACTGTACACGATCTTTTGGGCACGGTTTCCGGGCCAGAAAGCACAAAATAAAAACCGCCTTAATTGCCAGCCGCTGCTGTCTCAGTCTCAGTCTCAGTCTCAGCCACATCATGCAAATTACTCGTACTCGACTTGACTCCGGATCGAGTGGGCCGGTCGAATTGCATTCAAATTGATAGATGGGCCGAGGTGAAGACAGGCCAGCCAGGGACCAGGCCATAAAAAGCGCCGACTCATCTTTCACCCGCTCGCTCAAGTGGAGTTTTCCCCCGAGTTTCCTCGCGCGGAAATTATGACGCGCATTTCTTTTTCGGCTTTCAATGCAACTGCGAAGGCAGCCAAAGTGAATGTCTGTCTGTCGATGTTGCCACTTGCTACTGCAGTAGCAACTAGCGACTTGCAACAAGCAACAAGCAACAAACAACAAGCGACTAGCAACACTCTTTTCGGCGGCAGGTGGGCCATTTTTTTGGCCGGAAGCATCGACAAATTTGCACTAAATGGCGCCATGGCACGCGCATCATCATCATCATCAATGTAATCATCGTCTTTTGGGCATTCAACAGATTCGTTTTTGGCTTTTGGTGATTTTGCTGATGGTGTTATTACTATACCCAGTACCCATGGGGTATTAAGGGTATTATGACTTAATGCTAACCGAAAATTAAAGCATAGAATGATATCAGACACTACTGCTGAACTTTCGCTTCGTTCCTATATAGTATCGCTCTTCTTTGGAAAGTATATTTATATATAATAAATACTATTGTAAGAACGTTTTCTGAGTATTTGAGTTATCAAACTTAAAGTTTTTTTGTTTTTTTTTTTTCAATGTTTACATTATTCTTTATCATCTTGGAACATTTTCTGAGAATTTGAGTTCGAACGGAGGATAAACATGGAAGTTATCAGAATTGAATTTTCTTTATTATCTTGGAAAGATGCTTACAAAATGGTCTCAACGCTCACAAAGCTTTGGGTACCGGGTATTTCACAGTCGAGCACATTCGTTCTTACTCGTTTTTATTTGTGTTTTTTTAGCGCTTTTCGTGATTTAATATCTTATTTTTTTATGCTTGCCTTGTCGCTTTTTTAAGCTTTGCTTGAATTAACAGACGCTCGTTCCGATTTAGTTGGTTACAAAATAAAAAAAACCGTTTCAAATTGATAGAGAAGTGAATTAAATTGTATTTTGAGTTATTTTGTAACTTTAGCACTAGAAAGATAAGACGCTCGTTTCGATTTAGTTGGTTACAAAATAAAAAAAAACCGTTTCAAATTGATAGAGAAGTGAATTAAATTGTATTTTGAGTTATATTGTAACTTTAGCACTAGAAAGATAATATAACAATAGAAATGGGATTTTTTACTGACTCAGAATTTGGCAAATCGAAAGACTTGAGACACAAACCTGACCGAAAGCAAATACTCGAATTGAAATGATAAATGCCACAATGCTTTAATTTAGATGACGCAAGTCCTCCAGTCCTCTCCAGGCCACTCTGGACCCCCCTTAGACCCCTTTTGGTACGCCTCTTGGTCTGGCTTGCTCGGTCCCTCTATAATTTGCTTGGTATGCGTGCGCGTTCAATGCATTTTTCTTTGTTTTTGCGGCACGATACCTTTTTTTGTTGTGTGTTTTTCCTGCCGTTTGTTACCTGCCAATAATAAAAGTCTTTGTCAACAGTTAGCCGCCGTTGTTGTAATCGACTCACACGCATGCGCAACGAAGACAACTATTTCAAAGATTTTCTGCCCTGGCTCTCGTCATTTGCATTTAATTCCAAGCAAAAGAAATAAAAACTATACAGCATTCCCTGGGCTGTCCCTCGCTGCTTCCGACCGATAATTAAATCGCATTTAATTGCCTCTCAACCGTAATAAAAGCAAAAAAAAAACAATGTGTGGCAATTGTGAGAACCCGCAGAAGCCATTGACATATGGCATCGACATCGCCAATGATTGCAAAACATATTGCCAACCATTTGTCCAACCTGATATTGTTCGAGTTCGACTGAGTTATATATGCATTCGTCGGGGCACAAGACAAACGATATGCATTCATTGCATATGACAGCGATGAATGCATATATTCAATTGGCCCTTGAAATCGAGTGCAGGCCTGAGAGATGGATCTCACTGGATTCTCATTGGCATACACATAAGAGTATAGACGTCTTCAGACCACGATGTATGCGATTTCTGGGATTTATTTCTAGCAAGATATTTCGATAGGGTTTGCATTGCTTAGTTAACATCTCAATGTGCTGTTTTTCCACTTTACAAGTTTCTAAACCTTTCCTAAGTAAAGAATTAAATATACCTACATAGAATTGGTTAAGGTCCGGATTCTACCCTCACTGTCAAAGTGCCTGTTAGCTATCTGTCCGAAAAGGATAATCACCAGATACACTTATCGTAAAGCAAACCGGGTTTCTACCCTCCTGCAAGTTTAACTGAACGCGAAAGGATAACAGAGCGCTGTTAATTATCGATTATTGCTGCAAGGCACTGAATTATAAGGCGGTAAATTTTTTTAAAAATTGACAGGACTTATGGGTCACCATAAAAGCGCTCACATTTACACGATAGAATATTTTTACAGACCTTTAGTAACCCACATTTTTTTATTTCTAAAAGTATTTAGTTTTTTTCTGATTTACCAAACTATAAAATACCTATAATATATATAATAATTATTTATAGTGTATGCGTAATTTTTTAATGGTTCCTTTCACTTTCAAAATATGTGCCTGTTTAGGACAATTTTATTGTTTTGTTAAGGAAGCCACTACGCACGCACACTTATTTTGTATTTATATATCCTAGTCACTCACGCGAATCGTGACATAATTTTCCCAAGGGCCCTTCCCAAAAACGAAGAAAATTACTTGGGCATTTTCATTGTCAACCACACTAAGCGGCTACTTATCGCATTTAATTGAGATTATAATTCGTCTGTTTATGGCCGAGAGCAAAAAGCTACAATTAGCCGCCAGCCGCCAGCCAGTTGATTAACAATAATTGCGATGTGAAACAGTTTAGAGCGCCATAAAAGAGACTTATGAGCGAGAGATTTTTGGCCCACATTTGGTCAGTCGGAGCCCCCCCAAAAGTGGTCGAGGAATGTGCGCGCTCGACAGGATGCAATCAATGTCACACACATGGCATCCGATATACATAATTATGCTGAGAATGCGCCGAATCGATTGGACAGGAAGCGCATAAATTGAGTCGAAACGAATCGAATCGAATTGAATTCAATTGCCCGAATTGAGAGCATAGAACTTATGACAGCTCGCCTCACTGTTTGGAGAAGTGGAAAACGAACAGCGATCTTATCGCTGGACATGCGACAAGTTGATCGATCGATGGGACCACCTATCGTTATCGAATGCGGCAATCGGCACGATTCGGACACTCGACACCAATAAATCGAACATTGACAAACACAACACCCAAGTACATATAAATTAGCTCCCGAGTGTGTGGCACTACTCATAACCATTTTCTTGTTCGCAAAATAAATTGAAACATTGTTAACGTAATTGTGATCTCAAAATGGGAAAGCCAAGCAAATGGAAATGGAAATTAAGCCAACACCAAATGATGATGAATGTGGCCAGATAAGTGGAATATTCAATGGATGAAGGCGATGAAAGATATTAAGTTAAAGCTCCGGAATGTCTGTCTATAAAGCTTAATTAAGGATGAAATGATTGTTGGATGAATTAAAGTTGTAGTTCTTTTTTTCTTCTATGACAATGATATATCATCAAAATTGAGTACAGCCGTACTCAATTTAGAGATAAAACCATTTAAATTGATGAAAATTTGTTCCCAATATTGGTGTGAGTACTTTTTGTGTTCATTTTGATTTTTTTTTTGGTCTCTAAGTAAGGAAAAAATACTCAAAATACTTATTTCTAAAATCCGTTGTCATAATGAGAATAGTACGTATTTGAGAACACGGATCCTTAATTTCCGGATGCCATAAATGCTCTCTGTGTATGTATATAAAATATATTTTAGGATTTTACTTATTAATCTTCAATCGAAATATATATATTACTTATGTTACAGTTCGGTTGAGTTTTCCTTTGATAGTAGTAATAATTTAATTAAGAAAGCCATATTTTATTTGTTCTGCCAGATCGTTTCTTGCTTTAAGGTGCCCGATTTCTGTGCTCCTTCGAGTCATGCATTCTCCTTTCCCGCACCCTTGTCAGATATTTGCATTTTACAGAGCGTTCGCCTCCGATGAGAGCCACAGATATGTACATGTGCACTTATTGCCAGACATACGGTATTTATGTATGGTGGCAACCTTGAGTGCGTAGCGTAAACCCGTTATGGCCGGACGGGCATTATCTCGCTTTGGGTGCGCATTTTCCGAGACATGCAGACTTGCCTGCGGGGCATAATTTGGTTTTAATTGATACGAAAAGGAAAAGCAAAATCCAAGCCCAAGCCCGCACCGACTAGGCCGAACTCGAATTCTGGCCAAGAAATAAAATTGAAAGTCTGCATGCAAATTCTAGCAAAGGGAAGTGATTAATTTTGACGGCGCGGCTCGGTTTCATATCATATCAAATTACCAAACGGCCTCAACAACACAATTAAGGCTCGCTTACATTTTTGGGTTTTTTATTTATCAATATTTCTCAGTTTTCCATTTTTCCTCCAGCCAATTGAATTGGCCTAATGAGTGCAACGAATTTGACAGCACACGGGCCCGGGTATGGCTACGTGGATACGCATATGGTCATACTCTCGGATCTGTCGATGCAGCTAATCCGTGCCTCGATTGTCGGCCGCTGATTGTTCATTCCGAAAAGTAAACTATAAAAAAAAATAGCAAACAGATATGTGAAAGGGCCGTCGCCGAGTTGTCAACGCGATTCGAATACACAAATATAGCCACGGCGATATGCAGATCGACGCTTATATAGCCGCAGACTACAAATCATTGAGTCACGCCTATGAAATTTACATAAATATGAGCATACAAAATAAAAGAAAAAGAAAAACGCCAAAGTGAAGCCCGCGAAATCCCTTGATGAATATCTAGTGCTCTTTGGGAATAGCTAACTATATTGATATATCGATAATGGATATTCGATATATTATATATAAATCGATACTCTTTTTGATATATCGATATATGGCAAAAAAGAGCCTTAACTTAGTTTAAACTATCCTTCTTGGAAATAAATATGAAGAGGCTATCGAAAATTTATTTTTAAAGATGTTTTCTAATAATCGATAACATAAATAAATGAAATAAAATGTTTATCGATTATATAGATATAAAAACGTTAAGTGCAAAATTTTTCGATAATTTTAATTTCGATATATTAGACCTTACAAGATTTTCGATATTTTTTATCGATATATTTTTAACTCGATGTACAAGTACATACATCCCTAGTACTCTTCGACTTAATATTTAAACGACTTATAATATAATAAGCCAATAAATCCAATTAATTGAAATGAAAGAAGTATTGATTAACCAAAAAGTGTAATATTTACTCATTGACTCTTTAAATATATTTTTATAAATATATTGATATACAAAAGCTTTTATGTATTATACATTTGAACCATTACCCCTTCTCAGAAAAAGCAGCAGCTTTCAACCATAATTTCCCAGGCTTATGTCTAGGCCCTGTAATTAGTGAAGATAAAAACAGCAACAGAAGAGATGTATATTTTAGTATAACTTATACTCAATTTGTTTATTTGATATCCTAGCACTTCCTAGTAAGAAAACCAAAGGACCCTCTTCGATGGCAAGTTCGGGCAGGGTATACAAACTGCAATTCATCAGCTGGCAATAAGCGTAGAGCCATAAAACCATCGACTGACTTAATGGAGTCGTTTTGAGCGACAAAATTGTTTAGTGCAGCTGGAAAGGCCCCTCGCTTCTTGATTGGGCCACGCCTTTTCTTCTCCAAGCATATCTGCATGGCAGGAAAAATCAAAGGAAAGAAAAAATGCTAAAGTTCGTTTCTTAAGTCTTTCGTTTGCTGGTGCTTAGTTGCGCAAAATTGGAGGGGAGCAACTTAGGCAACTTAGGCAACTTAGGCAACAGCAGCAAGGAAAGGCAGTAAATAATATTGCCGGAGCATAATTATTTAGTTATCTTGAAAATGTTTCTTGGTTATTTCTCCATAATAAAATGTGTACCTCAGCATCCCCCGCAAACCAACTCAATTACTGCTCCAATTTAAAATATCGAACCTAACCGAAAACCAATCCCAAAATCAAATCAAAATCAAAAGGCACAAAAAGTAAAAAATAATTGCAACATGTTGGCAGCAGTAATTATTGTTTCCAGGCTATACATACATATATCTCGATATTGCGCTGGGCTGTGGGCTGTGGGCGGTGGGCGTGGCCAATTTGATATTAGAATGCGGCAGAGAAAGCCACAACAACAGCGTCAGCCAAACATCGTGTGGCTTAAAGTAAAGTAAGGCAAACAAATTGGGGCCAAGGCTGCCGCGGGACAAACAAATAGGGTCCAAAGTCATAATTAGATCAAAAGTCATAATTTTTCTTCATTTTCTGTAGTTATCTGTTCGCTGCTGCTGCTGCGATTGTAATTGTTGTAACAACAAACAAACAACCACAAAAAAAGACAAAAAAAAAACACAACAAGCCAATAAAGAAGCAAAGGCAAAGTCCCAAACAAAACGAAGAAAAAAAATCACTTTAATTTGAGCGCATTTCATTTTGTCAAATCAAATTCGTTGGCTGTTGCTCTTGGTTTTAAAAAACAACGAAAAAAATTAACATTTTCGTAGCCAATTTAAATGTCATTGCGCCATTTCGATCACTACCACCCCCTTTTCTTAGCTGGAAATCTTATCAATGGCCTGGCGAAAATCGAGGGGGATAGCGAGAGGTCATCGGCGGTTCACGGAGGCGTCAACTAGCCACTCACAAAGTGATTGGATCCCGATCGATTCGCTGCGATAAAATAAACAAAACAAGCCGAAACCAGGCGAAACACCAAGCCAAAGACCAGCCACAACGGGCGAGCTCCAATTCGAAAGTGAAAGCCACACAGGGCGAGGGATCACTGGTTCTGGGCTGGGTTGTGGGTCAAAAGGTGAGGCCGGAGTATCAGAGACCCACCAGCAACTGCTGCTTAAATAATACTCATTTAGTACGAATACAAATTTAGGTACAAAAAAAATCATAAAAATAAGTAGCAATAAAATCTAAAAATAAATGAAACACAAAACAAAAGAGGAGTTAGTTTTCTTATCTTGTTTGTTTATGAAATTAAAACCGCATACTTTACCTACCCGTTATAAATACCTAGATCAGCTGCCTTTAGCTTAACCATAAATGACATTATTGCCGCCACTTTATGGCCACTAAGTTTAAGCCAAGCGTACTTAATATGACAACGACCGGGTGACCAGTTGGGTTTTATGAACCAAAACCATTTGAATAAGAGCATTTAACGCTGCCTTATATTTGCACTAATTAAAACCCTCATTCTTCATTTTTTTACTGCCATGATAATTATTTGACTTGCAATGCCGTGCAAATTTTCAGCCACAACGATGTAATTGTGCCATTTAGCATCACACAAGGTTGATGCTTAATTTTTAGTGTTTGCAGCATATTCCTAAACAAACTCGAGCAAGTAAGAATTAAATAAAAAATAATTATATATCTAAGGATAGCTCCCAGTTAAATATCAATTACACATCAGTTGGCTGGCTTAATCCCACCTAAGATCGACACTCAGCACCCTGAGGTGTCAGAAGCTCGAGACACTGACCCTGACCCAACCTTGCACCGGCAGTCAGTCAGTCAGTCAGTCAGAGTCAGCCAAGTGAACGCCAACCCGGACTAGCCTCTATCTTTGCACGGTGACACCGCCGGATCGATGGGATCGATTGAACCGCCCTGACTTGCACCACTGAACCACCGAACCGCACCGAACTGAACCGCGCAAATAGAGCATAGCCATGCCGAATGTTTGGCCATCTGTGTCTGCACAAAATTCGAAAGTAATACTTTGGCGAATAACACAAATGAGCAACCAACTAGATTTTAATAGTTCCAAAATACATTGAAGACTCTTTGAATTTTTAAATATTTTATGTAATATTATTTAGCAGGGACCGTAAATAAGAGTTATGATTTAATAAAAATCAACGGTCTAAAAATCGTCAGGGAAGTGCGGAAAAAATACACATAAGGTATTTTTTACGGGGAAATTAAAAATAGAATACACTTTTTTTCCCGATTTTTTAAATAAATGTCAATTTTAACTCTTAAAAGCGATTTAAAAAATAAAAATCAAATATAATAATTATATTTTAATTTTTATTTAAATTTTTATTTTATATAATAAAAATCAAAAAATAACTCTTATTGTTTAATTTTTACAAGAGATATTTCAATTTGATTTTTATTTTTGATTTTTATAATAAAACTTATAATAATTACGGTCCCTGTTATTTAGGGAATTACAAAGTAGTACAAAAATAAGGGAACTAAAATCAATTCTGAGACATTTATTCCACACCCAAAAAAAGAAAAAACCCATTTAGGCGTTGTCTTAAAAATATACTCAAGCTGGATTCAGAGTTTAGTATAGATTTAATACTAAATAATATCAAATTCATATTTTTATACTCTGTAGCTTTAGTTGTGTATTTTCTATTTTTTTTTTTGTTGTTACCTACATTGAAAATTCGTTAGTGATTTTTTTACTTTCGTAGAATCAAATTAATAAGCATCCTATAAAGGAATATTTAATACTCAAGAGTATAGAATTAATGTAACTATGCGATTAGTTTATAAGACATTTTTTTTTTTTTTTTTGTAATTAAAACTAAAAAGTCCATGACTTGCTCTGCCCAACATTTATGACCGAGGTGGGGGTGGTGCGGCTTCTCACATCACATAGTATGTGATATAGTTTGTACTATATATACTACTATACTATACCATATATTACATACTATAGCTGACCCACGTTCGTGTGACTTTTAATGTTTAATGTTTCAATTTCTGTAGCATGTGGCGCGAGGTCTTGACATCGCACCTTGAGCATTGTCATGATCTGTTGTCATCAGGGGGGACTGGGACTGGAGTTGGAATTGGGATTGCAAATGAAAAGCTGCCAAAGCAAATCAAACGGCGAGTAGCTGGTAGCTATATCTCACCATCCAGCCTCGGACTCGGACGTCTCTCCACACCCAGTGGGCGTTACACATAGTACCCCCGGTGGGGCTGCTGCTCTAGTTTACATGTTCGAGAAGTACGCTTTTTCGTGAGTCAAGGGGGCTGGAGCACGTATGTTCGAGTATGTACATATCCAAAGAAGCAAAAGGCTAACTCGGGCAATGCCTTTGCACAACAAATTGATAAACCAAATGACGCGCTTGAGTGGCCGTTGCCGCTGCCGCTGCCGTTGCGCCATGGAAATTCTTGCCAAGGTTCATTTGGGCGAACATGCCTTGCGCCTTGCTTTAATTAAACTTTTGCCCACTAAATGTTTTTCTTTTCGAATTTTCGCAACGCCGCCGGTTACCCTTTGAAGTTGTGCGAGCCATAAATGTGGCATCCCAAAGCCCAAAGCCCAAAAACAGATGCTGTAGGCGGCAGATTTGCATCGTCAATTGCACAAGCAACTAATTAAAATCTGAGATGCCTTACTGGGCAATGTGAGGCGAAATCACTTCGATATTCTTGGATATATGTCATCTGCTTCAGGGATTTTAGGAAGAACTATTATGTCAATAGATGCCAATATTAATATAAAATTTTAAAATGATATTTAAGAGCAGAAATGACAGAATAAATCAATATATCGGTACTGTGTTCAATCGATGTCTTAATGGTGCGATACATGGGCGATAAACCGATAGTCTTTTTAAAATATCTGACTGTGGCAAAAAAAAAACGTAATAAAATAGCCTTGGACTTAGTTTAAAGTATTCTCCTTGGAAATAAATATGAAGAGGTTATCAAAAACTTATTTTTAAAGATGTTTCAACATAATCGGTAAAAAATAAATTAATTGTTTTTCGATGTTTTCGATAATATCGATTATATGGATATTGTAACGTTAAAAGCGATATTTTTCGATGTTTAAAATTTCGATATATCAAACTTTAGAATATTTTCGAAATGATATTGAGCGCGATATTTTTGTATATATATTTATATCGATTATATGGATATTGTAACGTTAAAAGCGATATTTTTCGATGTTTAAAATTTCGATATATTAAGCTTTAGAATATTTTCGGTATGATATTGAGCGCGATATTTTTGTATATATATTTTATCGGAGATTTCCTCTCGATATATGCATAAACATCCCTATTTCAGAGTAGACTCCCTGAAAACCAGGTTAGAGGTTGAACTATTCTTTAAATTTGTAATTCTTTAAATGATATAAACTACAAGAACAAAGCACCAACTAATTTAGCTTCCTTCCAAGCCCATTAACCCCGCGGAGTTACCCAATGAGCCAACATGTCTCTGCTTTTGTTACCATTATTGCTGCTGCCCGCCTGCCTGGATGTGGCACTTTGTCATGCTGCAAGATGCGAGAGCGCACTCAACACCCGACACTTTGTGGCATGTGGGCGAAGTGAGTTTATCTTTGGCTGAGGGCCTGCCACAAGCTGGAGGCTGGAGGCTGCCGCCAGGTAAACATGGCCAAGGTGTCCGCAGCTCGAGGTACTAGCCGTTATTACAAGAAGCTGGCCAGAAGAGCAGTCAAGACACTTGGAGGAAAAAATCAAAATAAACTGCGAAAGGAAGAAAGGCTCAGGAGGAACGAAACTGGGAATACCCTTTATAATTTACTCCTGTAATACAAGCTCTTTGAGCAACCTACAAAATGTTGTTTTCTTTGCCCAAAAATCACAGTTAAAGAGCAGCAGATACTAGTTATAAGTCTATAAGCCATAAATGTTGCAAGCTTCCTATGAAATAATAGAAGCCTCCTGTAAAGGGTATAAGAAGCAAAGAAAAAATGGGAAAAATAAAGTTTGCAATAAGTTTTTGGCTTACAAATTTGCCAAACAATGCAGATCGCTCGGCACGACGTCGAGCCGGGGCTCCTTGCGACTCGAGACTCTGCAACTGGCGATTTGGAACTTTCGACTGGCGGCCGGCGATCCGCTATCCGCTATCCGAAAGCCTCCTCGAGTGGCTGATGGAACTCTTGCCTCCGCGAGTCTGAGTGCCTGAGTGGCGGCGGCGGAGTGTGGAGCAATTATGGCTGGCTCTCGACATGGGATTCGATCGTACTCGACTCGTGCCACGCGTCCGCATTTACCAGACCAACAAATAATGGGGGATCCCCCGTCCCCCGTCCCCGTCACCATGGCAATCCCACTCGGCTTCACAGCTCATCCAGAGGGGCTGAGTGAGTTCCTAGAACGAGGCCTTCGTAATTCTCTTAGAGAGCAGAAAACTCCTATTTTCATTTATTTATAAACTTTCAACTTTCATAGGTTTCATTTGGATTTCCTTATATTTCTTCGAGTGATCCATATCTTTAGTTAATGGGTTTTACTGTGCTATATATATGTATATATTTCTAAATCCGAAAACAAAGACAAAAAGGGTTTGCTGATCGCCGAAATGGAGCAACAATTCTTTTTTTGCTTCGTTTTTATTGTAAAGTTAAAACAAAAATTTGCAAAGTTTTGCGGTTTGCGATTTATTTTCTGTGCTTTTGGTTGTTGCTGTTGTCTGTTGTTGTTTGTTGTTGTTTGTTGTTTGTTGTTGCTGCTGTGGCAGGTTCACAGCGGACACGACAAGAGGAGCGGTTGGAGCGGGGCTGAGGGGGGGTTCAAATGGTAACGGGAAACTGTCCAAGTTATCCAGTTATCCATGTGCCTAACGCAGCAGTCGAAACGAGAGCAAAAGTAGCCACCGACATCGCTTGTCTTGGGTTGTTTTGGCGGTTGTTGCCGCTGCTGCACTGAGAGAAATGCCAGCTTTTATTTTTAAAATAGCTTATTGCTTTTACTTGGAAGCAAATGCATTCTCAAATCAGGACAACATGGAGAAAATCGATCTAGATACTTGTTAGTTGGTAATATATTATAATATAATTATTATTGTATTCCTATATTTTTGAGAATCGAGCTGGAATAATTCATATTCATATTTTAGGCAACTTAATCTAAACTTTAAAATTTATATTTATTTGTGTAAAAATGTATATTACCTAAAAATGTTCATTCTATATGTCAGTTCGCCTATTTTATTTTGTTCTATTTTTTAAATTGTTTATTTAGTAATTATTTGTAATATTTAAAATGTTCTAGTTAGAAAATAATGCTATAATTCTTGGAACTAGCACATTAATTATAAGTTATACTATAGTGCTGGGCTATAAATAAATTAATTAATTATGGAAGACATATTCGAGTCCTTATAGATGTGAAAATGTATATACTGAAACATTTTCACAGCTATAAGATTTTTTATAATAACAAAAACAAAGGAATAAAATGCAGATTGGAGCTGAACTTAAGTTTTTGAATGGAGTTCTAAGTGTATTTTATATTCTTATTCATTAAAAAAAAAAGAATTAATAAAATATTTGAAAATAAGTGCCTTTTTTTTGCCGTGTTCTGGCTGTGACGACTTTTCGCTTTTTTGTTTTCTTAGCAGCTTAGCGCCCGCTGTCCATGATTGTCCCCATGCCCCACTGCTGCCGGGGATGGGGAGTGTGTCCACGTACCAACATTGGCCTAATGTTGCACATTGTGTGCTGAGCCTGATCTTGTTTATTATGCAAGAAAGCTGCCAAAGTGAGCCAAAGCCAAGCGGCCATAGCATATAGCTATATAGTACGTATACTCGTACGTACGAGTTTAGGAAAGCCACAGGCTCAGGCACAGGCACAGGCACAGGCACGGCCAAATGGGAACAATCACAGAAAGTAAATTCGCAAAAATGTTCGAATTGAACAAAGTGCCGACATGAGTGAAATGGGAAGTAATGGGGACAGGGCATGCTTTGGTGTCGAAAGAAGGGTAGGTAAAGAAACTTCCTACTTCTACGTGCTATAAGAGAGTCATTAACGATCTTGAAACTTTTTCTAAAATAACTCAGCCTGAATTATAATGGCAGATTTCTTGAAAATTTTTAATCTGATTGATTGCAAAAGCAATCAGTTAACTCCAGATAACAGATAATGTTCTGTTTTAAACAGTAACTAATAATAATAAATTAGAATATATAACTGATAAAACAAACCATTAATATTGAAATTCTATTTCAGATTTCTTGAAAATGTTTAATCTGATTGATTGCAAAAGCAATCAGTTAACTCCAGATAATAGATAATGTTCTGTTTTAAACAGTAACCAATAATAATAAATTAGAATAAACCATTAATATTGAAATTTTATTTCTATTATATTGTTCATTTTTCAATTCAATTTAATCAAATCATAAATTATAAAATGCTTATTTTAACAGTAAAAATGATTAAGTAATTGTTATATTCAAAAACCCATTTCTGAAGTCTCAGACAAAACCAGAAATCCATTTCAAACATTAATTTAAATTCCATTTAAGAAATAATGTTTCTTTCATGTGTGCCAATATTAAAGTTCCCTTTTAAAAAATTAAATAGTTCCGATTAAATTTTAAAATATTTTCGCACTGCTATTTTCAATATTTTGCGTTTTATATTTAAACTCATTTTGTGGGTTTTTGGATTCTCAAATCACTTTCACACCATCACTCCCGTCCATATAAAGTGGCTGATTTTTTATTGGCTACGCCCTTTATCAGTGTCCGTTATCATTAAATCACTCTTATGTGCATTACGCATACCTTTTGCTAATTTATGGTTTTTTTTTTATTAACTGGATTTTGTTTTTCGTTTTGTTAAAACATTCGATTGGCGATAAACCGCAAAAAAAATCACATAAATTGCACTATAAACAGCACATTTCGAGGCAGAGCCTGCCAGGTACCGTTATTCGCGTCGAGCGTTATTTTAACGATTGTAAAATATTTCGCTGATCATTTTAAGGAAAACGTTGGAGCGACTCGAGTTGCTCCGCACTGCGCGCACGTTGCATTGCGACTGAAATCGGGATTGGGAATCGGCGGCGGGACTGTGATAATGCCCCAGCGGAATGGAACAGGGCACGCAGCGGAATGGAACGGGGCTCACTCATGGGAAATGGAGAATGGGGAACGGGCAAAAGAATACGCGGCACAGTCGCAAAGTGGGCGGTGCTGCGACTGCGCGTAGGCCTAAGTGCTAATGCAATTTGCCGATGGAAGAGAACCCCGATCAACGGAAGGGGTGGGGGGGATCAGATCAGGTCAGATCCAGACGGGGAGTGGAGCCGACACCACCAGCCAGCCACCACCACCGACTGACGCCGTTTCTTTGTGACATATGGAACTGGGTCGGGTCAAGAGGTAAATGCTTAAAATGCTCTTTAATGCCGCAAAAAGCTACCAACTTGGTGTGGTCACTTCTGGAGGGGTCCCTTTTCTCCACTCCACCGGATGGAACCGAATATTGGGTAACTGATGGAGTAACTTCAATATATGTATATATAGCTTGAACCGATTCGGATTCCGAAATTATAGTACAAGACTTGGCGAGATGCGAAAAGTTTTGATCATTTTTATGGGAGATGTATCGACAAAAACATAGCGCCTCAATATCATATCGAAAATCTCGTAAATCATCGCATTTAACGTAAAAATATCGTAAAGTTTGATATATCGAAATTTGACATATCGAAAAATATCGCATTTAACGTAAAAATGTCGGTATAATAGATATTATCAAAAATATCAGAAAACTAATGTTTTAACTGTTTGTTTTTTTAGCATTCTCTTTAAGGCGTTTTTTTTTTTTTTTAGTTTGGATTCATGCATTTATATTTATTTCCAAGAATGTTTCTTTAAACTAAGTTAAGGCTCTTCTGTGACACAGATTTATACACATATCACAAATAATATCGACTTATCGCTCGTAGATCGCAACGTTAAGGTATCGATTTAAATATCGGCCTTCAAACATTATATGTATATACATATATCTTAATATAAGTTCATTATGTGTATGAATAAAAGCCTGATAAATCTTCATTTTAGAATTTTCGTTCTTATATTAAGATTTATTTAAGAATGCATAAATGCAATCTTTAGCTCAGACTTATTTTAGTTAAGAAGATAGTAGATAATTTAAATTTCATATTTCATATTGTCTTGTATGATCTATTTTGTATAATAATAAGCGTATTCATATTTCATATTGTCTTGTATGATCTATTTTGTATAATAATAAGCGTGAGTTAATTTCTCAGAATAAACGTTGGGCATAGAGTTAAAAAAAAAAAAGAATTAAGTATATAATATATTTATAAACACAGTTTACATTATTTATATTATTTAATTGCCTGAAGTATCGAATGCTTAATTTATGATTGAAGGTTTGTATTTTATAAGCCGCGACCTTGCCTCGAATTCGCCACCGGACTTCCTTCCCCAGAAGGCATTTCCATGTCCATAAAGTGGGTTCTTTCATGGGCAAGGTCGGCTTTCGGCTGGGATGGCCATCGAGATGGTTGCGGTTCAGTGGGATCGGAAGTGCTTCACTTTGCGCGAAGCCAAAACCAAGTCCCGGTCAGCGTTGCAGAACTGCAGATCGGATCGGCGCCACAATGGGATTAATTCATTCAGGTCATTCGCTGGCTAAGCCTATTAAATCGGCATTTGCATTGTGGCCACAACGAGATATTATGGATATTAGCCGTTTTTATCGGAGATGTATTGCGACGCACATATACTATATATGTATGTATATGCATATGTGATTAGACCAAAATAAATCAGCTTACCTCAATCGCCGGATCCAGCCGCCGTCGTTGTTGTCGCCGGAACAGGTTCACTTTTTCGAAAAATATTCTTTATTTTCGCCCCTCTCACTTTGCGTTTAATATAATTTTAATATTTTTTTTTTTTTTTTTTTTTTTTTTTCTTTTTTCACTTGCTGAAATATTCTTTAGGATTCCTTCGACTACACACCATAAACAAAATTATTTAATTTGCATTTGCGGGTACGTTTTTGTTGCTGTTGCTCCGGCGATCGTTGTTGTATTTCATAATTCACTGCTGGGTGCGGCAGCAACAACAATGAAAGATATACAAATATATTATCAAATAAACACGAAAACCAAACAAAAAATAGAAAAAAAGTAAAAAAGGAGTCGCGATTAACAGCAATTAAATTCGTTTAGCACAGTAAGTAACTCTTGGCCAAGCTCATTAGCGAAAAAGCTGGGCTAAAATCCGAAAGATGTAGGTGATTTACCCGCATGCTCGGGTGAGATATTTGATCAATTCATAAGCCGCGACACTTCACACCCGCTCAGTTCGTTTTTGTTGTTGTTTTTTAAATGGAATGACTGGTTCCTTTCGCTCTTAGCCGGGCCAAAAGGAAGCGGAGGCAGAGGCTGAGGGAAGGCAAGGCGTCAGCTCTGGCCGAAAGCAAAACACTGACTGACGCGCCGCTCACAGCCAGCTTGATAATGGAAGCGAACCCAAGCCGAACCGAACTGAGCCGAAACACGATCGTGGCCGAAACGAGGGAAATTGGAAATGAAACACCTCGGAAAGCTGGCCCAAAACGGGATCGTTTTGGATTTGGCCGGGGTGGGGATCCTAAAATATGCTAATCACAGGCCAGCGAAGTATTACGCCCTGGATTAGTCAGTTGGGGGCGGCCAAATGGGTCGTAAGTGCTCTGCAGATCAATTTAGTGGCCAAAACTAAGATATTGTTGCCATTTTAACTGCTTTAATAATGGTTCAATCAAGGTGGGAAGGGGCAATTATTGGGAGCTATAAAAATTTGATAATTATTACTAGAATTGCTTTAAGCCAATTACATTTTATTAAGCGCAACTCCTATGAGACCAAAGATTTCAGAAAATATAAGAGCTACCATAATCAACATATCTTTGGCACGCAGATCAAGGTTGTTTCAGAATTTTCTTTTATTTTCTTCATAATTCCATAAAATAATAATTAATATTATTTATTATTATTATTTATGCGGAGTCGCGAAATTTGAATGGAATCGGATGATAAATATTGGAGCATTAGACAAAGTTGCAAGCTTCCATCTCCATTTCGCTTGCACTCGCACTCGCCTCAGAGAGTTAGTCGAGACTCGACCCGTGGTTGTTAAATGAAATTATAAAAAACAAGTAAGAAAGCTACAGTCGACTGTGCTCGACTGTGAAATACCCGGTACTTAAACGTTTGCGCTTCACACTAAAAGGCAAATTAAAATTGTACATACATACATTGTACATACATACATTGGCGCCATTATATCGCACGGCCAAGGCTCGAATGCGCCACCTGTCGGCTACAGCTTGCAACAGCAGTGCCTTAGGGCGGTGTGTTAAAATTCAAACCTTATTGCTAATATCTCCTATGTTTATCATCCGATTTTATTGAAGTTTTCAGGAAACGTCCGTCTCTATTTTATTAATTTATTGTATCTATTAATTTTAAGCCGAAAATCACGCATATAGCTAATATAACGTTTTTATGATTTTCAGGGGCGGAAGTGGTCGTGGACAAATTTTAAAACAAACTTGATCTGCGTGCAACAAATTCCAAAGTTGTCACCAAATTTGGTAACTCTAGCTCTTATAGTCTCTGAGATCTGTTGTTTCACACGGACGGACAGACGGACAGACGGACCTGGCTAAATCGACTTGGCTGGTGACGCTGATCAAGAATATATATACTTTATATGGTCGGAGATTTCTCCCTCCGCCTGTTACATACATTCTCGGTTGGCACTAACTTATAATACCCTTGTACCTTATGGGTACCGGGTATATAAAAGCATCTTTTCATTAAGAAAATGTAGAAGCTATTAGATGTGACAATCTCTGGCAATTTTATTTCAGTTCTGCCAAAATTAGGTTAACAGTTGTCGAAGCATACTTAGTATGAAAATGGCGCTTAATATGTAACATATGTAATTGCCCAGTTGTCTAAGCAGCCGGTGCATCTACATTTTGCAAAATTGGCACGAGCTCAATCCCACAAAAAACCAAAATATTTTCTGTTTTGTATTTTTATTCTAAAATTTTTTTCTAATTGTTCTCCGGGTATAATAACAAAGGAAAAAAGAAGAAATGCAAAAAAAAACAGAGAAAAAAACAATAAAAAGTTTTGACGAGGTCGGGGCTCGAACCTACGACCTAGACGGCTACAGGCTACTCAGCAGCGGCTTAGGGGGGGGCTTTAAAATTCGAACCTTATTGCTAATATCTCCCATGTTTATCATCCGATTTTACTGAAATTTTCAGGAAACGTCCGCTCTATTTTATTCATTTTTTGTATTTATTAACTTTTACCTGAAAAAAACGAGTATAGCTTATTTAACGTTTTTTATGATTTTTGAGGGCGGAAGAGGGCGTGGCCAAATTTTAAAACAAACTTGATCTGCGTGCAACAGATTCCAATGTTGTCACCAAATTTGGTAACTCTAGCTCTTATAGTCTCTGAGATCTATTGTTTCACACGGACGGACATACGGACAGACGGACAGACGGACATTGCTAAATCGACTCGGCTGGTGATAGTGATCAAGAATATATATACTTTATGGGGTCGGAGATGCCTCCTTCTACCTGTTACATACATTCTCGGTTGGCACAAACTTATAATACCCTTGTACCCTATGGGTACCGGGTATAAAAAGTGTTTTTGGTGTTTGTTTTTTTATTTTTATGTCAATATTAAAATTCTTACCTTTCAGTCGTTCTGTTTATCTGATTCCGCACGAACTAGTCGCTTAGTTTTAAAGCTAGGATGATCTCTTGAAGAAATATTCCGCCGTCCATCTTTGTTGTTCCTGTAAGGTTTTTTCTTTGGCCTCCAGCAGTTAAATGAGAAGTTGATCGAATGCCCATGGGCTAAGAGCAGGAATAATAAGTTATAAATAAATAGTATAATAAATAAAGAAGAATCAAGACAATACCATCGACCATCCCGGATTTGAAGACTCTTTTGGGGCCTCCTGCAGGTAAACGAGAAGTTGATCGGATGGCCATGGGCTACTAGCAGGAATAAATATAAATAAAAAATAAAAATAATATAAGTAACTATAATAAATATCTGGCGTGTGGCTCCATGTCGATATAGCCAAGTGCGATGCGGAGAGCATGGACCTGACAAAGTAAGTAACCAGGTGGAACACTCAAAGGACTGGTGACTTGTCCTTTTTATAAAAATACAAGTAAATTAAAATTCAAGAAATAGAAATGAATAAAAAAATAAAATAGTACACAAAATAAAGAAGAATCATCGACTATCCTGGATTTGAAGACTCTTTTAGGGCCTCCTGCAGGTAAACGAGAAGTTGATCGAATGGCCATGGGCTACTAGCAAGAATAAATATAAATAAAAAATAAAAATAATATAAGTAACTATAATAAATAAAGAAAAATAATGTCAACACCATCGACTCTCCTGGCGTGTGGCTCCATGTCGATATAGCCAAGTGCGATGCGGAGAGCATGGACCTGACAAAGTAAGTAACCAGGTGGAACACTCAAAGGACTGGTGACTTGTCCTTTTTAAAAAAATACAAGTAAATTAAAATTCAAGAAATAGAAATGAATAAAAAAATAAAATAGTACACAAAATAAAGAAGAATCATCGACTATCCCGGATTTGAAGAAGCGTCGGTGGCGCCGACCTGCTGTACTGCACCATGTGCAGCTCGTCCGACTGCATCGTCGTCACCTGCGACACTCCAAGCTGATGGCCTCCAGGTAAGCCATCGGCGTCTGGCTACAAGTCGATATGGCCACGCAAAGGATTGGTAACCTGCCCTTTTAACAGAAAATACGAGTAATTTAAACTTTAAAGAAAAAGAAAATCAAACAAAATAAGTAAATATCCAGAAAAAAAGAAAATCAAATAAAAACAATTGTAAGAGCTCTTAACTGCAGCTCGACCAATTGAGGACTGAATGAAGTCCGTAAGGAACCCGAGTCCGAATGTTTTGGGGACTGACAGGAAAGTCACAGCGCCTTCCTGATTTGTCATTCCGATTGTCTTCACTCGATTACCTAGCTCCATTTTAAAGCTATCGGATATCGAAATTCTCCGGAATCGTTATTAAACTTGAAAGTTTCCCGCTCTCAGAATCGATTACAGCAATCGACTTTAAAAATAAAAAGTCCACAAATAACGTAGAAATTAAACCAAGAAAAATTTATTTTATTTAAAAACTGAACCAAAAAAAAGTTGAGTCAAATCGGCCGTTCTATATTAATGAATTACCGATTACTTAACACTTTTAAAGTTTTCATTTTTTAGTGGGAGTCTTTCCTGTTGTTGGTTTTATTGTTCTACAATTTCCATGCGGCATGCAAAGTGCACAGGCGGAATTTATAATAAAAAGACTAAAAATACAGAAACGAAATTCGAGACCAGAGAAAAGGCGGAAAATAAAACAAACCAATAATCGAAACCATTAGACAAAGGCGAACTAAGGCAATGGCAGCTACGAGTCCGGCAACAATAACAACGACAAATAAAACTGGCCCGATCGAATCTAATTGGAGAAGGAGGTGGGATCGGGGATAGGCACCGGGGCGGGGGAAGTGCGGATCGAGGGGATGTGGGGTCCATTGGGTGCGGCGCCAACGCTAAACATAACGGCACAATTATAGTCGTGCCTATATGTTCATACATACTCGCATATCTGTGCACCAGAAGAAAATATAGTAAGTAAATAAAATAATATTTCGCAGATAGTTTTGCGTAAGAAAAAAAGCGTTTGCCAATTTTTCAAATGTCTCCAAATGTTTCTGTATAACAAAGTCATGTTTTAAAAATTGTATTGCTCTTAAAACACATTTTGGCACGATAGATATATATATATAAATATATTTTCATTCAAGTAGTAATTCAAAAAGTAAGGAAAGTTTTTCTTAAGTGAGTCAAGACTTTTTGTTAGAAGTTTTTAATATCTTGCATATTAAACAATTTGTTTACATTAAAACTAAAATATCTCTATGAGTAACTTTATTGTTAAAAAACTAAGTTTTTTTCTGTCAAAACGAAAAATACTATTAGCGATCAATATCGTATCGAAATATAATATATATTATTATTATAAAAAAAAAACTTTGACCAATCTGATTTAATTTATTTTTCTTTCTTAGATTCTCTTATTGGTCCGATATGTCATACTGAATATCGACTTATCGCTTTGTTATCGATTCTTGTATCGCCCTTTGCGACAAATATCGATTCAGTGTCGATAATATCTGCCATACTACGCAGCCCTAGAAATATTTAATACTGCTTATACGTATCACTTAATATCTGAATCCGACCAGGATGATTTGGAGGTGAGCAGTGGGATGTTGAATTTTCTCCAAGTGCACGGACACAGCACACAGTGGGCATACAGATATACATACATATTATAATATTTTTTCTATCTTTTTGCCACATTCTCCAAGGACAAACAACATTTTAGTGAGCGCCGTTGCCGCCGGCTAACGGCACAAACCCATTCTAAGATTGATCTACAAAATGCGAAACTTCAGCGCCGAGTTTTTCGCGTTGCCAACTTTCCTTTCTCCGTGTGTGAGTGTGTATCTGTGTGTCAAATGTGCGGGCGCGCACTAAGACAAAGACACAAGCTAAAAGAAAATAAACAAATGCAGGAAAAATAAAAAAATAAATATATATGCAAGGGGGCAGGTACAAAAATTAAAATCCAGCTCCGAGGAAAAGGTGTGGCAACGTTCTGTTTCTGTGTGTGGCCGTAGTTACAGTTACTATATGCGGCGGCGGCTATTACTATTACCATGACTATTGCCGTTACAGTTACAGTTACAATTCCAAAAGCCGCCAGCCAAAGTGGCATAAATAAAAAATAATCAAATAAAAATATGTGTTGACTTTTCAGCAGCTCGAAAACCAAAACTTCAGAAGCTCAGCGGCTCAGAGACCAGATATTTACATTGACAGATATTTAAATTGCATTTTTCGGAATGTTTTTGAAGTTTTAATATTCTTCATAATTTCAAATAGTCGTGTAACTTAATACATTTGTATATAATACATATAATACCTTATCACTGTGGACGGCAGTCCACATAGTGACGATGAGCACCGAGACTGTGGTGCGCAAGGAGACTACTACTGCTACGATAGTCCGATCGGAACCTTTTATATATTGATCGAAAGGTATTGTTAGCCTCTTTGAAACTGCATACTACGATTTTTTAAAGACGGATTAGTTCAGGAGAAATGGGAGTGAAAGTGCGAAATTGCAAATTTTGAATATTGGAGCTGTTGGGGCCGGTGGAGCAAAACTCAACAAATGTTTAATGTTGTTGTGATCTAGCTTCAAATACGCGTCGAATGACACCTCAATCATCCTGATCCGATACTTCGTTCAAAGATATTCAATAAACAAGAATTTAACGGCCTTTCCGAAATAAAAACGTTTGTCCTGTTGTTTGTCTATCGAGTTTTTTGTTTTAGAGTCCTCGAACCACTTTTATTTTATTAAACAGCTCGAGCTAAACAACTTTTGTTCTACCACTTTTTGGTTTTCCCGTTAGTTTGGCCGGAAAACAGCTAAAAAAGCCAGATTTCCAGCGCCCATAACTTCTAAACGACTAAAGCTACAGAAACGTGATATATGTTGTTAGAAAGAAATTTTGAAATGCTAATACCTTTGCCTTGACATAATTTATCTTAATATAACATTTAAGAATTTATAATTAAAAGTAATTTTGTTTTTTTAAGTTTTAGTTTTTTTTTTTAATGGCTCAAGGCCATATAGCCCTTGAGATTGCTCAACTTTTGGTATACAACACATATCTGGGAAAATTCGCATTCTCGAGATATTATTAATTAAAATTAGTAGCAAAGATCCCATGTACATAACATTTTACATGCACTATACATACTTGTACATACGAGATCCCTTCGATCGAGCTCAAACCCTACAGGATTGCATTTTATAAATACATTTGAATATTCCAAACCCGAATTATAATAAATTTGTATTTTAATGTGAACAGAAAATTTTTTAGAATTCATTTTCAACGTAGTTAGTTTCCTGCAATTGCGGGGTGGGAACAGTTTTGCAAGTGAACTTTTTTTTAAACGAGTTTCAATGCTAATTTTCTTTGTTTAAATATAGTTTTCATTAAAATATATAATATTAATACAATTTGGTTAGGTCTAAGGCATACAAATATATAATTTGAGCATTTTATACCTTCTAATAGAATTCATATGTAGCAAGCATTTTTGACTTACTCCTATCAATTTTTGGTAACTATCTTGCAACAAAAAGTATTTTTAATTTTTTAATTTTTTTTTGCGGAGCAACGCAGGATATTGATTAGATCCTTATTATTTACTAAAGATAAATGTTTCTAGAATATATTCGGCATAATGCTAGAATACTAACTGTGTTTTTTTGGCTACTTATCGATACAAAGAACACCACCATAGTCATCTTTCTAATTAGTTGGCAATAGCTGTATGTCATTTTAAAACTTGTGATATCAAATAAAAAATTCAACTAGTTTCGTTTTCGGCACTAAGCTGTTAAATACCTAGCCTTGAAACTAATGAGCAGTGTGTCGAATTAGAAACTAGTTGAATTATTTGTAATTAATTTTTGTTAACGTTACTAATCGTCACAAAATTTGATATCAGAAACTTTTGAAGTTGAAGGTGTCATCGTCACTTTAATCTCACCTCGTTAAGAGGTGTTTTTATTTGATATATAGTATATTTGTTATGGCCAAGTACCATCTATAAATCTAAATTTTATCCTTTTGAAATCAGTATCTTAGAATATTTGGAAACGCTTTTAGAATTAAGTTAAGTTTAATATGTTGCTTCTTTTTTAGCCATAAAAGCAGTTTTAATAACTCAGTATCAATAAGTAAAAGCTAAGTGTTTATCTGATTATGTTTGAAGAACTTATTTAAAAAAGAAAGTGTGTTTTAGTATTAAATAAACTAGTTAATAAGATAGCTTTATCTTAAAATCGTATGATATTTTTATAAATAGTTCATTGAGTATATAGGATAGAAAATATGTCTTATACGGGAATAAATGCTCGAAGAAATCAGGATTTGCTTATAAAATAGATTAAGGACTAATACATACATATGTCGTTTAGGAATTAATAAATGTATGTATGTACACGTATAATATATAAATATGATTTTATATAAAATTATATACAGCTGAAGCTTGCTCTTATTCCTACTCCAAGTCAACTTAGTTCAGTTTGCCAATAAATTCAGTCCGTGTTTGATTTTGGGCAACTCGAAATCCTTTTTTGCCATTAAATTTTGGCGCTTGCCAAATCGTTTAGCAATTTATTCAAAGTGTCAGCGACAATTCACTTTTCGGACATGGATTCTTGGGACTACAATTGGACTTGGGATTGGAGTTGGACTCGAAATCAGAATCGAATCAGAGTCGGGGCTGTGCCTTTTGCGCAATGCCAAAATTTATGACCGGCCACTTACCCGGCAGCAAGGTCAGAACACTTAGAACACACTGCCGGTGGTGGTTGGTGGTTGGTGGTTGGTGGTTCGTTTTGGTGGCTAAGTGGCTAGGTTCCGATTCCAGGAGCGGGGCATGCAACAGGTCGCCGGAGCAGGAGCCCCGCAAATGAGTCAGCGGCAGTTCGACTTTGATTTGTGGCACTGCGGCGCGAGTATAAATCAGCCAGCAACTGCACGTTTCCAAGGCCGCTGCCACACACAACAACCACACACAGAGACACAGCTCCAGACCCACCCAAGAGCTGGGCTCCACACGATGAGAAATGTCCGTGATATGACAAATGACAGGGGTGCCGCCGAAATCGTCGCTCTGGACTTCAAATCAATTGAAAGTGTGCCCAAAAGTATGCCGCAAGCGACCTAATATATTTTATGGCATACTTTTGGTCGTCCATTTGAAATGGTTTCAGATCTTTATCGATGGCTGTTGCAAACCAGATTGGCATATTTTTTTAATATAAATATAAATAGGTTTTTAACTAGAATACAAAATCCCTTTCCCATGCTAAGTCAAATAAGTAATATATTTAAGCAAAGCATTTATTAAGATTTCAAATCTCCAGAAAGTAGTTCGTATTTCAGCTTAATTTACATTAAAAACAAAGATATCAACCAATCCATGTAATTAACTGAAATACAAAGTACGAATTCTCTAAAATATCCAATGTAGCATTTTATTTTAATTTCGATTTTCATACAATAACAGTTCAGACTAATATTAATATTATTTTCGACCAAACAATCAAAGTGTAACATTTGAAATAATATAATTATTTATTTAGTCTTTGCCTTGCACTGATAATATAATAATTTTCTTTGCGTGCAGGCAAACCCGTCAGAAAGGTCACGTCAAGTGAAATTGGCTGGAGACAAAGCAAAGCGAGAAAGCAAGCGACAGAGGCGAGTAAAAAAATTATGTCAAAATTTGAATTAGCAGCTGGGAAAGGGAAAAACTGCAGCAAAGACAATGGGGGGCATAAATTAATGTTGCTATCAGCTGCAGCCTCGGAAAAGTGCAGTCGCTTTTCACTTTCGCGTAGGCTCCAAATTGGATTGGATCGGGCTGTGGCTGTGGCTGTGGCTGTGGGCTGTGGTTCAGTTTCCAGCTGTTTTGCGGCGAGAATTATTTCGCGATAAAGCCGTTGACAGAAGCGGTTTCCCTTTTGCGCGCTGCGGTGTCGTGGCGTGCAGTGAAAATGCCGTTTCCCAGCGACGCCGACGAAGAATGGGGAAAACTGCATTAGAAATGAGGAAAAGAGTCAAGGTAAAAATGTCATTTCGGGGTTTCCCCTAGCAGTTTCTTTTTAACTCCGTTGACTGCTTGCTAGTTCAATTTTTGTAACAATTACACCGGTTATCGATACCGTCATACCGATACCGGTCATTTTAATACCTTTAATACAGCTCCCATGGGAGGGATGGAATACCACAGTTGAATTTCATAAAAATGTGACAACTACTTATATCATAAATCTGTACCAATACGCTAACTTTAAGCGTGCTGATTGAAATAGGCTGACGAATAAAAAAAGTAGGAAAGCTACAATCAAGTGTGACCGACTGTGAGATACCCGGTAGCCAAAGCATTGTGGGTGAAATTAAATAGCACATGAACATGAAAAAAAGAAAATGTTTTCAAATGAAGACAAATGTTGCTAGGAACATGTTGAGCAACACTCAAAAAGGCAACTCTTGCTAAGGACATGTTGACAACATCTCTCTCTCTCTCTCTCAACAAGAAGAAGAAACATACACAGAAACTTATTGTTTAATAACTTCCATGTTTATCATCCGATTTTACTTAAATTTTCAGAAAACATCCGCACAATCCTATTTATTTAGTTTAAGTATTTACTTCAAATCGAATATTACAACTGCAGCTTATATAATGATTTGTATTAATTTCTTGGGGCGGAAGTGGGCGTGGCCAAATTTTAAAGCAAACTTGATCTGCGTGCAAAAGATCCCAATGTTGTCACCAAATTTGGTAACTCTAACTCTTATAGTCTCTGAGATCTGTTGTTTCACACGGACAGACAGACGGAGAGACGGACATGGCTAAATCGACTCGACTGGTGACGCTGATCAAGAATATATGATATATACTTTATGGGATCAGAGATGCCTCCATCTGCCTTGTACCCTATGGGTACCGGGTATAAAAACTTGGTTTACAGATAGGCCTCTCGCTGAAAGGAAGCCTGGTTAGAGTACAAGGTTATTATCTTCAAAACTGTCATAAAGCCTGACTGGAAATATGGCAGTGAATTACGGGGCACCGTTAAAGCAACATAGAACTAGGCCAACAACAATCAAAAGAGCTACGAACTATAACCGGAGTCCAGAGATCTTACTAAATATCTAGAAATATACCTCACCTTCGAGCAAAATATGCATCCAAGTCAGCACCAAAGTCTAAGATAAAACCACTTATCAGCTCTGTAAATAAAGAGGCCACATTTAAACCAAATTGGCCAATTAATGGTTAAGAAGTAGATTAACAAGGGCTTAAGATTTGATAACTGGCTCTTAGACCTCTTTTTGGTTTCTTATTAAACGGGGTGGACTATGCGCCTATAAAAGACGTGAACAGATTCTTTTGCGCTTAGTAGAAATCGGTCATTATGCCATATGAGCCCAGTACGTACTACGATGCTGTGAATAAAATCTGGCTTTCCGAAAAGGAGAGATCCCAGTTCGGGGAGGACTTGTCCATAGGCGAGCTGATCTTCAAGGAGATGCACCGCCATCCCGGGGATATAGCACAGGTAGGCTTTAAAAGCAAGAGACTAGCTGTATAATCCGGAAGTTATCTCGCAGATATCGGACTCGGAGAACACGGTTCTTTTGCGGCGGGATCTAGTCAAGAGCGCCAAGCGCATCGCCACATACATGCGCAGGCTGGACCTCACTCAGTCAGACATCGTGGGCGTTATAGCCAGAAATACTACATATGCCGCGGCCGTGGCCTACGCCTGCTTCTTCAATGGCACTGCCCTGCACTCACTGAATCCCTCGTATGTGCAGGATATAATTAAGAAGTTGCTCCACATCACCAAGCCTCGCATCATCTTCTGCGACGGCGAGGAGTACGAGAAGATCCGCGAAGCCTCCGCAGAGTTAAACGTTAGGATAGTCACCATGCGGAGTCATCCAGCGGGGGCGGGGGCCATCAGCATCCAGGAGGTGTTGCAGACTCCGGTCGAGGAAGGATTCCAGCCAGCTCGCCTAGAACGGGGAAACAGCCAGACAGTTTGTCCGAAACAGGATCATTGATTTCCCTCAACTGGCACTGCGTCGAGAAGCCCAATTCGGTGGGTCGTCCCAGTTCTGGATGCGAGGTGAAGATCATCAATGAGCAAGGCGAAAATTTGGGACCCAACGAGGAGGGCGAGGTTTGCACTAACTTGGGCATCCGTTGGCCCGGGTATTACGGAAATCCTGAGGCCACAGAGCAGACGTACAAGAACCAGTTTATCCACACAGGTGATCTGGGATACGTCGACGATGATGGCTTCCTCTTTATCATGGAGCGGAAGAAGGACTTGCTCAAGTACCAGAGTAACAATTATTATCCGCACGAGCTGGAGGAGTTAATCTCCCGAATACCCGGTGTGATCGAGGTCTGTGCCTTTGGCATCTGGAACATGGAGAATGGAGACGAGGCAGCAGCCATGGTGGCCAGACGGCCGGATGCTCATCTAAGCGAAGAGGATGTGGTTAACTACGTGGCTAAGCACTCGAACGCCAGGTTCCTTAGATTACACTCCGGCTGTCTCATTGTTGACGATCTGAAGCGAAGTCCCAATGGAAAAACAAACCGGGCAGCTAACAAGGAACACTATATTCGAGCCAAAGGCATTCGGTTAGTCATATAACATACAGCTAGCACTTCCCTCCGCTCCAGACACTTAAAATCTGACCATATAAATACATTATGAGCTGAAAAAATTAAAAACGAAAGCGCGCACCCGAAGACCAAACACTTTTGATTCTGAAAGATTGAAAAATAAAAGTTTCAATTTTAAGAAAATCGCGGTCAAAGTATCAAACACTGTTTGACTGGGCACTTTTCAAGGCTCATAAACCTCCAAACCCTATATAAACCAAAACTGGTATTAGACTTAAAAAATATTATTGAAAAGGAACAACCAATAAGGGCCCTCTATAGCTCATTATTTATAATTTTACAAACTTAGTTTTCTCTCAAATTTTTGCTACGGCTATAACGGCTATATATTTAAATAATTTTGTTTGAGTCTCCACTTTGGGTTCGGAACATGCTTGTTTCTTCCAATTTTACAGGAATTGATTGTTATTAAGTTAAATACTTTAAGAATAAATTCATATTTGCCCGTAATTATTATAATCGAAAATGTCCAGAGAATGTGTTGATGCCAATAATTTCTTTTGTTTTTTTGTTCGGAAATTATAATCTCAAAACGATGTTCCCAACCTAAGCTAAGACTCTCACCAGATACATGAATCAGGCTCAAAATACCAAAATAATTTGGTATTTTCGTGAGACTGTGGTATTTTCGTGTTCGTGATCAACTACCACCGCTAGCCACCAAAATAACAGGCGAATTTAAAAAAAAAAACAAGCGAAATAAATATTGTTAAAAAAGTATTGAATTCGCATTGAGTTTCTGCACATTGATATGCACAAATTGGAAACTCAAGCGTGGCCCATTTTTATTTTCCAGCCTGGGCCAACATTTTTGGCTTGCACAAGGTATTACCGGGACTAGATCTCTTTCCTCAGAAGACAAGGACCCGCCTAAAGATTCCTGTGGTTCCAGTACCTACCTGGACTACAATGGCGGTACTTGCCGCTTTATTATACGAGTTCAACTCTGGCCCTTCATTATTTAGATTTATTTGATTCATGAAAATAATAATGAATTCATTTTAGATTTTTACTGAACGTGATATCAAAACCAAAACAAAAAGCAGCTGTTCTCTTCAATGAGAATGCAAGATGCACTTTAGCTCTACTGGAAAAACCGGTTGTGCATTTCGTGATCTTCGTGCGATAGTTGGAAAATGCATCATAGTGGACAGTCCACTTTATATTAGATTCCACAATGTGGAATCCACATTACTAGGAAGATAAGAGTGTATCAGGCAAAGATTACAGGCTAACATCGTTGAAATTTCAGTTTTTTGTCAGAAATGAGCGGCCATCAACCTGCTTATTATGGGGCGGAAGCGGTGCGTCGTGTGCTCACCTGGCCGCTGGTCAATGAGGCGGTGGAGTCGGCGCTAAAGGCGGTGGTTAAGGAGCAGGGAATCCATTCCCCATCCTCCTTTGCCATCCAACCGAACAGGAGCTTTACCAACTGCGGCGATCCAAGCCGGACTCTTTTGACCATGCCCGCCTTCGTGGGAAACTACAGTCTCGGATCCACGCTCGCCTGCAAGTTGGTTACCTCGTTCAGTGGGAATCCCCAAATGAATCCCCCGCTGGCCAGCATTCACGCCCATGTCCTCCTGTTCGACAACCAAACGGGCCAACTATCGGCCATAATGGAGGGCACGGATCTGACCACCTGGCGCACTGCTGCCGCCTCGCTGCTGGCCACCAAGTATCTCTACTTCCGCCGGTTCGGCCTGCAGGCGGAGGTGGACAGGGAAATCAACGTGGCCATCGTGGGCTGCGGAGTACAGGGACAGATCCATGCCGCCGGCTTTTGTGCCAATTTCCGCGTAAAGCAGCTGACCCTGTACAATCGCACGGAGTGTAAGGCACGGGATCTGGCCGAGCGTCTGAGGCGGGAACAGGGTTCCGTGCACAGAACGGAGATAACCGTTTGCTCAAGTCCGGAGGAAGCCTGTCGGAATGCTGATGTCGTCTGCATTGCCACATACTCCGCGGAGGCGCTTGTCCATGCCAAGGATTTGACAAGGCCCAGTGTCCATATCAATGGTGAGTCTGGGTGAGAAGGGTAAAAATGGTTATAAATTCTCATATTTGCAGACAAACTTAAAAATTCATTATTTAATTATTTCAGCTGTGGGCGCGGGCCAAGTTCATTTTGGGGAAGTGGCCACTGATATCTATCGCCAGGCGAAGGTCTATGTGGATTGCCATGCCAATGCCGAGGCCGAGCTGAAAGGTCTGCCCGCAGCTATCACCGCCGAGCTGGGAGCCGTAATCCTCAATGGAGATTATCCCGAGCAGGCGGGCATCTCCATATTTCAATCAATGGGTGCGTATTTATAGGATTAATTAATAAATAAATAGAAATAGATATAAAGCTGTTTCTAGACTTGGAATATCAGCAGAAAGCTTTTTTAACCGTAGCTAAAACAAGTAAGAAAGCTACAGTCGACTTTGCTCGACTGTGAGATACCCGGTACCAAAACGTTTGCGCTTTACACTAAAAGGCAATTCAAAATTGTACATACATTATAATAGTCTACTTCGATACTTCTTAAAATAAATCTCCTCTCGAATTAGCTCCCGACCTTAATAATTTAATGTCATACTTAAATATGAATGATACATTTTATAGGAAAACATAAAAACCCGCTCGATCGGCGTCAAAAAATGAATTATGTTATTTTTTGTAATTTCTTGCTATATTCTTTTGTCATTTTTTCTACAGCTGGCGCCATTATATCACACGGCCAAGGCTCGAATGAGCCACCTGTCGGCTACAGCTTGCAACAGCAGTGCCTTAGGGCGGTGTGTTAAAATTCTAACCTTATTGCTAATATCTCCCATGTTTATCATCCGATTTTACTGAGATTTTCAGGAAGCGTCCGCTCTATTTTATTCATTTTTTGTATCTATTAACTTTAACCCGAAAAACGAGTATAGCTTATTTTACGTTTTTTATGATTTTTGAGGGTGGAAGTGGGCGTGGCCAAATTTTAAAACAAACTTGATCTGCGTGCAACAAATTCCAATGTTGTCACCAAATTTGGTAACTCTAGCTCTTATAGTCTCTGAGATCTGTTGTTTCACACGGACAGACAGACGGACAGACGGACATGGCTAAATCGACTCGGCTGGTGACGCTGATCAAGAATATATATACTTTATAGAGTCGGAGATTTCTCCTTCTGCCTGTTACATACATTCTCGGTTGGCAGTAACTTGTACCCTATGGGTACCGGGTATAAAAACTTAAGCGAGTCCAACTTAAACTTTGTTAAAATTAAATATTTCTTTGCATATATATATTATTAATTGGAGAGTACTATTGGAGAGTACATTTAATCGTAGAATCCTCAAATTTGCGTTTTTTATTCGAAATTATAGCCATCTCTTTCACTTTAAAAGACACCCTAAAACACAAGAAAGAAAACTAGCTTCGTCAAGGCAAAGTTTGTATACCCTTGCAGATAAATTTAAGAAATTTAAAATTGATATCTTTAAAAACAACGAAAATCGGCTGATTTTGCCAGACCGTTCCTTTGACAGCTATAAGATAAAGTCGTCTGATTCGGGCTGTTCCTACATATATACTAACTGCAACAGGGAAGCTCAAAAACTGAGACTAGTTTACGTAGCAACGGACAGACAGACGGACATGGCTAGATCGACTCGTCTGGTGATGCTGATCAAGAATATATGTACTTTATGTAAGGGTATAAAAAAAAGAAATCTGTGGAAAAACCTATAAATCAGCAATCTTAACGCTTTGTTGACTTAGCTTTATTTTGTCCAGCTCAAATATTTGTAATATTTTGGTCAAAAATTTGAAAATATTCGATCATTTGTACATCCAATGCAAATAAGAGAACCAATCGACTTCTGTAAGCTTACCCTATTTCCAATCATCTTTTACAGGGATGGCTTCGGAGGATGCCTGTGTAGCACAGGCAGTCGCGAATGCAATCCTGCAGGAGGAGGACTCCCGATCCTAGCCCTGGCCAAGAATCACAGCCAAAATACCAGTTTTGTTGAACCTTTCATATAATGTATGTGTATATTAAAAAAATGATTTGGAAACATAACAATCGCTACAAACTACAACAAGACCGGCCGGCCGCCCGCGACGGCGACGTCGACATCGTCGTCACTTCCAGATCACAGTCACATTCGTATCCTTCTCGATGTCCCGCTCGATGGTGCTGGGCGAGAGCCCGGTTTTGCAGCAGATCTCGTCGAAGCTAATCAGACCGGTGTACATCTTCTGACGCCCGGAAGGCACTGATCCCGTGAACACCGGATATTTGTGAATGCAGCGAATGAAGCGGTGCTGCAGCCCGAAGATCACCATCCGCCGTTCGTCGATGTTGTGGTGCTGCGGACAGAGGCGCTGGCAGATGGCCCGCAGGGTGACGCCGTGCGTCATCGAGGCATAGAACTGGAAGATGCGCTGCACGCTGGGCAGCGTCTTGTCCGGCCGGAGGGCGACATACTTACGGCACGCTCCGCTCAGCGCTGCGCTCTGGATGAGGTGCTTCAGATTCTGTGTCATGTACACGTTGCTGTACTTGAGGATGGGCAGCAGCTGAACGACGCCGTAGTAGACCAGGTTCTGTATGCACGACTTGACCAGGTCCGTTTCCACGTCCGCCTCCGCGGCTATCCGGGCAACGTGGTTGATTCCGTTTATATAAGGCAGGATCTACAAGGAAATAAGCTCAGATAAGCGAAGAATCTGACGATACAGTACAATTGCCAAAGAAATTAGGTATTTAACGGGGTTGGATTCCAATTTTTCCGCTCCTGAAAAGGAGCGCAAGTGCATACCAATGCTATACCAACATTTCAAAGTTACCCTACGATTGTCGCGCACCTGTTGCGTGGTCAGATCCCAATTGTCCAGCGGCGCGTCCCTCAGGTTGGCCAGCAGTAGCGGCACCATGTGATCCTTGACCGGCGGCGGATCCGGCTTGTGCATGACGATCTTCAGGTGGATGGTATTGTCGCCCTCGACAATGGTGGCCACCTTGCGCTCATTCAGGTCGCGCAGCACCGTCTCAAAGATCTTCTGCAGGCGGCGCTTGTCGTCCTCGCGCGAGAGGAAGCACGACTCCTCCTCCATCATGATCAGGTACTCCGATAGCTTCTTCACCACCGGCTCGTACTGAACGCTCCTGGCGCGCGAGTCGCAGACGAAACAGAGATTGAAGAGAAAGGCGTTGCGGACGTACTTCTGCTGATCCTGAATGCCCACCGGATAGCCGACGATCTTCACGTCCATGGCGTTTACGGTGAGGATGCACCGCTGGAGGTGCTGCTTGGGTATGATGTACACGTTGATGGCATCGAAGACGTCCTTGGAAATGTAGTTGTCAGGTACCTGTGATGACGGGTTAGGGGATACTTTAATCTTATCGCTTCCCTATCCTGGGAACGCACTCACCTGGCAGCTTATTTTGCAGCCCGCTGTTGCGTGAAATTCGCTGAGGAAAATGCACCGGATCTTGCCCTCCGTGCTGCCACCTGCTCCTCCCCCTACGCCACCGCCACCGCCACCAACCGGCCCGTGCCCGTTCGTAATCGGCGCCGCATCGTTTGTGTGGGTGTGCATGCTGTCAGCTAGATGCTACTATCACCGCATCCACATCTTCGCATCCAGATCCAAAGGCACCGTGATGTGTTGACCCTGCCGATAAAGCAAAATGTCGCAACTTAATTGCTAATAACAACCAACAGAGTGCCGGAATTGACTAACAGAGTGTACTGATGTTAACAACAGAAAAGTGCCGCTAACAGCAACGGTCACATTGAAATAAATACTAGACAGGAAAATATACTAAAAGTTTATTTAAATTTATTTTAATTTTGTAAAACTACTGAATGTAAATCAAATGTACCATCTACTCTGATCAAACATATCATTTTATAAATATTCCGTCCCTAGGGCGACTAGAGTTGCCAATTTTAATTAATGATTGCATTAGGGGAACCCATTGGTATTTATGTTAGTTCTATTATGTTAGTTCTCGGCATCGGTCACACTACCACTGCCCAGACCAGACTGAACTCAAAACAATATGGAAACGTGAGGATTTTCTTAGATTTGTACATGAATTATAATTAATAAGGTATTTTGATTTGCTACTGTTCAGGATTAATCCCACGTTTTCGTACCTCACCAACCTGGAGGTGATGCAGATACTGCAGAAGATCAAAACCACCAAAAAGAAGTTTGGCATGCGCAATTTGGCCACAGTTACCTACGAGGCAAGTCGATATTATCTTAATATTTAGCAATACTCAAAGATATATAATCATCATTTGTATTCCGCAGGCACTGCAGTACCTGGAGGAGACGCCTTGTAAGACTCAGACCCGTGATTCCATCGTAAACTATGTAAAGGATCTATCCTCATACCGTTTAAAGTCTCACGAGATCCTACAAATGGTCAATGATCCGCCAACAAGTGCCCTTCACACACAGCTGGTGAGGATTCGCTAATTATAATTGACGAATATCCTTTACCCATCCCTTTTCTCCCTTCAGCTTATCGACGACAATAAAGCTCCACTGACGGATGAGCAGAACGAAAAGATCATCCAGCTGAGCTACAAACACTTCCATGGATCAGAAGGCAAAGAGACCAAAGATGGTCATGCTGAGCCAACTGCTAGGCAGATGCCAGCAAAGTCGACTTCGAAGTCTGCTCCTGCAAAGGCGCCAGAGCCAGAGGCGGCTGCAATCGTTCCCGACGCAGAGGCCGAATCCCCTCCATTGACAGAAGAGAGTCCAGCTGAAGAAAGCAATCCAGAAGCGGAAGCCACACAGACTGAAGCAGAAGCTATAAATCCAACAGAGGAGGACGCCAATCCAGCAACAGCTGCAGAAAGCAAAGAGCCCGGGGATCAGCCGAAGGAATGACACGCAGGGAACTTAACTCGTTTAACGTTTCATATTTTTTTTCTGTTTGATGTAGCGTACAAAATAAGCTAAAAAATTATTAAATTATTCAAGTGCTCAACGCTCAAGTATTCAACGCTTCTGATCGCCCAAGTCCTCGATGACATCCTCATCGATCTCCGACCACTTCTCGGGTATAACATCGAACAAGTCGTCCTTAACATCTCCCTGAATAACGATCTCATCGTCGCCAGTCACCGACGAGCCGCAGGCAAATTTTGTACCAAAGAACTTGGCGGCCACCTTGAGATCAATATCTGGGGACAGACAAAAGCGAAAAGGAAATTAATAATCAGAGCCAAAGCTTGTCCCCTTAAAAATGCATAAATAAATAATGAATATGCTGGCTAGTTACTCTCCCCTTCCCTGCCTCAATTATGCAAATTTTATAGGAAATTGCAGCCACTCACCGAAAGTGCTCAGTCCTGTGACGACAGTGACCGACTTCTTCTTGCCACGGGCAGCACGAGAGACGCAGATCCGCTTGGGCACATCCTCCTTCTTCTTGACGCGCAGCAATCCCTTGCCGCCACGCTTCTGGCGCTTCTTGTCGTCATCTGTGCCATCGGCGGCGGCCGCCTCCTCCTCGATCTTCAGCCGCTCAAAGTCGTCCGGCATATTGCGCTCCAGCCATTCCTTGCACTTCTCATACTCCGGATAGTACTCGCAGTACTGTGAAAGGGAAACACACACACCATGTAGACTATGGATTTTTTCCCGGCTTTGATTTTTCGCTCGCTCTCACCTCAATGGGCATCGTGCAGTGGCCGCAGTACTTCATCTGGATCGGATAGGTCACGCCCTCGCGGGGACCTACCTGCAGGCGGTCAGCCACGCTGTTGCCGCCCAGTCCGACGTCCTCATTCGTCATTGGATAGGATTGGATTCGATTGTCTGTCTAAAATGTTAACTTCAGTTGGGGAAAGGCCTAAAATTGCAAGACGAATTTCGCACAGCACACCTCGCAGCCAGTGTGACCGCAGATTGGAGCTATCAGCGGTATTTCCCTTCACACGGAAAAATATACCAAAAAAACACACAAAACCAGCAATTCACCGCTCATAAACAATCACTGTTCAAATGAGTGTACATGCACTATTGTTAAATTTTCATATCGATTTATTGTTGGCATAAAGAAATTCCTTTTAGCTTCTGTTCCTCTACACCTGTACCATTGGAATTTCAAGTATAAAATACTGAGAAATACCACGCTTATCGATAATTTCATTGTGCCGGGTCGGGCGCAGATTTTAAATTTCTAACAATCTGCAAGCCAAATTGGAAAACTAGCCCCAACCCAACATATTACGTAATTATTACAACTTTCAAACACATTTAAAGTGTGATAAAAATGTACATAAAACACACTTCAGGTGGATTTTACCAGCCAAAACTTTTGGCCCAAAAGGCAAATTTGAAACATTAAGAATAAAGTAGGAATGGTTAACTACATATATATATATATAAGAACAAGTAGGTTTTGGAAGCTTGTGTCAAAACCATTTGAACTCACACCGACTTCAAAATAACTCATATTTCCAAACTCCAGTACAAATAAGAACAAATTTTTTTTCCAAATTTTTTATAAAACATCAGTGTAGTAGTAATAATGAATATTATTCACTTAATTCTCCTGCTCAGCCTAGAAACCAGGTTTGAGCGCCTTCAATGCTCTTCGCCGGTCGTAGAGAGCAGCAACCTAAGCCAGAAGAATTATATACCTTATGTAGAGCCGCCCAACTACTGCGATCGATCCCATCGGCTGGGCGACATGGTGATTCAGGCCAGGCAGCGGGTGTTCCACCAGGATGCGGCTCTAGATCAGCTGGAACTGGCGCTTAATGATGATACCTACAATGTAAGTTTGATGCCAACTAAGTCTTTGAATCCTGAATATTTTAGGAAGCCTATTAACATTTACAAAACAAAACAATTCTTTTATGAGACTAGATAATAATTTTAAAATTGCGCCTATAGAAATATAAACAAGTTTGGTATATCCTTAGTTTTATAGTAAAATATATACAAGATTTAATTTAAAATACTTTTTTTTATATCTTTGTATACCAGAGCATCGCATTGGTAGGATCTCCCGGGGTTGGTAAGAGCCTTACCGGCTTGGTGCTCCGGGAAAACTTTCCATGGCCGGAAAAAGTCAAGACCCTGTCTTGGAGGGACTCTCCAGACCTATCACGTATCGACAGCATGCTCAATCATATTGACCAGTGTGGGCAAGCCATGATCTTGATTGATGACATGACCCCCGATGATGTCCAGTACGCGGCGATCATCAATAAATTGATCCTCGAGCGAAAGGACATTGCCAGCGGCCCGGGGCAGTTGCATTTGAAGCAGGCCACTGTCGTATTCATTTTTACAGTGAATCGCAACCAACCACGTGAAAAGTATGATTCGGGAGTCCAAGATCTACGCAAGCTAAGCCGCACACACGTGATAGTGTATGAAGCTCTCAAGCCCAGCCACCTTAAGGAGTGCTTCCGCAGGGGAGCTCCCATTGGGCATACCCAGCTGGAGGAGGTAATCAAGAGCGGCGAAGTTGAGGCAAAAGGGTGCAAGGCTCTCTGGATCAAGGGAGCCTAGGGCAAACAAGGAGACCAAGCTTATTTCGAAATTTTTAAAATTTTATTTGGTTTTTTTTCACTAGAACCTTCAGTTTTTGAATTTGCAATGCCACAAGTCTAGGAATGTATATTTTTATAACTATGTACCCCTCGACGACTTAACTTTCAAACTTTAAATTTTATGTGGGACCACCTTTTTTTTGTAAATCAAATTAAATATGTAAAACAACCGCAACAACTTGAGAATCTGGCTTAAATTTAAACTTATCCCCAAAAGTAGGCTACGGGCTTCGATAATAGATACTTGGTTGTATTTGTCGTGCCAGTATCTGCATTATCCACGCGCTTTTGCTGTTTTACAGCCTGTCTGGCTTTATGGCCAGTGCGAAGAAGCTCTCCGTTATCGGATAATAATGGGCGTCGTGTGGCGGCCCGAATTTAGTAAGTATAACGATTTTATGGCAGCCATGGCCCACAAAAAAAAAACGAAAAAAAAACGGCAAGCCAAGCGTCGTCGGTCCCAGGGTCAAGTGCGTTTGCCTTTATTGTTATTCTGCCTGTTATTGTTATCCCGCAGGCGCACACGACGTATGCGTGATGTGGGCACATGGGTGTTCCATTGAGACGACCCACTTCCGGACGCATCCGGGTTTCGACCTTACACCCGCCTACGCCCCACGAATGCTGATTTCTCCTTGTTTATATTTTATTTTGTGTATTGGCACGATCGGCAAATCTGAATCTGAGTCGCATTTTGGCTGCAATTACACAGAATGTGTACGAGATTAATTTGGCAATTAGTTAACAATACCGAATGACGATGGCTAATTGGCGGGCAATTAACCGAAAGCGCTATAAAATGTTGCATCCGTCGGGGATCTGCGAAAGCCACGAGACATGGAGCTGTGGACCAGAAGCGGAGAGTGTTTGGTGTGGATCTTGTCACTCCTGGCAGTTATCCAGGTGAGTGAATCTTTAAAGAATATCCTCCACTAACTAATAATTAATGTATTACATTTTCAAATCCTTATTTGTTAGGCTACCAATTATGAGATCCTTGGCGATGAGAAGACATTGGATATCACCTGCAGCGCCCAGGACGATCAGGGGGATTTATCTTTCCGCGAGTTAGTGGACATCAGCGGCTTGTCCTTCAAGGTCGCCGAGGACATGGAAACGCTCTACTACAATGGCGACATCAAAATAGTGAAGGATGTGCCCCCGGGCCAGATTTCGATGCAGATAGACGTCTTTCGCTGGGAACGGAGTCAGTGGCTTCCAACGCCGCTCTCTCAGAAGCGGACCAACTTCTGTCTGGCTCTCGTTAATCCTTGGGAGATTTGGTATCCGGTTTTTAAGAACATACCTAAGGCACAGCTTCAATGTCCTCCCAAAAAAGGCGTAAGAAAATATTCCTCTTCGTTATTTGTTTTTTTTTTTAATGTTTTTAAATATTTTTAAAACTTTCCAAAAATTTCCCCCAGCACATCTATACGGTGAGCAACGTGAGCAACCACCTGTATGTACGGGACATGCCCTTCTTGGACATCACCGGCGACCTCAAGGCTGTGATTCACCTGAGCGCCGGTGGGCACAAGACCTGCGCAGCGGTGTTCTTCAAGGTCTACGCCAATTGATACGTGTATTGGATCCTGACACTGAGATCGGAGCGGGAGCGGGAGCGGAGCCGGAGTCCGGAGTCCGGAGCTCTGATCTCGAATCTCCGGGGATCTCTCTAAGGGGATCTCACCGAAATCCGGCTGTTTGCCTAGTATATAGTAAGTATTATCTGGCTGCTCTGCTTTTTTATGGCCTGATTTGGTGGTGTTTGCTCGGCTTCAATGGCGCGACCCCCGTTTATGGCTCTAACTAAATGATTTACAAATAAAACGAAATATTTCATATTCATGCACTCGAAACAGAATGTCAGCTGCCTTTACGTTTTTTTTTTGTTTTTTTTCAGTTTTCCTTGTTTGTATTTCTTGGTTATTTCTGGTGGCGCTGGCGATAAGCCTCTTCTCGAAATGGGAACTTAGCCCAGTAATCCCCTTTCTAGTATTTGCCAAAAAGCTCAAATGCGGCGCCATCGCCATCTCCATCGCCATACAGATCCCCACAACCACCACCACATCTACATCGAAATGCTCATCCACTGAACTCATTCGCAAATGCGCGTGACGATTACTTGTATAAGATGATTCCCCTCTGCCGCTCTGGATTTTGGAGATCTCGCAAGATTTACAATGTTTGTGGATTCGGGTTCACTGGTTTTTCTTATTAAACGAATACATTTAATTGTTAACTGCACGTGGTTGTGTCATGTGAATCAATTTCGGGAATTACAAATGAAAAGTTTCGTGGTTTTTTCGCCGTGAAATTGTGTAATTATTATAAATTAACTAAGTCTATGTACAAGAGCGGGTGTAAAAATCAGTTTAAGGGTTTTTTAAATTAATTTCTGCAGGAGTATTTGCATGAGGACTCCAAAATTTGATAATTATGTACTGCGAATACCGGCCATTGTTATTGTTTACCGTTTAAATTAGTCTGATCGGAAGGCACTCTTTTTCGTCGATCTGAGTACTAGGCTGAACGCAAAAGAATAACAAAACTCTAATAATTTTCGATAATCTCAGCAAAGCACCGAATTCAGCTGTATCTGAACCATTCAAAATCGCTGTAAATCTCTTCTTCTTTTTCAGTTGGCTACCGGAAATCAGAATCAGAAAAAGATTTGCCAGGAAGTCGGGTCCCTGTCAAAGTTAGCTCCCACATTTAATTACTAGAGAAACAAATTTTCTTAGTCGGAACTTTATCTGACCGCACATTTTTGGCACGGAGGGTAGAAACCGGAATCAGAAGAAATTGCTCATGGATCAATTAGGAAATTCTTTATTTAAAAGGATTTTTGGCTTGTTACACTGATAAAAAAATGGTCTGATTTTAAGATTTTTGGTCATAGAATCGTGATCATTTGGTCACGAAAGTAGCGTAATCACATTTTGTTCTTATTTAAAGAAAAATTTTTCTAGGTTCAAGATTTTTTTCATTCTATATTCAAGATTTATTTTATCCTATATCAAACTACAAAAATCTACAAATAAGGGTTAATTCGGTGCAAAAAGGGCCACAAAAATATGTTGTCGCGAAACGGCTTGAGTTAGTTTATTAATTTAAATGACATATACTAACGTAACATTTAGACAATTTTTCTAAAAACGTTTCATTGAAAAATATATGCAGGTATAGGAGTTATAGGGAATCTCCCGTGGCCCCTCCAAAAAAAGTTGATGTGCGGTGTACATCCTAACGGTCCACAGAGTCGTCCGATATGAAAACCAGACTATGCATTTGTTAAAGGATAATTGTCCGGAGGTATCACCAGGTTTTTTTTTTCATTTTTTTTTTTTCGATTTTTCATGAAAGTTTGAAGTCAAAACCCCGACGGTGATACCTGGAGAATTAGTTGCAGGAGCTGTGTGCAAAATTTCAAAACGATTGGTCAAGTAGATTTTTAGTAATCGTGTACACCGACTTTGAAGATGGCAGTTTGCAGGAGAGCGCTTTACAATTTTGGCTCCCCATACATCGAACATAGAATGACCTCCGATCAACTACCCATTACTTTGTTATTTTTTCTTCGATCGATGTCAAATTTGAACTTTATATTCTTAAGATGTTGGGCATTTATAAATAAAAATAAAAAAAAATCGGGAAAAAAATTAAATAAGAAGTTAAGAAAATAAATATACTCTCAATAACTGTCGAGAAAACGTTGTTATATTTTTCTTGCTAACTTAACATAATAAATGGGGCTTATTAAGGAACTTCCATTACTATATTAAATTGTCACTATTATGTGCAAAACGTGGATGTTTATTACTAGTGCTGTTTATCGGTGTCCTTCTGAAATCTCATGATTGAAAGATTAAGACTTCAGCCTGAGTTATTACCTAGTTATTAATTAAATGCAATGACGAAATGTATCAACCTGTTGGGAGTTGCGTTGCTCACGTTCAATTTCCGCTTTTCATGCAATGTTATAGAATACTTATGACTCTATTTGTTATCTCGTGGCGTAATATAATAGGCAAGTTCAGTCACAACAAACTATAAATCCCAAATATAAACAGCAATAATTCTCCACTCGACCCGACACATTCCACCTACTTGCGTCTTTCGAAAGTTAATTTTAAAAGGGCAACTAGGCTAGAGGGTACTGGGAACTTCGATATTTTTTACTGCTGTAACAGCTAGCAGTTATCAATATGCAATTGAGATCGATGCAATTACAATGACCTGGGCTAGACTGGCCAGAATACAGTGCGTCTCGGAACAGTATGGAGCTTAATAGCAAAAACAGTATAAATATTTACTTTTTATAAAGAAATAAATAAGAACAAGCAATAGAAACAAAATAAACCCAGATATTTTGTACTCTAAGTCAGTGGTGTCCTGTCTAGCGAGTCACCAAATTTCTCTGCCCAGCATCTGCCATCACACGCACAGTATGCACAGTGCACCAATACAGTCAAATAGAAATGTTTTAGCTTAACCTAGCCTTGCATCTTTAAATTAAACCTAACAACATGCTCTCAAGAAGTTTAAGCATACATATAAATATTTTGTTACCTGATTACCTTACCTTTTTAATATATTATTTAAATTGAACAGCCCAATTATGATCATCCCAGCTACCTAATGGCCCTGCAACGCACTGTTTGCCAATGCTAATTTCGCGTTCAATGATCATGCAAATACAATATAATATAATCGGAATTCATATGCATCAATTACTAAGTGTATAATGTTGGTCACAGCTGATGTGAGCTGGTGGAATGTGTGTGTGTTTTCATGGGAAACACTCGTACCAACTATCTAGAATCGAAAGACTGCTTTGATCTGGTCTAAGCCCGTTCCTGCCAGTTTTTATCGATTCCAAATCGTAGATATTGGCGATCTTTTGCTGTAGATATATGGGTAGATTTTCAGGAGCAGCGAAATTGATTTAGGATTTAGAATCACCAAAGCTTTTTACATTTTTTAATCTCCAAAGAAGCCGGAAAGTTGGGAAACATGCACTAATTCTTTGGTTTACTTCTCCTATCTTATTTCCTGTAATTGTGTTTGTTTTCAAAACTAAATACAGAAAATTAATGAGTAAGTTATTAATGGAAATTAATAAGGATATATTATTATATATTATGATATATTATTGATATTATTTATTTTTACATGGATACCCAAATTTGTTGCTGATATTTCAAAGCTAAGTTAGAAACTGTATTCAATGATTCACATGGGAACCTTTTCCTTGATCTGTTTAATAATTTGTATAAAGAAATAAATAATAGGGAAGCCTCAGTCGAGTGTGCTATTTTATATTTAAGAGTTTAACTTGTCCTATTCTTCTAACCAACTAATTACACGAAAAGAAAATATTTTAATAATATAGGAAATCTATTTTTATTGCCTTTCTTGCAGGTCAAATGTTCTGCTTTATTTGAGGATAAACACCCAGTTTAATCGTTTAACTCGAGAGTATTTTGGTCTTATAGTTATCACACTTAACCCCTCACAGATCCCATTGTTTGTTATCGTAATGGAAAACAGATATATCCCTGGATCTAACTATTTGTCGTAAGACCCTCCAGCGAATAGTTGCACAGCAAACAAGCAAATAAACAAAGTTTATGGAGTTGTATACGAAACAGTAGCCCAAGTGCCCTCTGTGTGCACATCGTTAAGATGCACTGTATATGTATATTAGAAGGCAGGCTCTAAAAGCTGCCTGGCCCTGCCTGGTGCCTGTAAATTGCACGAATTAGGCGCCTTTATTTACACCGCATTTATATTATATAAACTATCAGGTAAATATAAGTACGGTAAATATAAACAAAGGGGAGGAAAGCACTGCGAATGTTATGGAAAAACGAAAAGTGGAACAAGAAAATGTGTTACGGCATGGAAAATAAATAGAATGTCAGCGCCTCGTTCGTTTGGGAGGCATTAAATGTCGCACACGAACTGTGTGTATCTGTGTGTAATCCGAAAGATACAGCTAAGCGGAAGATACAGTTGCAGTTACAGGTGCAGATACTGATAGTGTGCTCTATACTATATCTATACTATATAGTATACTCAAAGCGCGTGCGTGATTCTCTTGACTGGATTTCGACGTTAATATAGTTATTGTTAAAAGCCCGTAACCGACATTGATTATAATTTGCATGCATTTAGTAATTTCGATTAAATAATCTGAATGTTATAAAACAATCTGTAACTCTGTTTGGCGTTTGATTTATTTATAGAAATGTATGAAACAATTTAAACAATGTATTTCTTTATTCCGCAACCCTCTTCAAGGCCTTTAGCCCTTCGTTGGGTTCGCAAATTGAACATTTCCTGCTCTTCTGACGTTGCACTTTTAATTTGTCGCATGTCGTTAAAAAAATAATAAAGGGAGAAAAATAAAACAAAAGACACCCCGACAACCACCCAACCACCCACTCTCATTTGATTAAATAAAGAAACAGCATTTAATCAAAATGAGAAAAGCAAACACAGCGAGTACACAACGTATGCCACACCGTTCGCATTTCGTTTATTAATCAAATAAATAAATGAGAAGGGTATTAAATTAATTAAATAAATAATATTTTCAGGAACAAATAAATAAATAACACATTTTATTGCGCAAAAAGGCAAACAATAAAATGTTGAGACGACACGCAAATGGAAGACTCGCTTTTTCGATGGCCGAAAGCCTTGGGGCCATTAAACGGAGAGCTACAATTCCCAGACTTTTTAATTCCCTATTCATAGAGTTGGGAATAGCGATGGCCAAGATATCGAAGCGATATCCCAATTAAATATCTATATTTAATATGTATTAACGGTGATACATCTAATTTAATTTTAAATATATTCGATATAGAACTAAAATTAGCGGCAATTTATCTATAACTGCTATAATTATTTTTCTTTTGTTTTAGAAGTTCTGACTTACTGATTTTTAATCAATTTATTACGCAACATTTACAATTTTGATTGTCTTTATGATATTGATTATTAGCGATATCTTAACAATCGATTCAAGATACCAAGAATAATCAAAAATCGACACTTACGATTACGGCAATATTAAAATTATTCCCATGTTAAAGCTTGATTAATTTTTTATTGTTTTTCAAGTCCAAGTTTTTATTTTCAAAGATGTGCTGATGAAAAATGATATCGATATTATCGATACTTTTCCGATGTTTCTTGCTCGACATGCACCTCTAGTGCTAAAAACGGAATACGGAATACGAAGTACGGTTCATGGATCTCGTGACCGAGACTGGGACATGCTTCGCTGACTTGTCTTTATTATTTGCCTAAACCATTTTCAATTAGTTGTATGCCATAATTGATAGATTAGCTAAATATGGCAATCATGCAACGCTGATGAAGGTTGTCAGACTGTCAGATTGCCGGATTGCCAGATTACCGGACTCCCTTTCGGGCCCAGGTAATTTGTGTGTAATTACCGGCCATCCCATCACCTAATTGCCGGCTATCATTGTGTAAACGGTACGCGGGACGATGGAAATAAATATAAAATAAATATAAATATATATACGGATTTATGAGGAAGCAGAACCTATGAGACCCGATCCCCGGATCGCTTATCACGCCTGGATGGAGCCAAATCAATGATCATCCAGTCGAGTGCGTAATTAGGAACAGCGGGGATTCCCGATCAAGGGATCAAGATCTAGTGTCTGCGTCTTAGCGAATGGTCATGATACTTTCCTATAAGCTCTGTGTGCTATATATTTTATGCTCTGATTGATATAGTTGAATTGCTCCAAGCGAAACCTCAATTGAGCGAACTGATCTGGGAAAAGAAATTGTATATTTTCAATTGAGCTTGATTAAGTTCTTGGGTCTTAATAAGGGGAAAGTGATTTCAAATTCAATTAGGACTGATATAAAATAAATTATACTGTTAAGAATGTGCAACCAATAAATAAACAACATTTAACAACACAATTATTGCTGTTATATGTTAACATTCCATACCATTCCATTAGTGTTTAAATGCCTGAATATTAACCGATCTTAGAGTATGATACGAGTATTAATATTAATGCTTATTAACACAATAACTATTGCGTATAATCAATTCCCGTATAGAACTAAATTTAATGATGATTCACCCTCACAAATTCAATACTAATTAAGACCTAATGAATTTGAAATCCTAGTTCTGGCTTTTTTTAATGAACTCATTTGATTGGAAACTTGTTTAAAATTATGCTAAATAAACAAGCTTGATTTAGTGCCAATACATTCGACTTATGCTGAGTATTTGAAATTGATATTATATCAATAAAAATATGTGAGGATAGGCCCTCATTTACAATTTGTGTGTGAAATTATAAAATCGAAAATGATTATTTGGAAACAAGTTCAGTAATAAAGATAATTATAATAGCTTTTTATACATAAAAAGATACATTTATGCTTACATCTTGGGTTTTTTTATCAGTTCTCACACATGTGAGATTTCTTTTAAAGTAAAATACAAAAATATTAAGCAAATTTGCTAATGACTAAATGACAATTAGTACCAATTGAAGTACCAAGATAATTTTATTGAAATTTATAGAAATATGCCTTAATATCATAGAAATAACTAATACAAAGCTAAACAAATTATTTTACATTTATAAGAGGATTCTTTATCAATTTAAATGTAAGAAAAGAGTTAAAGTTTGTAAAAAACCACGAATTTTATTTTTTCATGAACTCAAACCACATCTCGCAGTGTAGGCGGAAGGTGTATAAAAGCGTTAAGGCCCCCTTTTGTAAGCTTTGTCTCAAAGTGTTAAAGCAAATTGACTGCAGCCACCGGGGCGTCATTCCTTAACCCCCTTAACCCCTGATGGCCAACGCCAGGCGCCAAAAGCCATCCGACCGTGGCAAATAATAAAAAATACTATGCTATAAGCCACTCGGGACAAACAAGAAAGGCCCCTCAAAAATGTCACATTTGCTCAATTAATTAGCGGAGCGTTTACAGTGGCCCATAAAAGTCTGTGGATGCCGGGGCGTTAAATTGCCATTTATGACAGGGCATCGCATCGCATCAGATCGGATCGGATTCTGGATAGATATCCATCATCCGCTCTGCTAACTGGTTGCGTCCGGAACTCCAGCCGGAACGCAGACCGCATATATTTTATTGGACCTTTCGATTCCGTTCGATTTTCTAGCATTTACCTGCGAACGACAAACACTTTGGCCGTTGGTGGAAATTTTTTTTGCCAAGTTCGCGGTCAATTAATATGCAATTAGAGGTTGCTATCAATTTGCGCAATGTTCAGACAAATAAGCATTTACACTGCGTGCGAATTTTATTGTTTGTTTGAGAAGTTTGTTTTTGCAGCCAGCAAACTTACAAACTTTGCATGCAGACAAAAATTTTCCCTTAAATTGGAGCTGAGAGAAATTTCGATTAGCGTGTCTTTAGATTTATTTGTTCAGCCTGCCAAAGCAGCTGGAAAAATTATAGTAAAGGTCGTATTTGTATTTTCAATTTGATATTTTTATGGATAAGAATTTTATTTTGATATTTTGGCTCTTATATATGCAAACATTGCTGAAAGAATTTAATAATTCTGAGCCTATTGTTGGGATGTATATCGAGAGGAAATGTCTGATAATATATATACATATATATTGCACTCAGTATCGTATCAAAAATAACGTAAAGTTTGACATTTCAAAAATATCGAATTTAACGTTAAAACATCGATAAAATCAATATTATCGAAAATATCAGAAAAATAATTTATTTCATTTATTTATTTTCAAGAATACTATTTTAAATTAAGTCTAAACGATAAAACATCGATTTAGATACCCGCCTTCGGGTCAAGTATCGATACACTATCGTTATATCGGCATTTTCTGCCATCTCTAAACTGTTTTACCCAAGGATTGTGCATCAAAGGGTTGTTATCGTAATCTTAAGCGGAGGATTACCCTGAGGGTAGTATTCATGTCAGAGGGAAGATTTAAGTGACTTTAAGTTATCTTAATTATATTCAAAAATATTATACTCCAGAATAGATTATGTTATATGTTATATGATTTAAGTATTTGCCTTTCCCTTTGCCTGTAATATCGAAGATCGCGTATCCGCCATGGTGGCCAGAAACTGGATCCAACTGGATTTTGCTTTGCCCGGTTTTCCAACAGACCGAAGACCTGACTCCCCTTTAATAGCCACCGCGGCACTGAGGTAAGAGTCGGATATAGACATTTCAATTGAGTTTTGAGCCAGTCATTCGCAATTAACACTATGGACATACATTAGAGTCCGGCTAGAATTTAATTGCCATCCAGGCATGGCAGGTGATTGCCTTAATTGATCGCTCTCAGTGAGTGCCCCCCTCCCGATATCCAAGTACTTATTCTCCGATTGTGAGAATGGGAATGGGGAATGGAGAATTGGGAATGGAGAATTGTGAATGGAAAGCAATCGGGGGTGTGGCTTTCGGGTTTTAGGAATGCCACCGCTTTGGTCTCTCTAACAGGTTCACAAGAAATACAAATAAATAAACTCGATAAAAGAAATAAACCCAAATTATTATTTTGTTTCCACCTGAAAGTGAGAGCGACTTGGAAATGCTTCCTAGTACAGGTTAGGGATGTATGTATATCCGATAGGGTGCATCGGAAAAATATCGCACTCAATGTCATATCGAAAATATCGTTATATTTGATACATCGATATTTGGAATATCGAAAGATCTCGTATTTTATCAAACAGTACAATACCGACTTATCGCACATATACCGCGATGAACAAATATCGATACAGTATCGATATCTCGAGCTTTTTTATATTATTTTATATTTTCTCCCATCCCTAGTACACGATAACTTCGCGAGTTAGGACGAACGGACATGGCTAGACCGACTCAATGTCAATGATTTATTATTTTGTTTATTATAAACTGGCACATAAGAAAATCCTAACAAATTATAGCGAATTATTGGATATTAGACCTATCTAATATATAATAATTAACTAATTTGAAAATCGAGACTTGCCAGTAAACAATTGTTCAATTGTAAAAAAAATAAAATGAAGCGAAAGATGAAAGTGACAGAGATCAGGAATGTTAAGGGAAAGGCGGGAGAAAGTCGGCTACGCTTAATGCCAGGGAATAACCCCTCTAAGGAATGTACACACAAGGAAAGAAAAGACCAGACATATTGGTTATAATATAATTCCTACTTGTTTTTTATCTAATATCGCACTTTGATCGGCCTGACCCTGCTAATCACGATCGTAATGTTGCTAAATACAGCAGCAAGGTTGTTCTTTAACATAATGCATTCCACTCGGATTCGATCGGCTAACAGAGAGTCTTAGAACCTGTATCAATCAGTTCTGCTTGGCTTCCTTCTCGCTGTAACTCGAGGTTTGGGGTGGACCGAAAGTTAACAGAAATTAAATTATTAAAATAAATTAATAAAAGAAAAAATTCAAAGGCAAATGAAGAAAACAAGGAGTATTGCCTATAAGATTTGAAATTTAAAAATGCTTAGGAACTAGACTGGCAACTAGAGTTTTATAAAATCGCTGTTTTCTTTTTTAATAGAATCTAATGAGAGCATTTGACTGAGTGGGTTTAAGTATCTAAATACATATATATTTAAATAAATTCTAATTGAAAATCTAGCTACAGCCCTTTAAGACAGTTGCAATATTTTAAAAGAATTAAATTGTATATTTGCCTGTACACCGCTGCGTATGAGTGATGAGCTTTCTAATTACCGTAACACCTAACTTATCTATATTTTTACACAGACTTTGTGGATCACCCCAGAGCAGACCAAGAGAGGCTTGCCCAACTCTAGTGCTCTCCTCGAAGCTGGCTGGCTGCTGCTGCTGCAGAAACGTGCGGCAAAACCCAAGGCCAGTTGGCAAATTGTAAGCGGACTCTCGGCATTCTAATTGAAATCCACTTACAAGCGGAGCTCCGCCTGCAGAGAATCGCTATTAAAGCAAAGGTATAAGAAATAAGAAAAAAGCAAATGTGACAAAAGCAGGAACTGCGAGCAGGGGCGGCTGTGGGGATCAAGAAACTGCCAACCCTGAGACTGAGACGGAGACACGGAGACCCTCTTGTCAGCCGGTTCTACAAATAAATCCATGTGCACGCATTTATGGCCGACTGTATATGATGGCTTCTATTGCTATTCAAAAAAAAAAAAAAAAAAACCTATGCTCGTGTGTCTATTTTTCCTGCGAAGCGATCATGTACGGGCTTTTTGAATTTCACGGCACATCTTATTAAAAATGTGTGTTGCTGCTGCTGCTGCTGCCTCTCCTTCTTCTTTCTTTGACAGTGGACACTCGGTACAAGGATCGGGCGAAAAGCAAGGTCAATCAAAATATTATAAGCATTAGAACTTAAATAAATATTAGTTGTTTAAGGGGAGTTGGTAACTTTCCTATTCTATCAGAAATCACTAGCGTTGTGAAACTATGCTACAGAATGTGTCATCGTAAAATATAACAGGTTAGCACTGATTTTGGTCCCTAAAAAATTGTATTGCATACTTTTAAACACCTTTTAAGGCGACTTTAAAATTCTAGCAAGCGCGGCTGGTAACTTTTCTATTCTATAAAATTTAAGCTTAAGACTAAAAAGAATGTTAGTAGATAAAACAGGATTACTGCCTTTTTTGATTGCAGTCTTGTGAGACTCTGATGATTCTCCCAAATATTTACCATCAAATTGCAAAAATAAAATAAATCGTTGCCTACTTTTAGGCACATTTTATGGCGGTTTCAAATCTCTAGAAATTTCGGTAATTGCCCTTTTAAGACATTAGGTGGCTTTTAACTTGTAAAGTTTGTAGCACACTTTTAAGCACAATATTCAGTAATTTAAAACCATGGCGATTTCTGTGGCACCCCTGCCTGTCCATTTAATCATGGTTCTCACTCACAAAGCCTTCACTGTATTTCTTTTATACATTTTTTTGACTGAAGTAAACAAATCGGTCAACGGGCAACGTCCCCGGGCACGTTTTGTTTCTGCCAAAAAGCCAAAAACCAAAAACCCAAAAACAAAAAAGAAATAAAAAGCACTCGTTTAAATAAAGCTTCCGCAATGGTTTGACTTCTTCGCGTTTTGTTATCGTTCACCAGATGGCCTTTTTTTCCCTCAGTGATGGAGCTTCTTCTTGAGCTCTCGGGTTGGGCAATTTTTTATCAGAGATATATTTCAAAAACCCCGAGCCGAGTTCGAAGAACTCTGACCACATCGAAGAAACATAAACAAAGTCCGAAAAATACAACAAGAATTTGCAAACAAAATGGCCGGCAGGTTGTGCTTTTTGTCTTTCGGTTCACATTAAACTATTAGAAGCGGTTTTGTTGTTGACGTTGGCCAACTTCAAGTCGGCCGACTGCACAACACCCGAAACAGCAAAAACAAAATAAAATACAAAAAATACAAGAAGAAAAAAAGTGTAAAAAAACCGAAAAACAAAAAAAAACAGAGCTCGGATCACTGGTATTTTTAGTATGTGGCGATGATTTACAAGGTGAACCGGTAAGGTAGCCAAGCCAGTTCAAAACCCCAAGCGCAGGTCGCTCCGGCCGCCCCCTCTCGGCCTCCGCCTTACCCCCTCTGGCCAGCACAGAAACCCACCTGCTCCACAGCAAACATTTCGGATTTTCGGATGCGGCGTGAATTTTTCTTTTTGCAAAACCCAGAAAAACCGATACGAGCGGTTAACCGTTTGGGCGCAGACTTCTTGTAGTCGAACTCTAAAATTACGGAGGCGATCATTGAAAACCTTCAATTATTTAGCAAACGTTTAAAAGTCCAACAATATCTTAATAAACACTAAAATGCGTAATATCAAAATATATCAGTTAATCTATTACTTGCTAAAAAACAAGTAAAAGGCTATTAAAATGAAAAAATTAAAATAACTTGATCAGTGATTACTGATAATTATTATTATTACCTAACTTTAAAAAAGGACGAGCTAGAACTAACCCTTTCAATATTTTTTGGCCACTGAATTCCCCGTAATAAATACATAAATAATTCGCTGACTCATGAATGGCCTTATCAAAATCAAGGCAATTATCATCTCTCGATTCTTATCGACTCAGACTTTCAGTTGTTATCAATATGAAAGTTTGGTCTGAGTGAGGTTTTCCCGAAATTAATAATTGTCGGAAATTCAGCGAGCTTAATCAGATGGAAATAAAATAATTAATTAGATAAAACTGCAATAAAATTTGCCTAGTTTAACTACAAGTTTTTATTATTATTATTCATACGTAAAGATTTTCCTGAATTTAAATATTTTTAAATGCAAAAATATGCATTTATAACTTTTAACTGCTATTACAATAAGGTTCTTAAAATTTTACTGCAACTAGGGATGACAAAAATGATCGACATATCAATACTGTATTGATAATTAACTCGATATTTAAAACAGCGTAATATGTGCGATAAATCGATAATCTGTTTGAAATAATAAGACCATAAAAATAAAAATACAAATCAACAAATACAAATCAACAAAAAGACAAATAAAATAACCAAAAGTATTCGGATTTGTCTTTGACAATATCGATATTTTCCGATATTTCAAATTTAAATAAATCGACATTCTGCTTGATAATTAGTACCATAAAAATACAAATACAAATTTGCAACAACAAAAAACAAATAAATTAAAAAAGGTTTATGGATTTCTCATCGACAATATCGATATTTTTCTATATTTCAAATTTCGATAAATCAAACTTTGCAAAAATGATATAATAATGAGCGCAATGTTTTTGGGGATACATCATATCGGACTTTAACTCTCTATATATGTATAACCACCTTAAAAAGAGCATTCCGAAGTTGACAACGGTGAGCCTGATATCTTGTTTTCTAATGAATGACGTCTGCATTTTTGATGTTTGCGTTTTGGAGATCACACACAGAAAACCAGAAGCTAATTAATTAACTAATAAAAATGCAACTTGAAATGCTTATCGATTCTTTTGATTGCAAATTATTATTATTCTTACTCTCGAGCGACATTTGCTCGTCCGTGATTCATCGCAATAGATAGGTATGGGAAGTACCCGAGATCTTCGAGGAGATCTCCGAGAGCAAAGTGCCTTTAGAGAGGTTCCGAAATAATTTTTCAAAAAAGAAATTATTTGAGCATTTCACCGTACCAGCCGAAGCAGCTCGTGCCAAGTGCTCAATTCAATGTCTAAATATAAACAATTATAAATAAGCGGCTTAGTCAATAATTATTTGTTTATTGTTGTGGCGTAATTGTCTTGATATTATTCTCAGATTTCGGCTCGATAAGACCCATAGGAGAGAGGCCCCCGTCACAAATATTATAGATTTCCGCAGCGATAGCGGCGGCTGGTGAAGAATTGCTTATAAATTGGAGGAGCAGCTTGCGAGTGGGAAATCCCTTGACCCGATCATGTGACCAGGGAACGGAATGCATTGGCCGTCCTTGGCCTTCACATACATATATTTTTTTTTTGTCGGGTCTCCGTCTCCTTTGCATCGGCTACTCGTCTGCCTTGTATTTATTTCCTCCATGAATTGGGTTTATTGCATTTCGCACTCGATTTGGGCTTAGGACATTGATTCGATCCATTGATTTCGGTTGCCTTTTTGTTAAGAAAAAATACGCAATATTTGTGCAAACAATACGGTCTTAATTCAGCTATAACCAATTCCACTCATTGTTCGCATATTTTTCTATTTTATTGTTGATTCACTTTAAATTCTTGGTTTGTTAGCCTTTATGGTTATTAATATAATCTCCATGATGCTTTTTTTTATCTGTTTGTTGTTTGTTCAAGAATTCAATTATTAACAGCATATACATACATAACATTTAACCATTACTCAGCCATTTTTCAGTCCGTTTGTCAAAGAATTCGTAAATGGTAGCATCTTAAGGCTAATGTTTGAACAATTATCGTATTGCGCACTACTTAATTCTGTATTTTAAACATACAACAATTTTGGAAGGTGTTTTTTTTTCGAACTTTCAATGGGAGTTTGGAAATTCTATTTGAAACGACTGGGGAATCAATAATTTAAAAAAGTTTTATAAAAATAAAATTATAATTATTAAATTTGATGTTTATTTTTAAAATCAATTTTAAGAGTTATAATTGATTTGTATAATAAAAATTATAAAGTAACTTTTATTTTTTGATTTTTATAAAAAAAATTAGGTTGCCCGAGTTCCAGTTGCTTCATTATTAACTTGATTCCTTCATAAAAATTCCCAACAAGGTCTAGCTGCTTTTACAAATTTAATGAATAATTTATTTATGAACTGTTTTGACTTATTTCCCTTTGTACATTTTGTAAACAAATGTACCTTCTTCATGTCCTTGATTTCACAATTATTTAACCCATTTTTGGAGTACATCCATGATTCGGGGGGCAACCTTCCTTCCTCTTTATTTTCAGACACTTCATTGCTGCTCCCGTTGCTGCTTGTTGTTTTTCGGTTTGTTCAATTATTTAATGCGGTTCTTGTTGCTGTTGTTGAACGTGCTGCCAAAAAAAAAAAAAAAAAAAAAAAAAAATGTATTGTGGAACTTTTGCTGCTGTTATTGTAATTTATCGACTCGGATGCTACGTGAGTGTTATTGAAAATGGTCATTTTGTCAGCCCAAGCAGCACCTCCAACGCCGCTGGCCTACCTCCACCGATATTGTGTGATTATATTCGAATATCTGAGTCTGAGCCTGACTTGTCGGGTTTAATGTATTCAAACATTGAACTTTTATACTGTCGGCGCAAGTGACCATAATGATGATGAGGAAGGGGCGGGCCGTATGTATCAGTTATGCGGGGCGTGGCCGCAACGGTTTTTCTTCTATCATATATAAAGAGGGAGAATATATTCTTTTAGATAAAAAATTGTATAAATATTATTTATTAATTATATTATTAATATATATTAATCATTAATATTGTATTGTATTGAAAAGTGTTAAGTCCCTTGTCGAAAATATCAATTAATTTATCGCAAATCTTTTAAGCATGCTCACCTGGAATATATATTTTTTATTTTATATTATATTATATTATATAATAATAACAAAAAACAGGCAATTTGTTGGTCTAAAATTTCTTTTTGTGTACCCATACACCCATGCTCTTTTTATAAACATTTTGGAGAAAAGGCGAGCTTGGCCGAATATTTTTCTATGCAAAACCTCAAGGAAAATGTACGGGTACAAAGATAAAATTAAATAATAATTCACATGCAAACGGCGAGGCATAAATATGTGAGCCACAAAAAAATATGTTAACACGATATAGAAGCGAGAGCCGTGGACAAATGAACGGAATGATAACTACTATTATTGGAGCTGTTGAAAACGGCGTCAAACCTAGATTGTTTTTTTTTTGTATCCGCTTTTTACAGCCCCCATAAATTATAGTATTTTATAGGTTTTTGTGTCGGTTAACCTCACAATAAATAATCAGTTGCGTCTTTTATTTAGTTGAGAATTTTGCACATGGGAGTGGAGTTTGATATTGACAAATTCTTTGTGCCAAAAGTTAGGTTAATCGCTTTTTTTTCGGTAGAATATTCATTCGGATTTCCTAGGTATTGCGTGGTTATTTTTTTAAATGTAACCTTAATGTAGAGCTAAATTGTTGAACAAATTTCCCTAGACACATTTAAATTAGTCAATCAAAAAACTTGTTGCCTAATTGTGTGGAAAATGCAGTAACTATTGAATGTTAATTTTTAGCGAGCTCATTGCAAAATATTTTCGCTGTAAGAAAAACAAATATATTTTGCTAGCAAGGCAATAATTAATTCAATTCTGTTTTTACCCCGCCCCAAAACTCGTTTAATTTTTAAATATAGACAAACGATAAAGTGGACCGAATTACTAGAGAAACTCTCTTAACATTCATAAATTACCAAGTGTTTGGCATATTTTGATGGATCGCCGATCATTTGTCATAATGTTTAAATAAAAAGCCACAACACAGCCCAGCACGACACAGAAATGCCGAAAATAAAAACTGGTTTCGTTGGGGTTCGATTCGGATGCGATTATAAGCCAGGCCTCCCCCAGACAGCGCCCAATTTTTGGGATCCCAATTCCTAGATTAAAGACGACAATAAAAACAACTTATTAAAAAGTATTTCGCAAGAGACGGGTGAGCTTTTCCATTGATTAGCGATAATTAAGCAAGGGTTGAAGGGGTTTTGACCGGGGTCGGACCGGAGGATAAGCACTTAGCGTAGCCGTGTTAATGGTCCACTCTAATGTCGACCGGACAGCATTAATTGAAACATGCAAACAATGCTCGAAATGTTTTTCTCGATCAAAGTCTGGGCCTGCGACTACGGATTATACATTGGGAATTGTGAATTTCACCTGCGACAGCTCTACGCAAATATGGGGAGCTTATCAATTAGATAGTTCGCAATTTGATGCTAATTGCAATTTACATTAAGTGAAATAAATATTACGGAATTAAATATTGCAAGCAAACTAAATAGTTTTTCTCGCTCTTTGTTTGTATAATTTTTTGCAATAATATTTGTATTTGTCTTCGATCTTTTCACTTACTTACCGTTTAATAGAAGCTGGCTATTGTCGCCTTTTCTTCGTTTTTTTCTCTCCTTTTTTTTTTTAGCCTTTTTTTTTTGTTTCGTTTTTTTTCGTGAAGCAGCTGTGCTAATTTTTTCCCGCTATTGTTTGGAAAAACTCACCCTGAGAGAGTTGAACAACGGCGAAAAAAATACAAAATAAATAAATATTGACTACATAAATGATATTTACCCACCAGTTACCAGTTACCAGTTGGAAAGAGTTTACTACGTCAATTTGTGTGGCGTGTGGCAATAGCGGGGGAAGGTCGTGAACACGGCTTCATGGCGTATCTGGGTGTCTAGAATCTAGAATCTAGAATCTACAATAATTCCCCCGAATGTCTGTATGTACGAACCTCAAACGGAGCGCACAATTGTATCTGGAAGTAACTGTGTGTTCTCTGTTTTCTAGACATTGAAGCGTACATAGTTCGCATTTGATAGTTAAGGTCCCTCCCGCCCTGGTATATTCAGCATTTCTTGCGATTACGAAACATACATATTCGTATTCGGGGGCTATGGAGCGGCTCGATTGATCTCTTGTGGGAGAAAGGCGATTGTCAAGCCGTTACCTTATTCCGATCCATTGTTTGGCTTCGTTTCTTGTTTAACAACTATGATAGTGGCTTTGCCGTACTCGAATTTATAGCAATTTATATGCTAGGAAGTACAGGTAAAATTAAGAAATGCCATATCGTTTGAATATTTTAATATTTTCCTCTCAAATTTATTCAGAAATTATATCGGTAAAAATTTTGGATGGCAGAAAATATCGATACGAGATATATAAATCGATGTTTTAGCGTTGCGATTATGAGCGATATATCGATATTCTGTTTGACATTTATATATTATATCAATATAAATGTGTGTATGTTGGCTTCCCCTCTCAAATTTATTTGGAAATTAAATCGGTAAAGTTTTGGGATGGCAGAAAAAATCGATATATCGATCCAGTATGGTACTTGTACTTGACGCAAAGGCCGATATATAAATAGATGTTTTAGGATGCGATATATGAGCGATACATCGATATTCTGTTTGATATTTCGAACCTTTTAAGAAATAAATATAAAGAGGTTATCAAATATTTAGTTTTAAAAAATAAAAGCAAAACAATTCTAAATTTGTTTTTCTGATATCTTAGATATAATTGATATTTTAGGGTTTAATGCGATATTTTCGGCGTTTCCTCTCGATATACATCCCTAGTAAAAACTATATAGTCTATATATACCAATTCTGGCCAAACAGGATCTGGAAGAAGGACTAAAGGCTGATAACTTAATGAGCTATAATATTACAAAATACTAAAGTTAATAAAGTACAATTAGCTGGACCAGCTTTTGATTTTCAATTTTTTTGTTTTCTTAAAGGGCCTTGCCGAAAGTACAAATAAAGACACACACAAACCAAGCTCCCAATTGGCCAATAAAATATGGCATAAAAAGCCAGGCCGGGGCGATGAAATTAAAATTGCAATTGAAATGGATCCGAGCAAAAAGCGACATTCTGGTTTTCGGGGTGCGGCTGCCGTTGTTAATTCAAGATTTTGATATCGAACTGGCCAATGGCCACCACCGACGACCACCGAGTACTGACCACAGAATGTTGCGCATACGCCACGTGCAACCAAGCAGTGAGCAATGTCAAAATAAAAACGCAAGAAACGGTTTAGAAAGGTTGTACCATTAAGATCGGGGCCCCAACTCGTCAAACCAATTAATTATTATTATGTCTTTTTTTATTTGATTATGACTTGAGTGGAGCTGCATGTTTTCATAATTCACATGCACAAAAAGTTCGTATTTCTTCATTATTTAATGATATTTTTTACATAGTTTAAATGTTTACAAGTCTGTAACTGTCCAGCTTAAAAGTAAGTGGTGTGGATATACTACAAAATAATTCCTGTTTGGTTTTGTTAAATAATTGTTTAAGTGCAACTATTTCTTTTTAATATCATTTTTGAAATTTCAATTTTGTTGGCGCTAAACTTCAAACTTCATGACATATCGCAACGTTTCGATAACCGATAGCTTTAAAAAGAAGCGAGGTTATCGAGTAAAAACAATCGGAATGACAAATCAGGAAGGCGCTATGACTTTCTTGTCAGTCCCAAAACATATGGACTCGGGTTCCTTACGGACTTCATTCAGTCCTCAATTGGTCGAGCTGCAGTTAAGAGCTCTTACAATTCTTTTAATTTGATTTTTTTTTTTTTTGATATTTACTTATTTTGTTAGATTTTCTTTTTCTTTTTCTTTAAAGTTTAAATTACTCGTATTTTCTGTTAAAAGGGCAGGTTACCAACCCTTTGCGTGGCCATATCGACATGTAGCCAGACGCCGATGGCTTACCTGGAGGTCATCAGCTTGGAGTGTCGCAGGTGGCGACGATGCAGTCGGACGAGCCGCACATGGTGCAGTACAGCAGGTCGGCGCCACCGACGCATCTTCAAATCCAGGATAGTCTATGCTTCTTCTTTATTTTGTGTATTATTTTATTTTTTTATTCATTTCTATTTCTTGAATTTTAATTTACTTGTATTTTTTTAAAAAGGACAAGTCACCAGTCCTTTGAGTGTTCCACCTGGTTACTTACTTTGTCAGGTCCATGCTCTCCGCATCGCACTTGGCTATATCGACATGGAGCCACACGCCAGGGTAGTCGATGGTGTTGAAATTATTTTTCTTTATTTATTATAGTTACTTATATTATTTCTATTTTTTATTTATATTTATTCCTGCTAGTAGCCCATGGCCATTCGATCAACTTCTCGTTTACCTGCAGGAGGCCCCAAAAGAGTCTTCAAATCTGGGATAGTCGATGATTCTTCTTTATTTTGTGTACTATTTTATTTTTTTATTCATTTCTATTTCTTGAATTTTAATTTACTTGTATTTTTTTAAAAAGGACAAGTCACCAGTCCTTTGAGTGTTCCACCTGGTTACTTACTTTGTCAGGTCCATGCTCTCCGCATCGCACTTGGCTATATCGACATGGAGCCACACGCCAGGGTAGTCGATGGTGTTGAAATTATTTTTCTTTATTTATTATAGTTACTTATATTATTTCTATTTTTTATTTATATTTATTCCTGCTAGTAGCCCATGGCCATTCGATCAACTTCTCGTTTACCTGCAGGAGGCCCCAAAAGAGTCTTCAAATCTGGGATAGTCGATGATTCTTCTTTATTTTGTGTACTATTTTATTTTTTTATTCATTTCTATTTCTTGAATTTTAATTTACTTGTATTTTTTTAAAAAGGACAAGTCACCAGTCCTTTGAGTGTTCCACCTGGTTACTTACTTTGTCAGGTCCATGCTCTCCGCATCGCACTTGGCTATATCGACATGGAGCCACACGCCAGGGTAGTCGATGGTGTTGAAATTATTTTTCTTTATTTATTATAGTTACTTATATTATTTCTATTTTTTATTTATATTTATTCCTGCTAGTATCCCATGGCCATTCGATCAACTTCTCGTTTACCTGCAGGAGGCCCTAAAAGAGTCTTCAAATCCAGGATAGTCGATGATTCTTCTTTATTTTGTGTATTTTTTTATTTTATTTATTCTTTTCTATTTCTTGAATTTTAATTTACTTGTATTTTTAGAAAAAGGACAGGTCACCAGTCCTTTGCGTGGCCATCACAACTGAAGCAAGACTCCGATTGAGTTCCAACTGCTTACTTACTTTGTCAGGTCCATGCTTTCCGCATCGCACTTGGCTATGTCAACATGGAGCCACACGCCAGGATAGTCGATGGTGTTGAAATTATTCTTCTTTATTTTGTATATTATTTATTTTTTATTCATTATTGTTGCTTATAGCTCATGGCCATTCGATCAACTTCTCGTTTACCTGCAGGAGGCCCCAAAGACGTCTTCAAATTCCAATTTGTTTGACTTAACTTTCTTTTCGACGCTATGAAACTCAAAGGGCATATAACCATTTCTTGGTCGGTTCAGTTCCTAGGAGTATTTGGAACAGATTTTGGCAGACCCTCAAGATCCTGGCATAGTCATTGTTATAATTCAACTACAAAAGAACCTAGACTACAGGAAAGTATAGCTACCTGTTCGGTTTATCAATAATATTGCAATGTGTTGATTTTATCTCAAATAACTTTTTTTATCTGGATTTTCCTACTCTTTCCTCATAATTCAGCTCTGAAGTACTTATAATTTCTAGAATATTTAATGTTGTGCCTTCCTCGTCTGTTGCCTGATAATATTTTAATTGATTTCGTCTTCAAGAGCGTTTTTTAATAACTCTTCCTACTCTTGGCTCATTGTTTACTCCGCTCGTTTGTTCAGGTATTCCGACTAATAGCGCAAACGACCTGTCGCCGAGCTTATGTAATTGTTTGCCTGGCCTTTGTCTTCACTGTACCGCGCCTGCTCCCCGTGCCGCGGAACAGTGGAACCTGGTTAATGTACGTCCTTGACCATCGTCGCACACACAGAGTTGTCTGTCGCTGCCTTTGGCCGTTCTTCGCCATGCAACTGCATCGGATCAGATCGGCTTTTTCTTTCGGAGTCGGATCGGATCGAATCCGAATCCGAACCGAAGGTGGACAGACCAGTTTGCAGTGTTGGCGATTGCAAGATTTATTTATAGACTCTGGAACTGGCACTGCACCGGCTGCACTGGCTCTTAACCTCCATTTGGGACACGCGGCGTATGAGTTATGTCGATTGCGGTTCACTGCAAATTATGCGACACGATTTTCGCATTGGACTGTGGTGTGGGTGCGGTGCGTTGCAAAGAAATTAAATCCAGCTATGACGGACAATATTATTGCCAGCAGGGATTGCAACGAAGCTCCTGAACGGCTGAGAAATATTCGAAAGTCCTGAAAATGAAGTTTTCCATATTTTGCTACCCTTTACTTTGTTTATTCTTCCTGAAATAAAAAGAACCCCATTTTATGCGATAGAGTTTCTGAATTGAAATTAACAGAGATGCCAGACTTTTTGCAGTCAGCTGCTTAACAGAGAAATTAACAGAGATACCAGACTTTTTGCAGTCAGCTGTTTATTAGTAAGCAGCATCATCCGGCATCAGTCGAAAAGAATGTCTACAATTTTCAAACAAATTCCAATGAACCTAGCTGTTTTCACGTCAATTGGCTGAATTTGTTTTAAATTCTGGCTCGGCGTTGCCACCAAATTTAAGTAGAATTTCACGTATTTATAAGAAATATAGCAAACACATGAAATGGTATTTATGCACACATATTTTTTCCACAATTCAATAAATGAATACATGAATTCCGAATGAATTAAACATGGTACTTGATGCAATGACATACAAGTTTAATATAAATCGTAGGCACATTGATAATACAATTATGATGCCTTTTATAAACAATGTGGCCAGCCAACCAATATACTATAATTAAGCTAGTTTTATAGATCTGAAAATTGTAAATAAATTCGAAAACACCAAAAGTTATAAATATGTAAAAAAAAAATTCTGTAAAAGTCACTTGGAAAATATTCTTTAATCCTGAACAATGTCAAAGTTGTAAAATTATTAACTTTACCATTAGCCAAGTGATTATTTAAAAATAAACGATTTTCTTTCTTAAACTGAAATGATTATATATTAAAATTAGTTTATTTATTTTTTTACCGAATTGCAATAATTTTACAAATTATTTTTATTTAATTATTTATAGTAATAGCATGAAGATTTAAGACCTTTTTATACCGATTTCATTCATTTTAGAGTTCCAAATAACTCAAATAAACTTAATTACAAAAAATTCAAAATGGTTTCAGGAATTATCAAGTGACTTTCTGCTAATTCCGCTTCTCCTAACAGGTATTTCCAAGTCGATATCCTGGCTAATGCGAAAGTACGTCCAGTTAGCTTAATGCAGTTCCTCGCCGGCCATGGCCATAACTTCTGGCCTTTGTGGGAGATCCTCCTCGACGGTTCTGTTTCTTTGTCAGCTGCAGATCGGTAAATCAGCATAAATGGTGTCACATTTTGGCCAGCTGCTTGGACGATGGCCGATGGCCGATGGCCGATATCCGATGCCAGCAAATCGTCTTAATGTGCTGATAACCAACTTGGCCCGACTTAACTCAGTCGCGTCGCGTCGAGTCAACTCAACCTAACCCAACCCAACCCAACCAAGCCAAGCCAAGCCAAGCCAACCCGACCGAACTGAACTGAGCCGGGCCGGCGAACGGTCCACCGATTCTAGTTTCAACCGGCGCCAAGCGGTTTCTGGCTGTTTCGATCCACGTCTCAGTCGCCGTCGCCGCCAGGCCGCCTCTTGCCGGTTTTCAATAATATTTATTTACATACCCTCGATCGGGGTATTACGCTGACAGCCCCAAGTTTGTGATATTGAGAGACCTGTCCCCATGTCCACTGGTCGTCGTCAATTTTGCATTAATTGCGAATCTCTTGAAACACTTTAAGGCTATCAATGTTGAACTTATTCCGAAAGTTTGTATTAGATGATTTCTTAAAGAAAATACCTAACTTTGTAGAGAGTTTTTGCTAATATCTAGAATTTTGTATCGAACAATCCAAATATTCTTTATATTCTTCTATGAAATATGTACCCCTAAAGGATCTTCAGCTTGTCAGCATTTCCTTAAGTTTGCATTTAAGATTTGAGAGAAAGTAGATAAGGTAAATACTCGAACTAATGTTCTTATAAATAATTACTGTTATTTTATAAAGGATTTGTTGTTATCCTTACCAAAGATGCTAGAAAATAATAATAATCCTTAATTTTTTTAGATGAGCTTCCGCTTGCCTGCTTGTCTGTTATATTGTGGAGATCTGGGAGCACTATCTTTTGGATACATTCTAACACAAATGCCAATTGGTCACACTTACTTTGCGAAAGCGACGCTACAGAAATTTTTACATTTGATCCTGCAAATATATTAAGTTTAAATATTAGAGTAATTGTTAATAGAGTGCATCGTCTGAGCTCTGAAATCGAATTAACATTTCTTTTTTATTTTATGGAGATGTTATATGCTGGACAATAATAATGATCCCTAATGCTGTAGATGAGTTTCCGCTTGTCCGTTGTCCGTTGTCCGCTGTCCGTTGTTCCATTCAAGAACTATCTAATTCTTTCAAGTATTTCATTTAGCCATAGAATCTACTATATATGATATAAATAAATAAAGTTTTACATAAATTGTTAGGCAGTTTTCCTGCTATTTTTAGTTAATTTTCTTCCTAATCTATTTAGGAATTTCCCCCCATTATTATATTATATTCCGTTATTAGCCATCGGTTTTGTCCACCCAATTGCAAGAGTATCTAGTATTTTTCAACAATCCATGTAAATCGGGTCTTTCCCCCACTAGCTTCGTGTGCCGCGATTTCGATTGGGATCGGATCGGATCGAAGGCGCTAGGCGCTAGGCGCTAGGCCAAGCCATGCTTGCTGTGTGGACAAAGACAATTGGAAGATTGATGGCTGCTCCGCGGCTGGGTAATGATTCAAAGCGTTCCGTACCGCTAGGCCACCTCGATCCGTTTCTATCCATTCTGATCCGTTTCATTCCGATTCGATCGGATTGGTAGCATGTCGGGCCTCCGATCTATCTAGACCTATTTACCGTTGCGTCTCGTGGACTTCTTGGCTCGCGATTGTGGGTTCCCGGATTACGCTGGGCTGGGCATTATTGGCACTACATTCGTATCGGGTTCCAGAAGAACGAATTTTGGTGGACTTGTAAAAATACACAAGCCGTATCAACTTTATATGCTTGATTCCATTAAACTTAATTTAAATTGGTCTATGTTTTAGCTAAAGAGAAGCTATAGTAGTAGATAAAATTTCATATATGTATCTCCCAAAAATTAGCCATTTAATAATGACGTTTGCTTTTTAATATCAATGATTCAGACAATGCCAAAGAAACCACGCACTTAAAATCTATAAACAAAAATTAATTAGAATATTTAGAGTACGCCACTCCAGCGTATAGATTACGTTAATAACTAATGATTCACTCGATTTTCGACTATTTCTTATCTTTCCGATGATGGTTCGTCCCCTGAGGGGTTCTAGAAATTGAATATTTTGATTCTTCAGAATGGTATTGTTAGTTTTCTTCATTAATTGGTGCCTTAATATATTAAATTACCTTAATCTGACCTTCTTTGCTTTAAATATAATATTAAAATAGGCGGAGAACACACTCCCTGGAGCTGGAGCTTTCGATCCGACCAAAGCTTGGCACGAATCGAGGAGACAGAAATTCCACATAGGAGTTGGATCGCTGGATCGAGGCGGCTGTAAACCAATTGGGTCCGGCGCAGAGCAGTCTCCGCAGCTGCAGCTGTGTGAGTGCTTGGCCAAGTGTTAATTGTTCTTAGCCATTATTAATTGATTGAGTTAATGAATGAATGAATGGGCGAGCGAGACGCAAAGGCAAACGAAATCGAATCGAATGTTGCTGCAGATGATGAAATGCCGGGATGGTAAAGTAAACAAATATGCTACAAGGCAGTGAACTTGAAGGGGTAATAAAAAAAAAAAATTCAAGTGCGGTAGCCGGGGGCGCTAAGGCAAATACTCGTATATTCATCCCCGTCTGACCCACATGGGTGTCGCCCAGATAAATGCCACCACGCATATCCCTGACTGGCGTTTGTCGCTTTCGCGGCAATAGATTTACGGTTCCGCGGAGCTCATAAAGTGATTTGCAATTTGCTAAAGCCAAACATAAGCACAAACAATGGAAACGCGCTCCCCAAGAAGTGGAGAAGAGCCTACCTACCAATTCTAACGCACTCTTATCGCCAAAAGATCCCGCAGATATCGCAGATCTGACAGAACTCTGCGCTGGCTTAGTCAGAGACCTCGGTGCACTGGCAGAAAAAAATAAAATGGAACCAGAGATGGTTGAAACTGTTTAGAGTCAGGGTTCTTGGCCTGCAAACCAGCGAAAAACAACATATATAAGCCCTCCTGACCTTGAAACTAAATTGGAACAACCTAAATATAACTTTTTCCTGCCTATTTCTAATATTTTATATGCTTAATACCTTGTGGCGATCTAACTTTACCATCTGGCAACTCTCGCTTTAGACACATCCTAACACAAACACCGTTGGTCACACTAACTCTGCAAAAGCGACGCTACCAAAAAATACACATTCGATCTCTGCAAACATATTAAGTTTATAAGTTAATAAATAAGTTTAAACTCTTTCTTATATTTTTCTAATATTTCTTATATTGAAGACCTAATTCCAGTTATATCAACTGAAATTTGCAGCTAAAATAATTGATTCTTTCTTGTTAAAAAATATTAAATTCGAAATTAAATATTACTTTCTAAATTGTCCCTGTAACTATAAGCCAGGTTCTCTCTAACTCATTCTTCTTAAAACTTGATTATTATCTGTTCCACAGCTTCAACTTCTTCCAGACTTTAAAATGCCGCCTAGACGCTGGAAAAAAACTAGTTTACATTCCGAACACATTCCTCCATCAGGCGGAGATTTAAATAATTCTTCCATAAACCGAGTTCCGAGTTGGAGAAGTTCGTCTGGCTAATCTTATCTGGGAGCGGGTTTATCTTTCGCGTTAGTCAGCCACCTGCCATAAGAGGCTGAGACGAATTAAGTATCTTGTGATGACTGGTGAGGATTGTCGTCTTTGTTTTGGGGGTTTTTCTTGTCATTGCCATTAGCCGGTAGTCGGCCGGCGGTGGGCGGTGGGCGGTGGGAGGAGGAGGTTATGCAATTTCATACAGATTTGATTAATGGGCAGCGGCTCGGTGTATAGAATCTGAAATCTAGTATAGAGTATAGTAAATGGAGGTAGGTATTTGCACGTGTCGCGCCTCCAATTAGCGCCCCATCGTACGTAGTTACAGGCTATCATGTGGTGTCTACGCTATAATTACATAAACTATTATGGGGCTGGGAGCTGGAAGTAGCCATAGCCTTAGTGACGCATTCAGGAGGAGGCCAAATGAATCAGTCTCAGCTGTATATGTTTATATAGTATATATGCACCCGATCTTAACCGAGTCAGCTTGGGGCAGATCAGTGCAGATTGGCTCTCGGAGTGTTTTATTGAAATGTGGGGTGGAACGTCTAATAAATAAATTGGCAATTAAGCGAGACAAGTCCCCCTTCCTTGCCATTTTCCCATAACGATCCATGGATCTATATATGTATCTGTACACACACGAGACACACAAGATTAATAAACAACGCAGGCGGTGGTGACGTCGGCAAGTTTAAAGCAGGCCTGCAGCTTTGGTATTATTCCAGTGGAAAGTACACTCGTCCAGATGTCTTTTTGGGGTTTCTGGATATTTTTCATGGACTTTTCCAGGCCAAGGTCCCAAGTTATGGAAAATCAATAAATATAATATTAATGCTCTTCTTATTTTAAAAAAAGTATAAAGTTCTAGTGCCATTAAACAACTTTACTCATTTTAAACCATAATATGAGTTATTAGATTACCTTGAAACTGAGTTTAACGAACTTCATAGGTTATTTACGCAACATATCTAGTATGTACCTTTACTTTCAACTTTCAGTCACAACCAGAAATGAACCCAAAAGCCCCATAAAAAATACAACGTTCTATAGACCGAATTTCAAGCAGATTCTGGCGAACGAAGAAGGCCAAAACATTGCGGATATGCTTAGAGATTCGCAATTTGTTGTATTTGGTTGGTGCCCGCCTCTGTTTATCCATATATCTGTATAAATATGTATTTGATGATGATCTTGTGACGTCAGGGCAAGATGACGAAAAGCGAAAACAGAAAGCCGAAAACCGATCCGAAATTGAGACAACAATAAGCGACAACGTCGTTCGTTTAAGCAAACAAATAAATAATTAATAAATTAAAAATGAAACGATAAAAAAATGCTTGATGGCTCGTCTGGCTTTTGTTGTTTTTTTTTTTTGGTTTTCGCTCAATTGCCATGGCTGTATCTGTATATATTTGGGAGGTAAGTATAAGGGATGTATCGGGCGTACCATGGTGGCTTTTGTTTTGTTTGCCGTTCGGTTTGTTTGTTGTTTTGCATTAAACAATTGACGCACTCCTTCCCTGACAGTGACACACAAAAAGTGATGAGAGTTGCAGCGCTCCGATTTCTCGGCTCTATTATCTGCATCTTATATTTCCATATTACGTAGCCGCCTAGTGGTAATTCTATTTGATTCAATATTCTGGTATTCTGGATTTTGTATTATCTGAAATTTATTTATTCCTGTCCCATTTGTAGTACTTTGTCTTTCCAAATTATTATTTTATTCCATGTTTTTAGTTCCATGTTCGTTATCCCGTGTTTCTTATCAAGTGTTCCTTATCCCGTGATTCGTTTCCTATTCACTGCTTCTTATCCGGTATTCCTTATTTCATGTTCCTTATTCCATGTTCCTTATCCCGTGTTCCTTATCCCGTGTTCCTTATCCCGTGTTCCTTATCCCGTGTTCCTTATCCCGTGTTCCTAATCCCATGCCGTTTCTTCCGTGTTCCTTATCCCATGTTCATTATCCGATGTTGCCAATCACGTGATCCCTATCCCATGTTCCTAATCCCGTGTTCCTTATTCCTAATCCCGTGTTCTTTATCCAGTGTTCCTTCTCCCGTGCTCCTTATCCCCTGTTCCGTATCCCATGTTCCTTATCCCGTGTTCCCATGGTTCTTATCCAGTGTTCCTTATCGCTTGTTCCTTATTCCGTGTCCCTTATCCCCTTTTTCTTATCCCGTGCTTTTTATCCCCCATTCCTTATGTTCCCTATCTCGTGATCCTCATCACATGTTCCTAATGCCTTGTTCCGTATCCCCTGCTCCCAGTCCCGTGTTCCTTAACCCACGTTCCATAAATAATTTATCTTTTATCTATTTTACTATATGGGATATGGATCCTCTTGACGGATCCTATTTTATCCTTTGTTATTAATACGAACTTCTACATAGCCAGAATATACTCTATGTGGAACATTCCGTATCCCACTCATAACATTTTCCACATATTCAACATCCTCCTAACGAATCCCGTTTGTTTCTAACATACAACACAATATCTAATATCCTTTACTCCACTCTTCCCGTCTTGCACTCATTCCATATTCCACATGTCCCGCATTCCATATTCCATACACATTTACATTTCATTTATCCCATATCCCACATATCCCTCGATTTATCAATGGCGCTGCGTTGATTGTTGTCTCAACTCTTCCATTAACGGCAATTATCGGAAATTATTGAATTAAGAAGTGCCAAAAAAAACAAAATGGCATGGCAAGGGAGGAGGAGGGAAGGGGAAGCAATATCGGCGATATCGGTGCCGTTAAGTCCAATTTCCAATATACACACACACACACTCGCTGGCGCACTCCACAAAAGTGGGCGTGGCGTCGGCATCCGATAATTTCTAATGAAAGTTGAAAAGCGCCGCTTGAAGCGATTGGCTGGCGTGTGAATCCCACCGATGATCGAGCCGCAACCCGCGGCGAACACGTTCGAAGCCACATCGGACGCGGGGGCGAACTTCTCGGCGATGCTGCGACGTCGACTGAGGCACAGTGGAGCTAATTTCATTCACTTTACTCTTGTAGTTTTCCCCTGCATATTAAGACCCTGAGTAGCCAATTTGGTAGTGAAAGATAACCAGGGTTTATCATTTAGATTTTTGCGGAGGTTTGCAACGATATAAACATATTCTTAAATGGCATTCCTTTGAAAATTTGCACAGACCATAGTAAAAGGATACAAAATATACATCAATACATAAAGGACAACGATATAATAAATTTAAAACCATTTGAAGATCTTCCCAGAGACTAGACCCTTAAATGAACAGCTGTTTAGGAAATTTGCCAATCTTCTTCATCAAACATCATCATGTCCAACCTTAACACAATTGAGGCTCAAGCCAGTTGGTTGAGAATATTAGCGTCATATGATAACCATGAAAAAAACACTTGAATATCACCACCTCCCAGTTGATTTTTAAAAATCTTTGCATGATCTTCTAGATTTCAAAACGATTTTTGATGCTACTACATATAAAAACAGACTTAATATCTTTTTAGCAAATCTGAGTCTAGTAATTTCAATTTCCTGAAATGTATAGTATAATTTCTTAAATTCGAAAATTCTATATTTTCAAAGTAGTACAAATTGCAATTGTCCACATTATAAGTTTTTTTTTTTTTTAAATCATTTGTAGCAAATTTTAAATTTGAATAAAAATAACTATTAGGCCATAATTTTCTTGATATTTTTTCGTACAATCTTAGCATATTCTTTTAATAAATTATTATTTGCTTGTTACAAGCAAATATAAATATATTGCTTAAATACTTTCTTTCTTATAACTAGTAAGTAATTTGTGCAAATGCACATTATGCACTCATTTAGGCCCACCGTGCGATGCTGCGCTGCTCACACACACACTCCAAGCTGGGCAGAAGAAACAGCCGAAAGCAAACAACCGAAAATAAAAGCTCGTGATCCGCGCGCGCACGCTCTCTTTTCCGCCGCTCTTCTGCTGCAAGCGCCGCTGCCGGCGCCGACGCCTGTCGGCTGCGACGCCGACGGCATGCAAACAGGATCTGAGCGTATATTACGTAGCGGTCGGCTTTAAGCCAACATCATTCCCAAAGCGAACGGCCAGCGATCAACGTTTAGCCAGCGCCAGCGCCAGCAGCCCCTACGAAAAGCGCCAAAACGTCAAAAACAACAAAACAAAAAACACGGCCTGAGAGCGATAACGAGCAGCTGATTTTTTGTATTATCTCGCATCGCATCTTCACAACAACAACAGCATCGGCGACTGCAACCACGAACTGTGTGACTCTCCCCCGCAGCAGCAGCAGCAGCGGCAGCAACAACAACCAAAGCCAAAGTGAAGTGAACTCTGCTCTCGCGCGACTTCGGCTCTCGCAACTCCTCGGCAAGCGCTTCGGCCGCGACTTCGGCTTCGGCTCAGTCACTTCGGCAGCGACTTCGGCGACCTCGGGTCGCATCGTAAATTACTTGCAAAGTTAATTTTAGTCTCGGCTTTTAATACCGTTTTAGTGCGTTTTCGAGTTGGTCGTGCTTTTTCCTCTCTGAAAACTGAAAAACTGGAACCAAAAAAAAAACTATCCCTAAGAAACTGAGAAAAACCGAAAGCAGTAAACCGTAAAAGGTTCCAAGAGATAACAGCGGCAACGGAGGGAGTCCCTACATTAATGTGACTGTTTTTTGGTGACCGAATCCTGGTCTCAATATTTTTTTTTTCCTCCGGCTATTCCAAAATTTTGTTCTCCAACGGAAATGTAAATCATTCGCCCCCGCCGTGAATTTGACCCGCGTGCTTCCTGCTTTTATTGAAAACAAATCAAGAACTGTTTTATTTTGTTTTTTTTTTGCTCCCCAAAAAAAAGACAATTACGTTAAATTGTCGAAAAACAACAACAACAAATAACAAGGCGTATATATAATATCATAATTTACGAATTAAAAAAAAAGCGCGCTCACACAAACACAGAAACACGCCAGAAACGCATTAAAAGACGGAAGTGGATTTTTTCGCTAAGCGGCAAAGCGACGCATCCTGTTTTGGGCTTTCCCACAAAAACGTGAGCTTACTCGCACACACACACACGCGCACACTTCGGATCGTGTGTGGCTCACGCTCACCTATAGAGGAGCTTTAACGGTAAGTGTTTGTTACGGGAAAATATTTAACGGGACTCGAAGATACTTCCAACATTTTGGGCAAACGTTCTAAAGGACCCTTTAAGAAAGTGATTTGTGAAGGCCAACAAAGATTTGATAAGACAGTTGTTAAAAATATAACGAAAAATATACAAAATCCTGAAAGGTTTGAATAAGTGTAGAAATTTCCTAGAATCCTGCGAAAATAGAATTTTTCGATTTCGGTGGTGTGAGCTCTCTTTAGCATCACGACGGCTGACAGATATATGTGACATTTAAAGAATATATCTCTGAACAAAAAAATCACATAAAAAGGCAATGTATAATTGCAAAATACTTGTGATAAACGGTCACAAATTGTATTTCTTATTGCCAAAGGCTAAAAGGGAAATATAAAATGTAACCCAATTAAAGTAATGATCTTTTAATGAACGAGAAATTCAACATTTTCGAACAGCTGCTGCCACAAAAGCCATTAGTTAGTCTTGTAAACATTTTGAGTCAACTCCCCGCCCGATCTTAATCACGAGAATCAATTTGAAAACTTTCGACTCCAAAACCAAAACCAACTGTGCGGCGACTGGCGGCTAAAAAAATAAATAAACAAATTGCATAAACTTTTCGCGGCGGCTTAGTGGGACGCCGAAAACTCATACGATCGACAGAAAGAAACACAAAACGAGACAAAAGTGGAAGTGTTGTTAGGCAATTCTAACAAAAACTAAGTAGGCGTGGCAAATGCGGGGTTGTTCCCTCTGTTTTTTGCTGAACGGCAAAAGTAGGGGTATTTGTACATATATACAGTGATATATCGAAAGGTTTGAGGTGATAGATAGGTAGTTCTTTCTATGACTATATACTCTTCCATTCTAATCGGTTTTCTCTGTCTATAAATATTGTTTTTTTACTTTTTTTAATATATTCTGTATTTGTTTAATATTTACAACCAATTTCGAAGTAAATCAAGGAAGTATTTAAGCGTACACTCATAATAATTTTCGCCCTTTCTTCAAGAAAATCGCCATAAAAATTTATTTGTTCTTAATATGTGAAAAAAAAATGTCTAAAAACAAGAAAGACAAGGGCCCAGTTTCCTTTGTAACTAAACTGGGTTAAATATTTTTGTGGATTTACATTTTTTGCCCTAACTCTGCACTATTTATGTCACATAAAGAAGGTGGGTGGTCCTACGCCCGAGCAGGCACCCACACCCACCCACAGCAGACCCCCATTATGGCCATGTGACTCTGTGTATCTGATGGATACGTTTCAAGTATTTGGATTTGGGATTTCGCACTGGGGACGGCAGACGTCGGGATTTTGGCATGCGCAAGGCGGAGACACGGGCGTTATTTAAGCGGTCGCCGCGCATGCGCAGCTTGTCAATCGAGACGGCTCTCGGCTCGGGCTTATAAAAAGGCAGCTCACATCTGGCGCCCCGGATCAGCATAGAAAACTTTCACTGGCTATCTGGCTATCTGGCTATCTGGCTATCTGGGGATCCATGCGAGTTTTTTCGCGTTGAAGATGCGTTGCAAGCGGAAATCCGCACACAAATTGCCCACTTCCAATGGCAATTTGCATAAATGTTACGATAACAAATCACCTAGAAGTTCGAAGCAATAAAAACACAAAAAACAACTGCCACTGACGAACAGAGAAATACTAATACTAAGTTCTAATTAAAAGTGCTTGCCGCGGGCAAAAAAACTAATTAACATTTTTGCAAGCAACAGAAAACAAAAAAAAAGTTCAGCAAATAAAGGTGAGAAAATCAATTCATGACGACAGCGGCAAGTCAAGTGCCCACTTGAGTGGAAAATCAATGCACTTCCGCAAAAAGTCGGCAAACACAGGCAAACATACATCCGCAGCAGATTCAGATACAAATCAGATACAAACTCTAGTTTTTTATGAAATATTTATAGCACAATACTTGGTTGTATTAACAGTAAACAAACGGGTAATGGAACACGATTATATTAGCACAGCTTTATTTAATTAAGTATTACAACGCCCCGAAAAATCCCAAGCAATTATTTCAACGCTTTGCGGCCAATTAAAATTATAAACTTCAACAATTATATAACTATAATATATTCCGCTGAGAATTGTATGCATTTTTCCCAGATATTTGTGCAAAACACTTGTTACAAAATTATTTAGAGGCAACAAAAAATAAGAAATTATTCAACCCTCCAATTACTTAATTATGATGGCAACAAAATCTTGAAAAAAAGACAGCCCATAAATTGTTTTGATCAGGAACTTGGCCATAAATTAGCCACCGAACACCACCGAAGTTATCGGGGACACGGTAAACACCATTAAAAATAGATGAAAACGAATACTGCCCGAATTATGGGCTCAACTATTCTAGATCTTATGACTGGCGAGTTGCCAAGATACAGACGTGTCCATTAATCAATCAGGAATATAGCTGAGCAAGGCGATACAAAAAAAAGCCACAAGTAAATTATGGACTCGACGCGATCAGAAAAAAAGAATATATATATATATATATTGCAATATATGTACTCGGATACTCGTAATATCAGTGCCCTTACAGGTGAAAACTTTCGTCTGTCACAACAGCCGTATTGTCTGCTATATCTTTTATTTTATTTCTATTTTGAAATACTCCTGGAATATTTCATTTACATATTTTCATTTTGGAAAGGCTGTTGACGCTGCTATTATGACGGGCACTGAAAAAACAGCGAAACACACACGGCTGATAATAATTTAGCTGTCCGTCTGTCTGGCATATAGCTTCTATATATATATAAAGATATATATGTATATCTGTTGCTGATATCGTTTACACAACAATTTGTTCGCTCCGCTTCTTTATAAATGACGGCTGGCGGCATAAAGACAGCATCTTGACTTTATTACTCATCCGCACCGTGCGCCCATGTGCACATGTGCCAAGTGTTGTGGATTTGCCTCCTTGGCACCGCCAGTGCCAAATAGACCCACAAATATTTACACCCCGTACGCGCTAATACACTGGCCAAACAGTCCTAGCTTGTATTTCAGACTGGCAGCGGCTGGCAGAAAGCCGAACTGGAGCGTCTTTCGCGGCTGGCATCGTATTATCGCTTCATTAAAGTTGGCAACGCAAACAGCCTCGCCCAAAACGATCGTCGATCGCCGATCGGAAATCACTCAATTTGAATTGGAACACCAACGTGCCATTAGTCAGTCGCAGAAATGTTAGCAATGCTGGTTAGCCAAAACCAAAAAGATGGTAACAAGGGGATAAAATAGAAAAAGGGGGAAAAAAGTAAATAAACCGCATGATAATCGTGCTCTGAATATAGAATTCTCTGGAAGCCCATCTACGTATTATTTCATTTTCGCAGAATTCCGTTTAGACTGATAGAGTGTTAGTTACCTGTTGACCACCTTTTACAGCCTAGGTAGAGTAATTTAGCCTTTATCTGCTGTACAATTTATGGTTGCATCAAATATTTATTTAATGACTTATGCTCGTTCAGTTTTCTTAATAAAAATAATCAAGAGCAAGCTGAGAAGAAGGCAACTACTTATGTCGTCTATTTATATTTAATTAAATAATAATATATTATAAGGAAATATGCTGCAAAACTATAAGATATAATTTATATTTCATATTTTACTGCTGCAAACCCCTATTAATAATAAACCTCAAAATAAGTAATTGTTGCTCTTTATTCCTACACTGAATTCGAAATAAATGTATGTCGCTTTTCCTTTTTAAAATAAATAAATATATATTATCCTGAAATATGTAGCACAAATATGGGATATTTAATATATTAAATATTTGCACTGCTTATATATCAATAGTATAACAAATAATAATCCAATTAATTGCTCTTAATTTTAAAACAGAATTTCTAACAAACTTATGCTGCAAAAATAGAGAGCATCAATTATAATTAAAATTTTTATTGATACAAACCCCTTAAAATAATAATATTACATCGCTTAACTATTGATAATGAACATTCAAATAAATAAACCCATTAATTACTCTTAATTTTAAAGCAGAATTCTAAATCAAATTATTTCCTCTATTCTTAACATATTTAAATGAATAATTATATATTATTCAGAAATATGCATTAAAGAAAAAATTACAAGTAAAAATTTGTACTGCTACAAACCCCTTAAAATATTAGTGTTACATCGCATAAATTACTTCTATTTTGCACATTAAATTCTAAACTTTAGAAGGCTTCGTTTGGAGCTCTCTTTTTAAAGCCGCAACAAACAATTGATTAAATCCAACTCTCATATTGCATAAGCCCCGAACGGCAGCCCCTGATCAGAGGCGAAAATAATAAAAACAAAGCTTAAAACTTGTTTACATCGATACACACCAGTGGCGTATAGACATATAGACCGACATTTATGTATATCTATAAGTTTGCATGTTTCTTTTTTGTTGAGTTTCTTTTGTGAATGAAATTAACATGAGAGACCGCTTGTAACCTTTAGAATCGGAGTTTCAAGGCGTCATCGTATTCATATAATCGTAAACCGGAGTCAAAACTTTCCACTAAGTAGCCAGGCAATGAGACATGGATATGGCTTTCACCCAAAAAAATAGAAAAAAATATGCGGAAAAGGCACAGTAGTGGCAACGATCATCACTGTGATAAGGCACTGCTGCTGCCAGTTTTATGATCAGGTTTTTATTGTTATTTATAGCCAAATAATTACCTGCTCCCTACCCGATAAGCAACACCATATGACCGGCCGACGCAGCCACGTAGCGTGCCTGGTGAATCCGAATCCGATTCCGATTCCCATTCCTATTCCCATTCCCATTCCTATTCCTATTCCTAGAGAGCATCTGGCAGATAAGATTTCGTATTCGCATTCGTATTTCATAATATCACAGCGAGTGAGTGATATGATAGTGCCTGGTAGCGTCTCAATGGCAAACATTGAACTTTGATGTGCTGCGCGATTATTATATAACACGTTCATTATGCCCCATTACTCCCTTATCCCCATCTCGATATTATTTCTTCTTTTTCTTCTATTTTTTCGGGCCTTTCCCAAGCCTCAATTTTTACGACGCAGAAAAATACGGATCAACGTGTAGAAATACCAAAAAATTATATATTTATATATATATATAACCAACCAAACAATTGAGTTTAAGCCGCAGGCTGAGCAAACACTTAATGGCCAACAAAGGAAAAAAAAAGTATATACAGGCAGCTGCAGAAGCGGATTTTTGATTTATTTGGCTAAGGCGTACAATTTTTTAGGGGGAAAAAAATCTGGACAGGTGACAGGGCATTTTTCTACCTGCGATGCTTGATGTCCCAATGCGGAGGCCATAATCTTTCACGCTAAAATTCTAGCCCCGAGCACACAATGTGGGTTAAGCAAAGAACTAACTATCCGAGTGTGTGTTAATTATTCTTACGCTCATAAAGAGACAACAGCAGAAACAGAAACAGAAACAGAAATTTATAGTTTTATAGTTGACTCTGAAGCGGAAGTTATTATGACAGATAAAAAAAATAAGCGCAAATAACAAAAAACAAAACTGAAAACGAATCTAAAGCGGCCAGGGAAAAAATTTAATTGAAATTGAGCAAAAAGCAAAAGGCAAAAAGCTGAAGCTGAAACTGAAAATGAAAATGAAAATGAAGCTCAATGCAATGTTGGCACTTTTTTCTGGACTTTTTTTTTGTTAGCTGTCCCTGTGAGTCGTTGTTGCTACTAATTGCATTCTAATCGCGAACGAAGGTCTCGGTCTTGGCCATTTTTAGTTCAGTATTCGCTGTATTACGCTATTATTTGTTGGTTTGTTTCGTTGTTGTGGGAAGCAGATGACCAAGATGTGCAAAAAAGTAAACACACGGCGTATGAGCAATGTTTTTCTTGCTTTGTCGGGCGGACAGCGCTGCGTATGCGTAATGCTGGTTAACGGTGGAGAAGAGATTCTTAATTAATTTGAATTGTTTTGCTTTAAGTTGGTTATTAAAGTTATCAATTTTTTCATTATTTATGTGTTTTTTTTATTTATTTATTTTTTTTATTATTATTTTTTTTTATTTTCCTGTATATACGGCTCAACTTAAGTCTTTGAGGGAAAACGAAATCCCCAAAAAAACGGAATAGTAGTAAAAACATATGGAAAGCATATCCCTGGAGCCCATTTCACTTTCATCTGGCATGTTTACAATCCCTTAAAGTTCCGGAAATTCCTTTAATTATTAACTAATAAACCGCCGACCCTGCGCTTTTAATTGCTGTAGCTTTATGGGTCCCCGTAAAATGGTATATATGGCATATTATACATTGTATAACGGCCTCATAGCGATGGGGACGACTGTCGGCGATTGGAATCAATCGATTTATAGCCGCGTGCGGTGTCGGTAGCGTTAGCATTCGGCATAATCTTTACGGCCGGCAACGAAATCAATCAATTTAAATTTGATTAAGCCGTGATTTCTGCGCGCACCCACAGCAGATTATATATACATATATATATATAGATGCCTAATATACGAGCGAGCCGACAATCGGTGATTACAGCCTGGTTATACCAATATATATCGCTTTATGGCCGGTCAAATCACGCGAACTCACTCGACGCGGGCGGAAGAGCCTTAGTTTGTATATAATAATATCAAAAGAAAAATAATGCCCATATATAACATATATGTATATAGAAGTATATATATTGTGTGATGTATGAGCGATGTATGAGTCTCGGTTCAAAATCATTGTTATTAATACGATTATTGTGTGCACAGTTGCGTGTTAATTTCACTGTGATTTTACCTGAGAGTATCTTTATTCTATTCCAGTCTATTTTCCTACAACCCCCCTACGTACTTACGTATTTTTTTCACATTTTCAATTTGCACAATGCAAATCGGGCCAGCGCAGATTAACTGTTATTAGGCGGGTAGCGAAATCTCCAAATCAATCCGCGGCTTTGTGTCCATATATAGTACTTACTATATTTATTATTGCGCCCATCTCGTTGACATTCGGTCACAATTAAAACGCCACAAGATTTTAATTATATCGAAGGCACACACGGACAGAGCATATCTACTGTGTATATGTATATGCGTGGACGTATTGTTATTAAATAATTGTCGCACAATTGCCAGTTTGGCCAGTTCAATCAACTCGGCCGACAGCCAGCAAAGCGAAACCATTTTCGAGGCGTTTTTTCCTATATTTTGTTTTTTGGCCATGTTTGCAGTTGCTTATTATTTATAGCTCAACATTAGTTCAAGCAAAGAAATATATATTTGTAATACCCTAAGAGGCTGGTCTTTATCACATTACAAATTTGTTATTTAAACTGACCAAAACTTACATAATTTCAACAAATCAGTTAATATTTGTAATATGTTAATATTTGTAGGTTAAGTCTTAGGCAGTAAAAATCGATATTTAACGCGAAGACCGATAGAAAAATCGATATGTAAACATTAGGATACAAAAGATATTTTGTTTGATATATCAAACTGTGTCAAAAATAAGCCTTAACTTAGTTTAAACTATAATTGGGAAATATATAAAGAGAGGTTATCAACAATGTTGGTATTACGATTTTTTCAACATAAACGGTTAAAAAAAAAAACAAAAACAAAAAACTTCTGATTTTTTTGATAATATCGATTACTAATTTATTAATTTATTATTTATTAATTTCTGATATTTTTGATAATATCGATTATTATCAAACATATCAGAAATTAATTTATTGATTTGAAAACGTTAAATGCGATATTTTTCTATATTCAAAATGTTGATATATCAAGCTTTATAACATTCCCGATATAATATTGAGCGGGAATAATAATTTGTTATTATAAATGTTATTGCTTTCGCATAGTTATGTAATTTGAACAATTCCAATTTCCTGTAGAAACATCTCGTAGCTCTAAGGCCTAATCTCGGTTGGAATTTCACCCCAGACACATTGAAATAATCCTTCCACAAATCGCGTATACGACATGTGCACCGCAATCTTCAAATCCCCTTAGACATTTTGTCGCTGGCCGCTGGTCGATCACTTAAGCGATTTCTGTTGTTACTTTAATTAAAATATTTCGAATCGAGTGGCGGGCCGGCCAGTCGGCCGGGCCTCAAGTATCAAGTATCAGACACTCTATAATATGAAATGAAATCAGCAGCTAAAAATATTGGCTATAAATAGTCGGCGGCGAATGGCCACAAAAAAGGTATATGCTCATATTTGCCTAAGCACCTGGAATAAGGTATAAAAACCAGTTGCGCTCCTAGCCCATAAGAGACGTTGGCATTCACGTGACCAGCAGAAAGAAAAAACAACAACAAAATGATCACAAGCCTCGGGGAATATTTTGTGAAATTTCTGGCAATAAACCTGATTATCGGAATTCATAGGCAACGAATCTTTAATTAATCAAGCAAGAAAATAAAGTAGAATTCCCGCACCCGGAGCCCGGAGCCCGGAGCCCGGAGCCAGAAGCCAGGAGCCCGAAAATAGCCAGTGACGTTTATTGTGGCCACTTCTTGGCTTGTTATTGATTTTGACCCATTTGACTTGGTAACAGGTCTCAAGATCACCATTTTCCCTCCCTTTCCCAGTGAGCAAGTGATTCATTTACATTATTTTTGTTTTCCTTTTGTACGCAGCCTTTCCTGTTTATGTCTCTCGTTTATCAATAGTTTCCAGGGTTTAGCCTTCGATTCGATTCCGCTTGGCTCTTATTGTTGTAGCCAGCCACCTTTAAGGTGATAAGCTGTCTCTCTATCAATCAGCCATTGACTTATGTCGATGGCCTCTCGTGGCTTTAGGGCTTAGGTACACAACGAATCGAAGATTAATTGATTTTAAACGATCTATTAGCTTTGATACCAAGGAATGGTTGAGTATTTAGGGGGAAATGATGTTGATAATGGGTGGGTAATCCGCTTTCTCAAAAGTTAAAGGCTTCGTTAGCAGATAATTCTTTAAAATTCGCTTTTGACACAACCGACATCGTGCTCTTTTATATTCGAATGCTCACTCACTCACCAATGCCAATCAAAGTGTATTGTTTCTCGCCTCTTTTTGTCTATTTTTCTTTATTTTGTCGGAGTTTTGGGTTTTATTTTCTGCTTGAAAACTGGGTCAGCCAAATAGCAAATATCTTGTGCGGGGGGAGCTTCGCTCCTCCTCCTCCCTTCGGGCCAGATCCGTATTGAGGGTTTAAAGTTTACGAATAATATGAACAAGCCCGAGTCAAGTGCGTTCGGCTGGGGCATCCATACATTTATTGACACAACTGCTGCGGCTTTATAGTATTGTAAGTGAGCGGAGTTAATGCCTTCGCTTTATGGATTTTGGCAACTAATCGGTATGGCATATATATATATATATATATAGCTGTATTCGTGTATGATGAGTGCTTGACTACAAACAGAGGAAAATGCTAGTCTCTCTCAGATTATTGGGAAACCCATTCTGAAATAATATAAGTTCCGCATTTTATTTTGATATTTTACCTTTCAACATATTTAGGAATACAAATGGTTACGAAACTATTTTCCATTTGTTGGTTTTTATACATTGCCACGTTAGAATTGCATTTATATGAGTAACAAAATAAAATGTATTCAATTTGTTAGATTGGTTAGATTGGAGACAAAAATAGCTCCCAACAATCGTAATATGGCATAAAGAAAGCTAAAACCACAAAAAAAAGGTATTCAACTCTAAAAAATACTAGATCTGACCGAATTAATACTTTGTTCACACTGTGCGTGTGCCGGCAGAGGCTAGACGGAGAGAGAAACTTTTAATTTATTTAATGTTTAATTATTTTACATTACTTTCCATTTAAAATTTCACTTAGTATTTTCCCCTTGCATATTTTTCCGAGTGTACTGATTATAGCGCTATCCTCTTGGCCAATTTCATCCGTCACTCTTCATTAGCGCCTGTCTCGAGTCTCGAGTGGCGGCGGTAGGCGAATTGCCGAAATCGTTAATATCCCCACCGCCATCACGACATTTAGTCATAGCCACTTGTGAGCTATCTCGCGGGGGGCCAGAACTTCCACGGAAATCCACAAAAAAAATAAAATGAGTAGCTGCCATGAAATAAACCCAGAGCCGAAGACAAAGGGAAAAAAGTACCTAATTCCAGAGTTTTCCGCGTAAGCAATCACTTTTGCTGAAAATTTACGATCGCCTTGAAATCGAAATCAAAATCAAAATCTGAATCACAGTCCACATAATCACGCGCTAATAAGCGCGATAACTGCCACCACAAGAATGGCTACCAAAATTCCAGTTCCTCGACCATTATGGCCCGATAGGATGAGCCCAGTGCCCACCCACTGCCTGCCTCCGCCTGCCACCTGCCCTTCGATCGGCACGGCCCGTGCGCGTTTATTAATTAGAATTTATGGTCCGGCAATCGCCGCGTCCATATAGAGACAATAAATAGCCGTTGTATATGTTGTTGGAGGCCCCCATAATCTTATCGCAGCCCCACTCCTTCGTGGCTTTCTGGCTTTCGACAGGTGAAGAGCCCCTATTATCGACCAGGAGCGGCTCCAGCAGCAATACAGATTCTATGTCCCATATCCCAGATCCCAGATCAGGAAACATTTATCACTGATTAATGGATCATTTGTTGTGGGCAATGAACCCCCTTAGAGATGAGGAACGCAACATTACTGTATTTTCTATTATTTAATCATTTTTATTATACTTATTATTCACAAATTATTAATTATAATAAATTATATTATTATTATCAGGAGTAATTCAAAATAAAGTAGAATTATAAGATAATTTCACAATTTGGCAACACTGGTTTTTGAATACATTCTGAAACAAACGCCGTTGGTCACACTAACTCTGCGAAAGCAACGCTACAAGAAAACACACATTTGATCTCTGCAAACACATTAGGTTTATAATCTAAGCGCAAAGTCTGCCCTGTTACATAACCCAAGGCCACGGAAAACCCCTAAACTTAATAATAAAAAAAAATAAAAAAATTAAATTAGGAGGAGCCCGAGCCGCTCCTGGATCCTGCCACACGCCCCATTGTCAGCTGTCAGCTGGAGATTTGAAAAGCGCGCGTCGCTCGGCTGCCGCTGCTCCTGCTGCTGCTGCTGCTGCTGCTGCGCGGTTATCTCCGAATTGGCGAACGCAAATCAAATCTGGCCAAAATGAGTTAACAAAAAAGGCGTACAAATAAATATAAATAAATGCAAAAAACAAAGAAAACTGAAAAAATAGAAGGAAAAGACGGTGTCTCTAGCTGACTCTCCTAGCTCTATCTCTTTCCGATTATTTACAGTTAGCTCCGTCCAGGCGATAACCTTGCCCACATATATCTTGGGGCCCAACGCCGGCAGCGACGCAACAGCACCAGCGACAGCGACGCCTGCCACTAATCACTCCAATTAGCTAGAAAGTGCTTTTCGTTTAAAATTCGCACGTTGTCGCAGTTTCTTGGCATTGTACTGCGAGGCTCTGAGACAGCCACTTGGCCAGTTCGTTTCGAGTTCGAGAGTTCCGAGTTCGAGTTCCAGGTTAAGGATACCCGAGTTCCGGAGTAGCTGAGTGGGGACCTGTATTTTTTGTGAGTGTTTAGAGTGCAAAAAAACCCTTCTCAGAGATCCTTAAGACCTAAGCAAATGAAAAGCGAACAAGAAAGGCGCCAGTGAAAACCAACGTGTGCAAAAGAAACCAAAAACCTATCACAAAAGTTTTACCAAAAACGAAACCCAAAAAAAGTAAAATACCACAAAAAGCTATAAAAATAAATGGCAAACAAAAAATTTAAGAAATTATTTATTTAATTATTTAGTTGGTTACTCTGTAAAATTACAAAGTGTCAGAAAATATAGCCGTGCTTGTCTCAAGATCATAATCATAGTTTTTTTTTTAAATCAAACCTCTTAAAGTTCTTGGAAACTTAAAGAAAAGAGGTCTTCCCTTTAGCTTTTATATTATAGTAAAGTACTAAATTAGCAGGTCAGTTGAAAAGAATTCTATATTTGTTAGGTTCCCCAGTCTTAAAAGAACGTTCCCAAGTTCCTTTCAATTACTAAAATGTCCTTACCTTTAAAAACCGAAACGAAATTCAACCAAAAAATTAAGAAACCGTGACTCTGTGTAAGAGTATCTAGCAGATTGGCCAAGTTCGATTATACAAAATAAAACCCATAAAGGCAAGGCGGCTTAAGTGAAGGGCCCAGCAAAATGAAAATAGACAAAATGAAAATAATAAATAATAATAAATAATAAATAATGGAGGGGGCACACACCGGCCGCCAATTTGTAGGCCACTTAAGTCCCGAAGATAATGCAGATTGTCTACAGCCGATTTCGAAACAATTTGGATAGCGAAATAAAGCGAATAAAGCGAAATAAAGCGAATAAAGCGAATAAAGCGTGTTATAGACTCCCGACTTTGATGAGTGCGTTATTTCGCTAGAATAATAATTGAAATTGAAATGCTTCCTTTTATTTTTGTCTTTAATGACGTTTGGCGCGTGTCGCTATATATATAGAGAGAGATGTATATACAAATTAACCCACACGCAGCAGCCATAAAAATCTTTGGCTTCGAATGTAGAAAACCGTCAATTGCCGACCGACCAATTTCGGCGACGGGGAACTTCCATTTTCAAATGGACTACCACATAGAATAGATATAAATGGTAGATTCTCTTTCTATATAATCGCTGGGCGGCGTTTTCGGTTTCACTTTTGGTAAAAAAAAAAAAAAATACGAAACCTCACACGTGCTTCACGGTACTTCAAGTATTTCTGGTATTTCACGGTATTTATAGTATTTCTGGTATTATCACAGTTTGGGGTTTTTGGCGGATAATTAGCATTAGACGGCGTGATGACGTCAGTCAATCCGTCAGTGGTCAGTAGCAGGTTCTTTATGAGTTAATATTAATTATGAGCAGGTTTTTTTTTGTGACTTTGTTTCTGGATTTTCGCCAACAAATGATTTGGGACGAGTGGCCCGTACTTACCCCGTAATCGGCGGTATTATCTGCGATAATAATTTGAGAGCCGAAAGCGACCGCAACACATATGGTACATACTTGTATATTTTCACTGTAACAGATACTTGGGGCTTTATAATAATCGAATATGGGTGTTGTCTCGCCTTTACCACCTTATATACATATTTACTAATAATACTGGAATTTTTGTGCTATTCCCAAGGCAAATCTTCAAAATCGTTTTGAATATATTTTTTGGGCGTGCGAAAACTTTCCAGAGACACTGTTACTGTGAACGTTTCGTGACGTAACAGTAAAGCTCACATGCTTAAAGGGTCAAAAACAATAATAATTAATAATTATAGCGAGCAAATAGATATATAGGTAATACCAATTATCACCGTAATCGGTCACAGTCTTAGGAAACTGCGATTTAACTAAAATCACGTTATACCCGGATTATAGTTTTAGTTTTTCAGTTATTATATATAGTTACGAGATATAAACACCCAAGAAAAGTCACAAGTTTTACAATTTACGAGGTCTAGTCACTAAACAATTGAAAAGTGACAGTTTTCCGCACAAAATTCACACAACGCTACATAACTATTATAACATTTTCATTCTATAACAAAGTAACACTTAAATCAATTTATTTAATGTAGTCTATAATGTAAAACGAACAGGTACATCTACCTGCGATTAGGGATGTACATAGTATGATAGGATATATCGGCAAATATCGAAAATATCGTTAAGTTTGATATATCGAATTTGTGCCATTTTCTATTTATTTATCAGAGCTCATCTTAAAAGTTCACCTAGTTCCCAGAAAAGGGGTTATACATATATTTATAATTACATTCCATTTAATGAGCCGCCAAGTTGTGACTGGTTCACTGGTCAGCACGTGACGGTTTACCCCAGTCACCAGGCGATATATGGTCATAAATATCTTATTTTTTTGGTCCAGATAAACTTCTATGTATTGGATTTTTATGGCCTTTGTTTGCTTAGCATAAATGAATATAAATTTATGTGAAGTTGTAAAAAGAAACCGAACGAGGGGCAATTAGAAGTCATATAAATTTTGTTTTTCTGTTTTTTTTCTCTAATTTTTATGTTGGAGCTTAGTCTTTATATGTGTGTTAGCATGGTTATTATCATCAATTTCCGTTGTGTTTATTTCCTTTGAGAATTTCTATGCCAATGTCTGGCCATAAAAAGTTTAACCAATTTTTTTTTCTATTATCATTACTGAGTTTTTTTTTACCGGGGTTTTCATTGTGTATTTTGTTTTTTTGTCGCTTCAGTTGAGGGGCCTGAATAATAGTTGGATATACCGCCTAATATGCAATTAATTGGACATGAACTTGGACTGTGTGTGAGCGGGGGGACTACTGATGTCCATTATAAACAATTAGACAATGGCAAAATTGGTAACAGACCGATGGGAACAGCTGGTGATGATGGGGAAGACTTTGGCGGAGAGCTTCTCTGAATCTCGAACAGATTCGCAATTGTTCCTGGCCTTTATATATAGTCAGTCAGTCAGTCAGTCAGTCAGTCAGTCAGTGCCATCAATTTTTTGTCTACGAAATTTCCGACCATTATGGCTCGGCCCAGGCAATTTTCAATGGCGAAAACGAAAATTTTTCAGTTAACGCTCTCTCGGCTGTATTCAAATTACAATTTTATATTATTTTTATTATTATTATTGTTATTGGCTTTGTTGAGCCCGGGCCCACACAGGCTGATACTTTGTGATATAATCGACTAATGTCTCCTCTCTCTCCCTCTCTTGCAGTTAAATCGTTTTCCCTTGGGTTAATTGATTAACCAGGCCCAAAAGAAGAAATCCAGAGAAATCCCGGGAGAACCAACAAGCAGCAGCCAGCAAGATGACTGGTTTCACGAACGCCGGCTTCGAAAACGACGAGCCCGTCAAGGTGAGTCTTGTTTCTTGTTTATTTTTATTTATTTATTTATTACTACCGCAAGTAGTTCGTCGGGAGTGAGTGCCTTACCTGGTTTTTTTCCTCCTCATTTAACTCAAACAAGTGTCTCGGACACGTCAATGTACGCATAATTAAATCATCTGTAAACAAAGGCAGGGGCGAAAGAGAAAATCACGAAAATATTCGAATAAGAGACTCATTATATTCCGGGTTTCGGTTGTTACGTGTATTGTGTCACTATCCAAATGTCCATATACAATGCACACGCTTTTGCATAATTAAAGGGTGGGTTCTTTTGTTAATATTCTGCAGAGGATCGCGGTTATTCGGGGGTCTTACAGGCCCTAAAAAAGTCATTACAGCCACAAGAGTTCTCAAAAAATGAGTGTAGGTCAAACATTTGAATTATTGAAAGCCTTGTCTAGGCTTTTGTTTAAGTCAGTGGTGCTTAAAGCCCTGATTCGCGGGTCAGCATATTTCCCTGCACTAAATCGTAAATATGTGGCTACATCTAGCCTTTTTTGGAATTAGGTAGATATTTTTTAGCGTTAGCTACTTTTCATTTATGGCATTTGCTATTCCTATGCAATATTACATAAAGGGCTTGCTATTTTCTTTTCGTATATCTTGCAAAATTAATCGCAATAGATTTAAGAACCTTAAAAGGTTATTATTTATTTTTATTTTTTATTCTTGCAAAATTAATATCTTGATGGATTAATAACCTTAAAAGGTTAGTATCAGGTCAGAAAATCATATTTCCATTAGCTTAGAAGCCGCAGACTGGAATTATCCATCGCTCCGACCCATGGAATCGGGTTTCAATCGAAAAGGCTTGGGTATTTCCCTTCTGTTCGCTTAGAACTTATCGGGGGAGCCATCGAAATGGCCATAACTGCTGCCATTGCCACTCATCCATGCTATATGGCTATATGTGGCCCATAGGCCGATCGACGCTTATCATTGGGTGTCTGGGAGAGCGTCTTAGCTCTGCCTGTGTGTGGGTTAATGACTGTGTTTGCCTTCGGCCAAAGAAATCATGTTTTATAATGACACGCGTCACAGCTTTTTTGATGGCCCAGTTGGGGAGGAAGTGTCCAATAAACCGAACTGAAAACCAAAAGCGATCGAAACTAAGCAAAAAAAAAGCTCAGCCAACGATCATTAGCATTTGGTAAGCCACTCCTTGGCCTTTTAATGAGGCGAAATAAATTTCACCTGCAGAAATTCAAAACCAAACAGTTCGAAAACGCCAGAGCCAGAGCCAGCCCACACGCAGAAGCGGAAAGGCAGAAACTTCGAAAAGAAATGTGACAGCAGAAAGCAGCGCTGCCTCTCCACATATTTATGGATATGTCTTGGCCACAAACTTGACCAGAGAGCCAGGCAGCCAGGCAGCCAGGCAGCCAGCTAGCCAGAAAGCCAGCCAGGTGATGATGGCCAGCGAATTTGGCAATAAATAAGGTAACAAACCCAAGAAAAACCGAGGCAAACGAACGGCAAACTAACACGAAACAGAGGGGAAAAAACACAGGGATTGCACAATTAAAGCACCGACAAGGTTTCATAATAAAATATTGCCAATTTACAATTGAAAAGGAGAGACCGCGCCCTGTAATCGCTTCGGTTCTTGAAAGACATCGAAACCAAACTTGTTTTACTCAACCCAGAACCGCAAAAGACAACAAAAAAATTAAATAAAAGAAACTCGAGAACGTCCAGCAAACACCAAATGTACCTACAAACAGCGGTGGTCGCAAAAACTTATAATTGCAGCTTAAGAAACAAATAATATTGGGCCAGAAGACTATGGCTGGAGACCGAGTCTAAAAGCAGAATGTCAGGAAGAAAGGATTTACTCAAAAATGTATAGTCACAAAGGCTTTACTATTATTAATATTAGTTCATTTATTTATTAGCTCAGTTTATATATTTTTTATATTTAAATACGTTACGCTTGCTATTATTTCCTTTGATTGTATCTTATTTTGTTCCTAAAATCTAGATGATATTTATGCTTACAATAATATCAATAATATCTTAACCCTCCCTATTATTCAAGACCAGTCCTACTCTTCTGACCTCTGCTGTATGTAAAAACTACAAAAGCAAACACGAAACGTGCCGCGTTTAAAAATAACACGCAAATCTCGTGCAGCACAGCGCGTGCGCAACATGTTGCCGCGCACACTCTCTTACACACACACACACGCGCGCGCGCGCTGCAGGCATTAGGTCGCTGGCAACATGTTGCCAGAAGTAAGCGGCTTACACTGGGCTTTAATATTTGAAATAGCACTCTTAGGAGCAAACTTCATTAATTAAATAAATAATAGTAATATGCTCCTATTGTTGGTAATCCTTTTCTAAACTTAAATGTTTACAATTAAACATTAAACAAGATTAAGCGATATATTCGAGTGAGGTAACCAATAGTTAATATTACAGTTTCCGTGGTCTCTGCATGAAATCGACATGGTATCTAGAGGTTATCTACTTGATATCTTCAGGTTATCTACATTTATTTTCATATTTATAGATTTATAGGTTACAAGTTACCAAGTACTATGATTATATATAAATCTTATATTTAAATGTGTATTTTTTATATCACAGACATTCAGCCGAATGATTATAACAAGATAAAGATCAGCGTGAGCGTTTATGGTATTTTTTACAATGTAAAAATCGCACTCGCCGTCCATAAATGCATTATTTTGTTAAAAATTTAACTTTATTTACTTCGGCACCATGCTACTAATAAAATTAAATAAAGTTCTGAACAGAATAGTTCGTTTAGGGACAGCGAAAGCGGTTTTTACATTATAAAAAATTCCACAAACGGTCACCCTGATAAAGATCGATAATAATATTATATTATACATGTATCTTAATATTATGCGTGAAAGTAACTAAACACAAGGCTAACTTAATTTAATTAACTTCATAATTTCAATAAGAGTGATATAATACATTTCAGTAAAATATATATAGTATTTTCCACATCTTTTTTTTATATTCATTTTTATTAAGTATTTCTACATGGAAAAGTAGCCTATTTTCGCTCTGTGCCAGCGCACACACACTCGAAAAAAAAAAAATATATTAAAAAAATAAGACAAAATCCACACACACCTGTGGCCACACTCGAAGAGACAGTTTGCTCACCTGGCCGGCTTTAACTGGTTTGCGGCGGTTTTTGTTTGTCTCAGCTAGAGGAGCCGACGGCGACGTCGCAGGTGCTGCTGCGCCGCTCTGCCAACACTCTCGCATATCATTATGGCCCGTGTGCACTGGCATTATTATTACGCGCACTTGTCTCAGAGCTCCGCTTGCCGTTTCTTTAACAGTAAGAAACTAGAGAAAAATAGAAAAATAGAAAAATAGAAAAATAAGAAAATAGAGGGGGAAATAAATAAATATCAGCGCTGTCCACATTCCCCGCGACGATCACAGCCATCAGCTGTTTAGCGAGAAAAGCATGCAAGCACAACAAACAAACAAACAAGCGCACAAACGTTTGGGAAAAATACCACACAAAAAAATAAAATAAAAATAAGCTGCGAGACAGCCGACACAGTGGTTTTCCAGCATCTTTTTGTGCTTTGTCATGATTTTGTTTCGTACCTCCTGTAGGCCTATAGCCTACATTTATAGGAATTCAAAAAATGGAACAAAATATCATCATTCAATTGAATCTGATTAAGTTATGCTTTTTAAATTCAAAATAGTAATACATTTGTTTCCCATAAAACTCTCAATTTCTCTAAATATATACATATATTTTTTTCGAAGCCCAAATACATTAAATTTACTCAAGTCCAGCTCTTTAGCTTAATTTAATTTTTGGTTTTCAATTTTTGTGTGCACCGGGCGTATGAGTGATATTTATTTTCCGGCCTTCTTATTGTTTTCAGTTTGTCATTTCATATTGGCCTTTATTGGACTCTTTTTCGGCTGCACTTTGGCCACGTCAACTGTGTATATTTAATTATTTGTTCACCTGTTTTTACTTGCTAATTAAATGCAACAAGACGGCAGAATAACACAAATTTTGAGTGTTCCACGTATTATTCCTTTTTTGTTTTTATGGCTTTTAATGGTTTTGGTTTTATAACAATTTAAATACAATTTTATTATGCTGATAAGGGGGATTTTTTCTGTGCTTTGCCTGGCATCTGAAATCCGTCTGCAATTTGCATACAAACAATACGAAGTTTCTACAGCCTCCCCTAAATACATATATATATATATATATACACATATCTGGGCGATTTCCTTAACTTAAATCGTGTGAACAGCAACGCATTATGTGCTGCAATTAAGCTTGTATAAAGAAAAGGCAGAGCGGCGAGTGAGAAATAAATACAACACACATCGATGGGGGCTTGCATAACGACGCGTGTGGGTTAAACCCCCTCGCGCCGCCCCAGGCGATGTAACCTTCTTGGCCCTCTGTGTGCGATGCATGCGAAATCGCCATTTTTGGCTTTGGGGTTCAGTTCTCGCGCCTGGTACTTTCGGCGGCCTTTTCCCGGGGACTCTGTGGAATTCGCCTCGGGCATTTTGATGGCCGTTAAAGCGCTCAAAACCGACGCGCTGCGCCACGCATGCGCAACGCGAGCAAAACGCGTGCGGGCTTTTTAAATTGATTTTTTTGGTTTTTGAATCAGTCCAAATTATTTCCCCCCTTTTTTCGGTTTTTAGAAACTAAATGCGTAAAATGCGCCAACAAACACATAAATAATTAATTAATGAAAGCTGAACAGGGATTAAGCGATGGCTCTAAATAAACGTACCTTATAAAATAATTAAATTATAATATAACTTTTAAAAAATCCTTAAGGACAATTATTTCATATTTTCTTATTAATATCAGTATTAATATTTTAATCTTGTGATTCCACTTAAATGTAGTTTAAAAACTCTGCGCAAATTTAATGATATGACACACGAAAGCCTGCTAATAATTGAATGGCTATGTGCTAAACACTTTTGTTTCGGTTGTAAAAGCGATTAGTTTTAATTATCAACTCATTTATTTGAAAGCCCAATGGCAGATAAACTTGTTTAATATCTAATCGAATAATAAGAAAGTTAAAGCGCGTCCGAAACTGAGGAGATAAGAAAGAAAGTAGGATGCACTTCTCGAGTCTCTCGGAAACCGACCGAAAAAACAAAACAAAAAATAAACAAAATCGACAATCATCCGAATGCTGCTGATCTTTACCACTTTGCTTACGACTTTGTCTTTTCTTTTGCCTTTTTTACGTTTTATTTTTAGCCAAAAGCTGGTTTCGAGCCCGACACCGCCTCGCTGCGAGAGAAAGTTGTGCTGAATCCGGCCGAGAAATGGCGCATCTTAAAGAATATCTCGATCATCTCAATTGCCTTTATGGTGCAATTTACAGCGTTTCAGGTGGGTACACTTACTTACATACATGATCGACACCGACTTCCATCAATTAAATATTTTCAATTACTCAGAATATAATTTTACCTAATTTAAAGTAATATTACTATGAAAATAGCACATAAAATATTTTTAAAAACAAACAAGAACTAATGAAATAATAATTAAATATATTGAATATTAAATTTAAAAAAAAATGAATTAATGGCACAGCTAAAAATGTATCTATGTATATTCTCGATGTTTTTGCCTAGAGTAATCGATTATAAATCGATTAACATCGTTTTTTTTAGCTCTAATAAATAGTGGTAATTTTTAGATATTAAAAAGTAATTAATTGAATGCCAGAAATGGAAAGGCATCAACATTTTCGATAATTTTGCTCAGAGTCGATTACAAATCGATTAACATCGAGTTTTTCCAGCTCTAATTGATGGTGCTCTAATTTTAAAGGCTTTAGTGCTAATTGTCATATTATTTGTTTAGGGCACGGCCAACCTGCAATCATCCATCAACTCCAAGGATGGCCTGGGCACGGTCTCGCTGAGCGCCATCTATGCCGCCCTGGTGGTGTCCTGCATCTTCCTGCCCACGCTGATTATCCGAAAGCTGACCGTTAAGTGGACGCTCGTCTGCAGCATGCTCTGCTATGCCCCGTACATCGCCTTCCAGCTCTTCCCGCGCTTCTACACCCTCGTGCCCGCCGGCATACTGGTGGGTATGGGTGCCGCCCCCATGTGGGCGTCAAAGGCCACGTACCTGACGCAGGTGGGACAGGTGTATGCGAAGATAACCGAACAGGCAGTGGATGCCATTATAGTGCGATTCTTCGGCTTCTTCTTCCTGGCCTGGCAGTCCGCTGAGCTCTGGGGCAATCTCATCTCCAGCTTGGGTAAGTTTTCGGCTATTTTTATTATTATTATTGTTTTTTCTAAGCCTGAAAATGCTCTTAAAATCGTAATGTTTTTGAATTCGGTTGAAAAGGTGTCAAAAAGTATGCAACAAAAATGTAACGTCTAAAGAGACACCACACAATTGCCCTGAATTTTGAAGGTTACAAATTTCCATGAAACCAAAGAGTTGCAATAGTCACATTTTTAAAATTTTCTTAAATTATATTACATTATTTAAAGCTTAGGTCCTTTTATGTAACCCCAACTTACTGTATGTACTATAGAAAACTCTATAAATTATAGTTCATTCATTCATTCTTTTCTTCAAGAGCCTGATTCAAAGAATTAATTGAAAGTCATGCTTCCGTTGCTAGACAGCCTTATCAAGCCATAAAAGATAGCCAAGATTGCAAAGATTGCAGAGACCCTTAAATTAATAAAGTATTAGCGTTTGATTTCTTTGGCCAGCTATCGAGAGCCATAAAACACTATTTGATTATTCGCCAGCTACTGGAAATCATACAATGAACTAATCAAATTTTGTTGGAATTTTTATTGCTCCATCAAAGTGGTCTGGTAGCCAGAATCTTTTATAATTGTCTGGCTTTCCATCTGAAAATTATTTACTAATCTTGTCCCCTTTGTTTTCGTCCTCTCCAGTTCTGTCCAGCGGCGCCCATGGCGGTGGCACCAGCAGCGCGAACTCGACCATCAGCGAGGAAGACTTGCAGTTCTGCGGCGCCAACTTCTGTACCACCGGCAGCGGCGGTCACGGCAACCTGGAGCGTCCGCCAGAGGATGAGATCTTTGAGATTTCAATGATCTACCTCTCGTGCATTGTGGCCGCCGTATGCATTATCGCCTTCTTTTTGGATCCCCTGAAGCGGTATGGTGAGAAGCGCAAGGGCTCCAACTCGGCCGCCGAGCTCTCTGGCCTCCAGCTGCTGTCCGCCACATTCCGGCAGATGAAGAAGCCCAACCTGCAGCTCCTCATTCCGATCACCGTCTTCATTGGCATGGAGCAGGCCTTCATCGGTGCCGACTTCACCCAGGCCTATGTGGCCTGCGCCCTTGGTGTGAACAAGATTGGCTTCGTGATGATCTGCTTCGGTGTGGTCAATGCCCTCTGCTCGATCCTGTTTGGCTCCGTGATGAAGTACATCGGCCGCACACCCATCATCGTTCTCGGCGCGGTCGTCCACTTCACTTTGATCACCGTGGAGCTGTTCTGGCGACCCAATCCCGATAATCCCATCATTTTCTATGCCATGTCCGGTCTGTGGGGTGTCGGCGATGCCGTGTGGCAGACGCAGATCAACGGCCTGTACGGTCTGCTCTTCCGGCGCAACAAGGAGGCCGCCTTCTCCAATTACCGCCTGTGGGAGTCCGCCGGCTTCGTCATTGCCTACGCCTATGCCACCACGCTCTGCACGCAAATGAAGCTCTACATTCTGCTGGCGGTGCTTACGCTTGGCTGCATCGGCTACGTGATCGTTGAGATCCTTTACAGGAAGAAGGTTAGTGTCATACTCCCTAATTCAATTAGGTTATTTAAGTTTAATTGTGTCCAAAAGTATGCTACAAAAATGTTAGTCTTGTGATACACGTCATGACAGGTGAGGTGCCAGACCTGTTAAATTAGTATATTGATCTGTTAATAAATGCTCAAAATACTATTTATACAGGTCTGGCATCCCTGTAATCCAGAGCTAAATACCCGTAAATATGGGGCGCAAAAAAATGTATTGCATACTTATAGGCACACGATCAAAATAACTTTTTAACGTACAGATCGCCAATTATTGGCATTAATTGGACTTCAAGGCGACTTTAAACTCACTTTTAACAAAAAATATTTAATTTTGAAAATAATTCTTGAACTCTAAACTAACGACTTACCAATCTCCATTCATTTTCATTTTCCAGCAACGCAAGGTGAAGAAGCAGGAGAAGATTGAGGCAGCGGAGAAGGAGAAGGAGGCCGCTGCTGCTGCGGCAGCCGCTGCCGCTCTCGCCGCCGCCGAGTCCGGACCCGACGGCGTTGAGGAGACCGACGACGAGCTGGACGATCTCGAGGAAGACATTGTGGTCACGCGCCTATAAATGTTTGATTCTCTAACCGCACACTCCACACACACCTACATTCCATCAAGTTATCGATAGACTCGCTTACCAGAGATAGAGAGGGAAAGAGAGGAAGAAATGCCAGAATAAGAACACCAACTGAAAATTGTCAGCTGTCAAAATTGCCAACTTGAAATTACCAATTGCTCAATCTAATGAGAATACCAACTGAATATTTGAAAAAGGAAATGCGAAAATAGCAGCGGGCAAATCCTAACTGGAATAAGCCAGCGCTGGAAGGAGCCAAATACTAAGAGAAACCATCTGAGAAATAGCGTTTGGAAACGCGTTATCGATAAAGAAAAATAAATATGTATCAACTGATACGGCACCGATGGAACGGAAGAAAGAAAGAAAGAAAGCATACTTATGTGGTTGTAGTTTTGTAGTAGAACATTTGTAACTCCCACCCCCTTCACCGCCCTCTCCCCGGAAAAACCCCATTTAGCTCAAAGACCAACCGCGCTTGGCTTTACTTTAGTTTGTACATACAGAGAATGAGATCGAAAGAGACAAAGTGAAGAAGAAACAGAAGAAAACAGTGAGAGAAACGGGGGGAAATGCAAAACCTATCGTGTGTTAGTCTAGGTGTAAGGACACTCACACAACCATACAAAATCCACACCTAACACGCGCACACAAGAGAGACACGCACACTGCAGCAGTGTGCGTGCCCGCGATGCCTAATAAATTGTTATTTTATTTTAAAGCGTATTTTAAACTGTAGTATATACACTAAACGAAAATTGTAATACACTACCGTTTTTTGTGCATGAGGAAAAAGAAAAGAAAGCGTGATAATCCAACAAACACACACACACACAAACACACACACAGAGACACGTAACAGTCACAAAAACTAAAAAAGAAACAACAACAATTGTATGAAAATAGTCAAATTTGTAAAGTTTTAAAATACAAAATACTGGCCTTAATGAAATATATATATATATTTAAAAAATATATGTATATATCGAGAAGCAGTGCAAAAAAGAAAAGCAATTACTTAATATACAATAAATATTAAAAACAAACACAAGAAATAAAACACAAAAAAAATAGAAAAGAAAGCAAAAAATCTAGTAGGCAAAATGTTATATACACACATTTTTTGCTCAGTATTATGTTTTAAACTAAATTTAAGCGAGTTATTGTTCCCTGTTTATATATTTTTCTTTTTTCCCCCTCCCCCTATATATTGTTACGATTTTTTTGAAGTTTCGATTCGTTGTTCTTCTTCTTCCAACAAACTCCCTGCGATGGCAATTAAGATTAATTATATAAAAGAAAGACCATACGAAAATGCAACAAAAGATATACTTATAAATACATTTTGTTTTTTATTAAACGTTTTACCTAAATATTAGTGAAAAAATAAAGAAATACACACAATCGATCACACACACACACGCAATGTTATTTGTGAGAAGAAAAGCGTTACAATAAATACACTTTTTTTTTTTTTTTGCCTAGCCTGTTAAGTAGTTCATTATATTATGTAAAATATATAAAAAATAAAATAAATAAATGAATATAAATATAGAACGGAACCGATTTCGGTCACGCATTAATTATTTCAATTCAACACGTAAGCGAAGCCGATAATACAATTATTTTCCTACATAAAACACGAGGCCAGACTAAAGGATACCCAGTACTTGCACTCAAAAAAAATCGTCATAGAAACTATACTATTGTTACATGAATTCTAAACTCTTGAGTATTAAAAATTTCTTAATAAGATGCCTATTAATTTGATACTACGAAGGTACACATTTTATACTCATCTGCACCAAGAATTCAGAATAATCACTAACGCGACAAACAGAAAAACACTAAATTCCAGCTAACGCGATATGATATCGAATTTTCGATGTAGGTTCGTATAAAAATAATACTCGAAAATACACAATTGAAACTTTGGAGTATAAAAATAATACTTTGTAGTATATATTTGATATTTTGAAGTATAAAATTTATACTAAACCCGTTATACTACTTGAGTATACTTTTAAGATAACGCGTAGAAAGGTTAAACTCTTGTTTTTATTTTTGGGTGTGGCTTCTGCTTAATTTTTTAATAAATACATTAATAAATTACAACTAGAATTAACTAGAGTCGGTGTGTTTTTTTAATGAATTTAAATTACAAAACAAATCGGACATTCGATGCTACGTGTACTGGGCCTATATGCTAAATGGAATGATGGAGCCCCCCCCGTTCCGCTCTCAAAGGACAATGGCGTCGTCCTCCTGCTGGTATTGCTTGTTCTTGCGACGGCGATTCGACTTGATCTTGCTGAGCACGCTGTATGCCTGCTGGATCTCTATGAAGCGCTGATGGGCCTGGGCCCTAAGCTTGTCGTCCTTTACCTTGTCGGGATGGTACTCCTTGGAGAGCTTTCTGTAGGCGGCCGTGATCTCCGCCTGCGAGGCGGTGGCACCAACGCCCAGTACCTTGTAGGAGTTGCGCTCGCCATCCACATCCATGCTCTCAAACACCTCCTTCCAGGTCTCGTACCAGCCGTGGTGCTGGGCATAATTGTAGGTATCCTGCAGGGCCTGCTTGAGGTCCGTCCACCAGGCAGAGGCCAAGAAGTTGTGTATGGCCTCGTGTATGGGCACCTCGCCGCCGTCCTCGTCCGAAATGGTGCCATTGAAGTACAAGAAGCAGCCCCAGAAGGCACAGTAGATGGTCACAGCGGTGGTTAGCTTGAAGGTCCGCTCGCCGGGACTGCCGCGACGCGGCGGAGTGCGTCGCCACTGTTTGGAGAGGCCGTCAAAGGTCAGCGCCGAAACCAGGCCAGTGAGCAGCAGGGAGTAAGTCTCGTCGTATATCAGAAACCTTGCCGGATAGGCCAGATAGGCAGCCAGGAGGCAGTGCCACCAGACACCCTGCTCCCGACCAATATTGCCCACCAACCAGACGCCCAAAGACACAAAGAGCGGTATCGCCCAGTGTAGGAAGCTCAGGTCCCAGCCACCGATCACGGTCTCCGGAATGGCCATGGAGCACACCTGCCCGAACAGGTGGCCGATCATCACCTGGCCCACGAATCTCTTCGAGGAATACGGCGGCTTCGGATAGGCCTGCAGCTTTGCAACGAACTGCTTGACAAACTGCGGATCCTCATTGGCGTCCCTCACATATTCCGGGATCAGGAACAGCTCGCCCATCCATCCAATGCCCATGTAGCCGCCCAGCGTACACCACCAGATGAAGGCGTGACGATCCCGGTGCAGGTACAAGTGATGCAGTCCGAAGATGCCGCCAACCGCCCAACATAAGTAGGCCACCGCCAGCGATTTCTGTGGCGGCAGGGCATTCGCCTCCACCTCCGCCTTGGCCTTCTTAGACTCCTTCTGTTTGACATGGCCTGCGGCGGATGCGGATGATGAAAGGGCACTAGATTTCACTTTTGAGGGTGAGCCGTGGGAGGAATTTCTGGTGGCCACGGGGGACACGGTCTGTTTGGTGCCCATGGTGTTCCAGATCTGAAACTAGACGTAACAAATCGTTTTAGTAAGTATTAAGAAAGGATAAATGAATATGAAAGCTTAAACAATTCGCTTACTAATTTAAATTGTTTAAGAGAAACAAACACCCTCATCATGAAGCTTCTCATGGTTCACAGTATATATCTTAAATCTGATCCTAAGTATCATTTAGCAAAACCTCGATGGATCCGGTTCGGTCTGTTTCCTTCCATAAAAAAAACATAAATCATGGAAAGCTGACGCTGACAAAACAAAGCATTAGATCGCCGACAGATATACGATACGATATACGATTTTTCAACTACTTTTTCACCAAATCAGGGACATTTGAAGGTCGGAGTCTGATAAGAAAAATCAGCAACTTCCTTATAAGCCTTTTCTTATGAGAACAACTAATTTCTTAAGACGAAACTTCACAACTTCTATCCACTAGGTATGTATATTTCGCATATAAATTATTCAACTCTAATAGAATTATGTATTATTCACTATATATAAATATATAAATAATTGTATACATTTCACTCGTTGCATATGAATCTTAAGATTAGTCTTTTCAGCATGTTTTCAGGACCAGAATGGCTTACTTATCAGACCATAACGCCATATAGGATTTCCTGCATGTTGTTCTATTTACCTCAACAGGTGCTACTCACTTGCAAGCCGATCGACCTCAATTTCTTGTGAAATTGTCGCTGCGCAGGCGCAGTTTTTGGGCCACGACCGTATGTAGGCTGTCGTCCACGAGAAGCACGAGTGAAAGAAGAGAGCGCAAGCAGAAGAAAGAGGAGTGTGTGTTGGGGAGAACTTTCTCTTTTCACAAATTCTACGCACGCAGTAACAACAAAAACAAAAACCTGAGACTGGAATAACACACATAAACAACAAATACCGTCAACTGCACTGATGCGTTCAATTCCAATTAGTTCTTCTTGCTCTTATTCTCCGCGCTGAATTAAAAAAAATATAAGCGATCGTAAGAGAACGAATTGTTGTTTTGCGGGCCGGATTAAAAAATGAATCCATCGGCATAAAACTGTTGATCAGCTCAGAGTGTGACCATAGCAACAGGCTCAAAAAATACCGAAGCTACTGACAGAGTATTTTTGATAATAACATATTAAGGGTACTCCCAACGCGGGAGTTTTTTTTGGTTTAAACCATCCGAGAGATGGTTGATTTTTGGTCGCAACTGGGATGTTGCATTGGCCAGATACTGGTGTTACGAGAGCAGGTTTTTCACTTGCTCAAGGTTTTTAAACTGATATTTTAGAAAGCTTTTTCTCCTTTCGAAAGCTTATTAACGTCCATCAGGTATAATGTATATGTCCAGATCCACTGCTGCTTTTTCGTTCTTGAAAAGGACCGCCCGTCCAATTCAGTACATTATTGAAACGATAATCCGGAAATTTGATCGAAAATCAACCTCCAGATTGCTTTGAACTTTGTTTATTTTTGTGATTTGTTTTGCAGTTTTATAGTCGTTGTTTGTTTTTTAACTTTGTCTATTTCTTTTTGTACAAAGATTGATTTTTTTACTTATTTGTTTTTTACTTTATATTCTTTCTGCTTTGTTTTTTTTTTTTCGTAAAACATTTTTTTTTTTTAATTTGATTATTTTATTTATATATATGTATATATACATATATATATATATATTTTTTTGTTGTTGTGGAGTGTAAGTATTAGAAAAGGAGAAGAAAAAAATAATAGGTTAGAGAGTAGCATTAAATGGTTTAAAGACTTTCCGTGGTAGAGTTCACGTGGCATTTAAAAAAAAAAATTTTAAGGATATTTGTTTAGATTTTGTAGAGGGGTATAAGTGAGTGTTTTGTGTTAAAAACAAAATACAGCGGTTCGTAAAAAGAAAGGTCAGCTGCATTTATGAATTTGGCAAGTTCCCTCAAATGTAGAGGTTCTTGTTTAAAGCTCCGTACTCAGGCACACGAAAAGTGTTTCTAAGCAGTACGATAGAGCGAGAGGGTGAGTATTGACCACTCGTTTTGGATCAATGCTTAGAAACACTTTTCTCCGTACTCAGACACGCGAAAAGTGTTCCTAAGCATTGAGCCAAAACGAGAGGTTAATACTCACCCTCTCGCTCTATCGTACTGCTTAGAAACACTTTTCGTGTGTCTGAGTACGGAGCATTACCAGGATCTGATTTAAATTCTGGTATTAAAGTGTAAAGATTGTTGCGCTTCAGCAATTGTTCTTCAACAATGCCCCCCCTCGTGAGTTATCAAACTATTAAGTTAGCTAGTCAGTAAGTTATGGAAAATGGAGAAATAGAAAATTAAATGTTTGTCAAATTTATTTTGTTTTATTGATATTGGCTAAAAATGCACCTAATTTTTGTTCCGTCTTTTGCCACTCCTTAAACCTCTTTTTCTATTAATATCCCGGTACGGGCGTAAAAACAAAAATTTAACAAATTCAAAAACTTAAAAGCTTAGGCTTTCAGTGTGACCTCAACTACACTGAGAGTAAATACCGAGGTCGGTTCAAAAATACTAAAGTCAATTGTATTGCGGTGTTCGCTATGCGGTAATTTTAAATGTTAAACTTCTGGCAACGCTGAATGAAAAAAATATACTGTAAATATACTACATTAAGTACGCAGCTCGCGACTATCACGTATTTGTTGTTCCTTTTTTTATCCTCCTCCTCCCCCTCCCGTAACAACAACAAAGACGCGTATTTTTAATTGTTGCAGTAAGTAAAAGTTTAACAAAAAACACCTTTAAGTGATACATAAAAACCAAAGATTGGTGCGTGTGTGGAACGTGTGAGTGGCTGCGTGGACCACTTCCAACAAATTTACAAAATGCGAGACTTTCATTCATAAGAAAAACAACAAGAAAACAAAAAGGGGGAGCTGAATGAAGAAGAGTTCGTGAAGTGACAGGCAGGTGACGAAGAAGAAGAGTAGGAGGAGGTGGAATAGCATTCGTAATAATAACAACAACAAGCTCCATTTGGCCTTCGCCTATTGCTAGCTCCCTCACACAAACAGACACACATACATACGAATATCGCCCACATAACGGACCTACGCTTTGGTTTTACTTTTCATTTATTTGTTTGGTGCAATTCTCCACTCATTCGCTGTATTATTTTCAGTGCTTGGCACAGAGAATAACCAAATAACCTAAGCTATTAATGCACACACATATGCGGAGATCTAATGAGAGCAAGCGGGACGGCCAATGTCCACCCCCCATTTAAGCCCCTCTCCTTCACCTTCTACCTTCCCTCTCTGTCATGTGTTTAATGAGCGCAACAAATCAGTTTTGTTTTGTTTTCTGCACATTCCGCAGCTTTTTGTTTTTCCCCGTTCGCTACACTTACAGAGCGACAGTCAGCCCCTTATTAATTTGTGAGTTAGTACTGCACATTCGTTAGTTATGACCTATTGTTTATCTAAAAACGCCTCCTAAGACTTTCACACACTTATCGATAAGATAAAATTGAAAGCAAATACAATGGCTCATACCTCTACGGGTGTACCGTTCCCACCGTCCTTTCTCCGTCGATCCCCCATCACTTTCTTGAAGCCCTACAGCAGTCGCCCAAAGAATAGTAGCAGTGCGGATAATATATTTGAAATATATTCTTAACGGAGAGTTATATTATTATACATTTGTAATATTATAAAGAATATTAAAAACAATTTTCATTTAAATTCTTGTTGATTGAAAAGGGGTTTTTTCTTTAGAGTACTGTATCGATTTTTAATAATTAATAATGCAATAATACAAAATCGAACTGAACTCCTTTGCAAATAATTATAATCTAATATTATTGCTTTGATATTGCTGGAACTATTATTATGACCGCCACTTTAGCTGCATAACAAACTGCCGTTAATTGAGACGCAAATATTTGTGTCTCTGTCTCTCTCTCTTTCGGCTGCCACCTGATTGAGGCTCCATGTGTTGCAGCAGCACACGGTCATGTATGAGCGAGAGAGAGAGGTAGTGTGCGGCTGTGTGAGCGAGTGGTAGGGCATTGGCTTTCGTAAGTGATGTCTGCCCTTGACCAAGGCCTAAAAACAAAAACAAAGCAAATTCGAAACCTAAAACCGACATTACAAACGAAACACCCCATTGTTTGTGCATTTCAAATATGTACGTCTGTACATATGTATGTATTTATGTACTTATTTCCAACGTTGAAAAGACAATATCTAACAAGGAAGGCGGGCTATTTACATACTTACGTACATATATTTTTGTGAAAGCTTCCACGCCAATGCTCTCTCTCTCTCCCACTCTATTTCTTGCGTGAGATGCAGTGCTCCAATTTTTCCGAGCGCTTAAGATGCTCTACTAAGCACTATACTTATTGGAAAAGACGACATAACTACATACATACATACATATGTATGTATAAAATACATGTGTACTTCTTAGGAAAAGAAAGTTGACAGTTTGGAGTCACTTTAAAACGTGAGAAAGTCCCAAGCACGTAAGGGACCCCTTAGTTACACTAGCGTTGCACTATAATTCCCAAGTTATTGTTTTTTGAAGATAGAACTAATCGTTTTCTATTTTTAAAACTTGTATTATATTTCTCAAGAATTGTACTAAAGTTTGTCATTAATTTGCAGCCAGGCAGTAACGGCGGCTGCACCATGGAGCCCCCAGCGGCTGGTAATCTGCTGGAGATCATGGATCTTGCCCGCACTCTTCGCCAGGAGCAGCTCTTCATACAGCAGGAGCAGGCTACCTTTGCCCAGCTGACTTCGGCCCTGGAGACAAATGCGGGCACCATTACCAAGGTGGATATCGGGCTGCAGACTTGCAGTGAATGAATTAATTCATTCATTTTCCCTCTCCCACAGTTGGCCTTTGTCTGTGCCCAGCAGAGGCAGATCCTCAACGAACTGCTGCTAGCCCGGACGGATCACGATCCTCTGCTATCCTGCCGGAGAGCCAGTGCCTACGACAGTGCCCAGTTTGTGGACGCCAAGCAGCTGTTGCCCTACGAAGTGAGTGTTCGAACAAAGGGGATTTGTGCAAGGATAATTTAAGAAACAAATGTTGCCATCTCATTCAAGCACGCCCTGGCCTACGAGGATCTGTTTAATTACCTGTACAACACTCCCTACTTGCTGGCCCTCTCCCTGGCCACCGCGGACCGGCTCTCCCTGCTGTCGCCCAGCGCCCTCGGCCAGATAATCAACACCATTGCCACGGGACTGTATGGGAATGCGATCAACACGAAGGATGTGGAGCTGCTGCTCAAGCTGCTGCGGGAACTGATCGAAATCCAGCTGCTGACCAGCGAGCAGCCTCGCAGATTACTGAGGACCAATAGCAGCTCCTTCGCCCGGCTCTACCAAAGGCTGGTGGAGAGTCTCTTCTCGGCAAGAATATTCCTAACCGCCGCCCTCCATGCGCCGCTAATGAGCGTCCTCAGCGAGCATGAGATCTGGCTGGATCTGGATCCGCACAAGCTGATGCAGACATTTACGCCGCGAGAGCGAGAGAAGCGCTTCGGCCTGGAGGAGGACAAGGAGGTGTATCAGCGAAATGTGGCCCGGTTCCATGCGGAAACGCTGGGCAAACTGCACTCGCATGTCCAGGTGTTTGTGAAGAGCCTGCAGCAGAGTTGGGCGCTCTTCCCCAGCTCCCTGCGGTGGCTGCTCCAGACGCTCAGCCAGCAGCTGCGCCAATCGCTGCGCCACGAGGAGCAGGAGATCCGCCATCTGCTCACCGACCTGGTCTTCACACACTTCATTTCGCCGGCCATTGCGAGTGCCGATCTCCTGGGCATCATCGATGTGAACGTGAGCGAGCGGATGAGGCATAATCTCAACCAGATCGTTAGGTTGCTCCAGCGCCTGGCCTTGAACGACGAGGACAGCGAACTGGTGCAGCTGATGGAGCTGCTGATGCTGGGACAAACGGGCGAGGATGTGGTGGCCATACTGCCGCAGCAGAGCGACTTTGAGCGCTCCCAGCTGGCCATCAATCAGAGGGAACTGGGTCAGTTTGTGGAGTTCTTTAGGCTGCTAACCTCGCGAGAGGAGTACGATGTGTCCGCGGAGGAGAGGCAGCGCCTGCTTAGGATTCTGGGCAGGATACCCAAGCAGCAGCAGCAGCAGCAGCAGCTGCAGGAGGTTGTTGTGCCAGAGGTTAATCTCCGGGAGAGCCCCGAGAAGGCTAAAAAAGGCAGCGGCAGCGGCAGCAACAAGGCCAACCTGATGAGGCTGGGCAAGGCCACCAAGAAGAAGCTGGCCAAGGGCATGAGCTTCAGTAGCAATCACAACACCGTGCAGGCGGAGGCGCCCTTTACCAACGGTCAGGCTGCGACTGGGAATGGAGGAGTAGGAAGTGGAGACCTCGAGCACAGCAACTCCTCGCACAGTGGCAGCAACACCAGCCTGAGTTCCTGCGGGGCCGCCATCCCCATTCCAGCTACCGAACAGCAGCACTCCGCCCTCGATGAGGCGCAATCCTCGGGCTCCGATCCCGTGCTCCTCTTCAGCCTCTACAATGCCGGCGCCCGGTCCAAGCTGAAGCCCCTGACAGAGGAGGAAGTACTAAAGATGAACTGCATCGGCCAGGATGGCAGCAATCTGCTGCCCGCCGTGGTCTCCCATCCAGCCGCCTTGGCCCCCTCGTCGAACAACGATGATGTGAGCAGCCTGGAGGCCATGAGGAGGCCGCAGGACGATGCCTCCATAGGCAACTCGGATAACTTGGAGGCCATCAGCGAGGCGGCCCATTCGGTGGCCAGTTCCCTGGACCTGGAGGAGCAGCAGGAGCGGGATGTTCTGCATGAGAACGAGGATAACCTGTCGGATATGGTGTCGGCGAATGTCTCCGGCCGCGGCACGCCCAACATCAGTGGCCGGGACACGCCCTCGTCCCAGGTCACGGACGGCGGCGATGGCACTGTCGGCGACCAGATGATGGCCCATCATCACCACCATCTGGCCCACCATCACGGCGTGCACTCGCGGGCGGCGGCCAACAATCCGCAGATGCAGAAGATGCTCCTCTCCAAGGCCCGCTCCGACATCGACGATAAGTTCTGCAAGTTTGAGCTGAAGAAGTTCGAGGGCGACGAGAACGTGAGCATCATCTCGGACACCTGGTCCACGGACGTGCTGGCCTCGGACTCGGAGAACACGCTGGATGCCACGGGCAGTGAGAGGGGTGGCGCTGGCGGTGACAGGGACACCAGCAGGAACTTCTCCACGCCGCTGATACCCTCCGCTGTGGTCCTGCCCGGCGATAATAACTTCGTGGTCGAAGCCCTGGCCCGGGCAGGAGCCGGCGTGGGTCCCGTCGTCGGTGGTGGTACCCAGTTGGACGCCTCCGATCAGCGTTCGGAGAGCAACTGGAGCACGGATGTCCTGGCCAGCGACTCGGAGAAATTGGCCGAGATCGACACCGATGACAATGTGTCCATTACGGCCAAGTCGGACACGACAGCGCCCCAGGCCGCCGTCGAGGACGAGGACGAGGGTGAGCAAACCCCCGGCAGCAGCGGCGATGGTGAGGTGCCCGACCCGGACCCGGATCGGGGCAATGGCAGCGAGCGCAGCCAGGAGGACTCGGCCTTCTTCGATGCCATCAACTCGTACGACGATGCCACTCTCTATATGGGCGCCTCCTCGTCCCTGGCCCGGAGTTCGGTGCGCACCAGCTACCATGTGATGGGCGGCGAGAGCAGCTTCCAGCAGCAGTACAAGTGCAGTGGAGCGGATTCCAGTGGGCGCAAGACCACGCCCCTCATGGGCACCTCCTGCATGCGCCGCCAGACCTCGGCCGAGAGCAGCATCAGCAATCAGAGCCTGAACCTGGAGGAACCGCCGCCGCCGCCTATGGGCAAGCACCATCACCATCATCACCGCGACAGGGAGCGGGAGCGGGAGCACCACCATCGAGAGCACCATCATCATTACCGGGAAAGGGACAGGGAGCGGGAAAGGGAGAGGTCGGCCTTGAAGAAAAAGAAGCACCAGCAACAGGAGAAGGAGAAGGAGAAGCATCGGGATCTCATCGATTTCAGCGATTGCAGCGAGGACAAGGAGGAGCTGGAGCGGAACAGGGAGCTGGAGCAGCCGCCGGGACTGGTGCAGCAGCTCCTGGATATGTTTAACCAGGATGAACAGGCCGCTTTAGCCGCTGCTGCCTCTGCAGGAGGCAATGTCGAACATCGTCGCATTTCCATTGAGCAGCGATCGGCCATCATCGATGGGCGGAGGAACGGCATCCTGGCCGGCAGTATGCGGCGTCACCAGAGCTTAAACTACGAGAACCATGAGATCATGCTCAACTCCATGTTGCCCAAGACCGACGATGACAAGCAGCAGGAGATGCTCCTGTGTGCCCAAACGCAGCAGCTGCAGCTGGAGGAGAGAGCAGGACCAGCTGAGGCGGAAGATGCAGCCACTGGCGGAGCGGGAGCGGGAGCGGGAGCAGGCTTAAAGCCACCGAACAAGGCCACCGGAGCCATACCAAAGAGCATTAGCTTCGATGCCAGTGCGGATAAGGAGAAGCAGCCCTATCATCGCGACAGGGAAAGGGATCGGGAGCGGGACAGGGACCGGGATAGGGACCGGGACAGGGACAGGGACAGGGAGCGGGAACGCGACAGGGAAAGGGAGAGAGAGCGGGACCGGAATCTTGAGCGAGATCGGGAGCGAGATCATCCCCACAGTGCTGGCATTTTCAACAAGCTGAAGCAGGGCATCTTCAAGAATCGCCGCGGAACCAGCGCCAAGAGTCAAAGTCAAAGTCCAAGTGCCGTGGCCCCCGCCACATCCACATCCATATCCACTCCCGCTTCCGCTGCCACTGCCCAAACCGATCATCGGAGCGTCAGCTTTGATCCCGCAGCCGGTTGCGTCAACCACTTTGGCAGCCACTACTGTGATACGAGCGAGGACATCCTGGCCAAGTACCGGCGCAAGGTGAGCAGCTCCAGCGAGGCCACCAACTCGGACTCCATGGGCAACAACCATGGTCATGGCGTTCGCCTGGGCGGTAGCGCTGCCTCAGCCGGATCGGGTGGCGATCTACACAAGCACATGAATGGCGGGTGAGTAATGTTCATTCAATATAATCACTAGGAGGCTGAACGGCCGTATATTTCATTTGCAATATGCAAGCCACTTTTCTGCTGGCGACGAAAATCGCGCTTCTGTGTGAGTACACACAGATCAAGCAAGGGCGTGTGTGTGCATAGAGATCTAGCATCCCTGCAGTACCAGTTGTCATCAATAGGCCGTTGTCATCAATGTGTCATCAATGTGATGAAGACTTCTTCTTTGACCGTCTCAAAACCGACTCTTTGGCTCTCTTAATTTCTCTCTTCAAAAATTATGTTCATGACAGTTCGGTGAAATGTTTTTTGGCCTACAATGTTGATAAAGAAATGAAGTTTTTTGTCAATAATCAATGATCAATCCATAAAATTTCGAGGAAAAGTTGATGAAATGTCGATTAATGTTTTGCCTAAACTTTTGGTGACAAAACCCAGTTTCTGGTTGATGAATCGTCAATCAAAATATGATGAATAATCGATTAAAAGTTGATGAACCATTGATAAAATAGGTGATGAATCATCGATGAAGTAATAATTGATAATTCTTTGGCCTGAAATGTTAATGACAAAATCCAGTTTTTGACGATGAATCATTAATGAAAAGCTGATGAGTTATCGATGAATTTGTCACTGACGACGCCCTAGGACATGCCAATGCTAATTTCATCAGAGATTCATCGATGATTCATCAACAAATCTGCAGTTTTTGTAATGACTTGAGCAAAATTTCAAGAGAGTCTAGAGCCAACATACAACATTTTGAAGATTCTAATGTCTTTGGTTAATCAATTCCCACAGTGGCCTGTGTTCCCATTTAATATTTGTGATTCCTTGCAGCCATCTTCCCGGCGTGGCCTTTGGCAGCGTGAAGCAGAAGCTCCGAACCGTGCTGTCCCGGACGGATCTGCACAGCGGCGACTTTCGCCAGACCTCGACCTCGACCACGACGATGGCGACACCGCTGCAGATCTATCTGCAAATCCAGCTGGCGCAGTGCACCAGCATGCAGAGGCTGCCGCAGATCTCGCACGTGGCCGAGGCCCTGCGCTGTTTGGCGCAACTGGAGCGGCCGCAGCATGGCCAGCTGCTGACGGAGCTGCAGTGTGACTTGGAGCGGCGACAGAGCTACCTGCAGTACCTGATGCGGCATAGGCAGCAGCTGCTGCTGCGGACGGAGCAGCTGGAACAGCTGGAGGCGCGGCTCAGCGGAGAGGCGCGCAGCTGCCAGCGCTGCCTGCTCCAGGCCCTGGTCCGCATGTACTTGGCCTGGGCCCGTCAGCAGGCCAAGCTGGAGGAGTTCCAGACCGAGTTCGCCCAACTGCGGGCCAGCGATGAGCGCGTCGAGCTGACCGAGGAGTTTGTGGACACGCTGCTGCAGGAGCTGCGCACCAGTGCCGATCTGCAGGACGACTGGCAGCTGGACGCGGCACGCGTGGCCATCGAGCGGATGCTGCTCGAGCAGATGTACGAGCAGGTCATGTTCCCCAACGAGGATGCGGATGTGTCGCGCGACGAGGTCCTCTCCGCTCACATCGGCAAGCTGCAGAGGTTCGTCCACCCGGCGCATCCCTCACTATGCATCGCCCAAGAGTATTTGGGCGAAGCCCCGTGGACGTTCGCCCAACAGCAGCTCTGCCACATGGCGGCCTACAAGACGCCTCGCGAGAAGCTGCAGTGCATCATCAAGTGAGTAGAATAAATAATTAATAGCCCTGTTCCACTGCAACATATTTTCGAAAGTTGAATGTGCGTGATTCCACTGCAACGTCTACATTCTGGGGCGTGCTGTGAATGGCGAACGACGAACAGCTGATCTGGCTTTCTGGCCGAAAGCGGTCAATTCAGGCATTTTGACACCGTTTCCTCTTCAAAGTTAACCGATTCATTCAAGGACTTCAAGAATTAGAAAAGGGTTAGAAGGTTTAGGGAAGGAACTTACAAAATATCGCTTTGGAATCGATATATATTGAAACCTTCAGGGCGAATGGTGAACGGGCGGTCTGTTCATTTTGGATGGACCATCCTCTCTTATGGGAGACACCGTGTCAAATAATGTACCATCCTCGAGAATGTAGCAGAATGTTGCAGTGGAACAGGGCTATAACATTCGCTATATTTACACCCCCCCTAATACCAACTCTCTCCGCCAGCTGCATCTCGAGCATCATGAGCCTGCTGCGCATGTCCAGCGGTCGCGTGCCCGCTGCCGACGATCTGCTGCCCGTGCTCATCTATGTGGTAATAATGGTGAGTGTGTTCTCTAGAAATCAACGAAGCATCCCAGGCTTATATATAATCCTCCCTGCCAGGCCAATCCCCCCTATCTGTTGTCCACCGTGGAGTACATCGGCTGCTTCCTTGGCAAGAAGCTCGTGGGCGAGGATGAGTTCTATTGGACGCTCTTCGGATCTGTGGTGAAGTTCATCAAGACGATGGACTACCTGGACTAGCAACGGATCCTCCAAGGATGTATTTTGTAGAGTTCTTTAGCGATCCTACTCCCCCCATCTATGTCTGATATTTTTTTTGTACAAAAACTTTTGTGAGAAACCCCCTAACCTAACCTAAGGTGATGATGAGAGATAATCCAATCTATCCATAGCGATAAATCGTTCGATCAAGAGATCAAAAGGGAGAACAATGCCAAGAATGCTGAATGCTGAAGCGAAGAGATATCTAGTTTTAGGAGAATATATTGTATTGTATTGTATTGTATTGTATTGTATGCTGAAAGCTACTACCCATCATGATGACATATAGTGAACGTAATTGTGTATTCTTATGTGTATATTACCAACAATAACTAGAGAGCGTATTCTTCTATTTATATATATTTACATGCATGTTTATCATCGGTCTAGCCTCTGTCATATACAAGTATGTTTCGGATACACGAACTGCAACTTAATATTCCTTATTGTGTAACACAAAATAAATAAATCAACACACAAAACACAACCCGCTGGATTGAAGTGGTTTATTTCTGCGGAACAAAGACCAAATGGAGCATTCGAGGCGAAGCCAGTGGCAGACCCTTTCGTAGCGTGTTTAGATTTTGCGAAAACTTTCGTCCTGCAGAATCGTTGAGCGATCTCTAAGAAGGAGTGATATCCTACTCCATCAGGAGCCAAGAAAAAACTACTCTCCAACGGAAAAAGAATGCTTGGCCTTTAGAGAGCTGAAACCCTACCTGGAGGGCTCCCACTTCAAGGTGACAATGGCCCTGGAGTGATTGGACAGCAGCGAGTGTCCGTCCGGGAGAATCGCTCGGTGGGCGAATTTAAAGCAGGGAAGGGCTCGCCTTCGCTCTTTGCTGATCCCAGTGCCCTTTGCGTTATATTTATATTTATAGACTTACCGGATTAATGATTGCCACACACAAAAACGAAGTCAACTGGGTAAACTTGGTCACTCTTGGTTATGTTTTGCTCTGTACGTCAAAAGTCACATTAGTATTTTAATTTTTGCTGAAATCACATTTTAAGTTGTATTTCAGAGCTACTAACGTGTGCCAAAGCATTTACACTTTTATTAATAGCCACGGTTTCACAGGTAACTAACAACTGCACGGAAATGGCCGATCAGGACGATCTTCTCGACTACGAGGATGAGGAGGAGACCGAGACCACTGCGGATGAGACACAGGAGGAGCCCAAGAAGGATGTCAAGGGCCCCTACGGCTCCATTCACAGCTCCGGCTTCCGTGACTTCTTGCTGAAGCCGGAGATCCTCCGTGCCATCGCCGACTGCGGTTTCGAGCATCCCTTGGAGGTTCAGCACGAGTGCATTCCGCAGGCCGTCCTGGGTATGGACATTCTTTGTCAGGCCAAGTCTGGCATGGGTAAGACTGCTGTCTTTGTGCTGGCCACACTCCAGCAGCTGGAGCCGACGGACAATACCTGCCACGTCCTGGTTATGTGCCACACCCGCGAGCTGGCCTTCCAGATCAGCAAGGAGTACGGGCGCTTCTCCAAGTACATGCCGGCAGTCAAGGTTGCCGTCTTCCTGCGTGGACTTGCCATTCAGAAGGATGAGGAGACTCTCAAGAGCGGCACTCCGCACATTGTGGTGGGAACTCCTGGCCGAATTCTGACTTTGATTCGCAACAAGAAACTCAACCTGAAGAGTTTAAAGCACTTTGTTCTGGACGAGTGCGACAAGATGCTGGAGCAGCTGGACATGCGTCGTGACGTCCAAGAGATTTTCCGTAGTACTCCGCACAGAAAGCAGGTGATGATGTTCTCTGCCACACTGAGCAAGGACATTCGTCCCGTTTGCAAGAGGTTCATGCAAGATCCCATGGAGGTGTACGTGGACGACGAGGCCAAGCTGACCCTTCACGGCCTGCAGCAGCACTATGTGAACCTCAAGGAGAACGAGAAGGACAAGAAGTTACTCGAACTGCTCGATGTGCTCGAGTTCAACCAGGTGGTAATCTTCGTCAAGTCTGTGCAGCGCTGCATGGCCTTGGCCCAGCTGCTGGCGGAACAGCACTTCCCCACCATTGGCATTCACCGCGCCATGAACCAGGAGGAGCGCTTGCACCGCTATCAGCAGTTCAAGGACTTCCAGAAGCGCATTTTGGTGGCCACCAACCTCTTTGGCCGTGGCATGGACATCGAGCGCGTGAACATTGTCTTCAACTACGATATGCCCGAGGACTCGGACACCTACTTGCATCGCGTGGCCCGTGCCGGTCGCTTTGCCACCAAGGGACTGGCCATAACCTTTGTTTCGGACGAGAACGATGCCAAAATACTTGGTAAACTACAGGATCGATTCGATGTGAACATTAGCGAGCTGCCGCCCGAGATTGATCTCTCCACATACATTGAGGGACGCTAGAGCTCGAAGGTGGAGGGTCAGAGCCAGACAAGAATGCACTTGGAATAGATACACACTCTTTGTACATAACAACCCTACTTAATAACTAAATAAAATATCATTCAGACAATCTACAGTACAGCTTTTGTATATATTTTTCATCAGGGCTTTCCTTTCCTGCCTGGCGTCTTTTAATAATATTACAATTTGACTTTTTCCTTCGTTAGGTATGTGTATAGGCTAAAAGCAACCTAAAAAAATTAAGGAGCGGTCTATGCATGAAAAAGAACAACCAAGTATGTACATACAACTAAAAATGTAACGTTCGACGTAATACTTTTCAGTGAGAGATAATATTGCACAATGATAGTAACCTAGGGAGAAGGCCTCAATAAATTACAAATAATACATTAATAAATAACAAAAAAGAGTTAATAATAGGTAAATACGAGTAAAGCGTAACCGAATATTAGAGATAAGACTCGTAACTGGTACGAGCAAGTGGGCCGCGTCACTAAAAACCATTCAACGTTATTAACTAACAAAGCGTGAAAGTATATGGTATATATCCAATATATATATCCTACAAATCGCATGTATAATATAAGTAGCTGAGTCTGAAGTCTGTGCCGCCTCCTTTGTCCGACTTGAAGGCTGGTGACTAAACATGTACAATGGGAACGAGCATCTGCAGAAGCGTCTTAAGTATAAATTTGATCGATTTCGGTTTTGGGTTCGGGGTTCGGCGTTCGGGGTTCGGGTTCCTCCTCCTCCTCCGTGCTCTAGGCCATTAACAGCTCCTCGTGCAGCCCATCGGCATCCAGGGACTTGTTCGATTTAAACATAAAGTTGTTATCGCTGGAAGAGCCCTGCGACTTGGAGCTGGAGGTCATGTTGTACAGATCATCGAGATCCTGACTGCGCCGATAGCTGGGAATGAGAGGAAAAGAAAATACATTAGAACTTCTTAACCTTGTGCCATTTTCTATGCCAGCACACAAATGACTTGCATATTGCAATACAAATGTATGGAATTTATTTGTATTTGCCATAACTCACGTGCTCAGTGGCCTGCTATAGGTGGACATGGCTGGGCTGGCCGGATTATTGTTGCTGTTGTTGCTATTGCTGTCATTGTCAGCATTGTCATTGTTATAGAGATCGTTGCAGTTGTCCAAATACTCGGATCGCAGGTATGTGTCCAGATCGTTGTCGCACTCATCCTCCTGATCGGCGTAGTCCTGCTCATTGTCCTGATCCTGCTGCGACTCCACCATGCACAGCCATTGCGAATTGTGATTGCGGAACTTTTCCAGCTGCCCAAGAAAGGAAACCCAATGTGGTTAGTAAATAATAGGGTAATTCTACTGAAACATATTCTTTTAAATTTAATGTAGGTGATTCCACTGCAACATCTACATTATTGGGCGACATGTGAATGGCACAAACAGTTGATCCGGCTTATTTACATTTGAATTGGACCGAAAGCGAACATTTCATGCTTTCTTTTGTGACGATTGGACGACGTGGACACCGTGTCCTCTTTAAATTGAATCGACCCATTCAAGGACCTATTAATATTCATGCTTGAAGCTTTGAAATCTTGTATATCAATGAAAACTCAATGCAAAGCTGAAATATTTTCCTTCCACAGCTTAAGGAGCATCGCAGTATGCAGTAGCGACCACGAAATGCTGCGCTGGATCTAGTTTTCAATCATTTTTTGTCAAAAAAAATTAGAGAAGGGTTAGAAGGATTAGGGAAGGAATTTACAAAATATCGGTCAAGGTTTAGGGAAAGAACTTACGAAACATCGCTTAAGAATCGATATTTGTCGGCATTTTTTAGTATCTTTTTGTCAAAAATATTCATAATTTTAAAAACAATAAGAAATTAGAAAAGGATTTGAAGGTTTAGGGAAGGCACTAACGAATATATTAGAATCGATATTGTTTACTATTTTTTTGTAGTATGTCCCTTGTGGAAGACTCCGCGTAAAAAAATGAACCATCTTCGAGAATGTGCCAGAATGTGGCAGTGGAATAGGGCTATAAATGAGAAAGCAACCCAAAAGAAACCCACCTTAATGCGCTTGGCCCACTCACTGTCGCTGATGGCGATAATGTCGAGGCAGTAGTCGCACACCTTGCGGATCTCCTCGTTCTTGTCGTGCATGAGATCGATGAGATAGGCCGGCGACTCGGTCTCCTTGATCATGTACTCCCTGGTGCTCTCGTGGCGCAGTATCTGCTGGAACACAAAGATGATCTGCAGCACGATCTCGTCGTCCTCCTGCTTGGCCTTGAGCAGCTCAATCAGCGAGATGACCACCTTGGCACGGCAAAAGAGCAGCGCGCATAGTTCGTCGCAGGCGCAGGTCCCCAAATAGACGATGGTGTCCAGTACCAGGTCGTCCAGGCGGGAGCACGGCACCAGAAGCTGCCGGATCCAGGGAATAAGCTGGAAGTTCTGCAGGATCTGCGAGTAATCCAAATCGGTGAGCGCCAGATTCCCCAATATGCCCAGACACTCGACAATGAACGCCTCATCGTCGCAGATGGTCAGGATGCGGGCCAGATCGCCGACATAGTCGATGAACTGCGACTGCAGGGACTCGTGCTGCGAGAGATTCCTCAGCAGCTTCATGAGCAGAGCATCCTGGTACTTGAACGCCCGATCCATGAGGCTATGCAGCCGCTGGCCCTCGACCATGATCTGGGCGTTCCTGCGGTTCAGCGACAGATTGATGCACAACGCAATGAGATCCAGATCGACCTTGACATTCAGGTTCAGGATGATGGCATCCGTGGCCATTTGCACGCACTCCGTCTGGGTGAACATCCCCTTGACCTTGTCATCGAGACTCATGTGGTAGAGGATCTTGACGGCAATGCCGTGATGCTTCTCATCGTTGATGAACATCACCAGCATGGGCAGGTAGCCGGCGGCGATCATCTTGCGCCGCAGTCCCCCGTCGAAGGAGAGATTGAAGACCAGCTTCAGGGTGACCTGCACCAGGTCCGTGTGCGTGCTCTGGAACAGCCGCGGCAGCTTGCCCACAATGTTCAAGGCGCCCATCTCGTCCTTGTTGTCGCCCACAATCGACAGCTTCTTGAGGAAGGTGCTGACGAGCATCAGCAGATCGATATTCTGGCGATCCAGCGCCTTGACCAGCATCTTGACAATGTGCTTGCGCCGCATCTTCTCCTCCAGCTTCACGTTCTCGGCCATGTTCAGCAGCAGGTAGAAGGCCACGCGCAGCAGCTGCTCCTGCTTCTTGGCGAAGATCTTTAGCTGCTTGTTCAGCCGATCGATCTCCTCCTTCTTGACCTTGGGGTCGTTCCGGTCCAGCGACTCGTTGCTCTGGCTCTGCGCCGCCGCCTTGAATTCAGCGGTGGCAGCTGATGGCGGATCGGAGCCAGCGCCAGCGCACAAGGCCTCGTGGTAGCTGCTATTCAGGATCTGGCTCTTGATCAACGACGAGGACATGGAGCCGTGGAAGCTGCTCCAGTTGCCCGACTTGGGGCGCTGCTTCAGCTCCGGAATGCGACGACGCGGTGGCTCCATCTGGGAATATAAATGGGATATAAATGTATAAATAAGTTCTCTTTAAGATTAGTTGACTTAGTTTTTAGCTTATTGTTGTTTCTATATCCTAGCGTCACAAGTATAATACTTATTATTTACTGCGCTAGTCACTTTTGACATTAAATCTTATTACATTAATTACATTAATTCTTACAATTTCATTACAGATACTATTACAATTTTATTACATTCAATATCAGTTAATTCTTATTACTAATGGCTTTTAATATTTACCTCCTTGGGCTTTTCCTCGTTCATTATGTCCAGGAAGTCGTCGGTGCTGCGGTTCAGCTTCTCCTTGCTGGCCTTGGCCGAGTGGGGAGTGGAGCAGCCATTGGGCTGCTTGCGCACATCCAGCTCATTCCGCATTGTCTCATAGCGACGCAGCTCGTAGTCGATCACATCCATGCACAGGGAACCGATCTAAGCCAGGTTGAGGAGCAAATAATACAATATTTAATTTAAATCAGTATTCAAACCCTCTCACCTTGTATTGCACAATCAGGGGATGGAACTTGGTGTACGTGGAGAAGCAGAAGAAGATGTAGATGATGTTGGTGGAGAGATCCAGGGATTTGCGCCAGTCCTCGCGCAGGACACGCGACAAGGCGCTGAGGCAGGCTTCTAAAAGTAATCAATTAGCTTTGCGAATCTCCTGGCAAGTTCCTGAAAGAAAATCTAACCATTCTTTTCCAGCTCCTCAAGATTATCCGGATTGCGCGCCATTTGCAGGATCATGGCCGAGCCCCGGATGCGTTCGCCCAGCTCCTCGTACAGCAGCTCCACATACTCGTCAATGTTGTTGATGGACACATCCGCTGTGGACTGTGGACTGGACCCATTGGTGGCCACTGCCACTGATCCGCCGCCGCCTACGCCTCCAGCACCGCTGCCGCTCCCGGTGCTGCTCGTCATGGCCGCCACGCTGCTGTGCGATCTGGCCGAGGACCGCGTATGCGAGTTGTGCAGCGCCGCCGATCGCCGGCTGTGCGTATTGTTGTCCGGAATATCTAAGTATTGGTTTTATGGGTTTAATAATGAATAGTTGATTAACTCTTAAGCTATATTACCATTGCTGGCATTATCCTTGCGATTCTTCAGGTAAAAGATTATCTGCTCGACGTCATTTAGCTGGGACTTGTGAATGAGATCGCATTTATCCACCACCTCGCGGGCCAGGGCCGCTGGATCCGTTTTGGCATTCAGCGAACGAAGTCGGATGATTTTCTGACAGTGCTGACAATTATATTAAATAAAGGATATACATAAATATGTGGAAGGTGCATAAGTTACAAAATATTAAAGACTGCTTAGTTCGCGTTGTAATAGTCGATGGTCGTTAGCCTTAGTTTTATAAACAATTCTTGCATCATTAAAAACAAAGAATGAATTAAATAAATAAAAAATTATTTTAAATAAATTTGCGTTGTAAATAATTTGTAGCGAATTTCTTAATACAGTTAAATAAAAAAGTACACATTTAACTATGTATAAAGTGTCTTTATAACCGAATTTTCAAAATAATATTTAAAAAAAAGGGGTTCGAGTCTCGACTAAGCATCTAGGCGAGTGCGAGCAAGGTGGAAGATAGCAGAGTTGCCACCTGTGTTGTCTAATAACGTCCATGTTTATCAATCCGTTGTACTCCAACTTTCAGAAAATGCCCCACTAAATATCCAATTATTTCTGTTATGTGAATCTGTTATTTATTATTTAAACAAAAAATTAAAATAGCAATTAGAGATAATAGGTAGTTTTAACTTTGATTGAAAAAGAATTTATTATTTTTGTACTGGGAAATAAGAAATAAAATATTATTATTAAAATAAAAATAAATAAATGACAATTGTAATTATATTTATTATAACAAATCTCAAAATATTGACAATCATTTCAATCTCCCAATGGCATCATATTTTCAAAGAGCTCGACTAGATCACTATTGTATATTCTTTGTTTTTACAAATTGTTTGTCGAGATTGTTTGTAAAATGAGGAAATAGTTTGCGCATATCGAATTCTGAATTCTTCTATAATCATTTTACGGTTGGCAAGATTTCAGGTAAATAAACGTTGAAAAGCGCTGCTATTTATTTGTTTTTGGTCATGAACAATCAACGAAAAGCTGCCGAAAGCAAAAGAGACAAGAAAACGTGAATTGAGGTTATTTACCCGACCCGCCAGCCGTTTTTGGGTATCGTTACTCGCTTGCCCGATTACTCATTTACTAGCTACTCAGTGGCCAGTGGCCAGTGGCCACCACTCGATACTTGTGAGCGACCCGTCATCGACCCCGTTACGTTATCGATTGGCCCCCGCTCAATGTCAGCCTTTGGGCCCCCTTAGCCTCCTCAACCCTTAGCCATACACAGAGAAACTTTCAAAGTATCTTTTTAGATATTCCCTATGCGACTTTTAATTTAGTTTAAATTACCATAAAATATTGTCAAATTATTAATTTAATTGTATTAATTTATTAATTAGCTATTTATTCCGTATTAAAGCCCTATTTCCAATTGCAATTTAGTAAAAAAGAAGATCACATTGCTAAATGACTGAATATATCGTTTTAAAAAATGAAATGGAAATCAACTGTTCCCATAAAAACTAAAAAAATAGGGAACATATGTATATTTGCATGCTCTTTGGGGTTGTTAAATAACTACATTTTCAAAAAGTTTATTTTTGATGGGAACAGCTGGTAAACAGCTGATTGATTTTAAGGAATTTAGTCATTTAGCCGAAAAGGGATCTCCCCATCTGTTCCTCTAAAAGGCAACAATTACTCTAAATTAGTCAACAAAAAGTTGAATCATTAAATTCTTAAAACCCACCGCACTTGCTCTATTAATACGTACTAGCTGGGACATCTATAATTAGTCTCATTTTTCTCGATCGAAAACTCCCCAACCCTTAGCTTTTTATGGTATTACCGCGCCAATATTTATTTTCTCGGTGTAGAAATAAGCAAAGAGACAAATTTACAAGATTTACATATGCACATACGTATGTATGCGTACCTTCTTCTCCTCGATCATTGGGTTATTGGGCTCCCCAAAGACGGTGGCCTCCAGTTGGTAGTTGACAATCAGGGCCTTGTCCGTGGGATGAGGCTCAATGGATCCGCCTTTCCACCTCCTGGTTGTTGTTTATTGGTTTTGTTTTGAAGAGAAATTGTTGTTGGATCAATCATAAATTATGCGGGTCAATGCGTAATGAGGTAATAATGTGCTCCTTGTCTCTCCTCTCTCGGTGAGTAATGTCCCGTTGCAAGTTGTTATTTTTGGTGTTCTTCTCGCACACACACACACACAGACATGGTAACAAAAGGTTGCGGCAAGTGGAAAATCAATAACAACAACACGGCAGTGAGAAAGAGAGAGAGAGACAAGGCAAGGTGAGTGGGTTTCAGTGGGTATCTCTCTCGTTTCTTTTTTGTTTTTATTTTTTACTATTTCTTTTGTTCTGTCACTTGTACATACACCCACACAGTCACTGACACTTTATACATACGCACTTTTTAATAAACTTGGCGTCATCATTTGTTTGCATTGTTGAAGAATGCTCTGCTTTTGTTGTTGCTGCTGCTGCCGCTGCTGCTGCTACTTTGGAGGTGGGCGACGGTGGGCTTATAACGGTAACGGCGGCGCCCGCACTAACAACACTTTTCTGCAGCGGCAATTGCCTTTGTTGCGCTCTCTTTTGCTCGCACAAATCGCCGGCAATCGCATTTATTATGTAATAGATGTAGTGTATCACAATTGGCAGCAGCACCAAGCCCGAGATTATTTGGAAAATTAACAAAACAAATTGCATGCGACATGCGACGACAGATCCAATTGGAACTAGAGGTGGAAGTAAAATCGTTTTCGTTTCTTCGATGTTTCATCGATGTTTCAAACTATCACATATCGATACATCCATCGGATAATCGATTTGAATCTCCGAAGTGTCCTGTTCATTTTTTAATTTGTAACAATTTTTTAGTTGAAAAAAAGTTCAATCACGTAGTGGTGATGAATAATTATGTTACAAATTAATACTTTGGTTGCTGGTTTAATGGTGGAAAGCTTAGCTATTTAATTTTTGGGGCTACCAGATCGCATTAAACCCTTACGTGTAGTTGCCAGACTTGGTTTGTTAACCGAACTTAATTTAAATCAAAACAAGTATAAAGCTACAGTCGACTGTGCTTTACACTAAAAGGCAATTTTAAATTGTACATGCATTATCATACTCTACTTCCATACTTCTTAAAATAAATCGCCTCTCGAATTAGCTCCTGACCTAAACAATTTAATGTCATACTTAAATATGAATGATACATTTTTTAAGGATAAAAACCCGCTCGATCGTCGTCAAAAAATGAATTATGTTATTTTTTTGTAATTTCTTGCTCTATTCTTTTGTCATTTCTTCTGCAGTTTGCGCCATTATATCGCGCGACCAAGGCTCGAATTTGCCACCTGCCGACTACAGCTTGCAACAGCAGTACCTTAGGGCGGTGTGTTAAAATTCTAACCTTATTGCTAATATCTCCCATGTTTATCATCCGATTTTACTGAAATTTTCAGGAAACGTCCGCTCTATTTTATTCATTTATTGTATCTATTAACTTTAACCCGAAAATAACGAGTATAGCTTGTTTAACGTTTTTTATGTTTTTTGAGGACGCAAGTGAGCGTGGCCGAATTTTAAAACAAACTTGATCTGCGTGCAACAGATTCCAAATGTTGTTACCAAATTTGGTAACTCTATCTCTTATAGTCTCTGAGATCTGTTGTTTTACACGGACGGACAGACGGACAGACGGACATGGCTAAATCGACTCGGCTGGTGATGCTGATCAAGAATATATATCTTTATGGGGTCGGAGATGCCTCCTTCTGCCTGTTACATACATTCTCGGTTGGCACTAACTTATAATACCCTTGTACCCTATGGGTACCGGGTATAAAACGGCAAATTAATTATAAAACACCGGTAAAACAAATACAATTCAAATGAATATTGATCATAATGGTATATACTTTATTTATACAGATAAATATATAAATAGCTTGTGCTGTGTCTTGTCTATATCTTTTTTAAAGAAGTGCGTCTTTTATCGTTTTTATTTATTGTCCATTACAAAGTTTAGGTAAAGTTTTAAGTGTTTTGGTGAAAGTTTCATAGCGATTGCACATCTAGAACTATTTATGGCTGCACCTCCATACAATCCTGACCACTGTGGGTGGGCCAATGGCTAGAAAGGCAATTAATCAAACGTCCCAACATAAATTAACCCGAAATCGTAAATCTGAAGCCTTCATACGCTCTGACACACATTTTAAATTGCCGATTGCTACTGGTCGGCGGTGTTCTTCTGGTTCTGTTCGGCGCTGTATTCGTTTTGTTTTGATAAAGCCGATGTGCCGATGAACATACCTAGGTACCGTTATCTATTGGATATGCCCAAAGCTCAAGAACTCACGTATTTGCATTGCGACGTATTTGCTAGCATCGAAATAAATTCTTCTTCAATAAAAAGTGTTTAAATTGGAAACGTAAGGAAAGCTGCTAAGGTTACTTATGTTCTAGTGGAAATTGTGACGGAGGAAGCTGAAGAACTGAAAGAGATCGTGACACAGGGAGAGTTCATAACCTAAAGAAAACTTTCCATTCTCATAATTGACTCACGTTTTCAATCATCAAAATACGACGAATTTTTTAATTTAAAGTAAAGACCTACGAAAGCTGAATACTTTATACAAAATGAGACGCCCAAGAATTTTAAACAGGACGACAATGGTGGGCTTCATGGAGTCCAATCCTGACATGACCGCATCGTGCCAATTAGATTTGGGATTTCGATAATCTGTTATCGATTAGTGTGACCGAATGCTGCTTGATCAGTGTGCGCGCTAGAGGTGGAGAAACATCGATGAAAACATCGATGCATCGATGTTTTTAAAATGTTTGGGAACATCGATGTTTTGTGGGGAGTTTTTTAGTCACGTCACTTAAGTAAGGGACAACATTTTTAATTTATTTAAAAGCATTTTTTTTTCTTTTTTTCTTGAAAACATAGAAACAACTCGATGTTTTTTTTTCATCGATGTTTTTTGTTTAAACATCGAAAAACATCGATATCCGCAAACATCGATGTTTCTCCACCTCTAGTGCGCGCATTTGAATTTGGGAGTGTGTTTGAATTTGGGCGCGTGTTTGAGTTTGGGTGCGAGTTTGAATTTGTGCGCGTGTTTAAGCTTCTAGCAATAAAACTCCGTTTGGGTGGGATGTTTCATGTGTTATTGTGTTGTTTGTTATTGTTATGGTTGTGGTTTATTCTTAATTCAATATGTTTGTGACGATATGTGTTTGTCGGATCGTCACAGTATATACATATATTATTGATCAGCTTCACCAGCCGAGTCGATCTAGCCATGTCCGTCTGTCCATTGCTACGCAAACTAGTCTCTCAGTTTTTGAGCTATCTGAATTAAACTTCGCAGACAGTCTTTTTATTATTGCAGCTAGTATTTATGTCGGAACGGCTGAAATCAGACCACTATATCTTATAGCCGCCATAGAAACAATAGGGCCAAAATGTTATATTTTTGCTATTTTTGGAAGATATTGGGCTCAAAGTTATTATATGATCCACTAAAAATATATTGTAGCTATACAATTTAAATTTCATGCAAATCGGACCACTATATCTTATAGCTGCCATAGGAATGATCGGAAAATAATTATAACTTCTCTGTTATTCAACAAAATTTTATAAATTTCGAGATCTAGCTGTTTTTTACGGTTTTAGAAATATGGTTTTAATTTTATTAAGTTCGGACAACTACATACATATATCATATAGCTGCCATAGAAGCGATCGGTTGATTTATACGAAAATGTAAAATGTGTAGGTAAATGTTATAAAAATGTAAAAACTTCGATATTTTTTTAATTTTATCAAAATGTATCGACTTAATGATCCAATTGTAGACTGCAAGGGTATACCAACTTCGGCTTACCGAAGCTAGCTTCCTTTCTTGTTTATATTTACTTTAGACCGAAAATCACGACAATAGCTTAGTTACACGGTTTTCAATATTTTCGAGGGCGGAAGTCGGCCAGGCCAAATTTTAAAACCAACTTGTTTTGCGAGCACCAGCCTAGAATCTTGTCACCAAATTTGGTAGCTGTACCTCTTATAGTCTCTGAGATGTTGTTCCATACGGACGGACAAACGGACATGGCTAAGTCGACTCGACTGGTGATGCTGGTGATCACCTCCGAGATGACTTCTTTTGCCTGTTACGTACATCTTAGGTTGGCATTAAGTTATAATATCTTTGTACCCTATCGGTTCCCTTTATCGTTTCTGTCTCTGTGCGTAGCCCATAAATATTTACATATGTAGACTCATTATCTTTCAACCGAAAACATAATCCGGCCGATGTGCAAATTGCTCTGGCCGCTGCACGGGAATTATGTGGAGTGTTGGATGTGTTTTTGATGCAGTCTCCGCCGCAGCTGGCTTAAATCAATCCCAGACTTGCCATTAATGTGTTTTTCGGAGGCGGCATTAATATCATTGGGCCCCCGAGGGACCAGCCACATGTGCAGTTTGCGTGGCCGCCGAGGACAAATGTCAGCAAAGGCAGTTTTTCTCATTTTCAGCGATTTCCCACCCCCGACCGACTCGCTGTTGTGATAGATGTAACACGTAGCTATAACTGGATAAAGGGCGAAGGACGAAGGACGAAGGACGAGGGACGATGAATGGGGTGCATTAATCGCCGCACGATGAGCACGCTCGCTGATGGCTGTCGCAGATGATAATGGCAATACAACTGACTGCACAATGAGCTGACCATATGCGCACATAGACAATAAAATAGGATGGGTGGCACATCGGCCTACATATAACCCACCCCCCCTTGAGGGCAAGTGCATCTGACATTGGGCAAAAAAGGCTGTAAACGGCAGCAGTAGGCCTCGACAGTCACTGGACAAACGTAGCACATTTAATGAACATGCTGACATGAGTTATTGCTCGTTTGTTCGTTTGTTCTCTTTTTTTTTTTGACAAATACCCTCGAAGTCGGGTACAAACACTTTATTGGCAACATTAAGCTATCATAATACCAGTACATGTATGTTCATATTCAGACATGCCCCAGAATTGGCCATCGATTTGAAATCAATTCAAATGCTGCTCGAAAGTATGCTTTGAAATCACTAAGATCCCGAACGGCCATACATTTGTATTGCAGTATGCCAGAATAAATAAGGATAAGTAAAACGTAGATTGCAATGATAAAATTACTCTTAGATAAAGTTGCTTTGCAAGTGTATTTCGAATTTCGACGCTTCCTATTATAATTGGTTTCGCTTGCTGTTCTTTTTTTTGACAACGAAATATAGCGAATCAAATGCACAGCTGTTGGTGGCTTTTTCACTTGGCGATCCGCACGGGACCGAATGCAAATTATATTTCGCATTAACTTTGATGGAGATGAATTCCGAATTCCGGGCAACAGACACAGAAGCACCCAGAAAAAAAGAACACCCCAATATCAGATCAGACATCGGGGATCTCTGGGGAAATGGAAATTACTATTTACAAATGTACATAAAAACATAAAAGAAAAGTCGCCTTTAAAAACACTAAGAAAAATATTATGTAAGTAATTAAGTATAATTCGCCATAAAGTAAGCATAAAAAATTGTTTAGCGTATATATTTTCTATTTTGCAAGAGCTTAGAGCAATATTTTCCACTCGTATACTTTATTTAGAAATTAATAACTAAGTGTTAACAGAAAATATATCTAATAGGCTGGATGAGGATGTCATTATATATTTTTGATCAGCATCAAAAGTGGAGTCGATTTAGCCATGTCCTTCTATCTGTCAACCCAATTATCCTTATGAAACAACAGATCTTAGAGTTTATAAGACCTGAAGGTACCCCAAAAACGGTAAAATCTGTCTAAATTCAAGACAAATCGGTAATTTTTGTTAAACATTTTGATGAGTGTATGCACCCAGCCCCCAGCCACGGCCCTATCCACGAGACAAAGTGCCAAGTCAGACAGATGCAGACGTATCTCATTTACCATTCCGTACTTTGTGCTCATCTTTATTTCTTGGCAAGTCGTGTGCAATTCATTAAGGCGAAATCTGCTCGAATGCGAATAATGCAAATTGCTCTATTTTCATTCACAACGACTGGTATTTTCGGGGGGCTGGTATTCGGTGGGAATGGGATGCATGCGTCCGAGTTGCAACTTGCAACTTGCAACAATCTGCCAGAGTCGACGACAAATTTATTTGTGGAGCGAGGCGGGGCATGGGCATCAATGAAAATGCTGTTCAAGCAGTTGTCTCCCAGGCATTTTGCACTAAAAGTTCAAAAATTCCATTAATTATTCTCGGCAAAGAGTTCGGCTCCGCTTTCTTCTCCGCTCTGGTTTCTTTATTTGATTTTTATTTTTTTCCGTTCGGCTTCTCTGCTAATTTTTCAAGAATTTGAAATTTCTTAATGGCCTCTCCGCTCGGCCAGCGATTTCTTCTGGGCTGGGGTGGGGTGGTGTTTTCCAGCAGCCATTTTCCAAGTGGGGCCGGAGTGCAGCCTGTTTGTCTAAGACATCAGACACTTTGATTATATTTTTAATGGGGAATATTCATTGTTGAAACTTGATTTGATTTTTATGAAAACGTAAAATTCACATGTAAAATATGTAAACCCAAAAAAAAAAAAAAAACGAGTTTAACCTTTCTACGCGTTGTCTTAAAAGTATACTCAAGTAGTATAACGGGTTTAGTATACATTTTATACTTCAAAATATCAAATATATACTACAAAGTATAATTTTTATACTCCAAAGTTTCAATTGTGTATTTTCGAGTATTATTTTTATACGAACCTACATCGAAAATTCGATAACATATCGCGTTAGCTGGAATTTAGTGCTTTCCTGTTTGTCGCGTTAGTGATTATTCTGAATTCTTGGTGCAGATGAGTATAAAATGTATACTTTCGTAGTATCAAATTAATAGGCATCTTATTAAGAAATTTTTAATACTCAAGAGTTTAGAATTCATGTAACAATACTATAGTATCTTTTATTTTACCAAAATAGATCGATTTTCAATGATCCAGTTGCAGACTGCAAGGGTATACAAACTTGGGTTTACCGAAGTTAGCTTCCTTTCTTTTTTTATAATAAAATTTAAATCCACAACTTCGTTACTTATTGTTTTTCGGTGCATAGGCTTACCCCTATCGCTATTTACTCCCCCGTTCCCTTCCCAAGGCCGGATGTGCTCATTGTGCTTCATTTTCATTTCTACTTACATGTCTGCCCCGCTCCCTTTGCCCAGCTCCCCGCTCATTAATGCTCCGCCGGAAGCGCCCATCTGCTGCCGGACTTCGGATTGCTGGGCAAGCAGACGGAGTAACAGAGGGGGAGGCCAGGCGAGGCGAGGAGAGAAGATGGTCAGAGAAGAGGCTAGGGAAAACTTTCCTCGGTTGTGATTTTAAAAATGCGTTACGCAGTGCGTAAATCAAAACTTGAACTGAAACTAAAGCAAGTGCAATGCGGGAATGTGTGTAACATAGCCTCTACACTGAGAGAAACTGTTATTACTATAATTATTATTTGTATTATTCTATATGCAAAACGTTATAGTATTTATACTTGCATAATAAGTCATATTAAGAGTACATATGGAAATATAAAAAAAGAATACACTTCAAACAAACCTACCCCATTACCTCAATTTGTATACCCTGCCAGAGGGTATTATAATTTTGACCAGATGTTTGCAACGCAGTGAAGGAGGCATCTCCAACCCCATAAAGTATATATATTCTTGATCAGCATCACCAGCCGAGTCGATCTAGCCATGTCCGTCTGTCTGTCTGTCCGTCTGTCGGTTTCTACGCGAACTAGTCTCTCAGTTTTTGAGCTATCGAGCTGAAATTTTCAGCATAGTCTTATTTCTTTAGCACGCAGTATATATGTCGGAACGACCAAAATCGGACTACTATATCCTATAGCTGCCATAGGAATGATGACGAAATTAATGTAAAAAAAATTTTAACTTCTCTGTTTTTCAGCGTATTTCTATAAATTTTGAGATATAGCAGTTTATGGTTCTAGAATTACGGTTTTAATTTCATTAAGATCGGACCACTATATCATATAGCTGCCATAGAAGCGATCGGTCGATTTATATGAAAATGTAAAATTTACAAAATTCGATGTTATTTCAACATTACTAAAATGGTTCGATTTTCAATGATCCAATTGCAAACTGCAAGGGTATACCAACTTCGGTTTACCGAAGTTAGCTTTCTTTCTCGTTATAACTGGTTATTCTTGAAGTTATGCATAATTCTTAGAAGTTTTCGTTATCTTCCCAAACCCTTGAAAAGGTTTAAATATTAAAGAGAGAATATTAGAGGCATCAGTCAGGAGGAACCACTGCAATAACTGCCTACAGGGTGGCCAACAACTGTAAGTAGTGTTCTCTCGCGATCGCCGTTATGTTGCGGCAAACTTAACGGTCTTTTCGTGCCATCGCGCTCTCCCTATCCGCTCTCAGCTCCAAGGCCTGTTTCGCGCTGCCTCCCTTTTTATATTTATTGGATGGCCGCCACACGCAACAACAAAGTCAATTGCGGCAGCCGCAAAATGAAAATGGAAATTCAAAGAGCGGCGGAATGAAATGGAAATGGCGTAGGGGTGTGGGAAAACCCAGGCTGGTGGCGGTGGCTTGCTGGATGGAGGGTTAAAATAAACGCAGAGAGTTGTATGTACAAAAAAGTTGAGCCCTGCAAATGGCTCGCCATGGGCGCATAAATTGTGAAGCCACCTTGTCTATGTTCTATATTCCCGCCGAGGATATTCATAGCTCCGCTCTGGGGTTTGTAATGCAGCCCTCTTAAAGTCAGGATACCAACGGAATATGCTAAGCATCGGCATGTGTGTATTTTGTTTTTGATCAAATACGTAGGCATTGCTTTCGTACTTCTGAGCGCACGGTTCTCCCCCGAAGAAATAATTTAAAATTACTATAAGGGTATATCAACGTCGACTTAATTTCTCGCTCGTTGTTATTGTCGCTTTCTGTCTTGTTGCTTCCTTTTGCAGCTTTCTTTGCGGACATTTCTTTTCATATTTTGCTTATTTTTAGCAGTTTTCTATTTTTTTTGGCAATTTCCAACATGCAACATGTTGCAATGGAGTCATAAGCCGCGAGCCCCGAAATTCAAACTTTTCCCGGACACCGTCGCTCCCGAAAAAATGAGGAACAAACTTTTTTTTCACTTTGTTTCCACTGCCATCTCCTCTTCACTTTTCTATTAAACAGTCCAACTCCTATATCTGGAAATTAGTTTTAACATTTTCGATTTATATACATACATACATATGTACATATGTATGTACATAAATAGGTTATATATTATTTTTAACACTATGTATTTATGAATTTAAGATATTAAAATAAATATATATATGAATAAGTCAAATTATATTAAACTAATACTTTTTTTTCCGAACCAGTCGCGAATTTTAAAAATCGGCAAGAAAAAAAAGTCCTAAATAAAAGCAAATATATTCTAAAACAAGTAAGAAAGCGCAGGCGACTGTGCTCGACTGTGAGATACCCCGTACCTAAACGTTTGAGCTTCACACTAAAAGGCAATTTAAAAATGTACATACACTACATTGTACATACATACATTGGCGCCATTATATCGCACGGCCAAGGCTCGAATGCGCCACCTGTCGGCTACAGCTTGCAACAGCAGTGCCTTAGGACGGTGTGCTAAAATTCTAACCTTATTGCTAATATCTCCCATGTTTATCATCCGATTTTACAGAAATTTTCAGGAAACGTCCATTTTATTTTATTTATTTATTGTATTTATTAACTTTAACCCGACAATAACTAGTATAGCTTAATAACGTTTTTTATGATTTATGAGGGCGCAAGTGGGCGTGGCCAAATTTTAAAACAAACTTGATCTGCGTGCAACAGATCCAATGTTGTCACCAAATTTGGTAACTCTAGCTCTTATAGTCTCTGAGATCTGTTGTTTCACACGGACAGACAGACGGACAGACGGACATTGCTAAATCGACTCGGCTGGTGACGCTGATCAAGAATATATATACTTTATAGGGTCGGAGATTTCTCCTTTTGCCTGTTACATACATTCTCGGTTGGCACTAACTTATAATACCCTTGTACCCTATGGGTACCGGGTATAAAAAATTCATAAAATAAGGAATAATTTAAGAGAATATTCTAAATTACTTTTTTGAAAATTAAAACACCAATTCATTTTATTAAATCTAAGGATATTAAAATATAGAATGAATTGTGTCGAATCAGGAAAGATTCGAACCGCTGAAACTAAAGCTCAAAGAGATATTAATTGTGTTTTCAAGTAGTATTTCGTTTGAATTAGATGGTTCGATCCTTGGAAGTAGTACTGTATATATGTACATATGTATGCTATTTGTTTTTTTTTTCGCTCGCGCTTTCCTCTAGCTTTATTAACGTTTTTGGTGGTGTTCGGAGAGGAAAGAGGGTCTGATATTGTTTGCTGGCAGCGCAGTCTGTAATATTTTTGCCGCATAAAAGTCAAAATATGCAAATAAACTTGGCGCTTCCATGGAAGAGGGGCGAGGATGAAGTAGGGCGGGCGAAGGTTAGTGGAAGAAAGGGGCGAGAGAGAAAGGGAGAAATGAGCAACGGGTGCCCTACGGATGGAGCGGCTAATACGGCAAAACAGACATAGGAAAAGCCTAAAACAATGGACAAAGGAGGAGTAGAAGCAGGAGGAGAAGCAGAAGCAGGAGGGAGAGATGAAGAGCTGAAGAGCGAAGCGGGCAGCATGGCTTAAATAATAAATGTAGTACACGCTTTGAAAGAATTTACTATACTTTGGCAAATGGAGGTTATAAAAACCTCCGCACACACACAAACTCTCACACACATGCATGGAATATAAATAAACAATGCCCCTACATATAAGGACGCGCGGGCATCCGGAGGGGGTTAATGGCAGAGGCATTTCCATATTGTTGCTATAATCAGCGGCCGCTTTGATTCATCTGCATGTCCGCAGTGGAGGGAGAGTCAAAGGCAGAGGCAGAGGGAGAGGGAGAGGGAGAGCAAGGCAGAGTACCGTTCGGTTTCAGCTTTCCGCCTTTGCCACCCCATTATCATCAAAGAGCTAGCCAGCGAACCTAACCCGGAGCTAACTCAAACCCAAACCCAAACCCAAGTCCAATCCAGTGAGACACCGACCAAACCCAAGGCAACCCCGGTGCAACCTTAACCCCCAACACCACAGCCTCGGCAGGGGCAGGGCAGCCCCAAAACCCCAACCCCAACCCCAAGCACATGCACAAGGTATAGGCCACAGCAGACTCACAGACTCCACCACTTGCAACATGCAACTTGAAGCCTCCAGCTTGCCAGCTTCCAACTCCTACCAAATTGGTGACCCTGCACCACGTGTTCGATGGCAACATGTTCGCTGCTCGGGTTCGAGGCTGCTCTCAACCTCAAGGACCAATGCTGGAAAAAAAGGCTAGAACAAAGAGAACACAGCAACAGTGCTGACATCGCATGATTTTTCAATTCAAAAAAGGTGATAATTCATTATATAATTTTAATTTTAATATTTATTTAATAAGATTAAAGTTAATAATAACAATTATGGAATATTATTCAAAAAGATTAAAGTTACTTAAAACCACTATGGAAAGAGACGTTACATGACTTGATCTTTACAAATAACTGAGTCACTAAGACTAATCGCTCCCATACAAGCTAAAGGATATAGTGATCCGTTCCTCCTTATATCAAGCCTGCAACCTAAATATACTAGATCGAAAACTAAGGGATTAAATGATTAAATGGTTATTAGCACAGGCTAGATTGACTCGTCCTGTGATGCTGTCTAATTGCATACACTTAAAAAAATCGGAAGGGTAAACTTCTACCCAAAAGTGTTATAAAATCTTTAGTTTCAAAAAATATGGACTTTAAGTCTCCAGGACCCGCACAGTTGATTTCTAGCTAAACCTCGATGGGGCAAAAAACCGCCAACACTGTGTCATCTCCGTTTCCATCTCCTGTCGCTCAGTGTCTTTCGCTCGCTCTCTTCCGTGCCATACACTCTACTCGTAGAGTATGAGGGCATATGCCTTAGTGGCAATGCATGGGACGGAGAGAAGAAAACAGCTATCATATTTAAGAGTATGATGCATTCATAAATATATTGACTCTTACCCATAATAGTACACTTGCTAAAAATGCACCGTAGATGCTATTTAATAATTTCGCACCATCTACATGTAAATAACCTTGATTACAGGGCATCAGATAGTCGAAACACTCGGCTTCATCATTGCCTGCTGTTAGTGTTGTTGCTATCTAGCAGCCTGACAGTTGTTGGTTGGTTCGGTTGGCTCAGTTATGTTGCTGCTGCTGCTTCGGTCTCGGGGGGATTCGCTCCGTTTTCGTTGTCGTTCTCTGTTTTCGTTGCGTCCGCCAGGCCAGAGCAGCATTGACACTCGACGACGCTGGTTGCTGTTCATTCGACTCTTTTTGAGACATAGCCATATATACACATATATGCATAGCAATATTGCTCCGACTTATCACGAACCTACATTATTTTCTCGCCGTGGACCTATCGTCTCGTGTTCGCGTCGTCGTCAGCCGCGGAGTGTTTGTTATTGCTGTTGTTTGTTTGTTTGCGTGCTTTGCTCCTTTTTCGGTGTGCTTTTCGGTGTAGTCTTTCGTATTTATCGCTGCGCTACAATTACACATACTTTTTTTTCACGTGTGTGTTCTTAGTTGGTGTGCCTCAAATAACAAAGTCAAACAAGGCGCGCTGGGGGCTGGGGCCACGCCTCTTTGTCAAAACGCCTTCCTAACCCGACAACAACAGGGGCAGGCAGAAAACAAATAAAACAAATTGAAGAGAACAACACACAGGAGAGCACGAGCACAGGAGAACAAACAGGCACAGAGAGAGAGGAGACAGAGGAGAGAGGAACCGCTTGAGAGAGAGTCAGTGTGGAGAGATTGCAGTTATATTTACAACAACAGCGGAACGCAACACCACTTGATACGAAAATAAACAAACAAAATCAATCAATTAATCAATCTGCTGAGCACGCCCACTCCCGCAACACAACACAACACGAACACACAGGCACGGGCACGGACACAACATACACAGGACACACGAGTCAACGCCCACGCCCATCGCAAAAAAAGGGAGGGAGTGGCAAGCAGAATAGAAGGACGAAAAGCAGCGGAAGCAGCGAACTAGCAACATCATGTTCCACTCACTTGCTTTGATGGCCTGCGCACTTGCCGCCCTGTCCCTCGCCCAGGAGGAGGCACCGCGACCAGGATCCGTCACAGGATCCGACCTTAGCCCATCCTCCGTATCCTCCTCAGCCGCAGCCGCAGCCGCAGCCTCATCTCCATCATCCTCCTTTGCCGGCAAGCAGTTGAACAGATGCCGTCAAAGTTGCTATCAGCAGGTAAGAGTCCCAACCCGAACCCGAACCCGAACCCAAGTTCAAGCCCAAACCCAATACTCAAGATAAGACCCGATCGGATCCGTTTCGATCCAAGACGACCGTCTTGATGGACAGTTGTATGCCCAACTGAGCAACCGGCGATATATAAAACAAACGTCGAGGCGGAGGCGGGGATATGCCTGCCTGTACACAGGGAGAAATACATATAGTACATAGCAAACAGGGGCAAATGGCACACCTGCAATTAAAATCCCTAATGATCATCGCAGCAAATTATCAAGGAGGCGTTTTCCCCAGCAATTTCGGGCGGTCGGAAGTTGTTAGATTCGTCGGGGGATAATATAAATAAAACTAATTTTTAGTTGAAATTTAAACTTCCCGAAATATACATTATGTATAGAGGGGTAGCTCAGAAAGCAATTATAGTTAAAAATTACTAAAAAGAGAAGAGACAATTTAAAATCTAGAATCGCATTTCTAAGCATACCTTACTTACGCAAGGTTTACGTTTACATTTCTCCTAAGGAGATGAAGAATCCCTTTAAGAATGAATTTATTTTAAATATAACATGCTAATTTTGATTACATTTCAATATACATATATATTCACAAATACAAATTGCTTTCTTAAGCTAACTTTAAATTAATTGAAAAAATATGTACATCCCTAAGCCAAAAGTTGTTTTCCACTCTTCCCACGAACGCGCTCTACCTCCAGGTAAAATGTAATGGGATTAAGATCACGTTAATTGAGGTCATTCCACATTAGTCGGGGACAACGACGACGACCCACCCATTTCTCTGTGTGCAGGGGCAGGGACAGGCACCGCACCGCACCGACCTTCAAGGTTAGGGAATCGATGACGCTGACAATGACAATGACAATGGTCCGCTGAGGTAAAGGCAAAGGTAGAGGTAGAAGTTGAAGCAGAGGTAGAGGTAGAGGTACCAGAGAGCGATGTCATTTTTTATGCCCGCTCCCCCGGTTTCTTGCTGGGCCTTTATCTTTTATCTACGGGTTGACATCGCAGCCATTGCCGCTGCTTCTGTTGCTGGTTATTAAGGTTGTTTCAGGTAGCCGCCAGTTGCCAGTTTGCCCGTTGTCAGTCGCTAGAGAGATGTCAACTGGGTGGTCATCAAGCGTCGCTAATAGAGATCGGGAATTCAATTTGAGACGGCCATAGACAATGGCAAAGCTTTCGAATCGAATTTGTAGCGAAGCTAAAGGGATCACGGGATGAATGGAGGGTTCGGTCGCTCCTTAAGAACTTCAGTTAAAAAGCCGCTGAAGACGCAGCCGGCACAGCCTTGAAATAATTGGGGCAGGTGGCGAGAACAAAAGGTCGGGGCTACCGATGACAAAGAAGCTATCAGAGATTCATAGCAAAGACCTTAAAAAATGATCAGACAAATAACCTTCTAATCCATATAAATTATAAGTCGTTTTAGTTTTTGAAGAAGAACTGAGTTTTTTTAAAGAAAAATGGATCTATAGAAGACATACCAAGACAACAAGGTAAAAAAGAAAAAAATTGATAAATCTGTATAAATAATAGAACGTTCATAAAAACAATAAAATTGTAAACTTTAAAGTTATAAAAAAATAATCAAAAAGGATAAAAACTCCTAATTCTGTTTAATAGAAATGCCAACACTGTCAACCTGCAAATTCCCAATACAAACTTATCTCATGAGAATAATTAAAAAATTAAATGAAAGATAAGCACAAACACTCTTTCAACCATAGAAAACCCCTCAAGTTAACACTTGCTAAATCTAACAAATATCAAGGCAAGGCACTTAACAAACAAACAGAAATGCAACTCTAATCAATACATATTGAAGAACTTTCCGGACAAACAAATAGGAGCTGAAAATGCCACTACAATTGAACTCACCCCCATTATGTTGAGGCGACACTTTCTTATGTTTCCCCTAAACAAACTTTGAAGCCCCCGGGGATTCGGTTTTCGAATTTTGCCCCCATTTCGTCGTGTAAACGATCCCCTTCGGAATATAATTTTGAATACGTTACGTCCCCGATGGGATTGAAATCGGAGACGGCAAAGTTTTCCCAAAGATTTTTACCAGTTGAGTTTTTAATGCGTGACTTCCTGGAACTTGGTTGGTTGGCGCTGATCTGTCAGCGATATCGAAACGGGAAAGAGGGGGAGGAATACTTAGGCTGACGCAGCCACGGATTGTACATAAATTTCAATCAAATGAAATCAAATCAAATTTTCATATCAATTCGATTCAACCAACACACGCACACACACACACACACACATAAATCATGTGGGATAAACGCGAGAGTATAAATATCATCTCCGATTTCCAAGTAAACCGAGCTGAGCTCGGGCTCTTGTGGCGACGAGGTGTACGTACGTACGGGTTCCAGTTCGGGGAGACAAAGTGGGCACCGCGAAACTGGCCAACCGAGAACTGAACTGAGGAGAACTCAAGAACCGGGAACTCAAGACCTCTGAGCAGCAGCAGCAGCAGGCACATTCAACCCAATTGACTCGAGGAGTGCACATGAATCATGAGTGCTGTGGCGACACTTACAAAGAAACATGGATGAAACTCGAGAGGCCCGAGAAGGCACTTGGCCAGCAGTCTACGTCTACGTCTATGTTTACGGCACTTCAAATCGTTTCAGGGAAACACTAAACTTACATCTAATATAGACCAAAAGTTTATTGAATTAACTCGAGAGCGATTGTCTAATTTGTCTAGTTTTGTTAGCATTGTGATATGTGGAAGAGGGACCTTTATATAATTAAAAACAAATCTAAATGGAAGCTTTTCTCATCGGTTTCTACCTTCTCTGTCAGAGTGCCTGCTAGCTATCTGTCCGTAAAAGATAATAACCAGATATACTTGTCGTAAAGTAAATCGGTCTTCTGCCCTCTTTAAATTAATCCCGAACATAAACGAATAACATAGTTCCGTTAACTATGCTGTTAACTATCAAATCTTGCTGTAAAGCACCAAACTGTGCTGTAAAGCGCAACAAGATGGTCGCTTTGGTTATCGAAAGCATTTAAAGCAGCTGTAAGTAGCATCTTTTTCCTTACTTGACAATCGGAAATCAGATGTTCCTTTGATGATTTGATTTGAAATCGAGTCCCTGTCAAAGTATTACCTCATAGAAAACCGCCCGTTTACCTGACCGCGAAATTTGACAGAGTGGGTAAAAGTGACCCTTAAATACTGCCTTGAATCTGTTTAAACATTTTCTCAATACTTCAAGGCAGGATCCTTAGCTTTCCTAGCATTACCAAAGTTATTTTCTAGCCCCCAAAATGTGTTGGCGTTAGTAATCCCAATATATGTTGATTTCTGGCGATACTCATGGATGAACTATGCCAAATGAATTTCCATAATCTAGAATCGAGTCAAGCTTAAGTTAATTGTTGATTACTCGAAACAAAAAAAAAAAATTGCAGACTTTAGGCACGAAATACTTAAGCTTTCCGCCCGCGTGTCTGCATTCTTGATCACCGTCATCATCTCCATCGTATATGCCCTTTGAAGTTCGCTTAAGAGTTTTGGGCTTGGGTGGTGGTGGTGACAAGGAGGATGCCTGGTCGAAAGTCAAAAGTTCTTAGGGGTTGGCGACAGGCAGGCAGGCAGGGCTAATTTCATGGTCGGCTCGCAGGACTAACTGGAACTAATCCACCCATCCATCCATCCTTTGGCACAACCCCCAAAAAACTGGGAACTGAGAACTGAGAGCTAAGGGACCCAGAATGGGAATGCGAATGAGAATACGTTGCTCAATCAGCGCCAAATTAACACCATGAAAGACTTTTTCTTTAGAGCCTGGCTGGGTGGGTGCTTGTCCGTCCGGTGGTTTGTGTGGATTTTTCCGGGTGGTTCGACGACCGGAAGATTCGATCTTGATGTATATATAGTATGTATGCCAGGCACGTAGTTGGGACGCTGCTGGTGGTGGAATCATCGAATATATCTACGGTATGCGTACGTGTCTCATAAAAGCCGCTCAAAAAACTGACTGACTGACCCAACTTTTGGTAATTTATGTGGCCCAGAGAGTCATGTGCACAGTTCTACTTACACTGTCGAAAATGGAAGTGGCCTTCCTTATAGGGAAATTCCTTTTAACTTTCTTCATAGCTGACATCATTTTCTGGTGTTATTTAATGTAATAAAAACTAATTACACTTAATCAAAGCAGAAAGAACAATTTCATAAATTATTTAACCAAAGAACGTACAAAATATTTGTATTAGAAAGCGACGTCCATCCTTTTGGGAAACAAAGGGTAGAAAAACTAAGAAAACAAACAAATATAATGTACATTTCAGGGCTTAACAGCACCTTCTGTTTTCTGCGCACATTTTATTTTTATTTTTGTTTTGTTTTGAAGAACATGTTTTTTTTTCGAGACATCTAAAGGTGGGATTTTCCCTTTTGATGTGGGAGTTTTGACACTTTTTCTTCGTGTGCCGTAGCTGAGAGCTAAGAGCTGAAAGCCGGAGTTGGCCGGGGTGTGAAATACCAGGGCAATTGCATGTAAAAGTTGTCGCTCTGCCTGCGTTTAATTTATATGGCCCAGACACATTTTGGGCCAGGTAGAGTCGCGGAGAGAGAGTGGGAATTGTGGAGGGGGAAAAACTGAGACAGGGGGAAACACCAAGGAAAGGAAAGGAAAGGAAAGGCAAGGGAAACGGAAAGCCGGCTGGGCAAAGATTTTCAGCCGAGTTCAGCGTTTTCATTCAGTCATTTGGTCATTCATTCCGTTTACTCATTCATTTGAACGCCTTATTGTTGTTACTTATCGCCCAAGTTGTTTCAGGCCTCATCCTTGTCCTCGTCCTGGTCCTGGTCCTCATCCTCCCCTCATCAACATCCACTACAGCCTCTACATCTTCAGAGGCCAAAAATTCAATTGAGCGGAAAATATGTTGTCTTTGCGATTTTCCTTTTCTTTATATATATATATATTTTTTTTTTGGCATTCGTCGTTTATATCTGCCACAACTGCTTGGTTTGGTTTGGACTTGGTCCTGCCACTGCTCCTGCCTTGCCCTCCCTGATTTTCTTGCCCCTCCTCCACCGATGGCCACCTTATTGTGTAATGATGACAAAGTGCCGCCGTCAAAGTTGGCCCGAAAGGTGATGGCAGCAGTCCCAGTGTCCAGCGATGGCACCGTGATGAATGATCGATCTGCACAGCCAGGCCAGCGAAAGAGATAGAGTCCTTGATGCATTTAAAGGATTAGAGAGCGGGGTGATAACATCACAGAGGGTTTATTTCAGGTTGAGCAAGAAGGAACGTTTTACCAGCCGGCAGATATATCAGAGTAGCTTAAGTCTAAGAAGGGAAGGAAGGTCTCAGAGCAGTTGGTTGGGAATAAGTATAATTATGACGATTTTGAAGGGAGATACAATCAGGGACGAGTTCTTCTTCCTCGCAAAGTCAATAGCTAATAGTTCTTCTTTGTTGAGGATTTTCACAATGAAATAGCGATTTTTGGAGATCAGAGAGATCTAATCGAAGTAGCTATAGGTTGTCTGTGAGGTAACATTCAAGTATTTTAATTGTCAAACTAAAAGAGATGAGATAAAATAATCAGAAGAAATAAAAATAAGCGTTTTTGTTATGCTTAACAGGATAGTTTTATATTCACAAGCCAACATTGCATTTGTATGAGTAAGAAATAGATCAAAGGGGCTAGATTTAGGAGAAGCATGCTACAAAAAAAGATCTTAATAACGAATTGAATTTTATGTAATATTGCATTAAAATAAAAACTACAACTTAAAATAGGTAGTAAACTTTTATAAAGCTAAAAACTCTTAAAAAGATAGTCACAAAATAAAGATCTGACCGAACTGGTGCGTTGTTCACTTTGCTGGCAGAGGTCAGGCACAGAAATTTGCTCTCTCAGACAACCCTAGGCCCAACAAGTCAAACCCAACTTTTAGTAAAAAACAACCTGGTAAAGAATGTGGATTTAATTGATTTGTAAATTGTAATGCCATTGCAATATGTTTAAATTTAGAGTAAGTAAAACGTTTTTATTAAAATCCAACTTAGAAAGATCTTCACAAAAATATACTAAATTATCAGCCAACTCCCTGCATGATTTCAAAACTAAACTTGATAGTTCAATTGCCGAAATGATCCGAACTGAACTGAAATGTATGACCAATCGGGTTGGGAATGTGGCTAAAGATTTCATAAATCTCATGCCGCCGGCAAATGCAATAACCATAAATCTATGCAGCTTGGACGGAGTTAAGGGTTATTTAACCCTTAGATCCCCCCCTGAAAAGCGACAACGAATGCCCAAAGAATTGTGCGGATGCCCGCCTCCCCGATTTTTGTGTGTGTTTTTTTTTAATATTGTAAATTTCGAGTCATAACAATTTGTCACGCAGCCATCTCTAATCGCTGTCGGCTCGTTCTCCCATTCATCTGTCTTTCCGACTGTCTCTCTGTCTGTCTGTCCGATTCCCATTCATGACAGGCACCGAAGGAGAGATGGTCCTGGGTCCTGCTCCTGCTCCTGCCCCTAAGTATTACTGGATACTACCCGCTGTTCTGTTCTATTTTGTTCCGTTCAACTGTTTTTGAGACTAAGGCGACAGTTGACAAAGGCTAAGCATGCAGTCCGGCTCTGATCCCGATCCTCCTGCTCCGTGCTACGTCCTGTCATGGCAATCCTCCTCATTATCCTCATTGCCAGGAGCGTGAAATTTTCAATTCGCCATAGAGACACACACAGTCACAAAACGTTTGTGGTCATTTGCGTGTATACAGATGCGGGGCAGAGCCTAGCAATGGGATTTACGGAAATTGCTAACAGAGAACAATGTAAAATATTGTCAAAAGCAATTGCTATATTGTGTTTGAAATTTACCTAAACTGGGAATTTCGCCATTCTATAGGAATAAATGCCCGTACAAGTTGGCTGTAAAAACCATAGACTTTTTCCTAAATTAAATCCATTTTATAAATTATAAATATGCTAAAACTGACCAGTTTCTTTTAGTCTCTAGATTTTTTTGAAATGTATAAATAAGTAACAACAATGAATGTTTGGATTAAATAAATAACAATAAACAAATACCATTAAATAAAAATAAATAATTGTTGGTAATTTATGAATATTTTAAATGTTTAATATAAGCCTTGAAGCTGAAAAACAAGAATTTAATTAAATTTCAATGATTTTTGACGATTTTAACGATTTAACGATAAAATGTACTTAATTTAATGATTAAACAATTGCATTATGTCTTAAAATCAATATACTTATTATATTTAAAAATGTAAAAATCCTTTAGTGTATATTTTTATTCCGGCTGCCAAAATGTCTATCGGGAATGCCCCAGGAATCCCTACGCTTCCGAAATCACTTTCAAAGGTGTCTAAAAGTATGCCTTAAAAAATGTTTAAGCCACCTAATTCAGTGCAAATTTGTTTATTTTGTAAAAAAATATATTTTTGAAATCCACAGAAACGGTGCCCGAAAGTATGCAATAACAAAATATATTTTGGTATAAAATCTTACATTTTTAGCCTACTTTTTGACACATTTTTAATGAATTTCAAAACTTCTAGCGACTTTGTAAGACTTTTTCAGTGATTTTAAGTCCTCGGGCAAAAGGCGTTTTACCATTATCCCGTTGACCGCTGCTGTGTTTATCTACATAGACTTTTTTCCATTTTTTTGCCCGTTTTGCCTTTTATCACAAGTTACAAATTTGCGTCTATTGTTGAGGCTAGAAGATACGAGGATGGGGAAAAGAAGATGGAGGAGATGGAGGTCCTGGCGGAGGCTGCTGATGACTCCTTGTTGTTTGTCAGCCCAGCAGCTCGGCAGCAGCAGCAGCCTGGGGTCTTGTGCCTGATTACTTTTTCCTAGCTTACTTAAAATTCGATTAGGCCACGCCCACTAACTAACTTTGTCCTCTTGTCGCTCTTTGCAGCTATCCAAGGACTGGCATTATTGTAAGGATTCCGTTGATTGCACAAACGTAAGTATCTCCATCTCTTTTATATCGCGTCGCGCTTGTAAGTGTGTCTCTGGTTGTGTTTTGCGACGGCCTAACGATGTCATTAACCCATTAATGCTGGCTTAAAAGTGTTAAAAAAAATATGTAAAAACTTGCACGCACTTGAACTGAGCACTTCTTATTGATTTCTGTGGAAAAAGTTTATTTACAGAGTTTTTTCAGAATTTTCTTAATTACAATTAAATACATTGAGGCTATAACGAGTTGGGAATTATAGAAAAAAAACGTAAAAGGGTACTTACTTAAATACATTCCTTAGTTAAAGCAAGCTGAAAGGCAAGAAACTTGTTTTAAAATCCACAAAATCCTTAAAACTTAAATGAATCTTAAATTTCTATATAATATACATTTTAAATGTATTGCAATTTGTCAGTAGAACATTTTTATGCGCTCGAGCCGCTCCGCTCTGTTTTTATTATAAATGGTATACAATTTGGAAATTCCTCCACAGAGAGGAGTAGCTTTTTAAATGCTCGAAATTAAATTTACATTTATTATGCCAACCCAGACGGGGTTGAAAAGGGTTTGTTTCGGCACCAAATTGCCAACCGTAAACATTTTTGGGGCACTTACACGCGGGCAAGGACATGAATTATTCCAAAAACAGCCAGGCTTTAATGGGTTAAACGCCTGTCGCTCGGGGGAAAAGTGGAAAAGTGGAGAGCAACCGAAAGATGAACAAATTTCATTGCCTACCTGCGGGCGCGCCACATAATTACAAGAAATAATTGACAAATAGCTAACTTTCCTTTCCTCTTCTTTCTGCTCCTTTCTGTTCCTTTTACGTGCCTTGCCTCCGGCGATGTCCTTGTTCGTCCTGGATTTACACAGTGCTGTCAGAAGCTGGTGTCACCCTTCGAGCTCAAGATCCTGAAGGCGCAGCGGCAGGAGTCACTGGTCCTCACGGACATCGGTTGGGACGAGATGATAGCCAACGCCTCGCGACAGTGCCTCATCACCTGGGAGGTGTCCGGCGGCGGCCTGATCGGAAACCTGCTCACGGACACCGCCCGGGCAGAGCTCTCCCTGTGGCCGGACACCGTTTACAACATCCAAGTCAAGTGCAAGCACAAGGTGAGTGTCGTCTCCTATTTAACATATATTAAATTATTGCTTTGGATTCAATTGAAATGGCATTGCATACTTTTTTGTATTTTTTAAGCTATTTCAAATCTTGTTGTTATGAAAAATAAGTCTATAACGGAGTCTACTTTTAAAAATTATTAAATTAGTTTAGTGCTCGGTACGGCCCTTTCCCATGGGATAGAAAATTCCTCTGCCGGTCCTCTGCACGCGTACGCACAATATGCCCAAAGGAAAACATAAGAATCAGTGCAGTCAAATTGTATTTGTTTGGCTAAATGCTGCCTTTTTGTGGCAGCCTAATCCCTCTACTATATTATTATAAAGAAATGAATGCCTCCTGTAGTTTACACTCAATATTATTGTTTTATTTGTAGCTCACGGGCCTGATGCGCCGTTCGATCAAGCTCAATGTGGACACCAGCCAGCTGGTGGGCACAACGACGACGACGACCATGCCAGCTCCATCGAAGGCCGAAGGACATCCATCTTCGGCGGAGGCGAGGGAGCACTCACAGCACTCACAGCACTCACAGCAGCCACACACAGCGCACACCAGGCCCACGGATCGGGTGTACATCATCAGCGCCTTGCCGTCGCCCAGCGAACTGGGCGGTGTGGTCTATCCGGCCTTCGGGGCACTGGCCTTCTTTCTGGCCCTGCTGGTCATGTTCCTCTTCCTGCGCCCGCAGCGCAAGCGCTTCCATCACCTCGATACGGACAGCGCGGACACGGACACGGCCACGTTGATAGGCGGCGGCGGCGGTGGCGGTGGCCGATCGAGGAGCTCCTCCTCCTCGCTGGACGCCTCCACGCTGCACGTCTAAGGCCATCCGGAGAACTTGTAGTCGTATATATACAAATATATAGATGTCTGACTATGTGATATTCTGCACCCAAAAAAAAAAAAGGAAAATAACCGGAAACGGAAGCGAAGAAAACTGTGTACATATACATACATACCTTCCCTCCCTGCCCCAAACGCGTTAGTTAAAGCCACGAAGGCCGGTGGGTCGGTCCCCAGATCGATCAGATCGAACGTTCGCTCAACTTAGTTTAAGTTTTATCCTCTGCCATTTGTAGATCCCGAAGCCAAACCAGCGCAGTCATATACATACATATATACACGCATGATTACCATACATAGCTCTATATATATATAATATAAACCAACTATATATATATATATATATATATATATACACTTAACGCATTTACTATATACATATAGATATTATATATCATAGTTATATACAAGCCGACGCAGCCAACAAGCAAACAAGCTAAAGATACAAAAATAGATGCAGGCGCAGATACAGATTCGTTTACGGTTACGGTTACGGTTATGGATATATGAAAACAAACAAATATATATATACATATATTATATTATATGATATTATATATTATATAGATTTAGGGGCCAGCGGCCAACCAACTAAATACACCAAACTAAACTGCAACAAATTGCTACAAATTTTTGTCGTCAATCGTCGTCGCTCGCTCGCTTGCAAACAAACATACAAAATACAACAATTTGTTTTTTTTTACCTCGCGCGTTAAAAACAAATGAAAGCTAAGTAACAAAAAAAATAAAATAAATAAAGTAATAATTCATGCATCTCTCTTTTCCATTTGTGTCGTCTTTAATCTTAACTAAGTCATACAAACTAAATGAAAATAAGCTAAAAAAAACACACACACAAAACACAAAAAGAAAAGGAAAAAAGAAAATCCAACTTAAATCAAAACGAAATATTTTTCAAAATTTTTAAATGTTTATATTTAACTAGTAAAAGGAATTAACAACAAAGTAAACTACATTAACTGACTTACGCTGTACTTGAGCATGTAAAGAACAAACAAATACGAGGAGGAGTAACCACAACTAACTGATAACTAAAGCAAACTATGGTTAAATGCGGTTAAATCAAAGTAAAGGAAAGCTTCGCTACGCAAAAAGCCTGTAAATATTTTAGCCATTAACTTATTTATATAAATAACCATTTTTTACATTTTTTTGTATTTATTTTGTAAGCAATTGTTTTGTTAACTTATGATTTTAAGGCCTCAGAAGGAGAGAGATGTGTTCCGCGGGGGAAGAACAAACTAAAAGTTTAATGTTAGTTAGTGGGGAGTTCCCCATCAATATTTACATTTTAAATTGCATTCAAGAATGTGTCTACTCCAATGGTTGTAGTTATAAATTAGAAAACTTCCATAACATGAAGATATATATTTATCAGAATAAAATCGACTCTACTTCCCTTACAACAAAGACAACACAACTCTTTTCTTTAACTACACAGATGTAGAGATGGCAGAAAATATCGATATACCGGTTCTGAAACGATACGAATGTCGATATTTAAACATTTCGATAAATCGATATTCGGTTTAGAAAAATCTTTGAAAAATAAATTAATTAAATACCCTTTTTTAATTTTATTTCCCGGTAATATCGATTGATTTTTTCGATTATATCGATCGTTAAATGCGATATTTTTCTATATTTCAAATTCCGATAAATCAAAATGTAGAAGCTTTTTCTCGATATACATCCCTACACAAAAGTCTTCCCCCCCCCGCCCCGAAAAGGGAATCTCTGGCTCTAGATTCTGAACCCATTGCCATATAAGTAAATATACTATCATAAGTTAATCTTAATTGGTAGTCATAATAGGAAAGATACAATTTCGTTACTCGCATATTTTATTTTCCTTATTTTCGTTAAGAATAGAAGCGATATATGCCAATCACATTTAAGGATATGAACTCTGTTTATGAATAAGTTCGGAAGCGGCGGATGAAAGTGGATGTGGAAGTGGAGCGCGGAACCCTTTCAACATTTTTATCCTTGATTTGTTTATTATGTAAATATAATTTGATTTGTTATTGCAGCTCATTCTCTTTGGCTACTTTTATTTGTTACGGGTGTTGTTGGCATGGGAATATTATACTTGTGCCTGTGCCTGTGACTGTGCCTGTGCCTGGGTTTGATTATCAAAAAAACTAAGTCATCGATTTTTGGGGGTTCCCCCTATTTCTTCCTGTTCGCCCCCCTGTTCTCCTCCATTATCATATAAATTAGAGTTGGGATATGCAAATGTGCATTCAAGACAAAGAGAAAGAGCGAGGGGTCGGCGGCCAGCGATGGCACCAGGGGTGGATTGCGGATGGATGGGGGGATGAGATTGCGTCGTGTCGATTATGAGAAACTTCTTTGAATAGATGAAATGGAACAAAAAATTCCTTGGCACTGGTCGGGGTGGGGTAGGCAAAACGCCAGGAAAAGTATTCTCCAAAGAATTTCCGATTAAACTTTTCCTTTCTCCACTCGACTCTTGCTTTTTGGTAAAAAACTCGAAAACCCAAGACCCTCCCATTCTCTATTCTTATTCGGTTTTTTTAGCTCCTCAAAAAGTTTTTCATTTTTGCTTCCTTGTTATATATGTACCCTTGCTGAAGGTGAAGGCAATGGGCTCTATGGCCTCTATATATAATCGAAGAGAAAACCCATCTCAAAGTGCATCTAAAAAGCAACTCTCTCGGAGGCTATTGCTTGTACATTGCAGGCAAAGTGTGGAAGAGAAAGCGAGGCACGAGGTTTATATGATGGAGGACTATACATGGCACAAAAAGAATTACGTTAACCTTTAAGTTCGATGGAAATCGGACTATATAGCTGTTAGGAAAGGGACCTTGTCATTTTTAAAGAAAGATAGAATGATTAAGGCTTATATATGTATGGTCTACCATATTCCGAGACTCCTTCAGATGCTCCTCTTATTCTTGCCTCAGAAATTCATTCTTTTTTTTGCAGTTCAAAGGATAATTCTCGATAAATATTGAAGTAACTCCAAGGGTATTCCAAGCTGCGGTTTTCGAAATTGGCCGTTTCTAATTTATTTCCAAATGTTTTCCATCTTTTTCTATTTAAATTTTTTTTCTTGGGCTTCGAGATTTTTTCTTGGTTTTTTTATTTATTTTCGAGGGGGTTGGCTTTTGGGAGGCCACTTCGCTGCCATTAGACCGCCTTAACCCGGCCGCATCCCCCTTTTTCCGTTCATCTGTGTTGCTCGTCGCTCGGCCACTTCAGCCTTGTGCCCACTCCACGTTCTCAAGCACTTTTTATAAACCAAATTAAATTTATATGCCCCTACAGCTCACCGCCGCCCGTACGCCCGCCCGCCCCTGGTCCATCTTAACCCCTGTGCGCCTGTGTTGTTGTTTTTTCTTTTTTTTGTGGGGCAAGCCAATCCCAGGCTCTCGACGCTGTCAACTGCCAATTAGCTGAGCATTTTTCAACATTTTAAATTGTCTTCGAAGAGTGCGTGCCCTTCTCCTTCTCCTAACGGATGAGGAGGGGGCATTAGGTTCGGGGGATTGGGATTTGGGATTGGCATGGGGGGACTGCATCACTTGAGTGAGACGTCCACGTCCGAGCGATTCTGTGCTTTTATAACCCCAATATAAATACCCATTAGGGACGGCGGGCATGTCCGATCGTTGTCGTCAACATTTATGGTAAATGTTCCTTCAGATGTGAAATCAGTGAAATCTTTGATAAACATTATAAATTATAGATCAGAGCTCGCAAATACAGGTTAAACATTTTTGCTCCCATTTTATGGACGTGTTCTCTCTCTCTCTCTCTGTCTCTTTGCTCTCAGAAAAAGATAGCAAAGGAGAGCAGCTCTCTCAATGAAACTACTTTTATATATGTATGTAATTCTAATATGCTTCAAGCAAAGAGTCGGAGTTGAACCGTTAAAATGCTCTCTTGAACCAATCGGTTTTCGCTTAACGATCAACCGTTATTTTCGAGCTCTGTTATAAATACATTCCACAAACAACATCCCATTTTAGCTTTTTCCTGGCATTACAACTAACCTTAACGTTTAAGAACATTTAACATTCCTTCTGAATTAATCTGGAATGTGAATGGAACCTTCTTCCAGCTCAATGCATATTATGTAAGGTTTTCCAATTTTTTTAATGTGAACAAACGGATAAAAATCTTCCAAATAAATACATATAGAACGTATATAGAATATATGTTTATGCATATATGTATATTCTTGAAATAAGAATACAACTACGTGCGGACTGATGTTGATAAACCTTGATTCCTTTTAAATGTACATTTGCCTATTTTTTGTATACCAATATTTACTTCTGAATGTTTCCAAAGATACATATGTAAATGTAAAAAAATATATAGTGTAAATTAGGTGTATGTATGTATAACCAAATACAAATGTTAATTGATCAGAAAACAAACAAAGAAAAACAACATTTTGAACTTAGTAAAACTTAACCATTTCCAAGTAAAATCGGTACGCTAATAAACTTCTTCCTGATAAGCTAAGACATTTATACAAATACAATAAACTAAATTTAATAAAATTAAAAAGACAAAGAACACTGAATAATATATGGATTATTATACAATATCAGATAGATTTACTTCTTTTGTTTATTTTCAAGGAAAATGAATCAAATTATTGTAACAACTAAATTCTAAGAACATCTCCTTTCATTTTTGGATTCTTCTTTTCAAAATAAAATTAATTATGTTAACATCAAAGGATCAATTGAAATACATCATTTGAATTGCAGTTCTTTATAAATCGCAGTGTACTGCAAAATCCCCTCAGAATCCACTTGAAATCCACTTTGTTCCCAAACTCCACCTGGAATCCGTTATCCCAATGGGAACACCGCCTTCAATTGGATTTGAACTAAGCAGCGCGCAAAAGGAGAGAGAGGGTAACTCTGATTCGAATCTACTTCTCTTTCCATGCTCTTCGGCTGTGTTGCTCTGTGTTTGTTTTAGTCGTTTTTGTTGTTTGGCTGTCAGTTGTGCAGCGCGTGCTTCATTTATCAAAAAGCAATTACAATGTTATTTCGATAAAGATGCTCCAATGCTCCCAATGGACACGCCCACACCCACACTCACACTCACACACACACAAGTACAGCGGGTAAACACACAAAAGAAATGAGCGCTCTCGCGCTCAATAAATGTGAGCGAGAGGGGCCCAGGGGCCACAGGAGAGAGGGGCACACCTGCCAAATTAAATCATTTGCCAACAAAACTCTCTTACCCTCCTTAACCCCTATGCCAGCCCCACAACAGTCTTCAACCCTTCGAGGGATAACTTAGAGATATCATTTTTTATTCAATTTTAATTTCCAAAGAAATGTTCTGCTTGAAGGCTTTATTCCTTTTATTTGTTTGCTTATCTTGGATATCTTCTTTATTTGTATATTTAAATACTACCCGGCATAGATAATCATGGTTTTTCGTGATAATAATTCATCCCATCATTATGGTAATAAATATAGCATTTCTATTAAAAAATATTTATTGAGAACTTATACACACATATGTATGTATGATAATTAAGAGTCTTGGACTTTACAATATCTTGATGAACCTTTATTAGATAACAGCCTATTATCTAAACTTCTCCATATTTTTTACTATCTTAAATAAAATAAAAGAAGTCGTCTAAATTTTTAGATAGTAGATAGGCACTCGATATCTCTATTATTTGCTTTATATCTTGTCCTATTTAGTTTATATTATTTAAATAAGAACACACCTTAAATTAAACTGCAATTTAAAGAGACTTAAAGTGTTATTTTGATAAAAAACGATAATTTGCGTCGGATCAAATTAATTTATAACCAAAATTAAAAAGTATACCAATAGTTAAACTACAAAAATAATAAGTTGAAATCGAAATTGCATTTATCAACAGACCAAGACATTTTATCGTTGTTTTTAAATCTCAATGCCGTTTATAAGAAATTATTTGCAAAAGGACCTTGAAAACAAACCCCAAGTCCAGTAAAAATATCTCACCTTTCAATTTTACAAATTTTCCGAGTGGTCACCCCTTAACCCTTATCCTACCCCTCTCATCTTAACCCTTGCCCCACCTCACACAACCCTTTGACTTTCGCTTCGTAATATAAATTATCAAACAAAAAGAAGCAAGAAAGAACACAAAACAAAAAACCGAAGAATTTAAAAAAGCTAAGAAAACAAAAGCAAATATATAGAGTACCTACAAGCATATGTATTGTATTACAACGTGAAGGAGGTGGAGATGGAGATGAAAAAAATAAGTAAGAACAACAAAAATTAATAATTCTAAGTAGACAAAAGAAGAAAGTGGAAGAAGTTGTTGAAGAAGAAGCAGATGAAGCAGCAAAGCAAACCAAATAAAATTAGACTACGACTAAAAGGCAAACGAGAAGAGAGAGCAGAAGAGATAACTTTGCTTTTGCGGGATGGGGGTGGAAAGTGGGAGAGGGGGAGTCGGTGGGTAGGAAAAGCGAGCATGTGTTTGTGCCATAAAAGGTTTCTCATTACAATTTTGTTCTTGTTCCCGCTGTTGCCGTTCTTGTTTAGCTTTTTTCTGTTTTCTGTGTTGTTATTTTTTTCTTCATCTGTGTTGTCTTTTTTTTTTGTTTTTGGCCAAGGGTCGTCGCATCGTTGCACAAAATTACTTTTTTCCTCCCACAAGTGCCGGGAGGCGGAGGAGATTGGCCAAGGGAATAATACAACAATGGCAGCTGCCAACAACAACAACACACTGCAATAAAAATTGTTTAAAGTCGAGAATTTAATAAATTAATTGTATTTCTAATTTTCTGTCTTAACAATTTAACATTATCCAGTTATGCTGATCAAGAAGCAAACATATGTAATTAATTAAGTTAGCAAAGAAAAGTTATTGGTCATTAAACAAGTTTCCCTTTAAGCTTCGTATTCAGAAACGCGAAAAGTGTTCCTAAACAATGAGTAACGAGAAAGAAAGCTAACTTCGGTAAACCGAAGTTGGTATACCCTTGCAGTCTGCAATTGGATCATTGAAAAACGAACCATTTTAGTAATGTTGAAAAAATATCGAATTTTGTAAATTTTACATTTTACATGTAGAATTTTACATTTTCATATAAATCAACCGATCGCTTCAATGGCAGCTATATGATATAGTGGTCCGATCTTAATGAAATTCAAACCGTAATTCTAGAAGAATAAAAAACTGTTATATCTCAAAATTTATAGAAATACGTTGAAAAACAGAGAAGTTAAAAATTTTTTTACATTAATTTCGCTATCATTCCTATGGCAGCTATAGGATATAGTAATCCGATTTCGGTCGTTCCGACATATATACTGCGTGCTAAAGAAATAAGACAATTCTGAAAATTTCAGCCCTATAGCTCAAAAACTGAGACACTAGTTCGCGTAGAAACCGACAGACGGACAGACAGACGGACAGACGGACAGACGGACAGACAGACGGACATGGCTAGATCGATGCTGATCAAGAATATATATACTTTATGGGGTCGGAGATGCCTCCTTCACTGCGTTGCAAACATCTGGTCAAAATTATAATAGCCTCTGCAAGGGTATAAAAACGAGAGGTCAATAGTCACCCTCTCGCTCTATCGTACTGCTTAGGAACACTTTTCGCGTATCTGAGTACGTAGCTTTAACAAACGAAGCCTTAGGTGCCCATAAACTTTAATGAAGGAACGCTAATATACATTAATGCGCGAAATGACCTCACTATATTATTATGACAATAATTATGTGCACACTAAGCGATATTTAAAACTTTGGTTGCTGCTGCTTTTTTACCTTATACCTAATTGGTATCGTATTCCGCTGGCCCGCAGGGAAAGGAAGGCCAAACTTATTTTGTTCAGTGCAACGGCAGCAGCCCGAAGGGCGACTTCTGTTCAAGAAAGAAATTGTAGTTCGGGGGAGGCGGGCAAGTGGGCGGGCAAAGGCGGCCAAGGCTGGGGCCGGAAAATTGATAAATTTCTGTGGCAAATTTCCACAAATATCAAAAGATTAGAGCAACTTTTCAATTAAGAAATGGAAACTAATCTCAATCATTGCAGCGACAGGCAGCCCCCCCCCCCACATTCCCCTTTGAGCACACAAGGAAGATACAGTTAAGCGCCCCTAACTGAAACCGCAAAGTTTTATTCATTATGTGTAAAAGTAATATTTAACTTTGCGAAGCGGCATAAAGATTGGGATAGGAAGGTATTAAGATAATGTTGGTTGGAAATACATATGTATGTACATATGTACATTTGTATATTAGTTTCAAGCAACAACTAGGCTTCACTGTACTTGCACCACACAGAATCCTCTGCTGTAGCCGCAGCAGCAACGTCGATGCCGATGTCGAGGCTAAGGCAGAGCTGATACAAACACTAATACTAATACTAATGCTAATACTAATACTAATACTGGTACTGATGAAGATGCTGAATCCGTTTGATTTTGATACCGAGGCAGTGGCATCGATATACTCCCGCACACATGAAAAGCCACACGCACACAGATGCCGATGCCTATGCCGATGCCTATGCCGATGCCTATGCTGTTTATAGCCGAAGCACACCCACGTGGGAGTTGGAGTGCGAGTGGGAGGGGTTGGGGTTGGGGTTGGGGAGACTGTGACGGAGAGCGAAGACGAGAGGCTGGCGAGTAAGAGCGAAACGAACAGGTTGCAGGCAACATGTCGGAGTTCGAGTTGGATGCAAGGGATAAAGGAAGAGCGGCGTATCCACGTCCACGGTTATATCCTTATATACGCCAATGCGTCGGCGCCTCTGCCCCCTCTCCTTTCTCACTGCCTCCTCCTCCTTTCCGCCTACCCACTCTCTTTTGGCGTGGCACAATTCGCGGGTTCCGCTGCTCACATTTAACCTTACCAAAGGTTACAATACGTCAAGAGAGTGCGCCAGTTGAAGAGAGCAACACCCAAAGGAGCATCGCGCGAGAGCGACAAGCAGGGCGAAGGCGGCGGATAGGATGGGGAAACAAAAACAACGACAATGGGCGACAGCTGCAGCAGTGATGGCAAAAAATAATGAAATTGGCGTGAAAATATCCATTTACATTTTGAAGGCTTAATCGATCTCCTCAATTTGTTTTGAAATCCTTAAAAAACATTGTAGGAAATCGCGATTTAATAATTGAATTTTAGTTATTTGGAACTGTCACTTAAAAAGAACATCGCAGAGTTTATCCAGATATGTAAAAACGCTAAACTCACATCTGTGTGCGTTGGCAGAAAGGACACCGAGAAGAACTCAGGGCAGGCACAGCTGACAGCCTTGAGACATCTTGATTCCGAGCATTATCCCATGATGATTTCCATTATTCGCCTACACTTGTTTGCAGAGATTCGCTGGGGATTAGGATTACGATTACGATTGCAGGCAGGATGACGGGGAGTTTAGAAAAGAAGAGAACGAGCAACGAAGGCAGAATGGCCTGTCAGCTCTGAGATTTAAATCTGTCACGTGCATCGATACATTATGCGTTTGCGAGGGAGCATTCTTCGTAGCCCACTTTGGCGGGGCTACACACACAGTTGCGGTCAAAAAGATAGCACTGTTGGTTGAACTGGCATTGTCTTGCTTTGATTTTCTGCTATCTAATCATTTGTTAGGTATTTTTTTAAAGTTTACTTATGGTCTCTGCATAAGATTAATACCTCCGTGTTAAAAAGAAGCGATATTCTTAATATTCTTACATTTCCCTTAGAAATTCGCAAGACAATATTACAGTTTAAGATTGTTACAAGTAAGTAAATAATAAATAGCTGTAATAGGTAGACTTTGTAGTATTTGGATGGATGCAGCGAAAGGTCCCAAAAATATTTATTTTGTAAGGAAAAATTATTAACGGCTGTGAACAAAATAAAAGCACAATCAGTACAAGCAAGTTTTAATTAGTTGCCCTACTCACATTTTTAACTTAAAACAAGAAAGGAAGCTATCTTCAGTAAACTTCAATACATTTACCCAAACATTTTGCATTTTACTGTACCTTTTAACATTTTCATATACATTTACCGATCGCTTCTATGGCAGCTACATACATACATATATGATATATACTACTGTGGGCAAAAAGTAAGGTGAATTTGTTTGTAAAGTGAAAATTCTTTATTTATTCTCCTGAATCAATTTCATCCCCTTCAAAGTAAACCCCTCCCGATAGAATACACTTCTGCCAACGTTTCTTCAAATCCTCGAAACAGGCCAAATAGTCCCTTTCCGGTATAGCCATGAGCGCCCTCGTCGATTCCGCTTTTATATCTTCAATCGACTCGAAACGCGTTCCCCGGAGTGGTCTCTTGAGTTTTGAGAATAGCCAGATGTCACACGGAGCCAAATCAGGAGAATACGGTGGTTGCGGAACGATATGCGTCGAATTCTTGGCGAAATGGTCACGAAGAACGAGTGCAGTGTGCGACGGTGCATTATCGTGATGGAAAAACCAAGAGTTGTTGGCCCATAGTTCTGGTCTTTTTTGACGAATTGCTTCACGCAAACGACGCATAACGCTTAAATAATATTCCTTATTAACAGTTTGGCCAGGTGGAAGGAATTCATAGTGCACCACACCACGAAAATCGAAAAAAAACTGTCATCATAACCGTCCGGAGCGCTTCAAGTCATCAACACGTTCCCGACCCTCTTTGAAGTCTTTTTACCACTTATAAACATTTTTCTGGGACATGGTAGAATCACCAAAGGCCTTCCGCAACATCCTCAACGTTTCCGCAGCCGAAATTTCATTCCGCAAACAAAATTTGATGGCACTTCTCTGCTCAATTAAATCAGACATTGTAAAAATCAACAAATGCACTCTTGATCGTTTGGTAAACACAAGCGTAAATATAGTACTGATACTGACATTAACATGAAATTACTGCCAGATGTCATCAACCAACTGCCAACTCAAAAAAAAGAACTAGTCCGCCTTCTTAAGCCTGCGAATTTTAAATTGAAAATTCACCTTACTTTTTGGCCACAGTATTAGTATGATAGCGGTATGCTCACGGGCGCTTAGACACTTTTAAAAGTATTTGAAATATTTTAATAATCATTTATGTACATCATTTTTTTTTTTTTTTTTATAATATATGTACATTTTTATTATTTGATTAGCACACTGCTACCCAAGTGGCAGCTTAATCTAATCAGTCTACAATAAATTCGATTCCATTGTGTCTTCAGTGTTACCCGGTCCGGCAGGTCTTGAGGATGGTGTCGCTTTAGCCTTCTTTTGACTCTTGTCCGAGGATCAGCATTATTAAAAGCAGCAGTTCCGAGTTTCCTGGCTAGGCTGTTAGGATGCGCATCTAGTCTTTCCATGTATTTCTTTGAAATGGTCTGCAGCTTATCGCCGAGTTTGGCCACACTGAGGTCGCGTTCTATGTCACTGGTTCGCATATACCAAGAAGCTACAGAGATCCTTCTTAAAGTTTTTGCCTGTAAAACTCGGATCTTGTTACGGTTACTTTTCGCAGTAATTCCATAAACTTGAAGGCCGTAGAAGAGACTGGGGGCTAGTATGGTCTTGTAGATCATGACCTTGGCCAAGGGATAGCTTGTTGCGTGGTGCAAGAAGCCATGACATCCGAGAAGCCTTGGCCCTGAATTAGTGCTGTATAGCCGTAATGTGCCTGCTGAATGTAAGCTTTCTGTCAAGGGTGATACCTAGGTATTTATACGTCTGATGATGTCCAATTCTCAGCCCATTGCTGAAATGCATCCAGGTGTTCTTGTAGTGCAAAAGTGGCTGCCAAGATACTTTTACTTTTTGTGAGTACAGCAGTATCATCAGCGTAGGTAGCAATTAGAACATATTTTTCTTCAACTTCAGTGATTGGAGTGTGAGTTGGCATATCCGAAGCAAAGATAGAGTACAGAGTAGGGCCAAGGACGCTACCTTGTGGGACACCAGCGGAAATAGTTTTGACGGACGATTTATACCCATCAGCAGAGACGTAGATTGAGCGTTCTTCCAGGAAACTTTTTACAAGCTGGAACAGTTGAGGCGTGAACAGACTCTTCGCTTTGCACAGGAGCCCAGGGTGCCAGACCCTGTCAAATGCTTGTTGTATGTCAAGGAAGGCAGCCACTGCGTACTCCTTATTTTCCAGGGCTTCTAACGCAAAGTTAACTACTCTATGTACTTGCTCTGGAGTGCCGTGCTGTAGGCGGAAGCCAAACTGGAATTTCTGGATCGCTTTGGTAACATTCTCGAAAGTAAGTAGCCTGTTTAGGTTTAGCCTTTCCAAAATTTTCCCCAGGGATGGGAGTAGACTTGTGGGCCTGAAGTACATCATACGCACGTTTAATTACTTAAAAAGTTCGAAAACGACATACAAAAGTGGGATGAAAAACAGTTTCGGGTGCGACAGTGATTTAAATTAAATTTAAAAAAAAAACAAGAAGGGAAGCTAATTTCGGTAAGCCGAAGTTTGTATACCCTTCTATGTTAATTCGACACGCTGCTCTTTAGTTGCAAGGCTAGGTATTTTACAGCTTAAAACCTCACCTCGTTAAAAGGCGTTTTTGTTTGACATCAGAAGTTTATAAAATGACATATGTACATATGTATGTAGGTCTCGCATTGTTAGTGTTAATTAGTATAGCTCAATACCATGTCCAGAGGTCGTTCCTACATGAATTAGCTATTATTTAAAAATTGTAACACATATGTAGTTATGACCCCTGATATATGCTGAACGCCGAATATCGTTACAAAATTTGGTATCTCGTTAAGAGTGATGTCAGAAGTTCTTGTTTAAAATTCAAATGGGAAAAATTAACAATAAACGAGAAAGAAAGCTAACTTCGGTAAACCGAAGTTGGTATACCCTTGCAGTCTGCAATTGGATCATTGAAAATCGAACCATTTTAGTAATGTTGAAAAAATATAGAATTTTGTAAATTTTACATTTTACATGTAGAATTTTACATTTTCATATAAATTGACCGATCGCTTCTATGGCAGCTATATGATATAGTGGTCCGATCTTAATGAAATTAAAACCGTAATTCTAGAACCATAAAAAACTGCTATGTCTGAAAATTTATAGAAATACGTTAAAAAACAGAGAAGTTAAATTTTTTTTACATTAATTTCGCCATCATTCCTATGGCAGCTATAGGATATAGTAGTCCGATTTCGGTCATTCCGACATATATACTGCGTGCTAAAGAAATAAGACTATGCTGAAAATTTCAGCCCGATAGCTCAAAAACTGAGAGACTAGTTCGCGTAGAAACCGACAGACGGACAGACGGACAGACAGACGGACAGACAGACGGACAGACAGACGGACATGGCTAGATCGACTCGACTGGTGATGCTGATCAAGAATATATATACTTTATGGGGTCGGAGATGCCTCCTTCACTGCGTTGCAAACATCTGGTCAAAATTATAATACCCTCTGCAAGGGTATAAAAATACATGTAAGAAGTTAGCTACATATGTGTATGCAATCATTGCTACTAATTTTGATGAGAAAGCGAATTTTCGGAGATATGTGTTGTACCCCCAAAATGTGAGCAGCAATCTCAAGGGCTATACGGCCTGAAGTGACTATCATAATAGTAAAAACCTACCTTTCCAACGACATATAGCCAGTTTCTGTAATTTTAGTCGTTTAGAAGTTATGGGCGCGAGAAATCGATTTTATTCCTGTTTTCTCGCTCTAGATCAAATTAAAAACAAAAATTTTAAAACGTTTTTTCAAATTTAAAATATTTTAAGTTTCTTTTGATGGTTTTAAAATTTATTGCAATTGTGCACGTTCTATATGACTCTACATGTACTTTTACATAAATGTATGTATAGTGCATGTAAAAGGTTAGGTAATATATGTGGGATCTTTGCTACTAATTAATTTAATGAGTAATATCTCGAGAAAGCGAATTTTGCCAGATATGTGTTATATACCAAAAGTTGAGCAATCTGAAGGGCTATATGGCCCAGAGTGACTTAAAATCGTCAGAGCCATTTTTACGAAAATATTAAAAACATAAAAAAAATACTTTTAATTATAAATTCTTAAATATTATATTAAGATAAATTATGTCAAGGCAAAGCTATTATCATTTAAAAATACCTTTCAAACGACATATAGCAGGTTTCTGTAGCTTTAGTCGTTTAGAAGTTATGGGCGCGGGAAATATGGCTTTTTTAGCTGTTTTCCCGCCAAACTAGCGGGAAAACCAAAAAGTTGTAGAACAAAAGTTTTTGCTCGAGCTGTTTAATAAAATAAAAGTGGTTCCAGGACTCTAAAACAAAAAACTCGATAGACAAACAACAGGACAAACGTTCTCATTTCGGAAAGGCCGTTAAAATCTTGTTTATTGAATATCTTTTGAACGGAGTATCGGATCGGGCTGATTGAGGTGTCATTCGACGCGTATTTGAAGCTAGATCACAACAACATTAAAAATTTGTTGAGTTTTGCTCCACCGACCCCAAAGCTCCAATATTTAAAATTTTTAATTTCGCACTTTCACTCCCATTTTACCTGAACTAATCAGTTTTTGTAAAATCGTAGTATGCAGTTTCAAAGAGGTTAACAATACCTATCGTAGCAGATTTTCAATTCTACGGCTTTATACACGTATAGTAGTCTCCTTGACTCCTAGTCTCCACAGACTCGGTGCTCATCGTCACTACGTGGACTGCCGTCCACAGTGATACCCTGCAAGGGTATACAAAACTACCCAATATTTTTGAGTTGTAAAAACTACATTATCAAGAAATATTAATAAGTAACATATTGAAATTAACTTCATCAAAATCTTTGTAAAGGCTTGGCTGAAATCAGTGTTTGAACAGGATTTTGCGATTATCTTGAAAACGAAACTTTGCCCGAAATTAACATTAGTAGAAAATATTATCGTAACCAAGAGCTACAAGTTTCGCTTTTTGTCAAAATTAAATGAAGTCCCGACACACGTTTTTTTTTTTTTTTTTTTACTTTGAATGCGTAAGAATGTCACATTCGACATCAGAGAATTACCCATATTTTCTTCTGTTTATTTCTGATGTTTTTCTTAAAGTCTGAATACAATTAAATGATAAAAATGGGAGTTATTGGACAGGTGATCCATAAGGAAGTAAAGTTTAGTTAGAGAAATAATTACAGATTTAGCCATGTTTTCAATTCAACGCACACTGCTTTTGGTGCCAGGTATTTAAGAGTTGAGCACACTCGTCTGTAGCTTTCTTACTTTTAAAGTTGGGGTGAAATTGAGACTTTAAAGAATTTTTCGCATTGATTCGGATCTGATATCTTGTTTCTTCAGAGTACTTACCTTGGAAAACCTTTGGCATCGATCGATCGATAAGAATGAGCCTTGGATGGGGGTTTGTCCTTCGATAAAACGAAATCGTTTGTTTATTTCGGCTCAAAAGGTTTGTGGAATATAAGTATAAGATATAAAAGGAAATGATAATAATACAAAAATAATAATTATATATTGTACAATATGTTAATGTTATTAATTCTCCACTCGCTCTCGCTCTCTCTCTATCTATCTCCTCCTCCCTTTCTGTCTCATACAGCTGCGTGTAATTCATTTATAATCATAATAATAATAATAATAGTTAATGGATTTTCTTTGCTTCTCATCGTCATCATCATCAACATCATCGTAATCCCTCTCGGCGACAGCAACTAATCAGTTACATATATAGTTCTAGGCTGCTGCTCCTATCCTCCTCCTCTCCTCCGTTACAATTATATTTATCAATAGATATTATCTAGTTTTCCACAGTGCGCTATCTGCTGGCTTATGTTTTCTTTAGACTTTCTCTGTGGTTGCTGCTGATTCCGCTCTCCGCTTTAAGTACGTGCGCACACAGGAAATAACAATACATAATATATATCATAATATATGTATATATAATATGAATGCTTATATAGTGGGGTAAATAAAGAGAGGACCGATCGCACAGATTCAGATTGAGGAATATATTGAATTACACATATATAGAAATAACAAAAATCAACTGCTTGAAATGGCCTCGAACGTTCGTTCGTTCCCTCGATGCCATTTCCAAATGCTAAGCTTCTTTCTTTCTTTTTCTCTTTTCTTTAAATGCTCTCGCTAACATAACTTCACAATCGGTTTTGAATTACTTTTCTGTTTTATGTGGATTTATGAATTTAGGGACAGGATCATAGGATAGGCTTGACTTTTATTGTCTTAAATTAAAACTGAACGTTGTCTTTTACACACAAAAGTCTACAACAACACACCATTTAGGAAATTAATGCGACAAAATGAATGTAATAAAAAATCAATTGGATTTGACAACGGGTGTGGTTTTGTGTTGATATAAATTAGAAACAAAAAATATATATAAGTTAACTGCTGTTTCTTCGGTTTCTTCGGTTTCCTCGAATTTATGCCGCTCTCAAAAGACCTTGACGTGACTGTGGGTGTGTGTGTTAACTTATTTTACAATAAATGTGTGACAACCACAGTGTGTTTTAGTGTTGCTGTTGCTGCTGTGTTGAATTTTGCGATATATTAGGCTAATCTGGATTTTTGCTTTAATACAGTTCTGCTTCTTCAGTTGCTCCTACTCCGCGCTCGCCGGCAGCTGCTCTGGGAACCCGCTAACCTCCGTGTTTTCCACCTTCTGCTGGCCATCGAGCACATACTGGATGCGCAAACGCATCCGCAGAGTCGCCTATGAAGAGTAAATTACACCATTAAAATATGCATTCAAAGACGATTCAAGGAGACTTACATTCGACGAGGCCACCACGCGCATCTCCTGAGTTATGACACCGCCTGGCGGCAGCAGTGAGCCGGATGGCGTCAGCATCTGCAACTGGAAACTCTTCTGTACGGCCGCCTGTTAGGAAAGATATAAAATGTAATCTAAATCGTTTTAATATTCTATACACAGTACGCACCTTCAGCAAATACTGCTCCAGGGTATTGTCCGAGCTATTCGTGGTTGTCATATAGATGCGCATGCAGTCGGTGCCCCACACCGGCACCAGTTGCACCAGCAGACCGTCCTTGTCCAGCGCCGTTAGCCTGGGATCCCTGGGAGGCTGCAAAATATATTTATATTATATTATATTTAAAACGAAAGCTTGTGCTAGACCCACCACTAGGCCGGCATTGTTGGAGGCTGCCGTGGGATTAAGATCGGCCAGAAGGTTGCCATCAATCAGGTTACCAGCGGCAGCCGAAGCAGAAGAGGACACTCCGCCCAGCATGCTGGCCAAATCGTTGCCATTCGTTGGTATACTGGCCGCCGAAGCATCCACCAGGCCAGAGCCAAATCCTCCCAGATCCAGGCCACCCAGCATGTTGTTCATGTTAACCGCCGCCGCACTATCGCCGGCCAATGCCAGGATGCCGCCTCCGCCTCCCGTTGGCGGTCCCGCGCTCGTCGCCGTCGACGACGACATGTCCAAGTCGAGCAAATCCAACAGATCCTGGTTATGGGAAACGGGCGCCGTCGCCGCCACGCCATCGTTGGCATTGCGCGAGTTCTTTTTATGAACGGCATTCGATAGATCCGTGGCTGCCACCAAATCGCCAGCGCCGCCGCTGCCCGAGGACAGATCCGTGCTGCCCAAAAGATCCAGCAAGATGTTCTGCAAAGCGAAGGTAACTAAGGATTCAAAGTTTAAAGCTAGTGACGAAAACCCACCGTATTGTCACCCAGCGTGTTCATATTGCTTTCAATTAGTGAGTGTCCGCCATTGCCGCCTCCCTCTACGCCATTTTCGATCACATCCGGACTGTTGTCGTCGAAGGAGCCGCCGCCGCTCTCGCCATTCTGCGAGCTAATCCTGCTTATCTGCATGGCCGGCATTTTCTCCAGCAGCGGCGGCCGCAGGTGCTTGTAATGGCCAAAGAGCTGCGTAAACTCAACGCCGCGCTGCTGCAGATCCACATTCAAGTGGCTGCCAAACGAGGTGATCAGTGCCTGAATTTCCCTGTAAAATAGTGAATTAAATAATCAGAGAATGAGGGGAGCTGGGAGTGAGGGGATGCACTTACTCCACGCACTGCTGCAGGCGCGTGCTTAGCTTGGCTAAAGAGACCAGGGCGTATTGCTTGCTTGTGGTCGAGACTTGAGCAGAGGTTAAAAACTTATGATACACTGCGATCAGATCGCTCTCCGTGGGCCGTTCAAATTCTATCGAATGGAAAGTATAAATTAATAGTTAAATTATAAATTAAAGTCTGGGAGAGAAACTCTTACCATCCTCATTGGCGCCGTACATAAAGAGGTCACCGTACTCGCCTATGGCCCAGACGGCGACCTGCAGCAGCGGCTGCTTGTCCTCACAGTGATTGGACACCTGCAGCGACTCCCAAAATCGATTCGTGATATACGTCTGCTCCGGGACGGGACTGCTGGACACCAGCTGGATGGTGGAGGAGACGACGTCGTCGCGCACATAGTTACCGGCCGCTATAAGCACGCTCAGCTGCGTATCCAAGTGCCAGCGCGTGTTCGGCGAGTAACGTTCGGCGGCCAGGATCATGCCCGAGCTGCACTGCGCCTTAAACTCGGCATCGGCCTTTTCGAGAAACAGCAGCAGCTCCTTGGTCATTGTACGTATGTTTTGTGCATTAATCAAGGCGAACGACAGCTCCATGGCCCGGCGACGAATGGAGACGTCCGGATCCTTCAGGCACTCCAAAATCGTAGTGCGATGCCGCTGCACCGCCGACGTGTCCGCATGCACCGTCCGCAGCAGCGTGTTCAGTGCCACATACCGGATGTTCTTGTCCGAATTGAGCAGAAAACGACCCAAAATGTTTACGGCCAGAACGCGCAGACCGCCCTCCGAGCTGTTTGGAGTATTTGTGAGAAAAAATGCATCAAGTTTGGGTAAAATGTTACTTTCCTTTGTTTATTATTTATTTGGTAAGCATCACTCACCGTATATCCATGATGGAGAGCACTGTCTCGTAGAGGATCGTATTGCCCACGTTCTTGCTCGTCTCCGTGTTGGTGGCCACCTGAGCCAGGATATCGTTCATCGCCTCGGATGCATCCGGATCGTTATGGCCAAGTATGCGGAGTAGCCGCAGTATCTTCACCTGCAGGAAGGGATCGCTCACCCCGCTGACGTCGTGCTCCGGCGAATAGCCGCCCAGAATCAGGTTCTTCAATATGCGCACGAGGTTCGGCACAATCTATATACGGGGTTATTATTTTTTACAAAATACATTAAGTACGTAGCCATAAAGGAAGCATGAGTTTAGGCGGAAAAATACGGAAAATTGTGTGTGTGTGTGAGAGAGCGTAAGACTGGTGCTTGGTGTCGTGTGTGTTCGTGAAAGACAAAGGACTTAAGAGTGCAAATGAAACGTAGAGAAACTAAGGCCCCGTCTCAGGACCATCTACCAAAAACATATGTACAGGTCGTCGTGTGAGGAAAGATTTCAAGGCCTACCAAAAATTGCAATTGGATCGAAAAAAACTAAAATATCTTCGGACCGAAACATGAATTTCCGTTGATTATTATGTATATGTCTGTGCGAAATGTATGTTGAATGGAATAAACATTGGACTAATTAATGGCGACTAAAGCGGGATCCCTGCATAAGCACTTGTAGTCTCAAAATAGATGGCTCTCCTCTTACAGCACTTGAGTTATTTAAGCTAGTTTGGCTTTCACCACTCAGGCATTAAAAAATATTAAAGCCCGGCTAGGAAAATTTGGTTGTCTATCGTGAGATAGAGAGAGCTAACTTTGACAGGGACTCAGACTTTCTGGCAAATCTGATTTCACCTGATTTCCGATAGCCAAGCTGTTTTCAGTGCTTGCGATAACCAAAGCAACCATGTGGTTGCGCCTTACAGCACACTTAGGTGATTTACAGCCATTATCGATAGCTAACAGCACAATTACCATAACTGTGTTATTCTTTCACGTCCAGGAGGGCAGAAAACCAGTTTGCTTTAGGATAGGTTTATCTAGAAAGCTAAGGATCGTGCCTTAATGTATTGAGAAAATATTTAAACAGATTCAAGGCAATATTAAGGGTATGTTTGTACCTCCCACAGTCAAAATTTTGCGGTAAGATAAAATTGCTGTTTTCTATCGTGTAAATGTAAGAGCACAGTTCGGTGCTCTACAGCAGTAATCGATAGTTAACAGCATAGTTAACGAACTATGTTATTCTTTTCGTTCGGATTAATTTGAGGAGGGCAGAAAACCGATTTACTTTACGATAGGTATATATGGTTATTATCTTTTCCGGACAGATAGTTATCAGGCACTTTGACAGTGAAGGTAGTACGTACATATCAAAGTAAATACGAGCCAAAACCTTCGTACGTTCTCTCATCTATTGCCTTAACGAAGCTCCACCCATCCCCTTGGAACAACAAGTGCCTATGCATCTGAATAATAATATTAACAATACATAATAATCGCTGCTTTGAGACATATACATAGGCAACAACATAGGCGTAGGAGAAATTCAATACAAAATGATACTTTTTACATATTTTTATACAAGTGTTTAGTGTGCGGGGTAGGTAGTAAAAGGCGTAACAGGTTTGTATTCTATAGTTTATGGCACAACAATCATACCTCTCGATTTCCGCTATCCTGGCAAGCAAATTACAACAAATTTCATTTTGTGTTCATTTTGCGCGGTATTTCGAATTCGATCAAAAAAACAAACAAGCGTTAAAAAATCGTAAGTATACAGGTTGATCAAAACGAAAAATGAAGGAGGATAGGAGAGTGTCTAAATCGGCAAATTAAACCAAAAATGTATATAATCTATATAGAATGGGGAAATGGAGACTCAAAGACAGATATAGCGGGGAATAAACTACGTCTAATTTATGGGCGCGATAACTTTACACAAAAATATCGGAAACCCGCTCTTTGGGGGCGCTTTTAGCCACAAAAATGAGTAGAGAAAAACCAAATGCAGCAGCAGGAGCAGCAGCAGTGGCCGTGTGGCGGTTGAAGTAAGTGGCCACTGCCTAGGGACTCGTTCCGTGGACCGTCGCTGGCCACGACCACACTTACCTTCTTGAAATGCATCAGTGTGTCCGAGCTGTTCTCGCACATCTCCGTGATCAGCGTAACGCCAGTGATCAAAATGCCTGCAAATGGGAGACGTTATGCCATCAGTTAGTGCCGAGAGCTTCGATTACTCACCATGATTCTTCTCGCTGAGCAGGGATCGCGTGGCCGGCAGAAAGATCTCCATTAGCTCCGGCACTCGACGGATGACGCGAAAGGCGCACAGTGTCGCCTTCTTGCGTATATACGTGTTCGGTGACTTCATCAGACGCTCCACCTCGCTGGCCAAGTCCCGGGCCATCTCCGGCGAGGCAATCGCACCCAAAGTGCACAGAGCCAGGCCCACAACAAACTGCGTCGAGCTGTTCAAGTCGCTGCAAGATGGGGAGATGAGTAAGGGTTTAGATCATTGATTGAAGTTAAACGGAAAGCCAATTCCCAGCTGGTTCTCTTCCCAGTATCGAGGCAGTCAAGGTACACTTACTTTTTCAAACAGTTGGTGATGAGTAAGTGGACATCCTGCCGCTCGTCCAACAGCAGCATGGCGCCCAGATAGCCGATCCGCTTGTCCGTGAAACGCGTGCTGGCCGTCAGCTTAAGGCACTCCAGTTGGCCAAAGTGAGCCGGATAACCGAGCATGTGTATGTACAGCAGCTTGGCAATGTTGCGACAGCTGTGCGCGAGCAGGAGCAGGAGCAGGAGCAGGAGCAGCCAAAGAAGAGGGGAAGCAATTAAATATGGTAGGTGGCATGGTATGGCATAGATGACTCACCGCCAGACAGAGTCCTCCTCGCGGAACGTGCTCCGTATGTAGGCGCACTCTTTGTTGACCACCGCCCGCTCCTCGGCAGCGGTTCTCGCGGCGCGTATCTGTCGGATGAGATCGCGCAGGCGTGTGGGCGTTGGCATTCTGACTGTTGGAGACGTGTGGGATGCAAAATGTAAATTAACTAGAGGCCGGCAACGGAGGAGGAGTAAGTGCCTACACTTGAGATCGCATTTACTAGTAGAGACAAACGTTGTTTATTTTTAACTCCCTTTCGTTTTTGTAAGCTTATTCCAGCGATAGCATCTCTCAAAGGATTCCCATATGGGAAATTATTGGAATTATTGACACTTATCGAGAGTTATCGAGTTATCGAGAGATATGCCCAAAGATCTTTGGAACCCCCCCTACATCTCTGCCTCCTCTCCCCCTTCTTCTCTACTTACCTCTCTCCACCGCCTCTGTGAATGCTTGCCGTATGGTGGCCATATTGAAGGCAGGATTGAATCTGTCGAAAGGAAAGTAATGAGTAAATTGTACGGGATAAAGCGATGGGGACTTTTAGGGGGTTCGGGGGATCGGGGGATCGGGGGTTCTATAGAGGAGGAGGCCTACCCATGCTCGGAGTTCATTGTGGAGGCGAGAAACGTTGAATCAGCTTGCCTGCTGCTCCGCTCTTCCGCTTCTTATTCACTTTGTTTTTTTGTTGTGTCTTTTCTGCCGGCCTACGCGCTTTTCGTGTTTTCTTTTTGTTGCTGGGCGGCGCGGCAACAACACAAGACCGCCAAACGGACTAACGGTTGTTTTTTCTTTGCAGATCTTTCACACACACACACAGACACACAGACACACACACTCCCTCACTCCCACACACACACACACGGGCACACCAGCCGGCCGCTATTTTGTTGCACTCTCGCTCGCTCTCGCTCACTACTCGCAGCTACTAAAATGCAATGTGGAAATATATAAAAAGTTTTAATAGATAAATAAGAGCAGCAGCAGCAAAGTAACAATTGCCGCTGATCGCTGTTGTTATGAAACTGAACTACAAAAACTTGACATCTCAATGTGTGCGTGTGTGAGTGCATGCGTGTACCTCTATACAAATATACACATGATCTTTGGTTAAACAAAAAAAAAAGCTGACAAATCTGCGAGCCCAATGCAAATTGATTAAATAATTAAAGCCAAAGTCGCACACCCACGCACAGGCACACAAGTGCAGAAACAAAAGAAAATCCAATTGGGTTTTCACAGTTATTTGAATTACAACTTGTTTACCAAAATTTCGTGGTGTGTTAACGTTCTCGTTTTTTTTTTTTTGTTCTTTAAAAGCCCAAAACAGCTGCCGTCATCGATAGACAATTTATCGATTGTTCCTCCTATAGGAAATCACAAAAACGTCACCAACTACATATATTATATAGTATAGTTAACACGTAGGGTTAATGTGTGATTTTCAATGCTCTTTCCTCTTTTGTTTTTGTGATTTTTCGCCAGCTAATTTATGCGATTCACTGGAAGGCAAACACACACACACATACACATACACACAGCTACAATTGACACATGCACACACACGCCTAGCGTATGCTCCTTTTGGCCAAGAAGAAAATCTACAGAAAATGCTGGCACAAACCCTTATTGGCTCGGTGCTTTTCAGTTATTCATTAGCACTAAATTATAACCACCTGCCCTTCGCGACCGCTTCTGCGTCCGCTACCAATGCAAAATTTTTACAACGCGACAAAAAATTTCAACACACACCGCACACGCACACACGTTTGTTTTTTTCGACTGGAATGTTGGTTAATTTGTTATTCTACCACTGCAATTACGCTTAGCACATGTTCGCACGGCCGCTGGTTATCGTTATTTTTCCGATTTAACGCCACAAAATCAACGTAACAAGTAAAAAAAATGTTCGTGGAGAATATGTTGATGATGAGCGCAACAGTAGTAGTGAGTGCGAGCGAGAGGCCGATAATTACAAGCAGTCGCAGAAATGTACTAGCGCGTGACACGTAAATGCACTAGCGCGTGTGGCATACAGTGGGTGTAGGAGGAAAGAAGCGCTAAAATATGCCATATGATCGAAGATTTTCTTATTGGACAATTTTATTATTTTACTTTAAATAATAGCTTTCGTTCGAATATTCGGATCCTCTGATCACACCACAATGGTATTAGATGTTTTTTTTTAATTATTCAAAATGTAGTATATTTAGACGGTTTTATTTGTGCATTTAATTAGCTAGATTTCTTTTTCAATAAAAGAGAAGAGAAAAAAACAAAACATTAACATTTTGTGGCACCTTTAATCGGACTTGGGCTACGAGAAATAACTATTTGGTAAAGGTTCTATTGGTATTTTAAGGAGGTTGAAAAAACATATCGAATTATAATTAACGGATAAATACCGCTTTCAAAGCATAATTTGGAGAATGATAATAACCAAGTTTAAAAACGTTAGGGGTTACTTATAATCACCGTAATAATAATATAAGTCAGTTTCACCGGGAAACCCGGAGCTAAAATCGATCAATGCGCTGATGAACGCAGCTGATCGCTGATGAGTTTATTGTGATTAACAAACTCCGTAGTTTTCGATCCACGACGGACTAAGTTTAAAAAATAATTCAAATACGATTTCGAAAGAGCGGTGATTCAAGGTTTTTTTCGCCACAAGCCTAGTACTCAGACAGAAAAACTGTTCGCAACCCGAAAAAGATTTAATATTTTTCAAGTGTGACCGCTTCTAAAAACGCACTTTGGCATTTTTGGGAGGTAAATGGTGCGGTCATACCAATCTTAAATCAGCTGTTTTATATTTACAATTATTTATTTTATATTTGAAAGACAATTCGCATAGACTTGTAGTTTCGTTTTGGAATAGCTTATTTGCGCACAATGACCACCAACGCCGTCGCCCAGATTCTCTCGACCATGCACAACCGCCTCTTTTTCTCCCTATTACTTGTCCAACATTCTTTCCTGGATCGACGACCAGGACAAGGGCTACTCTACCGGCTGCTGCTGGTGATTCTGTTCTTACCAAGTGGAATTAACTACCATCTGGGTGGTGGCGGTGGTTGCCGCAGCTACTCCTGCTGCCACCAAATTGTTTGACTGGTGAAATGATTCAAAGTTACTTCGTTCTTGATGGATGCGAGACTCTGAGATCCTTGCTGGCATACATTTGGTTAGAGTTGGTACTCCTCCTGCGCCCGGTTCTGTCCATTGCTGTACATGTTCTTTTCCAGCTTGGCAATGAAGGATATGTCCACCCAGATACTGCTCTCAGCAGCTGCGGCCTCTGAATGTCCTTCTCGAGTTTGGCAATGAAGGATTTGTCCAGCCAGACACTGCTCTAAGCAGCAGCGGGCGGTGACCGTCGCCTCTGACGCCTTCATCTCAGAAATCGAACGTGACATCTCATAGTGCTCATCAAAGTCATAACCAAATATCGAGGGACCTATTTCCTTCCAGGCCTTTATTTATGCAAATGTTTAATATTGCCCAAATCCCTTATCATTGAATTGGCCTCTACCAATTTAATTATTATAACTTTATCTGCTCTTCTAAACGCCTGGACTGGGCTTTTGAAAACATTATTGTGTTTGGCGGGATCTATATTTTTGAATTGTGTGAAGAAACAGTAAGAGAGAGTGAGATGCCAACAGTTGAGAACAGGTCGTTTTATTAAATTTTTTTCTCTCCCCCCCCCCCGTTCTGGAAATACCGAAAGTCTCCCTTCGCGCCACCTGGTATTTTTCTGGTATGTTTCTGGGATTTCGTTCGTTCGTCTGCGTACCGGCCTTTAAAACAGCGCTGCCGAACACCGTTTCCCGACTATTCACCTCTCGCTCTCTCTCACTGCTTAGAAACGCTGTTCGCGTGTCTGAGTACTAGGCTACACGGAAAGTAAAAAATACTTAGAACCGCTAAAAGCACGGTCACACTTCGCCGCGATAACGTCATTTTTTAAACACATTTTTAAAAAGATTATTATTTCTGTCTTCCTTGGTGGTTCTGGGGTCTGGGAGAACCCAATCCAATTCGGATGGTCATCGCATCTCACCTGCGATTGTTCTCCGGCGGCAGAACGCTCCAGTCCTGCTCGTAGTATGGATACATGATTTCTGCGGGTGAAGGGGGATTTGTCACAGCAAACACTTGGAACGAAACTAAACCGACTGAAATGGCCGCGATAAGCACGAAACGCGTTGGTGCTCCATATATTGTATGCGTTATCTAATGTACACTAACAGGCAACAGGTAATAGTAGGTAACGACGAGCGCTCCGATTTTCCGACTCTCGTAGCCGATCACTTACGGCCTGAGCGGTGGAAACTCCTGCGGAAGACTGACGATTCCGGCGGTGCAACTCACCCACCTGGGTGCTGTTGTTTTTGTCTTTGGTGGCACAGCGAAACTACAACACACTTATCTATTGCCTGATAATGGCCCCGCCGTCGTGAGATCCAACACACATACACCGAAAGCCAGCAGCAATCCCGGCTGGTCGTTTCTTTCTTTTTTTTTACGGATAAGCAGAAGCGTCATTGACAACCGCCATCGAGGTAGCGCGAGCGCTGTTAGATAAAGCTGGAACAGAACGAAGGGAGCTCCCGATACCACAACTATACGACAGTCTGAGTGACGAAACTGCCACAGTTACAAACAAACCTTCGACGATGGAAATTGAAGGAAGCCGCGCAGAGTTCTTAGATCTTTTCCGGTTGATTTGAAAAGCAAAATCCCAAAATGGTGACATATCCGAGTAAACCATGAAATACAAACAAATGATACATTGCCGACGAGTCTGAAAAGTCAGCAAGAAAGTCCTAAGGAACTGCACTGATAAAAGTGCCTTCGAAATCTGAAAAAGATGAGAACAAAAACCCCAACGTGTTGGCCAAATTACATGCTATAAAAGAAAAATCTAGTTAAGACCCAGTTACAAGGCATTTGGCTAGATAAAGTGGGCAAGGCAATCTGCCGCATTTAGAACAGCATATAATTAGTATTTCACAAATCTCGCCCCCGCCCAATTACACAAATAAGCGTAGTCCTAAGCCTTAAAAGGTACAAAAATACATGTCTAGTTAAAGCGAACCCCCGATTCCCTACCGGGATCAATCGTTTTCCCGCGGCGGCCTTACCACCGCATGCCGTTTGATGGCCTCCACTAGCCACTTGATGCCCTCATCAACGCCCTCGCCATGGAGGGCGGACACAGGAATGGTTAGGCAATCGCGACGACCGATCAAGGCACCGGCCTGCTGGAACACTGGCTTAATCTCGCGCACTCCCATCACGTCCGGCAAGTCCTGTTTGTTGGCCAAAATAAGTAAAGGCACACCGGAGAGCAGTTCGTTTTTGATCATTTTGTCTGGAAATAAGCGTGGTGGGAAAGGGGAATTAATAATATGTATATGTGTTCTCATTAAAGTTTTGCTAATGTAAACTGTAACGTTGTAACTTTTATAAAGACTAAGCTCGAGTGATGAGCTTTCCAGAGTTTTTACGAGATATAATAACAATCCCATACAATCTTACCAAAGATAATCTTGGACTCGTCCATACGCTCGCGATCGTTGGAGTCTATCACGTAGATGACGCCGTGCGACTCTTGGTAATACTTGTCCCACAGCGACTGCAGTTCCTGCTGGCCGCCCAAATCCCAGAAATTGAGACGCACGCCCTGTACATCGATGGTGCCTATGTTGAGGCCGACCGTTGTTGTGATCTTGCTGGGATTCAGGCCCTTGTAGTTCCGCGTAAACTTGGTCTTGGCGGCCTCCAGGTAGGTCTACGTGGGCACATCAAATACACAGGTAGGTTTTGGATGAGATCAGAAGAAGAACGTTTTGAGGACGTGTTTAAATTGGAAAGCTTTGGGGTAAAACTACCGTTTTGCCCGCATTGTCCAGGCCCAGAATCACAACGCAGTAGTCATCCTTCTGTGTCATGTACTTGTAAAAGCCGTGTAGCAATGTGTACATTGTATATTTCGCCAAATAACAAACTTTAATTTTGTTGTCTTTGTTGCCAGGGATGGCACTGCTGGCGGCTGGCGATAGTCATCAGCTGGTATTTTGCAGCGGGAAAATATCACGATGGGCTGCGATATATCGATTTACATTGATCCTATTTTTAATGGCTCTGAACAATTCAAAACGTTTCTGCGTTTCTGTATAGGAAATTATAAGGCGAACAATTTAAATTTTTAGCTTAACATTTATGATTTTAAATATAAGTTGGCAGCGCCCATCCCGAAGAGTGACCGTACTCGTCCATACTCTACACACAGTCTGGCAACCCCGCAGGCATTGCATTGTTCGATGTATCGGCTTTTACAAAAACATCAACGTTATCGATGCCAACATCGATGATTTTCCATCTCTAGTGTGCGTGTTTTTTCCACAAATTTCCATTGTATTTTTTTTAGTGCTCATAAATCGGGAAAAAGTTGGCTGCTAACCAAGGAAATAGAGGGAATAAATCAAAAGAGAGATGTCGCTGTCGAGCCTGCTGCCCACGCCGACAAATGCGGTTTGGGACCGCGAGGACGAGCGTCGCTTGGCTGCCCGTGGAGCACCTAAAATCGGAGCCCTGGTCTCCGCCAAAATCGCTGCTCCGCCTTACGGACAACGCAAGGATTGGATACCACGGACGGAGGCCGATTACGGCGACGGCGGCGCCTTTCCCGAGATCCATGTGGCGCAGTATCCGTTGGGTGAGCTGACTTTCATCTGCCTTTCAGAGGACTTTCTCCCAAGATGCTTGCACATGCTTTTTTGCGTATTATATTTAGTTAGCAGCCAAGCTGGCAAAGGTCTTACAAGCTTTTTATCGCTCTCTTGCAGGCCTGGGAGCCCCCGGAAATGTGGGCAAGAAATCGGATGCGCTGGCTGTGCGGCTGGATGACAAGGGCAAGATCAAGTACGATGCCATAGCACGTCAGGGGCATGGCAAGGATAAGATTGTGTACTCGTCCATTTCGCAACTGCTGCCGGCCGAAGTTCTGGCCGAGGACGCCGATGAGCTTATGCGACCGGACGAGGAAACGGTGGCGGAAACCACCGAGGAGACACGTCTGGCGCTGGAGAAGCTGACCAATCAGAAGATCACCTCTGCGCTGCCCGTTCGCCATGCTCAAAAGGCCGGACCCGCCCAGTACATCCGGTATACGCCGTCGCAGCAGGGCGACGCCTTCAATTCGGGGGCCAAGCAGCGCGTCATACGGATGGTGGAGGCTCAGCTGGACCCCATGGAGCCGCCCAAGTTCCGGATCAACAAGAAGATACCGCGGGGACCGCCGTCACCGCCAGCGCCCGTCCTCCACTCGCCGTCCCGCAAGGTGACGGTCAAGGAGCAAAAGGAGTGGAAGATCCCGCCCTGCATATCGAACTGGAAGAACGCCAAAGGTGAATACCCTGGAATTAGGTCCCTTGATAGTTTGCCTCTAAAATTCTAAAATTCCGCCCACAGGTTACACAATTCCGCTGGACAAGCGGCTGGCGGCCGACGGACGAGGCCTGCAGCAGGTGCACATCAACGAGAAGTTCGCCAAGATGGCCGAGGCGCTGTACATAGCCGATCGCAAGGCGCGCGAGGCGGTGGAGGCCCGCGCTCAGCTCGAGAAGAAGCTGGCCCAAAAGGAGAAGGAGAAGAAGGAGGAAATGCTGCGCATGATGGCGCAGCGGGCTCGTGAAGAGCGTGCCGGTCTGCGCAATCCAGAGGCAGCGGAACCCTCGGGCTCCGGCTCGGGAGCACCCGGCGGCGGCGGCGGCGGTGCCGAGGCACGCGAACGCAACGATTTGCGAGCGGAGCGGCAGAGAGAGCGCCAGCGTGATCGTAATCTACAGCGGGCAGCGCCGGAGAAGCGCTCCAAGCTGCAGCGAGAGCGGGAGCGCGATATTTCCGAACAGATCGCGCTGGGCCTGCCGGCCAAGAGTGGCCAGGGCAATGGGGAGACCCTCTTCGATCAGCGCCTCTTCAACACCACCAAGGGCATGGACTCGGGCTACGGGGACGATGAGGCGTACAATGTCTACGACAAGCCGTGGCGCGACTCCAACACCCTGGGCGCCCACATCTACAGGCCCAGCAAGCAGGCGGATAGCGATAATTATGGCGGCGACCTGGACGCCATTGTAAATACGAAGCGCTTCGTGCCCGACAAGCAATTCTCGGGCGCCTCGCGGGAGGCAGCCACCAGCCAGCGGAGCGGGCCCGTTGAGTTCGAGAAGGAGGAGGATCCCTTTGGTCTGGATCAGTTCCTGAACATGGCCAAGAAGGCGCCGAAGCGGGCCGAGGAGAAGAACAATGAGCGCAGCAGCCACTCGGATCGGAGTAAGCGCAGCCGGCGCGACTAGATGGGAGAAAGCTATAGCTTTAGCGAGAGCGAGAGGATCACCATTGCCCGAGCCCCTACATTATCATTATCATCATTATCATCATTACCATCATTACCTTCATCCTCGTCGCCCAACAACTTTTTTTAACTACTCCAAAACTTGAATAATAATCACAGGATCTTGACGTAACACAGAAACACACAGGAGCTTTAACTTACTTTCGAGGGAACTATCTAGGTTTATTATGCGCTCGATTTCATGGTCTCCTCCAGCCAGGTCACATAGTGATCCACCCTGGTGAATACCATCGGTCCGCTAACGGATCCGCAGCGGTACTTGCCCAGCGAAATAATCCCCACCAGCTGGTTGTCATCGATGACCGGGCCGCCGGAATCGCCCTGGCAACTGGCGGACTGGCCGGAGAGGCGACTGCCGCCGGCGCACATTTGCCCGGGTCCGACATCCGCATAGTGCTTCTTGCAGTCGTCCAGGGTCCAGCCACTGACCAACGCCTTCATCTTCACGGGACTCAAAGCCAAGGATCTCTCGCTGGTGCGGCCCCAGCCAGAGATGGTGAGGTAGTTGTTCGCATAGGCATCGATTCGCGGCGCAATACCGGCCGGTAGCCAAGGCAGGCAAATGGGCTGGATGAACTGGGTGTAGGTGACGTTCTCGCCCAGCTGCAGCAGGGCAATGTCGTTGGAGAACTTCTTCAGATCGCTGGCCGTCGTGCGCTCGCTCGGCAGGAACTGGTCGTGGACTATCACCCGCTTGATGGCATAATCGTGGGCCATGTCGGACTTGTGCCGGGAGTCCCACTCGCCCAAGCGGACGCGCTGCGGCCGGGCATTGCTTGAGGCCACACAATGGGCGGCGGTCACGATCCACTTCTTGCCCACCAGCGAGCCACCGCACTTGGGCTCGAAGTGCTGGCCATCGTTGCTGTAGAGCAGCATGGCCATCCAGGGGAAGTCCCGGATGTTGGTCACCACCCCGTTGGCAATGCGCGGCACCGGCTCAATGAGACAGTAATCCTCCGTCAGTTGGGAATAGGGCTTGGCCTTCATCAGGCAGCAAACCAGATGAAAGCATTCGGTGGTCGCCTCGTGAAATCTGCTCTCCTCCTGGCACTCGTCGCTGGGCAGGCACAAGCCTCCGGTGGATTGCCCATGGCAGCGGCCAAAGTGCAGTCGAGGCTCTGAAATGGGCGGGTAAGGATTCAAATTAAATTACACTAAATGTTATAGGTCTTATTTATGAACTTTTCTGGAATTTCCGTTAAAATAAACTTGATTTTCAACCTATAATGGTAGCTCTAGTTCATATAGTCTCCAAGATCTAGGTATTTCCATAGACAGGACACGCGGACATGAGATCCAAGTGCTCATAGGGACATATAGAAAACTTACTTGCCCAACTGAACGCCACTAAGCAGCAGCAGAGGAGGTAGTAGCCGGAGATGAAGGCGCCAGATCGCAGGCCCATGGCTTCGAGACTGAATCAAAGCAACAAAAAAACCTTATCGGGAATTGGAAACCCATGAGAACATTTCCCAAGTGCAAATTACAACCTCTCGCGGCTAGCAAAACCTGAATTTCTAGTGCACTTTGATCTGGCCAGTGATAGGTACTCAATGCGATGCTGCTTTTCAGCATTAATTATCAATGAATAAATGCATAAATACATATTTATACATATTGTAATAATGATGCGAGTTATTCGTCATCAGTTTTTGCGTTTAATATTAGAAACAAGCTTATGTTTTATGTTTTACGTAAATTTGTAACTCTACAATGATTTGAAGATCTTTTCTTTTAATATTATAAACCTTAACTATATATGTAACTTTTGGCGCCCAAGGATTTAAATATATAAAAAGCACAATGTTTTCTGGTAATTTTTTGTTCATAGCTTTTACATTTTAGTATTTTGTGCGCTCAATAAAAGATGTAACGTTTAAAATTGAATTTTCAACAGCAGCACCGTTTTAAGACATTAAATGTTATTTATTGTTATTTACTTTATGGCTAACAAAATTATATCATTACTTCCTTTTACAAAAGTATCCCAAACTTTGGTATTTTAAATGAAAAATACACCATAACATGTACAATTTAATAAGGATGCTTATTTAAGACAACCGAAGCTTAAGTTTATGACAAACGTAAGCCGTTAAATGTCAATTAAATGATATATTTATTTATATGAAGATTCTGCCTTTTTCCTTTTATGCCGCCAGCGAGAGGCAGAGTAGTTAGCGTTTTTGCCCCGCACATCCGTTGGTCACACTGCGTGTGACATTGAGTTGACATTTTGCTTTAGTTTTAATTATAATTACAATTTATACGGCAAGTAAGTAACCCCGAAAAAGCACGGAATTACGCACGGTGCAGCAGTGCGTGCCACTCCACCGACCAGAACCTTGGAGAATGAGCGCCAGCAGCGGATTCTAGGGATTCTTCTAGCGTGCGGGGTGAATAGGTGAACCGAGGAGCGATTTCCGCGGGCAGAGAGTGGAATATTGGGGGGGAAGCCGAAGAAGCCACCACCTCTCACTCCTCCGTCACCGAAGAACCACCAAAACAAACGATCCGATCCGATCCGATCCAACCCGATCCGATCCGACATTATGTAAGTGAGCGTGCCGCGCCGTGCGCCGTGCGTTGCGTTTGGTGTAAACAAGAGGCACAAGCTCTAGAAGCTTTCGAAAATACCCTTGAAAACGTATTGTACCTTTTTACAGACAAACTGACGGGGAAAGGAGCCAAGTTCCGGTCCATAGCCACAGCCGCCATGCGATCACGGAGCAACTCGGGCGTTCGTCTGGACTACTATCAACGCATCGTCCACCGGCTGATATTGGCCCACCAGGAGCCCGTCACCGGCCTCTTTCCCGCCTCCAATGTGAACTCGCACGCCTGGATCCGTGACAATGTGTACTGCATTCTGGCCGTGTGGGGCCTCTCGATGGCGTACAAGAAGATCGCCGATCAGGACGAGGATCGCGCCAAGTGCTACGAGCTGGAACAGAGCTGTGTGAAGCTGATGCGCGGCCTGCTAATGGCCATGATGAACCAAAAGGACAAGGTGGAGAAGTTCAAGATGACGCAGAGCCCGTACGATTCCCTCCACGCCAAGTATTCGAGCAAGAACGGCCTGCCCGTCGTCGGCGACAATGAGTGGGGCCATCTGCAGATCGATGCGGTGTCGCTGTACCTCCTGATCCTGGCCCAGATGACGGCCTCCGGCCTACAGATCGTCTTTTCGCTGGACGAAGTCTCGTTCATCCAGAATCTGGTGTTTTACATCGAGTCAGCCTACTCCATCCCAGATTATGGCATCTGGGAGCGGGGCGACAAGACCAACCATGGTGCGCATACATTGTTTAATTCCCTAAATCCCCCAAATACCCATAAGTACCTACTTACAGGTGAACCCGAGCTGAATGCCAGCTCCATTGGCATGGCCAAGGCCGCTCTGGAGGCCATGAACGAGCTGGATCTGTTCGGAGCACGCGGTGGCCCGGCCAGTGTCATCCATGTGCTGGCCGACGAAGCGCACAAGTGCCAGGCGGTGCTCCAGTCGATGTTGCCGCGCGAGTCCAACAGCAAGGAGCTGGATTCGGGGCTGCTGTGCGTCATCGGCTTCCCAGCGTTTGCCGTCGACGATGCCCAGCTCATACACAACACGAAGGACGCTATCCTGTCGCGCCTGCAGGGCAAGTACGGGTGCAAGCGGTTCCTGCGCGACGGCTACCGCACGCCAAAGGAAGACCCCTCGCGGCTCTACTACGAGCGGTGGGAGCTGCGCATGTTCGAGAACATCGAGTGCGAGTGGCCGCTGTTCTACTGCTACCTGATCCTGTTCCATGCCTTCCAGAGCGACAAGCGCTCGGTGCAGGAGTATGCCGATCGCTTGGAGAAGATTATGGTGCGCTCCGAGGACGGCACACTGCTCGTGCCCGAGAGCTATGCGGTGCCGCAGGATCTGGTGGGCTTTGAGTACCAGAAGCCGGGCTCTCAGGTCCGCGAAGTCGTCGGCCGGTGTCCCTTCCTCTGGGGTCAGTCGCTCTTCATTCTCGGCAGACTGCTGCAGGAGGTAAGCTTCGGCCTCTTCTTTCTTTTGAGTTATTTTAACTTATTATTCCTATGTATTCAGGGTTTCCTGGCCGTTGGCGAGCTGGATCCGCTCAATCGCCGTCTGGGCGCACAGAAGAAGCCCGACGTTGTCGTCCAGGTGGTGATCATTGCCGAGGATAATGAGATCCGGGACAAGCTGGCCGAGCATGATCTGCATGTCCAGACGATCGCCGAGGTGGCCCCCATTGAGGTGCAGCCCGCCCGCGTTCTGAGCCACTTGTACACGTACCTCGGGCGCAACCGGAAGCTGGGATTGAGCGGCAGGAAGTCGCGCGACGTGGGCATTCTCAGCACGAGTAAGCTGTACTCGCTGAAGGATCGCATATTTGCCTTTACACCGCAGGTGAGTGACTCCATCTTCCGGTTGCTACCACCGAATCCTGGCCACCTCTTCTTCCCGAAAGACCCTGGAATTTCCCCGTTCTGTTTTTTTACACTATTCTATCGTATTAGATGTTCCAGGGATGCTAACTGACAATTGGTAAATGCCTAAGTTTGATTTTAAATAAAACAAAAACAGCAAAAACTTTAAAATTTATCGGTTAACTACAACCAAAAGGAAACTATACTATTGTTGCATTAATTCTATACTCTTGAATATTACAAATTTCATAATAAGATGCTTATTAATTTGATACTACGAAAGTGTAAAAATAATACTAATCTGCACCAAGTCATGAGAAAAATCACTAACGCCAGCTAAGGCGATATGTTATCGAATTATCGATGTAGGTTCGTATACAAATAATACTCGAAAATACACATTTAAAGCTACAGAGTATAAAAATATGCATTTGATACTATTTAGTATTAAATCTATACTAAACTCGTTATACTGCTCGTGTATATTTTATAAGACAAGGCGTAGAAAGGATCAAACGCCGGTTCCTTGGACTTAATGCATAATTTTAAATGAAATGTCAGCTTGAATACCTTATAAAAGCTAAAAAGAACGTAGATAGTAATCTTAGGAGTAACTTTTTTCGGCAACCTCCATCTCGGTTTGCATCCCTGATTCCTATTGATTGACTTATGATTTATTACGTTTATATATCACGCCGTTTATCAGTTCGCCGACCTGTCGCGCTTCTATATCGCCTCCGATAACGAACTCATGATCGACATCCTCAAGGGCGAGATCAATTTCCTCAAGTCCGCTTGGGATCTGCTGGGTCGTCCGCTGGTCACCCTCGTGCTGAAGCGCATCCATCTAGGTCGGTCCACCGAGAGTGAGAGAGAGAAAGAGAGATGGGAGAACCGAACCTCCTAAAGTCCCTTACTCTTCACTCCATACCCCCTTTTTTTATTTAGTTTAAATATCGTTAATTTACCCCATTTATTTTTGTTGTCTGTGCGCGGGTTCTCCCTTCTATTTTTGTAAATTGCTCTGTGTTGATTTTTTGATTAATTTGCAAGGGTTTGCTTTTTTTGGTATTGGTCATGTTTTTTATTATCAATTAATTGACACGCACACATGACACAACAAACCACACACACATATGCACCATTCACTTTAATTGTTAACTCTCTCGTTTAGGCAATTTACTGAAATTGGTTGCTCAATGTTCGATTCGATTTCGTTTTCCCTAAAAACGAACGCAAACCATATTGTAGCTATAACATGGAGTACATAGTTATAGGTTTGATTTAACTCTCAGTTTCGGTTTTCTCAATATAAAGTTAATATTTAACCGCAGGTTAAGAAAAAGAGAAGCTGCAAACCGCAAAAGATGCGTTGTAAAACCAATGACTGTCAATTAAGTGTTTATTCTTATTTAAGTCTATGATAAATGCCATTTCTGCTAGAACCCTGCTTATCTCTTCGATAAATATTAACTGGACATTGAGAAATCTGCTTCTAACTCCTGTTTGTCGAGTGCCAGTTAAGAGCTAACTCTCACTGCCTTCGAGACACACAGAAATTGAATAAATATGGAATAAATATTTACATTTTACCATTAACTGCTTTAACGGACGGTTATATTCGATATCGTGATCGTTAACATTGGGCAACTTAATTTCTTAATTTCTCGTAAGCTCCTTAGTTCCCTTTAGTTTTGGTTGTGGCACTTACACACTTTACACTCTCAACACTATACTCTGTATAACACACACTGTACTTTACTTTATTTCTTATATCATCTCTCCATAATTTTAGTTAAGTGTAGCCTTAGTTTTTAGTTACTTAAGTTACTGCATTTCTCAACGCTCTGCTCTGGACTTTTATTACCTTCTAAACTCACTTTTCAAACTCCCCAACTCTCCAAAATTGGCCAAATGTAGAGATAACTATGAACAAAAACAAATAGAAAATCAAAAATCTTTCTCTTCTTTATTTTTGTATTAAAAAAATCCAACCAAATATCCATCCAACTATTGCAACCAACACAAAACGAAAACAAACATAAAAACAAATACAAATTCAACAACGAATTCAACAACAATCAACAACAACTACAACTACAACGATACACATACCCCACACAGCATATCGACTATGAAGAATATTATACAACACGCGATCCCGACTTGCTTGCCAGCAATTTTACCACAAATTTAGCATTCTTGACCAACAATTGGCGTCACATGTTGGGCAGGCCGACAATCACACTAATGGCAACCCACTATATGCTAGGTAACTACCCTAAAAACCAAAACCAAATCAAAACCGAACTTGCTTCGATTTCTGCATCCTCAAATCCACTGTTCCCCACACTCCGCACCCAAGGCCCACTCTATATATGCCTATTATATATGCGAATTACTCAACACACACATGAAAGCCAACAACCAGTGTAGATGTAGCAACTGATCCTGTGATCCTGTGGCCTGTGATCTCTGATCTGTGATCCCTCTTCCCGCGCTTGTGTCTGCTTAGTTAATATGGCCTGCTATCCTCCGCTCTCTATTTCTCTGCTCTTTTCCCTTTTCCTTCAGTGTATATATGAACCTGTGAGCCTTAAGTATATATCCCTGTCCCTGTTTTATAAAATGAATAATTGTGCAATCGGGACCACATTCAAGTGGAAAGGATATTTGATTATGTTACCAATTGGCCATCTAATTTACAACGGATTCGTTCAATCTATCGGAAAGAGACTCCGAAACAACTAAAGGACACTTTTAAATCACATAGCTCAACAATCAATGAAACAAATATAAATTAAGACTCTACTTCAGTGTTCTTTAGTTAAACCTAAATTCTAACATATGTACAACCAGAAAAAAAGCCGTTCGCTTTGTTCATAAAATTTATGAACATTTTTTGGTTAATTTTCGAACGAACCGAACTTATTTCATGAACATTTTTTACTTAATTTCAAAACAAATAGTTCTCAATTTATATAAAACTGAGTATTAAGTGATCTTGGTTTTTTTTTTATGATAATGATAGTTATTTTACTATAATAGACATTGCGTCTGTAAGTTATGTACACAAATTATGGCTGTAAATATTATGTGCACTCTATAAGGGAACTAATAGCCCCATTCCACTGCAACATATTTTCAAAAATTGAATGTAGGTGATTCCACTGCGTGGAAACCACGAAATGCTGAGCTGGAACTTCGATTTTTTTCGGTATTTTTTCTAGTATGTATAGAAACCTTCGGGGCGAATGATGAATGGACGGACGGTCCATTTTGGATGTACCATCCTCCCCTATGGGAGACCCCGTGTAAAAGAACGGACCATCCTCGATAATGTAGCAGAATGTTGCAGTGGAACAGGGCTATAACATTTCTAAAAAACAAATGTCACGACCGGGACTCGAACACGACGAGCCGTCAGTTTAAGAGTCAAGCATACTACCAATCGCTCCACGGAAGCAAATTAAAGAAGGCGATCGAAGCCTCGAATATATAATCAACGAAATTTTTCGGTACTTTAGAAGGCTTGAGGGTTAAGACAAATGGGTCTGTTAATTTTATTGAGTGTAGAAAAAAGCGGGAGCTTAAAGCTATCGATAACTATCGGTTTTTAAATGGAACATTGTGCTAACTTAAAGCTGAATATGAATAACCCAAACAGTTTAAATAACTTTATATTTGAAAGTGGAAGTCATTACAGGCATTTTAATAATATTTATTTATTCTTTTTTCCAATGTTTTGTACATTTTATAAGAGATATAGTATCTTCTACTTCCTTTGCTATTTATTAAACTAAATTCATATTTTCAAAAAAGAGATAAGATTTAGGTTAAAAAGGTAATTAAAAGGAAACCAGTAAGAAATACTTGGTTAATCTGAACTTTGACCCCTCCAAGTTGCTAATTGCTGTCACTAAAATATAAAATTACTTGCTAATCCCTGTGGCTGTGGCTAATTAATTTCCTAGCTTGGCTTGCAACTAAAAATAAATTGCCGAGATGGTGCTGGAAACTCTGTGTGCTGTGTTAATAAACGCATATATACATATATATCGATAATCGCTGTATTATTTTGTGTGACTAACCAAACCGTAGTGACTAAGAGGCGCTACCCCTACTAACCCAATCATCCCGAATCCCCCAGCATCATCCCCAATCATATTCACCCCATTACCCGAAGCTAAAATTGAGAAGAGAGCCTGTGTAAGCTAACAAGATCCCTTCGGGTGCTGCCACAGATCAGGACAAGATACCCCTGGCCATGATCCAGACGATGAGGAAACTCAAGTCGGGCTACATCAACGGCACTCGCGTGATGCTGGGCAGCCTGAAGGACTTCCTCAACACCTCCGCCATCACGGACCTGAGCTTCTTGGGCAGCACAGAGGACGGCTATCCGGATCGCCTGCATCCGGATGTGCAGACCTACCTGGATGAGCATCTGCTCAGGTCGTTTAGCAATCGCAGCACCATGAGTCTGCGGGGCGGACAACTGCGTCCCCGGACTCTCAGGCGCCGCATGTCCTGCAAGGGAGCGATCAAGAAGACGCGCTCCATCAATGTGGACTGTGAGTACACATCATCCCGGAAGAGGGGAAAAGGCACATCATTCTTAATTATTTCGTCCAAAAGCTGACAACCTGGGCATGGAGGGACCCTCGCCACTCACCGAGCGCCGCCTGTCCTCGATTGTGCCACCGCCCTGGCTGCAGCCCAACAAGCAGAGCCATGTCAGCGTGTTTGCCACGACACCGGAGGAGGGCCCCAGCTCGCCGCGGCAGCTGGGCCATGAGCTATCCGTCCGGGAGAACATATATCCCGTAGATCCGCACAACAGTACTAGATCGGCGATCGACAGGCGCAGCGAGTTTGTCCGCCAACAAGAGAGTTAGTTTTATATATTTTTCTATTTGAATTACGACTGGGTTCCAATTTAAAGTTCTTAAGTTTTTGATTTGCTTTATATATATCTTTTTTAGGAAATAGAAATGTTATTTTTGAAGTATTTTTTAAGAGTGTTCAAGCAAGTCAAAAACTCATCAGAATTATGCTTTTTGTTTGGAACTTTCCCTGGCCTGGGTTTCCTTTTGTTAATTTTACGTTCCTGCTTTTGTTTTCTTTTTCTGTTTTCCTTACCATCGTATTCGTATGCGATCCTTGATCAGTAACAGTGCCAAAAATTCTAATCCAACGCCATCGTGCTGACACAAACTTTGCGGACACAGAGGTCGAGGAGCTGATCGCCATGCTGCGCGAAACGGAGAATCTCGAGGAGCAGGGCGACATCCTGCAGTACCTGGTGGATACCCAGGGCCTGGACTTCAATACGGGTGAGCGAATACGTTTGAGATTAACCAAGGAGTCGTCGCTCCCATATATCCCTTGTTAAACTAGGTATTGCGCAGCTTGCCGCGCTTAATGCTTTCTTAGTTAGGCGTTTTGCTTTTGTTGCAAAAGCTCGGAAGAACATACGGGTGGAAACAACATACACCTGAACATGCACACACACCTTAAACACTAAATACACAAAAAAATATACAAAACCACATGCACATGCCAAGCATACACGCAGAAACACGCTCGACACAATAGGGTTAACTCTTATCCGGGGAAATATTTTATTCTAACAAGGGGTTACATTAAAATTTCTTTATTTGAATACAAAGTAAAGGAAATAATGCTCAAAGTAGGTAAAGCAGTTGAGAAAAGGGTTAACACTTAACCGTGGGTTATACTAACTTTGGTTACCTGTTAGCCAGGAGTTATATTTCATTTGGTTACCAACAATAGCGCCATACGTAGGGTTAACTTTTAACAGGTTATACATATATTCAATTTGATTATCGCTCTAATCGTAAGATGTGGACTTTACGCCTAACCAGGGGTTTAATTTAACTCAGCTCAGTGTAAAAAGTGTTAGGCATAGGGTTAACTCTTAACCGAGGGATATCTTTACTTTGGTTGCCTTGAATAGTTCGAAATTTTTCAACGTCAGTCAGTAATATTAAACGGTTAACTCTTAACCACGGACTATATTTATTTTCGTTTTTTTACAATACTTACTATCATATCTAGGGTTTACCTTTAACTTGAGGATATATATTAATAGTGAGATTCGGGGTGACCAAGGGTTACAAAGGGTTACAGAAAAATAAAAAATAGCCAATTTATGTATGTATAGCATTTAACAGTGCTAAACTTCTCTATTTTTAATTTGGTTTGATTTAGTAGTTTCATACCTAGGGTTAATTCCTAACAGGGGGTTAGTTGTTATTACCTCCAGTAGTGAGCGAATGAGGGAATATCTAAAAGATTAGGTAACGTCCCTAAATAAGCCCACCATTATTCAACCATTTCTTTTGCATCTCTTGTTCTCTCATTCCGTCGTTGTTGTTGCCCCGTGTTTTCTTGTCGTCCGTCCCCAATCCCGTACATCGTGTGTTCCGTAACGACAGCTGGCCTGGGATTCAAGAATAAATCCGATGATAGTGCGACCGCCAACAACGCAGCCGCTGCCGGTAAGTGTCGTCGATCCTGTGACCTGTTTCCTGTGTGTTTGTTGTTGTTGGTACTACCGCGGAACTGTCCCAAACTCCCCCATCCACCATTCCCCATCCCCGATCCACTCTCTCCCTATGATCTCTGCACATTTCTCTATATCGATTGGCCAAGCATTGGACTATACTCCCATTGTCTCCCATAACAAACCTCCCCCTCCCAACTATGGTTTTCCTCTCCTCCCGATACTGATTTGTACGTACATATCCTTGTATAATCTGTGTGACATTTCCCGACCTTCTGTTAAAACTGCCACTGCATCACTAGCTTTGCTTTAATTTGTGCTTTAATTATTGGCATTATGATATATCAGAAATTTATGTTTTATTTTACTTAGCGAACTTTTCTCAGACCTCCGTTACGGAAGTGTCGCAGAAATCACTGGGGTTAAATATGCCATAAATTGCAGAAACCTTTTAATTACAAGATGCATACATTTGAATTGCAATATGCAAGCAATTTAATACTTACCAATTTGAGAGCGTAAGAATCGAATAATAGAATGTACTTCAAGCAAGAGCGTAAGAATACTTGAAAATACTTCCATACACTTAAATTGCAATATGCAACTCATTTTTCTGTAGAAGAGAGTGCCTGGGTGTCAAAGGCGCTCTCCCTCTCTCTCTGGCTTTAAAACTAAATTTCAAGAGAGCTGGACCCGGGACGAAAAAGTGTACCTAGTCACAAATTTGAGAGCGTAAAAATCGAGTAATAGAATGCGCTTCCAGGAAGAGCGAATGTGGGCGTACAGATCAAGGATGCTTGAAAATACGTCCATACACTTGTATTGCAATATGCAAGCCTTTTTTCTGCTTTCGTCGGCTGGTTCTCGAGGGCTCTTTCTCTGTGGCTTTTGAACAAAATTTCAAGAGAGCTGGACCCAGCACAAAAAAATTGAGTTCAAATAAATCGCAATGCTTTACTTATCTTAATAATAAAAGTGCTTTTAAAACGCCAGTGATTTCTGTAGCACCCCCGTATAAGTATATATATTTCTATATATTAATTATAGTTATCAATGCAATTTCTGTAAATAAACTTTAATAAGTTAGCATTATAATCTGCATATTTTTATGTTATAAATTTTTGTTTTTTGCGGCTTGACTTAATTTGTTAACATTCTATTTTACTTTTTCCGCTCCGACCACACGACGCATTTAATCGCACATGAAAAACACACACACACCACACACATCCTGGCATGTCTTCTGTGCTTGCTCTCCATTGTTACATTAACCCACAAAATAAACCAAAAAAAATACAACGCAAACTCCGATTCTTCCGACATGTTTCCAAATCAAATAAAAACCACATCCTAACCCAACTAACCCGCAATAAAAACCAAACCTAAAAAAACTAAGAGCTCGACCAAGCGTTCGTGGATGAAGTGGTGCTGGAACTCGCGGCTGGTGGTGGTGGTGGTGCAGGTGCAGGTGCAGGTGCAGGTACTGGTGCTACTGGGACAGCTACCGGTGAGGTACTGGCCAAGCACAGGCCCCCGCCGGCGATTATTGTGCCCACTTTGATCATCGATGCCGCTACAATTCCAGCCGCGCTTAGCTCCGATCCGGACAATGCCAACACCAGCCACACCAGCGGCGGCGGCAGCAGCAGCAGCAGCAGCAACCACCACAGCAACAACATCAGCAACAGCAACAATCCACACGAAATTAACAACGATTCTTCCCAATCCGAAGGCATGCTGGAGGAGGGACGCGTGGTAACCGTGCGGGATCTGCTCAAGGGACTGTACGAGAAGGCCTGCCAGCAGAAGCTCTGGGGACTGGTCCGGCACACGGCCGGCATGCTGGGCAAGCGTGTGGAGGATCTGGCCAAGGCGGTGACGGACCTATTGGTGCGCCAGAAGCAGGTGACCGTCGGCATGCCGCCGAACAATGAGCACACCATCACGGCACCGCTGCCGGAAGTCGAGCTGCGACAGCTGATCCATGATGTGAGTAAAATCTATAAAATAATATACATACAAAAAAAAAAACCAATCCCGACCCAGGCCTATGGCGATGATGAGAGTACAGCCATGCTGACGCAGGAGCTGATGGTCTATCTGGCCATGTTCATTCGCACGGAGCCGCAGCTGTTCCACGAGATGCTGCGCCTGCGCGTGGGACTCATCATCCAGGTGATGGCCAAGGAGCTGTCGCGCACACTCAACTGCGATGGCGAGGCGGCGTCGGAGCATTTACTTAACCTCTCGCCATTCGAGATGAAGAATCTCCTGTACCACATACTCAGCGGAAAGGAGTTTGCTGTCAGCAGCGGTATGTGGTGGAGCCACTGTAGCTTGGGTAAAATAATCATCCTTCTTCTCCTTGTAGTGGCCCGTGGCAATCTGTCCATTGTTAGCTGCAAGAGCAGCCGCGTCAGCAAGAAGAGTCAGATCGGTTTGGGCGATCCGGAGGGCGAGGATGCCCTTATAGCCACCATTGACGACCGGCAGGGGCAGTGGCTGCGTCGCCGGCGCCTGGATGGTGCCCTAAATCGTGTGCCCCGTGACTTCTACTCGCGCGTCTGGACGGTTTTGGAGAAGTGCCAGGGCCTGGCCATAGAGGGGCGTGTCCTGCAGCAGAGTCTCACCCAGGAGATGACACCGGGCGAACTGAAGTTTGCCTTGGAAGTGGAGACGGCTCTCAACCAGATACCGCAGCCCGAGTACAGGCAATTGGTGGTCGAAGCCTTGATGGTGCTCACCCTGGTCACCGAGCACAATATGGTGCCCACTCTGGGTGGGATTATCTATGTGGAGCACCTGGTGCACAAGGCCAACCAGCTGTTCCTCGAGGATCAGCGAAAGGTGCAGGGCGATGCCACCCTTTGCTGTGCAAAGATCAAGGACGGCAAGGAGCAGCAGCAGGCCGCCTCCGGAATGCTACTTTGCGGCGGCGCCGCTTACATCTGTCAGCACCTGTACGACAGGTAAGGATCAGGGATCAGTGCCTCTAGGGATTTGTCTGCATTATTCAGGATCCAGGCACAAGTTTTCATTAATTAAAAGTAATGCGACTACGGTCACACTGACTGAAAAGACTGAACCATTAATCTCTCATTGAAAGTGCCTTATAGTCATCTTGCTCGCACTTAGGTAAAACCCTATGGTTGCTGTCAAACCCTTAATGAAAACTCGAATTAATTAGGTGTTTAATGTAGTGTCGTAGCCGCATTACTAATTTTATTTCATAATTATTTCTTACAGTGCTCCCAGCGGCAGCTATGGAACCATGACATACATGTCCCGAGCAGTGGCCCTCGTGCTGGACTGCGTGCCCAAGCACGGCGAGATGGAGTGTGCCATCTCCTAAAGCGGATGCGCTGCGCTGTCCACTTAAAAAAATGCCAATCTCTTCTGCAACTTTGGAAACACGTCCGTTCTCGCTCGCTCGCCGATTCTCTCTTTCTCTCTCTCTCTCTTTCGTTCCCGCGCTTTATTGTTATACTCTCCCGCTCTCATTCTCTCTCTGACCCCCTGACCCCCCGAAAGCCCAACGATAATTTTTAGCCAGAGGCCTCCGGTCGCCTCCGCCACCTGTATATATTATTTTTGTTGATTGAGACACGACACCCCTTCCCCAAATCTTGTTTTTGACCGAAGAATCGAAATCGGGCGTGAGTTCAGTATCGTATTATCCCCCGCGTCCGCGTATGTGTGTGTAGCAGTAGAACCTTTGGATGATACTCCCCTTCGCCCTCACCCGGTTGAACTTAACCGAATTAGTTAGTCAGCAGCTGCTCTTTTTTAATGCGACGACGAATCTTTTAATTGTTTTAACTTTTATATAAATTATAAAAGCTACTATTTTATATTACAACGTTTGGATTGTGAAGTTGAACGAACGCGCAGCAATATTTACAATAAAAATGTGTTTGCAATGTTAAGGCGAGTGTTTTTATTGGATGGAAAGAATACATGATAAACAAGAAAGGAAGCTAAGTTTTGCAAAGAAATACACCTCTTAACGAGGTGAGATTAAAGTGACGATGGCCATTTCAACTTCAAAAGTTTCTGATATCAAACTTTGTGACGATTAATACATAGTTATGTTAAATAAAATAAATTAGAAATAATTCAAGCAGTGTCACTGCTAACTCCTTTAGCATACAAAGTAATCGATTGAAAATAAATCGGTTTCACTTGAGGAACTCTGTTAACTCAACATTAGTCTGTAAGAAAACTCTAATGTAGTCGGCTTTTTGTTACCTTAAGTTGAGAATTAATGAGCGAATAAAATCGCATTTCTTTTAGTTTGTAATGAATAAATATATTATTATTTATTTATTTAGTATACATACCAATCTTTCAGTTTTCAGCCAAGAAACCTCATCAGTACTAATATTACTGACCGATTCAAGCTTAAAACTTTTCTTAGCGGCTTAACAGCTTGTCGCTGAATTCAGGCTTGGGAATTTCAGGTGCAAGCGTACACTTTAAGGGGCGCTTTTTGTTAACTTTGTTAGATTTTTGTTGAAACTCATTTCTTTTAGTTTTGTTAAGCATACATATGTATATATATAAATATTTATTTAGGATACGTACCCATTATTCAATCTCCGGCCAAAAAAACTCATCAGTACTAATGTTACTGACTGATTCAGCCTTAAAACTTTCCTTGGCGACTTAGCAGCTTGTCGCTAAATTCAGACTTGGGAATTTCAAGCGACCGATGGGCGCATTTTGTTAATCTAACGCATGATCTAATGAGGAATGAGAACGCATTTCTTTTAGTTTTGTTAAGCATAAATATATTATCATTTATTTATTTCTTTTTTTCTTTGTGTTTGCCCTTTTTTGTGGTCTTTGATTCGCTTCGGTTTTCGCATATCAAATGTTTACAAAAGGTTGTATTCATTTACAAGTTGCTTGCTTTCGTTTGTTTATTAAGGTGTTGTGGTTTAGACATTTTTGAAATGTGTTCTTTGATCGCTCTTCCACTCGCATCCCCTACCGAACCAGTGTTCGTCCTCGCGGGTACAAAAAGCTCGGCTTGCGCAACACCTTCAGTTGGGTTTAACAGTCATAGAGATACAAGGAATTTTACACGAAAGAGAAAGTGAATGCGATGCTTGGTTGTTGCAATATAAATGCTAATGTGTGTTGTGGTTGTGTGTTATTAGTGTGTAAAACAGAACGTCGTGTAAGATTAGCGATGATGTTAAACGAGAGTTTGTAATTAAAAAAAAGGAGAAATAGGATCCTAGAACAAGAATACTTAAGAGACCCTGCTTAGCAGTAGCCCCTGTCGGGCACACGCCTGCGTGGAGCGCACTTGATGATGTTGTCCACGCGCAGGATCATCTCGGCAGCCTCGGCGGCGGACATCAGCACCTGACGCTTGACGGCAAACGACTCGGTGATGCCCAGTTCGCGGACATCGGCCACCTTGCCCAGCTCCATGTCCAGACCCAGATGCTGTTTGCCCTGGGCGTGGCCGGCGCGCAGCTCCGAGATCAGCTGGGCGGAATCGTAGCCGGCATTGTCGGCAATGGCCGTGGGCAAAGACAGCAAGGCACCTGGAAATGAGGAGGAAGGGGTTAATAAACCAATTAACTTCTCATATTAGGTTAAGACTCACGGGCAAAGGCCTCGATGGCGATGGCCTCCTTGCCGGCTGTCTCGGCCGCCTTCTTCAGCACGGCGGTGGCCATCAGAGCCTCAGAGCAGCCGCCGCCATAGATGATGCGCGACTCCTTGACGGTGGCCGCCAGCACGCACAGAGCATCGTGCAGCGAGCGATCGGCCTCGTCCAAAATCTGTTGGGTGGCGCCACGAATCACAATGGTGCAGGCCTCGCCCAGCTTGACGCCGCTGAAGCGCAGCAGCGTATCCTCGCCGATCATCACCTGCTCGATGACATCGCACTCGCCCAGCTTCACCAGCGAGGGGTTCTCGAAGGTGGAGACGATCTCGCCGCCGGTGCAGTAGGCCAGACGCTCGATGCCATCGAAATCGGCATGCTCGATGGACATGACATTGGCATCGGCGAACAGCTGCTCCGGATAGTTGTAGATCAACTGGCGGTTGATGAACACGTTGCACTGATGCTTCAGGATCTTGTTCACCTTTTCCTTCATCTTCTCCTTTTCGGCCATCTCCAAGTCGGCGATCTTGGCCAGCGAGTCAACCTTGATGCTGCTGCCGAACACCTTGATCTTGTCCGTGTCCATGGGCGTGTTGGCAATCAGAATTTTGGCCTTTTCAATCTGCAATGGACAAAGCAAGACACAATTAATGATGTCCACTCACACACATGTCGACATGTAGGTTCTCACACACATGTCGACATGTAGGTTCTTTATTCTTATTATCCTTATCCCTGGATGATGATGTGCCTGACCACCAAACTCGTCAAAATGGCTGTGATATGAAGTCAAATCCTACATAGCTCACAGTCATTTTGACGCGTTGATGGCCAGCAGAGAAGCCAAGGTGTTGGAGAGGAGACACGGCCTGGAATAAGTGAAGAGCTTACACGCTGTGGCTGGTGCACGCCGGGCTTCTTGTCCAGCAGGAAGCCCTCGTCCAGGAATGAGTCTCCCAGAGTGCCACCCGACTTCTTAATGATCTGGATGGACTTGAGCTCGCCCGATCCCTTGAGACGCATCACAGCATCCACGGCCAGGTTGGCAAAGAAGTCCTTGTGCTGGTGCAGGATCTTTGAGGAGAGCGTGGTGCGGGCAATGTTCAGTAGATCATTCTTGAACTTCTCGTCGCTGGCCGAGTTGTCCTGGGCAGCGGCAGTCAGAGCCTCCAAAGCCACCTGGGCGGCCAGGCGCCAGCCCGCGACGATGATCTGTGGATGCAGCTTCTGCTCGACGAGTTTCTCCGCCTCGCGCAGCAGCTCCGAGGCCAAAACGGTGACCGAAGTGGTGCCATCGCCCACCTCCTCGTCCTGGACACGCGACATGTCCACCAAGATCTTGGCGGCCGGATTGTCCACGCCCACGGCACGCAGGATAGTGGCGCCATCATTGGTCACCTCCACCTGGCCGGCATTGCGTCCGGTGGCAACCAGGATCTTGTCCATACCCTTGGGGCCCAGCGTGCTCTTCACCAGATCCCCGATAGCAATGGCGCCAATGAACGAGGACAAGCGAGCCATTTCGGCCTTCTCCTCCTGCGCCTCATTCTTGAGAACGCGCACGGGATTTAAGGACATCTCCTGCAACGCAAAGGGAAGCCATTAGGATGGAAAAGCATTAAGATTAAAAAAAAGAACAATTAAGTTTATGCAGCGATATGGCATCACTTGAAGGTTTTGAAAAACGTTGTTGGAAATCTATCTCACTCTCCCTCTCTCTTTCTCAGATAAAAAAAATAAAATCACAATTTTCTTAATTAATAAACAACTTCGGTTAGATTCATATCAAAAATGTTATTGTTAAGATTAACTTTTAATAATTTTACAAACAAAATTTTACTTTTTAAAGAGATAAAATATCATGCTAAAAAATTGTTACTAATTAAAGAGTTTTTGAAATGTCACTTTCTATCATCTATGTGTATTCACAGAACAATAAGATATATAAATTGTCTGACTGCACCGATATAGTGCTTTTTGCGTGCACTCATATCCGCCTCTACCTAACCCCCAAAAATCGCAGCAAGAGAGCAACGGCGGCGGCGGCAGCGGCGAGTGATTCATCCGTTGGCCACAAAAACAGCGTGGATTGCACATCTGGAAGGTTCTTTTTGATCTGCTGCCCCCGATCTGTTCACCTCGGCTGCGAGCGCCCAAGGAGCGAGCGGAGATCCCGTGGCCAGAAAGAGAACCTTCTGGAATCACGTGCAAGGCGTGCTGTTTTATGAGACTCCGCGAAGCGATGCGAGCTCCGGGCGGCAGGCAATGGCCGCAGCACACACCCGGCAAATGAAAACGCCGAATTGCCTGCAATTATCAATGAAAAGTCGCCGAATTCACTCTACGCCGCTCGCCCGCACCGTAAACCACCGGAAAAGTGCACCTATTTGATTTCAATTTACCATTTTCTATGCGTAATTAGTCGCTTTTTGATCACAGAATTCACGAATACCACACAGGTTTCAACAAAGCGACAAAGAAAATGGTGGAATGTGAGGCGTCCAGTGTGCCTGCCAGGGTTTCATGCACTTAAGCTGAAATTTGTTAGAAAAATCAACGGGTTTTCTGCTCCACTGCAACTGGTCACACCTCCAATCGATAGTTCGTAAGAGCTGGTTGAAACATCGATACTAATTTTGCAATCGATGTATACGGAATAAAACAAAAATATTCTGAAAACTTTCAAGTTTTTAAATAAAGTCACTTACTATAACTTTATATTATAAAGCATTTCGGTAATATTTAATGTTTTTCTCAATATATTTTTAATGTTATGTCATAGAAAGCAAAATTTGGGCAAACTTTGACTATTTTTTCCGTTATCAGCACATACATATTTAGAAAGAAAAAAAGATTCCAAAGTTTATCCGCGGCATAGGCAAGGGCTAACAACCTCCTCCTACCAGAAAAACAAAAAAGTTGTCCCTAATATATTTTAAACTTAATATAAGTATATTTTCCAAGGAGCTAAACAGAAATAAATCGTCAGTCGCCTTTGCTGGCTACCTTCTTCTCCTCTTTTTTGGCCTTCTTGGCCTGCTTGGTAAGAAATTCGCTCTTGTCAAGATTGTTCTGGAAGAAGGTGGTCTCCTTGCGCGCCTGCGAGACCTCTGTGTGGAGGCGCTGCTTGTGCACCGCCTGCTCGTAGTTCATGCGCTCGGTGAGGTGCACCCATTTGAAGCGCGGCAAGTACTTCATGCTCCACAGCGAATCGTAGAATTGCGACTTCTTTCTCGTGGATATCTGCTTGTTATTCAGCAGGGGAACGATCTGCTTGGCCACCCTTTTCGACTCGAACTCCACCCAGCCCTCGGTGAAGTGGATGTTGTAGCGCTTCCTCTTGTTCTTCTTGGCCTTTTCGCCTGTGGGAAAAAGCGGTTTGTACAAATATACAATTTAATTGTTATCTTTTCCAACTCACTTGACAGTTTCTCCGGCTGCAGATACACCCTTCCTATCTTCCCAAAATCCCCCAGAATTTCCCTCAAGCGAGTCACATTCATGTGCTTGGGTATATTGGATATGTAAATAATGCCCTTCTTGCGTTTTTTGGTGGGAATCGAGGAGGAGCTGTTGGAGCTGACTTTGAAGCTGGCCAGGTCCATTTCGTCGTCGTCATCGGTGTCGTGGCTAGCCTCCTCCGTGCCTTCAGCTTGTGGTTCATCCTCCACTTCCATTTGAACAGGAGCAGGAGGCGGTTTTGGCTTTGTTTTCTTTTTTATTTTCTGCATCTTTAAAATATTCTCGTGGTTACACGCTATTAGGGATGGCCATCGGCGAGCGATATAAAGTCCGTACATGTGCGATACATTCTATCGGATATCGGTAATAATCAAAAGAGCTGTTAAAAACGTTTTGAATTTAAAATTTTAATTTTAAAATTTGTATCCAGACTACGCGTCTGTTTTGTCCAGCACAGACTCCTTGCTGATCTCGAGGAACGAAGTCTGCGACATTTCGGTGTCGTCCTCCTCCTCCTCGATTTCCATCTCGAAAATGGTCATCTTACGCTTCCGATCCGATAGCACTGTTGCCACCTTTCTGCTGCCCGAGATGGCAAGCATCTCGCACACCCCATCTAATCCCTTGAAGGTGGCGCCATCGGCAATGTCGTGGATGCTGTGCGTGATGGTGGAATCCTTCAGCTTGACCACCTGACCCATCTGGTGCTGGGTGCACTGATTCCTCGCCGCGCTCAGCGAGAATTGCACAAAGTAGCTGTGCGGCCGTGAGCCGGCAAAGGGGGCTGTGCTCTGGGCCAGCATCGAAATGGAGGACTCGTTGTAGAACTGGAGGTCCACAAACCGCAGGTTATAATAGTCCATATGCACAGATGGCGTGAAGATGCCAGGCTGAAGTTGCACCCGCGTGCAGCGCACCAGGCAGTCGCCGGCACGGCTAATCTCCAGGATCATGGCCTCCTTGCAGCTTATAGTACATGCTAACATATCACATCGGGAGGATTCGTTAACGTAGTAACTACTGGTCACAAAATCACGGTCCTTCAGCACCTCGTCCGGCTCCATGGGCGGCAGATCACCGCATATAATCGCCGAAGCCAGCTTGAAGCTGCCACTAATGCTCTCTGTGGGCTTGTGGAACACAGCATCGATGGCATTGAACATCTTGTCCCGCTGCTGCACCAGCGAGAGATTCTTATCATGGGGAACGAACAGGTTGCAGTTATTCAGGCAATCGTTCTCGGTCACCATCTCCTCCCACAGCTGGTTAGGATCTTTGGGATACGGCTGGGACAAGTATGTGTTCTCCAGGTACTGACCCACTCGCTCCAGGTTGAATTTGCTCCGAGCCGGTGGCGGTGTGGCGGAGAGAATATTGGCATCATCGTCCTCATCATCGCTGCGATCGTCGTTTTCCGGTTCCATGGCGCACAGAAAGTCGGCCATCGCAATGTTCTCATCCTCGGTGAGCACCAGATCATCGGAAATCTCTTGATGGGACAGACGGAGTATGGTGAAGATCATCCAGGCGTGGAAGAGCTTCATGTCGTACACCAACGTGTCGATGGTTCGCTGCAGTTCGTGAACTTTTAGCACAAAGGCTCCACATTCCCGCATTGCCTCATTGGCCACATCCGGCGAAATAAGGGACTGAAAGAGTAGGGGCGTAATCAATGGGTTAAATCGTTATTCAGTGTCCACTCAACGAACCTCAAAGAAGTGCGACATGCGCCCGAATCCAGCGATCGTGTTAAGGAAATAAAACATGTTTATGGCCGATGCGCTCAGCTGCTTGAACACCAGACCCTGCAGGTTGCTCAGGCTGAGGTCCACCGAGTTGGCGATCTTCTTGAAGCCCTTCTCCGACAGCGTTCTATAAACAGGAGTACATAGGAGAGAGCGTAGAGCAAGAGGGTACGGGTACCGTGGGGAAACGGTCAAACTCACTCGAACAGGAACTCTTCCACCTCCAAGGTGGCGAAACCAAAGACGTGCAGCTCCAGAAAGTGAGCAGAGATCAGGCCGTAGGGCTGGGCATTGGCATACTTTGTGAGCTTGTTGTCCATCTCAATCTGAACTGTTTCCCAGGCCTCCGTCAGGCACTGTTGCGTGTCGTTGATGTAGCTGGTCACAAGGAGAACGAGGAGAACAAGGAGAACTACATGTAACGCTAAATAGCAGACAAGGCAGCAACACTCACTTCTTGGTCTCCAGAATATGGGCGCAGTGGGTGGCCAACTCCAGCATGGGGGCCATGCACTCCTGCAGCACCTGGTTGTGGAAGTGCAGCACCTTGAGCTCCTGCCCGTCCCTCAGCAATGCATAAATGCCATTGAAGTCGCCGCTCAGTCGCACATCATACACATCGAACTGCTCCGGATGAAGGATGTGTTGGGTGAGATCGATACTGCCCGCCTGCAGGGCTCCAAGCAGCAAGAGGTGCACCTTGCCGCTCCGCATTATCACTACCAGAAAGCACGGCGATCCCTTTGGGAAGGACTTCTGGTCCAGTGTTTTCAGGCAGGGATCGATATTGGTCAGCGGCTGAAGCTTGGGCAGGAATCTTCGGTGCTTGTCCTTTGCATTACAGGTGTAAGTGCCTGGAACAAGTTACCAGAAGTTAAGCCTAGGAAGCTCCAATGGATCATATATTAGGTATGCACCTAGGTTCTCCTGCGAGTTGATGGCCTTGCTGAAGTACACCTTCTTAATGTCGTCCTCGTATATCAGTCCCGAGATGATCGTCTCGCTCTCGGCGTCCAAAAGCGCCACCTTGCCATTGCTGTAACCCACGGCCAGCAGTGTTTCGTCCATTTGCCAGCTGAGCGAACGAACGCGCACATCCTCGCCGGGGGTGGGAAACGTGACGATCTTTTGCCAGTTCAGCCGTTGGATGATCACCTCGCCTGTTCAAGAAAGCGAATCCCTGAACTGATTATTCTAATTCTCTCCTTCGCGGGTCACTACGTTCGCTCGCCTTGCTCACCCTTCTCAGTTCCGTAGGCTATGAGGTCCATCTTGTTGTTCCACTCCATGCGCTCCACAATGCAGGACATGTTGCGGGCGCCCAGCAGCTTCATGGAGCTCGTTTGGGACATCTTTCTCGCGCTTTACATAAAATATATTCCCTATTTTGTTGGAAGTATTTTGTCGTTTACACTTTGCCGGCGTCTATCGAAAGCCTATCGATAGCTGCCAGTTATCGATGGAAGAGGGCAGCCAAAAAATCAGCGGGAAAGAAAGTTAAAAATAGCTCAAATTTATAATTTCAACATTAAATAATGAAACACTTTTCCCAATATAAACAAAAAACTCTTGTCCGAAGGGTTTTCAAATATATATTAATATATTCAAATATAATATTAATGAAAGAATAAGAGAATGCGTTTATTTTCCTTATTTTATATATAAAAATATTCAAAACTGAGCATTTTTGTTTACATGTGATTATGATTGACAGCAAAAATTAAATGAGAAAACATATTTTCTTAAAGAGCTTTACAGATTCCTTTAACAAGATCTTTCAAGTTTAACGGCTATAAACAAGCCAACAGTGGCTGCACAGATGGCGTCTCTCGACTTCCAGGGTCGAAATATCGCAAATTTTCGTTTGGAAATGTGCAAACTTTATTCTTTACAATGTTCAAAACTTAGTTTATGGGGAGACAGATCATATTAAGTCTAGAACCTAGATTCTAAGATGGGGCCACCTTCTCGTCCTAGCCCCATCCACTCTTCCTCCGACACATACATACATACAAGGATATTTGTATTTTACACTGCGAATTCTTGTAATCCTGGAGGGGAGCCGGGGGAACAAATTTAAAAAACGAAAAGGAAAAAAATGTCTCATTATAACCTATGATTAAGTGTGTACTACTACTGAGGAGTTCCGACCTTCGCGAGAATCTCCAATGAATCTTTAAGCTTAAATGCTACGCTACAAAATATATGTTTGTTGTGTGTGTGTCAAGACGGTGGCCGGTGTGGCGTGTATCTATCCACATGAACGGGATTCGGGAATCCGGAACCATCCATACTAGTCATCGGCCTCCCCGTTGCCCAACTCGCTGCTCTCCTCGGGCTTGGCGCTGTCTTGGTCCTGGCTGATGCTCCCTGCGGGACTGGCCGGATCATCTTCGTCGCCGCCTTCGGCCGTGCTGCCGCCGGGTGTGCCGACGCTGCCGGGATTAGTATCGCCGCCGCTACCGGCGCCAGAGCCAGAGCCTAAGCCGGTGTTGCCGCCGGAGCTGCCGTTGCCATTTCCGTTGCCCGTGTGCCAGGTCAGACGCTCCTCGTAAAACTGAATAACCACCTGGGGACAACGAATATTAGCCAACTTGGCTGGCACCAAGTCGGCGTGGTCACTGCCCTTCCACTTCATCAGGAACATGAGGTGGCCGGACGAGTCGGTGGCGCCCAGGATCTTTGATGGCTCCAGGCCGCGCTCAAAGCCGATCAGCTTCTTCTGTTCCTCGTTGTCGTCCTCGAGGAAGCTCTTGCGCTTGCTGCGGATCGACTCGGGCGTAGACGACGTCGAGAGGCGCTTCTTCGTCTCCTTCTTGTTGTTTTTCAACGACTCCTCAAAGTTGGCAATCAGATCCGGACAGTCCAGATTCTCCACCGGCTCCCAAGTGTTCTCGCTGCGCGGGTACCCCTTCCATTTCAGGTAGTACTCCGTGCGCCCGTTCACCGTCCGCTTGTCCTCCACGCGCTCCACTGAGAATTCCGCCATTTGACTTCCGTTCTAAATTACGATTCACGTTTTACGTTTCGGTCAATGTTTTTCGCTTATTCTTTACTTTTTTTCTGGCGGCGTCCAAAAATTATTTATCTCCAATTTGCTCGATAGGTTTTTAGAAGAAGAAAAACTTGGTAGAGATGCGCAAAACTCTGTCTGCCAATCGATATATTCAGCTAAAAAGCAGGTGATTCTTCAAAAATCAAACTCAATACCCACCAGGATATTAAAAGTAGCCTTTAATTTTAAGTGTTAGTTCCGAACTAACGATTTCCCTAGTTACCAGGAAGCACATTATTACTTATTAGAGCAAATATTGGCAACATATTTGCAGAAGGCGACATCCCTGGCTGGTCCTGTGTGACCGTCTGGCCGCGCGTGTATTTCCCCGCTATGCTTATTCGGTCACGCTGATTCCGCGGAGCTGTGCCCCAAAGTATTTCAATTATTATTATATTTTAATTGGCAATTTTGATCAACTAAAACAAGTGACTCCATGCATTGCGTGCAGTGAACGGAACACGGCTGAGGCAGGCACCTGGCCCATGGCTGGGGGCGACGAAATGTGCAGCGCGAATCGCAGGAAACGCAATAACGCAAAAGTAGAGCAACTGTAACTGTAACTGTAACTGTAACCCTGGGCAGGGAGCGCGGGGCAGGGGCAGGGGGACAGTGGCGAAGGAAGCTAGAAAAAGAGCATCGCATCTTGAATCTCTCGGGGATCTTGCCCAGATGGAGCCACCAGCAGCGCCAGTGGCCCTGACGCCCCTGGCAGCGTCTTCGTCATGTCGCCTGTCGGACAGGGTAGGACCAGCAGCGGATCCCCTTGCTCTCACATTGGGGGAGGAGGAAGACGAAGAGGAGGAAGAGGAGGAGGAGGAGGAAGAAGAGGATGACGAGGAGGACGACGACGCGAAGGAGGCCTTCTACGAGGCGCGCAACGGCAACGAAAGTGATGAACTGGAGCAGGCCTTCCAGAGTGCCTTAACTCTGGCCAACGATGTCCAGGTGAATGTGAGCGAGGTGGAGGAGCAGCAGCACCAAGAGGAGGAGGTGCGGGAGCAGGAGCAGGTGCAGCCGGGGTCAAGCGCCTTCGTCGAACCAAGTGATCAATGTGAGTAGATGCGCCAAGATATTGGTGAGCAGCCTGTGACATATATACTTTGTATTCCATGCAGCTTCCAAAGATGAAAAGCCCCTTGAACACCACTACAAGGAGCCCAAGGAGCCGAAGGAGCCGCGTCATCAGACACTGCTCTCCACCAAGTCGTGCGAGACCCCGGCCAATAGCTCGACGCTATCGCCCACCAACTCGTACAACGGCAGCATTGGCAGTGATGGCGGCAGCAGCGTGGGCGGTGGAGCCCGCCGCAAGTCCTGGACACTTTCCCCCCAGAGTGGCGGCTCTACACCGCTCAGCGGAGCTAGGAAAAAGACCAAGGCGACGGCAGCGGTGGCGGGAGCACTGGGAGCACTGGGAGCACCAGCAGCGGTTACTTCCACGCTGTCCAGCGCCAACGGCGACGGCTTTAATCTTTGGGTCGCACGCGAATGCTTCGAAACAGTGCCCGCCGAGATGGTGGACACGCTTAGCATGGCCGAGGTGGACGAGGAGGCGGAGGCAGAGGAGGAGGAGGATGAGGATGAAGAGGCAGCTGCCGTGGAAAGTCTATTGGGAGCCGCTGCTGCTCTCCAAGCTAGTGCCCACGTGCAGCGCCGACAGCAGCAGCAGCAGCAGCAACACTCCCAGCACCATCATCATCATCTCCGTCAGCCTTCGCCGCCACATCATCGCCCACTGGAACGCTCCTGGCCACCGCGAGCTGTTGGACGTGATCTTAAGCTGCAGGGCGATGTCTTTCAGTTCGACATCCTGGACACGGACGAGCGATTGGGTCAGGCTGAGGAAATGGCCCAGAACAGCGGGAGTACCAATAATTCGCCTCTGGCCACGCCTCCAGTTCGCTTCAAGCCGCTGCTGAAGAAGAAGATCGGGCCGGATAGCTACATCAACACGATCAGTGCGCAGAAGGTGCCGGCCCACCAGAACTACGAGTTCCCGAGCTTCCCCAGCTCCTCGGGCATGGGATCGTCCGCCTCGTCCTCGTCGCCGAACAGCCTCCAGTTTCCGTATCTGCGCCAGCACCGTCCGCTCACCCGCGCCCTGTCCAATGGCAAGGCCACCAGTTCATCCGAGGAGCAGGCCTCCCCGCGCCTCCTGCTCTCGCCAAAGCGCCAGCGGAGTCCTCCGTCTGGCTGCTCCACGCGCAGTGCCTCGCCCCTGGACGTCAGCGTGAGTCCGGAGCAACATTCGCCCACCAGGGGCCGCGGCGTGGGTGGAACAGTTCAGGAACAGGCTAATGCGATTGCGCCCGGAACACCCACTTTCCATGGCCAGCGTCCACAGCAGCGGCTGCTGAAGCGGGTGGGCGGTGGAGCCGGGGCAGGCACCTCAGGAGGAGTGGCGGCCGGATCGCCTTTGATATGTCCGCCCACGCCCACTCACCACGCCCGGCGGCATGCCCGCCTTCAAGCCGTCACTGCCAACTCCAGCCTCTCCAGCGGCGGCGGAGTCCTAGCGGATCCCTCTAGTCAATTGGATTACATTTACCTGCAGGACGGTGGCCAGGAGCCAGGAGCTCCCGCGGAGCCCTCCGACGAAGTGGTGCACATCAGTAGCACCCGTCTGCCCTCCATCCCCGAACGCAGTGCAGCCGCAGCTGCGGCAGCGGCGGCGGCGGCAGCTGGAGCAGCTCTAATGGAACCGGGACAGGGAACGGGACAGGGGACGGGACCGGGCGCTGGTGCTGGTGCTGGGGGAACGGGAGAGCCACCATTGCCGCCCGCCTGGGAGGCGCGCATGGACAGTCACGGGCGCATCTTCTACATCGATCACACGACGCGAACAACCTCCTGGCAGCGACCGGGTGCGGCACCGAGCGCAGGACCCGCCGGCCGGGAACAGCACCATCGCCAGCAGCTGGACAGGCGCTATCAGAGCATCCGGCGCACCATTACCAACGAGAGCAGGGCGGCCCAGTTGTACAACCTGCCGTCCTCGGCCAATGCCAGTGTCAGTGCCAGTGCCAGTGCCAGTGCCAGTGCCAGTGCCAGTGGCAATGCTGCGTCCGTTCCCGCTGCTCCACCCGCCGCCGCCTCGGCCATTCATCCCGCCATCCTGATGCTCTGTCGCTCGGACTTCTACTCGCTGCTGCACACCAATGAGGCGGCGCTGGCGATCTATAATCGAAATGCCGCCCTAAAGCACATGGTCATGCGCGTGCGGCGGGATCCGCAGTGCTTTCAGCGATACCAGTACAACAAGGATCTGGTGGCGCTGGTCAACACCTTTGCCCAGCTGGGCAGGGAGCTGCCCTCCTGCTGGGAGACGAAGCTGGATCAGTCGGGCAAGCAGTTCTTCATAGATCACCAGCATCGGCGCACATCGTTCATGGACCCGCGCCTGCCGGTGGAGTGCCCCCGGGTGGTTCGCCATCGCCAGCAGCAGCATCCGCAGCATCCGCAGCAGACGCAGCAGCAGCAGCAGCAGGGAGTGGTCGGTGGCTACTATTACCCGGACCTGGTGGACGGCAACTGCCTCTCGGCTACTAGTGGACACATTAGCGCTAGTCCGGGGGTGTCCTCTGTTTCGGGGGTACCGCCGTTACCACCCCCCCGGCCTTCGATCTCATCGTCGTCCTCGAGAAGTAGCCATCACGGGCATGGTCACAACTGCACCACGACAGCAGCCATCGCTTGTGCGTTTAGCTTGGGCGGGGCAGCAGCGGCAGGTGGAGCTGCTGCCGGAATGGCAGGCGCCACTGCAACCGGTTACGAGGATGTACCCATCGCCTACAACGAAAAGGTAGGTCTCGCATCCCACCCAGTGATAAAAAGAGAGTACTTTTAATCTTATCTCATTCATTCCAGGTCATCGCCTTTCTGCGCCAGCCCAACATCCTGGAGATCCTGCGTGAGCGCCAGGGCCAGCACACGGTGTCCCGTTCACTGCGCGAGAAAATCAATATACTGCGGGTGGAGGGTGTTCCCGCTCTCGAGCGATTGGGCCATGACCTACAATTGACCATTTTGCTGAGGTAAGTAGGGCACTGACCTGGTTACCCAAGGGGGAGGGATTATGGAGGAGAAAGGAGCTACCATCTTTCGATTGGGCATGGTGGGAGTTGCAAGGGTTCTTAACTAGCTAAGGAAAGCATAGTGATGAAGATAATCTGGTTCTAAAACAACCCATTGATATTCCTTAGACTAGAGCAGGTTTGGACTCCGATTATCAAGCTCGGAGCCTAAAGCCCACACCAAAAACCATCATTAAAGTCATAAAGCTATGACATTTTTTTGTGTTCGCGGTAGCTTTGTGTATGTTTCCGAGCTCCTACACTTCACAAAGAACAGGATAAGGATGCTGATAGGAATTGTAACGAGACACTGCTACATTGGCCTCATGGCACAACGGCACAAGACTTCTGTCGCAGCTGCGGGAATGAAGAAGAAATAGAGAGCGTCCAACACCTCCTCTGTGACTGCCCCGCACTTCTTGGGAGGAGAACCCAATTCCTGGCTAGACCCTTCTACGGCAAACTGGGCAGTCTGGCGAATGTGTGCCTGGATGATCTGAGGCTCTTGCTGGAACCAACCGGGTGGTTCCAAGGAGCTGTCCAGTAAGAACCAGACAAAAGAACCCGACCCTCCTCGCAACCACCTATCAATATCCTGTTTCTAATATCCTGCTTCTAATATTCAGGCATCACAATGGACCAAACGGTCACTTGGTGCACTCAAGGTTTGCCGAGTTGTTTGATCTTCATATTTATACCCGGTACCCATAGGGTACAAGGGTAATATAAGTTAGTGCCAACCGAGAATGTATGCAACAGGCAGAAGGAGATATCTCCGACCCCATAAAGTATATATATTCTTGATCAGCGTCACCAGTCGAGTCGATTTAGCCATGCCCGTCTATCCGTCTGTCCGTGTTGGTAAACAGATCTTAGTCTCTTAGTCTAAGAGCTAGAGTTACCAAGTTTGAGAGAGAGAGATGTTGAGAGCGCACGTGCGTGTTGCTTAACATGTTTCTAGCAACATTTGTCTTTGTTGGGTGTTGCTCAACATGTTTCTAGCTACATTTGTCTTCATTTGTCAACTCTTTAATTTCAACCACAATGCTCAATGTATCTCACAGCCGGTCACACCCGACTGTAGCTTTCTTACTTGTCTATCCTATGTTTGTGCCATTCTAAGCTGAGCTGAGCCTGTCCTCGGCCGTGTGTCTTTGAGAGCTCTAAACGCTGAAGGGGCTTGAGTAGGAAGCGTTTTTAAGAAAGTTTCGTTTGGTACTCGATCCCCACAAAGTTATCCTCAGTATTCTTAGGTGTTTCGGTGGCGCATCATGCATATTCCGAACTAACTCTAATGAATTTTATAGCTTCTGCTAAAGCTTCTGAAAACTTATTACTCTAGTTATAGCTACTAATGAACCCCACTCGGTGGGCCCCCGTACATGACGCACCGATGGCCGTCAGCCGGTAGCTCCACCTGCACTTGACGAAGGTCCCCCAGAGCCAGGCCGAATCCACCTGGCCTGAAATGGCATTAATGCGTCATTGTCTTGGCTTAGTGCACTTCGGTTCAGTTCAGTTCAGTTCGGTTTAGTTAGCTTGGGTCTTGGATTTGGATTTGGAGCTGGTGTTCTGTTGGTTCTGCCGATCGATTTTGGCGGCGGTCCTGCTTGAGTGCCCCTCTAGATGGATGATATTTAGATGTGTGTGAGTGTGGGATTAATTGGTATTAAAAGCCGCGTCGAAGGTTGCTGGCTAATTTTCCAAAACGCCAAACACAACGTCGAACAAAGCAAACTAACTAAGCAACCACCTATCCACACGGCCATCAAGGCTAGCACTTGGCGTCCAATCTCCATTGCTTATTGTCTAATTGGCCATGTTGCTGCGTTGTCAAAAATGCATTTAACGCGCGCTGCACTGACCACAAACATTGAGGAACTGCATGTTGACCTTAATCTTAATCCCAATCTCGGCGGCAGCCCAAATGGAAAATACTGTCTGTCGGCGGCGGCTCTCAAGATCTCGGGTAAGTCGCCACTAGCAATACCAATTCCGATTCCGATTGAACCATTTAATTGCACTTCAATTAGACACATTTTCGCGCTTCATTGGCCCTCCCCCGTTAAAAGTGAGCCGTGGGAGTTTTTGCGCCAAGTTCCAGCTTGGTAACTCATTAGTTTGAATATATCTACCTCAAACTGCCAATCTTTTATTAAGCCATTATTGTGAATTTATATTTGATGATTATACTCATTATTACTATTACTTATTGGATGAGGGTCCCACAGAAATCCCTATAAGTTTAAAATCAATCTGAGAGACGTCTAAAAGTATGCTATGCAAGATTAAACCTCAATGTATAAGGAATTGATACCTAAAACCTATCATTGCATAACTTTCGACGCATTATCAGTTGGTTTCAAACCCATCGTGATTTATGTGGCAGCCATGAATACTTAACTTCAAATATTGTTCAAATATGCAAACTGATGCGAATTAGAGATATGAGTAGCCATTTTTTTTTACTCGGTGGTACGGTACTCGGTACGGCTCGGTACGGTGTTCGCTTACCATAGGATAGTAAGGCGTTTACTCACCACAGGATACTCGGTGGTACGGCGTTTATTTACTATAGGGTACCCGATGGTACGGTGTTTGCTTACCATAGGGTACCCGATACCAAAGGTACGGTGTTTGCTTATCCAAGATAAACATAAGTATGTGTGTCTGTCAATGTAAACCTAATTTTTTTTGACGAAACATTTTGTTTTGCTTAAAAATACGTAAAAATATAGTTTTTACTGAATATACTGTACAAATTTTAAACTCGAACTCTAAGTGTCCCAAATCGAGCTTGTAAACGAGCTTGTAGCTTCGAGCCACATTGAAAACTTGAAACTTCGTTTTCTGCACATCTCATTTTTGCATTATATTTTTTCTATTTCCATTAGTATATAAGTCGGAACGGGCAAGATCGGTCCCCTATATCATATACACTAGTCGGCTTAATTATTTTGACGAAACCGAAACGCCAAATAACGGTGCAAAAATGAGGCGCATAACAACGAATATTTTTATGCCCGGTACCCATAGGGTACAAGGGTATTATAAGTTAGTGCCAACCGAGAATGTATGTAACAGGCAGAAGGAGGCATCTCCGACCCCATAAAGTATATATATTCTTGATCAGCATCACCAGCCGAGTCGATTTAGCCATGTCCGTCTGTCCCTCTGTCTGTCCGTGTGAAACAACAGATCTCAGAGACTATAAGAGCTAGAGCTACCAAATTTGGTGACAACATTGGAATCTGTTGCACGCAGATCAAGTTTGTTTTAAAATTTGGCCACGCCCACTTCCGCCCCCGGAAATCATAAAAAACGGTATATAGGCTATAGTCGTGATTTCCGGCTTAAAGTAAATAGATATAATAAATAAGTAGGCATTCGCGGACGTGTTCTGAAAATTTGAGTAAAATCGGATGGTAAACATGAAAGTTATTAAACAATAAAGTTTCTGTGTATGCTTATTCTTCTTCTTTCTCTCAAAAGCTAAGAACTCAGACACTCGAAAAGGGTTCCGTAGCATTGAGTCAAAACAAGACATCAATAGTCACCCTCTCGCTCTATCGCACTGCTCAGGAATACTTTCCGGGACATGCAGACAACGGTTTATTGTGTGGCATAAGTATTTTGACAGCATCTTTATGGAATTATTTTCACTTTTTTGAGCACGCGAGAATTAAACAACTTTTGTGTTTACTTTGATTAATATTAAACGTTGTTATTAAAATATAAAGTTATTAAAAATTATTAAATAGCATGGGTTAAAAGGCTGAGCTAAGTTTGGTTACCAGATCTTCAATGGTAGCAAAGTTTAACGCTGGAATGGCACTCAAAGACATTGCCAATGCTTTTTATGGGTCGCGTTAGCATAATGACATGCGTAATTTAAGAAGATCAGGTGCTAAGCGCAAAACAGATCTTAGTGAACCGAATCCTTGTACGGGAATTAAAAAAAAATATTTTTCTGAAGCCTCAATCTGCTGCAGATCAATTTAATTTGACAGCTAAGACCCCAATTAGACCGTCGCCGATTAAAAGAATGAGATTTTAAGACTTATAAAGCCAAGGACGTACCATTTATAACAAAAGCAAACAAGGTTAAAAGCCAAAGGAGTTCTGGAGAGCGTTCATCAACAAATAAATTTTTGTTTAAAATTGCCGGTGGTACAAAGCCAAAAAAGGCGGCCCGTTTGCCAAAAAGTAAGCCTTGGTGGGGCTCAGTGATGTTCTGGGGATGTGTGGCTTATAATGGACTGGGTGACTTCGTTTCTGTCATTGGCTCGATGAACCGAGGCCAATATTTGTCGGTTCTAAATGATAATACTTCTGGAGACAGACTTATTGGACAGTCCTTTATCATGCAATAGGATAACGCCCCATGCCACAAAGCCAAGATGATTACAACATTTTGAAGGATGTTGGTATTACCACTTTGGACCGGCCACCTCAAAGTCCAGATTAGATTAAATTTGAAAACGTCTGGACTCTTAAGAAACGCAAAAGAACAGTATCGTTGAATAAAACCAAAGAGGAGAGAATTTCTTAAATCACTTCCCTTTGGGAAGAGACATCTCCAGAGATCATCCAAAATTTAATCGATTCAGTATCGCGACGCCTGCAAAAAGTTATTGAAACCAAAATAAATTATATATATTACTAAATTTATTTATTTCAATTACCTATTTTAAGTATAAGCTTTGTTATTCATCTTAAAAGGTACTTGTCAAAATACCACATGAAAATTAATTTAGTTTATATTTTTTCAAGTTCATATGAAAAAATGTTGATTTAATTATTTTTAAGATTGTATTAGCACTAAGTAAGAAAGAAAAAAATCATTGAGTTGTATTAAACTATAGTGAAGTTACATACAAAATTGCACCATTTGTTGTTCGTTAAAATAATTATGCCGACTAGTGTAGCTCCCAAATTAGCCGATTTTCGCTGTTTTTAAAGATATGTTAATTATAGCAATACATTTTAAATTTCTTTAATTTATCTGCAAGGGTATATGAACTTTGGCTTGCCGAAGCTAGCTTCCTTTCTTGTTAAACTTATCCATTTAGCCGTTTTTTCTAAAAAATTGTTTAAATTTCTTAGGGGTTCTAACTAGATTTAACCCCTTAACACAGGGTATTCGGTGGAACGACGTTCGTCTATCACAGGGTACTCGATAGTACAGTGTTCGCTTACTACATGGTACTCGGCGGTACGGGGCTTGTTTATAATATAATCCCAAGAAGAAACTCTAGAAACAAAATCCACAGAATTCTATTAACAATCCAAACTAATTTCAATCTAAACTTCTTTGCCGGATAAACAATTTCACTAAAAAGCGAAATCCAATCGCTTTCGAGATCAATAATTAACCAGCACTGTCACCCCATCCATCCCATCATTTTTGTCGTCACAGCAACGGAGAGAACTTCCCCATATAACTGGCTTAAATTGAAAAACTCCCGAGATAACGTAGGCTTAGGTCAGAACAATCTGCAGTTGGCCATTACTCACTCACCCGATTCCGGCCGATCGTGTGAGGTAACCCCCACGGGTTACCAGCGCCCCTTCCGGGCAGTGCGAGGTTGCGCCTCAATGAGCAATTAATGAGCTGCCGACTAAGAGTCGGCAAACACAGGGGTCGCGAGGAGTATCTACATATTTCGCCAGTTGGCTAAATGCTTGAGATGATGAGTTACCTGAGCAGATATGTATAAATAACTGCAGGCTTAGAAATGGAAAGTATTTATAGCGAGAGGGGAGAGTGTGTGTATTGTGCGATCTCTCGGGCCTGGGAGCAGGCACGCCCCCAAAGCTGCCGAAGCAGCTGGCCCATAAATATATATGGCTCGCGCACTCCCCACTAATCTGGCTGGCCCCGGATCGCTCCGGCTCACAACTTAACCCAATTCCAAATGAAGCATAATTTATTGGCCAAACGGGCCACCGAATAGCAGAATAGCAGCAACTCCCTATTGGAGGCCCTCGCCCTATAAGCGGGGGTGTGGCAGTGTGTCGTCGTCGCCGTTGTCATCATCATCATCAGAACAGTGGCAATATTACTATCAATGCCACCCTCGGCAGTCTCGGAGCTTGGAGTTTGGAGTAACTGAGCCTCTCCACTCACCAATCTTGGGCTTTCAGGGAAGTTAACTACTAAATATTTGCCATTAAAATTTGACCCGTAAAAGGGAATATTTTTGTTCGCTTTCAGTCGCTGGGAGTTCTTTGTTTACAGTCCATTGGGTTTTTGGGCGGCTGCGCATGCGTGCAGTTCAATTGTTTCCCTCAAGACAAGAGTCAGGGAGCCACACAGAGAGAATTTGTGGGTATTATTAAGAGGAAAAATTAATTAAGCCCAGAAAAGGCCATTACCATTAAAAATAAGATGTTAAATACAAGATTTCGCTCAAGCCAGATCTGCAAGTTCCCTCTGTGCAAGAAGGGCGACAGGGAGGACAGCCACCACTCAGTGGAGACAGTGAGCGACATTTCTTGTGGTGGCTTCCGTTTGTTTTGGGGCATGTTAAATTCGAGGCGTGGTCACTCGGGGCACGGGCACGGGCAGGGGCACGGGTGCGGGTGGAGTGATGAGCGAACAATTATAACCATGACCAACGCCACACACTCGGCCACCGAAATGCCATTGCCAGGCCATGCGAGGCGTCGACGTCGTCGTCTATCGTTTGTAGTGCAATCCTCCTCGTGGGGTGACTCAGTTCTGGGGGAGAAGGGGGTCTCGAGAGCCCGAGCCCGAGCCCGAAACCGAACCCCAACCCGAACCCCAAACCGAACCCGAAGCCGAGCCCGAAGTAAGGGGAGAAACAGTGGACCGACGGGGCACAGTGGAGCCAACTCTACGTTTTGAAGCCAATTATAACCATGTTTTAGGACGTTTTACCCTAAAGAGTATCAAAATCGTACAATTTTTATTGAAAAAATAAGAAAAGATTAGATTGTGGGTTCTAGTTTTTTGTCAGAAGTAACTTTTAGAGAATTTTTGTCCCTTCCTAAGAAGAAATAAGGTTAATAATGTTGCTTTATACAAATGATGTTATGCTATATTTTATACAATATTGGGGGTACAGCCATTTATTTATTTAAATCGAATGACTGATGTTTTATATATTTATGTATAAAGCTTCCATTGAAGCAATGTGGCTAAAGTCGAATATGTAGTTTTGGAAGTTAGGAAGATAATGAGGATATTTTTCATAGAATTATACAAATAAAATGTATAATATATATAAACATGGTTTAAAAAGCAGCTTAAAATGTAAATATTATTTTAATGAAGCTATTAAGACTGTAGGTTATGAAACACGTACAGTCTCAATAAATTTGTTTCATTACATTAGTAATATATTAAATTTAAAATAAAAACGAGAAAGAAAGCTAACTTCGGTAAACCGAAGTTGGTATACCCTTGCAGTCTGCAATTGGATCATTGAAAATCGAACCATTTTAGTAATGTTGAAAAAATATAGAATTTTGTAAATTTTACATTTTACATGTAGAATTTTACATTTTCATATAAATTGATCGATCGCTTCTATGGCAGCTATATGATATAGTAGTCCGATCTTAATGAAATTAAAACCGTAATTCTAGAACCATAAAAAACTGCTATGTCTGAAAATATATAGAAATACGTTGAAAAACAGAGAAGTTAAATTTTTTTTTACATTAATTTCGCCATCATTCCTATGGCAGCTATAGGATATAGTAGTCCGATTTCGGTCATTCCGACATATATACTGCGTGCTAAAGAAATAAGACTATGCTGGAAATTTCAGCCCGATAGCTCAAAAACTGAGAGACTAGTTCGCGTAGAAACCGACAGACGGACAGACGGACAGACAGACGGACAGACAGACGGACAGACAGACGGACATGGCTAGATCGACTCGACTGGTGATGCTGATCAAGAATATATATACTTTATGGGGTCGGAGATGCCTCCTTCACTGCGTTGCAAACATCTGGTCAAAATTATAATACCCTCTGCAAGGGTATAAAAATGAACAAAGCACTGGTCGATGGCAACACTTGGCTTGAAAACACGAAATACTTGCAATTGATACGAGTGTTGAATCAAACATTTTTGTTTTAGCCCACAAAAACATTGAAATCTGTAAATTGTCGAAGTTCAAAACTTTACTGTTAGATGGGCTAAGTATTAGAGCTGGAAAACTTCGATATTCATCGATTTAAGCAACCGATTTAAAAACATGGAAAACTTCGATTATTTCGATATTCATGGATTTAAGTAGAAAAAAACATCAAAAATCTATTTAAAATTAATTTAAGTAAACAAAAAAGGAGACAAAGTCATTAAAGAATCGATAGAAATCTTTGATTATTTCCTATCTTTCCTAAATATGATACACACTTTTTTTTTTTTTTTTGCGACCGCTTTGTGGACCACTGTGCACTGTGCGGCGTCAGAAGTTTGGCGAAAAGAGCTCGGATCGGCGCACTGTGGCTCATTTTCCGAAAACTCGTTGCAAAAGTCGGATTTCGGGTTGTTGAATTTAGCAAATCTTTTGATACCATTCAATTAGGAATTGATCAAGCTATTCAAAACCAACATTTTATAATTTACACCATTTTTTAAGTATTTATAATCGCTGCTCAAAGTTTGACAATTTTTCTGTAGTTGCAAAAAGGTAGAAAAACTCGCTAAATCGACAGATTAAAAATAATTGTTCTAAAAAATTGGTTAAGCTCAAAGAAAAAAAAAAAAAAATTCTTTTGGGAACCAATTTTAAACCTGAATTTAAAAAAAAAAAAAAAAATTTTTACACTTCTATTTCTTTTAGACTTTTTAAAAAAATTATTTTTTTTTTTCGTATTTTCAATTTTTAGTGGAAAATAAAAAAAAATCCCATATTTCGCCGAGCTCTAGATAGTACTAAAAATTAGTGGAGATATTCAACTAACAAATCAAAAAAAAACCATTGCTACAATTGTGCGCATTTCGAGATTTTGATAATTGTTCATATCAAACCATGCTACCAAACTGGCACTTTGTAGTCAGCCAGTATGGAAAACGGCAAGGCAGCAAAAAGTATAGCTTCAAGTACCGGAGTTGCAAAAAGAAAAACAAATTCTTTGTCGTTTTTTTAATGATTTTTTATTTTTTTTATTTTTAGAATGAGTATTAAAAAAATATGTTTAATCATTTTGAATTTTTAAGTTAATTGATTCCTATGAAAAACGTATTTGTATAGTAAAAAATCAAAAGTTTTAGTTTGCCGAATAAATTACGCCTCTTTTGGTAGGCGTAACCTAAAAAACGTACTAACTAAATTTTTTTGGAGATTTGTAAATTATTATACAAAAAAAATTAGGTAGATATCTTCAATAAATCAAAAGTTATTAATTTTGCAACGTGTTTTGAGAAAACGAGCCACAGTGCGGCGGACTCAGCTGGGTCTTCGGCAGCAGCGGCGGCGTAGACTCTAGCAGAGCGCCGCTGCACTGCGTCGATCGCCGCCTTGCACACACCAGCAGGGCCTGAAACAGAAACCGAGGCACAAAACAAAAACAAATCGAATCACCGAACAGAACCGAAAAGAAAACCCAGCAAATAATTAAATAATTTTCTTTGCCGCCTAAATTGAACTTCATTTCATATTTATCGGCTAAGCGGCTAGACGTGCGCCAGCATTCTGCAATCGTCGGTCACTCGGTTAGGAGCACTTGATAGCCACAAGTGGGAGACTTAGCCAACAGGCCAACCCCTTTGGAAAGTGAGAGTCGGGAGCTCGCTCGGTCTTTATTTTTATTTATTTATTTTTATTTTTTTTTATCTGTGACTCTGCCGCCGCCGGTTCCGTTTCATTCCGCCGCCACCGCCACCGCAGCCGCTGCTTCTACTTCGTTCCGTTCCGTTCGTCGGCGGGAATACTAGTGAGAATCTATCATCAGCAGAAGCATTTCAACAGCCGGAGCGTGTGTACACATCGTCCGTAGAATACTTTACCGTTATATATCGTTATCGATATCCGCGAGTGTCTAAATAATCCTAACCATAACAGCAAGGATCCAACCGATTCGATCTCCGGAGATCTCACTTAGTGATGGTTAACTATTTGGTGCTCAAGGCTTTAGGCGCACAACAATATGGGCTTTCTATCGAAGGCTGCCTACATCGTGTGGGCCGTGTAAGTGAATCTTACTTATAAAGTACTTATAAAACGCACCCCTAAAAATCCCCTACATTTAGTCATCGGGTTCAATTTGAGTTAGATTAAAAAGTCCAAACCTTTTTTTCAATACGAGTACTTCCCAAAGTTTCCCTTTCCTTAATTAAGTTAAAAAACCTTTCCGTAGGCCTTCTATATTTATTTGATTTTTTTTAAGTCAAAAAATTATTCCAATTCAGTTCTGCAAGTTCTTTTAAGAGTCTCCTCTTTTGGGCGATTATTGTTTGTGTTTCCCTTTCCTTAATCAAGTTAAAAAGCCTTCCGTAACCCTTCTGTATTTATTTTATTTTGTTTTTAAGTCTAAAAACTATTTCCATTGAGTTCTGCAAGTTATGCAGTTCCCACAAAACTGCAGCACATGCAAAACCAGAGATCACATCCTGTTGCCCCGTTGCATCCGTATTTTTTTAGTTGTTTACCAATTCCGCCGGGCACTGCACTTTTTCCGCTCCATCCGATGCAGGCCACAGAGATCGGGTTCCAAGCATCGCCGTCTCCCATTCCTTTCCCACGTTACTGTGTCCCAATCTGGATGAAGCTCTGTGGAGCTGTAGGAATGCGCTCTGGAATGGATGCCGAATAGACAGTTTTCACACTCAAGGGCGGAGCTGCTCTGGAATTCCTAGTTACAGAGCCTCAAGGATCCTATGCCCAAGTCTCAAGTGCTCCGTTTATATTACAACATTACGCTTATAGCATATTTGAGGCGTCGAGTTTAGTATTTTCGTATTGGTCAATCCGTTGAATGGGTGGAGAGCGGAATGTAGCAACGTTTTTAAACGGTTTCGGATTAGATTTCGATTGCCCAAGAGTTGAACACTCATAGAAAAACAATGTATGTGCCTTAACAGAAGTATCAGGATAGTGTTTTGTGTACTTTGATAATTTAAATGAATCGTTACTGTGATAATATTGTAATACTAAAAAGTTTCCTTTCTTATTTGAGGAATCACTTACTGAGCGGGACTTCTATCTAAGACTTAACCTATTAAAACTCGTATTATAGTATGCTGTTTCGAACCCTTTAAACTGTATTAGTTGAACCCCCAAAAACAGGCAGTACCCAAAATGGGTTAAGGCTTCTATATATTTTTATCGCCACCTTTCTTATCACGAGCTTATCGTGCAGCTCGCCGCACGCAGCTCGGGGTGCAGTTTCGCAGTTTCGAATGGGAGACCCAGAAATCAGTCAGTCGCCTGGCCTGCTTCAGTCGGATCGGGATTGGTATCGATTTTACCCCAAAAGTTTTCGATTGTAATTTCGGGTTTTATTTTTATTTTTTTTTCCGGTTTTCGGTTATTTAGTGCACTGCTAATTGATAATCCATTTGGGATTTACAGCCCAGCAAATGGGTCTCTTTTCCAAGTTCGTCTACACGTTCACCATGTGGGAGAAGTACGTGAGTTGCCGCTGATTCTTACGAGTATTTTTTATATATAAATGCCGCAGACCAGCATAAATATGTGGCTTCCCGTTCATATCATAGGCATAAGTGTTTGATAAGTTTGTCGTAAAGGCTCGCGGCAATTTCAAAAAGTTTAGCGAATAATGTCTAAAATGTGGGCGCTGGCAGAGTTCATTCAAAGCATTGAAGACAGTGAAAATGTCAAACAAGTTGTTTGTAGGGATGTACATACATACATACGTATATCGAGAAGAAATGACAAAAATATCGCGCTCAATTTCATATCGAAATTATCGTAAAGTTTGACATATCGCATTTACCTTCAACATGTCGATATAATCGATATTATCGAAAGTATCAGAAAATAATTAATTTAATTATTTTGTATGAGAAATTAAACTTCGAGTAAACTAGAACCCCTCAATACCATCTTTATTTTTATATTATATGTATATAATATATATATATAAACAAAAATATCGCATTCAACGTTAAAATAACAATATAGTCAATATTATCGAAAATGTCTGAAAATCATTTATTTAATTTATTTGTTTTTTTTACCATTACCTTTTTAATTATCTCCTTATATTTACATATGTATATGTTATCGCAAGATATCGATATAATCAATAAAATCGAAGTTATCAAAAAAAAAAAGTCATTAATTTATATGTTTTTTGCCGATTATATTAAAAACATCTTTAAAAGCAAATATTTGATTACCTTTTTATATTTATTTTCAAGAATGATAGTTTAAACTAAGTGATGGCTCTTCTTTGGCACTGCTTGACACATCAAAGAAAATATCGATTTATCGCTCATATCGATTTATTAATCTGCCTTGGCATTAAAATGTTTGAAAATCCCTAAAAAACATTCGCCACAAACTGGATGTGAGAGATTCCCAAGAGGAATAATTCTATTTCAGATTTTAGTTGATTTTATACATGTTTAGCTCTGGCAAACATATGCAGATAATTCCCCAAGCTGGCTTTTATCACACCCAAGTGACCCCATAACATTTCCGCACTTTTGTGATGGAAAGTCAGTGACCTGCTGGCGATTGCATCAAGAGCGCGCGCCCATAGATATAGATATATATTCCTTCCTATCGCACATTAATCCCGCACAATGGCGATCGGTGGTGGATGGTTCTTTGGTTCTTTGTGCGGCTTGAAGGGATGTTGGCGACGACACTTGAGCTTGATTTCCTCGATTTTGCACTCGTTTTTTTTCGGTCAGAGGATTGCTTTTCTTCGTGTTTATTTAATTCACGCTAATTGCAGTTTCCTGTTGTTGTTTCCCATCTGGCATCAATAATTTGTTTGTAAGAATTCCAATTCAATTTGGAAAGTAATTTGACACGGCACATGTATGTATATATAGCGTAGACCCATTAATTGATCCGTTTCCATTTCCATCTCCCACAAAAAAATGGCCAAAAAATATATTGTTAATGAGCCCCCAACCAGCCCCCAGATGGTGCGGGGGAATTAGTCACTTCCGAGCGCGGGGCGTTAATTGCAGGCAAAACTGTTGTCACTATTGGGCCAGTCCCCCTCCGATCCGAAACACCTCCCAATACCAACACCAACACCCAGCCAACCCAACCCAAAATGCGGTTGACCGCCATAATTTGCGTTATTAATTGGCCAATTTTCAATTTTCAAGTTGAAGGCCGCCGCCGCCAGAAGCAAAAGCAAAAGCAAAAAAACAAAAAAAAAGCAATTTAAATTATGGATTAACTAGCTAGAATCGAAATAGTTAATATAACAATAATAGTAATAATAATAGTCGATAAGTTGATCCAAAACCAATGCTAAGAAAAAACTGAAAAGAAAAGTCCGTTCTGGGCTCTAGCTGAAGGTCGATTGCATTGATTTGAAAACTTGGCGATTCTTCCGCCTTTGCAGTGGGAAATCTTTGGTTAGACGGAAGAATGACTTCCCTTGAGCGCCTTCCAAGTGAATCAAGAACCGTCGCCTATTAATGCAATCGAATATGACAAATCATTGGCCCCAGCGACCTTTTGGCGTTGGTTTCGTCATCATCTCTGGTCTGATTTCATCTCCGATGAATTCGATGCTCTCGAAGATGCGCCAGAAGATTTTGGTTCTATGCTTAGGAAGAAAGTGACGTCTATAGCTGTCGCACGAGTTTTGTGATATGTATCAATTAGGCAAGCATTTGGAGAATTTTGTCAGGAAAAGCTGTTATTGTTGGGGGTTAGTGGTGATAGTTTGATGCGATAAAATATTGATAGACAGAGAAAGGGAAAATCGAGCAAAACCTCTCTTATCCTATCTCACATATGTATCTTTTTTAGGAAAATTTGTTTTTGTTGGGGCTAGGGGTGATAGTTTGCAGCGATAACATATTGATAGGCAGAGAAAGGATCGAAATAATCGCATGTTTTCCCAAGAATCGAAAATAACTCTTTATCCTTTTTTTTTTTAATTTATCTTAAATCTTATAATCAAAAAAGGTTGTTTTTGTAGGGGCTAGTGGGATAGTTTGCAACGATAACATATTGATAGACAGAGAAAGGATCGAAATAGTCCAACTCCTTTTATCCTTTTTAATTTATCTTAAGTCTTATAAGTTTAATTTTCCGATTATTCCTATGGCAGCTTTAGTGTTTCCGATGTATATACTACCTGTACAAGAAAAGGGGGACTTTTGGCAATGCTTTTAAACTCAAAAATTGAGGGACAAGAACGGACAGGAGGACACGTGGCTCGATCGACTCTGCTGGCTAAATAATTATGATACCCTCTGCAAGTTTTCATATAAAGGGTATATAAAGCGTAAACCACTATTGTATATAACATTTGTTGTATTATTTATTCCCTGGAAGTTCCCTTGAAGTGTGTGTCCTCCGCCGCTTCCTCACAATTGCAAATCCAAAGTCCAGAAGCGCATTAATCTCCCTTTGATCGCGGTGCCAGGTGGGATTGACTGGCATCCTGTCTGTCCCACAGATATCTGTTCATCGTTACATTCCACTGTTTGGGGTTGTTTGGGGCTAATCAATTGTCGGCTTAGCGACATGGACGCACGGAAAACGGAAAGCATATGAGCGGAGCAATCAATTTCCCCGCCAAATGACGCCAGCAAAATGCGCTGGCCTGTAGATTTATGAGCTGCATGGCTAACCAGTATCTAATCTTATTGGGACTCCTCTTCTCGCCCACAGTCTGTTCGAGCAGGAGATCATGAGCTATGTTCCTATTGAAGAGCGCAGTCCGCAGGGCTCACCGGTTCTCAGTTCCCGGATGCCACAGAGGGCGCCTCCGCCATTCCGCCGTGATTTCGAGGCCAAGCTGCGTAGCTTCTACCGCAAACTGGAGTCCAAGGGCTATGGCCAGGGACCACACAAGCTTAAGTAAGTTCATCTGCAGGCTTACCATTGTCTTTATCTTTATCTAACCTGAGAAACTCCCTTCCACAGACTACACATTCGTCGCAGCCACTTGCTGGAGGACGCCTTCCGCCGGATCATGTCCGCCAACAAGAAGGATTTACAGCGCGGCCGACTAGCCGTCCTGTGGGACACGGAGGAGGGCCTGGACTATGGCGGACCATCCCGCGAGTTCTTCTTCCTGCTCTCCCGCGAGCTGTTCAACCCCTACTATGGCCTCTTCGAGTATTCCGCCAACGATACGTACACGGTGCAGGTGTCGCCGCTGTCGGCGTTCGTGGACAACTGCCACGACTGGTTCCGCTTCAGCGGACGGGTGCTGGGCCTGGCCCTGGTCCACCAATACCTGCTCGATGCCTTCTTTACGCGTCCCTTCTACAAGGCCCTGCTGCGCCTGCCCGTGGCCCTAAGCGATTTGGAGTCTCTGGACAATGAGTTCCATCAGTCGCTGCAATGGATCCGCGACAACGACATCGGCACGGGCGTGGATCTCGGCCTGACGTTTTGCGTCACCGAGGAGCTCCTGGGGCGGGTTGTGGAGCGCGAACTGAAGCCGGGCGGCAAGAATATGATCGTGAACGAGAAGAACAAGAAGGAGTACTTGGAGCGCATGATCAAGTGGCGGCTGGAGCGCGGTGTCCAGGAGCAGACCGAATCGCTGGTCCGTGGCTTCTACGAGGTGGTCGACTCCCGCCTGGTCTCCGTCTTCGATGCCCGCGAACTGGAGCTGGTGATTGCCGGCACCGCTGAGATCGATACGAACGACTGGCGCCTCAACACAGAGTATCGTTCGGGCTACCACGACAATCACCAGGTGATTGTCTGGTTCTGGCAGGTGATCGAGCAACGATTCAGCAACGAGCAGCGCCTCCGCCTGCTGCAGTTCGTCACGGGCACGTCCAGCATCCCATATGAGGGCTTCTCGGCGCTGCGCGGCTCAACTGGTCCCCGTCGCTTCTGCATCGAAAAGTGGGGCAAGCCCAATGCCCTGCCCCGTGCCCACACATGCTTCAATCGGCTGGATTTGCCGCCCTACCCTACGCCCGAGCTGCTCTTCGAGAAGCTGCTGCTGGCCGTCGAGGAGACCAATACCTTTGGCATCGAGTAGAGGCAGAGGCGGCGGCAAACACACACACACACACACACACACGTGATATTTGCTTGCACCTTAGCAGCGCCTCATCCAGAAACGCTTTATTTCGATTTTTGCGATTTTAGACTTGCCTGAAAGCCGGGAATACCTGGATTGGTATGGTAGTTATTTATGATATATAAGGTAGGTCCACCCCAAGACATTGGAATCATTAAGGCCAGATAGAGAGAGAGAGAGCGCCCTAGAGCCAGAAAGAGCGCCATTTTCGTTGCCAGCAGAGACTTGCATATGGAAAAACAAATGTATGGCTGTTTGGCATCTTAGTGATTATAATGTTTACTGATTCATCCCTGCTCCTGCCCCCTAAAGAATGCAAGCAAACAGTTTTTTTTTCGTCGCCTGCAGAAAATTGGCTTGCTTATTGCAAATCAAATGTATGGCTGTTCGGCATCTTAGTGATTATAATGTTTACTGATTCATCCCAGCTCCTGCCCCCTACAGAATGCAAGCAAACAGCGGTACTTTAGGCATTCCCCTCCACGCTAAGTAGTTTGTAGACACTTTTGCCTTCGCCTTCGTTTGCCGTTCACTCCGAATGGCAGTTATACCTCAACAAGAGCAAACCAGTCACTAGTCCGTAAGAACTATCTAAACTAAACTCCCCCTCCCACTTAGAGTCTAAGAATCCTTTGCTTGACTCCTCTGCCGCCTGACTTGACTTCTCCAGCTTCAGGCTCAGGCTCAGCTCAACTCCAAGGAAAGAAGTTCTAGACAGAGAGAGAGAGAGAGAAAAGGAGATTCTATCGCCAATACTTAACTAGCTTGTAATATTGTTGTCTTTTAGCCTTAACTCGAATTCCAAAATTCCAAACTCTACCTATAGATGTATATGCATTCCATATAGAAGCGTATTGTGGATGTCAGTTATTATAGCAGATATATATATATAGATATATAAATATAAAGTATATTCCCCTTTGGAGGTGCCTGTATGTAAATTTTTTTATTTTAAATTTACAAGCAAGCCCAATGTCCGGCCAGGACGACGGGCTACGACTTCGTTGGGATCTACTTACAAATATAATATACAAAGAATTGGCTGCTGTTTTTTGCCTACTATTACTAACAAGTTGGTCCAATTAACACGTTGCTTTAGCTTTACATACAGTAACGACAACAACATGGATGACATAGAAAAAAAAAAAACATTCAAAATTAAACAAAAAATAAAAAAAATTCTAGCTAATAATTATATGATTTAGTATCGAATCGAATTGAAGAAGATCGAAGAAGATTTGGTGATTTGTTTACATGTGTATTTTTGGCATTAATTAGTTAATACGGAAAGCAGGCAAAGACAGACCGATGGAGAGAGACAGAGCGATAGACATGCCAGAGACAGAGATGGATGCCGAGGAGAAGGGGAACGAAGAAGAAAGAGACGAAACGCTTTTTGAACTACTTATATGTATTGATAAACTGAAGATTGTTTTAAATGAATTATTAATAAATGTGCGTGTGTATTTATGAACAAAATTATTATAATTGAAAACAAATAAATGTGAGCCTTTTACTTCAAAAGCAAAAATGTGTGCTTTTGTTATTTTTGGGTGAGGATTTGTGGTTTGTACTTCAGATTGAAAATTATTATTTTGTAAACATATTTATAGTAATAAAAAAAACAGCTTTAAGTTAAGCTTTAAAGCAGGGATCGGCAGCGTCGTATACACTGCGCATAGGAAACAATTTCGGACAGCGCTGTCGGCACACGTACACTGTAAGAGCTTCGTGTTTGTTCGGGATTCTGTTAGGCTGGCGTAGCAAGCTTCGGAGCTATGTAAAATTGCTCGGTTCTCGCAGCAGCAGAGAAGCAGAGAAAACTGTGTGTGTCTCGGTTCCGACCCCTGCTTTAAAGTGATATTCTGCTTTATTTAACGCATTGAATCTTCAAAAACTCATTGTTTCTCATGAATACTAGCACTACGATTATTGTATTATAGCTACAATAGATCTTGGAAGTCGTAGTAATATCTGCTTAAAGTTACCAGCTTCTACCTTACCTCGTATATTTTTCATTATTCGATCCAAGGCTTCCAGCGATTTCTTGTGAGCCATTGAACACTCATCCCGCATTGTGCAACACCAAGCCACAATCAAGTTATAGCTTATTGTATTATAACTAGAGTTGATCTGGGAATAAGTGTCAATGTCTGGTTAAAGTCAGCAGCAAGCAATAATTCTTCGTTACTTATTCGATCCAAGGCTTTCTGCGAATTCTTGTGAGCCATTGTACACTCATCCTATGCAAGAGTACTTAAAAAGAGTCTTAAAACTAGAAAAAATTCCCGGTTTTAAGAAAGTTTGTTCTCGTATTAAGAAAAAATCTTTTTTTGGCGTTTTTTTTTAAGATAGGTCGAAAATTATTATGAGTGTAGTTAGTGTTGACCTGGGAATAAGTGTCAATGTCTGCTTAAAGTCACCAGCAAGCAATAATTCTTCGATCCAAGGCTTCCAGCGATTTCTTGTGAGCCATTGTACACTCATCCCATACAATAGTTATTACAGCATATAAAATATACATATGAAAGCGAACCCAGAGTTAGATATCCCCCACTATAAGTAACCTAAATCAAACCAGCTGTGTGTATTCGTTTTCTATATATTTTATCCACAATTTTTACTTTTGTTTTTTGGATCTGCAAAATGCAATTTGCTTTTACATCAAGTTTTAATTCGGTCTCTTCGCGAAATGATAACATACTATATGTATACGCCCTTAGATATTACGCGATCATTTTTCTAGGCTAAGATTTCCTTGTTCAGTGTGTGTGTAGATGTAGATCTGGGACATGGACATCCTTGCCGTGTGTATGTACAGTGTCTCGCCTGGGCTTGAGATGGGCTACTGGATTACTGGATAGGTGGATGTGACTCCTAGCCAAGGGCGCAATATTCAGCTCTGTGCAGTGTGAAGGTAGAGGCTGGGAAGAGAGCAGCGGGGCTTATTAGATGAGTTAGTGAATAGATCTAGGTCAAGATTAGTTAAGGGTGGGCTGGATGATCGATCGATCGGTCTGGTTCCTAATGTGTACGTGTGACGTTGTGCGCAGCAAAGCTTTCTGAAAGCAAGTGCTGTGTGTGGTAATTGGGGTTTCTCTTTACATTTTGCTCCATTTTTCGCGTTGATGGAAAGTGAACAAAGACTTGTTGTAGTAACTCTAGCTAAATTTTACATTACATTACACTTGAAGAAATTTTGCTAATTCTCATACTCATGTGTCACATACATATACATAGATACATATACATATATTTTAAATAAATTCTTTCCTGGAGTCTACCAAAAATAATTACATAGAGCTACCTTCGTTCTGTGTTCTGTGATTTTATGCGCAATATATGTTTGTATTTATTTTGTTATTATTTTTGTCGTCTCAAGCATTATAAAAATAGAGCATCCATTGCAGCCGGGTTAGGTGAATAATATTCATTCGTTAGATCTGTTTTTATACTTGTTTTTCTCTTTTGGAAAAGGCCATTGAAAGAATTGAAAATTGTTCTGTGAGTATCTCGTAATATTACATTTATGGGCTGTGTGTTGTGTGTGTGTTTATGACATGAGGAGAATCTCTGTTGTTTCCGCTTGGGGTTTTGATCACAGCTTTTACAATTCTAATGATATATGTATGTGGGGGTTGTGTGTGTGGAAGGATGTAGGCCAACGTTTTTGCACAATTTGCACGAAAAATACTATATATCATATCGTATTATATATATATTACACACAAAAAAAAACAAATATTTATTATTTTCTTCTCGCAGACATTTGATTTCGTTATATATATATATATATATGTATTATGTATGTATATATGTAAATATCTATAATACTTTCGCAAAGATGCATGAAGAAAATGCACTTATCTTGTATGACATTTAATACATTCAATATTTTATTTTATTTGATTTATCCGAATTCGTCATCAGTTTAGTTTAGTTTCGGTTCGAGAGAAAGCTGCCATTCATTGGACTTGACTTGACTTTTTAGCTTGTCATTCGTTATTTTTAAAAAAGTAATAAAAAATATGTTTCGTTTGGTTTTCCCTCGTCATATTTTTGTGTTTCCATCACGAATATATATTCGCCTTTGGCATATGCAAAATTGTAGGAGAAGAAGGCATGTGTTAAGATATATATTTTTTCATTTTCATTTATTTATCATCTGCGCGCTCGCTTCCAATCATTTTCTTTAGTCGCTAAATTGTTTTGTTAAGAGTAGTAAATTTACTACAAACTCTCTTACACTCTGCTCTATAAATGTAGAAAAAAATCAAGGGAAAACAACAGCTGTGTGTAGAGGAAGAGAGAGTTCAGCAGGGGTTGGGGCTGGTTCTGGAATAGAAGGGGTACAAGGAGAATATAGAGGATAGAATAGGCGGCAGAAGAATCTTCTCTTTTTGTTTTTCGGGGGCTATTTTTGTATGCAACAACATTGAACAATGCTTAAATTTGATTTATCTGTTTTGATATTTATATATATATATGTATACATCCCTATATGCTGTGTGTGTGGATCTAGAGACAATTGCTATATAATTTAATGTAACTAGTTAGGCTTCAGCTGCTTACTTGGCTGTAGGAAATTTCGCACAATCTGCGCCTTTTATATTCGTATATATTAATGCGGTTAAGTTACGAGAAATGCACACGAAGAAGATTCGACTCTCTCCGCACTCCGCTCGGACCTCTGTCTCTGCCTCTGACTTAGACTTTAACTTGGACTCTCCGTCGCGAGGGACGGACTCCTTTGCTTGGCTTACTGGTGCTTGGTGGTGGCCTCCAGTTCCGCGCTTGCCTTCGTTGTACTCTGCCCGGTCCTCCATCTGCAGACTCTAGTTAACGCTCCACAAACACTTGTGGCTGCTGTTTAATTTCGCTTCTGGTTCTTGTTTGTTTTAGTTTTTATTTTTTGTCTGTTCCTTCTTTATTTTTATCTACTTGTTTTTCATTTAGTTTAAATTTAATTTAAATAATGTTTATATATATATATATATAGATGTTTTTGCTATACAAACTATAGCTTGGTATGTGTAATAATATATAAAAAAAAAAATACAATAGATTAACGTAAATTGGTTACTCTACTCTCTCTCCTCTCTCTCTCTCTTGTCCTTCTCCGAGTTCCGGAATCAATCTACTTCTCACATCTAGTACAAAAAAGGTTACAACTCCAATTTGCGAGAGTAAAAACATAAAATTATTCTGTATACAAGGTTGTGTGCTTTGTCGTCCGTTTCAGCTTCAGGAATCCTACTCCGAGTCCTGTTCGCGCTCATCGAAGCCGGCCAAGTCAACGGTCTGCAGCATGCCGCGCGAGTAGGCGTACTCGATGAGGGCCAGGTGACAGAACACATACTGATCGGGCATTTGGATGGAGTAGGCACGCTGCGATCGTATCTTCTCCACAGTGCCGCGTATATCCGCCGTGCCGACGTCCTCCAGGCGCGATATGCAAATGTCCAGGGTAATGAAGGTGCCTAAGGGAGCGACAGAAAGTATAATCTAAGATAAATCTGAAGCAGATTGCGTGCGACGAGTACTCACCAGTGCGACCAATGCCTGCACTGCAGTGCACCACAATGGGCGGACCGCGGGCATGCCCCGCCCATGTATCGCCGAGGGCATGGACGAGCTCCGCCTGCTTATCCCGCACCTTTTGCAAAAAGTTCAGCATGGCCATAGCGGAGCTGGGAACGCCGTAGTCCGGCCAGCTGGTGAACTGCCAATGTGACACATTGCGAATTTCGTCAGTCTGTTGGGGATAAAAAAAAATTATTATTATGTTTAAATTATCTTTGGGGGAAGGTAGGTGAGTAGGTATTTACCTTTATGTTTCTTAGCTCCAATGAGGCAACCGTGTAGTCCTCATTGCACTCAACGCTAATTGTTCGCACATGGTAGTTGCCAAACTCTAAGGAACTATCTTCAGTCGGCTCCCAGTATTGGCCGCATTTCACGCGTCCGCGCTCCATCACTCGCGTTGTCATCACTATAACTAAACAATGTTGCTCCCAGATCATGCGCCAAAAGTCCGGGGATGTCTTTGGTAATGGACCTAAAATATAAGAAATAAGATGACATAAGATACAAGATATAAGATATAAGATATTAGATATGATATAAGATATAAGATATAAGATATAAGATATAAGATATAAGATATAAGATATAAGGTATAAGATATAAGATATAAGATATAAGATATAAGATATAAGATATAAGATATAAGATATAAGATATAAGATATAAGATATAAGATATAAGATATAAGGTATAAGATATAAGATATAAGATATAAGATATAAGATAAAAGATAAAAGATAAAAGATAAAAGATAAAAGATATAAGATATAAGATATAAGATATAAGGTATAAGATATAAGATATAAGATATAAGATGATATAAGATGATATAAGATGATATAAGATATAAGATATAAGATATAAGATATAAGATATAAGATATAAGATATAAGATATAAGATATAAGATATAAGATATAAGATATAAGATATAAGATATAAGATATAAGATATAAGATATAAGATATAAGATATAAGAAATCCTATATGCTAAATGGCTATACTATTATGCAAAGTACTTATTCAATTAAAGCTAACAAATATGAAATATTATATATAAAATATAAAATATAAAAATATAATATAAGGTATAAAATATAAAATATAAAACTAATCAATAGGGGAATAACCACTCACCTTGAGTTGAAATATAGGCATTCTTCTGCTTGTAGCCATCGACGAAATTCGCATTTATGTAATCGGACGGCTCATCACCGTCCTCGTGGGCCAGCACCACTCGACTATGATCGTAGCAAAGGACGTCTGTGTAGCGGTTCTTGGTCAGATTGGGACGCATTCTGCCAAGGAAGCAAGGAAGTTAGTTCTCCCGAAGAAAAACAGAGAAAATGAGAACTGACCTCGCATAGAGGAAGGTGCCCTCGGGCGCCCGATTCCGTATGTCCGCGTACTCCTTGATTAAGCCGGTGCGACCGCGCTGCTTCACCATCTGCACGATCTGCTCAATGGGCTTGGGATCGCCCTCTTGACCGGCCAGACTATCGTCATCACTGAAGCCGGACGAGGCGCTGCTGGGCGGATTCTCTGACCAAAATTCACCATTACTGCCATTGGTTGTGGTTCCGCCGCCGCCGGCTGCTGGTACTGTGCCCGCTCCGGTTGCTGCTCCTCCCCCGGCTGCTGCGTTGGTTGTACTGCTGCTGCCGCTGCCGCTTTCCGCTAGTCCACTCGTGTTGAGCTTGAGCGGATTGACAGCCGTGGAGGCACTGCTGCTGCTGCTGCTGCCGCCGTTGGCCTGACGCTGGTGGCTGGGACTCAGGCCATTTATTGTGATGTTTTCGTTGGGTTCGCCGGTGCCGCCGCCACCGCTCACAGCTGGGTCATCGCCATTGCTGACCACGGTCACCACGGTGGTGTTGTTCTCGCCCAGCTGGTGAACGGCACTGATTATTGTGGATCCCGCCGTTGCGGCCGCCGCCGCCGTCGTCGTCTCAGAGGTGCCATTGGCCACTGCTGCTACTGCAGATCCCAAATCCGATCCCACACCCACACCCACGATGTTGGCCAGCTCGTCCTCACGATTCGACATCGATTGGCGGCAGCTGAGCAACCATGTGGCGTGCTTGATCTCCAGCGTGCCACCCAGATGAATGGGCAGCGCCGTACGCGACACGTGTAGGGCCAACTGCGGCACGGATACGGTGAACACTCGCTCGCGCAGCTTCTCGCGCACAAACAGCCGCAGGATCTTAAACGGAGCCTTGAACCACAGTGGCGCCGTCACGATCAGCACTTTCTTCAGGCGCGCCGGATAGCCGCCCTGTAATCGAGAAGAGGGAATATATAGAGTTAGTTTGTAATATAATTTGGTGGATTAATATAGAAAACATATTAAGAAACACTATTTTTTCGTCTAGCTGATAACAGCATCTGTTAATGTCTCACAAAAACGTAATTATAACAACAGCCTCGGTCTATAACCGAACCGATAACCCAAATAAGTAAGCTCAAGTTGAGAGCTCGACTAGGAGATACCTTGTTCCCCACAACCAAAAAAAAAAACTTTTCTACGTCTTGTCTTAAAAATATACGCAAGCAGTATTACGAGTTTAGTTTAGTTTAGTTTAGATTTAACACTAAACAATACTAAATATATATTTTTATACTCCGGAGCTTTAATTGTGTATTTTCCAGAATTTTTTTTATAAGAACCTACATCGATATTTCGATAACATATCGCGTTAGCTGAAATCTAGTGCTTTTCCGTTTGTCTCGTTAGTGATGTTTCTCAAGTCTTGGTGCAGATTAGTATAATTTTTATACTTTCGTAGTATTAAATTAATAAGCATCTTATTAAGAAATTTTAAATACTCAAAAATATAGAATTCATGTAATAATAGTATAGTATCTATGACGATTCTTATTTGGGTGTAGTTCCTCCGCACAAATGTATTTATTACATATCGATTTACATACATGTACTTTTGAGGCCTTTCGAATTTCTTTAAAATCAAAAATCATCCTATATCGATTTACTTTTATAATTAGTTATAATGTTATACATTATAGAATGTTGGCACCAAATTTGGTAGTGTTAGCGCTCATAGTCACAAAAATCTGTTGTTGGTTCATACGATTCTGAATAAAACACTTCCTTTTCTTCTTCATTCGAATATTCTCAGTTGAGCTTTTCTTATTAAGCTCTTTCAACAACAACTTATAGAGCGCTCGGACGTTGAGAGTCAAAGAACATTGTTAAAAATTTCGAAAACCTTCAAAATTGAAAAAGTTCTAAGCCACACTTCACTGCTGCATAATTCAATTTTCCTTAAAGTTCTCACCAAATCTAATTGGATTCCTGAGACAATTTGTGTGTGGCATTCGTAGTTCGAACTGCGTACATCTTTTCCAAGAACCCCCGCCCGTCTGGCTGATTGTACATAGAGATTTGCGACTAGCTGAGGTGACATTTCCTCCATTTTGGACCAGTTCTATTGAAAGCTTAATGGAAAGCTCCTTATTTACCGCCCACAACCAGCAAATCTTCCTGGAATTCTGTGCATCTGTGTATCTGTGCAGTTGGGCGAAAATGTGAAATGCCACGCGCGTGTGCCAGTGGCCCACGCACGGACCACAGGTTTTCCCGAGAAGAAACATTCTGCACAAAACTGGCCTGCAATTGGCACGAGTTCCGGCTAAAAGAGCTTTGTCCTTGCATTTATTAATTAACACGCAACACAATGGATGCCTCTGGCTACCTGGTATCACAGAACAAAGGCCAATGGGGATTTCAAGGAAGAAGGACGCAGTTTTAATCCGAAATTGCAGTCTGCAAATTTTATTTTGGGTGCACCGTAGGTGCCTTTGAAGCCTTGACAACAATGGTCTCTCAAAATAGGGAAAGAATTCTTTTGGTTTCTGCAGAAAATATAAATCATTCCAATGATTATTGTTTGAGTTTTAACCACTAAATATTTATTTTCTTCCAACAGGTAAATTTAAAGTTATTTCTTGGTAATTTTTGCTAAAGCATTACATTTATCTAAGACCTCTATATACATGAAAGTATGTACAAAAGCAAAGCCACCAGGTAAAGCAAGGAAACCAACAAAAATGCAGAAATGCGACCACATTCATGGGGAAAAAGTGGGTGGGCAAAAGCCCGACGACAACAACCTTCACCCAGTTGGGGAATGTTGAGCAAATTTTATTGCCGCATTTTTCCGCCGTTGGCCCCAAAGAGATACAAGCAAAAACAACAAGTGGAAAACTTGGCTTAACTCAAAGGTGAATTGTAATTTTTCAATAAAGGAAATAGAACCAGCAGAACCAGCAATATCTAGCTCTAGCTCTCTGATTGATATGAGTTTCGAACTGAATTGGAAAATATTTTAAAGTTTCCTTAAAGTACAAAATTAAACTATTTCTTTATGAAACTATTCTTGAGTTCACAACAGAGTTTCTTATACTTTAAGGATTCCTTCTGCAGAACCTAAATTCCGCCTGGAACTTAAACAGAAACCAATTTCGGCGTCGGTTTAATGTTTGAGGAAACCACTGAACCGAATCCCATCTAATTTTTGAACGGCTTGCTTCCCTGGTCTACCTATGCGTACATATGTACAAATGTATATGTTCATCGGAATAGGTATATCATCCATGACATCATTATTTAGTTTATTGGCCCCAAAAGCAGGCAAGCAAGCAAAGGAAAAGGCAGTGCAGCAGCAATGCAGCAGATTAGGGTCAGCAGAGTCAGTGCGGCAAGCAAACAAGCGAGGAAAAAAAGCAAGAAGAGCCTCATATATGCAATATAAGCGTGGTAAACGCCACAGACAACAGCACAGTTCGTGGATGCACTTTAATTAAACGCACAATCAGTACCAATACAAACACGCGCTCACGTTGAGGGAAAATTTAATTAAAATTGTTTTTCGCAGTTTACCTAAATGAAAAAGAAAAAAAATCCTGCCGTTGTTCTCCTTGCAGCCGCTGGCTCAATAAATTCCTGTTAAATCTCTAATTGGCAACATTTTCAATTAAACCGTTCTGCCGTTCCTTTCCGCTTTCCCTCTGCAAATATTCCTTCCCATCAGTTTACTCTGCTGCCGAGAATTGCATCACCAATTCATAAACAGACACACACACACACGACGAAACCACTTCCCCTTTTCTTGTTCATTTTTCTCTCCTTTTTCTTGCCTTTAAATTTTCCTTGCTTCCCCATATAATCAGTTGGTTTTCATGTCCACTTTCACTTTGATCTAAGCACAAACACCCCCGCAAAATGCATGCGAAAACATATGGTTTTCACCTGAATTACACTAAATGAAAGTACAGTTGCTTCCAAAGTGTTGAAAAACTTTAATGCAGACAGCAAGTGAGAGTACAGATGCTTTTACAGTGTTGTAAAATGCTAATAGATGCTTCAAGGTAATTATGTACTTATTAAAGATAGTATTTATTGTATTATTTCTTTTCACAATGTTGCAAAATGGCTAATTTAGCTTTGCAAAAAAGCAGACTACGTTATTTATTTATTTATTTTACATTCTTGCAGAGTGTTATAGTTCCCAGTTACTCGTCAATCAATGGTTTCGGCCTTCATAATTTTGAAAGCAGGACAAAAGCATATGGTTTTCACAGTATTACGTTTTGCAACACTTAGTTTAACTCAAAGTACAGTTACGTCTCGCAGTCAGTTAAACTAAGTGTTGCAAAACGTAATACTGTAATTCAGGTGAAAACCATTTATTAACTGAACTAAAAGTACAGTTGCTTCTAAAGTGTTGCATAACGTTCAAACGTAGACAGTTAGTGAAAGTAGAGTTTCTTTCACAGTGTTGTGAAGCTTATAGTCAGGCACTAGAAACTCTTAAAAGGTAATATTTTTTATTGTTTCTTCTTACATGTTGCATTTGTTAATTTATTTATTTAGCATTCTTGCAGAGTGTTTCTAGTTCCCAAATACTTGATGGGTACGGCCATCACAACTGTGCAAGTAGAGTAAATTATTTACGAGTAAATAAACTCAGTTTTAGGAACTCGCAAGTGTTACACATTTTCAAAAACAACATTATTAGCAATTCTCCGTGTCGTGAAACAGGTGCAAAAATTTTTGTCAATCCCATGTCATTTAAGTTCGTCCACTTTGCATATTGTAAATACTCAATGAAGGCAATAAATAATCCACTTTCCCCTCAAGGTTGATTTCCTACATTTACGTGGCCAATAAATAAGCAAAGTGCGTGCCTCAAAGAAATTTAAGTGATTAACAAGAACAATAGAAAAGTATAGAAATATAGTCGATATAATTTTATTAGATATTCCCTTTCAGCATGAGACCTTTCATGGTAACCATGAGTCATTATTATAGAGATACATACTGACGAAACTGCATATAACCGAAACCAATAAGCAACAAATTGAATATGTCGCCCGGCGTTTCAGGGTCAGAGCGCAACTATTCTGGTGGTTATTCCCACATCGAATTAGAATCCAGATAGCAGACAATCGTATAATAACCTCCTGTGCATACACACACATATTTCATTGACAAACACAACCCACACACAGCAGTCGCACAACAAAGCAGGTATGTATATCATGTACGTATTTATTGTTGTTGGCCAGATTATTTGCCTTGAGGCCCGGCCCAAGAAGTCTCAGCTAAAGTTGAATGAAACTTGGTCGCAAGTCAGGTCGCTTGTTAAATCCTTGAAGTCCTTGCGGAGGCGTGGGCGGGAAACGAGAGCCACTGGCACAGGAGTTTTCCGTGCAAATGGGACTCGAGTGGGCAGCTTAACGTGCCTTGGCATGCGTTTCGCTCCCGATTCATCCCGTACTCGATGCCCTAACCTGGGAAACGTGGTTGCTCTGGCAAAAGGAAAGGCGCGTGGGATTCTGCAGAAATTGGATATTGTTCATGAAGCATTTTTCGTTCGTAACTAAAGCTAAAATTAGCAACATAAGCGGCACAAAGGGAAGCCGCCTTACACAGGAAGAAATGTTATAGTCTAAAGTGCTCTATGAGTTTCGAAGGAAGGGTTATACAAAATTAAACCTATAGACTAGGTATATATTTTAATAGCTTCCACTGGATGTCCTATCGCAGCCAAATTAATTGAGTTAAATTTGAGTACCAGGTAGGTGAGTATACAAAGCAAAGATGAAATTAATTGGATGCCTTCCAGGAAGCTCTCAGTTAAACTCTCATTTTGAAAAGCAACAAAGCAGCTTTTCCGAATTGTAGTTGCAATTTCTAGCAAGAACCAATCAAAACTAAAAATAATTATTTTTGGGCGAAAATTAAACCAACCCTTACTTGAAAATTAAACCCATCATTAAGGATTGCCGTGAATTTAATAATTCATAATAATTGACAAAGTGCTAGTCAATTGCAATCGAATTCACAGGAAATAACAGTCAATTAGGAAGGAATTTTTCGCAGAAATGTTTAAATGTTACTGGCAAGCCGGTATAGAGTCCCGTCGATTTTGTGTGTGAATGGTTGCGAGCGAAATGCCTGCTTTTCTCCGCCCCGACCACGTTTTCTAAAGACATGGCAACCACAAGTGGGAAGGGGGTAGGGCGAAACAATAAATAAATATGTGAAATTAGCCATGGCCAAAATTGGTAATGCGTTTTAAGTTTGTCGTCGGTTTTGGGTATGAAACGAATTTGTCGTTGGCGTTGACCAAAAAAGGCCAAGGCGGCACGCACAGCAAACAAACCGATAAACCAAGAGGCTCAGAGCGAAGACGAGAACCCGAAAAGAGAGAAAGAGAAAGAAAAACATATGTATGAACATACACACATACATATGTATGTATTTATACAATATATGGGAGAGTCAGCGGATGAGGTAAAGCTTTGACCAAAATATGACAAAACTGTTATCGAAAATTGCGATCAATTATTTAATCAAATTGATTGTATTTATATAAACAAACTGTAGTAGCATTATTATACAAATACAGGTGGCATTCTTTTCTAATTAGTTTTAAAGTCATCATCGATAAATTACGATTAATCGGCGCTGTTCTAATCGATATTACAAAGTCAAGATAAATCGATAATACTAATTAAAGAAATACCATATCGACGATATCTTTTCTAATTAGTTTTAAAATAAAATATAATATGTCATCATCGATAAGCTACGATTAATCGGCGTTGTTCTACTATATAATTAATATTGAGAAAGTCAAGATTAATCGATAATATTAATTAAATAAATGGCATACCGACGATCCCATTAACTATTGGTTTTCTGAAAATAACGATTGATTTATTTAATTAATTTATAGGATGTATTGATAAATGTGGACTTTTTAGTTGCCGAATTGGACTACAAATGTACTTTTTAGTCGATTTGAAGATTGTATATAATGAACAAAAGATACTGGTTTGCTTATATATAGATCATTTTATTCCCAAAGAAAATCTAAGCCACAATTGTTTACAAGAAAAGGGTTCAAGTAAAGCAAAAACCGCAAAAAAAGCCAAAATGAATATATTTTTTGACTGCAGGTGGAACAATCAGATACGGAGATATCCGTAAGGCGAAATCAATATTTGATGGCTTCGGCTAAGCCATGCTAATTGGAGAGCTCTTCACAGTGATTGACGGCTAACACACACATGCCGGAGATCCCAATCGAATCGTGGCTTATTTGCCCAGAATGATATAAAGCCGCAAGCCAATCAATTGGAAATCCCTTGGAGATCCGAGTAAATACTCAATACATTCGTCATGGCAAGGTTCGAAAGGTTTTAATATTTAAAACAAAAAAAGACACTCAACGCTAAAAGATTACTCCCAAAAATCTAATTTACTAGCTGACTTGGCGGTAATTATCTAATTGAATTACTCCCGGTATCGATACATTATAAATGCTTCTTAAAAGATCACTCCAATTTGATGAAAACTCATGTAAAGTACAAAAGTGACCTCATTCTTGATATATTCTTGTATGGAAAGCTATGATACGCACTGTACATATGTGGGGGTTTCTCTCTCAGGAATATAGAAATATGTCAGACACAGACATTGAGGGGATATAAATCAAAAGGTAAGCAGCAAAAGAAGCAAAAATGAACCACCGCCAACAACAGCTGTGTTTGATTGCCTCCTCCAGCTCCTCCAGCTCCTCCACCTTGTCTGCGACTTACTTCTACATCTCTCAACTCGGTATTATTGGCATATTGTTGTTGATTTTTGTCAAGCTCTGCTGCTGTGGCTGACAGCTTTTGTTGTGCTGTTGTCTTGCCAAAGAAACCCCCGTAGGTAGGACAGGGCAGGTGAAACGCAAAGAAAACAAAAGTCGCGCAGCATATCACCTGCCGTTGATGGTTAGTCGGTTGACTGCGAGAACCTCAATGCAGCTGCGACAATACGGGTTATGTCTGATTCAGAGAACTTAAATATATAATCTAGCTTGGATTTGTTGAGTGGCATAATAGTTTAAATTCAAAGAACACATCCTTTTCTATGGGCTTAAGCCTCTAAGGAATCCCATGCGAACTGCTGCCAGCCAGCCAGGCTATAACCCAATTAGCTGACCTACTTCGAGGCGACATTAGCTAATTGAACAGCAACCGCTCAATCCGTCAGATTGCAGTCGCTTATTGATTAATAACAATACACAACACACGCTGCGAATTACTTAAGCACATCGTGAATCACTGTGAAAGCCCAGCTAATGAATTATAAACAAAAAATCAAATTTATATTAATTGTTTGCCGACAAGAAATCTAAAAAATATATATATATTTCCTTGAAAACAAAAGGCAGAGAGAGAGAGAGAGAGAAATAAAAACAACACAATTCGCAATTTAAATAGAAATGGTTTTTGGCGAGGGGGCGACGAGTCTCTGTCCATATTCGAGATATATACATCTATATATATGTCCATATCCCAGTATATATGTATTTGTATCTCTATCTGTATCTGTATCATGTACCTGAGCGCGTTGGCGTTGTAATGGCTTGTTGTTGATTGCCGCGTTGTTGCTATTGTAGCCGCCGCTGTCTAATTATTCAGATTTTTATTGTAACATATATAGTTTTGGTTCGCACAATTAAATGCTAATTGCGTGCACTTTCAATTGAACAATTTACATAACTTTTTTGTTGCTTCTTTGTGTCACATTACACAATGTGATGGATGCGATGCATTCTCCTCTCTTTTCATATATTTATTTCTTGTTTTTATTTTTTTGTTGGGAGGGGAATAAACAGACACAAGGTTTGGGGGTTAAACACAAAAAAATAAAACAAAATAACAACTACACTTTTTGGGAGATTGCTTTTTATGTGTTTCGTTTCGGTTTTCGGTTTAGTTTCACTTCGAACTTTGCTGCACTTGTAGATACTTCTCAATCTTTATTCTAAGCTGAAGATTCGCGAATTACGAATTTGTTGCTGCTGCTGTTGCAACGTGCGTTGAGCATTCAACAAACTGAGGCAGATTTTAGATACACACACACACGCACGCACACAGAGTTTTCAACTTTTCTTTGCACTTGGAAAAAATGAATGGTTATATTCCGGGAGACACATAATATTTTCGGCTGAGCAACAATCACTAAGGAATTTGCTTTCTGCTTTCTGCTTTCTGAGTTGTGATTTTGTACTTTTTCCACCGACCAAGTGTTGTCTCTGCGTTTTATTTGGCTTTTCGTTCGCTTTTCCCCAATGTATATTTTGTTTGTTGCGCGTTGTCGTGAAAAGCTGAACTACGTCTGACTGCTGCCGCTGCTTTATTTTATTTTTTCGATTCGTTTTCCGTTCTTTTTTCTTTTTTTTTTTTTCTATTTAGCGGCTGCGTTCTCGGCGCACGCGCTCTCTTTTTGCCGCCACCACCGCCGGAACACACACCGAGAGAGAGAGAGGAAAGAAACCCGCTCTTTCTCTCTGCGACAGCCCAGGTGGACTAAAGGGGGTTGCTTTGGGTGAGCAAAGGAGAAAGATAGAGAGCGAGGGGATGGCGAAAGGGCAACACAAGGGAGGCCGGGCGTGAGGGAGTGACGCTAAGGGTTGTTGGCGATTGCAAGGTTGCATGCAATGCAGCTATCGATAGAGTGGGTGGTTAAAGTTGCAAACAGGGTTGCCAACTCAACAAGCGAAGCAGCTATTACAATGCTATGAATGTTAGAATTGCCGAGTTGACTTCAATATACGTGTATTACTTAAAATATGTATTAAATAAATATGAAGCTCAGCATTTAATGCCCCAATTTTTAAATTTTTAAAAATTAAAAAAATATATAATTTCGTTATCTCTAAACAACTCCAAAATATGTCCATTATTACGGTTCTAATTTTATACGAATTTGACAACGATGGAAAAATAAATAAAATAATAATAATAGGAGAATTGACATTGCTTCGTTTTTTATCTACGAGTAGAGATAGAATAATTTTTTTCGATTTTGAAATATTTTTTTTTAATTTGATATAAATTGGATTTTAAATAGGCAAGGGTATACAAATATTTCAGCCTTCTAGTAAAGAAATTAAAACTACCAAGAGTCCCAAATTAATTTGTGTGCGTATTTTTTTAAAGAAATACTTAAATACAAATTGTACAATGTTCATTCCCTGCATTAAATTATTAATTCTACTTAAATTGCAACATACCATTTAATTTAAATTTAAACATGAAAAATTCAAATTAGAAAGAAATCCACTTTACCACTTTTCCATTAAACTATTCGATGGGGATAAGAATCTATTCGCAAAATTAATGCACTAGCACAAAAGCGGAACTGTCAATTTTACGACCCATATACATATGTAGTTTTTCCAGAGAAGTAGCTCTTGTAATACGGAAGCGCAGAAATCCACGTCGAAAATCCAATTGATCTCGCCTTGCTCGTACAAATTTGTATTAAGACTTGACAAATACTCGACTGCCTAGACATATGGTGAGTCTCTGGAGGTCTGGGCCAAAGCTAAAGCTAAGCACACATTTGCGTCAATGTCGAACGGCTGCGGCAACGAAAAGCACGTTGTAAAAATAACACAGCGGATCGACAACAATAACAAAAGCGTTAACACAGCGTCCACAGCGTCATCGAAAGTTTTAAGCGTATTTAAGCCAACTGAGCAGAGGTAATAGCAATGAATGAACTGCGCCGCGTTCTTCGCTTTTCCCAATGCTTTTCCTCGCCGTCTATTTAATTTTACGGCGATCTATAAATACTAGCAAATTATCCGCTGTCAATCAGTGTTCGGTCAAGTGCTTGTGGGCCAAGTGCAGCAGCCGAAATAAAGGAAAGCCGAAAGAAGAAAAAACTTTCAAACTGAGAATTACAATTGGGAATTGATTGCCTTATCCGTATGGACGCATATGGGGAGGCATGTGAATTCTGAAATAATCTTCAACGTTCGCTTCTTTCTTTCACACTTTGCGTTTCGGAATACAATCTATTACGTTCGGCTAGAACACGTCAACTGAATTAGTTAATCAAGCAGAGGCGAAAGATAGCCACAAACTGCGCGGCAATGAGCGACGAAGAGAGAGCAAAGCTCCAAGTCTGCTCTGCTCTGCGCTCCCACTCGCACTCTCTCTCGGCCTAAAAGTGAGAGTGAAAAAGCGTGGGCACATTCCACTGACTCGCGTGTGTGCGTGTATCTCTGCACTTGGGGCTTCCACATTTTATTGCGACAACGCTGCGTATGCGTGTTGGCCCCGAAATATTGCGCATACGCAGCATGGTACATGCCAGAGTTGCCGTTTCCTCTGTCGTCGTTTTTATTGAATCACCCAGACCATGACGTCACATCGATTGTTCATCGCCAACCGCCAACGCCAAATCTTATCTTTAACCTAATCTCTCTCTCCCTCTCTGTGATTCCACAAAATTAAGAGAAATTAAACCAAGTAGTTAGCCGCTTGATTACACTAAAAAAAGGTCGTTTAAACTGCTACATTTTTCGGGAAACTTCAGAAAATAATATTTATTTTAGCCAACAACGCGTATTGTTCGTAAAACAGCGTATATTGTTCGGCAGACCTGTTGTTACAAACATATGGGCCTAGTCCATAATACCCTCCAGAAAAAGTATAAAAAATAATACGAATAGACAGAGACACGCGCCAAAAAAGAGAGCGCTTAGTGGGGCCTCTCTCATTCTCCCGCACTTCCTCTTGGTTTCTCTTTTTCCGCCTCTTCCTCTCGCCGTCTCACCCACCTATTTCTATCCGTCCCCCTCTGACCAGTGGCGTTTTCGCGTTTGCGAGGGAAGAGCGCCAAGCGCGCCCACGCCGAATCGTTTTCATTGTTAACTTTATTTTGTGCGTTTTGATTTTCATAGAATGGAATAAATAAATATATATGTATACATACAGACATATATGCATAAGTATATGTACATAAGTCAACACAGTCAAGTTTAGAAAAGTAGCATTCATTGTTGAAAATTTTAAAGTTTAATTAAGGTATTTTTAAAATATTTTTGTCCAAGCTTTTTGTGGGAATATTGATTCTAATATTATAAAAAAAGGAGAAAATATAATTAAAACAAATTAAGGAGGCAGGATTCAAATTGATTTGCTTTTTTCTTACTTTTCTAAGTTTAAAGTCAAGGTAATAACTTTCAATTATCTTAGGTACTTTATTGGTTCATCAGTGTAATGTTTCTCTTATTCCCTGACCCCGTCTGTATAGCAGAGAAGGCAGATTATATAAACAAATAAGGTTAGGTAGATAAATACAAATATGATGGTTATTCATATAGTTAAAGAGCTGTTTTTTTTTTGTTTTTTTCATTTTTCAGATTGACCTAACTATGTCGAGGGCTTTGAATGCTCTTTTTGAATGCCGGCCGGCGATTTCTCGCTTTCTCGCCCACCACTAGGTACTATCGATAACTGGCTGGATTCACGATAACTGTAACTGTACCATTCGCCAGCTGGAGGTTGCAAGTAAAAAGAAGTTCCAGAACAAAATGTGCAAATAGGATTGAATAAAATTAAATGGGAAACAACTAAATCGGATGATAATTGTTGTTGTTAATTTTCTTGTAAGCGAATAACTACCCGCAAAAAATATGTACATTAATCCTTTGGGACTACAAGGGTATTTGAGACATTAATCCCGGGGCTAGCCTCCTCCACATGTGCTTTTAACTATCGCCCACGCACCGCAAGCTGTTATCAGCCAGTGATAGGGTTGCCCCTTGGTGCGTGGGCTTGTGTACTTTGGGAGGTTTTTTTTTTTTGTTTCAACTAGAACTGTGTGAACTGAAATACTTCCGCCAGCAAGGACTTCAGGCGAGTCCATGTAAAACAAAATCGTATAGAGCCGTGTTAACAAAGTTTTGTGGGCGGAGGGCACAGTCATAGAGAACACGCCACAATCTACAATCTTTATAAAACATAAAAATGTTTTGATATTTTAATTAATTTAAAGCTGTACTAATGTCACATTAGGGACTCCTGTAATTTACGTAAATGTATTAAAATAAAATAAAACCATCTTTAAACTTGACTTTTTTTATTTAAATAACTTTAATTTGCCCTAATTTAACACCTTAAGGTTAACTGCAAAATGGTTTAGACTTTAAAACAATTAAATCATTGAAGGAAATAATAGGAAGCTTTGGCTACAAGATCAATAATTATTTGAACTTTAAAGTACAAATTATTCTGAAATGGGTTTTGTCGAACATAGTGGTTTTCAAAAGCTATACGGAGACGTTTTTTTCTATCGATTTAGCCTTAATACTATTTAACCTTAATAAAATCAATTAACATCAATACAGAAATTCCATTTTTATTCCACTTTTCACGCAAACTATTCTGTTTATAATAAAAATGCAGCAGTACAGTCAAGAATTAACTCCAAAGACCTATTCCTATTCCACTTCCTCTGTCTCTGAGAAATGAACAAAAACCATAGCGAACATTTAAAAAATTGGACGCATGACATGAAAAGTCAACGAAACGAAACCGAAATTTTCAGCTTGAAGACATTTTCAGCAATTCCACAGGAAACTTGGCACAGATATTGTATATACTGAAGATACTCGGATACGGATTTACAGATACGACAGATACAGATACAATAGAAAAGCACACATACGGAATGAGTGTTTGTTGTAGGCATTATCAGAAGCATGCTTAATATTTTAATTTCAGAGACCGTGCCACGCATCGTGCCTTTGTGGGGCAAGCTGGGATTGTCGGCTCTCGTTGACTTTTGACTTGAGTTGACGTTGCAAAGAGCCGGAAATGCCGCAAAATGGTAAGGGAAGCTTCCCCAAAAAAGTGTTTTATGAGTTTTCAGCAGTTATGTCACACACACTGACTCATAATTAATCGATAGTTACAGACATTAACTACTCAGTTTAAGTGCATTTAAGATAAGTAAGAAAGGGTTTGTCTGTTTTGTAAAGGCAAAAACTCTTGGCTGAACTATTTAATTGGTTAAAATCCTTATGTTCTATTAAGGCATCTTTATTCTTTCTTCAACTTCTTCGCCCGTAGAAAATTTCCCCTTTGCCTGCCTAAAAGTATGCCGACTTACTTACCTTGAGCAGCGTGAGAATCTTCTGGGAGAGGTCATAGTCAAAGTTTGAGTACTTGGACCCGCTCATGTCGTATATGAAGACCAGACCGGCTCGTTGCGTCTCCGTGTCCTGAAGCGCACTGTCCAGCTGGTAGACGATGCCCTGCAACGTGGTCTTGTGCGAAACGCTCAGCGGACTGTGGCGACTGGCGGTGAACAGGGCGATGGCAGCGCCACTGGACGTGCGTGCGGGCTGATAAAGCAAATACAAATTCAATTACTACGAGGATTGAGCAGGGGCAAACCAGCACGGGGACTCACCAGGATCGTAAACTTGCCGGTCCTCAGCTCTGAGAGCAGTGGCTCCACATCCGGATTGATGGTGTCGAGCGACTCCTTTTGGCGGATCTGCTCATGCTGTTCGTACAATGACACCGCTCGCTCCACATCAAACTTGCGGGCGTTCAGAAACTTGACGGCTGTCGTGTGCGAGATGTGGCGGCGCACGAGCGACGCTCCTCCGCCGCCGCCACCGCCCCCACATCCTGTCGATTGCAGCTGAAGGTGGTGGTGTGCTTGTTGTTGTGGCGTAGCACCTGCTATCAAGTTGTGCGTGCTGCTGGTGGTGGAGGAGCAGGCAGAAGCTGCTGGGGATGTATCCGTGGCTGTCGCTGTGGTTGCTGCCGGGCTGCAGTTTGCACCTAGGTTGTTGCAGAGATCAATGAATTGCTTCACAGCCTGTAAAAGTCAATCGAACGGATACAATTAATATTAAATTGTTAAAGAGAGAGAGATAAACAATATTAGGCTTTGAGGTAAGAGCGTGCTAGTTTCTTAACATTAATCTGGGCGAAACTGGTCAAGACTTTTATCATAACCAAGTGAATTTATCGACAATTGTTCGGGCTCTGTCACTCTGACCCACATCAAGTGGCTAGCTGGTTTCCGCTTAGGCATTTCCCATTTACCATTTGATGCATGGTCATTGATAGGAGCTGCGAACAGACGAACAACCCGTTCGCGGCAGCTGATCAATAAAGCGGCAGAGTTTATGGTCCGGCGGAACTAGTTCAGTCCACGCTGATAGTAAATTCGTATACTTTATGGGGGAGTGAGCGATGATGCAAACGTTGTATTCTCACGAACAAACTTCGTGATGCTTGGTAATTAATCATGCAGACTGATCATCTTTAGTTCCGAGTTAATAGTAGCTCACGCCCATGATCACATCATTATTAATGCATACACTATGTAGTGTATGCAATCTCCTCTCTTATCTTGGTCAGCTTAAGAGCGAGATTAAACCCTTTTCGACCGAGTTTCTTTACTTAATTCAGTTGAGAAATTCAGCGAAAAAGTGCAAGTTTCATTGCTTGGGCGGTTAATGGGTCACGTTAATGGGCGCTGACCCATTCCCATTCCAGGTTAATGTGCAATGAGGAAGGCCTCAAGTGTCGGATCAACGAAATTAAACCATTATTACGCTCAATTAACGCGATTCGTCATTATTATATGGTTCTTTTCATCATCTCTGACCAACTTCCTCTGCGGCTCATTCTTCTTCAGAGCAGGTACAAGTTCCATTCAGCATTTTCAGAGCCAGAGCTTTGGTGTACCAACTAATGGACAATTCAAACGTCAGGCACGCACACGGAACAGAACGGAACTGATTAGTAATCGATTGGACTCCGATTGGAAGTGGTAACACGCGGGCGGAGCCACCCAAAACCCACCTGCTCGCTTCTTCGACGTCGCTGATACAGATGAACCATGGTCTTGGTCTCACTTTTAGCCTACAGTCACTTCTGGATCGCGATCGATTAACATTTGTATGTATATCCGGCATGCAGAGATTATAGGGTTAAACCTTCCCTTTATCGCGACCCGTTGCCTCCGAGGTTTCTTGTCTACTGAAAATTGCAATCGCGACAGCGCTTCGCTACGATCGCCGGGCAGAGCGGAAGGCGGCAGCGCTGTTGCTGTCGCTGTTGACGCCGACATCGGGCGAAGACTGATATCAGTGATACACTGGGAAAAGCGTCAGTGATAAGACAAGAAGAGCATGTTTTGACTCGAGGGAGTGGAATGGATGCAGAATTGCTATGGTTTTATAAAGTTTATAAATATATAATAATAATAATCTATTTTATAATATAAACCATTGCCCATAAAAAAAAGGAAGCCGATCTTGGTACTTGCTCCTATGACATCTATAACACATAATAAATATTTAAATTTAACGGCGGCTCCTATGATAGTAAAATAGTATTGTCGTCCTTTTTGAATTAAATCTTAAATGAGATACTTAAATTAAAAATAAAAAAATAAAAATTGAAAAACAACCTCATTAAAATTTTGTTCTATTGATTGTCCCATAGTTCCTAAGACAGTTTATGACAAGGTTGTCCGATCCGGCCGGTCCAAATTATACTGCCTGCATTAGAAAGAAGACTATTTGGATAGCTTTAAAGTTTAAACTGAAAGACTAATTTGCATAGAAGCGGAGAGACAGACGGACAGGGCTAGAGCGACTCGGTAGAGCTGGGAAAAAATCGATTCCAATATCGGATACTATCGATTTTTTGTTGTTGTTCAAATTTTGTTAGAATGTTAATGTTATGTTAAAAAAAACGAATTCTTTCGTTATTTATGTTTTAAAAACTTATAACTTTATATTATTATCGAAATGTATTTTTAGATTGCTCTTTATATGAATAAGTATGTGAGCTCTATAAATCTAAAATCGATTAATCGATGTTTTTTTCTAAAAGATCGAAAAAAAATCGATGCACTGCGAATCGATTTTCTACCAGCTCTACGACTTAGAAATGCTCTAATGCTCAAAAACAGAAATTATAATACCCTCTGTAAGCTTATACAAATTACGCAAACCTTTTTTTTTACCCTTTTTCCTCAGTGCTCTTGGCGCTGCCGAGGCGCTGCTGCGGTTAACGAACTGCAGCAGCAGCGAACACGTTGAGCGTTTTCTCGGAAGCAGAGACGCTGGCGGCGTCAGCGGCGGCATACCAACAATTTGAGTCATGCGGGAGTTGCCGTCGCCGCCGCCGCCACTGCCACCATATGTCACCCTTCGACCGGCCGCACAGTGGGACAGTCCGACGACGATAACGCTTATGTTTGATTGGACTTCGAAATAGCAATAACTTATCGATCGAATCGGGTTCGTGGGAACTCGTGCCTATTTAGTGTCGAAAAGTTCGCAGAAGTTGCCATATCTATTAGCATGAATTTGTCACGTTCAGGTAAAAAGAAAAGTGCAATTGTCAATGATTCTTAAAAAAATAGAATCATATTTCACTTGAATCATTATGTTTACAAACCAAGGCCCAATTGTTCTTCTTAAGAAATGAGATTTTAGATCCCAAAATGCTGTACTATTTACATATTTAAAGAGACTTTGGCCCAATGTGCGGATGCAGGGACTCCTCCGAAGCGGATTCGGATGATTCCAAGTCCAAATAAGAAGTGAGCGATGCGATGCGTCACTTTATTTATGAACACGTTCGTTTACCTGGATCTTTCTACGAATACATTATCGTCTTGGAGTCTGGGACAGGGGCTTAATGGTGGCCCAAAGAAAAAAAAGTATCATCGCGTTGTGACATAACAAATTAAAGGAAAAAGGAAAACAACTAAAAAACAAAAATGACAAGAAAATTATAAACAAAAAATTTGGAACAGGAAAGGAAGCTAACTTCATTTTACATTTAGAGTTTTATATTTTCATATGATCGCTATGGCAAGTACATATGTACATATGTATATGATACACATAGGTGTTAATGAAATTAAAACCGTAAAAACAGCAATATCTCAAAATTTTTAGAAATGCGTTGAAAAACAGAGAAATTATAATTTTATTCTATTCCTTTTAATATTTTAATATGACAAGGCTATAAAAAGGTTAATAGATAAATATTACTATATTACTTTATACTTTACGTTTCGTTTTATTTATTAACTTAAATCAAGTCGGCTTTACCTCAAGTGTATAAAACAAGTAAGAAAGCTACAGTCGCGTGTGTTCGCCTACGAGATACAGTGACGAACTTAATTATTGGCACAGTTGGCATGTCTGACTTTCACACAGATTTTCTCCACTAAAAATTGTTATTTTTACATCAAACAAATTTTAGTCATATACATTTTTTAATTTACATCCAATCTAACTTTATTTCACTTCCGTATCTCTTTTCATTAATTTAAAAAAAGTAAAAATGTCAAAAAACAGTCGATTTTTCCTGAACAAAATTATTGGCACACTTGGGTTATACTAAACTATTTTGGTAAAATTTAATCGATTTTGCTATTTTTTTCTTTAAAATTCCCGTTATCTCTATTTTTGGAATGGCATGGCGTTAAATATTCAAAGAAAAAACATCCTAGTACCCTTTTTCTTAGCAAAAATAGCTATATTTCGAGAAAATGGGCGGTAAACAGAAGGAAACCACCGTATCTCAGTGGAAAATTGATTTGTATCCGCAATTTCAGAGCAAATCATATGCTGAGATTGAAGAAATGATAGATAGAAGCCCCTTTACCATTTGGAGCATTGTACAGCGTTTTAAAGGAGCCTTATTCTAGGAGAGTGCTTATTGTCCCAGGTTGATCCAATGCTTTTACCCACCTGGAATACACCAAGATCATCAGAAAGGTGAAAGAGAACCCGAATATCTCCTCAACATAGATCGTAGTTGAGGTTAAAAGCAAATTTTGCCAGGATATTCATCCCATAACGGCTCGGAGGGCACTGTATTAAGCTAACTACAAATACTGAATTTCTAGAAAAAAACACCTATTTCAAAAGTCAACCAAAAGGCGCGTTTAGTCTAAGCAAAACAATATTTAGGTAAGTCAAAGGAATTTTGGGACAATGTCAGCTTCTCCAAATCCTTTGGCTTACCTAAATATTGTTTTGCTTGGTTGCTGGTTGACTTTTGAAATAGGTGTTTTTTTTCTATAAATTCAGTATTTGTAGTTAGCTTAATACAGTGCCCTCCGAGCCGTTATGGGATGAATATCCTGGCAAAATTTGCTTTTAACCTCAACTACGATCTATGTTGAGGAGATATTCGGGTTCTCTTTCACCTTTCTGATGATCTTGGTGTATTCCAGGTGGGTAAAAGCATTGGATCAACCTGGGACAATAAGCACTCTCCTAGAATAAGGCTCCTTTAAAACGCTGTACAATGCTCCAAATGGTAAAGGGGCTTCTATCTATCATTTCTTCAATCTCAGCATATGATTTGCTCTGAAATTGCGGATACAAATCAATTTTCCACTGAGATACGGTGGTTTCCTTCTGTTTACCGCCCATTTTCGCGAAATATAGCTATTTTTGCTAAGAAAAAGGGTACTAGGATGTTTTTTCTTTGAATATTTAACGCCATGCCATTCCAAAAATAGAGATAACGGGGATTTTAAAGAAAAAAATAGCAAAATCGATTAAATTTTTACCAAAATAGTTTAGTATAACCCAAGTGTGCCAATAATTTTGTTCAGGAAAAATCGGCTGTTTTTTTACATTTTTAATTTTTTTAAATTAATGAAAAGAGATACGGAAGTGAAATAAAGTTAGTTTGGATGTAAATTAAACAATGTATATGACTAAAATTTGTTTGATGTAAAAATCACAATTTTTAGTGGAGAAAATCTGTGTGAAAGTCAGACATGCCAACTGTGCCAATAATTAAGTTCATCACTGTAGGTATTTTGCATTATGGTTATCACCGAAACTTCGATCGACTTTTAAAATAAAGGTTCTAATGTAGAATCAAAAAATAGTTAAATTTTAGATCGAACCCAAGGTTCAAAACTCGACTAATCATCTGAGGCGAGAGCGAGCGAGTCAGAAAATATAAGTTTGCGACTTTATTGTCTAATAAATCTCATGGTTATCAACCAATTGTACTCCAATTTTACTTTCATTCTACCAAAATTCATGGATAATGCTTGGGAAGCTCTAGATCTTATAGTGTCTGAATCTATGAATACTTTTCTGGGTCGAGACTATTACTTTCTGCCTCTAACATACATTTTCAATTGTAATACAAGGGTTACCTATGGTTACCTTGTATAAAAACAAATAATATAAATTAAACAAGAAAAAAAAGAAGAACAAAAATTCGATCCTGCCAGGAGTCGAACCTGGAATCTTCTGATCCGTAGTCAGACGCGTTATCCATTGCGCCACAGGACCGGTGCTCTACGCCAAAGCAGACGCCGCAGGTAAGGTAGGGCGAGCGTGTTGGGAGCAAGCAAGCAGTCACACATGTTGAGTGGAACTGGGTCTGTGGCTCGTTTGCAGTGTGTGTGCGGTTGTTGTTAGCTGGCCTAGGCCAACAGGTCACCGAGTCTTGTCTAATTTTAGATACACGCTAATGGCACCACGGGCGCTACTTTCACTTCTGCCGTGAGGAGGTAGGAGGCGCGGGACTGGACTGGAAATTCAAAAGGTATTTGTTGGAGAAGAGAGAGAGTCTCGAATGCTCTGAATTGTGACTAACTTCAGCGGAATTGATCATATGATTGTGACGCAAATACAAAGGGTCTATGCATTCACATAGATGAATCTTTAACACGTAAATACCTTAGTATTCATTACTTTGCTTGATTTAAATTGATGATAAGCCCTCGACGTCAATAAAAAAACAAGAAAAAAAACCTTACTTCGGTAAAACGAAATTTGTATACCCTTGCAGTCTGCAATTGGATCAATGAAAATCGATCCATTTTTGTAAATGTTGTAAATTTTACATGTTACATGTAGAATTTTACACATTTCATATAAATCAACCGATCACTTCTATGGCAGCTATATGATATAGTTGTCCGATCTTAATGAAATTAAAACCGTTATTTTATAACCCTAAAAAACTTATATATCTCGAAATTTATAGAAATACGTTGAAAAACAAAGAAGTTAATTTTTTTTTACATTAATTTCGCCATCATTCCTATGGCAGCTATTGGATATAGTGGCTCCGACATATATACTGCTTGCTAAAAAAATAAGACTATGCTGAAAATTTCAGCCCGATAGCTCAAAAACTGAGAGACTCAAGAATATATATAGTTTATGGGGTCGGAGATGCCTCCTTCACTGCGTTGCAAATATCATGGCAAAATTATAATACCCTCTGCAAGTGTATAATGAAAAAAAATTGTACAGCTTTTGTGTAAAAGACTAATGTTTTACATATATTTAGTGCAGCAACAAAATATTGTTTTCCAATTAGCTAAGCTGGAAAAGAGAAAAAGAGGAAATAAGGCAGAAAGCGGAAGGCGGAGCGCGCTCACTTCCGGTTTTGGTTCGTGTTCTGGTTATTAACGTAAATCTCTTTGCCCCGACAGCCAGTAAATAGAGCAACAAGTAAGGCAACGCTGCTGCCGGTCTCATGTCTAACTGTTTGCATGCAAAGTAAGAGCGACAGACATGGCAAAAGCGGTTCCATTTCGTTCCGTTCGGATCGTCTTAGATCGGTTCGGTTCGGTTCTACTGTTCGGAACTGTAAAACTAAGCTCGGGGGCTTTAGTAGAAGTCACTAGTAAATCAGAGTCTCTGAGAGAAGACTTCATTCTCCGTCTTCGCTAACGGACGCTAAGCATGAGAGCCGCCACCAGAGTAGCAGATAGTTCTACAAAATAAAAAACAGCCAACGAGCAGCGATTGGAAAACTGCGAGGCAAACAGTTAGATTCGCTTGGGAAAAGACAGAGAAAGCAGGGAGACTCCTCCAGTTAAGCTCCCAAATCAACTTCAAAATAAATACTTTAAATACTCAAACGTAGGTACTAATAAAACAACCAAGAGTCCAATGAAGAGTAATAAAAGTACTTAGTACCTAGTGTTAACCATTTTATAAAGATAAGGTACTTTTGTTAACTAAATACTTTCTAATCGTATTGAACTAATGCACTCTGGTAAAGCTAAACATTCAGCGAAGCTGGAAAATAGCCTTCATCAGGTTCTCTCCTCTCCTTCTTTACAAAGTCCTCCTCCAAAAGTCCTTATCGGGTCTGCTTTCGCCATTATTCATGTTATTCCGACAATTTCCTTTCACAGGATGCAGGATATTGTTGACAGATTGTTGTTTGAGAATATTCCATAGTTCCACGAGAGCAAATACACAGTGAAGGGGTTTCTGGGAGGGTCGACTGACTTCCTTTCACACTTTTGCACTTAATTCGAAATGCCCGCTCGCTCTGTGAAGCGAATTCATGATGCTTCCGCTTAATACGCAGTCGCAAATTGAGGAATGGGGGGCCGTAGGGGAATGTGGACACTGGGATGGTTCAGTTTAAACTTTTTCCCAACTCAAAATCAAATCACTTTAAAAATCTTAATAGTTTTCGAATTATTTATGATAAATTACAAGCTAAAAACATTATACAAACTCTTTCTTATGAGATTTAATTTAGTTAGTTCAAAGATTTAAAATATAATTTACATCTCTGACTATCTATGCTATATCTTTCGTTCAAGAATATCCCTTAAATATTCAGTTTGGGGCTGACCAAACGGTTTATCTTCATTGTCTATACAAATAGCCCCCTCGCAGCCCCCTCTGCTACGCCCATTTGCATATAATGAAACGCTTTTAGGAGAAATGCAAAGACAACAAAGACGAAGAAGCGGCGGCGAAATTTCATTTGCATGCGAATTGATGTCGGTGCTGGCTCGTTGCTGGCTTGGGTTTCTTCTGCCATGAGATGTGTTACATATGCTTCGAGCTCCAAACGGAACTTGGCCAGCAGAAGAAATGCGACTCGAAAAAACAAAAGAAACCAGCTGTGAAACATGATTTCATACTCCGGGCAAAAGGTGCTACAAATTTTTTGAAAATATGTATCTCTTACCAAATTTCGGGGAAGTCATAGGTGAATGTTTGAGGGGATTGAAGATGAAGGAACCCCTAACTTATGAGTCAGAAGTACAACATTTGGAAAATATAAATCTAGTATTTCCTACGATTTTGATTACCCGTTATTATGCAGATCTAGTTAAAAAAAAAGGTATAGAACAGCTATAGTAACGAATTCGGTAACAAGTAAAAATATATTTAATAAATAATTTGCGAGGGAATATTATTTTTGAGAAATTTGAGTCAAATTTGATGATAAACAAGAGTTATTACACAGTCTTTCTACATCTATCTCACTCGCCTCAGATGGCTTCTAGAGTCTCGAACCTGGTTTCAAACTGCGGTCACCGGAAACTATTTTCATGTTATTTATTTATGAAACATTTATTTTTTGAGCTGATCGGAGTGATAGATTTGAAGAGTTTTGGAAAGATAAATGCTTTCTGCACAAATTTGTCTTTTTGAGTACAAAGGAGAGCTTTCTTACTTGTTTTTTTTTTTCGTTTGAATTCATTTTTGAACAATTTTACTGCATATCCAATTGATAAATTGTGATACTCGAATTTTTGTTGGAAATATGTAAAGTGTTTCGTAAAGTGTAAGGCTTTTATTTAATGGTCGATTTGATAAGATAGCATATGGCTAGACTGCCGTTTTTCTCGCCACACAGACAAAACATAAACAAACACACAGCATCTGAGATGAGATAAAAAAGTTAGTATTCTTTTCCAGTAAATCTTTTTTTCCATTTTCCAGGTGGGAATTCAACTTCGAAGAGCTCTTTGTTCGATGCTAATGAACTAGAGAAGAGCGAGATGTGGAAAAAAAAATAAGAAAGAAAGAATAACAACAGAAGCACACATCTTAAAAAACTTGAAAGGAAGATAAAACAAGAAAGAAAGCTAACTTCGGTAAACCGAAGTTTGTATACCCTTGCTGTCTGCAATTGGATCATTGAAAATCGATCCATTTTAGTAATGTTGAAAAAATATCGATTTTTCTAAATGTTGTAAATTTTACATTTTACATGTAGAATTTAACATTTTCATATAAATTGACCGATCGCTTCTATGGCAGCTATATGACATAGTTGACCGATCTTAATAAAATTAAAACCGTAATTCTAAAACCGTAAAAAACCGCTATATCTCGAATTTTAAAGAAATATGTTTAAAAACAGAGAAGTTAAAATTTGTATTACATTTATTTCGCCATCATTCCTATGGCAGCTATAGTGGTCCGATTTCGGCCGTTTCGACATATATTTTGCGTGCTGAAAATTTCAGCTCAATAGCTCAAAAACTGAGAGACTAGTTCGCGTAGAAACCGACAGACAGACAGACGGAAATGGCTAGATCGACTCGGCTGGTGATGCTGATCAAGAATATATATACTTTATATACCTCCTTCACTGCGTTGCAAATATCATGGCAAAATTATAATACCCTCTCCAAGGGTATAAAAAGAGAGATGGAGAGCAAGCAACAAGTTGAGTTTGTTGTTCAAAGGAAAAGGAGCAAAAAAAGGCAGCAGAAAAACTAATAAAGTGAGTCTATTTATAGACGCAGCATCAAATGATGGAGATTGACGGGTACAAAAGAGATGGCATCGGTGAAGAGAGCATACTCCTGAAGCAAAGCTTAGAAAGTAAGAATCGAAGTGAGTTTGAGAAGGATGGCTATAGGTGCCATTACCTAGGCACTGACACACGCACCTTGGCAATGCATAGGAAGAGACGCTGATGACAACCGCTGTTCTCTTCGCTCCTGCCCTTGTTGTTATTGTTGCTGCTATCTTCCGGCTTGTACTTATTCCATTGTATTTCCTGCATTTTGGGACATTTTTTTTCACACTCACGAACAACGCACACACACACAAAAACAAATAAATAATAACTATGAACTAGCATTAAATTCCATCACAGACAGGAGCGACGCGAGATGGGATGAGATGAACGCGAACGCGCGCGACTGACAACAAACAATGAACTCACAACGCGGCGAACACGAACGGCAAACGGCGAACGACCAACAACAGTGCAGCGCGCTCTGCCCGCGCCGACAGAGCAGAGCAGAGTGGCTGCGCAAGCGCACATTGGAAAAGAGAGAAGAAGGAAGGGGGAAGAGGAGGCTGCGCAGTACGCCCCTTTGCAAGACCTTTGTTTTTGCTGCTGCTGTTGCTGCCACTGACACAGTTCAATGTCAGCCGCAGAGCGAGAGAGCGGAGAGAGTGGAGCTGGAGAGAGCGAGCGATCATGTTAAAAGGATGGCCATTAACAGTGATCTCTGTTAATCGCCAGAAAGTACTGTGAAGCATCCGAGACGTGAAACAAGTAAGAAAGCCGTCGAGAGTGCTTAACTGTGAGTTACTGTAGCTTTCCTAATTGTTTGAACTTATTTATTTTATATTTATTGAAGGTTTTGAACCCAGTCCGGAAAACTTGAGTTCAAAAGTTTTACCCCATAATACATTGTACTGACTGATTTGATGATGTTCGAGAATGCCCCACTGTGTTCTAACAGCTGCTAATAAACATGAGAAAAGAAAATTTAAGAAAATAACTAAATCTGGCCAAGCTGTCTTAATGGCCAATAGGCACGGCTCGGTGAGTGGCTTATGTGCTTAAATGAATTACATTTTTTAGCGCTGTTTGCCGCACTCGCTTATGACTTCTTATGAAAGTGTTAAGAAATTTCGCCAGATTTTCGAGTGTGTCGTTCGTTGGATGGAAAAATTTCACTTGCTTCTTGTACGACGCTATCGACGGCTCACATGTGAGCTTGTCCATCGGTTGTGTGCCGCTTTGTTTTCTACCATTTGCGCATGATTATTGTTATTATTTTTTATTATTATTACGCTTTCTTGCGGTGTGCCCGACAGCCCGACAGCCCGCTTGCCCCGACTCTCGATTACTTGAACAAAACGCTCGCTTAAGACTGTCCCTCGCTTAGCCCCTTCCCTCTTTTCCAGGGGGCGTGACATTGAGACAAGACAAAAGCTTCAAGCATCACGCTTATGCCTGTTGTTATTATTATTTTATTGTAGTTGTTGTTGGCCTTAAAACTTTCTTTTCAATGCGTTTCATACACAAATCCGCATCGAAAAGAAATCACCACAGCATAAACACACTCATGTGTGTGTAACTGCCGATGGATGTATCGATTTGAATGCGCGTTGCTACAGTCTTTCCACCTCACGCCAACCGTTAAAAGTCTAGACATACAGAAAAAGGTCAATCTTTTTATACACATTTCTGATAAAATACTAAAAACCATTAGTTCTTTCCATTCCATCGTAAAAAAAATATAATACAATACGAAAAGAATTTAAGGATTGGGAATTTTATTTATGTTCCAATACCACTTAAAAACAAGTGGGAAAGCTACAGTCGAGTGTGACCGACTGTGAGATACCCGGTACCCAAAGCATTGTGGGTTAAACTAAATTAGACATGAACATGGAAAAAAGAAAATGTTGAGAAATTAAGATAAAAGTTGCTAGAAACATGTTGAGCAACACACAAAAAAGACAAATGTTGCTAGGGACATGTTGCGCAACACCACTGACACTCTCTCTCAAAAGCTATGTGCTCAGACACCCGAAAAGTATTCCTGAGCAGTGCGATAGAGCGAGAGGGTGACTATTGACCTCCCGTTTTGACTCAATGCGACGGAACCCTTTTCGAGTGTCTGAGTTCTTAGCTTTTGAGAGAAAGAAGAAGAATAAGCATACACAGAAACTTTATTGTTTAATAACTTCCATGTTTACCATCCGATTTCACTCAAATTTTCAAAACACGGCCGCAAATTGCCTTCTAATTTATTATATCTATTTACTTTAAGCCGGAAATCACGACTTTAGCTTATATAACGTTTTTTATGATTTTCGGGGGCGAAAGTGGGCGTGGCCAAATTTTAAAACAAACTTGATCTGCGTGCAACAGATTCCAATGTTGTCACCAAATTTGGTAACTCTAGCTCTTATAGTCTCTGAGATCTGTTGTTTCACACGGACGGACAGACGGACGAGGCTAAATCGACTCGGCTGGTGATGCTGATCAAGAATATATATTCTTTATGGGGTCGGAGATGCCTCCTTCTGCCTGTTACATACATTCTCGGTTGGCACTAACTCATAATACCCTTGTACCCTATGGGTACCGGGTATAAAAATAAATTAGATTAAACTTTAAAGAAAATAACTAACCATTAAATTTAGGAACACAATAGACCCCCAAAGCATCGCCGCATTTTCAGCTTGCGTTGCCCTAGAATTCTAAAATAGGAATGCACCGTTTTGAAAAATGAAGATTAATTTTAAAGAGAATAACTAACTAAACAACATTTAAGATGGCTTTGTTTGGCAAACAAATTCACACCACATTTAACATCCTTACCGGTTACCGAGACAGAAACTGTGTGCCTATTTAATCCAGCTGGTTATTAGCGGAGACTATGACAAACATATGTATATGTACGTATTAAACCCATACATACACAATATACATACGTATATATTTTATTTATAAAACTGTTTAAGGTACTGAAACGTAGTGTCATTGTGGTTTCAGTTGAAGAAGTTTGACTGTATTTTAAGCGGCCCTCAAAACGAGTTTGATCTACAAATTAGACGCCTAACCCCATTCGTTATAGAAAGTGATCGCAAATGGGATTAGTGGATTACCATTTCTTTGGCCTTTGGCATTACGCAATGCAGTGGGATACCGAATCACTAAAAAAAAACCTTGATGATGCGACACATTTGCCTCAGTTGACCATGGAACGTGACTAACCTGAGTAATTGAAGGCATTTCTCCGGCCACAGACATCTTATGTCACTCATGCCTGCCATTTAAATTCTTGGAGCACAAATAGTTATGCTTATAATATGTATTATACATAAAAAGGGCATGGGTTAATATATTTCGCCGATTACCACCGCACAGAATATAATATGAGTAATATTCTTAAAGGTTCATAAACACATTTTTTATTTTTTTGTTATTACTATTACGTAGGTATTTTTAAGCTAAGTTATTGAATTTGTAACTTTGCACTTTATTTTTTCAAGTTTTCCAACTGCCTACTTCTTGGCAAGTCCAGTCCTCCCCTTGGTTTTGACTTAATTCCCTGTTCACTCCATTTCGTTGCTTTTGACAAAGCCACCGGGCATAGTGCCAGAGCCGGCATGACCAAGCCTAAAGCATGAAGAAACGGAGGGAAAGGCCAGCCGGGCCGCAATGGAAACCAAACAAAACTGCTGAAATGTTGCCATTTTAATTATCAGAAATGCCTAGAAGCGGCAGAGCAAGGGGAGCCCCAAATGTGGGGGAAACTAAGCAACATTTTTTTTATTTTTTTTTACCATCATACATATGTAGGCCAAACAAATGAAAGGGCATCCCCACTCTCCCTTCGTCTAGTTCAAAATAAAAACTCATTTCTTTGGCACAATGCAAATCGGTCAGACCAATCAAAAACTAACAAAAAAAGGCGAAATACTACAACAATGCCCTCCAAGAGTTCTTTCAACTTTGCTTTTTTACGTGCTCAATTTTTTACATGTGGAAAAATTCATTCACATACATTTTGAATTTACCAAATATTGAGTTGAACATTTGTCCCTTATTGTTTATAAGTGAAATTAATTGAAAAATACATTGAAAAGCTACAGAAATCACTAACGTTTTGAAATCATTTTAAAAATGTGTCTAAAACTATGCTACAAAATGTGTCATCATAAAAACGCTTTTATTGCATACTTTTAGACACATTTTAAATAGATTTCAATGATTTGTTTATTTTTGTGCCAATCTTTTAATTCGAACATTTCTGTTGGAAAAGCTGAAATTAAACACAGAAACTTATTTAAAGTATCAATTTTGTTTATATTTTTTATAAGTTTGTTGTTAATACAAAAGTCTTAAAAGACATAAGTGCAACAAAATATTTGGATTTTAAAGATAATTATATTTATTATAAATATATTTTTTACGTCCTATATAGTAGATTTATATCTCTATTTTAGTTCCCAATTTAAATCTATTTTATAGTTTAATTGATATCACTTTCTTTCTGTGTAACAACATACGAATTCAAAAGTGTTGAGGATGGGATGAAGACAAGTGGGGGAGTCGGTAAGTTGGGTTCCCGGGGCCGCGAGATGAAAGATGAGGACACATGTCATTGTCAGGCCGTGGTCCAAATGCAATTGAGCAAAATATCGCAATGAAGACTTGAGCACGACGACACAGTGAATAAGTAGGGGGATGGATTGAAGATGGAAATGGAGGATGGCAGATAAAGAACAAGAACAACGGAAATGAAGACACAGACAATGGGACCTCTCTCGCGCATTAGAAACTATTTTTATATACAGAAAATGCACAGCACTAGTAGTAAGTAATAATCGAAAAGAAAGCCGAAGAACTGGCAGAAAGAGAACTGGGAAGTACAAACAGAGAAAGAGAGAGAGAGGGAAAGAACGAAAGCTTAGCAAGAAAATTAGAGATAAAGTTGTACAAACGGTACAGTAGATACACCCTAAGAGAAAAGTAATGAATTCTTAATACACAATAAGTTTGGAATACAAATCAATTATATCATTTGTTGGTTTTTATTTAAAATAAATTTGAGAAGATTCTTAAAGGTTGATTAAAATGGCAAAGCTGGTTTTTTAAGTTTATTAAATATTTTCTCTCCCTTAAATAATAAACCATAATTTTGTTGTAAGTTTATCGAATCATTTTTCAAACCATCAATTCTGATCATCTATCTTTTATTCACTGACCCAACGGTGCTTGAAAAGAAATCATTGCGGAAACCCACGTCGCCACCAATCCACGCCAGCATCTAAAGCTCAGAGGCGAGGCATCGCCGGCAGATTCGGATTCCGAATCACAGAATAAACTGGCAGCAAGACGGAGAGGAGCAAGACTCGCCAAGAGCCACTCGCCCGGTCACATGCGAGTGTGTAGGGGAGTTCAACAACCCGCAAGAGATTGGCACAGCAGCAGCAGCAGCAGCGGCGGCGGCGGCAGAGGCACAACACAGAAAAAGCAAAACACAATGCCCTAGCAGCTGCCTCTCCTTCTTTAACCCTACCTAGAACCTACCACCATCACCTCCCCTCCCATTGGGGTAATCGAAATAATTCGCAATTATGCACAAGTAAATGGGGAAAGTCGTTATAAAAACTGGACCAGGGATCCTGGCTACTAATGGCCAGATTCAAATGGACATACGGCATCCATACATTGACCCAGTTCGGGGGGATTACATACTAACTATTTAAAACAGTACAGGATAATTCTTAACTTGGAGGATCAAATGTCTAATAGTTTATACCAAAAGTGTTTGGAAACAAATGGTCTAATCAAATATTGCCTAGTTTTCAAGCTAAACTATATAAAAGTTACTTTTGCGAACTAACAAATAAACACAACATGTAAAATTAAGTATAGAATACATGGAAATACAATAAACTATTAAGAGCAATTTACCCTGCCGCCGACAGAAGCATCAATGAAATATTATTGTCATTCAATTTCGTACAGCTGCGGTCAAAATAATAGCAGTGCCCAGTAAGGCTATATAAAAACAACAAAAAAATAACTTTGTAAGCTCTTTAAAAAAATTATTTTAATTTTCATTAAAGCTTAACTAATAGTAGATGTTAATATCACATAACAATTTGGAATTACTCAAAAGAATTACTAAGGAAAAATATAAATGTTGAAATTGACGAAAATTTAGTCGGTCAAAATAATAGTAGTGAAACTTTTGAAAAATTACCACAGCCTAAAAAAATAATTTAGGAATACCTGATTGATTGATTATTATAGATCCATGGATAAGAATTTTTTGAGTATTTAGTTGAATATCCTTTATAGGCAATAAGGACTCCTTAGCGATTTTCCCTGGAATCAACTGATATTTTGCATATTTTCATAGAAAAAATTGTTTCCACAACTTGCAAATGATAAAAATTGTTGTATGGTAGTATTTTCGAGACTTATTTCGGAATGTCACACCAAAAAATCTCAATCGGATAGAGTTTGGGTGACTGTGCGGGCCATATTATGAAGTTTACCTGGTTGTTCTGAGCCAATACACTGGCCTACCTAAATCATAACTGACGAAAAACCCGTACCTAACGGTATTGCAAGTACTTTTAGGAAAAATTGTCTAAATTGTGGTCGTTTCAAATACTTTCGAGACCCACGGCCGTAAAAATACCTATTTTGGACTCTTCCGGCAAAAAAATGTTCCTAAATTTTTTCCAGGGTCAGCTTAGATATTCTGAGGCAAACGTTAAGCGTTTGACAAGATGATTTCTTGTTAGCTAAGGCCCTTTTCTTGAACTTTTTGTTATGAGGGCATTCTCTCTAAGGTTGCTTCTTATTGTTTCCAGATTTGCATAGATTTTACATTTTTTTTTAAGGCTGCAGCAGACATGAATGTCTTATGCATCGCCTGCCTCACTTGGCGATCCCCTGACTTCTTTGTCAATATCTTTGGTCGGCCGCTCGATTTTTTGTGCATATCGCATATGTGATCATTTAAGATGAGCATCCAATAATATATCGACCTTTGAAGTAGGTTTTTCTTTCAGATATAAACTTTTTAATCAGATTTTGCCTCTCGGCAGCAATTTATTTTTCACATTCCATATTGCCAGGACCAAATATAAACGAAGGATCTAGAAATGCTAAAAACTGTTTGATAACATCCTAAAGTAGTTTTAAAAATTTGGAATGAGGGAAAATCGACTCGGGAAATTGTTAGCATTATTGGTAAAACACACTCCTATGTACAAAAAGTTCTTCCAAATGTTAATTTATGTGAAAAACGAGAAAGAAAGCTAACTTCGGTAAACCGAAGTTGGAATACCCTTGCAGTCTGCAATTGGATCATTGAAAATCTAACCATTTTAGTAATGTTGAACAAATATAGAATTTTGTACATTTTTCATTTTCATATAAATCAACCGATCGCTTCTATGGCAGCTATATGATATAGTGGTCCGATCTTAATGAAATTAAAACCGTAATTCTAGAACCATAAAAGACTGCTATATCTCAAAATTTATAGAAATACGTTGAAAAACAGAGAAGTTAAAATTTGTTTACATTAATTTCGCCATCATTCCTATGGCAGCTATAGGATATAGTAATCCGATTTCGGTCTTTCCGACATATATACTGCGTGCTAAAGAAATAAGACTATGCTGAAAATTTCAGCTTGATAGCTCAAAAACTGAGAGACTAGTTCGCGTAGAAACCGACAGACGGACAGACATTTAAGTTTATAATATTTATACATATATTTTATATTATTCTTGTTTAATTGGATTATAGGAACCATTCTAAAATTCTAAACTACTATATATGGACGTGACTATTTAAATATAACTATCACCAAAAGATAATCTTTTACCGATAGAAAGGCGGGCATTGCTAAATCGACTTGTGATGCTGATCATTGCGTCGCAAACTTCTGGTCAAAATATAATACCCTGCAAGGGTATAGAAATAAATATAAAGATAATACAAAAAAAATGTAGTACATTTTGTATTGCTCCAAACCAAGGTTCGAGACTCGACTAACCAACTAAGGTCAGTGCTAGTGCCAGCAAGATGGAGATGGAAAGTTTCAACTTTATTGCGGAACTGGGCACTGATATTTATATCTAAATCCTTATGCTAAAGTTGTATACTCAGCTTAGGTGTCCAAAGGCCAACTTTTAGTGCACTAAAAGTTCTCATTAAACGGAGTATTGTGGTCTGTATTATAAAACTGCCGAGGGGGAACAAGGGGACGTATACCTTTTAGGTATTTTTAGTTTTCTGCACTCGGCGATGTGCTCTTCCTCCATATTATTTCACGAGCTTGCTTATTTTTAATATAAATATTTTTGGTAGGCAATCAAGAGGCTCTCTAGGCCTGGCAGTATCCCTCCCCCCGTTCCAGTTTTGATTTCGGTTCAGTTTGGGGCTGGTGGCTGGGGGGTGTTGGTGTTCTACTTTGGTCTGTGCGGCGGATGATAAGGAGACCCAATGGGTTTGACCCATTTCCCCGATACATAATACACACACACACACACACATTGTGGCGTTGCACAACGCGCTTTTTGTTTATTTTCATTTTATTTTTATTCTCCGCTTTTCGCTTTTAATGAAAGTTATTGGGGCGACCGCTATCTGCGGCAGCCCTCGCGGCTTAATCAACGCAAATGAGGATGCCGAGTCAGTCGCCCGGCTGGCTGGCTGGCTGGCTGAACAAGCGAAATCAAAGGCATATAGCAACAGGCTGCCACACCTTTAATCCCCACTAGATATACCCCATATAACCATATCTCATCCACAAATCCTCCTACCGCCTACCGCCGCCTATGGGCTATTGTACTCTGAGCCCGAGTGCAAAATCCCATCTCAAGGATACAAAAATAATATATCCAGGGAAACTAATGGCGGAAGGAAGGAAGTCCACAGTCCACAGTCCACAGGGAACGCTTTTCGAATAGAGATGGAGCTGATTGAGAGGAGTGCCACAAAACGTATTTAGAAGGCATGTTTAGTATAGTACATGTTTGAAAGCTAGCTTGAAAGGCGAAATGAAAGACCCAAAAACTTGCGTAAATATGTGAAAAAGAATTTAATCTGAAGATCTGCTTAAGGATTCTTGTTTTTAAGAGTTTCAAGGTGTAATTTCAAAAGTTTTCAATACAAGTCAAAAATTATAAATTATGTAAAATCTTTAACATAGATTTACATTTTAAGAAACAAAAACCAGTATAGCAATGCTATATTTTAAGAGAATTTCGAGGACTAGGAAACTCTAGTGCAGCTTGAATCGAAACTCACTCTCTGGGCCGGCTCTGTTTTCTTTATAAATGCAAATACATTTACTCATATGCACAAAGAGGAGGAAACCGAACTGAACTGAAAGTTTGTTATTGTTGTGTTTGCCGGACTGTCTGCCCTTTTTATGAGCAATTTGATTTATGCATTGAGTTCACTCGCAGACAGTCTCACACAGTCAAGACAGAAGGGGGAGTAGGGTATCCTAAAAAAGTTGGCAAATGTGCAACAATGAAAACGCGACTATTTGCAGTTAGTTATGTCGGTGTTCAAGTGAAATCAATTGTGCAAGCACATATGTATATTTGCGATCTAAAAGGGAAATAAATACGGGAAAAGCCATCAAAGGGTGTCAGTCATAGAATATAGCCGGAATTCATTTTTGATTTCTATTTATTTATACATTTTGTTGTGGACATATTCAAATAAGGAACCTTAAGAAATCAACAAGTTAAATAAATTGAACGGAAGTAATACTGACTGAATTTGTTCACTGAAATAAATATTTATATTTATTTATAATAATCTGATAATTTGGTCGCGCTCTTGTTAATCTGGAAATATATTCTGACGTAGGAATTAATGATAACTAAACTGATCGCCGTTCAGTTGCATAATCAAAGTCCACAATACAATACGACCCAATTTCTATATTGCCTTAGAAGTGATTCAATTGCGAAGACTGCCACTCTGTGATGAGATTCTAAAACGTAATAACGTAAATTTTCTTCCTAAGAAAGTTTTGTGCTATTAATGGAAAATCTGGAAAAACAAACAGTTCGACCTTCCCCCCTTTTATTTTCGGTTCCCCAAAGCACGCGCAAAAACGAAAATTCAACAGTAAACTAGCATGAATGAAAGTGTTCTCGCTTTAAACAAAATATAAGACTCAAAGAAAAGATTTCCAGAGAAAAATATAAATTTACGAGCTATCGAGGGTGTGTGTAGTATAGTATAGAATCGATCTCCAGAACAAAAAAATAAATAAATTATCAGCAAGGCATACGCAAACCAAACTTCGACTTCTGATTGGCGTCCTGAAAATGCTAATGAATCTGGAAATGCTGTTGGCAACTATAAAGTAATTTCTTAGGTACATTTCTTTAATTTAAGAATATTGAAATTAATAATATATAATATTGAGCATTAAAAAATATGGTTTAGTTCGGGGAAAAAGGTTATACAAATAAGCAGATTTTCATTCAGAGACATCGGTATGCTAGAGAACACATGAGCAAGCTAATTTAATACAGTAAATTTAATATTTTTTGATCCGTTAGCCGTTAACAAGAATTTCTAGCAGTACGACAATGGTAGTACATTTTGTACAGGGCCCGTTTCACAGCCATGGGCGGGATTTTCATTCTTATCCTCAGCGGCAATCTTGATAGAAGATATTTTGGAGTCGACCTTAAGCTTACTACCATTGTCGTACTCTCAAAACGGAATCGATGCTCGACGCTCGATAAGAATCGATGGTAGCCATGTTGAAATCCATTTTTTCGCAGCTCTAGTGTGCATGCTTTGCGTGAGCCGGCAGAGGCCGGACAGAGAAATCGAGTTGTAGGTGAAAAACGAAAACAATTAAAAATAGATGGGAACCAAAAATATATAGAAATTAATGTTATGGAAAAAAATTAAATAGTTGTTATTTTATTTTGTTGAACTTTAGAACATATATTAACAGGAAAGGTTTTGTTTGGTATCATGATATTACGTTTTTCTCTTATTCACTCCTTCCCTTGCCAGCCCACCTCTCTTCTCTCTCTCTTTTTCTCGCAGTGATTAAGCAAACAATGAACTCGCGCCATCAGCTGTGTACTTGAGTGTGAGTGTGTGTCTGTGAGCAGCTTCTCGATTGCAAAAGTACTTGTGTGTGCGACAGTGGGATTGGGAACACAGATTTGTGCAATGTTAAATTGGCCGGCATAGCAAAAAAAAAAAGGCAAAAAATAAAAGGGAAAGCGTTTTCTTTTGTTTTCCCTACAGCTAAACCGGTTTTTGACCCTTTGGCAGCAACAAGAAGGAAAGGAAACAATAACTGCACTCGTCGGCCCCGGAACTCACTTTCCCTAATGAAGCGTAAACACACACACACGCGCACTCACATGAGAACTCCCACTGTCGGCGTTGTTGTTGTTTTGGGAGTGATAACAGTATTCTTGCATAGGAATGCCAGTGCGAGAGCGAGCGAGAGAGAGAGAGAGAGTATGCAGGCGGCGGGTGGCAGGGGGCGGCACGTGTTAGCCGATATAAACACGTACCTACACACATTCACACTTGCGCACTGCCGCTGCATCCAATATTGTACATTGGATTGCATATGCAATTGCGGAATACCTCCATACACAAAAAAGTTTGTCCACACAAATGCAAACATACATGTCGACTTCCAAACACACACACATACTAGTGCCCGAATACAGGTTGAAAACACGCACGCAAAATTTCGGTAAAATTTCATGTTAGCATCTCGGAGGCCCTTTCGCCGCCAATTTATTTAAATTCCCCTGCAGTCACTCAAGGCGGGTGGGCGTGTCACAGCGCGAAACCGGAAGATCCTCCGCCCCCGCGTTTACCATTAACAAAATATTTATTTGTTTTTAATTTTTTGTTTGGCACTTACGGATTCGTCCATGTCGTCTCGCAGTCACACTACCAGTGTGACCGCGCAGATAACGATAAAAAATACCATCCGGCCTAAGAATAAATACCATGAAATACCTATTCTGTTTCAGTTCCATTAATACCACTACTTTACGAAAATAGTAAGTTAGTAGTTATTAATGGATTTGTATAATTCTTTAATTTTCATTCAAATGCATTGCGTCAATCGGTGCAGAGCCGGCAACACACAACAATTTGCTGGAGATTTCAACAAATCAGTGCAAAGGAAATGCCCCACAGGTCAGCTTAGCAGCTGCAGGACATATGCATTTTCCTTTCGGGGGTTCTCGTTCTTTATTGTTTTTATAAATCTGCTTAACAAAGTCAAAACAGGTGACTGGGACTAAAATAATTGTATATATATGCCACCTAAATAAGTCTAAGGTACTGTAAAAAGCAGTATTTTGGATTTTATATGACCGGTTTCCTTTAAATTTGGGTGCGCGTCAAGTTAGCAACGAATTCGGAACGACGGAAATGGAGCACGGAGGCGCCAACTTTAAACATGGAACTAATAGTTACAGGCAGCGCTCGGAACCGGAGTGCGGCGGGTGACCATTGTTCGTCGCTATAACATAAACACCTTCGTAGTATACTGATAAATAGCATATTATATAGCTCGTTTTCTTTAACTTGTTGGTGAAATATAAATAATAACATTGACCTACACTTTCGAGAAAATCGAGGTTTAATTTTGAAAACTAGCGCGCGGCCGCAGTCGGTGTTACCGTAGCATGTTGTCCATACTTATCCCAAAACAGCTGGCTGAATAAATAGAATGGATTGCAATTATGTATATCGGATGTAGCTATTTGATTTTCATTGAAGCAGGCCCCGTTTTTACTAGAAATGAATTTTGCAATTCTGCATTCTGGGCTAAATGCATCGTTTTACTATTTTTAGGAATCTAGTGGTTTTAAAATGTATGTGCATTTACTCGTTACTTACGATACTACTAACACCACTAAGCAACTGTTTTTTTTTTTTTAATAATTTGACTGCCCGCTGTCGAATCAAATTTGGCAATGAATCAATGAATTTGCATTAGATTTTTGATGTTGCTTCGCAGCAAATAGATAAATTGGGTGTGGCACTTTCATGTTTCAGTCTGAGACAATTAAAATAAATACATTTATACTAGAGTTCCTGTAAAAACCCAGTACCAGCCAACTGGTGGTAGGGCTTCTTGAAATTTGCAAGTTTAGAATATTTACTCTTATGCTAAAAATACAATTATGTAGAAGGCAGTGCAGCTATAGATCTGAGGTTTGCATTGTTTAATACTGATACATTTCCTAAAGAAACAGTGCAACCCAGGATGAGCCTTCGATTAAAGCAGAAAGCAAACACGCGCGAAGCGCTTTATGAAAGTCCAGTGCCAGAGAACTTGGCGGTAAGACTAAAAATAATATTTTATAGAAGCAATCCAAAAAAAAAGCAAGAAAAAAAAAGGCGGCGAGACGTGAAGCTGAGCAAATACAGCCTTCGATTGGTAGAAAAAGCCGCGAAAACCCCCTTTGAAAGAAAATAGTCGGAAAAGCACCTAAGCCTCAAAAGTTTGGTTAGAAAAACAAAAGTTTAAACTAAATAAAAAGCTTTAGTGGGGGACTTGCAAAATTTTAAAATTTGATGACGATTTCGGAAGGTCCGATAGTCGAAAGCTTTAAAAGGAGCTTGTTTATCGAACTGGAACTGGAAGTTGAACTGGAACCACCAAAGCATATAAAAGGCGGATCCCTTGCGGCAAGAAATCAGTTCTCAGTGAACCGAGCTGCAGTCAAGAGCTCGTTCCTCTATTTATTTTACTTGTTTTACTTTGGTTTTTTATTTATTGCCATGTCCATACATCATTAAGACTGCTTGGAGGCTTAAGTATTAATTTGCATTTAATTTAAACGAAACATTTCTTTGCATTGATCAACCTTTTTTTCCGGTCGGGTGACGGAGTTGGCGTTCGAACAACTCTTGGACGAGCAGCCCTGCCCTTGGGTGGTTCGACCATCTTTAATTTTCGTTTGGGAAATGTGGTTTGTTCTTGTGCACTTCTGCTTGGCGGCCAGGCCACAGTGAATCCGTTGACGACCCGTTCCCCTCGATTTTGGGAGAAAGCTCTCGTTGCCGTAGTCTTCCAGAACACCACCGTTGATTTTTGTTTTATTTTTATATTGTTGACCAAAGTAAAATTCAAATGCGTTTTACAAACACAACACGATGTTTTGTTCAAAAGGTCTCCTTCCCTCGATTTGACACGCTCTTCGGAAACTTTGGTGGCAGTTTTCACGGCAGGCAGAACTTCATAAAATGGCTCTCCATCATTGCCAACTATAATTTCCAAATAATCCCGAGGGTAAACATTTTTTTTTTAATAATTAAGGAATTACTTGGCTTTTGAAAAATAAACTCAGAGTAAATGATAATTTCGCGAGCAATCTTCAGCTTCACCTTGAGCTGCACCTCAAGGTTAGTGGTTTGCTCCACATATTTCTTTACCCTGGAGGTGGAATCCGCCAAGTTAAGGTCCGCCTCCTGCGTGCGCGCACACACAGACGGCTATAGCTATAGGGATCAAAACATTACAGAAAAATTTGAATATTTTTGCTATAAAAATAATGAAACAAAGTTGGTTTCAGCTTGATATTGGCTTAATTTTTTTTTTTTACAAAATTGAAAGAATAACATAGTTTATTTAAATACGCATCTTCATCAAATTAAATATATTTTTTAAACATTTTTATTTAAACACAATAGTCTTTTTCATTACAGTAAATTGTTTTTATTATAAGCCCTTGCACTTGATTTACGGATTTTATAGTAAATATATGCATAGGACAAGTTGTAAACTCTTCGATGATTTTTTATAATAAGAGATTTTGGTGTTGTGCCATATTCGTATGCCTGAAAATTCTTACAAAAAGTTTTTATTTCAATAATATTACACGCAACGTAAACTGTTTCTTCTTCCATAAATGCCCTGCCACCGCCATGCGGAGCCTGATCGCACTGACTCTGCGCATGATGGAGGTAGGCAGGCGTCAAATTACCCACGCCATGGATCAGCCGTATGTGCTGCCGGGCGACACGCCATGGATCAGCCGGAGCTGCTGCCGGGCGACACGCCATGGATCAGCCAGAGATGCTGCCGGGCGACACGCCATGGAGCAGCCAGAGATGCTGCCGGGCGGCACGCCATGGAGCAGCCAGAGGTGCTGACGGGCGACATGCCATGGAGCAGCCAGAGGTGCCGCCGATACGAACAACTAGTTTTGTCGGAGAACTCGGTCAGGGAACTCATTGAAAGAAAGGGAAAAGAAATAATGAGTACAAAATTTAACTTAATAAAAGAGTATTGCCTTGAGAAACAATTTCGAAAAGAAGTGTATTGCAAAATTTTAGCTGAATATGCTATTTTGTATTTTAAAAATTTGTTACTACAATTTTACTGAACGATGTGTATTTTTTGTGAGTGATCATGTAAACGCTGCAGTTCATTCGCTTTTTCACACAGCTCCAATATATGTTGTCGCCATAGTTGGCCTGACGTCGATAGCGATTTCCATCATAGATCAGAATATCCCCAGTGGAAGATCGCTCGTAGCGAATTCTATCCCAATCGTCTAGGGTGCGGACGCACTTTTGTTTGGCGGCCAGGCCACAGCGAATCCGTTGACGACCCGTTCCCCTCGATTTTGGTAGAAAGCTCTCGTTGCCGTAGTCTTCCAAAACACCACCGCTATTTTGTATTTTAAAAATTTGTTACTACAATTTTACTGAACGATGTGTATTTTTTGTGAGTGATCATGTAAACGCTGCAGTTCATTCGCTTTTTCACACAGCTCCAATATATGTTGTCGCCATAGTTGGCCTGACGTCGATAGCGATTTCCATCATAGATCAGAATATCCCCAGTGGAAGATCGCTCGTAGCGAATGCTATCCCAATCGTCCAGGGTGCGGACGCACTTTTATTTGGCGGCCAGGCCACAGCGAATCCGTTGACGACCCGTTCCCCTCGATTTTGGTAGAAAGCTCTCGTTGCCGTAGTCTTCCAAAACACCACCGCTATTTTGTATTTTAAAAATTTGTTACTACAATTTTACTGAACGATGTGTATTTTTTGTGAGTGATCATGTAAACGCTGCAGTTCATTCGCTTTTTCACACAGCTCCAATATATGTTGTCGCCATAGTTGGCCTGACGTCGATAGCGATTTCCATCATAGATCAGAATATCCCCAGTGGAAGATCGCTCGTAGCGAATGCTATCCCAATCGTCCAGGGTGCGGACGCACTTTTGCTTGGCGGCCAGGCCACAGCTAATCCGTTGACGACCCGTTCGCCTCGATTTTGGTAGGAAGCTCTCGTTGCCGTAGTCTTCCAAAACACCACCGTTGATTTTTGATTTATTTTTATACACAACACGATCTAATTTCAACGAATGTATAAGTGCGACTGCCCTTTTGTTCAAAAGGTCTCTCTCCCTCGATTTGACTCCCTCGCAGGCGATATCATGGCGGATCGCTATGGACACCTCTTCGGAAATTTTGGTGTCAGTTTTCACGGCATTCTTGCAGCTAGCAGCCGGCAGAACTTCATAGAATGGTTCCCCATCATTGCCAACTATAATTTCCAAGTAATTTTGGTGGTAAAGAAATATTAAAAAAAGTTAAGGAATTACTTGGCTTTTGAAAAATAAACTCAGAGTAAATGATAATTTCGCGAGCAATCTTCAGCTTCACCTTGAGCTGCACCTCCAGGTTAGTGGTTTGCTCCACATATTTCTTTACCCTGGAGGTGGAATCCGCCAAGTTAAGGTCCGCCTCCTGCGTGCGCACACACAGACGGCTATAGCTATAGGGATCAAAACATTACAGAACAATTTGAATCTTTTTGCTAAAAAAATAATGAAACAAAGTTGGTTTCAGCTTGATCGAGGAGGTAGCTGGTGTCGTAGTACACATATAAAAATTTTTACCTAAAAAGTCACTATTTCATTGCCGAATCAATTATATTTTCTTACGGATCAGATACGATTATGGAAATAGTGAACCAAAATACGGCGCATAATTCTTTTAAATTGAATTATGCCCATGGTTGATTTTATTTATTTGTATTTGATTCTAATATGAAAAAATAGTACAAAATAGTAGAAAATATTTGATTTAAATATGCCGCATAGTAAGTTATTATACTATTTTTATGTTTAATTTGAATATTATCAACTTGAATTCAATAATATTTAATATTTAAGTCTAATAAATTTTATATTCAAAGTAATCATTGGTTATTTTTAAACGAAATATATTTATATTCAATTTAAATAGTTTTCATGTTATTTACAATTACACTTCATATTTAATTTAAATAAATAAAGTATTTAAATTAAATAGATTTTCTATTTAAGGTAATCATGCCCCATATTTAAACTGAATGCATTTGAATTCAATTTAAATAGTATTCATATTAAATACAAATACATTTCATATTTAATTAAAATAAAGCTTTTATTTAAAATAAATATGTTCCATATTCAAATCAAACAAAATATGTTTGATTTGATTATAAACCGTATTTGATAATAATATGGTTCGTATTTAATTAAATAGAGCTTACATTTAAAATGAATATTATTCATTATTAAATTAACCATAGGCATGGTTGATTTAAATACGCATCGTCATCAAATGAAATATGACACATATTTAAACAAATATTATTTTTATTTAAACAGTCATAAAATTATAGCTCTTACATAATAGTTTTTTTCATTACAGTAAATTATTTTTTAATAGTGTTAATACAATATAATAATTATAAGCCCTTGCACTTGATATAGCTTATGGATTTTATAGTAAATATATGCATAGGACAACTTTTTATAATGAGAAATGTTTGTGTTGTGCCACATTCGTATGCCTGCAAATGCTTACAAAAAGTTTTTATTTCAATAATATTACACGCAACGTAAACTATTTCTTCTTCCATAAATGCAAAAGCTAAAACAAAGCGGAATAATTAAAAACAAGAAAGAAAGCTAACTTCGGTTTACCGAATTGCAGTCCGCAATTGGATCATTGAAAATCGATCCATTTTAGTAATGTTGAACAAATATCGAATTATGTACATTTTACATTTTACATGTATAATTTTACATTTTCATATAAATCGACCGATCGCTTCTATGACAGCTATAGGATATAGTTGGCCGATCTTAATCAAATTAAAACTGTAATTCTAGAACCGTATAAAACCGCTATATCTCGAAATTTAAAGAAATACGTTTATAAACATAGAAGCTAAAATGTTGTTTACATTTATTTCGCTATCATTCCTATGGCAGCTATATGATATAGTGGTCCGATTTCTGCCGTTCCGACATATATTTTGCGTGCTAAAGAAATAAGACTATGCTGAATGCTGAAATTTCAGCTCAATAGCTCAAAAACTGAGAGACTAGTTTGCGTAGAAACCGACAGACAGACAGACAGACGGACATGGCTAGATCGACTCGGCTGGTGATGCTGATCAAGAATATATATACTTTATGGGGTCGGAGATGCCTCCTTCACTGCGTTGCAAACATCTGGTCAAAATTATAATACCCTCTGCAAGGGTATAACAACGTAGTTAAAATTTGCAGGGTATTATATTTCTGTCCAGAAGTTTGCAACGCAGTGAAAGAAGCATCTCCGACGCCATAACGGCCAAGTCGATTTTGCCATGTCGGTCTTCCTGTCCGTTGCTACGCAAACTAGTCTCTCAGTTTGCAAGTAGTCTTCTTCTTATTGCAGTTACTATACAAGTATATGTCGAATCGGACCACTATATCTTATAGCTGCCATAGGAATGATCGGAAACTGAATGGAAAAAAATGTATAACTTCCCTGTTTCCCAACGTAATTTTATAAATTTCAAGATAAAGCTGTTTTTACGGTTTTAGAATTACGGGCTTAATTTTATGAAGATCGGACAACTATATCATATAGCTGCCATAGAAACGATCGGTTGATTTATATGAAAATCTAAAATTGTACCTTTAAAATGTAAAATTGGTAAGTACATTTTCAAATGTAACGCGCTGTTATTCTCGGTTGGCTGATTTTGTGTGCTCGTCCCACCAAATTTGTATTGCGTGATTGCACGCCCAGAAAGAACGCTTTGGGTTAAGTTATTTTTCAGGTTGATTATTGTATTTCAAGTTGTTTATCGTATTTCGGATTCTGCTGCTGCGTCCTGATCGCCCTGCGGTTGGGGCTGCGCTCCTTCCTCGCGGCCTGTTCGGTCGTCTTGCTGACAAAGCTAGCAGGGTGTATCGCCTGGCAGGTTGAACTTTCGTCCCTCCTTATCGCCACTGTCACTCCGAAAGCCCGCTTTGCAGCTTCACAGAGCTAGCAGGATGTATCGCCTGGCCTAAGCCTAGCCACCCTTATGGCCTAGGATATCGTCGACATGGTGTATCCCCTGGCCTAAGCTTAGCCACGCGTGCAACTCCTACAGTTTGACACCCTTCACAGGCGCTTTACTCGCTTGGTCCTTGCCGCAGGACCTCGCTGTGCCTCGTATCGTCGTTTGCTCCTTGACTCCTTGCCTTCTTGATCGCAACCCCGCACACGACGTAGATCTCAGCGTTGAGGCCTCAGTTTGGAAGGCTTGCCACTTCAAGCTCCAAACTTCTCGACCTTGCAATCTTGATCCTTTCGCGGACTCGGTTTAACTTTGACTGGCTCCGTTGACGCACACGCTTGGATTCTCGCACTCGTACTAGTTCCCTCCGCCTTCTATAGGCTCCGCCAGTCCCGTTGCTCCTGCCGGCGTCGGTCACGCCACTGGGTCCAAAGTCCGGTGAATGTCGCGTGATCGGGTCCAAAGTCCGGCTTGTACCATTATTCCCCACGGCGTCTCCTTTTTGGCGGCCACCTGCCTCGCCACTCACCGCCTGTTGCTAGGCAGCTTTCCCGGGGCTGCCTCCCCGTCCCTTTGCCACGCTTGTTAGTGCGTTTAGATACTTCGCTGCTGGCAGTGTGCCTCCCCTGCACACTGCTTTGTGTAGAGTTTCAACTACAACTCCTCACACAAACTTCGATAATGAATCCATTTTCAATGAGTTAATTGCAGACTGCAAGGGTATATAAACTTCGGCTTACCGAAGTTAGCTTTTATTATTATTATTATTATTATTATTTATTTCGATAAATTCCTAACGCTACAGTATTTCTACTATTATCTTAGCGCGCTAGTCACAACTGATTTCAAACAATTTTAATTACTGACTTACTAAAATTTATGTCATTACTTAATATTAACATTATTTAATTGTAATTAATATTACTATTTTACTATTTTTCTTACTTTGTGTTTGCAAAGTGTTCCCTAATTCCCTTTCTTTCTTGTTTTGACTAACTTTATTACTTTAAAAAATATTTCATGCAAGTTATTTTGCTACCGGACTCCACTGATTTAAGTCGCTGTTTTTGCATTTTCGCCCCATAGTGCGGCATCGCTGCCGCTCACGCCCGCCCAGTATGCACAAAAGAGAACAGAAGAATCAGTGCAGACAAATTGTAATTGTGTGGCTAGATTTAGCCTTTTTAGCGTTAATTAGCTTAGGTTATAGGTATTTTTTTTGCTATATTACAGAATATTTTTGCTTATTTTTTTCCTAATAGCCATAGAGTGTTTAATTTTCACTCATACAAATGGAATGTTGGCATTTGACTGTAGTGGGGCGGACCACTGCTGTATACCCCAGTCTACCTGATTTTCATGCTCTCTGGGGAGCAACAAATTTCATATAGGGAATTTCCCTACTAAGCGCTCAGCAAGAATTTCCTCAGCAGCAGAGGAGTGCGAGTGCGAGTACTCGAATTACCCCGCTCACTCGTGAATAAAAGCGAATGATAACTTTACATAAACGGTGAGGACCCTACCCCCTGAGCGATTCCACAAGAAATTAGTACCTTTTAACAGATCGAAAGTCCCACTGGGGCGTGTTTTTATCTGCTTTTTGTTCTCCTCCTCTTCCGCTCTGCCTACGACCGTATGAAGCTCTCCTCCGCTCCCTCTGTGCTGCTTAGCTCCGCTCTGTAGCTGATTCTGTCTGGCTATATGTACATTCAGGAAAACCAGGATGGCGTTGGGTTTTTATACAAAAAATGTAAACATACATACGTACATATATAGTGCGTCCAAAGCCGGGCGTCACAAACTTTTGGTTGAAATAATAAAAAAATGTATGTTTTAGTTTGAAAAAAATTTTTTTTTGGAAAGCTTGGCATCATGTTTCAAGCAAAACCTTTTTCTAAAAATAAATATTGTTATCAACTAAAGATCAAACATATTCAGAAAGTTCATTTTTAGCTTATTGTCATTTTGTTAATGATGTACGGAATTTGAATAAGGCGATTTTTAATTTACAAAACAATTACCTTTTTTTTTTTGTAAAATCTTGCAAAATTTCGAAAAAAAAAAAAACGCATATTCAGGCGTGCTTCGGGTTTCACTTTTATTTTTCGTTTTAGACCAAAAACGTACGTTTTCGTTTTTGGGTGCTCCGGTTTTCACAAACTTTTTGTTATCGTTTTTTTATCGAAATATTTAATCGTTTTTATTGATCAAACAGATGACTTGGATGTTTTGAGAAGTATAAGGAATGCTTAAATGCCTTTACTCTTTTTAATTGTTTGTTTTAAAGCCAAATAAAGGCAGAAATTGTTTATTTATCGGTCCAAGAGGGCTGCCACCCTTTGATGGTATGTCATTTATACCTTTTTTTATTGGTAAAAATTCCATTTAAACATTAAAATAACTGTTTTTTTTATTAAAACCTTATTTCATCCCCCTTGAACATTATTAATGACCACCTTTTAAATTTAGAAGCATTTCGACCAGATTGTTTTATTCCATCAACAGTACGGCAGCACTGGCAACCAAAACGAAAGATGTTGTTGCCGACGGCAAATAGCTTGTTCCCAATTCGAGGTGGGGTCAGAAAATAATTGTTTAAAAAGTAAATACGAATTAGATTGATCTACTTATGGTGTGAAATGAACATCAATAGACCAAGGAGTCAACTATATTTTTCCTTTTGCAATTAAGAACCGATTTGATGTAGAAAAAGGCATTTACTTTTCATTTCGACAAGACAAACTTGCCCGTTTTTGAAAACGAAAAATTCTTGTGAAAGTGAAAACGGGAGCACCGATATTTCGTTTTCGAAAACGAAAACGAGAGAATCTTGTGAAAGTGAAAACCGGAGCCTGCCTGATAGTTAAACAGATGTCGGGACGCCATCTTGGATTTTTTGCCAACCAAATATGTATTGTCCTTCTTTAAACGTTTATCATATCAAACAAAAACACCTCTTAACAAGGGGAGATAAAAGTGACGATAGCACCTTCAACTCTAAAATGTTCTGATATTCAATATTGTGACGATTAATAGTAACGCTATTAAAAATAATTCAACTAGTTTCTAATTCGACACGCTGGTTTTTAGTTTTAAGGCTTGGTATTTTACACATTAGTGCCGAAAACGAAACTAGTTGAATTATTTGTAATTTATTTTATATCGTCACAAAATTTGGTACCTCATTTAGAGGGTTAAAACTCAAATGGGAAAAATGATGAGACCCATTTTTTCCACCTAATTTTAAGCCGCAGAAAACGCTGAACTCATTAAAAAAAAATTTGGTAATTCTCTATTAACGGAGCCCCTTCAAAAAAAAAAAAAAAAAAAAAAAAGATAGGGGGTACTTCAACTAGCATTTGGGTATCAAAATTATGTTGGGGACGCTCTTAGTTTAGCCACAACAAATCTTTAAAGTTTTGCCTAATTCCCATACAAAATGCTAGCAGACACGCACACTGACAAATTATGAATACACAAAATTCAAGCGCCTGTCTGTGTATCGTCGCTGTACAGTGGGCTGTGAAGCTTAAAATTATTGTTAAATTGTGCTTAACGTAAATACTATATACGAGTATGTCGACACTTTGCACACTTTGAATACATTTATGCGAGAAATATAAATAAAACAAAAAGTTGACAACGTAACATACAACTCTTTATGGTCAGAGCTCTATTAATGAAGATATAAACACTGAAAGTTAATAAACATGCAATATTTTCGGCTGTTTTTTATAGCTATATTTCATTTTATTTTTAAAAATATACAAAAAAAGTTTTTTAATAATTTTGGGTAAATAGATCTAAAGATACCTTTCTCCTCAAATACATGAAAATCCAGTACAAATTCTAGAAGTTATGGCAAATTATATTAAATTATCATATTGCTGTTGGGCTACAAAATTGTTTCTCAAGGGAAATAGCCTGCTGTGTGATTTTGTTTTTTAAGATATTACCAAAATATGGTTATTTATTTTATACACACTTGATTCTAAAACTATGCAGAAGTTTCCCCTTAAGAAAAATAAAAAATAACATTCACAAACATAGCAAAATCTTGTAACCGAGTGCTTGCACATTTTTACAGTTATAACGACGAAGTTTTTGAGACGATTTCATAAGGATATGTCATCATATGGTAGCTGTCAAGAAGCTAATGAATACGCCAATGAATGAAGTTTTTAATGCAGTGTCATAATGCTATAGCCTAGTACGCAGACAGTAAAACAGTTCGCAACCCGAAAAAGATTTAATCTTTTTCCAGTGTGACCGCTGTTTAAAACGCTCTTCGGCATTTTTGGGAGGTAATTGATGCGGTCATACCAATCTTAAATCAGCTGTTTTATATTTACAATTATTTATTTTATATTTGGAAGACAATTCGCATGGAATAGCTAATTTGCGCACAATGATAACCAACGCTGTCGCCAGATTCTCTCGACCATGCACAACCAACATTCTTTCCTGGATCGACGACCAGGACAAGGGCTGCTCTACCGGCTGCTGCTGGTGATTCTGTTCTGTGCTGATTCTGTGGCGGTGGTTGCCGCAGCTACTCCTGCTGCCACTAAATTGTTGGACTGGTGAAATGATTCAAAGTTACTTCGTTCTGATGGATGCGAGACTGTGATTGTACACCATATCCTTGCTGCCATACATTTGGTTAGAGTTAGTACTGCTCCTGCGCCCGGTTCTGTCCATTGCTGTACATGTCCTTTTCCAGCTTGGCAATGAAGGTTTTGTCCACCCTGACATTGCCCTCAGCAACTGCGGCCTCTGTATGTACTTCTCGAGCTCGGCAATGAAGGATTTGTCCAGTCAGACACTGCTCTAAGCAGCAGCGGGCGGTGGCCGTCGCCTCTGACCCCTTCATCTCAGTCATCAAGGGACCTATTTCCTTCCAGGCCTTTATTTATGCAAATGTTTAATATTGCTCAAATCCCTTATCATTGAATTGGCCTCTACCAATTTAATTATTATAACTTTATCTGCTCTTATAAACGCCTGGACTGGGCTTTTGAATACATTATTGTGTTTGGCGGGATCTATATTTTTGAATTGTGTGAAGAAACAGTAAGAGAGAGTGAGAGACCAATAGTCGAGAACGACCGTTTTATTAAATTTTTTATTCTGTTCCTCACCCCGCTCTAGAAATACCAAAAGTCTTCCTTCGCGCCACCTGGTATTTTTCTGGTATGTTTCTAGTATTTCGTTCGTTCGTCTGCGTACCGGCCTTTAAAACAGCGCTGCCAAACACCGTTTCTCGACTATTGACCTCTCGCTCTCTCTCACTGCTTAGAAACGCTGTTCGCGTGTCTGAGTACGGATCTTATAGCGGGACGAACAGAAAAGCACAAAATTCCAACTAACGCGATATGTTATCGAACAATCGATGTATTAAAGATACTACTCGATAATACACAAGTAAAACTATGAAGTATAAAATCAATACTAATGAGTACTTAAATGTTATATTATAAAGTATTATATCTATACTAATCTTGCTATACTGATTGTGCATATTTCTAAGAAAACGTGTTTAGAATCTAAAGTCCTGATTTTCTTTTTTGTGTACCCAAAGCTTTATACAGCAAGCTAAAAGACGAATCTGTTTTTCAATAGCACGCCCAACCCAAATGAGCATAAGAGCTTAACTTCCCAATACTCTTTGAAACGATTACTCCCATCGTCATTAATGTACGACATATAAGTTCTATACATAAAGATGAAATACAAAAAAGATTAGTTCGAAACCACTAAACCGACCCGATCACTGATGCAGATCAAGAATAAATGTACCTTATGGGGACGGAGATTTCTAATTTTTCCTGTTACATACATTCACGGTTGGTATTATATACCCTTCTACAAAATGGTTACTGGGTATACGATTGGGAAAACGCTCGAAAATGGCCGCCTGCAGTAGCTTAAGCAGATGCACTGTGGGGCGTCTAGAACAAATATCGCGTCAAAATTATATTTTTTTATAAGAATGGAATAAATAAAACATCAAAATAAAAATCCAACCTTAATGAAATTAAGTCTGTAACTACACCCAAAAAAAAAACCAAGAGTTTAAACTTAATACGCGTTGTGTTGGCTACGGCTGCGTCTCGACGGAGCCCCAATCTGCATAAGTTATGGTGTGGCACACAGAGAGATTGTCCTCGGGTTGGCGATCTGTTTCCCAGAGTCCCAAATAAAAGGTCCAGAAAATTCCAAAGTGTGACTCTTAGCTTTAATGAGGTTAAATTGAATATGTTGAGAGAAAGGGCACAGAGGGTACGTCCATCTCTTTTGGCTATCGCTCGCAGACTCGTTCTTCGGCGTGCATTTCATTGCCGACCACGCTGCCAGCTTAAAACTTTAATATAATACATAAGCAAAAATAACTGTGATCGCGCTCAGTTTTCCGTACTGAGAGCGAGGGGCAAAAAGGAATGTGTATAACTAGAGCGCTTTTCCAGTGAGCGCGCTTCCAGTGCGTGACGTCATCAGGGCTGCAGGCGATTCTAGTGTTGAGAATCGGAGCAGTCCAAACATTCTCCCCCCTAATGATAACATCGAATATCATTAGCTCCTGGTCCAGCGTCCATGATGTCGAAGGTTTAAAAATCGCTAGAAAGAGAAAGAGCAACTTAGGATTGTTGTGGAGGGTCAACGTCATGATTCTGCCAGTTTTCTTGTATAGGTAGCGGGCACAATTTTGCTACTGGTCGTTTAATAAGACCACTCTGTGACTTGAGTGTAACAACTCGAACTAAACCGTCTTGTCCTCGATGAGTTTGGGTAATTCGACCGAGAGCCCAAAGATTCGACGGCACACGTTCATCTTTAATGAGTACTATGTCACCAGCTTGTAAATTATTTCTCTTTTCCAACCATTTTGGTCTCCGCTGTAAACGCGATAAATAATCCGAGGACCAACGCTTCCAAAATTGTTGAACTAAATGCTGACAATTTCTCCATCGCTCGGTGGCACTAAGCTTTTCTGTTTGTTCTGTTGGCAAGGCGAGTAGCGAATCTCCTACTAAGAAATGTCCAGGGGTTAATACCATTAGATCTTCTGGATCATTACTCAGAGGACACAATGGGCGAGAGTTTAAACAAGCCTCGATTTGGGCTAATACAGTGGCTAACTCCTCATATGTCAGCTTATGATCGCCAACAGTTCGTTTTAAGTGATACTTCATTGACTTCACCCCAGCCTCCCACAAGCCACCAAAATGTGGAGCCGAGGGAGGGTTAAAATGCCAGGTGATCCCTTCATCTGTCATCCTGGCCAGAATAGTTTTTTCAATATACATCTTGTATGCCAACTTGTCGGCTTGTAGTTTTTGGTTCGCGCCTATGAAATTCGTGCCACAATCGCTATAAATGTGAACACATTTCCCACGACGACCGATAAATCGTTGCAATGCTCCAATAAACGCGTTTGATGTCAAATCCCCTACTGGCTCCAGATGTATGGCCTTGGTCACAAGACACACAAAAACCGCGATATAACCCTTCACCGAAGTCCGACCTCTTCCTTTGGATGGTGTTATGTTGAAAGGCCCAGCATAATCGATTCGAATTGACGTGAAAGCCTTCTGTGGCCGAACTCGCGCCGGGGGTAAATTACCCATTTGCTGACATGTGAACCTGGGATTCCATTTGTAGCAGACAACGCATCGATGGATTTCCCTTCGTACAGCGTTACGACCGTTGAGTATCCAAAACCTTTTCCGAATGTGATTTAGTGTAAGAGCAGCACCTCCGTGCAATGTACTGGCATGGCTAAACCGGATGACCAAACTTGTAAACGGGTGCTGATACGGAAGTATGTATGGGTGTTTTTCTGACATCGGCAACAACGCATCCCGCAAACGTCCTCCGAGTCTAATGACCTTTTCCGATTCATCAAAGTACGGGTTAAGTGGTAGCAGCGAACTCTGTTTGGGTAATGTTTTTCCTTCCGATAAGAGTTTCCATTCGCCTATAAAACATTCCCGTTGACAAATTCGAATCACCCACGTGAGTCCTTTCATAGTCTCGCTCACCTTAAGGGAGTCCACAATTCGATCAGATTTTGCGGACTGGCAATTAGTTATGAACCTTTGCATATATGCCATGATTCGAACTAGGCGCGTGTAGCATATAACGATCTAATGTGAAAGAGCTGCTGGTAACTAAACGTGTTAGCGGAGCACGCGATGTCCTCGGCTTTTCATAAGTCTGGTCGGCATGGGGTGGGTTATCTACGAAGTAAGGAACCGCCTCGTTATAATGCTCGTATGCTAGTCGAAAACAATTTAATTTCGCGTACTATTATTTTGGGAGGGTAAGGGCTAAGATAGAAACTTAGAGAGCAGACGACTAAAGGGAGGAAAGAAGAGGAGAGTAAGACAACAAAAGACAAAAGGGACACACTTGACCACCATCACTCCAGTTGCTTCGCAAGACTGCGAAGTGCCCACCCTACCGTGATCCTATTAGTCCAGAAATTCATAATAAGGATCCCTTGGAGTGACTAGCGTTTACTCATACTAACGCACTTTGATTTCCATGACCCCCGGATAAGGAGAGATTTAGCTAGAATTCATTTTTATACACGTTTATTCTTAAAGTAAATAAAAACCTAGAAATTTCATCCTAATATTACTATATTGAATTTTTAATTATATTCCTAGGCTTCAATTTAAGTTCCTCTTATAGTACTAGTATTTATTGTTTATATTTTTGTTAAAGTTATTCGGGAAAAAAAAGTTGGAATTCTATCGTATATAATTTCTAACTTCATTTTTAAATCATTGGCAAAGAGAGATAAATGTTGCTGGAAGAGAACGGGGTTAATATTAAATAAATAGTAAAAGCAATATATATAGTATAATATAGTATAATATAGTAATAGAATATTTTAATTTGTATCAAAGGTGTTTCGTTTTCTCATTATTATTAGCTGCATGCACAATATGGAAGTTGTATATCCGCCCTCGCTAGATACGCTTATCGCTTTTTAAAGAGTTTCATAGCTGGCAAGCTTTTCCTATAAGTGCAGCTCAAAAGCTCTAATCGCATAATCAAAACAAAGAAGAAATTGAAAGAATAATTGCAAAAAGGGGCTCGCTTACGGCCGGCGACGAAACAAAAACTAATTTAACTTTTTATGTTTTAAAACAAGGCAACATAGAATAAAAAAAAAAGGTGTAAAAGAAAACTCACAGTTGATCCAATCCTGCGGCGAAAGATCTTTTGCAGCGGTGATCGGCTGAAAACAATTTTGCTGGCATTTCTGTTATATTGTTATTTCGTCGTTGACTTTTTATGCACATTTATTGTTCTTCTTTGTTTTTGTTTTGTTTTTATTGTAGTTAATTTGTCTTTAGCTTTTCATTGTTTTTTTATACCCTTGCAGAGGGTATTATAATTTTGACCAGATGTTTGCAACGCAGTGAAGGAGGCATCTCCGACCCCATAAAGTATATATATTCTTGATCAGCATCACCAGTCGAGTCGATCTAGCCATGTCCGTCTGTCTGTCCGTCTGTCTGTCCGTCTGTCGGTTTCTACGCGAACTAGTCTCTCAGTTTTTGAGCTATCGGGCTGAAATTTCCAGCATAGTCTTATTTCTTTAGCACGCAGTATATATGTCGGAATGACCGAAATCGGACTACTATATCCTATAGCTGCCATAGGAATGATGGCGAAATTAATGTAAAAAAAAAATTAACTTCTCTGTTTTTCAACGTATTTCGATAAATTTTCAGACATAGCAGTTTTTTATGGTTCTAGAATTACGGTTTTAATTTCATTAAGATCGGACCACTATATCATATAGCTGCCATAGAAGCGATCGGTCAATTTATATGAAAATGTAAAATTCTACATGTAAAATGTAAAATTTACAAAATTCTATATTTTTTCAACATTACTAAAATGGTTCGATTTTCAATGATCCAATTGCAGACTGCAAGGGTATACCAACTTCGGTTTACCGAAGTTAGCTTTCTTTCTCGTTTTTTTTTTTTTTTGTAAGCTCGAACAAGCTCCCTACAAATCCCCACCGCTAAAATCGCACTTGGGAGATGTACTCTCACAACGTGTGATACCAGCTTGGAGAGCCAAATTGTATCATTGCTTGATATCCTTCGCGTGATATTTTCCTATTGGCCTTCCCTGAAGGTCCTCTAGCTCATAATAAGTAGAACCCAGCTTCCTTCTTATCCTTGCTTTTACAAAAGTTGGCGCTAGTTTTGCATTAAAACCTTTTACGAACTTGCTTTGCTGAAAATTTCTCCGATACACTTCCTGGCCTACAGTATAAATCACTTCTCGACTTCTCAAATTATACGACTTCTCATTTCGACTCTGTTGTTGCCTCATAGCTTTCACTGCATCTTTTCTAAACATATCAACTGCATCCTCTCGACTGATTTGAATCGCACGATCTTCTAACAGGTCCAATTCTCGGAGCAGTTTATACGTAGAACCTTCTGTGATCATATGCTGACCAAACGCTAGGCGATACGGCGTATTGTTAACAGCTGAATGCCAACTCGAGCGGAGAGAACAACATATGCTGCTAAGTTTCTCATCCCAGTTGGATTGATCCGGATTCACATAGGCTTTGATTCCAGCGATGATACTTCGATTAACCCTTTCTGATGCGTTGCCTTGCGGGGAATGAACGGCTGTGTAGGCATGTTGTATGCCATACTTTTTCAATAGATTATTAAAAATGTTGGACTTAAACTGTACTCCATTGTCGGAAACTATAACCTCTGGTATTCCAAAACAATGAAATAAGTCTTCCTCTAAATATTTTAGGATGGCTTCTGCTGTGAAGTTTTTCACCGGCCTTAAAAATGGAAACTTCGTAAAATGGTCGAGAACTACAAGTATCCCAACATTTCCTAATTTCGATCGAGGATAAGGCCCTAGATAGTCAATATAGAGTTTTTGAAATAGCCTTTGCGTTTCCCCTGTTTTAGCCATAGGAGGTCTCAGAACGTAATTAGGATGTTTGGTACTTTTACACACTGAGCAATTATTGACATATTCTTTGACATCATTAACCAAATTCGGCCAAAAATAGTGTCTTCTAACTCTTTCTAACGTCTTATTAATCCCACCATGAGAGGATAAAGGATTATCGTGGGCTTTTTCTAGCGCAATCGGTACGAGCTCCTTAGGCAACCATAGTTTCCATATCATATCATCCGCTAACCTTTCCACTGATGCATGTTCCGTTCGTCTGTAAATACAATCATTCACAATTTTCACATCGGGCAACTGCTTTTGAACTTGTGTTAGTTTTGCCTTCAGTTCCTGATACTCTTTTGATTGAAAATGGGGTGAACAAAGATCTATTGTATTTTCGAACTCAATAGCTGACAAATCTTCTGTGAAAGTGCGTGACAAGGCATCTGGGACTACGTTCCTAACGCCCTTTCGGTGCTGAATGGTAAAACTATACCCCTGCAACTTTAACGCCCATCTTGCTAAGCGACTACTCAAATCGGATTGCGACATTAACCATTTTAAAGAGGCATGGTCCGTTATAACCGTAAACGTGTGCCCTTCTACGTAGGCTCGAAACTTTTTTATACTGAGTATTGCAGCCAAGCATTCTTTTTCCGTTACGGAATAGTTTCGCTGGCATTCGTTAAGTTTGCGTGACATATACGCTATTGGAATTTCGTCCCCTTCCTGGTTGATCTGCATCAAAACTCCCCCAACTCCTGTGTGACTCGCATCGCAATGTATATAAAATGGCCGTGTAAAATCGGGTGTGTGAAGCACCGGAGCTTTACACATTGCTGCTTTCAAATCCTTAAATGATTGATCAGCTGCACTGGACCAAGTAAATACTTTCTTCTTCTTTAACGAGTCTGTAAGCGGAGACGTTATGGACGCATAATTCTCAATAAACTTACTGTACCACCCAGTCATACCTAAAAAACGACGAAGTTGCTTTAGCGACTGGGGAGTGGGGTACTCCTGAATGGCTGTTATTTTAACTGCATCCATAGATATAATCCCGTGGCCGACAACGTGGCCCAAATAGTGAACTTCAGGGACGCAAAACCTACTCTTTTGAACATTAATAGTGAGACCTGCTTTTTCCAAAGCCTCTGCAATTACTTTCAGCACATTTGTATGCCGTTCAAATGTGTCGGAAATTATGAGAAGGTCATCAAGATAAATGAAAACCTCATTTCTAAGATTGGCTGGGATAATGCGATCCATCAATTTGGACATGGTGGATGGAGCATTGGTCAGGCCAAACGGCATTACCTTAAACTGGTACAGAGGTCTGCCGGGCACCGTAAACGCTGTTTTGTCTCTGGACTCAGGCTCAAGAGGTATTTGCCAATACGCATCTTTGAGGTCAAGGCTGGTGATGTACTCAGCCTTTGGAAGACGGCTCAAGATACCCTCTATCAAAGGCATTGGATAAGCATCCTTTTTTGTCACCTCATTTACCTTGCGGCAGTCAATACAAAGACGCACCTTGCCTGGTTTTCTTACAATCACCACTGGCGAGGACCAAGAACTATTGGATTCTTCAATGACCCCAAGGCCAATCATTCGATCTACTTCCTCATACATAAGTTTTTCTATCGCCGGCGAAACTGGGTAGTGACGCTGCTTGATTGGTTTTGCATCACCTACATTTATTTCATGATATAGCAAATTTGTTTTTCCAAGTCCCTTCTCAGAAAAGGATGGAAATAATTTAATCGTTTTTCCTAATTGGCTACGCTGAGCGTCTGTCAGCTCGCGTTGAGCGATGTTATCAGCTGCTTGGTCTTCTGGACAGGCTAAGCTGGAAATTGTTTTAGCTGACAATCCTGCTGGTAACATGTTAAAATCATTCCAAAAGTCAATGCCAAGGTAAAGTGGCTGAACCAGAGAAGGAACAATGTAGAATGTTAAACGTTTTGTTGTTCCTCGATAAGTGATATCCAACCGAAGTTTCCCTGCTATGCTCTGCGACTGGCCGTCTGCCGTGCGCACATTTGAGGACAGTGGCTTATAATCGATATTCCTATCGAATAATTCTCTGGCAAAGTCTCCTCCTATGCAAGTAATAGATGCCCCTGTATCCATTAATCCTGTCATCTGTTTTTCCATTATCATAACTTCTGCGTATGGCCTTAAGTCGTGAGCTACGATAGCAGAAATTAAGGCATGATTTTCGTTTTTAATTCTCTTATAATAGGTTCTAATACGCAAGCGAGATCTTCTGCTCCTAGCTTCCTTAGAGATTGACGATGGATGGAGGGATTGGTGTACTGGTAGTAGGGTAGTAAACTCCGGTATATTTGTTTGTGTAGATTGTGAAAAACCTACTGATCTGTCTGCGTCGCGTTTGAGGTCACCCTCTTCCGTGCACTTGCCACTGGTGCACGAACTGCTTGGTTTTTTGATCCGGTACATTTTGTACAGGAGGGTCTATAGGCGTTGGCCTGCCCACAACCAAAACAAAACACCTGACGTTCCCTTAGGCAATCCTGATATCGGTGCCCATTTGCGCGACAGTTCCAACAAACTAAATTAATAGCTGCTACTTCAAGATTCTCATCGTCCTCGCTCAAGTGCTCTTCCGCATCTTCCATCCTCTCTACAGCGTGAATCGCACGTCGCATAGGGATTTGTGGCTTTTGAAATGTTTGTTTACTTTTGGTCAAGCCCTGCATAAAAACTTCTCGAGTTCTAACTAAATGTCGCAGTTCTGCGGTGCTAGTCACCTTTTCATAAAGAAGTTCGTGCTGTATCTGAGGCTGCAAGTTTGCGCGCAAGATTTCCAGCAATGCCGACGGCGTCAAGGGTACTGATAATTTATCAGCTAATAACACTATTGATTCATAAAAATCGTCAAAAGATTCGTTTTCCCTCTGCTTACGTCGATCAATAGCGGACCTAATGTTAATGTCCGTCAGTTCATCTTTAAACTGAGCCCTCATAGCGGCACGCAACTCGGTCCATTTAATAGTTGGGACGCTTTTGTGATAGCGCCAAAACCAATCATTGGCACTTCCTTCTAGCAAGTTATTAATATGACGAGACAGCAGTTCAAAATTACCATTTAGGGTTTGTTTTGTAAGGGCTTCAACCCGATATATAAAATCGTCTATTGACATGTTAGAACGACTTGAGAACTTCAGTTTCCAATTGATAACGATCTGGCTTATACGATCTGGTCGCAAGGTTGTATCTATTTGTAACAAATTGGATTCTGATTCGCTAACTTCTTGAGGAATATTTCCAGCTGGAGAAAGGTTTCCCAACTGTAGCTGATCAACACGACCTGCCTGATTGCTGCAAGACGCAGTTTCTTCTCTTGTCTGTGTGCCATTTGTTTGCTTTTCTAATAGTGTTAACATCCTTTCAAAACCTGCACTGATGGTTTCTGTTAGCACTTCGGTTCGCCTATTAGACTCTCTTACAGCTTGCTGTAACTCTTATATGTCAACTTTTTTTAGACAAATAAAGCAGTCAACGTTTACCGTTGTCGAGGTACTTTCCGTAGAAATATTTTCTTGAGACATTTCCTAATATTTGTTATACCTACAATTAAATTTTTTTTCTTATCTTTTATTCTGTTTTAATTTCTATTTTATTTATTATTCTTATTAATTAAAATTTTTTTTTTTTATACCCTTGCAGAGGGTATTATAATTTTGACCAGATGTTTGCAACGCAGTGAAGGAGGCATCTCCGACCCCAAAAAGTATATATATTCTTGATCAGCATCACCAATCGAGTCGATCTAGCCATGTCCGTCTGTCTGTCCGTCTGTCTGTCCGTCTGTCTGTCCGTCTGTCCGTCTGTCGGTTTCTACGCGAACTAGTCTCTCAGTTTTTGAGCTATCGGGCTGAAATTTCCAGCATAGTCTTATTTCTTTAGCACGCAGTATATATGTCGGAATGACCGAAATCGGACTACTATATCCTATAGCTGCCATAGGAATGATGGCGAAATTAATGTAAAAAAAATTTAACTTCTCTGTTTTTCAACGTATTTCTATAAATTTTCAGACATAGCAGTTTTTTATGGTTCTAGAATTACGGTTTTAATTTCATTAAGATCGGACCACTATATCATATAGCTGCCATAGAAGCGATCGGTCAATTTATATGAAAATGTAAAATTCTACATGTAAAATGTAAAATTTACAAAATTCTATATTTTTTCAACATTACTAAAATGGTTCGATTTTCAATGATCCAATTGCAGACTGCAAGGGTATACCAACTTCGGTTTACCGAAGTTAGCTTTCTTTCTCGTTTTTTTTTTTTTTGTAAGCTCGAACAAGCTCCCTACAAATCCCCACCGCTAAAATCGCACTTGGGAGATGTACTCTCACAACGTGTGATACCAGCTTGGAGAGCCAAATTGTATCATTGCTTGATATCCTTCGCGTGATATTTTCCTATTGGCCTTCCCTGAAGGTCCTCTAGCTCATAATAAGTAGAACCCAGCTTCCTTCTTATCCTTGCTTTTACAAAAGTTGGCGCTAGTTTTGCATTAAAACCTTTTACGAACTTGCTTTGCTGAAAATTTCTCCGATACACTTCCTGGCCTACAGTATAAATCACTTCTCGACTTCTCAAATTATACGACTTCTCATTTCGACTCTGTTGTTGCCTCATAGCTTTCACTGCATCTTTTCTAAACATATCAACTGCATCCTCTCGACTGATTTGAATCGCACGATCTTCTAACAGGTCCAATTCTCGGAGCAGTTTATACGTAGAACCTTCTGTGATCATATGCTGACCAAACGCTAGGCGATACGGCGTATTGTTAACAGCTGAATGCCAACTCGAGCGGAGAGAACAACATATGCTGCTAAGTTTCTCATCCCAGTTGGATTGATCCGGATTCACATAGGCTTTGATTCCAGCGATGATACTTCGATTAACCCTTTCTGATGCGTTGCCTTGCGGGGAATGAACGGCTGTGTAGGCATGTTGTATGCCATACTTTTTCAATAGATTATTAAAAATGTTGGACTTAAACTGTACTCCATTGTCGGAAACTATAACCTCTGGTATTCCAAAACAATGAAATAAGTCTTCCTCTAAATATTTTAGGATGGCTTCTGCTGTGAAGTTTTTCACCGGCCTTAAAAATGGAAACTTCGTAAAATGGTCGAGAACTACAAGTATCCCAACATTTCCTAATTTCGATCGAGGATAAGGCCCTAGATAGTCAATATAGAGTTTTTGAAATAGCCTTTGCGTTTCCCCTGTTTTAGCCATAGGAGGTCTCAGAACGTAATTAGGATGTTTGGTACTTTTACACACTGAGCAATTATTGACATATTCTTTGACATCATTAACCAAATTCGGCCAAAAATAGTGTCTTCTAACTCTTTCTAACGTCTTATTAATCCCACCATGAGAGGATATAGGATTATCGTGGGCTTTTTCTAGCGCAATCGGTACGAGCTCCTTAGGCAACCATAGTTTCCATATCATATCATCCGCTAACCTTTCCACTGATGCATGTTCCGTTCGTCTGTAAATACAATCATTCACAATTTTCACATCGGGCAACTGCTTTTGAACTTGTATAAGTTTTGCCTTCAGTTCCTGATACTCTTTTGATTGAAAATGCGGTGAACAAAGATCTATTGTATTTTCGAACTCAATAGCTGACATATCTTCTGTGAAAGTGCGTGACAAGGCATCTGGGACTACGTTCCTAACGCCCTTTCGGTGCTGAATGGTATAACTACACCCCTGTAACTTTAACGCCCATCTTGCTAGTCGACTACTCAAATCGGATTGCGACATTAACCATTTTAAAGAGGCATGGTCCGTTATAACCGTTAACGTGTGACCTTCTACGTAGGCTCGAAACTTTTTTATACTGAGTATTGCAGCCAAGCATTCTTTTTCCGTTACGGAATAGTTTCGCTGGCATTCGTTAAGTTTGCGTGACATATAAGCTATTGGAATTTCGTCCCCTTCCTGGTTGATCTGCATCAAAACTCCCCCAACTCCTGTGTGACTCGCATCGCAATGTATATAAAATGGCCGTGTAAAATCGGGTGTGTGAAGCACCGGAGCTTTACACATTGCTGCTTTCAAATCCTTAAATGATTGATCAGCTGCACTGGACCAAGTAAATACTTTCTTCTTCTTTAACGAGTCTGTAAGCGGAGACGTTATGGACGCATAATTCTCAATAAACTTACTGTACCACCCAGTCATACCTAAAAAACGACGAAGTTGCTTTAGCGACTGGGGAGTGGGGTACTCCTGAATAGCTGTTATTTTAACTGCATCCATAGATATAATCCCGTGGCCGACAACGTGGCCCAAATAGTGAACTTCAGGGACGCAAAACCTACTCTTTTGAACATTAATAGTGAGACCTGCTTTTTCCAAAGCCTCTGCAATTACTTTCAGCACATTTGTATGCCGTTCAAATGTGTCGGAAATTATGAGAAGGTCATCAAGATAAATGAAAACCTCATTTCTAAGATTGGCTGGGATAATGCGATCCATCAATTTGGACATGGTGGATGGAGCATTGGTCAGGCCAAACGGCATTACCTTAAACTGGTACAGAGGTCTGCCGGGCACCGTTAACGCTGTTTTGTCTCTGGACTCAGGCTCAAGAGGTATTTGCCAATACGCATCTTTGAGGTCAAGGCTGGTGATGTACTCAGCCTTTGGAAGACGGCTCAAGATACCCTCTATCAAAGGCATTGGATAAGCATCCTTTTTTGTCACCTCATTTACCTTGCGGCAGTCAATACAAAGACGCACCTTGCCTGGTTTTCTTACAATCACCACTGGCGAGGACCAAGAACTATTGGATTCTTCAATGACCCCAAGGCCAATCATTCGATCTACTTCCTCATACATAAGTTTTTCTATCGCCGGCGAAACTGGGTAGTGACGCTGCTTGATTGGTTTTGCATCACCTACATTTATTTCATGATATAGCAAATTTGTTTTTCCAAGTCCCTTCTCAGAAAAGGATGGAAATAATTTAATCGTTTTTCCTAATTGGCTACGCTGAGCGTCTGTCAGCTCGCGTTGAGCGATGTTATCAGCTGCTTGGTCTTCTGGACAGGCTAAGCTGGAAATTGTTTTAGCTGATAAGCCTGCTGGTAACATGTTAAAATCAGTCCAAAAGTCAATGCCAAGGTAAAGTGGCTGAACCAGAGAAGGAACAATGTAGAATGTTAAACGTTTTGTTGTTCCTCGATAAGTGATATCCAACCGAAGTTTCCCTGCTATGCTCTGCGACTGGCCGTCTGCCGTGCGCACATTTGAGGACAGTGGCGTATAATCGATATTCCTATCGAATAATTCTCTGGCAAAGTCTCCTCCTATGCAACTAATAGATGCCCCTGTATCCATTATCCTGTCATCTGTTTTCCCATTATCATAACTTCTGCGTATGGCCTTAAGTCGTGAGCTACGATAGCAGAAATCAAAGCATGATTTTCGTTTTTAATTCTCTTAAATTAGGTTCTAATACGCAAGCGAGATCTTCTGCTCCTAGCTTCCTTAGAGATTGACGATGGATGGAGGGATTGGTGTACTGGTAGTAGGGTAGTAAACTCCGGTATATTTGTTTGTGTAGATTGTGAAAAACCTACTGATCTGTCTGCGTCGCGTTTGAGGTCACCCTCTTCCGTGCACTTGCCACTGGTGCACGAACTGCTTGGTTTTTTGATCCGGTACATTTTGTACAGGAGGGTCTATAGGCGTTGGCCTGCCCACAACCAAAACAAAACACCTGACGTTCCCTTAGGCAATCCTGATATCGGTGCCCATTTGCGCGACAGTTCCAACAAACTAAATTAATAGCTGCTACTTCAAGATTCTCATCGTCCTCGCTCAAGTGCTCTTCCGCATCTTCCATCCTCTCTACAGCGTGAATCGCACGTCGCATAGGGATTTGTGGCTTTTGAAATGTTTGTTTACTTTTGGTCAAGCCCTGCATAAAAACTTCTCGAGTTCTAACTAAATGTCGCAGTTCTGCGGTGCTAGTCACCTTTTCATAAAGAAGTTCGTGCTGTATCTGAGGCTGCAAGTTTGCGCGCAAGATTTCCAGCAATGCCGACGGCGTCAAGGGTACTGATAATTTATCAGCTAATAACACTATTGATTCATAAAAATCGTCAAAAGATTCGTTTTCCCTCTGCTTACGTCGATCAATAGCGGACCTAATGTTAATGTCCGTCAGTTCATCTTTAAACTGAGCCCTCATAGCGGCACGCAACTCGGTCCATTTAATAGTTGGGACGCTTTTGTGATAGCGCCAAAACCAATCATTGGCACTTCCTTCTAGCAAGTTATTAATATGACGAGACAGCAGTTCAAAATTACCATTTAGGGTTTGTTTTGTAAGGGCTTCAACCCGATATATAAAATCGTCTATTGACATGTTAGAACGACTTGAGAACTTCAGTTTCCAATTGATAACGATCTGGCTTATACGATCTGGTCGCAAGGTTGTATCTATTTGTAACAAATTGGATTCTGATTCGCTAACTTCTTGAGGAATATTTCCAGCTGGAGAAAGGTTTCCCAACTGTAGCTGATCAACACGACCTGCCTGATTGCTGCAAGACGCAGTTTCTTCTCTTGTCTGTGTGCCATTTGTTTGCTTTTCTAATAGTGTTAACATCCTTTCAAAACCTGCACTGATGGTTTCTGTTAGCACTTCGGTTCGCCTATTAGACTCTCTTACAGCTTGCTGTAACTCTTATATGTCAACTTTTTTAGACAAATAAAGCAGTCAACGTTTACCGTTGTCGAGGTACTTTCCGTAGAAATATTTTCTTGAGACATTTCCTAATATTTGTTATACCTACAATAAAATTTTTTTTCTTATCTTTTATTCTGTTTTAATTTCTATTTTATTTATTATTCTTATTAATTAAAATTTTTTTTTTTATACCCTTGCAGAGGGTATTATAATTTTGACCAGATGTTTGCAACGCAGTGAAGGAGGCATCTCCGACCCCAAAAAGTATATATATTCTTGATCAGCATCACCAATCGAGTCGATCTAGCCATGTCCGTCTGTCTGTCCGTCTGTCTGTCCGTCTGTCTGTCCGTCTGTCCGTCTGTCGGTTTCTACGCGAACTAGTCTCTCAGTTTTTGAGCTATCGGGCTGAAATTTCCAGCATAGTCTTATTTCTTTAGCACGCAGTATATATGTCGGAATGACCGAAATCGGACTACTATATCCTATAGCTGCCATAGGAATGATGGCGAAATTAATGTAAAAAAAAATTTAACTTCTCTGTTTTTCAACGTATTTCTATAAATTTTCAGACATAGCAGTTTTTTATGGTTCTAGAATTACGGTTTTAATTTCATTAAGATCGGACCACTATATCATATAGCTGCCATAGAAGCGATCGGTCAATTTATATGAAAATGTAAAATTCTACATGTAAAATGTAAAATTTACAAAATTCTATATTTTTTCAACATTACTAAAATGGTTCGATTTTCAATGATCCAATTGCAGACTGCAAGGGTATACCAACTTCGGTTTACCGAAGTTAGCTTTCTTTCTCGTTTTCAAATCAATTAACACGAAATTATCTCCGGGAATCAGGATAATCTTTGTGTCTAGTACTCATACGTGGGCTGCTATATATATTTCTGGCCTAGGCAACACTAAGTGTTGTTAGGTGGAATCTGACATTTCCATTGAAAAGTTCGACATTTTTAAGCATAAACGTACTCAGAACGGTTTGACGTACGACTATCATTTGTGTTGTTTACAGTTACTTAAAAAAATCAATTTCGCAAAAAAATGGAATTAACTCGTGAACATTTTCGTGCGATCATTTTTCACAACTTTCGGCGTGGATTATCACGACAAGAGTGCAGCGATGAACTTAAATCTTTGTATGACTATGAAGCACCATCCTATAGCACTGTGAAAAACTGGTACAACGAATTCAATCGTGGCCGACGCTCCCTCAAAGACGAATTCCGCGAAGGTCGTCCAAAAACAGCCGTTGTGCCAGAAAACATCGATGGCGTACGTGAACTAATAATGCAAGACCGTCATGTGACATACCGTGAGATAGAGGCATCCCTAGGCATTTCTTCCACCAGCATACATTCGATATTGCATGAGCACCTGGCTGTAAAAAGGTTTGTTCTCGTTGGATCCCGCACAATTTGACAATCGCTCAAAAGAAGGCTCGTGTGGATTGGTGTAAAGAAATGCTGAAAAAATACGATCGCGGTGCTTCAAAAGACGTTTATAAGATCGTCACAGGTGACGAATCATGGATCTATGCGTATGAGCCCGAAACAAAACAGCAATCGACCGTGTGGGTCTTCCAAGACGAGCCAAATCCAACGAAAGTTGTTCGTGGAAGAAGCACTTCGAAGCAAATGGTCGCCTGTTTCTTCGCAAAAACTGGTCATGTGGCTACTGTTCCTCTTGAGCAACGTAGGACGGTCAATTCTGATTGGTACACCACCATTTGTTTGCCTGAAGTCTTCGGTGAAATTCGAAAAACGAACAAGGGAAGACGAATCATTGTGCACCATGACAATGCGAGCTCTCACACATCGGCTCAAACCAGCGCCTTTTTGACTGGCCAAAACGTCGAATTGATGGGTCATCCGCCGTACAGTCCTGACTTGGCACCAAATGACTTCTTTTTATTCCCTCACATCAAGAAGAAAATGCGTGGTCAACGATTTTCGTCGCCAGAAGATGCTGTTGAAGCATTCAAAAACCATGTTTTTGAGGTGTGTCAATCAGAGTGGAAAAAGTGCTTCGAAAATTGGTTTGAGCGCATGCAAAAGTGTGTAAATCTTGATGGAGAATATTTTGAAAAACAATAAAACTATTTTCCTTAATAAATATTCGTATTTTCATTATTAGGCCAGAAATATATGTAGCAGCCCACGTACGTCTTCCGTCAATGTGCATCAAAAATAAACAATTAAAGACAGTTTAGCTATTCCAGCCACATCACTATTCGCGCATGCAAGTGATCCAAAACTATTCACAGCCCTCAAAACGTCTGTTTTCCTAATCTGGCACTGCTCTGCTGCGAAATGATATTTGTATGTAACCTGCAATAGCTAAAGGAAGAGAGAATAAAAAGAATAAAATGCTATTGCCACTTTTAAATATGTAGATCCAAGAACAATTTTCTGGCAACAAATTAGTTGGCTTCTAGTATAACATTTTGAATAACGCATCTTTTGGAGAATAGTGTAGTAAGGTAGGACTCTTATTCTGAAAGAGTACCTAATCCATTAATACCCTATGAACCTATTCAAGTATTGCTTACGCTGCGTGTCGGGACATAAAAATATTCTATGTTATCCGCAACCAATCGCCGGAAAACACACTGATTTAGTTGTTCTCTCTTGTAAACGGCAAGTCAAAATATAAACTCGGAACGTACATATAAATATAGTACGTTAATCCAGTTATTTATATTGATACCGCTACAAGATTCTCCTTCTTTGGATAAAGACCAGATGCAAATTTTTATTGGGATAGAAAAAGTAAGGAAAAAGAAAATCTGACCATTTTTCTAGTCTAGATACTGGTGACTGTTCTGTTCTATTACAAGGCAGCCAAGGTCGGGCCTTAAAGTTGGGCGCCAAAATTATTTCTGTAGCATATAACGATCTAATGTGAAAGAGCTGCTGGTAACTAAACGTGTTAGCGGAGCACGCGATGTCCTCGGCTTTTCATAAGTCTGGTCGGCATGGGGTGGGTTATCTACGAAGTAAGGAACCGCCACGTTATAATGCTCGTATGCTAGTCGAAAACAATTTAATTTCGCGTACTATTATTTTGGGAGGGTAAGGGCTAAGATAGAAACTTAGAGAGCAGACGACTAAAGGGAGGAAAGAAGAGGAGAGTAAGACAACAAAAGACAAAAGGGACACACTTGACCACCATCACTCCAGTTGCTTCGCAAGACTGCGAAGTGCCCACCCTACCGTGATCCTATTAGTCCAGAAATTCATAATAAGGATCCCTTGGAGTGACTAGCGTTTACTCATACTAACGCACTTTGATTTCCATGACCCCCGGATAAGGAGAGATTTAGCTAGAATTCATTTTTATACACGTTTATTCTTAAAGTAAATAAAAACCTAGAAATTTCATCCTAATATTACTATATTGAATTTTTAATTATATTCCTAGGCTTCAATTTAAGTTCCTCTTATAGTACTAGTATTTATTGTTTATATTTTTGTTAAAGTTATTCGGAAAAAAAAAAGTTTGAATTCTATCGTATATAATTTCTAACTTCATTTTTAAATCATTGGCAAAGAGAGATAAATGTTGCTGGAAGAGAACGGGGTTAATATTAAATAAATAGTAAAAGCAATATATATAGTATAATATAGTATAATATAGTAATAGAATATTTTAATTTGTATCAAAGGTGTTTCGTTTTCTCATTATTATTAGCTGCATGCACAATATGGAAGTTGTATATCCGCCCTCGCTAGATACGCTTATCGCTTTTTAAAGAGTTTCATAGCTGGCAAGCTTTTCCTATAAGTGCAGCTCAAAAGCTCTAATCGCATAATCAAAACAAAGAAGAAATTGAAAGAATAATTGCAAAAAGGGGCTCGCTTACGGCCGGCGACGAAACAAAAACTAATTTAACTTTTTATGTTTTAAAACAAGGCAACATAGAATAAAAAAAAAAGGTGTAAAAGAAAACTCACAGTTGATCCAATCCTGCGGCGAAAGATCTTTTGCAGCGGTGATCGGCTGAAAACAATTTTGCTGGCATTTCTGTTATATTGTTATTTCGTCGTTGACTTTTTATGCACATTTATTGTTCTTCTTTGTTTTTGTTTTGTTTTTATTGTAGTTAATTTGTCTTTAGCTTTTCATTGTTTTTTTATACCCTTGCAGAGGGTATTATAATTTTGACCAGATGTTTGCAACGCAGTGAAGGAGGCATCTCCGACCCCATAAAGTATATATATTCTTGATCAGCATCACCAGTCGAGTCGATCTAGCCATGTCCGTCTGTCTGTCCGTCTGTCTGTCCGTCTGTCTGTCCGTCTGTCCGTCTGTCGGTTTCTACGCGAACTAGTCTCTCAGTTTTTGAGCTATCGGGCTGAAATTTCCAGCATAGTCTTATTTCTTTAGCACGCAGTATATATGTCGGAATGACCGAAATCGGACTACTATATCCTATAGCTGCCATAGGAATGATGGCGAAATTAATGTAAAAAAAAATTTAACTTCTCTGTTTTTCAACGTATTTCTATAAATTTTCAGACATAGCAGTTTTTTATGGTTCTAGAATTACGGTTTTAATTTCATTAAGATCGGACCACTATATCATATAGCTGCCATAGAAGCGATCGGTCAATTTATATGAAAATGTAAAATTCTACATGTAAAATGTAAAATTTACAAAATTCTATATTTTTTCAACATTACTAAAATGGTTCGATTTTCAATGATCCAATTGCAGACTGCAAGGGTATACCAACTTCGGTTTACCGAAGTTAGCTTTCTTTCTCGTTTTTTGTTCATGTTGGGGGTATCGAAGTTTAACTGCGGGATTTCACTTCACATTGTACATTCACTTTTAATTTGTTTTTTCCCAATATTTGGGGTTTTTTTTTTTTTTTGTATCACTTATATATTTTGCTTTTCACCATTATTATTATTATTTTTTTTTTTTTTGCATTAGGTTTTATTGATTTTTTTTTTTCTTTTGTTTCACCAATTCTGCTCCGCAACATTGTTCTCTTTTTCTTTGGCCATTCTTCTTCTACTCTCTCTCGAGCTTTTAACTTTAAAAAAAATTAACTTAGAAAAATTAAGATATATTAAGATATATTAAGATAAATATAAGATATATTTGCCATAACCGCAGTTAGGTAAGGAGTGACCAAAAGAAAACTTGTGTTCCCTTATTAGAACTGGGCGTGGACCTCGTGGCTCATTACGTCACTAGGGGTTATGTAATTATTCGGCTGCTTCCGCACTTAGTTTTAGGCCATTGCTCTATTGACAAATTCGCGGGAACTGGTGTAGACGGATAAGTTTTTCCACTGGGACTTCTTTAACAATTTGTGGACATCGGAGCCTCTACACTTTTTTACTGCCGAATCTCTGCCTGTAGACCTCGCTCACACTGATATGTCCGTGTGTGCGTTATCGCTGCTAAGCTTTGGACGATTTTCGCTGCTTTATCTTTTGACGATGTTTGCTGCTTTACGCTGGCAGCTGCTCCCAGGTGCCAAGCCCCTGAATTAATCACAAAAAAAAAGAATAGCGCAGAGCAAAACAAATTATCAATTAGCAGCGACGGATGCAGCGAAGAAATATTTACCCTGAATTTGGGATCTTGGCATCTGATAAATGAATGATCTCTTCCACTGTTTTAAGTAGAATTTAGCTGGTTCTCGCTTTTTAAACCTAATAAACGGCTTAAATTGTGTTTTCCATTTTTTTTCCTTAATACTCACAATACTCGCAACGTGGCAGTGGTCTATAAGTAACAAATTTCTACTTGAGACAACTGATCTGGATGGCGGTCGAAATGGAAAAGACTGAGCTGGGGGCGTGGAGTTAGAAGGTACCCCCAAAACGGAAATTTAGACCTGTCAACTTTGACACTACTCAGCTGATCGAAATTTTTTTTGAAGTTGCCAGTATGATCGGTTTTTGGATTCCCGCCATATATGGGTCAACTTATCTTGATGGGCTGCACTTTTATTTTATTTTTTTTTTTCCGTTATATTCAAAATTACATGCATATATGGTGCATACCCCACGGTTTTATTTTGCTATTTATTATTATTGTTTTTTTTTTTTTTTTTTTTTTTTTGTAAGCTCGAACAAGCTCCCTACACGCGTATATGATGAACAGCTCTCCCATATAAAATGCCCGGGTTCCTTCTGAACAGCAATGGCATTGCATTGTACTTCCTTCGATTCGCTGCTGACTTGTACATCGGCTCCGGGATCTGATGATATAGCTGGCCAGTCACATTTATGCAATTTCAGCCAATTTCATTGCCATAAATGGCAATCTGCCAATTTTGTCACAGTGATTCCTCGACTCAATAGATCGGCCGGATTATCCTCAGAGGGCACATGACGCCACTGATCCCCATTACATAGCTCCAGAATCTTGCTTATGCGGTTGGCGACGAATACCTTCCATCTTGCTCCTCCGTGAATCCAGCTCAGAACAATCATTGAATCCGACCAGAAGACCGTTTCTGAAAAGTTAACATGGATAGTTAAGTGATCTTTAAGATACTTGAACATTTTTGCAGCCACTACTGCTGCACACAATTCCGCCCTTAGAATTGTAAGTTGGGGTTTAATTGGGGCTATCTTGCATTTCGCTAAAACCAACTCCGCATGAAAGGAGTCATTTCCCGTCCGCATCCGTAAATAAGCTGCCGCACCGTACGCTGTTCCAGATGCGTCACAAAATATGTGTAACTGCGGGTTACTCTCCGACAATCTCCAGGTAATATAGCGAGGAATATGCACTTTATCCAGTTTTAGCAGCTCTCGAGTGAATTTCTGCCATTCCTTTTGAAGATGCTTCGGTACGTGGTCGTCCCAATTAAGTTTTGCCTTCCATAAAACTTGAACTAGACGCCTTCCCACCATTGTGATTGGGCTCAGCCATCCCATCGGATCAAATAATCTTGCAATCGTGGAAAGCATCTTTCTTTTTGTTAGTGTACCTGTTGGAAGATCAAAATTAATTTGAAATCGAAACTCATCTTCAATGGGATTCCAATATAATCCCAATGCCCGAATAATCTCATCACCCTGAAGGTTCAACGACCCTTTTGTTTCCCGATGTTCAAGAGGAATATCCTCCAAAAGCTGAGGACAGTTGCTCGCCCATTTACGCAACTCAAAAGTGCCACTCCGCATCATGCTTATGATTTGTGACTGCAGCTCCCTCGCCTCATGTATACTGTTCGCTCCAGATAATACGTCATCAACATACATTTGCTGTTCGATCACATTTGCGGCCAACGGATACTTATGCGCTTCATCCTTAGCCAGTTGCTGCATCACTCGAATAGCCAAATACGGGGCACAGCTTGTACCAAACATAACCGTGCAACAGGCATACTCCTCTACCTGGTTGCTGTTGTCCGGTTTCCATAAAATCCTTTGGAATTGCGCATCCCTCTTATGTATATTTATGCACCTATACATTTTCTCCACGTCAGCGGTAAATGCGTATTTCCATGTCCTCCAGTTAAGCAGCACCGCTGGAAGCTCCAGGTGCAGTTTTGGTCCGATTGCTAAAATCTCATTTAAAGATTTTCCATTGCTCGTCTTCATTGATCCGTCAAACACCACGCGCACCTTTGTGGTCGACGATGATTCCTTGATGACTGGGTGGTGAGGCAAATAACAATGTTTGGCTCCCCCCAACTCTCCTCTTAATTCTATCTCCACACATTGTGGTAAAACCTTTTCCATTTGGCCTAATTCCAAATACTCCTGGATAGTTTGAGAATACACTTCCTTCAGATTGGCGTCGCTCCGTAAGCGCTTATCCAGATGGCACAACCGTTTCAAGGCAGCCTGATATGATGATCCAATAACAGATTTGGGATCCAAGGCGAATAGAAAGGGCAGCCGCACCTGGAATTTTCCTGAAGGTAACCGCACGTGTGTATCAACAAAATGATCCTCGCACCACCGGTCTTCACTTGACAAAACTTCCGATGTCTCACCGTACTGTTCAAGATCCCACAGTCGGCGAAGTAACCCCTCCAGCTCCGCATGCGATTCGTCTTTGGATACCATAACCGTGTGTACAGAGGCTATGCTTGCACATTCGTGAACCTTTCCTGAGATGATGAATCCCAGCCGTGTGTTCTGTGCAATGGGTGAGCCGGCCGGACCACGATGCATTTCAGTCAGCATCAGTTCGTCGTAGATGTCGCTTCCTAGTAGTATGTCCACACCTTGGGGTATAAAATAGTTAGGATCAGCTTGACAGAGGTGTTTGAATTGAGTCCATTTATCCACTGCTAGGCGACGCTCCGGCATGCGCTTGCTCACTTTGGGCAAAACGTACGCTGTCACACTGTACTGAACTTGTGGCTCAAATCTCGATCCAAATTTCAAAAGCACGGAAGATGAGGCTTCAGTAATCAATGCATTCGCCAATCCATTTACTTTAATGCGTGCCCTTTGACGAACCAATCCAAGCTTTTGAGCTACATTTTCAGATACGAATGAGGCTTGCGATCCCTGATCTAAAAATGCCCGAAACTGAAGTGTAAAACCCTTCGCGGACTCGATCATAACTATGGCCGTGGGTAAGAGCACCTCATACCTTGGCAAACCTTTAACCGGAGTCCCATTAATTGCGTTTGAAGTGACCTGTTGGGCATGATCAGTACCCTGGCTAACTTGCCGTAAGCGCTCCACATGTATAAGAGTGTGATGCCTATCTATACATAAGGAACAATTGTTTTTAACCTTACACCTTCGCGACTGATGGTTGTTACCCAAACAATTAAAGCACAAACGCTGCTTCATAACCGCTTCCCTCCTCACTGCAATATTCATGCTTTCAAATACCTTGCAGTCTTGTATAGAATGGCCATCCTTCCCACATATGGCACATCGTTCCACTGAACGGGCGACAAATGAGGATTTGAGATCTCTGCGCTTCTCGCCAGACCCAGAAGCGGCTCTCCGTTCTTTGCTGGACGACACTATCCTTTCACCGGAGGCTGCAGTAACCATTGTCCGGTATTGTCCATCGAGGTGCGTAGCCAGCTCTTCAAAAGTCGGTAGGTCCTGAGATGTAGCCAACGATTTTTCCCAATCCAACCGAACCTGCGCAGGCAACTTCTTAGTCATAAGGTAGACCAAAACATGACTTTGCTGGGAGAGTTCCACCCCAACCTTTTCTAAAGATTTAATACAGGAACGACAAGTCTGTAAAAATCCCTTTAGCGACGCAGGATCGGTATCATTCACCATGGGCTGTTGCTCCAAGACTTGCATATAATGCTGAAACAACACACGCTTATTATCATATAAGTTTAACAACATTTTCCAAGCTACCTGATAATTTGACTCTATTAGCGTTAAATGTTGAATATCTTTAAGGGCTTCCGATGCCAGGGAATCTTTCAAGTAATGGAATCGGTGAAGATCAGTAAGTCTAGGGCATTTGTGCACTCGGGCTTCAAAAACTTCCTTAAATGCCGGCCAATCGACAAATTCCCCGCTGAATATGGGCAATTTTACTGTAGGAAGCTTAACCTCATCAACAACATCATCATACCATCAGTACCTAAATCCATATAATCAGTCTTAACCACTTCGTCTTCCGCACGAACCAGTTTACGATGATTATCTCGGAATTCTGTACGCAAATTAGCCAGAGCTTCTAATCTGGCCTCCATATGCGCTTCCGATTTAGCTGTACCTAGTTTCCGAAAGTTTTCTTGGATCAGGTTTACCGAATCCACTAAGGATTCCTGTTCCGCGATTAATTCCTCAAATGTCTCAGCCATGACGTGACCCTCTTTCACACAACAAAACCAAGTGCACTAACCTTGCGTAAATAACCTCGTCGCACTCCAGAATAGTCCAACGCTGATCCACAGACTGCTTCCAACCAGCCCAAGAGAAGTAGATCCCGGGTTTCGGCACCAAAAATGTGTTGGCTACGGCTGCGTCTCGACGGAGCCCCAATCTGCATAAGTTATGGTGTGGCACACAGAGAGATTGTCCACCTGCGGCGACGTTGGGAATCCTCGGGTTGGCGATCTGTTTCCCAGAGTCCCAAATAAAAGGTCCAGAAAATTCCAAAGTGTGACTCTTAGCTTTAATGAGGTTAAATTGAATATGTTGAGAGAAAGGGCACAGAGGGTACGTCCATCTCTTTTGGCTATCGCTCGCAGACTCGTTCTTCGGCGTGCATTTCATTGCCGACCACGCTGCCAGCTTAAAACTTTAATATAATACATAAGCAAAAATAACTGTGATCGCGCTCAGTTTTCCGTACTGAGAGCGAGGGGCAAAAAGGAATGTGTATAACTAGAGCGCTTTTCCAGTGAGCGCGCTTCCAGTGCGTGACGTCATCAGGGCTGCAGGCGATTCTAGTGTTGAGAATCGGAGCAGTCCAAACACGCGTTGTCTCAAAAGTATACTCCAAGCAGTATAACGAGCTTAGTATTGATTTCATCCTTAATAATATAACTTTTATACTGAAAAGTTTAGCTGTTATACTCAGTAGTTTAAATTGTATATTTTCGAGTATCATTTTTATACGATTCCACTTCGAAAATTTCGAACACTAACGCGTTAGATCATTTTGTTCTTTTCTGTTCATCGCGTTAGTGCTTTTTGCGTCCGAGTTATAGCTTGGCTGTTGTGAAGTGTACGCGTGCATATTGAAAGCGGAAAAACTAAGAGGAAAACTATAGTTTAAAGTAGTTGTGCGATCTAAAAAGTGAGTATAATTATATTGACTTCATATACTAATATATATGTGCAAGAGGAGTTGTCCTAATTGGTAATTTGAAAGAAAACAAACCTATTGTGCAGAAATTACAATTACTACAATTCCTTCTGCAAAGTAGTGGCGCATGCGCGGTTCTTTATACATATACAGAAATTACAATTACTACAATTCCTTCTGCAAAGTAGTGGCGCATGCGCATTTCTTTATACATAAATAAATTTATTTTTGCGTTGTTATATGTGCAGTTCAACAAAAAACGGTGTCCGCAATAAGTGTGAGTGAAACGACTATAGTGTTGACGAAAACGGTTGTGTGTAGACGCATTTTTTTCTGAGCTTAACTCTTATGTGTGCAAAAGAAAAATTTCTTTTAGAATTAATAACCTAAACGGAAAAAAATATGTTTACAAAAACAAACTCGGCGTTTAATTTTAAATTCCAAACTATCACAAATTAAATGATAAAAGTAACTTTCATAATTTTTAATACTTTACTGTCTAGATTATTAATTCTTAAAGTTTTTTTTTTTTGCACACGTAAGGGTTAAGTTCAGACAAAAAATTCGTCAACACACTCTTGTGGTTTCACTCGCACTTACTAGGCTAAGTCCCTTTACTTAAACTAATTGTATGTGTAGTTAACGGACCACGTTTTACCGACCTTTTTTTTTATTGTATGATGGATATTTTCTAAAAACAATACAATTTTTTCATCTCTATAGATAATGGAATTTAATGACGACCTTTTTGACTTTATAACAGAAAACGATTTAGATCCAATATGTTACAAAAATCTGAGTGGTAAGAAAGTTGTTAATAAAATATTATATTTTTTGTCATGTAGTACAAACTGAATTCGTAGACTGCGGCTATACATATGAGACGCTAAAGTATATTGAAAACGATGATCTCGTTTGCATTTTTCAGGATCGAAAGGACACGGCTTTGCGATCGGAGTTTGGGGCAAAGTTGTTTTCCTGGAAATCTAAAAAAGTAAGCCCTTCTTTTTATGAAACAAACTTCCTATAATTTGTTAATTCTTTCCATTATATATATTTAGAATGTAAGCGTATCGAGTTCCGACCAGACAGTTTCCTTGCCAATACAGAATGTTTCTGAGGAAATTAACATTGGACGAGATTTGAATTTTCGAAAGGTAATAATTTATACATCGTTATTATGATTTTTCGTGACCTATATTTTCATTATTAGTAATTTTATTAATAGTAATTAACGCATAAGTTTCTTGGATAATTAAAATAACATATATTTTAATTAATAATAATAATGAAATATTTATTTTAAGTCATCAATACACACTTAATAGTTTTAATGAGCATTATCAGTCCTATGAAGTTGGCGAAAAAGAAAATTCTTTAAAATGTAATAAAAAAGCACATTTCAAGGTCCCCCTATAAAAGTACACAATAAGACTTCTAATCGTTATGTAAGAATAAAAACATTCTGATTGTAAATAATATTTAGATATAAGCACATATTATAATTTTTTAAAATAAGAATAAATATATCAGCATTAAATATAGACATATATGTAAATACGCATAAATAAATAAAATTATATTAAAAAAAAAAACATTTTAAATCGACCTACTTTTGTAATTTCCAGCATAGTCTACATTTTATACGCAAGAGTATACAATCGATACTTTTGATGTACTGCTTAGTATACAATTTATCCGCAAAAGGATAGAATGTATACGTTTTGATGTACTGCGTAGTATACAATTTATCCGCAAAAGGATAGAATTTATACGTTTTGATGTACAGCGTAGTATACAATTTATCCGCAAGAGTATTGAATTTATACGATTTGTTATACAGAAAAATCTTAGAAAGTATCACTGTGGACGGCAGTCCACGTAGTGACGATGAGCACCGAGACTGTGGTGCGCAAGGAGATACTATATACAGCCGTAGAATTGAAAATCTGCTACGATAGTCCGATCAGAACCATTTATATCTTGATCGAAAGGTATTGTAAACCTCTTTGAAACTGCATACTAAGATTTTTCAAAAACTGATAACTTTAGGAGAAATGAGAGTGAAAGTGCGAAATTGACAATTTTGAAAATTGGAGCAATTGGGGCCGGTTGAGCAAAAACCCCCAAATTTTTAAGGTTGTTGTGATCTAGCTTTAAATACGCGTCGAATGACACCTCGATCGTCCTGATCCGATACTCCGGTCAAAAGATATTCAATACACAAGATTTCAACGGCCTTTCCGAAATGAAAACGTTTGTCCTGTTGTTTGTCTGTTTGTTTGTTTGTTTGTTTGTCTGTTTGTTTGTCTGTTTGTCTGTGGTATTTTTTGTTTTAAAGTCCTGGAACCACTTTTGTTTTATTAATCAGCTCGAGCTAAATAATTTTTGTTCTACGACTTTTTGGGTTTCCCGCTAGTTTGGCGGGAAAACAGCTAGAAAAGCCAGATTTCCCGCGCCCATAACTTCTAAACGACTAAAGCTACAGAATCGTGCTTTATGTCGTTTGAAAGGTATTTTGAAATGATAATAGCTTTGCCTTGACATAATTTATATAAATATAATATTTAAGAATTTATAATTAAAATTAATTTTTTTTTTTAAGTTTTTGAAGTTTTCTTAAAAATGGCTCTAACGATTTTGATAGTCACTCAAGGCCATATAGCCCTTGAGATTGCTCAACTTTTGGTATATAACACATATCTCGGAAAATTCGCTTTCTCGAGATATTACTCATTAAAATTAGTAGCAAAGATCCCATATACCCAACCTTTTACATGCACTATACATACATTTATGTAAAAAATCATGTAGAGTCATATAGAGACGTGCACAATGCAATAAAATTTAAAACCATCGAAGGAAATTTAATATAATTTAAATTTAAAAGAAATCGTTAATTTTTCTTTTTTATTTAATCTAATTGTTGCGTTTTTCACTACTTTGACGGGAAAACAGGAAATTTCTCGCGCCCATAACTTCTGAACGACTAAAGCTACAGAAACGTGCTATATGTCGTTGGAAAAGTATTTTGATATGATAATTACTTTGCCCTGACAAAAATTTTCTAAATATTATAATTAAGAATTTAGAATAAAAATTATTTTTTTTAGATTAAAATTTTTTTTAAATAGCTTTCACGATTTTTATAGTAACTTCCGGCCGTATATCCCTTGAGATATTTCGGGGTACAACACATATCTCCGAAAATTTGCTTTTTCATCAAAATTAGTAGCAATGCTCCCATATAGCTAACTTCTTATATGAATTTTGTTTGTTAATTTTTCCCATTTGAGTTTCAAACAAAAACTTATAAAAACAATGGAAGACCTATGTATGTACATACATAAGTCATTTAAAAAACTTCTGATATCAAATAAAAACACCTCTTAACGAGGTTAGATTAAAGTGACGATGGCACACTCAACACAAAAAATTTCTGATATCAAATTTTGTGACGATTAATAGTTATTTAAACAAAAATATTTAAAAAGTTTTTAATTAGTTTCAAAATCGGCACTTAGCTGAAAAATTTAAAAAGGCAAAATAGGCAGCGTGCCGATTTTGAAACTAATTAAAAACTTTTTAAATATTTTTGTTTAAATAACTATTAATCGTCACAAAATTTGATATCAGAAATTTTTTGTGTTGAGTGTGCCATCGTCACTTTAATCTAACCTCGTTAAGAGGTGTTTTTATTTGATATCTTTTATACTCGTAGGTATACAATTTATAACGTCGAAAGTATACATTTTATACTTTCGAAAGTATAAAATCAATAAGCATCTTATTAAGAAATTTTTGATACTCGAAAGTATACAATTCATGTAACAATCGTATCGATTCTATGACGATTTTTTTTTGGGTGTATAAAAACCCGCTATACCTCGAAAATTAAAAGTTAAGAAACAGAGAAGTTATAATTGTTGTATACCCTTGCAGAGGGTATTATAATTTTGCCATGATATGTTTTTTTTTAACAAATGGTACTGTGTATTAATATTTGTGTTGATTTGTGGTTTTTAAATTTTTGATTTAATTTAAATAAAATATTTGTTTCTTTTTTCTTAAAGAAATTTTCACATTAAAACAAAGGACAAAGGGTTCTGTGGAGAATAAATTTAAATCATTTTATATTTGAAAATGTCGAGGTTAACTTTGTGGCGTTTAGCAAAAAAAGAACAGGACAAATTTAAACAATTAGTGGAATCACGTAGAGCCGATCGCCCGGGGACAAGCACTAATATTAACTTTGATAACTTTCCTAACGAAAAACTGTCCGAGAAACCGTCTGAAAAGAGTGCACCAAGTTTGCATACCTTTGACATTAGCGATCAAGTTACCGAATTTAACACTGCCTTCGTTGATGCTCAACATAAGCCTAAGCTCAGCTTGAACGAAAAGTTAGTTTATCAACAATATAAAAATAAAACAAAAATCAACGGTGGTGTTCTGGAAGACTACGGCAACGAGAGCTTCCTACCAAAATCGAGGGGAACGAGTCGTCAACGGATTCATTGTGGCCTGGCCGCCAAGCAGAAGTGCGTCCGCACACTGGACGATTGGGATAGCATTCGCTACGAGCGATCTTCCACTGGGGATATTCTGATCTATGATGGAAATCGCTATCGACGTCAGGCCAACTATGGCGACAACATATATTGGAGCTATGTTTACATGATAATTTCGGTTATTTCGCGATTTCCTTTCACTTTATTTGTGACATTGTGAGTGCTTCCAATAGAAACAAATAAAGAAATTAATTTTTTTCTGGGCAACTAACCTTCAAAAATAGAAAATGTATACCCAAATCTAGAAATTTGTTTCTTATATTTTAGAACTTTTGCCATTATTGCAAGAAAAATTACCTTAAAATTTAGGAAAATGTTCCCTTAATACAACGGATAAATAGCCCTAAATCTAGGAAAAATTCGCCTTTGATTCTAGAAAAGTTTTCCCATATGTAGGGAAAATCAGCATAAAAACAAGAAAAATCGCACTTACTTTAAGAAAAAAAATCCTGATTTTAAGACAACTATTTCTTAAAACTAGAGCGAATTGCTTTTGGCTATGAAGTTCTGCCTGCCGTGAAAACTGACACCAAAGTTTCCGAAGAGGTTTCCATAGCGATCCGCCATGATAACGCCTCCGAGCGAGTCAAATCGAGGGAGAGAGACCTTTTGAACAAAAGGGCAGTCGCACTTATACATTCGTTGAAATTAGATCGTGTTGTGTATAAAAAATAAATCAAAAATCAACGGTGGTGTTCTGGAAGACTACGGCAACGAGAGCTTCCTACCAAAATCGAGGGGAACGGGTCGTCAACGGATTCGCTGTGGCCTGGCCGCCAAACAAAAGTGCGTCCGCACCCTAGACGATTGGGATAGCATTCGCTACGAGCGATCTTCCACTGGGGATATTCTGATCTATGATGGAAATCGCTATCGACGTCAGGCCAACTATGGCGACAACATATATTGGAGCTGTGTGAAAAAAGCGAATGAACTGCAGCGTTTACATGATCACTCACAAAAAATACACATCGTTCAGTAAAATTGTAGTAACAAATTTTTAAAATACAAAATAGCATATTCAGCAAAAACGGTGGTGTTTTGGAAGACTACGGCAACGAGAGCTTCCTACCAAAATCGAGGGGAACGGGTCGTCAACGGATTCGCTGTGGCCTGGCCGCCAAACAAAAGTGCGTCCGCACCCTAGACGATTGGGATAGCATTCGCTACGAGCGATCTTCCACTGGGGATATTCTGATCTATGATGGAAATCGCTATCGACGTCAGGCCAACTATGGCGACAACATATATTGGAGCTGTGTGAAAAAGCGAATGAACTGCAGCGTTTACATGATCACTCACAAAAAATACACATCTTTCAGTAAAATTGTAGTAACAAATTTTTAAAATACAAAATAGCATATTCAGCAAAAACGGTGGTGTTTTGGAAGACTACGGCAACGAGAGCTTTCTACCAAAATCGACGGGAACGGGTCGTCAACGGATTCGCTGTAGCCTGGCCGCCAAACGAAAGTGCGTCCGCACCCTAGACGATTGGGATAGCATTCGCTACGAGCGATCTTCCACTGGGGATATTCTGATCTATGATGGAAATCGCTATCGACGTCAGGCCAACTATGGCGACAACATATATTGGAGCTGTGTGAAAAAGCGAACAAACTGCAGCGTTTACATGATCACTCACAAAAAATACACATCGTTCAGTAAAATTGTAGTAACAAATTTTTAAAATACAAAATAGCATATTCAGCAAAAACGGTGGTGTTTTGGAAGACTACGGCAACGAGAGCTTTCTACCAAAATCGACGGGAACGGGTCGTCAACGGATTCGCTGTGGCCTGGCCGCCAAACAAAAGTGCGTCCGCACCCTGGACGATTGGGATAGCATTCGCTACGAGCGATCTTCCACTGGGGATATTCTGATCTATGATGGAAATCGCTATCGACGTCAGGCCAACTATGGCGACAACATATATTGGAGCTGTGTGAAAAAGCGAATGAACTGCAGCGTTTACATGATCACTCACAAAAAATACACATCGTTCAGTAAAATTGTAGTAACAAATTTTTAAAATACAAAATAGCATATTCAGCAAAAACGGTGGTGTTTTGGAAGACTACGGCAACGAGAGCTTTCTACCAAAATCGAGGGGAACGGGTCGTCAACGGATTCGCTGTAGCCTGGCCGCCAAACGAAAGTGCGTCCGCACCCTAGACGATTGGGATAGCATTCGCTACGAGCGATCTTCCACTGGGGATATTCTGATCTATGATGGAAATCGCTATCGACGTCAGGCCAACTATGGCGACAACATATATTGGAGCTGTGTGAAAAAGCGAACGAACTGCAGCGTTTACATGATCACTCACAAAAAATACACATCGTTCAGTAAAATTGTAGTAACAAATTTTTAAAATACAAAATAGCATATTCAGCAAAAACGGTGGTGTTTTGGAAGACTACGGCAACGAGAGCTTTCTACCAAAATCGACGGGAACGGGTCGTCAACGGATTCGCTGTAGCCTGGCCGCCAAACAAAAGTGCGTCCGCACCCTAGACGATTGGGATAGCATTCGCTACGAGCGATCTTCCACTGGGGATATTCTGATCTATGATGGAAATCGCTATCGACGTCAGGCCAACTATGGCGACAACATATATTGGAGCTGTGTGAAAAAGCGAATGAACTGCAGCGTTTACATGATCACTCACAAAAAATACACATCGTTCAGTAAAATTGTAGTAACAAATTTTTAAAATACAAAATAGCATATTCAGCAAAAACGGTGGTGTTTTGGAAGACTACGGCAACGAGAGCTTTCTACCAAAATCGAGGGGAACGGGTCGTCAACGGATTCGCTGTAGCCTGGCCGCCAAACGAAAGTGCGTCCGCACCCTAGACGATTGGGATAGCATTCGCTACGAGCGATCTTCCACTGGGGATATTCTGATCTATGATGGAAATCGCTATCGACGTCAGGCCAACTATGGCGACAACATATATTGGAGCTGTGTGAAAAAGCGAACGAACTGCAGCGTTTACATGATCACTCACAAAAAATACACATCGTTCAGTAAAATTGTAGTAACAAATTTTTAAAATACAAAATAGCATATTCAGCAAAAACGGTGGTGTTTTGGAAGACTACGGCAACGAGAGCTTTCTACCAAAATCGAGGGGAACGGGTCGTCAACGGATTCGCTGTGGCCTGGCCGCCAAACAAAAGTGCGTCCGCACCCTGGACGATTGGGATAGCATTCGCTACGAGCGATCTTCCACTGGGGATATTCTGATCTATGATGGAAATCGCTATCGACGTCAGGCCAACTATGGCGACAACATATATTGGAGCTGTGTGAAAAAGCGAACGAACTGCAGCGTTTACATGATCACTCACAAAAAATACACTCGTTCAGTAAAATTGTAGTAACAAATTTTTAAAATACAAAATAGCATATTCAGCAAAAACGGTGGTGTTTTGGAAGACTACGGCAACGAGAGCTTTCTACCAAAATCGACGGGAACGGGTCGTCAACGGATTCGCTGTGGCCTGGCCGCCAAACAAAAGTGCGTCCGCACCCTGGACGATTGGGATAGCATTCGCTACGAGCGATCTTCCACTGGGGATATTCTGATCTATGATGGAAATCGCTATCGACGTCAGGCCAACTATGGCGACAACATATATTGGAGCTGTGTGAAAAAGCGAATGAACTGCAGCGTTTACATGATCACTCACAAAAAAATACACATCGTTCAGTAAAATTGTAGTAACAAATTTTTAAAATACAAAATAGCATATTCAGCAAAAACGGTGGTGTTTTGGAAGACTACGGCAACGAGAGCTTTCTACCAAAATCGAGGGGAACGGGTCGTCAACGGATTCGCTGTAGCCTGGCCGCCAAACGAAAGTGCGTCCGCACCCTAGACGATTGGGATAGCATTCGCTACGAGCGATCTTCCACTGGGGATATTCTGATCTATGATGGAAATCGCTATCGACGTCAGGCCAACTATGGCGACAACATATATTGGAGCTGTGTGAAAAAGCGAACGAACTGCAGCGTTTACATGATCACTCACAAAAAATACACATCGTTCAGTAAAATTGTAGTAACAAATTTTTAAAATACAAAATAGCATATTCAGCAAAAACGGTGGTGTTTTGGAAGACTACGGCAACGAGAGCTTTCTACCAAAATCGAGGGGAACGGGTCGTCAACGGATTCGCTGTGGCCTGGCCGCCAAACAAAAGTGCGTCCGCACCCTGGACGATTGGGATAGCATTCGCTACGAGCGATCTTCCACTGGGGATATTCTGATCTATGATGGAAATCGCTATCGACGTCAGGCCAACTATGGCGACAACATATATTGGAGCTGTGTGAAAAAGCGAACGAACTGCAGCGTTTACATGATCACTCACAAAAAAATACACATCGTTCAGTAAAATTGTAGTAACAAATTTTTAAAATACAAAATAGCATATTCAGCAAAAACGGTGGTGTTTTGGAAGACTACGGCAACGAGAGCTTTCTACCAAAATCGACGGGAACGGGTCGTCAACGGATTCGCTGTGGCCTGGCCGCCAAACAAAAGTGCGTCCGCACCCTGGACGATTGGGATAGCATTCGCTACGAGCGATCTTCCACTGGGGATATTCTGATCTATGATGGAAATCGCTATCGACGTCAGGCCAACTATGGCGACAACATATATTGGAGCTGTGTGAAAAAGCGAATGAACTGCAGCGTTTACATGATCACTCACAAAAAATACACATCGTTCAGTAAAATTGTAGTAACAAATTTTTAAAATACAAAATAGCATATTCAGCAAAAACGGTGGTGTTTTGGAAGACTACGGCAACGAGAGCTTTCTACCAAAATCGAGGGGAACGGGTCGTCAACGGATTCGCTGTAGCCTGGCCGCCAAACGAAAGTGCGTCCGCACCCTAGACGATTGGGATAGCATTCGCTACGAGCGATCTTCCACTGGGGATATTCTGATCTATGATGGAAATCGCTATCGACGTCAGGCCAACTATGGCGACAACATATATTGGAGCTGTGTGAAAAAGCGAACGAACTGCAGCGTTTACATGATCACTCACAAAAAATACACATCGTTCAGTAAAATTGTAGTAACAAATTTTTAAAATACAAAATAGCATATTCAGCAAAAACGGTGGTGTTTTGGAAGACTACGGCAACGAGAGCTTTCTACCAAAATCGAGGGGAACGGGTCGTCAACGGATTCGCTGTGGCCTGGCCGCCAAACAAAAGTGCGTCCGCACCCTGGACGATTGGGATAGCATTCGCTACGAGCGATCTTCCACTGGGGATATTCTGATCTATGATGGAAATCGCTATCGACGTCAGGCCAACTATGGCGACAACATATATTGGAGCTGTGTGAAAAAGCGAATGAACTGCAGCGTTTACATGATCACTCACAAAAAATACACATCGTTCAGTAAAATTGTAGTAACAAATTTTTAAAATACAAAATAGCATATTCAGCAAAAACGGTGGTGTTTTGGAAGACTACGGCAACGAGAGCTTTCTACCAAAATCGAGGGGAACGGGTCGTCAACGGATTCGCTGTGGCCTGGCCGCCAAACAAAAGTGCGTCCGCACCCTGGACGATTGGGATAGCATTCGCTACGAGCGATCTTCCACTGGGGATATTCTGATCTATGATGGAAATCGCTATCGACGTCAGGCCAACTATGGCGACAACATATATTGGAGCTGTGTGAAAAAGCGAATGAACTGCAGCGTTTACATGATCACTCACAAAAAATACACATCGTTCAGTAAAATTGTAGTAACAAATTTTTAAAATACAAAATAGCATATTCAGCAAAAACAGTGGTGTTTTGGAAGACTACGGCAACGAGAGCTTTCTACCAAAATCGACGGGAACGGGTCGTCAACGGATTCGCTGTAGCCTGGCCGCCAAACGAAAGTGCGTCCGCACCCTAGACGATTGGGATAGCATTCGCTACGAGCGATCTTCCACTGGGGATATTCTGATCTATGATGGAAATCGCTATCGACGTCAGGCCAACTATGGCGACAACATATATTGGAGCTGTGTGAAAAAGCGAATGAACTGCAGCGTTTACATGATCACTCACAAAAAATACACATCGTTCAGTAAAATTGTAGTAACAAATTTTTAAAATACAAAATAGCATATTCAGCTAAAATTTTGCAATACACTTTTTTTTCGAAATTGTTTCTCAAGGCAACACTCTTTTATTAAGTTAAATTTTGTACTCATTATTTCTTTTCCCTTTCTTTCAATGAGTTCCCTGACCGAGTTCTCCGACAAAACTAGTTGTTCGTATCGGCGGCACCTCTGGCTGCTCCATGGCATGTCGCCCGTCAGCACCTCTGGCTGCTCCATGGCGTGCCGCCCGGCAGCATCTCTGGCTGCTCCATGGCGAGTCGCCCGGCAGCATCTCTGGCTGCTCTATGGCGTGTCGCCCGGCAGCATCTCCGGCTGATCCATGGCGTGTCGCCCGGCAGCTTCTCTGGCTGCTCCATGGCGAGTCGCCCGGCAGCATCTCTGGCTGCTCTATGGCGTGTCGCCCGGCAGCATCTCCGGCTGATCCATGGCGTGTCGCCCGGCAGCACATACGGCTGATCCATGGCGTGGGTAATTTGACGCCTGCCTACCTCCATCATGCGCAGTCAGTGCGATCAGGCTCCGCATGGCGGTGGCAGGGCATTTATGGAACAAGAAACAGTTTACGTTGCGTGTAATATTATTGAAATAAAAACTTTTTGTAAGCATTTTCAGGCATACGAATATGGCACAACACCAAAATCTCTTATTATAAAAAAACATCGAAGAGTTTACAAGTTGTCCTATGCATATATTTACTATAAAATCCGTAAATCAAGTGCAAGGGCTTATAATAAAAACAATTTACTGTAATGAAAAAGACTATTGTGTTTAAATAAAAATGTTTAAAGAATATATTTAATTTGATGAAGATGCGTATTTAAATAAACTATGTTATTCTTTCAATTTTGTAAAAAAAAAAAATTAAGCCAAGATCAAGCTGAAACCAAATTTGTTTCATTATTTTTTTAGCAAAAATATTCAAATTTTTCTGTAATGTTTTGATCCCTATAGTTATAGCCGTCTGTGTGCGCGCACGCAGGAGGCGGACCTTAACTTGGCGGATTCCACCTCCAGGGTAAAGAAATATGTGGAGCAAACCACTAACCTTGAGGTGCAGCTCAAGGTGAAGCTGAAGATTGCTCGCGAAATTATCATTTACTCTGAGTTTATTTTTTAAAAGCCAAGTAATTCCTTAATTATTAAAAAAAAAATGTTTACCCTCGGGATTATTTGGAAATTATAGTTGGCAATGATGGAGAGCCATTTTATGAAGTTCTGCCTGCCGTGAAAACTGCCACCAAAGTTTCCGAAGAGCGTGTCAAATCGAGGGAAGGAGACCTTTTGAACAAAACATCGTGTTGTGTTTGTAAAACGCATTTGAATTTTACTTTGGTCAACAATATAAAAATAAAACAAAAATCAACGGTGGTGTTCTGGAAGACTACGGCAACGAGAGCTTTCTCCCAAAATAGAGGGGAACGGGTCGTCAACGGATTCACTGTGGCCTGGCCGCCAAGCAGAAGTGCACAAGAACAAACCACATTTCCCAAACGAAAATTAAAGATGGTCGAACCACCCAAGGGCAGGGCTGCTCGTCCAAGAGTTGTTCGAACGCCAACTCCGTCACCCGACCGGAAAAAAAGGTTGATCAATGCAAAGAAATGTTTCGTTTAAATTAAATGCAAATTAATACTTAAGCCTCCAAGCAGTCTTAATGATGTATGGACATGGCAATAAATAAAAAACCAAAGTAAAACAAATAGAGGAACGAGCTCTTGACTGCAGCTCGGTTCACTGAGAACTGATTTCTTGCCGCAAGGGATCCGCCTTTTATATGCTTTGGTGGTTCCAGTTCAACTTCCAGTTCCAGTTCGATAAACAAGCTCCTTTTAAAGCTTTCGACTATCGGACCTTCCGAAATCGTCATCAAATTTTAAAATTTTGCAAGTCCCCCACTAAAGCTTATTATTTAGTTTAAACTTTTGTTTTTCTAACCAAACTTTTGAGGCTTAGGTGCTTTTCCGACTATTTTCTTTCAAAGGGGGTTTTCGCGGCTTTTTCTACCAATCGAAGGCTGTATTTGCTCAGCTTCACGTTTCGCCGCCTTTTTTTTTCTTGCTTTTTTTTTGGATTGCTTCTATAAAATATTATTCTTAGTCTTACCGCCAAGTTCTCTGGCACTGGACTTTCATAAAGCGCTTGGCGCGTGTTTGCTTTCTGCTTTAATCGAAGGCTCATCCTGGGTTGCACTGTTTCTTTAGGAAATGTATCAGTATTAAACAATGCAAACTTCAGATCTATAGCTGCACTGCCTTCTACATAATTATATTTTTAGCATAAGAGTAAATATTCTAAACTTGCAAATTTCAAGAAGCCCTACCACCAGTTGGCTGGTACTGGGTTTTTACAGGAACTCTAGTATAAATGTATTTATTTTAATTGTCCCAGACTGAAACATGAAAGTGCCACACCCAATTTATCTATTTGCTGCGATGCAACATCAAAAATCGGTAATTCTCTATTAACGGACCCCTTCCAAAAAAAAAAAAAAAAAAAAAAAAAACATAGATAGGGGGTACTTCCACATGCATTTGGGTATCAAAATTATGTTGGGGACGCTCTTAGTTTAGCCACAATAAATCTTTAAAGTTTTGCCAAATTCCCATACTAAATGCTAGCAGACACGCACACTGACAAATTATGAATACACAAAATTCAAGCGCCTGTCTGTGTATCGTCGCGGTACAGTGGGCTGTGAAGCTTAAAATTATTGTTAAATTGTGCTTAGCGTAAATACTATATACGAGTATGTCGACACTTTGGACAGTTTGAATACATTTATGCGAGAAATATAAATAAAACAAAAAGTTGACAACGTAAAATACGTAGTAATTAACTACTTTTCAATATTAAGACGTACATTTGAGTATAAAAATTATATGGAGAATTTTATAGTAAAGAGCATACAGTTTGATGAGGTAAAATAAGAGTATTGCTGTGATCATTATGTCATAGGGAACGTAAAGTAGCGCCGGAGGCGAAAATTTTTTTTAAAGAAAAAAATCGCGCGCGCGATTTTTTTTTCCAAAAAAATTTTTAGCCTTCGGCACTACTTTAAGTAATCCTAATTAATTCTCTTTTTTTTTAACCTATGTTATTTTGCACGACCGATTTTTGCTTTTGACATTAAACGAAAACCTAACCTATGTTATTTTGCACGGCCGATTTTTGCTTTTGACATTAAACGAAAATAAGGACATGAAAGGTCCTTTATAATATTATATATATATATATTCTTAATATTGAAATACAAAAAAAAAAAAAAGTGTTTAAAAAAGTTAATTACTACGTATTTTACGTTGTCAAATTGTTGTTTTATTTATACTTCACGCTTAAATGTATTTAAAGTGTGCAAAGTGTCGACATATATAGTATTTACGCTAAGCACAATTTGACAAACATTGTCATTGTGCGCGTGTTTGCGTAGCAACGGTTTCCAAGCACATTTTGTATGGGAATTAGGCAAAACTTTAAAGATTTATTGTGGCTAAACTAAGAGCGTCCCCAACATATTTTTGGTACCCAAATGCTAGTTGAAGTACCCCCTATGTTTTTTTTTTTTTTTTTTTTGGAAGGGGCTTCGTTAATAGAGAATTACCCAAAAATCTAATGTAAATTCATTGTTTCATTGCCAAATTTGATTCGACAGCGGGCAGTCAAATTATTAAAAAAAAAAAACAGTTGCTTAGTGGTGTTAGTAGTTCGTAAGTAACGAGTTAATGCACATACATTTTAAAACCACTAGATTCCTAAAAATAGTAAAACGATGCATTTAGCCCAGAATACAGAATTGCAAAATGCAACTCTAGTAAAAACGGGGACTGGTTTAATGAAAATCAAATAGCTACATCCGATATACATAATTGTAATCCATTTTATTTTTTCCGCTGTTTTGTGATAAGTATTGACAACATGCTACGGTAAAACTGACCGCGGCCGCGCGCTAGTTTTCAAAATTAAACCTCGATTTTCTCGAAAATGTAGGTCAATGTTATTATTTATATTTCACCAACAAGTTAAAGAAAACGAACTATATGCAGGCAGGCTCCGGTTATAACTTTCACAAGATTTCACACCATAAGTAGATCAAACTAATTCGTATTTACTTTTTAAATAATTATTTTCTGACCCCACCTCGAATTTGGGAACAAACTATTTGCCGTCGGCAACAACATCTTTCGTTCTGGTTGTCAGTGCTGCCGTATTTTTGATGGAACAAAACAATCTGGTCGAAATGCTTCTAAATTTAAAAGGTGGTCATTAATTATGTTCAAGGAGGATAAAATAAGGTTTTAATAAAAAAAAAAAAAGTTTTTTTTAATGTTTAAATGGAATTTTTACCAATAAAAAAAAGGTTTAAGTCATATAATCAAAGGGTGGCAGCACTCTTGGACCGATAAATAAACAAATTCTGCCTTTATTAGGCTTTAAAATAGGGTTGTCGAAAATATATCAAAATATCGATATATTTGCAAAAAAAAAATATTTTTATCACGATATTTTTAAGCTGCAATATCGATATTACAAAACGAAAATACACTACAAACACACACACACTCACTCAAGTGACTGAAGTGAAGAGCAAGTCAAACGCAAAACGAAACTCAATACTCAACTGAACCTCTCATATTGGCCAGCGCACTTGTGTGACCTTGACCTCGACCATGGACGAAGGTTGGGGCTGTTGCCGCCACGCTAAGGTTGGTAGTGGATAGTGGTTGCTTTTGGCCAGCATTCAAATTGGAATCTGAATTGAAATTCAAATTGGGATGCAGTGCGCGCCCAATTACACAATTCCGAGAAACACTGCGACAAAACAATCCAAGAAAGAAATAATAATCGAACTACAAATATCTATAAAAACAAATACCTTCATTTATTTTATAGTTCTCTTATTACTTGCTATGAGTTATTTAAATGATTAAACATAAAGGAATTATTATTTTTATTAATAAATAAAATTGACTATTTAACAAGAAAGAAAGCTATCTTCGGTAAGCCGAAGGTTGTATACCCTTGCAGTCTGCAAATGGATCATTGAAAATCGATACATTTTGGTAATATTGAAAAAATATCGAAGTTTGTAAATTTGAATACCATTTACCTTTACATTTTACATTTTACATATAGAATATATACATCCGTGGTTCGCACCACTACAGTAAAATGCCAACATTGCATTTGTATGAGTGAAAATTGAACACTGTGACTAGATAAGAGAAGAAAAAAAGCTCAAATACTCTGTAATATGTACAAAAATAGCTATAACCTAAAATCTAGTTATTTAACGCTTAAAAAGGCCAAATCTAGCCAAAAAATTACAATTTGTTTGCACTGATTCATCTGTTCTCTTTTGTGCATACTACTGTGCATAGTTGACTGAGAAAAATGTTATCCCGCGGGATAAATAAATAAATATTGGCGATTATCATTATTTGCAGGTTCGCCGTAATTTTGATTACAAACCTCGAGCGCTTACATATATGCTGCTATTTAAGTATTTGCTTTAATTTAAAAGAACACAAAACTGTTAAGAGTATTATAAATTGTCATGGATATGCTTAGAATTCATGTCTGTATGCTTTTTCTCCTTCGTGCCCTTATATGTAGCTTTCCTGTGTCATCGCAGCCCATATGATAAATTCGAAGGACCCCATTCGTTCGCTTAGCGATAACTTTATCGGCAAATAGCAGCGTATGCTTCCCCAGAACTACCAAAAGGATAACCGATAAAGCGGCAACGGTGAATTCAGGGTGGCTCCAGAGGGACTGTCTCAGCGGGACGACGGCGGTGTGTGGATCCCCGAGCCAAGAACAGGCGCCAATGATCGTCAACTTTGTTAGAAGCGACAGGATAATACGCCAGCGCAATGTCGTGGTGCGGTACAAGGAAACCACTTCGGTGAGACGTCGCTCAAAGGCCCTCAGATCTTCGTAGCTGTTTGCTTGCTCCATTGCAGTCGTTGGAAATGATGAAATATATAAATTTATATATATTTTGTATGGAATTTTTCTCAGATTTGAGAGATTTTGATTGGATTGTCACTGATATACATAGTTCTTCGATCCTAATGAAACTAAAAGCGTTATTCTAAAACCGTTAAAAACGCTATATCTCGAAATTGATAGAAATACGTTAAAAAACAGAGAATATTATGGCAAAATTATAATACCCTCTGCAAGGGTATAAAATTTAATATTAATAAAAATTATAGGTATTTCGTTGTCGCTTCCTACTTTTTGCCCAGTGTTGTTTTCAAAAGTCAAGTACGTAAGCCGAAGAAAGAGAGAGAGAAGACCGCGAGCTCATTAACATGCTCGCTACGCACTGCGAGCCACATGCCCCATCTCTTTCCACCGCTCGGTTGCGCCGGCGCAGCAGTTAATCAATGTATACACACATACGCATATCGATATCGGAGTTTGTCAGTCAAATGTTAACTTAACATAGATTGCGGCTGCGTCGAACACGTTCGATGGTTCGCAGCAGTGTTGCCAAATCAGCTTTTTTCCCGTCATTTTCAGCTTTATTTATACTTGACTAGCGGGCATATTTTAGAAACAGCGGGAAGCGGGAATTCTAGCTGTTTTTAATTTGAAATCAGTTTTTTTTCAGCTTTTTTTATATCGATAGTCTGTCACAGCAGATTGTCTTTTATCGATCCTAATCGTCTTCGAGAGTGTCATCCTCATGAGGAAGTGCACTTTTAAACATATTTGTGACAAAATGCCGAAAGTTTTTAAACAAAAATGTCAGCATCCTGATTTTAAGACATGGCTTCGCAAAGACGATACTGATGCCTCCAAAGTCTTCTGCAGTTATTGTAAGTGCACACTAACTGCATAAAGTAGGCGACAATTTGTTATAAACTTAATTATAAAATGATAAAACTTATATAATTCGTCTGATTACAGATATGGGTTGCGAAGGCACAAAAAATGTTGCGTAGACTACAAAGTCCCCTTAGATTTTATGGCTCTTATAGGCTCAATAGAGGCCTATGACAAAGATATAAAGGATGATACGGTTGATGTTGAAGATGATATATTAAATATATTATAATTAATTAATTATTAAGTACAACTTAATATAAATACTCGTTAATACTAAAAAAAAAACATTTGTTTATACTCATTTAACAGAAAGCTAAGGGAAAAAACTAACGCGTTTTTTTTTTAGCTTTTTGTCGAAAAATACAGATATATTTCTTTTGTTAAATAGCAAAATATGTATGAAAATCTTTGCGCCTTTTTTTCAGCTTTTTTTTCGAAAAATGCAGATATATTTTTTTTAAAGGCAAATTATGTATGAAAATCTTTGCGCTTTTTTCATCTTTTTTTGGGAAAAAATACTGCTTTTTTTCCACCCTTGTCCAGCCGAAAACAGTTTTTTTTTCAGCAATAGTTGGCAACACTGGTTCGCAGCCCAACAACATTCAAACTGTTGCACTTTCCGGCGATCGATAGTCATGTTATTGCCCAGCGAAATGTTATTGACCAGCCAAATGTTATTGAAAATTATGAGCTATTGAAGTGAAAAAGGACCATCTCTGGCGGGCACTTGATTTTTCCAATCTTTGAATTATCCGTGTTCTTGTTTTAAATATATTTTGATTACGAGTAAATATGTAATTGTTGCTGCGGTTAACTTTTGAAGCAGATGAGATCCTCCGTCCATGTCGGTCGTCTCATTTCTTTTCGCAGCTGAAGGACTCTCCGCCGGGCGTGGTCGTGGACGCCGCCTCATCCAATTCCGCATCCGCCGGCACTGGATCCTGGCAGCCGAGGGTCAGGCGCAGCTGGGAGCTGATCTCATCGTAGAGCGTCTCTGGATGGTTTTTCAAAGGAGAGCGGGGGTTGGTGGGGGTCGTGAATGGACGGTACAATATGTTGCATGTTTCGGGGCGGTAACAAGAGAACAAATTTACAAGTTAAGCACATTTCGAAAATGTTTTAGGTCTTTTCCGAATAGAGAAATGCATAGTAGGAGAAGTTGAGAAAAGCTTTCAAAACGTATAAATATATGGGGTTCTTAAATTGCAAAGGGTTAATATATAGCTTAAGTGTTAAAGGATGCTCTAACAAAGCATCTGTAATAAATGTTGGTTAATATAATTTCAAATCGATAATTTGTTCAGACGTATACAATTATTCTGTATCAATTGGGATTTAAATATTAGTTAATAAATTTATAAACTATTCAAAGTTAAAGTGGAATAATTTAAATATTTCGAACAATCATATGATTTTAAGCTTTAAATGTAGGGAAAAGATCTTGTCCATTTTTATTTAGTATGCAAAATGTAATAAAACGTGCAAATAATTATGATATACATATGTACATGTTTTATATATATTATATGAATAATTTTATTTAGACGATAATAAGATGATATCTGTGGAAGTTAGAGTAAATAAGTAAAAATATTTAATTTTAAGAAGAATATATAGTTAGCAGACGGAATAAACAATCGGAATAATATATTTTTTTTTAGGCAGAAAAATAGCGGACTATCGGCCGGCGCAGGAGGCTGCTTCGAACCGTGCTCGATGGCGCTAGGTGCTAACGGGTCAGGGATAGTGATGGCACAACAGCCATCGAACTTTGGCTATTTTTTTGCTGTGACGACTCCATGAATAAATTGAAAAGTAAATAAATAAGATTTCAAGTAAAAAAAGGATGTCAAAGAGAGTCAGAGAGTGCAAATTGTACGCCGAGAGCAATGTGTATTTTATGTGGGACATGAGTGGAACTTAAGTGGGACTTAAAAATATTCAGGCGTGCTCCGGATTTCAATTTTATTTTTCGTTTAGACCAAAAACTTACGTTTTCGTATTTAGGTGCTCCGGTTTTCAAAAACTTTTTGTCATCGTTCTGTTAATATTAAAAATATTTAAATATATATTCGTTTTTATTGCTCAAGCAGATGAATGAATGTTTTGAGAAGTAAACGGAATGCTTAAATGCCTTTACTTTTTTTAATTGTTTGTTTTAAAGCCAAATAAAGGCAGAAATTGTTTATTTATCGGTTCAAGAGGCCTGCCACCCTTTGATGATATGTCTTTTATACCTTTTTTATTGGTAAAAATTCTATTTAAACATTAAAAACTTTTTTTTTATTAAAACCTTATTTTATCCTCTTTTAAATTTAGAAGCATTTCGACCAGATTGTTTTGTTCCATCAACAATACGGCAGCACTGGTAACCAAAACGAAAGATGTTGCCGACGGCATATATTTTGTTCCCAAATTCGAGGTGGGGTCAGAAAATAATTATTTAAATAGTTAATACGAATTAGATTGATCTACTGATAGTGTGAAATGAACATCAATAGATACAGGAGTCAACTATTTTTTCCTTTTGCAATTAAGAACCGATTTGATGTAGAAAAAGGCATTTACTTTCCATTTCGACAAGACAAACTTGCCCGTTTTTGAAAACGGAAAAATCTTGTGAAAGTGAAAACGGGAGCACCAATTTTTCGTTTTCGAAAACGAAAACGAGACAATCTTGTGAAAGTGAAAACCTGCATGCATATAGTTCGTTTTCTTTAACTTGGTGAAATATAAATAATAACATTGACCTACATTTTCGAGAAAATCGAGGTTTAATTTTGAAAACTAGCGCGCGGCAGCAGTCAGTTTTACCGTAGCATGTTGCCAATACTTATCCCAAAACAGCGGAAAAAATAAAATGGATTGCAATTATGTATATCGGATGTAGCTATTTGATTTTCATTAAACCAGTCCCCGTTTTTACTAGAGTTGCATTTTGCAATTCTGTATTCTGGGCTAAATGCATCGTTTTACTATTTTTAGGAATCTAGTGGTTTTAAAATGTATGTGCATTAACTCGTTACTTACGAACTACTAACACCACTAAGCAACTGTTTTTTTTTTAATAATTTGACTGCCCGCTGTCGAATCAAATTTGGCAATGAAACAATGAATTTACATTAGATTTTTGGGTAATTCTCTATTAACGAAGCCCCTTCCAAAAAAAAAAAAAAAAAAAGGGGTACTTCAACTAGCATTTGGGTACCAAAAATATGTTGGGGACGCTCTTAGTTTAGCCACAATAAATCTTTAAAGTTTTGCCTAATTCCCATACAAAATGTGCTTGGAAACCGTTGCTACGCAAACACGCGCACAATGACAATGTTTGTCAAATTGTGCTTAGCGTAAATACTATATATGTCGACACTTTGCACACTTTAAATACATTTAAGCGTGAAGTATAAATAAAACAACAATTTGACAACGTAAAATACGTAGTAATTAACTTTTTTAAACACTTTTTTTTTTTTTGTATTTCAATATTAAGAATATATATATATATAATATTATAAAGGACCTTTCATGTCCTTATTTTCGTTTAATGTCAAAAGCAAAAATCGGCCGTGCAAAATAACATAGGTTAGGTTTTCGTTTAATGTCAAAAGCAAAAATCGGTCGTGCAAAATAACATAGGTTAAAAAAAAAGAGAATTAATTAGGATTACTTAAAGTAGTGCCGAAGGCTAAAATTTTTTTGGAAAAAAAATTTTCGCCTCCGGCGCTACTTTACGTTCCCTATGACATAATGATCACAGCAATACTCTTATTTTACCTCATCAAACTGTATGCTCTTTACTATAAAATTCACCATATAATTTTTATACTCAAATGTACGTCTTAATATTGAAAAGTAGTTAATTACTACGTATTTTACGTTGTCAACTTTTTGTTTTATTTATATTTCTCGCATAAATGTATTCAAACTGTCCAAAGTGTCGACATACTCGTATATAGTATTTACGCTAAGCACAATTTAACAATAATTTTAAGCTTCACAGCCCACTGTACCGCGACGATACACAGACAGGCGCTTGAATTTTGTGTATTCATAATTTGTCAGTGTGCGTGTCTGCTAGCATTTAGTATGGGAATTTGGCAAAACTTTAAAGATTTATTGTGGCTAAACTAAGAGCGTCCCCAACATAATTTTGATACCCAAATGCATGTGGAAGTACCCCCTATCTATGTTTTTTTTTTTTTTTTTTTTTGGAAGGGGTCCGTTAATAGAGAATTACCGATTTTTGATGTTGCATCGCAGCAAATAGATAAATTGGGTGTGGCACTTTCATGTTTCAGTCTGGGACAATTAAAATAAATACATTTATACTAGAGTTCCTGTAAAAACCCAGTACCAGCCAACTGGTGGTAGGGCTTCTTGAAATTTGCAAGTTTAGAATATTTACTCTTATGCTAAAAATATAATTTTGTAGAAGGCAGTGCAGCTATAGATCTGAAGTTTGCATTGTTTAATACTGATACATTTCCTAAAGAAACAGTGCAACCCAGGATGAGCCTTCGATTAAAGCAGAAAGCAAACACGCGCCAAGCGCTTTTTGAAAGTCCAGTGCCAGAGAACTTGGCGGTAAGACTAAGAATAATATTTTATAGAAGCAATCCAAAAAAAAAGCAAGAAAAAAAAAGGCGGCGAAACGTGAAGCTGAGCAAATACAGCCTTCGATTGGTAGAAAAAGCCGCGAAAACCCCCTTTGAAAGAAAATAGTCGGAAAAGCACCTAAGCCTCAAAAGTTTGGTTAGAAAAACAAAAGTTTAAACTAAATAATAAGCTTTAGTGGGGGACTTGCAAAATTTTAAAATTTGATGACGATTTCGGAAGGTCCGATAGTCGAAAGCTTTAAAAGGAGCTTGTTTATCGAACTGGAACTGGAAGTTGAACTGGAACCACCAAAGCATATAAAAGGCGGATCCCTTGCGGCAAGAAATCAGTTCTCAGTGAACCGAGCTGCAGTCAAGAGCTCGTTCCTCTATTTATTTTACTTGTTTTACTTTGGTTTTTTATTTATTGCCATGTTCGTACATCATTAAGACTGCTTGGAGGCTTAAGTATTAATTTGCATTTAATTTAAACGAAACATTTCTTTGCATTGATCAACCTTTTTTTCCGGTCGGGTGACGGAGTTGGCGTTCGAACAACTCTTGGACGAGCAGCCCTGCCCTTGGGTGGTTCGACCATCTTTAATTTTCGTTTGGGAAATGTGGTTTGTTCTTGTGCACTTCTGCTTGGCGGCCAGGCCACAGTGAATCCGTTGACGACCCGTTCCCCTCGATTTTGGGAGAAAGCTCTCGTTGCCGTAGTCTTCCAGAACACCACCGTTGATTTTTGTTTTATTTTTATATTGTTGACCAAAGTAAAATTCAAATGCGTTTTACAAACACAGCACGATGTTTTGTTCAAAAGGTCTCCTTCCCTCGATTTGACACGCTCTTCGGAAACTTTGGTGGCAGTTTTCACGGCAGGCAGAACTTCATAAAATGGCTCTCCATCATTGCCAACTATAATTTCCAAATAATCCCGAGGGTAAACATTTTTTTTTTAATAATTAAGGAATTACTTGGCTTTTGAAAAATAAACTCAGAGTAAATGATAATTTCGCGAGCAATCTTCAGCTTCACCTTGAGCTGCACCTCAAGGTTAGTGGTTTGCTCCACATATTTCTTTACCCTGGAGGTGGAATCCGCCAAGTTAAGGTCCGCCTCCTGCGTGCGCGCACACAGACGGCTATAGCTATAGGGATCAAAACATTACAGAAAAATTTGAATCTTTTTGCTATACAAATAATGAAACAAATTTGGTTTCAGCTTGATCTTGGCTTAATTTTTTTTTTTTACAAAATTGAAAGAATAACATAGTTTATTTAAATACGCATCTTCATCAAATTAAATATATTTTTTAAACATTTTTATTTAAACACAATAGTCTTTTTCATTACAGTAAATTGTTTTTATTATAAGCCCTTGCACTTGATTTACGGATTTTATAGTAAATATATGCATAGGACAACTTGTAAACTCTTCGATGTTTTTTTATAATAAGAGATTTTGGTGTTGTGCCATATTCGTATGCCTGAAAATGCTTACAAAAAGTTTTTATTTCAATAATATTACACGCAACGTAAACTGTTTCTTCTTCCATAAATGCCCTGCCACCGCCATGCGGAGCCTGATCGCACTGACTCTGCGCATGATGGAGGTAGGCAGGCGTCAAATTACCCACGCCATGGATCAGCCGTATGTGCTGCCGGGCGACACGCCATGGATCAGCCGGAGATGCTGCCGGGCGACACGCCATGGAGCAGCCAGAGATGCTGCCGGGCGACACGCCATGGAGCAGCCAGAGATGCTGCCGGGCGGGACGCCATGGATCAGCCGGAGATGCTGCCGGGCGACTCGCCATGGAGCAGCCAGAGATGCTGCCGGGCGGCACGCCATGGAGCAGCCAGAGGTGCTGAAGGGCGACATGCCATGGAGCAGCCAGAGGTGCCGCCGATACGAACAACTAGTTTTGTCGGAGAACTCGGTCAGGGAACTCATTGAAAGAAAGGGAAAAGAAATAATGAGTACAAAATTTAACTTAATAAAAGAGTGTTGCCTTGAGAAACAATTTCGAAAAAAAAGTGTATTGAAAAATTTTAGCTGAATATGCTATTTTGTATTTTAAAAATTTGTTACTACAATTTTACTGAACGATGTGTATTTTTTGTGAGTGATCATGTAAACGCTGCAGTTCATTCGCTTTTTCACACAGCTCCAATATATTTTGTCGCCATAGTTGGCCTGACGTCGATAGCGATTTCCATCATAGATCAGAATATCCCCAGTGGAAGATCGCTCGTAGCGAATGCTATCCCAATCGTCCAGGGTGCGGACGCACTTTTGTTTGGCGGCCAGGCCACAGCGAATCCGTTGACGACCCGTTCCCGTCGATTTTGGTAGAAAGCTCTCGTTGCCGTAGTCTTCCAAAACACCACCGTTTTTGCTGAATATGCTATTTTGTATTTTAAAAATTTGTTACTACAATTTTACTGAACGATGTGTATTTTTTGTGAGTGATCATGTAAACGCGGCAGTTCATTCGCTTTTTCACACAGCACCAATATATTTTGTCGCCATAGTTGGCCTGACGTCGATAGCGATTTCCATCATAGATCAGAAAATCCCCAGTGGAAGATCGCTCGTAGCGAATGCTATCCCAATCGTCCAGGGTGCGGACGCACTTTTGTTTGGCGGCCAGGCCACAGCGAATCCGTTGACGACCCGTTCCCCTCGATTTTGGTAGAAAGCTCTCGTTGCCGTAGTCTTCCAAAACACCACCGTTTTTGCTGAATATGCTATTTTGTATTTTACAAATTTGTTACTACAATTTTACTGAACGATGTGTATTTTTTGTGAGCTGAATATGCTATTTTGTATTTTAAAAATTTGTTACTACAATTTTACTGAACGATGTGTATTTTTTGTGAGTGATCATGTAAACGCTGCAGTTCATTCGCTTTTTCACACAGCTCCAATATATGTTGTCGCCATAGTTGGCCTGACGTCGATAGCGATTTCCATCATAGATCAGAATATCCCCAGTGGAAGATCGCTCGTAGCGAATGCTATCCCAATCGTCCAGGGTGCGGACGCCCTTTTGTTTGGCGGCCAGGGTACAGCGAATCCGTTGACGACCCGTTCCCCTCGATTTTGGTAGAAAGCTCTCGTTGCCGTAGTCTTCCAAAACACCACCGTTTTTGCTGAATATGCTATTTTGTATTTTAAAAATTTGTTACTACAATTTTACTGAACGATGTGTATTTTTTGTGAGTGATCATATAAACGCTGCAGTTCATTCGCTTTTTCACACAGCTCCAATATATGTTGTCGCCATAGTTGGCCTGACGTCGATAGCGATTTCCATCATAGATCAGAATATCCCCAGTGGAAGATCGCTCGTAGCGAATGCTATCCCAATCGTCCAGGGTGCGGACGCACTTTTGTTTGGCGGCCAGGTCACAGCGAATCCGTTGACGACCCGTTCCCCTCGATTTTGGTAGAAAGCTCTCGTTGCCGTAGTCTTCCAAAACACCACCGTTTTTGCTGAATATGCTATTTTGTACTTTAAAAATTTGTTACTACAATTTTACTGAACGATGTGTATTTTTTGTGAGTGATCATGTAAACGCTGCAGTTCATTCGCTTTTTCACACAGCTCCAATATATGTTGTCGCCATAGTTGGCCTGACGTCGATAGCGATTTCCATCATAGATCAGAATATCCCCAGTGGAAGATCGCTCGTAGCGAATGCTATCCCAATCGTCCAGGGTGCGGACGCACTTTTGTTTGGCGGCCAGGCTACAGCGAATCCGTTGACGACCCGTTCCCCTCGATTTTGGTAGAAAGCTCTCGTTGCCGTAGTCTTCCAAAACACCACCGTTTTTGCTGAATATGCTATTTTGTATTTTAAAAATTTGTTACTACAATTTTACTGAACGATGTGTATTTTTTGTGAGTGATCACGCTGCAGTTCATTCGCTTTTTCACACAGCTCCAATATATGTTGTCGCCATAGTTGGCCTGACGTCGATAGCGATTTCCATCATAGATCAGAATATCCCCAGTGGAAGATCGCTCGTAGCGAATGCTATCCCAATCGTCCAGGGTGCGGACGCACTTTTGTTTGGCGGCCAGGTCACAGCGAATCCGTTGACGACCCGTTCCCCTCGATTTTGGTAGAAAGCTCTCGTTGCCGTAGTCTTCCAAAACACCACCGTTTTTGCTGAATATGCTATTTTGTATTTTACAAATTTGTTACTACAATTTTACTGAACGATGTGTATTTTTTGTGAGTGATCACGGTGCAGTTCATTCGCTTTTTCACACAGCTCCAATATATGTTGTCGCCATAGTTGGCCTGACGTCGATAGCGATTTCCATCATAGATCAGAATATCCTCAGTGGAAGATCGCTCGTAGCGAATGCTATCCCAATCGTCCAGGGTGCGGACGCACTTTTGTTTGGCGGCCAGGCCACAGCGAATCCGTTGACGACCCGTTCCCCTCAATTTTGGTGTCAGTTTTCACGGCATTCTTGCAGCTAGCAGCAGGCAGAACTTCATAGAATGGTTCCCCATCATTGCCAACTATAATTTCCAAGTAATTTCGGTGGTAAAGAAATATAAAAAAAAAATTAAGGAATTACTTTGCTTTTGAAAAATAAACTCAATCTTCAGCTTCACCTTGAGCTGCACCTCCAGGTTAGTTGTTTGCTTCACATATTTCTTTACCCTGGAGGTGGAATCCGCCAAGTTAAGGTCCGCCTCCTGCGTGCGCGCACACAGACGGCTATAGCTATAGGGATCAAAACATTACACAAAAATTAGAATCTTTTTGCTAAAAAAATAATGAAACAAAGTTGGTATCAACTTGATCTTGGCTAAATTTTTTTTTGTATAAAATTAAAAGAATAACATCCTGGTATAAATAGCCAAAGCATTGTATGAGCCGGTAATCCGTCCAAACTGCCAAGGGAGCTCATTTGATGATCGAAGCGCTGAAGACCATCGGTGAGGCCGAGAAGATTGCTCCCGTGGACGACGTGGGGTCCTACGAGGTTGTGGCCGATGTGGGGTGCGAAGTGGGAGGTCGCCAGTGTCGTAGTACAATCATAAAAATGTTTACCTAAAATCGTCCTAAAAAGCAACTTTTCGCCCGTATATTTAGAAAAACTCCCTAAAAAAGGCTCCAAAGGCGATTCGCCCTAGTTTTAAGAAAAATTTGTCTTAAAATATGGAAAAAATCTTTATCAAATTAAGGGCGATTTTTCTTCTTTTTATGCTGATTTTCCCTTTGCGAAAAACAGAAGGTTAGAGAAGTATGACCAACTTTCTTCTCTTTCGTCACAACAAAAAAGACGCAATTATGTATATTTATATATAAACACACATGTCTTTGCCTGCATATAAGCAAACATAAGAAGCACAAAAATGCATACATAGGAGTACATCAATATACATACCTATGCCTTGCCTTGATTTTAGGGTGCCTTGCCTTAAATTCATGGAAACTTTTTCTTAATTTGAGAACAATTTTCTTATTTGTAGGGCGAATTTTCTTAAATATAGAAAAATATTTTTACGAGTGTTCTGGACTGAGATCTAAATAATATATGCTAGTTTTTATTAGGTTAATAAATCTGCATATCCTAGCCTAGAAATTTGAAAAATAAAGTTTTTGTCAATTTTTTACAAATTTAATGATGTAAATAAAAAAGTACATACACCCAAAAAAAAATCGTCATAGAATCGATACGATTGTTACATGAATTGTATACTTTCGAGTATCAAAAATTTCTTAATAAGATGCTTATTGATTTTATACTTTCGAAAGTATAAAATGTATACTTTCGACGTTATAAATTGTATACCTACGAGTATAAAAGATATACTTTCTAGGATTTTTCTGTATAACAAATCGTATAAATTCAATACTCTTGCGGATAAATTGTATACTACGCTGTACATCAAAACGTATAAATTCTATCCTTTTGCGGATAAATTGTATACTACGCAGTACATCAAAACGTATACATTCTATCCTTTTGCGGATAAATTGTATACTAAGCAGTACATCAAAAGTATCGATTGTATACTCTTGCGTATAAAATGTAGACTATGCTGGAAATTACAAAAGTAGGTCGATTTAAAATGTTTTTTTTTTAATATAATTTTATTTATTTATGCGTATTTACATATATGTCTATATTTAATGCTGATATATTTATTCTTATTTTAAAAAATTATAATATGTGCTTATATCTAAATATATTCCGATATTATATAAACTATTTTGCGCCTATTTTCTTCTGTAAGGGTTTTTAAAATATTATACTGCTGAATGATTTCTCTTCCGGTTTTCGACGACTGTAGAATATCGCTTGCGGTCTTTGTTAAGAATAAATAAAGTTAAGTAAAAAAAATTTAATGATGAGGTTCATATAATAAATGTACATATCCAAGAAACTTATGCGTTAATTACTATTAATAAAATTACTAATAATGAAAAAATAGGTCACGAAAAATCATAATAACGATGTATAAATTATTACCTGTCGAAAATTCAAATCTCGTCCAATGTTAATTTCCTCAGAAACATTCTGTATTGGCAAGGAAACTGTCTGGTCGGAACTCGATACGCTTACATTCTAAATATATATAATGGAAAGAATTAACAAATTATAGGAAGTTTGTTTCATAAAAAGAAGGGCTTACTTTTTTAGATTTCCAGGAAAACAACTTTGCCCTAAACTCCGATCGCAAAGCCGTGTCCTTTCGATCCGGAAAAATGCAAACGAGATCATCGTTTTCAATATACTTTAGCGTCTCATATGTATAGCCGCAGTCTACGAATTCAGTTTGTACTACATGACAAAAAATATAATATTTTATTAACAACTTTCTTACCACTCAGATTTTTGTAACATATTGGATCTAAATCGTTTTCTGTTATAAAGTCAAAAAGGTCGTCATTAAATTCCATTATCTATAGAGATGAAAAAATTGTATTGTTTTTAGAAAATATCCATCATACAATAAAAAAAAAGGTCGGTAAAACGTGGTCCGTTAACTACACATACAATTAGTTTAAGTAAAAGGACTTAGCCTAGTAAGTGCGAGTGAAACCACAAGAGTGTGTTGACGAATTTTTTGTCTGAACTTAACCCTTACGTGTGCAAAAAAAAAAAACTTTAAGAATTAATAATCTAGACAGTAAAGTATTAAAAATTATGAAAGTTACTTTTATCATTTAATTTGTGATAGTTTGGAATTTAAAATTAAACGCCGAGTTTGTTTTTGTAAACATATTTTTTTCCGTTTAGGTTATTAATTCTAAAAGAAATTTTTCTTTTGCACACATAAGAGTTAAGCTCAGAAAAAAATGCGTCTACACACAACCGTTTTCGTCAACACTATAGTCGTTTCACTCACACTTATTGCGGACACCGTTTTTTGTTGAACTGCACATATAACAACGCAAAAATAAATTTATTTATGTATAAAGAAATGCGCATGCGCCACTACTTTGCAGAAGGAATTGTAGTAATTGTAATTTCTGTATATGTATAAAGAACTGCGCATGCGCCACTACTTTGCAGAAGGAATTGTAGTAATTGTAATTTCTGCACAATAGGTTTGTTTTCTTTCAAATTACCAATTAGGACAACTCCTCTTGCACATATATATTAGTATATGAAGTCAATATAATTATACTCACTTTTTAGATCGCACAACTACTTTAAACTATAGTTTTCCTCTTAGTTTTTCCGCTTTCAATATGCACGCATATACTTCACAACAGCCAAGCTATAACTCGGACGCAAAAAGCACTAACGCGATGAACAGAAAAGAACAAAATGATCTAACGCGTTAGTGTTCGAAATTTTCGAAGTGGAATCGTATAAAAATGATACTCGAAAATATACAATTTAAACTACTGAGTATAACAGCTAAACTTTTCAGTATAAAAGTTATATTATTAAGGATGAAATCAATACTAAGCTCGTTATACTGCTTGGAGTATACTTTTGAGACAACGCGTATTAAGTTTAAACTCTTGGTTTTTTTTTTGGGTGTACTTAACTGGTCAAATAATGGTCCATCTTTGAATTAAGGCTGAATTAAGGTTTGAAGGGCGACAATGGAAAATTTTCATATTGAGGGGGTGGGCTTACCGTTTGAGAAGCACTGGTACAGTGGAACTCTAATTTTATAGTTTGAAAATCACTGGCACAAGTGTGAATTAATATTTACAGTTTGAGAGGCATTGGACCACAGCTACTATAAAATTACGTTTTTATTCAATGACTCTCAAAGTGTAAAAGTAGTTTTGGCTATATGCTCTTAAAGAGACCTTAAATATGCGTAATTTAGGGACTTATAATCGATATTTATCGATAATTAATTCCCTTGCGGAGAGTAAACTAATTTCTCATATCCTAATTGGAATATAACAGTTCTTTTGTGATCTCTCTTGCTTAAAAATGTTCTAGTAAGTTTAAGCACAACGGAAGTCGTTCTCTTTCTAATATTGATGTTCGCCTGGCACCTGAAACCCCCTTACACTGCGGGTTTCCATCCAATTTCATCATCGATGAGAATGATATGTAAAAATCGGCTGTATATTTTCTAATATTTTTAATAAATTAAAAATACGTTTAAAGCATGCTTTTGATGTTTTCGCGTATTCCTATAGACTATTCCGTATCCTAACGAGGCAGAAATTCCATTTCATTGGAGCTGTGGTCCAATTCCTCCCTTTATAAATGTAAAAAAAGTATATTTATTCAAAATTAACGGGTATACTGCTACCTATGTGGCAGCTTGAGCAGGTTGTAAATATAGGGGGTAACAAATATTGGTATACAAGATTATACATTAATTAATTTCAGTCTTAATTAATTTCAGTCTTGACTTAGACTTTTAAGGTATTAAATGTATCTTAATGGAAGGTCATGTGGGTGATTTCTTTTTAGTCTTCTTCTTGTTGGTCTCCATGTTAGCCTCTTCGCCAGGGAGTTAGGATGAGAGCCAAGGCGTCTGAAGTAATTTTCAGCCTGTGCACGACATACATCGCCTATCTTTGGGATTTTAAGATCTCTTTCAATATCTCTGGTTCTCATGAACCAGGGGGCATTACAAATCGATCTTATAATCTTGCTTTGCGCTTCTCGTATTTTGTTTAGGTTCGACTTAGACGCTATGCCGTAGACTTGCAATGCATACTTCCAGATTGGACTGAGGATCGATTTATAAATCCGAACTTTGTTGGACAGAGAGAGCTTATATCTTGACGAAAGAAGCCAGGACATACTTGCTGCCTTTGAAAGCACTGTCTGCTTGACCATTGTTGTGTGCCTCTGGAAAGTAAGTCCTCTATCCAAAATCACACCAAGGTACTTGTAGTAGGACTCGTGACGAAGTACAGAACCGAGCATGGAAATGCCTGGGCAGCTCTTTGGCCTTGTGGAGAATGTGACACAAGCACATTTGCTGCAGTTTATGCCTATATTCCATTCTGTTGTCCATTCTTCAAAACGTGATACGTACTCCTGCAGGCCCAAGGTTGCAATGTCTACGCTTGGACTCCTGACCATAACTGCTATGTCGTCGCCGTATGTTGCGATGAGCATGTCATCATCGTCAACTTCGGTACAACCCCAGGAATCTGGCATATCTGACGTATACAGTGAGTAAAATGTCGGACCTAGTACACTGCCTTGTGGTACACCGGCTGAGATTGGACGTTTTGACGACTTTTCACCATCGACAACAACACTAAATTTCCTTTCCGATAGGAAGCTCTGAATGAGGAGGAAAAGCTGTGGCGTTAGTAGGATCTTTAGCTTGCTTAGGAGGCCGTCATGCCATACCCTATCAAAGGCTTGTTGTATATCCATAAATACAGCAACTGTGCACATTTTACTTTCCATAGCTTCCAGAGCGAAATTGACCACGCGATGCAGCTGTTCGGGTGTGCCGTGACTTTTTCGGAAACCAAACTGCCACTTAGGAATAGCTCTGCTCACACTTTCTAGTCCAAGGATCCGATCCAGTATCACTCTTTCCATCATTTTGCCCAATGCAGGTAAGAGACTTATTGGCCTGTATGCATCAACTTCGGTGCGTTGCTTTCCAGGTTTGGGGATCATCGTGATAATGGCACTCTTCCATGAACTTGGGTAGTGACTCAGCCTTAAAACGCTGTTGAACAACAGGACTATAAATAGTAGAGCTTTGATGGAAAGAATCTTGAGCGTTTTGTTGTCTATAAGGTCCTCGCCTGGGGCTTTTTTGATTTTAAGCTTTCCGACCTGTGTCACAACTTCTTCTAGGGTAACAGGCTTTGTAGGAAGAGCCATTTGAAAGGGCCTGTCCAGTCGCATTTGCACAAGCATACGATTTTCTATCGAAGTTAGGTTTAACGGCTTAAATCTGTTCTCTAAATTGTCAGCAAAGATATCAGCCTTCTGCTGACTGGAGCCACACCAACCACCAGCGGGATTTCTGATAGGAGCCTTTGGCGTAACCTGTCTCTTAAATCCATTCGTTAGCTTCCATAGGGAGTAGTTAGTCGATGCATCTGGACCCGCATTTTCCAACATATGGTCAATTTGATCTTGCTTGTTCTTTTTCAAGACTTTGCTTAGGCGATTTGAAAGCCTTTTGTAGATGTTGTAGACGCGCATATCTCCGGTTCTTGTGTATTCTCGACGAACTCTTCTTTTCAGCTGTATAAGAACTAAAGCATTTTGTGGGAGCAAATTGCTTCTACTTTGATCCGGAGGTTGCCTTTGGTGCGGGGTAGCAGCTGTCGCAGCCATGTATATTTGCTCCATAAAAGCCGTTACCGCATCTTCAAGATCATCTGGATGGTTAATCACAGTGTTGAGATTTATACTTCTGTCCAGGGTGTCCTTAAACTTTTCAACGGAGGAGCCGGGCGGTAGCAGTGGTTTTCTTTTGACCTTGTATTGAGGTGTTTGACTAAGCGTTGCAACAATTGACAAATGGTCCGAAGATAATTCGTATTTTGTTTCGATCGAGAGGTGATTGAGTTGTACTCCATTTACGATGAAAAAGTCAAGAGCTGTTGGCGTAAGCCTAGTATTCGACGAATAAAAGGTAGGTCCCCCAGTAGCTAGAATTTGGCAAGAGCTAGAAACTATGGCCTCTTGAAGACGCTTTCCCCGATAACAAGACCTTAAATTGCCCCACCATTGATGATTGGCGTTAAAGTCGCCTCCAGCCAATAATTTCGGGCCCAGAGACGCTAGGAGCTGGTCAAAGTCGTTCTTTGTCCAGGGCTCGCTGGGAGGAAGATACAACGACGCTATTTTAAGGACCCCTCCATTTGTTGGAATATCAAGACTTGCTAGCTGTAACTCAGATCGCGTTGTGGACTCAGTCTGGGTGTGGATAATGTTGGACTTGATAAGGATAGCAGAACCGCCTTTAGCGGTATTGCTAGGGTGATTGGCAAAATATTGGTCATAACCAGGAAGGTACATTTTAAGACCGGGACGCATATGAGTCTCAGTAATGAGCATTATATCTATTGAGTTGTCAGTAAGGAAAAGACGAAGTTCTTCGCTTTTGTTAACTATTCCTCTTGCATTCCATAATCCGATTTTTATAGCTGAGAATGTCATTTTTTAGAAATAAGAACCTGAACTATATCGCGAAAAGCCTTGTTCGACTCAATCGTTTCCATGATTAGCTTGAAGAGTTGATCCAGTCTAGCGTTTATATCAAAGATTGCCTTCTCCAAGGTAGACAAATTTCGGTTTGGGTTGCGGCCATCTTCAGGTACATGTGCAACAGTCTGCCTGGCTGCAGCGCCGATATTGTTTGGAAGCCTATTTCTTGCCATATCTGCATAAGATATGCCATCTCTGGTAGCTGACATGGAAAATATTGGATCGTTTGACCTATTGTTCGTTGTGTTCCTTAGACTTACTCCAGCTTTTAGTTTATTGCTTAGTTCCATCCTAACTTTGCAGCCCTTAAAACCTGTAGGGTGATTTTCTCCGCAGTTTGAACACATGCATTGGTTGTTGAGATGTGACTCACACGATTTGGAGTTGGTAGAATGATCTCCGGCACAATTCCCACAAACAAGCTTTATAAAACAACAATTTTGAGTGTGTCCAAAATTTTGGCATTTATAACACTGAACGAGCTCCTTATTGCGAGTAGCCTTTTCCACGGTCACTCTGTGCCTTCCAATTTGCTTAATTTTTAACGATTCGCCGACATTCGGCGACATCTTGAGATTGACATAGAACAAATTTTGCCTTTCATCATTATTTACGTCGGACATGGTCCCGCGCATGCCGGGCTTTTTTGGACAGTAAATGTTTGCAACGTTGAAACCTTTGTCCGTGAAGCAACGCTCTATTTCCTCCTTAGGGACTGTGGAGTGTATGTTCCTTATCACAAGCCTAAATGGCTTGTCTTCACGGAGTTGATGATGCCAAAACTCGCAATTCAAAGCAGTTAGGCTCCGAACTACCTTACGGAAAGACTCGGCACTGTCAGTGTATATGCGAGTAATTCCGAATTTAGATGTACGTATCTCATATTTATCTGCAGAGATAACTTCATCTAGGGTTCGTTCTAGAGTGAGGATATTGGTAACCTTTGGAACACATATGGGCGGAGGTTTCGGCTTCATCAAATCAGGTTGGCTTGAACTTTGAGCTTGGCTATTGGAATCTAACGTCTCCTCATTTGTCTACATCCCTTCAATAGAGTTAATTTCTTCAGCTAAAGGTGCGAAGCGGTTGTTGCGTAGTCCATTGGACGTCGAAGCCTGACTGGAATTACCGATTTTAACAATGTTTTCATTTGCTTTGCTTTTCTTTATGTCACCCCATAGGGGGCACTGTTGAGAAGTTATTAACTCCCAAAGACATTTCTGCTGTAGAAACTGGAGTGATACATGAAGAAGCTGCAACGGTGGTGCCAGAGCTGGCACTGATCTTGGGAGAGAGAGCGGAACCTGCTCTCATCTTTGCTGCTCCTTTGCAAGGTTTTGTGGTGACTTGCTGCCACTCTGGGGTGGAGTTGCATGATGATGTGTAAGTAGGAGCAGGATCTTGCCTCGTGCTGGATGCAACGGAACACAAACTGCCATTTGAGCTTGTTGTATACGTCAATGAAGATGAGATCGAGGATGCTACAGTACAGGTTGAGGTGCAGCTTGTAGGAGCCCATCTGGATGTACTGCCGGCTTTTAAGCCGTCCATTATATTATCACGTAATAAAGCCCGTAGTTCGGCAGAAGTTGCTCCAGCAGTCTTCCTCATCGATACCGAATCGATGCATTGTTGTTGAAGAGGGGTGTCCATTTTTAGTAAGAATCGACTGTGGGCGGTCTCTGCGAGGCAGAAACCACAAGACCACAGCCGGTCACAGAAACTTGCTCAATTGCGAGAATAGAAACAAGCCAAAAATAAAATCGAATTTGCGAGAAAAAAAAGAAAAACTTTTTTGGAAGAAAAAATTGGTGAGAAAATTTTCCAGAGAGATCCGTACCGGTTGACACAAAAGTCGATTTTTCTTAAATATAGAAAAATATTTTTACGAGTGTTCTGGACTGAGATCTAAATAATATATGCTAGTTTTTATTAGGTTAATAAATCTGCATATCCTAGCCTAGAAATTTGAAAAATAAAGTTTTTGTCAATTCTTTACAAATTTTAATGATGTAAATAAAAAAGTACATATGTACTTAACTGGTCAAATAATGGTCCATCTTTGAATTAAGGCTGAATTAAGGTTTGAAGGGCGACAATGGAAAATTTTGCATATTGAGGGGGTGGGCTTACCGTTTGAGAAGCACTGGTACAGTGGAACTCTAATTTTATAGTTTGAAAATCACTGGCACAAGTGTGAATTAATATTTACAGTTTGAGAGGCATTGTACCACAACTACTATAAAATTACGTTTTTATGCAATGACTCTCAATGTAAAAGTAGTTTTGGCTATAAGATGCTCTTAAAAAGACCTTAAATATGCGTAATTTAGGGACCTTTTATCGATATTTAACGATAATTAATTCCCTTGCGGAGAGTAAACTAATTTCTCATATCCTAATTGGAATATAACAGTTCTTTTGTGATCTCTCTTGCTTAAAAATGTTCTAGTAAGTTTAAGCACAACGGAAGTCGTTCTCTTTCTAATATTGATGTTCGCCTGGCACCTGAAACCCCCTTACACTGCGGGTTTCCATCCAATTTCATCATCGATGAGAATGATATGTAAAAATCGGCTGTATATTTTCTAATATTTTGAATAAATCAAAAATACGTTTAAAGCATGCTTTTGGTGTTTTCGCGTATTCCTATATCCTATTCCATATCCTAACGAGGCAGAAATTCCATTTCATTGGAGCTGTGGTCCAATTCCTCCCAAACTGTAAAAGTAGAATCTCACTTGGTCAGCCTAAAAGATGCACAACTATTTGATTAGTAGCCCCAAAAGTATGCACTGGATTTTCCTGATTCTCATGGCTTCGGCCTAAAAGATGCCTCGTTATTTCCATATGAGTTAGCAACAACCCCCAAAAGTATGCTTTAAAAGTACCTTCGATTTATTTAAAATACTCAAGATCGGACCTAATAACGAATAAAATGACCAGAGCTTATCTACAAGAAAATACATCAGCTTTAGAGGTGGAGAAACATCGAGGTTTGCAGACATCGATGTTTTCATAAAAACATCGATGAAACATCGGTGTTTTCAAGAAATCAGAAAAAAAAATTTCCTCTAAAATAAATTTTGTTTTTTTCCCCTTACTTTTGTGATGTGACAAAAACATCGATGTTTCCCCACAAAACATCGATGCTCCCTAACATTTCAAAAACATCGATGCATCGATGTTTTCATCGATGTTTCTCCACCTCTAATCAGCTTACATCTTACGCTTTGTTACAAACCAATGTAAGCTTCTCTTTGAGAGCAAAAACAATAAAAGACCGAATTTAAATTGTATTTAATAAGTTTATTATTTGGCGGCTAGTCATTAATTAGCAAAGGCCGCTGTGAAGATTGCAGATTTTACATATTTACAGATTGCTAGCGATGCACAGAACATATACACACGGACATTGTACAGCTGGGGACACGGATCAGGTAGATATATAGCGAGATATATGTCTGTAGTATGTGGGGTGGGGGGCGTCGATTGCACGGATATTAACGTATATATAAAAATATATATTAAAATTACTCAAAATAACACGACGAAAAAAAGCAGGGAGGAGTCCGGATACAGGCTAATTCTACAACAATCAGGAGTCGCTGAGAATGTCCTTCAATATCGAGCTGGAGTTGCGCGACGGTGCGAATTCGTTGGAGCTCATTGCCATTGACTGTGGCGATCCTCCTCCGGCTCCTCCTGCTCCTACTGGCGGCGGAACCACCGCTGTCTCCTGTGGTACCTGTGCCGTCTGCAGCGGAAGCGCGGGGGCGGAGTTCGAGTCCATCTGGCCCGAAGCTATACTGAGCAGCGTGGGACGCGACGCCACCTGGTTCTGCGGCTGTGACTCCTGCTCGAGGAACTGCACAAAGGCCTGCACCAGGTTATCGTTGCCGCGGCCAGAGCCTGGAAAGGAATACAAATGCGGCATTAGTTGGGCTTTCTGCTTGGGGAGATCCTTGGGAGGAGTATTCTGTACCTGAAGTTGTCGCCGAGGCGGAACCAGCGCCACCGCCTCCGCCTAGAATGGCGCCCAACCAGCTGCTTTGCTGCTTGTTGAGCCCCACCTTGTCGGCCTCCTGGGCGCTAAAGTCCAGGACGGAGGAGATCATGCGCAGCACCTGCTGCTTGTCGCCTGCATGTCCACTGACCACATACCCAATGAGCAGGCTCTTGATCAGACTCTTGTCGATCCGATCCGTCTGGCTGCTCTCGCTGCTGCTCAGGCTCTGCTCCAGCTGGCCGTTGGCCTCCTTCAGGCTCTCCACTAAGCGAACGAGAGTGGGGAGAAAGTCAAGAGAGGCAGGCAAGGATTAGTGGCTGATCTGGGCTTTGGGTTCGGGGAGTATTAAGTATTAATGGGGCTTGGGGTTTTTTGGAATCAATGCACATCCGGGGGAGAAGCGCGCGCGTGTTGGCTTTTTATTTTTTATTTTTTTTGTTGGTTGGTTGGTTGGCATGCGGTTAGTGCGATCGGTGCACGGCGTAGTATGACATAAGTACTGGTTGTTGGATTTATGGCACACCAGTACCTGATGTAATACTCAACCGTGCAGACGCTGATCCTGGTTGTCTGGTCTGGCCTGGTCTGATCTGGCCAGGCGGCGTCACGGCACTGCTGAGCGATGGCTGTGACTGACTGTAACTCTGTGGTGGTCAGTGGTGGGTAGCATCTCCTCTCTCGGATTCAAGATTCAAATGCAAATGCAAATGCGGCAAATCAAAAATCAAAAGGAAATCAAATAACTCAAAAGGCAAATACGAAACGAAACGGAAACAACAGCATCGAATCCCGAATGAGACTCTGAATGTGATTTAAAATCGGAAATCGGATGATAGGATACGATATATATATAGGAGGCATATATAACAAGTCTATATAGAGCAGAGTGAAGTACTTGGGACATGCAGATATATATATATATATAGTAGTATATATAGCTATATAGAGGAGTGTGTGTACATAATATGTGGCAAATGCCGCAGTCTCGAGCAATCTCCAATTGCAAAGTGAGTGCGTCGAATGGCTTAAACCGCTCACATTTACAAATTGAGATTATTCAATTCTGCAGATACAAAGACGGGTCGTCTCATTCTTCTTTTCTTCTTTTTTACATTTTGTTCATGTTTTTTTTGTACGGATTACGGGTTACGAATTACGGATAACGGATGGTACGGTTTACGAACTGATTATACGGTTTTATACGATTGTTTATAGGGGGGTTTCTTCTCGTGTGTGTGTTTCGGTGTCTTGTGTGGGTTCAAAAGCTGATATATCGATGTATAACAACAGTAATAATCAAAATCAACAAATAATAAATGCAAATAAACTATAGTAATAGGCAAAATAAGCAAACAGTACAAAAATAGTTGGTTAGCAAGGGTACAGCGGGAAAAGAATCGAATTTATCGATAAGTGCTTTTGCCATCTCTATTAGAGAGGATGTAATATCGATAAACGTTCGGTGCTTTTGACATCTCTATTAGAGAGGATATAACAAAGCTACACTCTACTTGGGTGATCTTGCAAGGGTAAAAATGCAAAAAGTAAGCAAAGTATACATTTTGACATTAAATAATAATATTCAATAATTAATATGCACACTTCTTGCATTTTTTATATTTAAACACTTACAACAAACATGGAAGAGGAATCAAAAGCTACAAGTCACAGTTCAAAGCTTACACACAAAGTATAACTATTTTCTAATTAGGATTTCACAAACATTAAAGGCGTCTAACATATCAATCGGGTTACTTGTGGATTTCTGTGGTGTTTCTGTGCTCTTTCAACAACAATTGTTCAGAGGTGCAACATTAAGTGGTTAATAATTAATTTACTAATAATTACGCAGGCTGGCGGTGGCTTGAACAACGGACACAGAAGCGGACAAGTCAGTCGATTGATTACCTGGTTCTTTTTGTGAGTTGGAGAGGTGGAGGAGTTAACAGCCAATACAGTTTTTTATTTCTTTTTTTTCCACGTGCCGAAGGTGCTTTCTAAAAAGTTTTACTTTTCGTTTTATATATGTTCCAAATTATAGAATTTTTATCGATCGTTCTTGTGGTGTTTTTGGTTTAGGTTTTTGTTTTTAGTTTTTCTTTCTTTATTTTTTTGGTGATAAAATGCAATTCAAAAAAGTCGATACCAACTGAAATTCCGAGTGTTTCATATTTAGGCTTAGCTCCCAGAATTACCAGCTGATATTTACCTTTGAGAATCGTGTGAGCAGGTGGTGACACTTCCTATTCGCTTCTCTAAACGCTAATCTCTCACTTTCTCCCTGCACTTCTCAGACATTCTCTAACAATAACCAATCTGATGTGCTTTTTCTTTACTTTTTTTTGCGTGATTCAGTGGGTTAAATGGTACTCATTCTTAGGTGTTAGGGGGGAATGAAAGTGAGTGAGCTGCTGCGGCGGTGCAACACCATGGGTTAAGTACATGCCGGGGGACTCCCGAGGTGCTTCGACACAGGTTTTTTTTTTGTTTTTTGTTTTTTTGTTTTTGCTTTCGGGTTAGTCAACAAGTGTAGTAGCCACAGAGAGATCTCCCTTCTGGACTCACCTTCGTCCCGCAGCACGGCAATCGTCTGCTGGCCGGCCTCCAGCTGATCGGAGAGCCGGGCCGCCGCCCTCAGGCCCTGGTTGGCATCCGCCAGCTGCTGCTGCAGGGCGGCCATCTCGGCCTGCAGCTGGCCCTGGCGATCCAGTTGGGACTGCATCTCGCGCCGAATGCGCTGCGTGGCCAGCTCGATGTCGTGATCTTTGTCTGGAATTGATTACGGTGCTTATTTCGTTTTTTTCTGACAGCTAATAATATAAATTTAAAAGCTACCATTTTGGAACTGCTCGAGGGCGCACTGCAGATTGGTTAGCGCCGCCTGCTGCTTGAGCTCGCGATCCTCGCACTGGCCCAGCTTGGCCAGAAGCTCGTCCCGCTGCTGCTGGAGCAGGACGTGCTGGGCCTGCAGCGTTTCCGCCTGCTGATTCGCCCGGATGCTGCGGGGTAAGAAGAAAGGGGATTCATATTTATTATTCTATCGCATCAATTAAAGTAAAAATTAAAAACAAATATATTTAATTAAATCTTCATAAGTAGTTCAATCTTCCATACAATAATTGAAATTTCATTTTTTTAATTTTCATTTTCTTGATTGCACGAATAATATCTGCAAACAGGCTAAAATTAAAAAAAAAAAAACAAAAAAATAATTTAAATAATAATAATTTCTTGAAAAGTAAATCCATATTCAATAAGTAATTATTTTATTAGTTATTTTAATTTTCTTGATTGCACAAAGTTACAATTAATAAATAAAAATGTTATATAAAAAAAAAAACACTAAAATTGAACTTGAACTAAGCTCATCTGGGGTTCATAATTTTTAAATGAAAAAAGCTAATTTCTTAGTCGAAAGATTCTCTAGTGATTAGTATTTTATGGATGTAACCCTTTTCTAGCCCTAAAAATATGTACATTTTTATTTGCGCTTATCTTTCATACACGTTTCTATTATTTTTAATAATGGGCAAGCACACAAAACCCGATTTGAAGTAAAGATATTATTTGTAGGAAACTTGTCAGCTTTTAAACCTTAAACCCTTAACTTATTTTTTAGATAAAAACTGTGAGTGCAAAGCTCTCACAAGTGGTTTAATAATTTTCTAGAAAAACCTATATGTGTATATCTCTGTATAGAGGAACCCTTGGCATTGTCTTAATTTGTTTTTAAGTATAAAGCTAAGACGGAGGCAGAACCTAAAGCCGGGCAGGAAACTCTGATAGCTCTGTGGAAGGTGTTTCTCTATAGCAAATTCCTAATCCTCGGTTACCCTCAACTGGATCCTATATCCTTTTCTGAAGCTAAAACCCCAAGACAAAGAGGCGGAGTCTTATGTAAGGAGCCACCACTTCTAACCAATAGCCGAGCGCTTCGAAATTGATTTTCCAGCTGGCGATAAACAGCGCCAACTTGCGGAAGTGTCGCCGGCAATTTGCATGGTCTGGTTGCCAGCCCAGTGCTGGATCGTGCGGCGACATGTGGCGAATGCAATTAGCCAGCTTCGATCGCTTATCGACTCGCCTCCTCGTGGGTGTGACAAATGAGGCGGCAACACCTCCACATCCACCACCCCCCGAAAAGCTAAGCCCAAGGTGACCTACCTGGCCGATGTGTAGGCGGTGCTGGACTTGGAGGCCTCGTGCTCGAGCACGGCCTGGCGGGAGCGTGACTCGTCCAGCTCGCGCTGCAGCTCCACCGTCTCCTGGGTGTGCAGCTCCTCGATCTCGAGGAGATGGGCCCGCAAGCGCTCGAGATCCCGCTGCACGGTGGCCTGCTGCTCCTGGGACTCGGCCTGCTGTTGCTGCAGCAGGCGCTGGTTGGTCTGCTCCGTCAGCAGGTTGGTGGTGAGTATGTCGGACTTCTCCTTGAGGAAGGCGATCTGGTCCTGCAGCTTCTCGCGCTCCCTGGCCAGGTCCTTGAGCTGCGCCTCGTACGGCTGCAGGCGCTGGATCTCGGCGTAGTACTGAGTGTTCTCCTGGTGCTTCTGCTGCAGGGCCCTGATCAGTTCGTTCTTCTCCTGGCCCAGCCCCTCGATGGCCTGCTGAAGGTGCTGCTGGCTCTGGTCGGCCGCCTGCTGGCTCTGCGATTCCTTGAGCTGCAGCTCCTCGCCCTTGGCCAGCAGCTCCTCCTGCAGCTGGGAGAGATCAGCTTGGGCTCGCTGTAGCTCCTGCTCCCTGGCCTGCAGCTGATCGCGCAGCTCCTGAAGTTGGCCACTGAGTTCGGGGGACTCTGGAGGCTCCTTGGAGGCCAGCAGCAGTTGCTGCTTTTCCTCGCTGACCTCCTGGAGTGCCTGCTGCAGCTCCGAGAGCTCAACCTCCTTCTGGGTTAGCTTCTGCTGGCACTCGTCCAGCTGGTGGGTGGCCGCCGCCAGCTCTGCCTTGATGGCGCTCAGCTGCTGGTTCTGGTCGACCTCCATGAGTTCCTTTTGCTGCTCCAGCTTGTCCTGCAGCTGGAGGAGTTCCCTTAGCCGCTCCTGGTCGGCCTGCATCTGGCCCTGGACCTTGGCCAGCTGGGCCTTGTGCTGCTCCTCGCTGACCTTCAGCTGGTTGGATTTATCCTCCAGTCGCCGGCTGTTCTCCCTCTGCTGCTCCAGCAGGGTCTCATACCGATCCTCGCTGATCCTCAGCTGCTCGGATCGCTTCTCCAGCTCTTGGTTAATCGAGGTCAGCTGCTGCCGCAGCGACTCCAGATCCCGCTCGCTCTGCTCGAGCTTCTCCTGCAGCTGAGTCTGCTCCTGGCTCTCGGCGAGCTCCTTTCTGGCGCTGGCCAGCTGCTGCTCCAGCTGGAGCTTCTCCGCCTCCCCCCGCTCTATTTTGGCCAACAGATTGAACTCGCCCACGGAGTCCTTGTCCCGCTTGGACTTGAGCTTGGACTCCAGGTCTCTTTGGGAGCCCAGGGCCACCTCCAGGCGCTGACGGGCCTCCTCCAGCTGGGCCTCCAGCTGGACGATCGTCTCCTCGTGGTGCTCCTCGATGGTCTCCAGCTTGTTGCGCTTGAACTTGTCCAGCTCGATGAGCAGCAGCTCGTTGTTCTTCATCAGCTCCTCGCACTGCAGGATGTACTGCGAGATGTCCGCCTCGAGCGTCTTCTTCTCGTGCTCGCAGACCAGCTGCTGGTTCTGCACCTCCAGCAGGCGCTGCTCGACGACGTCCAGCCGATGCCAGCGCTCGGAGAGCGAGTTCCAGGCCCGCTCCAGCTTCTGCTGCGACGTGGCGCTGCCCAACCGGTCCTCGATCTCGGCCTGCAGCAGCGAGCGCAGCTTCTCCAGCTCGTAGTGGCCGTAGTGGCCGTCGGCGGCATCGGCCTCGTCCAGGTCCGTGATCTCCTGCTTCTCCTCGGCAATGGCCTGCCGGAACTTGGCCTGCGCTATGCTGGCATCCAGCTCCTGGCGCAGCCGTCTGTTCTCCTCGCGCAGGGCGCCCAGCTGCTCCTCGAGGTCCTGGGCATGGCCCTCCTGCTCGGCCTCGGCATGGAGCTTCAGCTCCTGGTTCTGCACGGTGAGCTGCTGCAGTCGGAGCTGCAGGTCCAGCTGGAGCTGCTCCTTCTCCGCCTCGCTGAGGCGCAGGCGCTTCTCCAGCTCGGCCAGCTGCTCGCCCAGCAGGTTGACGCTCAGCTGCTTCTCCAGCTGGCTGTCCTGCAGCTGCTGGTTGGCCAGGGTCAGCACCGAGATCTGCGACTCCAGGGAGACGAGGCGATCGCGCAGCTTCTCCTTGGAGGGCGGCGATGTGACCTCCAGGTCGGGATCGGGGTCGGGATCGGAGCCGGAGCCGGAAGCGGAGGCGGCGTCCGCCTGCCGCACCACTATGAACTCATCCTCGCTGTGCTTTCCCGTCGATGAGCTGTTCGACGAGGACTCCGATGTCTTTTTCTCCTTGGCCTGGCGGCACTCCTCCAGCTCCTTGGCCAGCTTCTCGCGCTCCGCCTCCGCCAGGCGAACGCGCTCGATCAGCTCGCCGCTGTCCTGGTTGCGCTTCTCCAGCAGCTCCTGCATCTCGGCCAGCTCCATCACGCCGCGCTTCAGCTCCGCCGCCTGCAGCTCCACGCGCTGCTGCAGCTGCTCCTGCCCCTCCTGGGCGGCGGCCGCTCCCCGCTGCAGCTCGTCCAGCTGCTTCTGCTGGCGGGCGCTGGCCAACTCGTGCTCCACCAGGCGGTCCGCCTGCATCTGCTTGAGATTCGCCACCTGGCCGGCCAGCTGCGTCTTGTGCTCGAGCACGTCCTGCATGGCCAGCTCGTGCTGCGAGTCCAGCTCCTCCAGCGAGGCATTCAGCTGGGCATTGAGCTGCTCCAGCTCCGCAATGCGGTTGTTCAGCCGGGACACATCGTTGGCGCCCAGGGCTATGTCCACCAGCTCCGACTCCTTCCTGGCTGTCTTGCCTGAAGAGTCGCCGCCCTTCTCGTCCTGGGATCCATCGGGCTCCCAGCACCAGCTGTCCTCCACATTCTGTTCCTCATTTTGCTGTAAAGGAAAGCAGGGAAGAGAAGACGGGAATGAAGGTTAGATAATGCTGGTAGTTCCAAGGAGAGACTTCCAGAGTGAAAGCTTGGCACAAAGATAAGGCAAAAGTTAAAGAATATATTAAATGGAAGGCCCTAAAAAAGATATAAAGCCTCAAAAACGGCTGAAAGATATTATCTTCAGGTTGAATATATCTTGAAATTATTTGTTTGATTCCTGAATAATTCCCAAATTGTCGGCATTTTATTATAAATGTGTAAATACAGGAAATACATTGAATAACGCGGCGAAATAGGTTATTTCTATTCGAAAATATCTATCCAAAGTTCTCTTTTTATAAATTGTTCGCTAATATAAGCTGTTATTCTTCCAAAAATACGTCTTCTGTGTTTTTTGATTAGAGAAGAATCTTTGATCGAAATCCCTTTACAAAAACCAACGAATTATATCATTTAATGCTATAAGCCTCACGCAATGCTTCACCGCCTTTTATTGGACTTGGGGCCTTTTCCTTCATAATAACAAAGTTTTATAGAAAGGTGTTCCATAATAATATCATTTAATGCTCTTATGTGAAGGTTTTTCTAATAATATAACTTAAAGCTATAAGCCTCACGTAATGCTTCACCGTTCTTAATGAAATTTTAGCCTTTTTCCCAACGAATACAAATTAAGCATAAAGTTTTGAGGCTTTTTCCTTACAACCTTCCTTATAACGAATTTACCAGGTTTACTAGAAGGTTTCATTAATTATAACAATAACTTAATGTTTTTATTCGAAGGTTTTCCTAATAATATAAATTAAAACTAAAAGCCTCACGTAATGCTTAACCGTTCTTCGCTCATCTAAGACTTTTTCCTTACCTTAAGGAATGTAGAAACTCTTCTTCTTGTATAAAGTTTTTGAATAATATCTATAAATTTTAAGTGCCTCACGTAATGCTTCACCGCTATGCATTGAATTCGAGGCCTTTTCCTTACGAATAACGAATTATATCAGATTTGTTAGAAGGTTCCCCTAATAGTATAAATTAAAACTAGAAGCCTCACGTAATGCTTCACCGTTCCTCATAAAGATTCGATGCTTTTATCTTAAAAATAACGAAATTAGAACATTTTCTTAAAAGGTTTCCATATTAAGATCTACGTGTATTAATGCTAAAATTGATCCATTTCCCTAAAAGCTTCGTGATTAAATCCATTTATCCAACTTTTGTGGCCAACTGTACCCCTGCTAGGCCCTCCCAAAGGTGACACCAATCGCTGGAGTGCTCTTGGATCGATGGGCGGACTTCACACCCATGCTCAGGCCATCCTAGACTGCACCTCCTATGGCCACTGCCAGTGGCACCTCTTCGGGAGCGGGCTCATCAGCGAACCAGGTCAATTGGCCAGGCGCTAATGGCAGGTGGAGCTGGGGTGGGACGACGCTGAACAGGTGGAATTTGCCGGCGGCAGAGGCGATACGGATGGCGATGGCGATGGCAGCGCGTGAGACATGCGCGCGTTAATGAGTTTATGGATGAGTTGAGCAAAGATGGCGGCCTCTGTCGTTGGCGCTGGCTCTGCCTCTGCCTCTGCCTAGGCTGACGCAGACGCTGACAGCCATAGCGATAAGGTCCCAGTAACAGCAACGAAATCCCCATAAAACCCATGACGAGACGCTTAGCGGGCGCCAACAAAATGGCCGAGGCCGTAAAAAATAAAATAACAAAAAAGGCGTAAAAACGGGCCACGAAATAAATATTTGAAAAAAATAAAAAATATATATTAGGAAAAAAGAATACAGACAAGTAATTAAAATTAGCTCAAGCGACATGCACACACACACTTGTCTTTATGGCTATGATTCATGGAAGAGAGTTCACAGAAACTGTACAGGTAACTTTGAATAAATTGTTCTTATATTAAATATCTGAATAATAAGCTAAGTTATGGAAATTAACACTCAAAAAGTACATTTCTGTCATTATTTTAAAATTAAGAGCTAAAAGAAGGCTAAAGAATGGGAACACTAATACAATAACCATTTTCTATCAAGTTAAATTTATTTTAAGCTTATTAAACCCCAATTTTAGAGACTTGTAAATACAATCAAGTTATGGTTAAAAAAAAACAATTGAAACTAATCTAAAATAATTTAAGCAAAATTCCTTGGGTTTCAATCAAGAAAAACGTGTACGATTCGCTGATGAGGGAAAACAGGCATTAAAATATAAAATATCTTTGTATTATTTTCACTCTGGAATTTATCTAAGTTTGCAGAATATGCACCTAGTATTTCCTAAAATTTGTTAACTTGTATAACTTAAAAATAAATTGAAATGTTATATTTTTAAGACTAAACTAATTCAAATAAAATATAAAAGGGATGCGTAGACAATTCTAAATTAATATAATTATCCTAAGCATTAAATTCCTTGAAAGTAAAGCTCTCTGACTCCCCGAAATAGCCATCCCTAGATGATCCTAGATGATTTCTGGAAATCCCCCACAAATATCACTCCCCACACTCGTGGCCCAAAGCCTTTCCAAAACTGTAGACCCAGTAATATCCACATGTATCTGTGGGCACATGTCTGTAGGCTATATACAAGCCGATCCTCCGTTTTGTTTCATTTGTTTGTTCGGCCGGCATTCCGACTCCAGTTCAGTTCAGTTCATGAGTGTGTAATTATACCCTCTCGGTTCGGTTCGGTCCGGTCCGGTTGGGTTAGGGTATCCCAGAGAGCCCCGGCTGAGAGGCAGAATAGCAGAAAAGCAGAAAAGCCGAAAAGACACTTGTGCAAACTGGGTTATCAACATTAACAGCTCGCGGAGAATGGATACCCGAAGACTGGAGACCGGAGAACGGCGACCGTAGAACCACTTGCAACATGGCTGCCATGTAGTTACCGGGTGTGAAAAAAACACTTGTGTGTTTCGTAAACAAATATTGGTTAAATATTATTCACTCACCGCCAGTCCGATCTATGGACACATCGATCAATTTGGCGTCACCATCGCCTGAGATATGGTGTATATATACATATATTCCAGGTCATATGGGAACGCAGAGAGACGACAGTGAACCCAAAAAACCAAAAATTCCAGACGCGATAAGATAAAAATAAAATGTTGGCATAGGGGTTAAGCAACAGGTTGACGGGGATTTTGGGGGGAGAGGGAAGGCTCTAGAGGGTGCGGAATAGTCGCCTAGCAACCGGAAGTTGGCAAACTTCCACCGAAAAAAAAGAGAAATGTGTCATTGGCCATAAAAGAAGTATAGCCGAAATTTGATAGCTGAAATATATGTAAAAGCTTTCCAGCTGAAAACCGTAGATAAACAAGAGAATTGGATTCGAAGAATTCTTAAATGGAAGAATTATATATTTATTTATGTCTTTTTATTTACGAGACTAGCAATAAGTGAAAGAATAGCTAGTAAAAATAAGAAGAAGATATCCAATTCCCATTTCAAACACGAATCTAAGCTGTATCTGCTTGAGGCTAGATGCCTCACGTAATGCCTCACCGCAAGTATCGATAACAGCGCAGAGGAAGATGCCGTCGCTTAAAAAATCGATATACAAAGCACGGGAAATTGGAAACTCAATTTTAATCAGTTATTTCACATCAAAATTCCCATAAAATACAAAACTTTAGTCCAAGTTGCTAAGCACTTCCTTCTCAACTCCCCTTCAAATAATATTTAAAATAAGGCCGTAAAATATTTGATTGTCTCAGCCATAAATGAATGACTGACTTGGCAAAAGCCAAGTTCAAGTTGAGTTGTCAGGGTAGCAAGTATATATATATATTTTTATGTATATACTTAGCTGATATCTGGCGTAAGCGGAAAGTGTGCAATTATCGGGAAATATAAACAAATGCGTGGAGCATGGCTCGATCAATATTAATTGGAATCGCTTACGCCTTAGTCACATTACCCCGCTGACGTCTTTGCCGGGCTCTGGTTTCTGGGATCCTTATCTTATCGTTGCCATGCCACAAAGATACCCGCAGCCAAGCCCAAACCCAACCCAATCCGTGGCGTATTTTGTTTATAAATAAACATTCAACGATTGCCTGTTCCCGTTCATTTTCCCCGTTTTCTTTGCTGGATCCAACTCGATGGGATCCCGTCTTCCGACTCCTGATCAGGTCTAGGATCTCTGTAATGCGACTCGGGGGATTGGGGGGAATAGGGAGTGGAATCGAGGCTTATCAGCCCGGAGTTTGGATTTCAGACTCAACAAACCCGGCGTCCGGCGGCGATTCGGGGAATTGTGTGTCAGCGAGAATCAGCAGATTTTTGCCCAAAGCTCTCTCCCGTAAGGAAAAACTCCAGGAACCCTGGGAACATTGCTTAGCTAAGTTGTTTCGTTTGTTACTAGGGGCTGGCATTCCAAACCAAACAAATATTATAATAATAATAAGTCTAGGAACAGAGGAAACAACAGCTAAGTTGGCGAATCATGAGAGAGGGCTATGACTGTAAATTTCCGCTTTGCCTGATCTTATAATATATAGTGCGAATACATAATTGACAAATTATTGCCCAAGAACTCTCCACTCCACACTCGAGTCAGGCCCTCGGTTGACTGATAGGAATATAATCGAAAGTGACAAATTACCCGATGACCAAAACGGGCCGATAACCACTAACTCAATTAGTCTGGTGCTCCAGCGGAAAGTTTCGAGTCCGATTCCGAGTCCTTATCTCAGGTATTTGGGATTCCAGCATTCCGATTCCATGTTCAGTTTTAATTTATATATTAAATACAAATCTAAGCTGGCTTTATCATCTAATGCTGGATGCCTTACGAAATGCTTCACCGAACATAGGAATAATTACGAATGGAACTCGAAACTAGACACTTTGTTGCTTTTTTAATATTGTATATTTTATCCTAAATTTGTCTATGATAAGGCCTCCTAGCAAATTACTTAGTTTATCATCAAGAGAATTACTTAGTTCCTTCTTTAATGCCAGGTGCCTCGCGTAATGCTTCACCGTACATATAGAGAATTACGAACAGAATTCGTAACTCTAAAAGAACATTTTCAGTTATTTTCTTGCTGTTTTAATAGAGAGAATTAATTAGTTTATCTCTCATACTAGATGCCTCATGTAATGCTTCACCTTAGGTATGTATAATTACAAACAGAACTCGAAACTCTAAGTTATTTAGATTTCTAAGTTAGCATTCCGAGATATTTTGTTGTTCTCTTAATGTATTTTAACCTGAACTTGTCTGGGATAAATCTTCCAGAAAATGAATTAGTTTATCATTAAATGCTAAATGCCTCAAGTAATAAATTATATGTAGATAATTGGGAATGGGACTGGGTATACCTATTAATGCACAAAGAATGCCAAACTCGAAATTATTAAGTTTTTAGATGAACATTTTAAATATTTTCTTGTCTAAGACAAATTCCCAGGAGAATAACTTACTTTACCTGTAAAATTCACATTCTCTATGTCTGATCTGAAGACCCTTTACTTAAGAAACTATTCGAAATAGTTCGAAATCATTTCCATTGAAATTAGAGCGGGAAAAGTAACAAGATTTCGATAGATATACTTTCAGCTTTAATTACTCTAATTAACTATTCGAAATGTAAAATTGAAGAATCTATTAAATCTAGAAAGGGAGATATCTCCGTCTGGCTTCCTCAAAATTCCAAGACTATATACTAACATATTGGCAATAGATTTCTGGCCGCGTTTCTTAATCTTTTCCGCACTTCAATGGAGAGCTCCGCAAATGAGTAATAATAAAGACAATAATTTAGTGTGTGCAGTGCAATAAAACAAAGGGGAAATTACATAGTTAATAAGAGGAGATGTCAAGACGCGACAAAAGTCGAAAGTCAAGGCGGGCTTAAACGGAAAAAACTTGAAACAAATGAAAAAAAGAAAAACAACAAAAATCAGATAAAGCAAAAAGTCGAAGAATAACTCAAGTTTAAGCCAAGTCACTCTCTCTCCCTCTCTCGCTCGCTGTCTCTCCCTCCCCTTCCTCCCCCTACACGCTGCTATTAATGAACATTATTAAGTTTGACGGCAACAATTACATTTTGCATTTTGCATTTTGCATTTTTCATTTAGTGTTTAGTGCTTAGTGCTTAGTGCTTAGAGCTTAGTTTTTAGTGTTTTTAGCAGCAACGACTTACAGTTTCTTCGGTTTTTTACTTGTCAGCTGAGCGGCGATTTTCAATTTCTATTTGGCAGCTCGGCGGGATTTATGCCTCAGTTTTTTTCAGTTTATATTATTTATTTTATTTTATTTGGGTTCTTACTTTCGTGGTTCACAGGCGAAAACAAATAAAAAAAATGTTGGTAACAAAAAATAAAAGCTTGTTAATTATTGGCACTTAATACCGCGACGCGTAACGCAAAAAATAATTACAAAATTAAAACGTTTTTAGGAAATTATTAGTGTTCTGTTTCTGGTCTCTTATTATTTTTTTTTTGTTATATTTTTCGATGGGGCGTTATCGAGGGGGTGGCCGGGCCGACGCCGGCTGACGCGACAGAGACACACAGGCGGAGACGGAGGAGGAATACGTCCACTCCGCTGCGAGACCGATCGACGAGTGATCGCAACGTGCAGTGCGCCGCCGGGAAATAGCGAGCAAGCCGACAGCCGATGGCCGATAGCCGAACGCACGCGACCCGAACTGCAGCCGAGCGAGCGGTTGCTGCAGCCGAAGTGCACGCTTCGAACCCGAAGCCCGGCACGAAGCCGCGTGCGACAGAGAGGGCGAGAGGATGGCGCAACAGGGCATGTGCATATTTTTGGGGGCGACAAGGAGGAGAGAAAGGATCGCTAAAGGGACGACAAAGACTCTTCGGGAAACGATCATTCCAAGCTTTAATAAAGCTACGTACTCAGATAGACGAAAAGTGTATCTAAGCAGTGAGTCAAAACGAGAGGACAATAGTCACCCTCTTGCTCTCTCGCACTGCTTACGAACACTTTTCGTCGGTCTGAGTACTAGGCTTATAAAACTACAATTAATTTCAAAAAAAATAAAACTATACTTTTCATATTCTAAAAGAAAGGGAATTCAAGTACTAGAGAAACGGAAAATAGCTTTACTGTTCGGCTAGTTATCAGTAGGACCAAAAATAAAGAATTATAAGTAATACTTCTTATAAGCTCAGACAAATCAATAACTCTTTCGTTCTCAGTTATCTTTTATTACAACGAAAGAGTAATTGATTTGTCCGAATTAATGAGAAGTATTACTTATAATTCTTATTATCAATATTAATCATACTTTTTATCTTAATTCTTAATACATTTCTTGGACAAAAGAGGCAAAGGTCCACTTCAATAACAACAGAAGCTAAAGAAAAAAGGAAAAGTGTCATCTCCCAAATAAAATAAATTAATTGTAATTCTAAAGCGTAATATTTTCCTATAGTTTACTTGAATAACAAGTTTGTATCTATTAAATATACTTAATATCTGTCTTTAAATTATATTTATTTAATAAATAAACACAAAGAGTTAAGATCTTAGCTAAAGCCATCTTTAATAATCTAATTTTCGTCTGTTTATAATAGAAGTACAAAGAAAACTCAGCTAATAAAAATAGCTATTAGTTAATAATAACTTTTTTCATGATTCTAAATCAAAAAGAATTTGTTTAATCATATATTCAAATTTCCATGACTCTATTTCTAAAATAATATTTCAGCCATATTTCCTAAGTTAATGTGACAATTCTTTTATTTTTCCTCAAGGTTCCTATATTTGTTGGTTAATTCATATTTGGGAAATCAAAGAAGGCAATAATATATTTAAGAACAAAGGCCTTCATTGTAATTAAGATTAACAGTTTAAGTCAAATCATTCATGGAGACCCAATAAATATAATAAAAAATAAGAATCAACCTAGGGCCAACCTGTAATTTTCTTTTGGAAAGAATCAGTTAAAATTAACCAAAAGGGATATCCCTTATGTTCTTCCACGTAATCCCTAAAAGTTGAAATTTATTAAGACCCAAAGGACATTGATTTAATTACTTAATTTATCAGTCAAATCTAAGTTGTGAGTCAGAGCTCTGTGATTCACAAAAAAAAAAACACAGAGATAGCCAAAGAGAGTTGAGGTGCGGTGGTGTCAGAGAAAGAGGCACTGTCGCAGGGGTTAATGGATAAAAGACATCCATCATGGGAGCTGGAGCTCCGTGGGGCACATAACCTCACTTGTATCTGTATCTCTGTCTCTGTCTCCATCTGTATCTGTATCTGTATCTGTACATATGTGGATATATGGATATATGGCGATATGCACACGTAGCCAGCAACTTCGACTTGTGCTCTCCATTTCAAAACTCAAATAATGCGCGTCGGCTATTTAACTTGAAATTAAGCGACGTTTGTTGTTGTTTTTATTTATTTTCTTTCGTTTCGTTTTTTTATTTTTTTTTTTGTTACTCAAATTGTTAATGTGTGCGTCTGTGTTGTACCGCTGGAGACGACAACGGCGACAGTGCTGGCTTTATTTGCTTATTTTGCTCATTTTGTTTGTTCTCAGCGCTCGTCCGCTCTCCGATCTCCGATCTCCATCCCCGACGCCGCCTCTGCTGACGTTGCGCCGCTGCACCGCACTTTGTACAGGCAAACGTGGCTATAGCGATCAAGTTTCTCTACCTCACACTCTAAATTGGCTGAAACAACTCATTACATAGGGGGATAAGGAAGCCAATGACTGCTAATTACTTTAATATCGATAGTTATCGATAAAACGATTAAGCTTATAATAGCCACCTCTAACTGTTATCATTCAACATTTACTGCGGCAAGAACTCATACCTAAGGGGAAGTATTCGAATTATTCGAATTATTCTACAATTCTGTGATCATAACCTTCAATTTTTATGCTGCAACAATCGATTACATAAAGCGCTTTTCATAACTTCTTTCTTATTTTTGAGAACAACTTTTAAAATGTTAAATTCAAGTAATAACTGCATAATGATTCAAGTTATAGAGTTTCGATCGTATCTGTTCTACGGGGAGATCGTTTTTCCCTCTTTTCGACAGTTGAGAGAACGCGGAGATAGCAAGTTGTTAAATGAAAACAAATAGCCAAGATATCCACGCACTCACACGCTGACTCGCCGAAAGGTTTGGCTTGGAGCGGGATGGCACAGCAGGATAAGCCCCCAAAGATATAGATACCAGATACACACATATGGGTATTACGTGTCATGTACAGAGATAGGAACGGACGCCAGTCTGCTGTTCCTTTGGGGCGATGGGAAACCTAAACCTAAACCTAAACCTAAAACCGGAGCCGTACTTTTTTTTGCTGTACAAGCAATTAGAAATATATCAGAGTGGCTTTTGGGGTATATCATGACTGTATATCTCCCCGGGTGTGTATATATAGTCTGGGTTTTTGGGTGTATGGGAGAGAGCGTTAGTGTTCCATATGGCCACGTCGTTGACTTTAAGCGGGTTGTTACCGCTGTTGGCGCAATCGAGCGTCTGTGTTTAATTAGCAGATAAAAATACAGGCAACCCATGGCGGTAGGAATATATATTTATCTGTATATATTCCCGGCATATACACCCGTTGTTTCGTTGTTCAGACCAGACCCCCAGAGCCCATACCCCAGTCCCATTGTGGCTATCTCGGTCGCACCTTTTCGGCTTGGGGCCACTATCAACGGTTGGGCTAAAGAGAGAGAGAATCGGTGTATATATACTATATGTACATAAATAAGTATATACAGGCGGCAAACACGTTGCAGGCGTTAATTAGTTTTGGGGCTTTTCTTTTATCAGCAATAGCAAAAGCGGCAAAAGCAACTGTAACAACATTAACAATCGCTTTTCAAATGCATTTCGTTCTGTTGCGAATGCAAAGCGAATTGGGGGAACCTTACCTTGCCTCGTGCTCCTTTAGCTCCCAACTCTAGACTCCAGACTCTTGGCTTCCTTGTGCCACATCCACAGGCCAGGTTAACATGCGTTAAGTAGCCCCCCTTTGTGGCGCCAATAGGTCGAATCGATTGTATAATAAATTCTTCCTCATACCCTGCCTGGGTTTCTCTCTTTCTCTGTTTTCTGTTTGGGGAAAATGCGAGAAAACCCTTTGCATGGCGGCAGAGAAGTCAGAAGGGGGAGCCGAAACAATTCCATTCTCTATTGAGGTTACACTAACCAAGAAAAGACAGTGGCTTGGGAAGAGGGCTCCTAGTGTACGTTTGAATTTATTGCTGAAACAATTTATAACTTAGGGGGGACCAGTAAGCAATTTATCGGAAATGACTGCAACTAGTTATCGATAAATATCGATAGAAGCGAACATACTCATCTCTTTCTCTAAACTTGTAATATTTTGTGCTGTAACATTTTAAAGAAGTGTATTTAGGGAATTTATCTATGATAAATAAATATTTATGATTGATTTATTATTTTTCTAAAACATACTCCATTCACTATTGAGGTCACACTAACCAGGCCAAGACAGTGGCTTATGAAAGAGGGTTTATAGGCAATAGTTTCTCTAAATTTGAACTTTTTTGCTGAAACAATTCATTACATAGGGGGGACATGGTAAGCTATTATCGGGAAGTAACTGCAACTGTTATTTAAATAGTTATCGATAGATTTCGATAGAAGGATTGAACGGATTTTTAACTCCTAACTTGTAAGATTTGTTTTGCTGCAAAAATGTATTACCTAGGGGGTTGTATGTAGGGAATTTATGTACAGGATTCTTAAGGATGTTTTAAGGATATACCCCTAATAAACCCAACAAGTTAACAGAAAATCTACAATTCTTAAGACCCGATAAAAGGTTTTTATTTTTTACCCATAGAAGCCACTCTTTAAACTTCGGATTAGTTGTAAAATGATTGTAAATGCATGAAAGTAAATTCCCAAAGAGTGATCTATGCTTCCCCTGAACCTATCTAAGTTAAATCCCCATTGAAAATATTGACATCTGCGGCGCTGCCCCCTAAACAGATACAAGATGCTAACGAACTGCAAAGATAATAAATATTTAAATTGTATTTTATTTGCACACGTTCGATCAATATGTGGAAAACACTGTCCCAACACAGATACCCACATAGGCGGTACGTGCATAAGTTATAGAAAGCGGTCACCGACGGGGCGAAATAGAGTGAGAGATACAGCTGTGTCTCCAGCTGGAGTCACAAAACGCGGATACGGATGCAGGGATGTGGACACAGATACAGATACAGATACAGATCGATGACGAAACGCTCTCTGACGTCGCAAACCCGATCTAGAGCAGAGCCCAGCATCCATCATCGTCCGAGGAGGAGGCCCCAGCAGCAGCATGGAGGTAAATGGTACATAGCACATGGTTAGGTGCGAGCATCGCCTCTCTGGGATGGATGGATGGATAGATACTAGTTACCTGAGATGAAGACCGCACCGCCGGCTGTCGGCCGTCGGCCGTCGGGGCACGGCTCTTGTGTTGGCATTCATTTAACACGTTGCTGTTAAAATTCAGACAAGAAATCAAATTCAAATAACGCGCTTCAATTCGGTCGGTCGCTCCATCCGTCGTCGTCTTGCTCGTTCCATTTTTAAGATGCAAAGATGCACACCTCGAGCATAGACGCGAATATCCAAAAGATACACACAGATCAGAGGCATAGATACCAGAGCTAGATACCAGATACAGTTGCGAGCAATGGAGGCTAGCAGCAACAGCGGAGTGTAAAGAGTGTTGATCTCAAAGCGAAGAAGGAAGCCTCCCAGGATATACGATCTATCTACGATGTATACATAATTTTATATAAATATTTATACAAAACTAGACTCAAATGTACTTCTAATTATCCGAGATTGGGATTCATTAACATTTTCTGGTTGGTTCCACCTTTGAATGGGTAAAAGATACATATGTGTCTTCCAAGGGCAATTTGTGATGAACATTTTTCCCATTTTTTTTGTCATAATAAAAACAATAATAATAAAATGGATAACTTAAATACTAAAAGTTCTTTGGAAATAATCAAGTTTATTTCAATTTTTCCATTTATGCATATTCTTCGTGTTCTTCTTTATAAGAAACTCCTTTATATCTCCTTTATTTATATCTCTCATATTTTTCTCACCTTCATGCCCTTACCTGTGCTCCTATCCCTCTTTCTAAATATATATTTCCAACCTTGCTGCAATTGTTCTCGTTTCTTTTTGGGCCAACCAAGATTCATTTAACGATAACTAAATGAAAAGGCAAACATTATGAAAAACCCAAAGGAAACTACGTTTTTTGGCGGACAAACAAACTCCCATTTCCATTTAAGCCAAAGCAAATATAGGTACTCCGATTTTTTAGGAAATCAAAGAAGAAAAGATTGCATTCGGATGAACTCTAAGAAAATAGCTTACGTTTGGAGTCATATTTTTAGAGAATTTCCCCAAAAAATTGAAGATACCTACAGAGGAATTTAAAGTAGGTTGTTTTATATTTTTTAAATATTGTTTTAAATTACCAATTTCCCAAACAAATTTAAATTAAACATTTATTCTGCGCTTGGCCTCTAGATCCTAGAACTGAAGTGTCTATTGAACCTTTCCTCTTTCACATATTTTTAGAGAATTCCCCCAAAAAAGGAAGATACCTGGAGGATTTTAAAATAGGGTTATTTAATATCTTTTTAAACTAAAAATGTTTCCAACAAAAACTAAAATGAAACATTTATTCTGTGCTTGCCCTCTAGATCCTAGACCTGAAATGTTTATTGAGCCTCCAAGTGGGTCAAACTTTCCTCTTTGACTAAGGATTTAACATACTTTTGTGCTTCTTCAGGGTTATTAGTGTCTTGGCTAATTGGAAAATGCCGAGAGTGACGGGGGAAAAGCTGGAATGGCGACGACAGCGCCTCGCTCAATTTGTTCGGCTTTTTTATGGGCGTTCTAGTTACTTTTTTCTCGGCAGCAGTTCGTTTTTCACTTCTTCTTTTTTTGCTTTTGGTTTTTAGTTATAAGTATTTAGTTGCGTTGTTTGAAATTTGCAATATATGTATATATCTTTTTTCTCTGCTGGCTGGCGAGCACACACTCAGACTCGGACTCAGGTGAACATATTTCCATTTGCTGTCGTCGGCTCCTCGGCTCCTCTCTGTTGGCTATTTTGTGTTTTGTGTTTATGCAACTGCGCGACTTGCCAATAAAAATCGCCGAAACGCAGCCCCCTTTCAGCGCCCCCTGTGTTTTCGCAGTAGTTTTCCAGTGCAAAAAGTCTGGGCCATAAATAAATGGATGCTTAAATTTCGTCATTTACGGCCCGACTGGCCTGCAAACGAAAAATCTTTTCATAATTTAATGCTTATTAGCATTTGTTCGCCAGTCGGCGTCTCTGCGTAATTGCTAAAAAAAAAAATCTGAAAAAAAGCGAGGGGGGATGGCGCCTTCCCTGCTGACCTAGAGCCGAAAAGTGCGGCTGACAAAGAGGGAAGGTTGTGGGAATTGAGCCCAAGACAAAGCCAAGATCCGCTGCCGGGCCAAGAGAGGAGGAGGCGTGGCCCCTGGGTTGGAGGCCAGGCTTGAATTGCACACTAATCCGTCAATCTGCGATATAAATCAGGCGAAAGAATGCCACAAATTTGTCGAGCGGCTTGCGTGACAAATGCATTTTGGCCATTTTTTCGATCAGCGATCGCACATGGCGAAAACAGGGGCGTTCCTAAAAGGGGATCGGAAGCAGTGATGCCCGGAGCTGGGCCCCGAGGCCCCAGCCGAAGTCTTGCTCAAGGCTTTGCCGAGGCTATCAAACTGTACTTAGCATCCTTGAACATTAATTTGCAAAAATTAAATCCAATAAAACATTCTATTAAAAATCTCAGAGATTAAATTTGAAAAAAACCAAGAACTCACAGAATTTTATAGCCGGTACTCGTCATACTTAAGATTTGTATACAAATCCTTGAATAAATCCTAGAAATTCTGTATCCCTTTTCAGGATATATCCACCCGATATTCCCCTTCCCAAGACTGAGCCTCTGCTCAACTGCATGTGCATCTGATGACTGCGATCTCGGGAGGTGCATCTATCTCCGATTCCGACTCCGACTGCGACTGCGACTCTGACTCCGGCACATGCAATTACAGGCGAAGGTTAAACGCGATGCAAATTGAGCAACTTGCTGGTAGGTAGCCATGGCAACCCTGGCGTATATGAATGGCTAACCCCCCCTTTTGGTCGAAGCCCCTCTTGATGGCTCTACGCCCCTCGACAGCGCCATTTAGGCCTCAAAGCTGGCGCAGCTCGTTAGAAGCACGCGAAGCTAAATGGAAACGGAAATGGACGTGGTTTGTGGACTCGGCTTTGGATTCGGATTCGGACGTGGATGTGGATGTGTAAGCCCAGCAGCGCCACCTGTGTGTGAGTCGACGTCGTTGCCGCTGCCCCCATTCACAGGCAGCAAATTGATTTGGACCAAGATTTTGGCTCCGTTTTTGTCCCCCGCATTGTTCCAAAGTGGCAGCTTTTCATCTGCTCTAGCTTTTAGAGGGTATAATGGCATTAGCGACAAGGAGTTTCACGGAATTACTGCTTCTCTTCCTTGAGCAGGGGTGCCCAGAGCTAGGCCCCGAGGGTCAGATACAAGCACAAGCAAAGCTATCGAAGCAGAGCGCGCTGTTATGCTTTGTAGGGACTGTACTTGGCATCTTTAATGCAGCAAACGAACTTATTTTCGCTTTCTTAAACTTTGTTTACTAAAAAATTCAATAAAATATTATTTTATTTGCAGAAGCATAAAATAATCTGTAAAGTTAATCAATTTATTGATTGAAATGTAGGAAAATTGAATCAAAGGAGGCGAGATCTTTGAGTTTGAGTATTCCTAAGCAAGTTAAGAGTACTTCCAACTTCGCCTAACAAAGATCCAAACGAATTTTCTTGCTCATTTTCCATTTTCCACGTTTGGCTGCTGTTGGGAGTTGTTGTTATTATTGTTGCTATTGTTGTTGCTGGTGGCAGTTAGTGAAAATTGGCCGCTCGCTTCGCTGATTGTTTATAGAAACCCACGGGCAGCCGAACAATGTCAGTCAGCAGCGGCAGCGGCAGAGCCAGAGGCAGCAACAACGAATGTTATAAAATAATTGCTGGTCTCTGCCGACAGCAGATCGTCAGCAAAGGCTAAACTGCAAGCCAAAAAGTAAAAACTAAAACTAAAAACTAAAAACTGCAAACGGCAACTGCAACATCAACGGCACTTAGCGACATGCAACGTTTGACATCGCATTGGCCGCGGGTCAGTTTGGTGGGAAATACGGCGGATACTAGGCCGGATTGTGGGCGGAATGGATGCATCTCTGGGTTGGCAACCAGAGGGGCAAGCTCTGATGAGAAATTGTCATTCTCGGTTCGTGTTTGGCAGGGAAAAAACAAAACAAATCACGATGATTGCATTATCATCATCGTCATCATCATAGCTGAATGATTTCGCTGACCATAAGTGCAGGTCTCTCTAGCAAGTGGTTACAACGATTATTAAATACATGTGCATATATCTGAGGTTAACATGGTTAAATCTGAACAGAAGTATGCCAAATGGAAGGTTATCTTAATATATTTTCAGATTTATGGCAAGAACTCTTAATAGTTGGCATAATAGGAGCAGGATTATATTTTATAGAGTAAAAATAAGTCAAGATAAAATATTTCTGCACTCTTAAATATGTTTATAAATAAAAGAGCATTAGGAAGCTGCTTAAATGCTTTAAACCTACACGTAATATGATAAAATTCAATATAATAAAAGTAAGTACCGAGTACCTTAATTTTTCATAATTTCTAATGACTTTTTAAACGTCATCAATGGGTCGAACCCTCGAACGGAATCATGCCATATTCCACAGATCCGTTGGGCTCTAAAAAATATGTGGAACACGAGCCACGCACACCGAGTAATCGATGGTACCTAGCTTGTAACCATTAAATGATAATTTGAGCCAAAGATTGAATAGGGTTAAATCAGAGGAGATTCGGAAAAAAAAGCTTGGAGTTTTAGCTTAATTAAGTACATCCTCTCCTGGGTTAGCATATCGAATTGTCCAGAAGGAATGATGATGAAATACCCATGGCAAATGGCTGTCCAGATGCTGGAGAGGAGCAGGGGCTGGCACCGGCCCATGTGAGGTAGCAACAAGTGCACCTGTGGACGACACATTTGACACAGTTTGGCCGAGCGTAACCAACTGCGTTTATCAAATGGAACTCGATTCGGTTTCGGTTGACGTGTCCAAAAAATAATAAAAAACAAAAAAAAAATATTAAAAAATGGAGTAACCACCTGCCAATCGGACCACCCCATTCCGCATCCCACATCCCACCCTGCCATCTCCCAGCGACCCAAACGAGGAGCCAACCAAGCGACCAATCAACATTTCCGCTCTAATGCAATCTGTGCAAGATCAGGAGAACTCCATGATACGGATAATTATGATTATGCACGTGGAGAGTGTGCTCCATGCGATCTATATATGAATATATATCCCTGTTATATTGTGAATACTTTCTCTCTGATAACAAATATGGCGCATTTCCTGTTCAGCTTATGCTTGAATTTCGGGGAAAATACCCAGACAATGTTAGTAATCTGGATAATCATTTAAGAGTTAATTCATGGAACTAGATTTAAACAAATTATATTAACATTTAGCAATTGTTGTCAAGTTTCTTTGGTGTTAATGACATTAATGACAGCTTTTAAGGGAGTTAAGCAGCAGGAATTCATTTTGTAATCAAATATTTTGAGTTCCACAGGATACATTTATTTATACTATTTATTTTTAATGATAATATTGAATAAACAAAGCCTTGAGTTTATTTCGATGATAAATATGCAATTTCTTAGGCAATAAAGTTGCTTTGCAACATAGTTGAGTGTTGGGGTATTGCTCAACATGTATCCAGGAACATTTTCAAGTGTTACCCCATAAATGTAGGCAAAATTAGCCAGTGTGACCTTAATTTTTTTAATGCTTTAATTGATTCTTACTTTTTTACAAAATTACTAATCTCTGAGGGAAAAAATAGTATAGTAATAGTAGTAGTAATGTTAGCTTAATTATAAATTTTTCATAAACATCTTAAAAGAAAATTGTACTAAACAAAATATTGTATTAGATTTGTAATTTAATAAATCTGTATATATATTATTTATTTTGAAAAAAATAAAAGAGCTTTGTATATTGTAAACTATTAAATTATTAAATTTAAATATAACTTTTAAGGTTTATTCTCTCTAGTTTTCTAGACCAAATTGATCACTCAATAAATCTATTTTACAACATTTTTCAAACAGAATATCTCCTAATTCTCCCCTTTTTTTCTTCTAATTTTTATTTTTACTTGAATGACCCGGAGCCCCATTATCATCGCCAGGTGCGTGCTCGCTGCCTCGTGTCGATGGCTTTTGGGTTTTTCGACTCTCACCTAATCATTGCGTTTTTAAATTTGACAATTAGACTAATTCGCTGGTGCTGCTGCCTGTCGCCTGCTGCCTGTTGCATAAGGGAATTTACAAACAAATTTTCTTCAACTCACCCAAAATAAATACCGAATAAATACACGTCGGAGAGCACACGAACACAACAACAACAAAAAATATATAGAAACTGCAGTCGTAGTCGCAACTTCCGGTGATAAAAATAAAAGAATGCAAAGAACAAACAATTAAATACAAGAACAGTTTTACAAAATGCGGTTGGCCTGGCCTTCTTTTTGGAAATTTCACACGATCTTTTTTTTTTAAAATGCAAATCGCGTTCTTACTTCGTATTTTTTTTTTCGAACGAACACCGAAAAAGAACTGAAGAAAAATGAGTAGAAATTAACACTTTATGCGGGTCTCCTACGTGGATCGATCACACGGCACCGAATGAATGGCAGCCAGCAGGTGGCCCCGGCTTTTATAGGGCCCCAAGTCCACCGAGTCCACCAGGCAACAACCCTTGCCGATCCTGGCCAGCTTGGCCCCGGTCCCGGTCCCGTTCCCGGATAAGATAACCGAGCGATGGTGCGATGCAGATGTCCCAAAATGCCCGCCTAATGGGGATGATAGTGTCAGGCTTGGGGGAGGTTCCGAGGCCAGCCATGGGATGGGAACGGGAACGGATGAGGATGAGGGCAGAGCACACTTATCGCCGGCCGCCTGGCGCAATTATGCAAAACAATATGGTGGCCCCAGAGCCAGCTATCGATCCAATAGATAACCGGCGATAGTCAGCTCGAGATAACCCAGAAAGGGGTAATCGGGGCACAACATCTAACCAACATTAATGGATGATAATCAAACGAAGGGAGTTGGGGGTCTAAAAATAGGGTTTACAGTACAAAACTCAAAGCTTCCAGGGCCCTACTCCTCGGGGAGTAAAGACGCTGAGTCGATGAATCGTGAAAGTGGATACAGACGCGCTTCCAGACGCGCTAACCAAGCAATTCCCTGTCCTGCCACGATAGGCAATGCTTTATCTATAAATAATAAATGATGCAATGTTCCTCGAATTAGGAATCACTCTTTTACATTTTCGATTAGCTTATCGAGGTATAGGATAAAACAGGAGAAACTACGGATCAATATACATATATAACAAGACATTTGGTAAAGGAGGTAAAGTCGCCAGAAAAGTGATAACAAATATACATATTTGTGCCCACAGTTAATTGGCAATTATGAATCTTTAGGAATCAATGCTAATTCAAGAAAATAAATATATAAAGAATGCGTAATTGTTGAAAATTAACAAAAATTTGTCGCTTTCACTATTCATGTTCATTTCCGATCGTTTTTGTGGCACCTTTATGGGATATACTATAAAATAATCGTCGGATTCGACCCATATCGGCTTATGTACTTCTGGGAAGCATTGGAAGCGGATAGACGCACATGCGGACATGGCTAAATTCATTCGGCTGTTGATGCTTTATAGGATGCTTCTCACTTATATACTTCCTGCTAGAGAAACTTTACTAGATACGATTCAATCAGATAGCTCCAGAACTAAGAGAATATGTTGCATAGAAACGGACAGATAATCGGACAGACGGACATGGCTTAAGCCACTTGACTTTATTTGCTTTCTAGGATTCTTCGCACTTATATACTTCTTGCTAGAGAAACTTTACTAGAAAAGTTTCATACAGATAGCTTTGAAATAATTCGAATAAAAACGGACAGAAGGACAGATTCACTCGGCTGTTGATGCTTTATAGGATTCTTCCCACTTATATGCTAAATGCTAGAGAAAATCTACTAGGAACGTTTCATTTTGATAGCTCTAGTACTGATGGACTAATTTGCATAGAAAGCGACAGAAGGACAAGGCTAGATCTACTCGCCTGCTAATGCTGATCAAGGATGTACTTATGTATGTCGAATTTTAGGATCGGAAATTTCTTCTTCACTGCGTTGCAAACTTCTGACTAAATAAATTGGGTTTATTTTTTATGATTTAAGCCCCAAAAGTGTACACAAATCAACTTATGGAAGTTACAGGCTGATCAATGATCATAAATGTGTCAGAAATTAAATTAAATCTCTTTACAGCAAGGGCTTCTTGCTGATTCAAAGTCAAGTCGGTTCTATGAATTAAACTAAGAAAAGGCAAATGACCAATAGTTTTTGGAAGATTGCCAAGCTGTTCTTCAGCAACCACAGTTGATTTCTTTTCGGATATGTAGGCGGCAAGCCAACATAGTACATTTCTTAAATAACAAGCAGAAAAGTATCAAATCCCTTGCAGTTTATAATTAGTATTTAAAGGCAGAAGCATAAAGTGCTAAGGTAATTGATAACACCAGTTTTCAAAAAAAAAAAAAAAAAAATGCTCCAAGCCTGTTGATGCGAAATTCTGGTAGAGTTGATTCCCAAGATCACGAAAATGGCTTTAATTTCTTTTTTAATGGATACGTTTTTTGAAAAGATTTTTTAAAGTTTTACACAAAACAAAATCTGCTCAGTTTTCGTTTATCATTTCATAGCTCGAGTTGTAGCCAACCAATTTACCCGTCAAATGTTTTATTTTACAGGTAATGAACTAACCTTTCGATTTTTAAACACTTTATGTATATTGGATAAGTAATTTGTGTGCTATAGCGATAAACTTTAAGAAAGAAATTTCAATCCGTTAAAACTCGGAAAAAACTCCTAAAAACTCGGAAAAAATCCGTTGGAAAATCAAAACGTGTTTTTTATAAAGTTGATCGCCCAAAGTATCAAACAGGCGTACAACTCCAGGAATCCGTTAAAAATAGATTTATCGTGGATTTTCAAAGTTAAGTAAAATGAATTTTTTTTTTAAATTTTTGGTTGGATGCCTACTAGATTAAAGGTACAGTGTTGGACAACGCCTTTAGATGGTCTGTTAACTTTGCTAGATGTGATGAACAGTCGGATTTAGCTATGAAAAAAGCTATGTTTTAAAATCAAAAGGTAAGTTAATTACCTGTAAAATAAAACATTTGACGGGTAAATTGGTTGGCTACAATTCGAGCTATGAAATGATAAACGTAAACTGAGCAGATTTTGTTTTGTGTAAAACTTTAAAAAATCTTTAAAAAAAACGTATCCATAGAAAAAGAAATTAAAGCCATTTTCGTGATCTGGGGATTCAACTCTACCAGAATTTCGCATCAACAGGCTTGGAGCATTTTGAGTGTAAACTAGTGTAATAGTCACTATCATATCATATCCCATAAAGGTACAGTTGCGCTTTGGGAAGCTCTCGAGTCCCAGGAGCTCGTCGCAACCACCACCAGGGACAGGGCTTCGCCAGGAGTCGAAGTCGGAGCCAGAGCCAGAGCCAGAGCCCGTTGGGGTTGGCTTTTAGCGACTAGCTTAATCAGAAATAATTCGTTAAATTACACAAGCAGCCGTCCGAATGGGGTGGGCTGGCTGGCTGGCAGCATTGATAGGGATGGGATTGGGGATTGGATAGGGAGAGTGCGAACGCGAACGCGAACGCCTAGATAAGGAGCCGAGCATATGGGGCGATCGAAAAGGAGACCTGGCCGGGATTTATGACAGCCAGGCAAATATACACGACACCGAATGTCGAATCAAATAGAAATTTCATAATTTCGTTTTCCACGGAATGTGCCGGGGCAGGCAGTCCGGCGCTTATCTGGCCGGCCACTTTGTGTGGCATCAGGTAAAACCCAGATAAGACCCTCCGGGACAGGGTGGCCGAGTGGCAGAGCGAGCTGCGAGCTGCTGGTCCTAGCTTATCGCAGTTTAAATATTAATACAGGGATATATGCTCGGAGGTGAGATAAAGCGGAGAGCAAACACTTGAGAGCTAGCAGTGGTTCCCGGAAGGCGGAAGGGGCACCAGCACCGGAAACCAGAGCAGCCGCCAGCTGCAGGTCCTCTCCTCCACTTACCAACTGTGTTTCTTTCTTCGGGGATGTGCTTGGCTTTGACTGCTCCTTGTTCTTCCTGGCTATCTCGCGGCGCAGGGCGGCAATCTGGAAGGAAGGAAGGAAGGCGTAAAAAATCGGACTCGGGGAAGTGGCACAAGTGCCTTACCTCGCGATCCTTCTCCTCGCATCGCCTGTCCAGCTGCTCCTTCTGCTGCTGCGTCTCGGCCAGTAGCTCTAGCGCCGTCTGGGCGCGCTCCCCGCTGCCCCCGGCCGATCCCTGGTAGTCGTCATCGCCCGGCCCAGCTGTCTCGGCCAGAACCTCTTGGGCCAGGTTCGTCAGCTGGCCCTTGAGCGTGCTGAGGCTGCTGTTCAGCCACGACATCTTCTCTGGATTACCTTCTGCCCCTGCTCTCTCCTCTCTCCACTCTCCACTTTCTCTCACGCTGCGCGGCGGGGCGGGGGTGTTTGTTGTCTCTGCTCGCTGGGTCACTCACTGTCTTCTCCGGGGGGCAGGGCGGTGGTTCCAGGCGAATTTTGTTACTTTTTGTTGTGCTTTTGCCCTGTTTTTTGCGTGGCACCACAAATTGTTTGCAGCTGATTTTGTTATTGTTTCACTTCCAAGCGCCTATCGGTTATCGATAGGCGCCTCCCAGTCACATCGACAGTCAGAGCGCGTGGCGCCAGTGCAAAAATTCAAATTGTCCGATTCTAGATTTAAATAATTCAAGAATTATTGCTTTAATGTGTTTAAAGTGTTTTATTATTGAGAAAGTGTTCACTTTTTATTAATGTGTCGAGAATTTATACCCACTAGAGCCGGTACATACGTTTATATGGGGTAGAAGTTTATTAATTGTTGTTAAATTCTAATATTTAGTCTACAGAGATGTAATTATTGCAAGTAACATTTTCAAGGCAAGCAAGCTCACTAAAAGTGTAATTACCAAGATATACATTAGTTTCTGGTAAAGATTTGAAAGATTACCTATATTCTTGTTCTTTTTACGTACACAAACATCTTTTGACAAGCCAACACTGATGTCTTTTCCTCACCAGTGTTGAACAACGTCTGTGAGTGGGCATATTTAAGCTTGAGTCGTTAGCTAGCACAAACAGCCTTGCAACAAAATAAGTATTTGAAACTACAAATAAAGCATGAAGGTCGGTACTGATATTATAATGAGTAAAAAAGGCTAATTGATTAAATATCTTGGATCTAATATTCATTCCAAGAAAAGGAGCAGTCTCTTGTATCCTTTATTCTCTGATTCTCCCATTTTCTCTCAAAAAAGAAAGCAAATAAATGAAAACAACTCCAGGTGCAGGACTTTCTTCTGTTGCAACGTTTATTTGAAATAAAAAAAAACCATTTGCTTAACACAAACAAAGAGGGGTGGGGGGAAACAGCTCGACATGACTAATGAGTTGAGTGATTGGCATGGTATTTACAGCCTGGTTGGGAGCTCCTTCTCCTCCTTTGCCTCCTCCTTCATCTCCGCCTCCGCCGATCCCCATTAGAAAGTGCGTGGCTGGGAGCCGAAACCGAGACCCACGCCGCGCATTGTGTGCGTGGCCGCTCGGGCCATCTCATACTGCTGCTCCATGTTGGAGAACATGCGCTGGCGCAGCTGGACATCCGCTGGGACGCCCGCTCCGGTTGCTCCTCCTACAGCAGATGCTGCTCCGGCCGAAGCTCCGCCCGGTCCAGACCCTCCGCCATCGCTGGCTGCAGCATTACCATTGCTGACCTCCGCCGGCTCGCCGGCTCCGCCACTGCTGTTGTTGGGATCACCGTCACCGGAACCAGAGCCGGCATTCTTGATGCCCATCAGACGCATAAACTTGGAGGCCACCTTGCCGTCCTGGTCTTGGGAGAAGTGCGCGTTGCCCCACTTGTTCGCCGAGTCCTCGCTCTTCTTGGAGCCCCACAGTAGCTTGCGCTTGTGCTGCTGCTCCGCATAGCGATTGGCATTAATGATGCCCGGGTTGTAGTAGCTGGGCAGCTGGATAGGTTCCGCTGCTGGAGTTGCTACCGCTGGGGTGGCCAGCTCGAGGGACATCAGCGAGGGTATTTTGGGTGCGTAGTTGGGCGTGGGTAGGAGACCACCGCCGGCGCCACCGCCACCGGCTCCAGAGGATGCCGCCGCCATAGCTGCGGCTGCTGCTGCTGCTGCATTGGCGGCTGCCAGAGCGGCCGCTGCCACGGAGGCTGCTGCTGCTGATGAGGATCCGCCGCCGCCGGGCTTAGACAGCATAAGGTGAGCTCCGGACACAGATCCTCGGAGCGGCTGGGTTTGCTCTTCCTTCGGAGATCGGGAGCGGCTGCTAGAGTCGCGTTCGCGGTACTTGCGAGACTGCTGCTGTTGGCGGCGGCGAGTGGGCGGCGTTCCTGTGGGTGTGCGGGATCGAGAGCGTGAACGCGAGCGGGAGTCACGGCGCCGGCGACTACCACGGTCATCGTAGGAACGGCGCTGAGCGGCAGCGGTTGCTGAGGCGGCGGCAGCTGCAGCTGCAGCAGCAGCGGCGGCGGAGGCGGCTGAAGATGAGGAAGATGAGGAGTTATGGTGGTGGCGCTGATCCTTGCCGCTGTGGTGTCGACTGCTCTTATCTGAACGCCGGCGGTCCTTGTCGCGAGCCCGCTGCTCCCGGTCCCGCTCACGGTCTTTGTCCCGATCGCGCTCTCTCTCGCGCTCCCGGTGGCCGTGGCTGTCTTTGGTACGATGAGGGCGATGCTCGCTCTGAAACAGAAGAACCAAGGTTAGAGGCGGCTATTTAATAGGGCAAGGTATTCCCCCTAGCAAAGGTTTTATGCCTCACGCACGTGCAAAGATGTCTCCTTTCCAAATTGATGCATACTTTGCACTTAATTATTCAACGAATTAAATTTGAAGATGGTAAGAATGGTCTCTGCCGATAGATAAGCTACCTCTGCCCATAATGGGAATTCACAACTAAGTAAGAGAAATATTTTCTATTTTCAAATAAATCTGTGTTTGCTTGATCACGTATTGCTTACTTGAATCTGGGATTGTCGAGAGAGCTTGCGCTACACAAGTTTGGAACACCGAGCGCTCTGGATTACACAAACAAAACGTACACATCTCCAGCGGAGACGGAAAGATAACTCTTGCATTCACATTAACTCATTACATTCACTTATAACTCTTAAAGGATCGTTTTCACCTCAATGGCATTGCAATTTTAATAGATTGGTCTAGGTATGGTTTTAGGGCGTGAACGTTGAACAATTGATTACATAGACTGGGAATGAATTCACTCACCTTGCTCTGATCCCTGTCACGGTGCTCCTTGTCCCTGCCGCGGTCTAGATCACGCTTCTCCCGCTGCTCCCTGTCACGCTCGCGATCCTTGCTCCTGTGCCAGTCCCGCTCCCTATCGCGATCCCTGTCGCGCTCCTGGCGCTGGTGGCGACTCTGCTGCGGATCCTGAAACGGCAAAGGGGGCACAACAACCCACCGAGGAGAGTTACATTAAAGCGAATCGGCGCAAATCTTCCGGCAGGCAGAGATCTACAGTCTACAGAGGCTAGAATAGTTCGATTCGATGCGATTGGATTGAGCTGTGGTCACCAGCTTAGCTTGGAAACCGGAGGGAAAGGTCCCCTGGGCTCTGGGCTCCGTGGAATCCTAGATTGCTTAGAGAGTAGTTAGGTTTTTGATCGTATTTGATCGCTTTATGATATACTCACTTTCGTGCGGCTCGCTCTCATTCTCTCTTTCTCTCTCTTTCTTTCTTTCTCGCTTTCGCTTTCGCGCCACCAGTGAGTGAGTGGGTGGGTGGGTGTGTGTGTGTGTGTGCGGGGGGGCGGGCGTGTGGGTGGTGTGTGTGTCCTGGACACTAGCACACCACCACAGCCACCGAGGCGCACACACAAGCCTAGACTCTACAAATCAGTTCGATTGTCGCGTTATCGAAGCTATTTGGTTATCGGCAATCGTGCGATTACCACGAGCGAGGAGGAATCGTCAATGGCCGTAGGTCAGGTTTTAGTTTCTTGTTCATTTTTTCATTTTTTCAGTTTTTCTGTTTTTTCTTTTTGAAAGTGCTTTTCATTTTGTCTGGTTTTGGTTTGGTTTGGTTTCGTTTACATAATAACAACAACAATGATAATAAAATGGTAGAGTTTAGTCATTTAAATATTAATTGGCATATAAAATGGTAAAACTTAACTAAAGCTGGGCCAAACAAACAACACAAAGTGTGTAATCACGCAAAGCGGACCGACACAGATTTTTCGTTTTAGATTTCTTGTCCAGAACAAAGTTGACAGTGGCTAAAATTACACATTTTTCTCCTGGGGGGTTGGGTTGGAGCATAGCGCAGCGCCGCATGTCACACTGATCGTTCAGATCTAAATATTCCGGGTGCCGGGATGAGATGAAAACGGTACAGAGCAGCACAGTGGGGTTATAAGACACTATAGTGGCACAAAACTAAATCATTTCCCTTCTTTATTATCTTTCAGTGGAAGAAAATTGTATTTAAATTAAACAATCTTCAGGCTTTAAAATAAAAACCCAGCATTAAATTGCTGGAAAGGAATTAATTTTCGAGAATTTCTTGTCTGAAAAAGATATCCCAGTAAGGCCCTGAATTTTAAATATGGAAATGGAAACTATGGATTTATCGATTTATATAAGAAGTCAGGGGTATATGTATGCAAATGTCCGCAGATCTTTTTGTTGACTCAACGAAGTGGACAAAAGGGCCCTAGCCCTTCCAAGTGGAATTTAGAACAAGGCTGAACATGCTCGCACGTAAAGGAGGAGCGATTTGAATTATTGATTTGTGCGGTAGTGTATTATTTATGTGTGTGTGCCTATAAGTCTGCCCGCCACTGTTGTGTGCTGCCCGTTATGTGTGAAGATGTCAGCAGCGCTGCTGGCAGCGTAAGGAAATGGCGCATGGAAGATCCGCATTCGCTTCTGCTCCAACCCAATGTTACGGATACACAGACACACACGCACAATTGATTGAGACTGTCTCTATTGAGGATATATGTATATGCATCGATTTTGTTGAACATCAATTCTTTACCTCATCTATGCGGCCTCTGCTACTGCTCCTGTGATGCTGCTGCAGCTGCTGATGATGCGACGTCGGCAGCGGTGGAGTGTGATGGCGCTTTTTCGGCTTTTCTCTCGGGCTGCTGCCGCTGCCGACGCTCTCTCTGCCGGCATAGGCTTCGGCGTCGCCGTCACCATCGCTGCTGCCGTTATTATTGTTGTTGTTGCTGGCGCTGTTACTACTACTATTGATGTTGTTATTGGCCCTCTGCTTTACGGACGTTTTTCCCTTGGATGCATGCTGCCGCTGCTGCTGCAGCTGTGGTTGTTGTTGTTGTGGTGCCTAGGGGAATTTTGCAACTATTCAGAAACAGCAAATTCGCATTATTTTACTAAAGCACTAAGTATACAACTAAATTAGAGTTAATAGGGGATTATGGGATCGGTTTTCTATATATTTTAACGCCTTGCGCACACTCACACACACACTCACGCATGCACGCACGCAAGCACAGACACACGCACACAGACGAGGTGTACACAAAATGCGCTCTGACATTGGATTTCGATTTTCTATCTTCTTTTTGTATATTTTTCAACTGCTCCCGACTCAGCGGCGTTTATATATTTACCCGTATCTGGTAGCCGGCATCCTCCTGGTCGTCCTCGCTACTGTAATTGACCAGTGCCTCCATTATAATTTGCGAAAAATACGTTAAAGCGCCGAAAGGTGCGACAAAAAATTTACTCAAGAAACATAGCGACCAGTGTGACCGGCGGCTCGAAATATGGCAAGCGAAGGCATACACTAAATATGCCAAAACCGGAAGAAAATCATCGATTGACACATCGATAGACTTGGCAAAAGCTAACGAAATTCGAATTGCTTTCAAAAAGCTAACAATTAAATGTGAATGCTATTATCTAAAAATATTAAATTTTCCAGTTAACAATTACTGTAATACTAGGAATACCACTAATATTTTACAAATAACCCAATTTAAGAAAATAAATATATTTTTTATTACTGCGAATTTTGATTTTCTTCATTGATTTTCTTTATTTGATTTTCTTCATTGCTGTCTTCAAGTTCACAAAATGTTTATGTTTTATAATATATAAATATAAAAAAAGAAAAAAAAGCTGGATTCCCTTTAGCTTTATTCGTTAAACAAATGCATCAGGTTCCATTAAATATTAAATTAGTACTACTAAGTGCTTATTCTTTCTCACTCGAACATACAAGAAACATCTTAACTTTCCTCAGTCAAATTTGTAAATCGATTGGTTTCTTAGCCTAAAATGAGTTTTTCAATATCATTAAATATTATATTAGTATTAAATGTTTTTCCCTTTTAATTAGTAATTTTCTTCATCGCTGTGTTCAGTTCACAAAATGTTTGTTTTTTAATATATAAATATAAAAATAAGAAAAAAAAACTGGATTCCCTTTAGCTTTATTTGTTAAGCGAATGCATCAGGTTCCATTAAATATTAAATTAGTAGTACTAAGTGCTTATTCTTTCTCACTCGAACGTACAACAAAAAACACATCGATTTCCTTCAGTCAAATTTGTAAATCGAATGCTTTCTTAGCTTAAAAGGAGTTTTTCAATTTCATTAAATATTATTATGGTATTAAATGTTTTTTTTCCTTTTAATTAGTAATTTTCTTCATCGCTGCGTTCAAGATCAAAAAATGTTTTTTAATATATAAATATAAAAAATATATATATATATATAAACTGGATTCCCTTCAGCTTTATTCCTTAATCGAAAGCATCAGGTTCCATTAAATATTAAATTATCAGTACTAAGTGTTTATTATTTCTCACTAGAACGTAAGAAAAAAACACCTCGATTTCCTTCAGTCAAATTTGTAAATCGAATGCTTCCTTAGCCTAAAAAGAGTTTTTCAATTTCATTAAATATTATATTAAATTATTATATTTCCCATTAAAAAAAATGGAAAAAAAATCGGGAAACTCACAGCTAAATACGTAAGAACCTTTCTTTAAGTATTAAATGCTCATTGCTTGAACAAAATTGAAAACAGGAGTCTTTCAATTTCATTAAATATTATATTAATATTAAATGTTTTTCCCCTTTGATTAAAAAATTACAAAGAATCGGGGATTTTCACAGTTAAATTCGTAAAACGAAAGCTTAGCTTAAAAGGCGTCTTCTGGTTGCATTAAATAAGACTATTATGTTTAGCTCTCATTGGCCAGCTTCGTTATTGATCCTGTGCTTCTTGAATGGAACGGGAAGTGGTGGAAAATTCGCCTTGTTAAGATTGAAGGATGGCAGCCGGGGGGCAGCCTTTGGTGGAGTTATTGGGCACCAAGAACTTACTCCGCGCCAGTAAGTGCGACCACGCGCCTCCTCAGCAGCCACTGTCGCTGCTAGTGACCCTCCTGCTGGTGATCCTCCTGCTGATCCACCAATTATCCATCCCACCTCTCCCGTTGTCGAACCATTTTTTCCGTTTGACCCTAAATTCTGGTTGCAAAGAGAGCAAACCAAATGAAAATTAAAAAAAAATGGATTAATTAGTTTTTAATATTTTGAATATATAGAAAATATAGAATATAAAGCCGATACTATATAAAACACAAGTTCTATATACCACAACTATAACTATATATAACAAAATGTGCAAGTATACATAAGAATTAGCAATTGTCGTTAAAATAATCAAGAAATCACTTCACGCAAGTCTGTTTATAGGTGAAAATGATCAAGACTCGATTTATTAACGAATTCATTTAGAATATCGATTACGAAAGCGCCAGAACAAACCTTGAAGGCTCTAGTTTTGCGTCCCCGTGCCAAAACTTTCTAAAAAAAAGTTATAGAATCCAATAAATATAATATTAATATGATATAAATTAATAAATCTCAAATTTAAAATCATTTACGTTCGGTTTCTATTAAATTCTTGAAATTGTTTCTTGCTTATCGATTGTCTTCAAAAAGCTCTTTTCGACTAAGTTTGTCTATTGATTCTCTTCAAAAGGTCACTGAAATTGAGCTGCGAAATTAGAAATGGTCGAGTTATAAAGGGATTAACTTCTGCAAACTCTTCACACAGGCATTTGGACAAACACATAAACTTTACTGCCAGAAAGGCTTTAAAACTAAAACCGATACACCCACAGTCAAAAGTCAAGAAAGAAGGGGGAAAAAATGTAGGATTAATTTAGAATTTGGATTTTAAGAGCCGAACGACGAACCTGGAAGAGCCACAAAATACACATCTTACTGCCGGTTAGGTGGTGGCGGCAAGTAAGTAGGTGGAAGCCCGGGAAGAAACCCAGGATTAAAACCAAGATGTAAAGCAGGATGTAAAGCAGGATGTAAAGCAGGATGAAAACCAGGAAGATAACCAACCTGCTGTTGGGGCTGCTGCTGGTACTGCTGGGCGTTGAAACTGGCATGGCCATTGGCTGGCATGGTTGATGGAGGCATGTAACTGTTGGCTGAAGTGGTAACTGGTCCCACGAAACGGGATCCCTGATCCGAGCCCTGGTATGGCTGATGGCCGTTGACAGGATAACCCATGGGGTGGGCATATGACATATTCTGATTCTGGTTATAGTTGTAGCCGGGCGGAGGCAAGCCATTGTATGGCTCTCCCGGGTTGGTCATGTTCGAGTTCGAGTTGAAATTCTGCAGCCACGGCTGGTGCTGCTGCTGGTGATTCTGGTTGTTGGCATTGGGTTGATACTGATTGTACTGGCCGCCGTTCTGGTTATTGTTGCTGTTCTGAAACTGGCGACTTGGCTGCCAGTTTCGGTAACGCTGATGCTGCTCTGCACGTCCTCTTACCGGGCGATAGTTGCGATGTCCACGGAAATTGTTAGGATAGAAAGAGCGATTGTTGGCCAATGGATGAGCTTCTTGAAAATTCAGCTCAGGCTGAGGCTCTGGCATCTGAAAGTTTGGATATGTTGGCTCCTCGATTGGCACCTGGTTATCGGGCATCATGTTATTGGGCATCATGTTATTGGGCATCATGTTATTGGGCATCATGTTATTGGGCATCAGGTTATTGGGCATCAAGTTATCGGTCATCATGTTATTGGGCATCATGTTATTCAGCTCAGGGTGAGGTTTTGGCATCTTGAAGATCGGATATGTTGGCTCCTCGATTGACACCTGGTTATTGGGCATCATGTTATTGGGCATCGGGTTATTGGGGATCAAGTTATTCAGCATCATGTTATTGGGCATCATGTTATTCAGATCAGGCTGAGGTTTTGGCATTTTGAAGCTCGGATATGTTGGCTCCTCGATTGGCACCTGGTTATCGGGCATCATATTATTGGGCATCAAGTTATCGGTCATCATGTTATTGGGCATCATGTTATTCAGCTCAGGGTGAGGTTTTGGCATCTTGAAGCTCGGATATGTTGGCTCCTCGATTGGCACCTGGTTATCGGGCATCATGTTATTGCGGATCAAGTTATTGAGCATCATGTTATCGGCCATCATGTTATTTAGCTCAGGCTGAGATTTTGGTATTTGGAAGCTCGGATATGTTGGTTCCTTAATTGGCACCTGGTTATCGCGCATCATATTATTGGGCATCAGGTTATTGGGCATCAAGTTATCGGTCATCATGTTATTGGGCATCATGTTATTCAGCTCAGGGTGAGGTTTTGGCATCTTGAAGCTCGGATATGTTGGCTCCTCGATTGGCACCTGGTTATCGGTCATCATGTTATTGCGGATCAAGTTATTGAGCATCATGTTATCGGCCATCATGTTATTTAGCTCAGGCTGAGATTTTGGTATTTGGAAGCTCGGATATGTTGGTTCCTTAATTGGCACCTGGTTATCGCGCATCATATTATTGGGCATCAGGTTATTGGGCATCAAGTTATCGGTCATCATGTTATTGGGCATCATGTTATTGGGCATCATGTTATCGGCCATCATGTTATTCAGCTCAGGGTGAGGTTTTGGCATCTTGAAGATCGGATATGTTGGCTCCTCGATTGGCACCTGGTTATCGGGCATCATGTTATTGCGGATCAAGTTATTGAGCATCATGTTATCGGGCATCAAGTTATCGGAAATCTGATTAACGGTAAGCGGCCTTTGGGGCACCTGCACTGGGGGACGACGCATTTGGTCACGAATCTCAGCTTCTGAAAGCGGCGGAAAGAAATCTGGTGTAAGCTCAGGCTCCGGGAAATTGTTGTCCCCGCTCCAAATGTTCCTGGGTTCCTGTTTTCCCAGGATTTTGCGAATAGACTCGGCTATGGGGTTGGCGGTTTCATCGCGGTAAGTCCACTCGCTGAAATCGAAAGGTCTTGTCATAAAACCCAGATCCCCCGCATTCTGCTCTTCTTGCTGCTGAAATTGGCCGCCGCCCATAAAGGCGAGTCTCTCCCTCCTGGCCATCAGAACCTCGTAGCCTATGGGGTTTAGCCGGTTGACAAACCTCTCGGGGAGCTTGACAAAAGGGTCCTGATCGGAGGCTGGAAAGTCAACATGCAAGGGTTGGCGCCAGTTATAGCATGCATCAAGGTACCACTGGGCCGTTAGGCGACCGGAGTCCATTGGGATCACGGGGCGGGATGGTGCTGGTGGTGGTGCTGGTGGTGGTACTGGTGGTGGTGGTGGTGCTGGTGGCGGTGCTGGTGGCGGTGCTGGTGCTGTTCCTTTAAGATATATCTCTGACGAGGCAGGAGCTGCCTGAGTTGCTTGACTAGATATCTCTGGCGAGGCAGGAGCTGCTAGAGTTGCTTGACTAGATATCTCTGGCGAGGCAGGAACTGATGCTGCTGCTACTGGAGCTGTTCCTTGACTAGATATCTCTGTCGATGCAGAAGCTGCGGCTGCAGCTGCTGCCTCGGCTAGGGCTGCTTGTTCTTGTCGTTCTTTCTTTGCGTTCAAATTCTTCAATTGCCGATCTTGAGTCTTTTCGAAGGCTTCTTGGATTTTCTCAAAGTTTTTGAGGAGTATAAAATGGCCCAAGGCTAGCTTCGCCGGTTGGCGACCGCGACGCTCCTGCTGTTCCGGATTCTGATAGCTAGTGCTGCAACTAGGGGAAGCAGCCTGGCTTTCGCTGTTCTGAGAGCTGTTACCACTGATCTTTTGGTTTCTATGTGGTGGCATACCCTGAACAGGAGGCCAAGATGTCCCGCGACGATCTGCGGCGGGAAGTAAAGAGAGACAGTGAGTGGAATGAATATAGAAGTTTGGGACATGTCCCCCATTAGTGATCTCTTTGAAAAGAAGATTAATATTCCTCCACATAACCCTTCCACTTTCCTGAAAATTATAGTTTCAGGGTTTTTTTATTAGTCTTTATTATTATTATTTATTGTTCATTAATGTTATTCAATATAATATTTGTTAATCACATTAATTATTAGAAGGAATTCACCAATCAAGAACAGAGTTAGCACAAAATAGATTAGTTTATAGACTAAAACAGATTTCGTTAACGGTTAAGGTACCTATTTTAAAGTAATATTAATAATGGTCCACAATCATCTTGTATTGTATAACTTGAATATTGAGTCCATAAATTAAGAGTATAAATACCTAGAATAATTACAGGAATGAGAGCTACGAAGGCAACTAGGATGAGGTTGTGACGGAGGGCGATCCGTAAGCGCCAAACACTCGTTCCCACTTCAAATAAATCGTTGCTTAATTGGCAGACGAGACGAGGACACGAGAATGAGAGAGGGATAAGAAAAACTTGTCTTTTATTTGAAATTAAACACACGAACTCCATTTTGTTCATTCTCTATACACATACACATACATACACATATACACACATATGTACATATGTACATACGTGTATGAACTTGACTCCGAATTCCATTTGTCCAGCTTTTGTAAACACACTTTATGGAATAATAAACTAGCCCCGTTGCTGTAAAATTACCTTTTCGCGTCCATACTTTGCGAAAGAAATCAGAAATATAGCTGAAAAGGTTTTTGCAAAACCAAAAGTCTCAAGTTTTCGTTTTTCGCATTCCTTTTTCGGCTCTTTCATTCAGGAATATTCACGATTTACCAACACTGAAACACGAGAAAAAATGGCGGACGAAGACGAAAAAAAAAAAAAAAAAAAAACGAAAAGCGAGAGGGAAGAAACGAAGCACGTGCTACAAGGTCGAAAACCGAATGTGTACCCGAATTTCCTAGAAATCAAACAAATTGAGAACTTGAATTGGGATTTTTTTGGCACTGAGTTATCCGCGACTCTAAATAATACGTGTAGGAGAAATGCCGAACTCACTTATTACGAGAGATGCAAACAAATAAGGTTTCTTGGGGTGCTGGCACTAGATGCGATTGGATTTGTTTTGGCATTCATTTACATGGTCAGCAAAACGAATACCCCCTAGCAATTCTCGACTTTTTTTTAATCTTAATTCGCGGTTCTATGTCGCGTCGCGTGGCTTGTTTATGTTCGCGGGTTTTTGTTTACGCCGCCAGATAGGCGAGCCGGACTTGGTGAGACAGCAACTTACCGCTCGATGGGATTCGCGATCTGGTCAGGGGCTTCTCCACTGCGGCTGCGGCAGCGGCAGCGGCTGCGGCTTCCTGTGAAGAAAGGAGACAGGCAAAGGGCACAGTGTTAGGATGGAAGGAATACGGGAAGAAGAAGGAGAAAATCGAGTGCTAGGGACAACTAGGAAAATAATTAGTAGCACTTACCTTGCACCAAAATACGTTTGGCGTCGGATTCTGGTGGGCAACACTCGTGGCGGCACAAGCTTTCTGTTTTCCGGCTTTATTGTTCGTGTCCTTTTTGCTGGCTTCCGTACCCGATTGAGATTTCTTACGCTTCTTCTGACGCTTAGTTACATGCTTCACGAATGGCATGTTGAGCGGTTTCAAAGAAGAAAAAAAAACGCCCGTTCGGTTCGCGAGTTGAGAGCTAAGTGAACGAGCGAGGAAAACGCTCGCGACATCAATAATTGGGATGACATTTGGTATCGGCGGTAACTTTGACTTATGCAATTTTTCTCGCTTTTTAGCCAGATATCGGACAGTGAAAACGATTATAGCCGGGCTAACATCACTAGGAGGGTGCGCAAGCGCTTTGTTTGAAATGCGGTCAAAGTTGGAAACAAAAAGCGCGCCACGGTATTAGAGATGCGATAAATTCGATAGGCTCTGCGCCCGCGACATCGATAATTGGGATGAAGTGATACCATGACTTCTTGTATCGGCGCTAACTTTGATTTTGCGATTTTTCTCGCTTTTTAGCCAGATATCGGACAGTGAAAACGATTATAGCCGGGCTAACATCACTAGGAGGGTGCGCAAGCGCTTCGTTTGAAATGCGGTCAAAGTTGGAAACAAAAAGTGCGCCACGGTATCAGAGATGCAACAAATTCGAAAGGCTGTGAAAGTTGTAAGTATTTATCTTGTGAATTATCCACTTTTCGTAAATCTTAATTATAGTTAAGATAATCTTCCACAATCATATGTGTGCACATATATTCAATTTTTATTGATTAAAATCCAAGTAAGCCCTAAGATTTAAGCCTTACCCATTTCATTACCCTTTCCTCATAGTCAGTTGCATGCAGCCCATCTCGTATAAAATTATTGTAATATTTCTCGACATTTTTGGACGAATTTAAACTATTTCATTTTTCTATAAACATTTGTAGACCTGGTATCGATACCTGTTATTTGACTTAACGCGTTAGTGTATTCGCTTTGGCAATTTTAAGCGAACTGCGTATGGTAGCGCGGCGCGCTAATTCCGCCGCATTTTGCTGATTTTGAAGAAACAACATCGTAGCAAACTCCAAATCCTTCTGGGGATTGACACGTTCGTAAAATGGCTGAGGAGAATAGTGACGACCCCGACTACCAATTGGCCCTGAGCCTGCACCAGCGCCTAAACGGCAAGACCGACGCAAAGCGCTCAAAGCAAGATGAGGTGAGTGGTTAAGAGTTATATTTCACAAATAACAGCTACTGATCCCCAAAATGCGCAGGAAGCTGACTTGCAGTTTGCAAGGAGCCTGCAGGCAAAACTAAATGACAATGACAGCGACCTAGATAGCAGTCTCCAGTTCGCTTACCCCGGTGGCCAGCAGCAGCCGCCGGCAAAGGTGAGTGCTTCAGGGGGATGCCGAGTAACTGACCATAAACCAACACTTACACCTGCAGGTTAAACCCAAAGAAAAGGATGTATTCAAATCGGCCTTGGCCAGGCCCATTGACATCCCAAATGACTACCTTAACCAGACGCAGCACCTGGTGCATCCCGATTGGGAGCTGATCGATCCCAGCCCCGATGTTCACTCAATGTTCGTGCGCTTTGACGCGAAGTTCTTTCAAAACCGCCTGGGGGGCGTTGTCCTTGAGTGGAGCAAGCGCATGTATTCCTGCGCTGGCATCTGCTATCTGCGTTCCAATCGCTACACCAAAGAAGTGACCATCCGTCTCAGTGAGCCGCTTCTCAAGTTGCGTCCGCGCAAGGATCTCGTCGAGACACTCCTGGTGAGTATGAATACATCCATTTGGTTTGCTTTGAAAAGAATGAATCTCGTTCATCCAGCACGAGATGATACACGCCTACTTCTTCACCCTCAACGTGCGCGAGGGCAATGGTGGTCATGGTCCCAATTTCAAAAAAAAGATGAATTTGATTAATCAGGTCGCAGGCACAAACATCACAGTGTATCACACGTTCCACGACGAGGTTAACGCCTATCGCACCCATATCTGGCGCTGCACTGGCATCTGCCAGAACCACACGCCCTTCCTGGGCTATGTGAAGCGCACCTCGAACCGTGCTCCCGGCCCCAATGACCAGTGGTGGGAGAAGCATCAGCGCGAGTGCGCCGGCACATTCATGAAGATCAGTGAGCCGCCCAAGCCACCGGCCAAGGAAGTGTCCAAGGTCAGAAAACCATCAAAGAAGGCCAGTGCTCTGCCGGCTGATTCCAATAACGATATACGCCAATGGTTCAAGAAGCCCGCTTCCACTGCGGATGCCGCCACCTCAGTTGGCAAGCCGCCGAAAGCCATCCCTGACAACATCCCAAATCCATCGGCAGGACCGCCCATGTCTAGGCCAAAGTCCACGGGACCCAACATTATAAGCTTTAGTGACCTCGACCGCGACAGCGACGATGAGGAGCCAGCGAAGAAGCGGAGCCGTCAGAAGGTTCCCACTTTCACGGGTTCCGATCAGGGCTACAGCATGCCCCCAGCGGCCTTTGGCGAGCTCAAAGACATTCGTGAAATCCGCGAAAAGCGCTTCGGCCAGCAGCAGAAGCCACCTTTCAAAGGAAGCCAGAATGAGACTCACGGGGGCCACTCCAATAAGCAAGAAATCGATTCTTGGGAGTCCTATGGCGACGATGTAATGGTCAGAGATGCCCCCAAGGTTGTGATAAACCTAGCCGACGACAGCGGCACCGATGATGACCAGGAGGAGCAAGCAGCTCCGTCGTTGGCCGAGCCCAAGGAGAATAAGAAGGACAAACGCAAGAAGCCAAATGAGGGTCCCACCCATCCATTCACCATGCCCAGGACCGGGGGACCGCCCATGCTGCATCGACGTAGCCAAGTGGATGCTCCGAATTACATAAAGTCCATAAACGAGTCCGGAGAGGTCACAGGCATCGATAGTCTCGAGCTGCCCCATGAAAGTGAGGCCAAGAAACGACGCCGCAACTCTAGCGACACCGAAATAGAGCACTGGGAGGCCATCGACCATGATGTGGTTGAGATAAACCTGGCCGATGACTCCGATTCCGATGGTGGTGAGTTCAAGCCGCCGCCGTCGTCAATACGCACTCCAATGAGCAGCCAGGAGCGCTCAGAGAACATAAAGCGCGAAGTGCTGGAGGACGAATCCAGTGTCTATTCCGAGGACGAGATCGTCTTCATCGATGGCGAGTATGACGATAATGAGGCCCCCGAAGCAGACTCCATTAGACTGGCGAACCTCCCTGAAGATGTGGCAGGGGCCAATACTCTGCTGAGTGAATTCCGTCGCCATAACGACGTTATGCCCAGCTGCTCCAGTCGTGCCAATAATGTGGAGAACGACATTGTGTCCTGTCCGATTTGCTTCGATAAGATAAGGCGCAGCGAGCTGTCCAATCACTTGGACGGATGCAGCATCACGGTGCGCATAGAGCCGCCGTCCTTTAAGCGTAATGGTAATGCTGGGAAGAATAAGTCGGAGAACCCATCCGCCCGCGGCCGCCCAGGCAAGACTTCGCACAGGCAAATGCTGCGTAATTTCGGCTACAACAGCGGTGAAATCGCCGCCCTCAACCTAAGCTCCTCTAGTGACTCCTCGGTGCAGGCCAGCGAGGATGAGCTAACTCCTCGCCAGCGCCGTCAGCGCAGTCTATTCAAGGCGACGGTTGGCTGCCCGAAATGTGGCCAAGAACTGATGGGCCACCAGCTGGAGGCTCACCGCCGCCTCTGCCCCAACAGGAAGCGCAAGTGATTCCACACAGACCACACTCATTATTATCAACCACAATCTCGAACGCATTTACACATTAACTAGAAATTAAGTGTTTTCTTTTTCCGTTTACTTTTCGAATAATAAAGAAATGTTACAAAATGCGGCCAAAGTAGCAGAGGTTTCGTTTGTGCTCGTAGCGTTTGGCCAGCCCCGGCCAGTGGACCACAAAGAGATCCGCCAGCGGCAGCAGCAGGCGTCCGCTCAATGAGAGGCTCTCCACCCGGCAGAAGCTCTCGACGAACACGATCCGGGAGCGGGCGGGCAGGCGTCGGAGCAGGCGCAACAGGCAGGCTGCATAGCAGACGGGCACACAGGTGCCGGGGCCGTTGCAGAGGATCAGCTGCGGCTGATCCCGCAACACCAGATAGCAGCTCCAGAGGAGCGCCCACAACGTTGTGCAGGCACTGCTAAGCCAGGACTGTTGAACGCTGCGGCTACGCGGCAACCTCACGAATTCCGAGCGCGCTGCTACCGGTGCTGGCAGGGCCTCCCTAAGCTGGCCCTCGGACGTGGAATCGCTGCTGGCCAGGATAAAGCGTATGGACTGGTACTTTCGCGCCTGCTTGGCGTCGTCTTGCTGCAGCAGAGCTTGGGTTAGACGGCACATCTCGGCCGTATGGCCACCGGAGCCCAAGACCACGTAGATGGGATGCTCGGCAGATTTGGTGGACATAATCCTCGCCAGAAGTGGAATTTTAAGCCGATAACAGAGCTTTGTTTATATTTATTTATACGGAAGGGTCACACTAAAACAGTTTGCTTGGTATCAGTGTTGCCATTTTAGCTTATTTCGGGCTAGATCTAGCATACTTAAAAATGAAAAAGCTTATGAAATGTGCAAGTAGCTTGTAGCCTGAAATATAATTTATTTAAAAGTTCACATAGATTACACTAGCTTACAAATGTATTTTTTTTTATATAATCGTTAAGACCCACTTTATCCGCCTAATTTGGAGTTGCTGAACACGTTAAAATCATTTAAAAAAATTTCCAAGGGGCCGTTCTGGAGATATTTGCGAAAAACACAGATTTGTTATTATACGCTAAAAATCTTGAAAACCGTAGGTCCAACATATTTCAAATCAGTACAATCCAAAAGCCAATGTATACACCTTTCCGACAACATACGGCTCTTTATGGTCAGAGCTTTATTAATGAAAATATAAGCACTGAAAGTAAAAAAACATGCAATATTTTTGGATTTATTTTTTAATAGCTAGATTTCATTTGCCTTTAAAAAAAAAAAAAAAAAAAAAAATATTTTGAGTAAACGGCATTAAAGTACGCAGCAGGCTTTTTTTAATACGCTTCAGAAATACAGAAGTGCGTTAATCTTTCAAAATAATTAATAATGCATATTCGTAAAAGGATTGAATAAGCTCCAATTGATTTGATTTATATAATATCTGCTTTATTATTTCAGACTACCCGATCATTTTCTGACTTTAAAACCAGTTGACATTTTTGCAGTTATAAGAAATGTATTCGATTTTATCAAAATATTTTAACATATTATATGTTGAAGATTTAAAATAAGAAAATGATAAAAAATATACCCCATGCTTATTCAAATATATGACAAATATTTAAATAAGGAAGATAATTACGAAATTTACGAATCAATAACCAACTTAATTTAAATAAACAACATTAACAACCTAAGATTCGTTTTATTTTGGAGTAGCTTGTTTTTCACCATTTTTTTTTTATTTTTTTTTTATTTTGAGCTTATTTTTTACGCGAAATCTAGCTTATTTTGCCGCTCAGCCCCTGGCAGCACTGTTTGACATGTATGTGTGAAAATCTACTGGTCACACTGCACATTGGGACAAACTTCAAAATCGGGCGACATTTTGAAATCATTTTGATTTTTAATTGTTAATTTATACATATATTTAAGCAAATTACGTATACACATAATAATAACCACATTTTAGTTTTTGATTTTGGTATCGCTTATTTTATTTGGAAACTTCATCATTCCTCGTCCTCTTCGTCCTCGTATTCGACGATGGGTAGTGGCTTTGGAGTTGTCACCACGTGAAACGTGGGCCGCACAATGAACGGCTGGCAGGTGGACTCGCATTCGCGGGCGCTGGCAAAGACGGTGCGGAACGGTAAGCACCGTCCGTTAATGTGCTCACACCGCTTATAGCCGGCGGTCCGGTTGAAGACATAGTAATCGGCACATGGCGAACAGTTTTTCTGACCCACCAGGCGCGACCACAAGCATCGGAACTGGCGCTCCTTGTTGCTAATGCCCACGCACAACTGCCGTATGGTGGCGCCCAGGAAGAGGACCAACAAGGTACAACACCGTACTCGCTGCCTCAGCATGATCTGGCACAGTTAGGGCTTATTACTTAGTTTAAGCTTTATTTAATTGTTGATTTCATGCCTATTTTCTTAATTATTATACGCTGCGTATAACTATAGGATTTTATAAAATGTTATATAACGGAATAAATAATAAATATGTAACAAACACCTAAAATTTGAATTAAAATTGAAGCATGTTATCGTAATTCGATTGATTGATTAATACAATTTCAATGAGTACTATCAGCTTTGAATAATATGAATGTATATTTTGGTTAGTACGTCAGAACTAATTGCAAACATTATCTGATGAATATAGAAAATAATTACTCCTGTTTAATTCAGTTATTAGTTTCAAGATTATAGCTATATCCATAAATTATAGCCAACGCACTTCATTGAGTGTCGCTGCAGCCAGCTTTGAGTCAACGGCCCGCAGGATTGCTTGCAGGATGTCGTAGCAGTCAGATTAGCATCGTCCGCTCCAGCTGATTACGACGTTACCCGGACAACCGACAAAAAGTACAACAGACGGAACGGAGGAGTTTAGCTTCTAGAAGCCCTTATCTTCCAAACGACCCGAATTTGGGATTGGATATAGCCAATACATATATAGCAGGAGTTTACGAAGCAAGTCCACTTGATATACATACTATATCCATACTCTCGAACATGCCGTATTCTGTGGCACCGCACCGGGCCAATCTTGTGCTCCAGATGCTCCTTCAGGCCAACTCCTATGTGTCCGTGGTGTGGGCTATGAGCTACCTGATTCACCTGCTCATTCGGGTGAGTTTCTTTTGTATCCACATCCTCGAATGCCCCGTCCATGCAAATCAAACCCTTTTCTTAGTTGAAGATCTTGTGGAACTTGGAGGGCCTGTCTCTGATGGTGGCCTACGTCCTGGCCGTGACCGCCGAGGCCCTGCGCCTGTATGCCGGCTACTCGGTGAACCTGTGCTCCGGCGCCACCGCCATGTGGCTGCTGCTCACGGTAACGCCCTGCCTTCTGCTGCCAGCCATGGTCTACCTTCGCCTGTCGATCGCCAAGCGAAGTCTGTGGCTGCGCATCATCACGAATGGAGTGTTTGCCCTAATGGTACTGGAGGTAATCGTGTCCCTGGTCCACTTTGTGATCTGCAAGCCCGGCCAGAAGAAGAGGGCGCTGCAGCTGCAGCTCGAGCAGGAGCAGGAGCAGGAGCAGGAGCAGGAGCAAGGGGAGGAGCAGGAGGAGGAGGAAGAGGAGGTGGAGGTGGAGGAAGAGGAGCTGACGGAGGACCAGCCGGCATCCGCGGTGGAATCGCTCACTTCGAGCGAGCCGAAGCGACGCGTGCGTCGCTCGCCGGAATCCAAGTGAAGACAAGCGGTGCGTAGAGTAAGGCTTGTGAGGTTTATTTGGACACTGGCATAAATAATAAAGTAGGATAAGCTATTTAAGCTAAGCTAGGCTAAGGCGCTGCACCATATCATCGATCACACCTTCTTGGCATCGTCCAGATTGTGAGCCTTCAAGAGCGCATCGATGGCATCCAGATGGGCGCGCATTGTGGGCAGATAGCTGGTCATCACCTCGATATTCTCCGCCTGTGCGGGTCCCTGTCCCAGCAGTTGGCTTCGTGTGGGCACCCAGCTGTAGATGATCTGCCAGGACAAACAAACATATACATAGATTTATAAGCTACCAAAAGGGAGCCAAAGGCAAACACCCACCTTAATTGTGCTCTGGACAATGAAGCCGTGGTAGGGCTTCAGCGTACGTTCGTAGGCATCCTGCAGATGCTGCTTCAGCGCCTCCTTGGCCCCCGCATCGTTGTAGATGTTCTCGAAGAAGGTGCAAATGAGCTGGAGGCCGCGCTTCAGCCAAAGCAGTGCATTGGCCGCAAAGTCGTCCACATTAACATTCAGCACAATCAGATCCTCCAGATACTGGTACTTCAACACATCCGCCCCGTAGGCTTTCGTTAGTTTCTAAACCGGGCATGGACAAGGATTTAAGTATACTTTAAAAAGATTGATTAGGATTTTAATGCGCACAAAGCACAAGTGAATACATTTTATAGCAACTAAAAACAAGAGAAAGACTCGTCTCACAGAAGGTAATCTATTTTTGAGATCTATTTTAAGTGATCCCAGATTATAGTAAGAGCCGCCCCGCCAGGAGGTCACCATCACTTTGAGACAGATAATTTTCTACTAGAAAATTAACCAAGTTTTTCAAGAAAATCGAATTGTAGCTTATGAAATTGAGACTAGATCTCTCAAAGCAACTTATGGAACTAAAAGTATACAAATTAATCACTATTCTTGAAGTACTGGAAGTGCGAAACAATTAAATTAGAACTTAAGAAATATGTGGCGAGATTCCACGTTCCGAAGCAGGGATGTCCGAACGCAGCTAGAAGAGCAACCACCCTGTTCTAGAGTATTATACGAAATATTCACAAATGCCGCTGATTTCTGATTTGAATACAAATTGCAAACATTGGGGTAATATAATAACACAATCGAAAATGTAGAAGGAGTAAGCGCTTGGATATTAGATTTTATTCCGTTCCGCCAATATATAAAATGAACACATTGGGCCATTGTGGCAACCAAAATCATATTATAGAAGTTGAGAAATTGAAAGTTCGAATTATGAGTTCGAAAACTCCAAAACACAACTGGTTAATGTTTATTGAGGACTTCTAACAAGTTTAAATAGATTTATTCAGCCAATAGTGGAAGCTCCAAATAAAACAAGTTGCCTATTTATGGAATTTCAAGTTCTTAAGAGTTAACTTAACTGCTAAAAAAAAAAAAATGTGTTTAACAGTTAAATATTCATTGAACGCTAAATAAAATAATTGAAATATGTTTTGTTTATGAAAGATCCAACTCCCAAAATAAAAAGAAAATGAATTTAACAGTTAAATATTCATTGAACACTAAATAGAAGAATTGAAGTTGTTAAAGGAGCTTCACATAGGGAAGATACTTTCATTTGTTAAACAGAACAAACGTAACTATAAAAAATCGATTATTTAAAACGAATTTCAAGATCCTGAAATTTCCACATTCAGAACAAGCTTAATAACGATATTAAATATTACGAGATCCGCATTTTTAGGACACACATAAAATAACGAAAGTTCGAATTTGGGAAACAAAGTTTCAAATAGAATGAGGGCCCTGAATTGGTCCTGTGGGGAGGCTGAAACTTAAACGGTAGTTCCTAGGGGGCACTTACGTTTATGTTTCCGTTCATGTCACTGATCACGGGCGTAAAGAGTTTGCCAAAGCTCTCTGGGAATGAAAATGGAAAATAAATATATTCATTATCTTGAAAATATGCGAGTGTTTATCTATTGGTTATCACCTATGACAGTTACTATCTCCTTGGCGGCGGCGAGGAAGGCCTGTGTCTCCAGCTTATCGCTGGTGCTTGCCGGAAATCCCTTCAGCGCCTTGAACTGAATTCGCGCGGCGGATACCTCGGTGGCTGCCATTTCTGCTGTGCTTGTGTGTTTGTGCGCTCCGCTCCGGCTGCGTTCCAACTGAAGACTGGCTGACCTGCGTGCGAATCGGAGTGAAGGTGCGAAAAAATTGGGTGAATCAATGCGGGCCACTAGTTTCAAACATCGATTCCGTCGTCGGTGCACAGTGGGTTTATCTTATCTATCGCAGCATTGTATTTGTTGTTCTATCAGCGCCGTATTTCAATTTTCACTATTGAACCCCGTTCGCTGCCGCAGCGCTGCTACTGCGCTGCCGTCGCCTCGATAATGGAGAGTGAAAAAATACAACTCGTGCGCTCTCAAGACGCGCAGAGTAGGGCCAAATGGAGGGGGAAGTGGTAGGGAAAGAGGCACCTTAACCCCAATAAGCTGCTGTCTTAGCTCAGAGAGAGAGAGAGAGCGAGAGAGAATCAAAGGCTAGAGATCGCGCTCAGCTGACGATCTACAATTGGTAGAAAAACCAGCTTGAAGCCAGTGGCGCACGCAGGATATTAGCAAAGGGTCGGCTAGAATTCGTATGGGTCCCCTTGTCTACGTCCCTGTTTTGGAGCTCGTCTATTTACATACATAGGTAAGTGTGTCCCAGTGCGTGCGTGTCTTAAAGTTGTATTTGTGTTGTGGTTCAGGTTGATTAGTGTGCCCCATGCAGAGCGGTTTTGTAACAGTTTGGGAATCACTGCAGCACCCCTGCCCAGTCAAGGTCAAGAAGTACAGTGGTCAGTTTAGCATTTTTAACTGACTCCATACAAACTATTACAAAATAAATGAAAATTAGTCATTAGTGCATTAAAGTAAAATAAACCAAACAAACAAACGGCGACTTTCTGGCTAACATCGTATCAGGTAATTTGGAATTTCCATGAATAATGGCTGGCTGATTACTTTGGCCACGTTATCAGTTCTCTCTTCCTCTCTCAGATTAATCAATTTATGCCCCTCTCGGGTATCAATCGTTATCAACGCTAATGTTTTATTGCTATCGACTCCACTGTAAAGTTCGCACAGTGTTTGGGGACAAACTAACCGATAAACGTCACCGAAAACTGAAGGTAATAAATGCATGACTCACCCAATTATAGGCAAGTGTAATCACGTTATTTATGAGGGAGGGCGACAAATATTTACTTAATTATGGTAATGTTAACTGATGGCTTTTGCCTTGAGCAAAAAAAAAAAAAAATTTTAAAAACGGGCGAACGAACCGATCGAGCAAGTTACAAAGGTGTTTAAAGCCTTGAATATCCTGGAAGTTGGTTTGGAAAAAGGCTTTCGAAATATTCTTTTCTTTTGTGAGAACAACTTACGGTTTTCTAACGACTTGAGGAGACAGTAACTTTAGGTGTCCAAGAATACTTGTAAAATGTGAAATCTTTCCATTTAAAACTATCAGACAATAATTATAAGTGTTGCTTTGTTTTTTCAAAGGCTACAAAGAGCTAAGGCTTTACACAACTAAGGTTTAAGCACGAACTGAGGGGGGTGACTAATGCCAAGTGGATAATTCAATTCGACTTTAGCACTGGACTCGAATCTAAAGGGCATGTTCCAGTCCAGTGATCACTTCCGAAACACCTTTAAAGAGCGGTCAGCTGATTTTATTTGGGATTAAAAGAGACCAAAGGGAAATTCTATGGCAAATCCTCAAAGGAACAAAGGGCAATTCAACGGAAATACATACATATAATCCCTTAAAGTTGACTCACCTGGTGGGGATTCCTGCTGCTGCTACTCCTCTTCCTCCTCCTCCTCCTCCTCCTCCTCCTCCTCCTCCTTTCTCCCCCGCCTAATTGTAGGAATCACAGGAAAGTCGCTTGGTATCGCCGCTGGTAGTCACCACAAATACGTAGTGGGTGCGTTGCTCCGCCAGGAGATGCCACAAAGATGCTGGCAGCTGGAAGCGATTCACAGCAGCCACAGTTCCTCCTCCGCCGCCGTTGCTATCGTCCACCTCAAACTCCTCGTAGTGGGCAACTAAGCTGTTGCGATTGCAACGCAGTTCGACCAACCGAATGGGTCTGCTGGACACGATCTCCTTCGTGGGCCAGCTTAGCTGGATGTCAGCGGGCTCAATGTACTCCGACGACGTGTCCTCCAGCTCCAGATTGAGCCAGCGATGGCTGGCCAAGATCACAGCACAGTTGCGCGCGAAATAGAAGCTGTCGTGCCGCCTTTGGCTGTGATAGTTGTCCAGGAGTTGGCTGCTCGGCTGCAGCTTCAGTTTGGTGAAGCGCGGCCGGTTGGCCGGGGGTCCCTCGTTGCCGGCAGACTGGGCAGCAGCACTGGAACCACCACTAGCAGCAGTTCTCTTGGCCCCGCCGCCCACTGCCTCCACGATGCGTTGGGGCAGGTGCTCTGTGGGCTGATCCACGGTCAAGACTCGGTTCAGGTAGTCGAATCCCTGACCCATCACCCCCTCGGAGGTGTGTCCGAGATCGAAGCAGTGGCCCAACTCGTGGCAGACCGCTCCCAAGGTGCTGGCGTACACACCGCCGTACGTCCGCCTGTAGTTGCTCTCGTCCGGCAGCCGGGACACGTCTACCCGTTCCGTGCTCCGTACACAGTCGCCAATCTCCGAGAAGCTGCGCGGCCAAGCGTAGAAGTGGGCGCTACCAAACAGAGCCAGGCCACCGCCACCGAGGGCTGCGTGTCCGCTGAGATGCCGCCGGATGCTGGCGTAGGAGAAGTCACCGCTGGCCGCCACTCCAGCGCCGTCGTACCGCGTGCAGCCCACGAAGGCTACGAACTTGAGCCGGATCTGGTGGCCCCACTGCGGGCAGGCGATGATCTCGCCCGCGAAATGCTGCCACAGCTCGTCCTCGCTCTTGGCCAGCGCCTGTTCCTGCGTCAGCTGGCTGCGGAACGAGCAGCAGCCCCCGTTCAGGGTAAAGGTGCGATTGGGAAAGCCAGCCGCTAGCAGTTTGTGTGCGTAGATGCACTGCACCAGCCGCAAATTGAGATCGATGAGAGAATGTACCTCCCGCTGCTGCTCTTCGGCCTTCTCCTCGTCGCTGCACAGCAGATACAGTGGCTGCACTCGGTAGGAGCTGCTTCGGGGCGCGTAGCTGAAGCTAATCAGGCGGACGGCGCTGCAGGAGCGCAGTTCCAAGTGGCAGGCGATGCTCTCCGTTGCCGGATTTCCCTGATTGGCGCGCTCCAAGTCAAACAGTAACTTAAACTCGCCGGCGGCCGAGAGCTGGGTCAGCTGTTCCAACGACCGGTCGAGGGTGGCCCTCAGTTGACGTGCCGAGGAGCACTTAGGCAGCAGACGGCCCTTGACCAACAGCAGGCCGTGCTGCACGCGCTCTGCCTCCAGCGGCTGCTCAACCTCGATGCTGTGCACGCGCTTGCAGCCGGCGGTGCCGCTGCTCATTGCCAATCCGCGCCAGAATCCCACCCAGCTGCGATCGCACCGAGATCGCGGAGATCGTAGGAAAATCCAAAACAAAAAAACCGATTTGTTTACAAGCTTTTTAGTGTGACCGCAGCGACACCGTTATAATATACATAAAGTCAACTTAATTTATCGAATATACCGGCGGAGAGTTCGTTGAACTTTTATTAGTTGTCTAATTATTTCAAAATAAATGGAAAATCAAAGGAAAATGTAAAGAATTAGGTTAAATTGTTACCTGGCTCTGTGAGCAAATTATTTCTGGCTTTTCAGGCAGTTTTCCGCCCTTCGGTATATTTTAGGACACATTGGGTGGGGGTCTTTCAGTATTTTTCTCTAACTTACTTTTAGCTGGCGGCTGCTGGCCACACTGCCCCAATTGTTTTCATAAAGGCGACGTGGAAGCAAACGCGAAAAGGCTCAGCCCGCTGGCGTAAACACACACTCCCCTCGACACTGGCAGCTGGCGCATGGAGTTCCTCAAGAGTGGCATCAAGACGGTGCTGGGCGGCACGGAGCCGGGTCAGCAGCCGAGCGCCGCCGAGACGGTGGAGAAGCTGGTCGATCGCGTCTACTCGTCCACCCTGCTGGAGGATCGTCGCGACGCTTGCCGGGCGCTTAAGGCGTTGTCGCGCAAGTACCGGATCGAGGTGGGTGCCCAGGGTATGCCGCCGCTGGTCCAAGTGCTCCAAAACGACGGCCAGGATGCGGAGATCATTAGCTATGCGCTGGACACGCTCTGCAACGTAGTGACGAGCGAGGAGTTCGACGAGGAGGCCGATAACCCGACGGTGTCAGTCAACGTGGGCGAGCAGTTCACAGAGATGTTCATCAAGACGCCGGAGCACGTGACCCTGGTGATGGGTTACCTGGATGAGTACGATTTTCGTGTGCGCCGCGCCGCCATTCAGCTAATAACGTCCCTCATCTCGAACAAGACGCGCGAGCTCCAAGATTTGGTGCTGGTCAGCCCGATGGGGGTGTCCAAGCTGATGGACCTGCTCACCGACAGCCGCGAGGTGATCCGCAACGATGCCCTGCTGCTGCTGATCGAGCTGACCAAGGGCAACTCGAATATCCAGAAGATCGTGGCCTTCGAGAACGCCTTCGACCGCCTGTTCGAGATTGTGCGCGAGGAGGGCTGCTCCGACGGCGGCATTGTCGTCGAGGACTGCCTAATCCTGCTGCTGAACCTGCTTAAGAACAACTCCAGCAACCAGCAGTTCTTTAAGGAGGGAAGCTACATCCAGCGCTTGGCGCCCATGTTCGAGCTCGCCCAAGACTCGGAGGAGGTGGGCTGGTCCCCGCAGAAGGTATCCAACTTCCATTGCCTGCTGCAGGTGGTCCGGGCACTGGTCACGCCCAGCAATCAGCAGCAGGTGGTGACCGCCTGCCAGCGCGTCATGCAGAAGTCACGGCTACTCCACGCCCTGTGCGAGATCCTCATGAGCAGCGGCGTGCCGGCGGACATACTCACGGAGACGATCAATGCCGTGGCCGAGGTGGTGCGCGGCGACCGGGATAACCAGGACGAGTTGGGACGCGTTATGGCCCCGAGCAGTCCGCCAAGGCCCGCCATCGTTGTCCTTCTCATGTCCATGATCAATGAGAAGCAGCTGCTGGCACTGCGCTGCGCCGTGCTTTACTGCTTCGAGTGCTTCCTCTATCGCAATGCCGACGGTCAGCGGGCGGTGGTGCAGACCCTGCTGCCGTCCAGCGCCTCGGACGTGAGTGCTTTGTCCACGGGACAGCTCCTTTGCACCGGCCTCTTCTCCACGGACGCTTTGGCCAATTGGTTCTCGGCCGTCGCCCTGATGCACACGCTCGTGGAGAATGTGGCACTGAAGGAGGAGCTGCTGCGCGTCCTACTGGCCACTCCCGGCGGCCAGCGACCCATTACGCTGCTGGAACAATGCTCCAATCTGATGCAGCAGGAGCGGTATCGCTTGCAGAGCAAGGTCGGGCTGCTGATGCTGCTCAGCCTGTGGCTGGCCCACTGCCCGGGCGCAGTGAAGGCGCTGCTGGAGACGCAGGGCACCATGGCCTACCTGACCGCCCAGCTCTGCTCGAACGAGCACGACGAGCGCGAGTTCCTTGTCCAGGGCATGTGCGCCTTCCTCATGGGCCTGTGCATCCAGTTCAACGACAACTCGCTGCCCGGCCAGAAGCGCGAGGACATTAGCCAGCTAATCATCAAGCGCATTGGCCAGGAGAGCTTCTGCAGCAAGCTGGCGGAGGTGTCGCGCCACGAGGCGTACAGTCGGGCCTGCAAGCAGGCGCAGATCCGTGCCAAGTCCGCTGGCGAACTGCTGCTCGACTACGAGTACTGCAAGCTGTACAAGGGACTGGAGGCGCTGATTGCCAAGCTGGTCAGCGGCTTCGATGTGGACGGCATCGAGCTGACCGAGCTCACGCTGAGTTCGGAGGCCTCGGCTCTGGTTTCCCAGTACAAGGGCATCATCCGCGGCATGGACGCCCAGATCCAGGCGCTGCAACAGTCTTCCAAGGAGCTGGAGCACGAGAACGCCGATCTGAAGGAGAAACTCAACGAGGAGCAGTCCCTTAAGGCGCAGCTCTCCGACCAGAACACGCTGCTCAAGGCCCAGCTGGGAGCCACCGCCACGGGTCAGGAGCATGGGCAAGTGACGGAAAGTGCGGCCGCTAGCGAGGAGGAACTGAACGCTGCTCGCTACCAGGCCAACATGTACTTTGCGGAGAACATCCGGCTGACCAAGGAGCTGGAGACAATGCGCCAACAGCTGACGGCGGAAAGGCAGCGGGCAGATGCGGCGCAGGCATCGCTGGCCGCCACGCAAAAGGATCAGGAGGATCTGCTCGAGCTGCTGGCGGATCAGGAGGCCAAGCTCACGCGATTCGAGGAGGCGACGCCGATGGCGACGGCTGCTCAACCAAATCAAGTCCCAGGCGAGGCGGCAGCTGTAACTATGATTCCTCCGGACGAGAGTCCCATACCCAGTGGCACCGCCAGCAGATAAGGATTGCGCTGACCATGTATAAGGACTGGAACTGCCGCCGTAAAAGCCTCGTAACATCTTATATACACACATTCTGCTTGTTTTTTATTTATATATGTATAAACTTACCTACGTACAGATGAATATACCGTCTTAGCTCGAAATTTGAACGGCCTTCAGGATTATTATTTCTCGTTTTGGCGGGCTCTGCAGGAGATGGCTAGAGATAGCCTGCGTTTTCCAGCGGCCATCTCGCTCTTTTTGGTTTGAAAACAAAAAGTTGCCATAGGTCGTCTTTAGTCCCAACTCTCTGGGTAGTTGTATCTGCACTTTATTGCTTTGAATTATTTGTTAAAAACTTAGTGGACCATTTGAACTTTAATTTATCTAGATAGTTATGTTCATCTCAAGGATTTATTAAGCCAAATCGTAGAAGTTATTCAAATTGAAGAGCCATTGTCAAGTAGAATTGTTGCATTTAAATAAAAGTGAATAAAACAAAATAAATCAAGGAATGATCTCGTATTATTATTGTTTTTATAGTATAATAATAATAGATTAGCGCTACGAAAAAACGATTCTTCAGCGCATCTTACAATGGACCAAACCTTATCAAAAGTCCGATCAGGCACGCATCGACTCCAAGGAAATGAAAAAAACTATCACTTAGTATAGGGACATTCCATATCAACTCGGCCACCCGTTTCTTTTTCGCTCGAAATAAAAAGAATGCTTAAATTACATTTAATTATCCTTATGTAGTGGTAGAATTTATCTTGAAAGTTTCTGACTATACATCGATTATTTCAAATCGACAGTATTGATGTGGAAATAGATTCTTTCCCAGTTATTTTGTAGATCCAAGCCAAAGGAGCTCGTAATCCGTGAGCCTTCTTCTTTAACTTAAGAGGATTAGATAGTTCCCACCCAGATACAAGATACGATTGGCTCTTTCCACAAACACGTGCGTGCACAGGAAAAAAAAATAAACAAAACATGACATTGTTTTACCATTTTCTTCACATTTATTAAACTTTAAATGGTTACAAAACTTCTTTTGTCCTTTCGTAGACCTTTAGTGGGCGGTCTACGTCCAGTTTCTGCTTAAACGACGACGACAATTGCTGGTTCCAGATGGCCGGCGGCATTTACTTCTTGTCACTCGAGATGGAGCTCTTGGACTCGCGAATGGAGGCAGAGCGGCGGCGCTTGGCCTCCTCACGCTTGGCCTTCGACTCCTTCTTGCGCTGCACCAACAGCTTGGCGTAGTCGGCGGCAGCCTCCTTGGAAGCCGTCTGGCGCTTCTTCTTCAGCGCAATGCGACGGTGCTTGCGCTGCAGCACAACGGGGGTGATCAGGCGCTGGATCTTGGGGGCCTTGGAGGTGGCCTTCTTATTGTCCTTGGCGGGCAGAGGGCGGCGAACGACAAAGCGACGCACATCATCCTCCTTGCTCAGGTTGTACAGCTTGCGGATCTTGCTGGCACGCTTGGGTCCCAGGCGACGGGGAATGGTGGTGTCGGTGAGACCGGCAATGTCCTGCTCGCCCTTCTTGATCACCACGAGAGCCAGCACAGACATGTTGGCATCGACGATGCAGCCGCGCACAGATTTGCGCTTGCGCTCGCCAGTACGACGTGGGCGGTAGCACGAGTGTCCCTTCTTCAGGAGCAGACGGACACGACCTGTTTTGGAAGGGTAAGGGTATTTCATTAGTAAGGTATTTCGAGTGAGGGAAGCACATGGGCAGCGATGAGGAAGGTCGGGCCTAACGTTGCTTTTAATAACGCCTAAATGGACTTTGTTATTTAATTTATATTAGAAATACACATTTAAGCAAACCGATTTTATATGATATCGATTGCTGGCTACATTTTACTAGCAAAGCCTATATCTAGTAGGTTTCAGGTGTAAATATGACAAAAATTAAGTTTAAAGTAGTTTCAAAGGCTAATTCGTAAGAATGGTAGCATAGATCATGTCAAGAAATACATTTAGGATGATGTCAAAGCCTAAGAAATGTACCTTTTAGATACCCGCCATAATTGGCAACTGAACAATATTGACATACCTTTAATAAGCAACGATTGGAAGGCCTACAACCACCTCAGATCCCTCAAAAATACCCGCCAAACAACTCACCGTGGGTCAGCACACCCTGCTTCATGGGGAAGCCCTGCTTGTCGTTGCCACCGGCAATACGGAGCTGGTAGCCCTTCCACTCATCTCCGAGGATATCGGCCTCCACAACCTGGCCCATACGCTTCTCGTAGAACACACGCAGCTTGTGCTCGTCCACAACTTCGAACAGCTTCTGGCATCCCGTCGCGGGAAAGGAAACGTTGAGCTGCAAACACACAGAAACACACACACAATATTGTAGAGGTTGGTTGGTTGGTTGAACACAAAAAAAAATAATTTGTCATCTATTGCTGCAAACGCAATCACTGGTTATTTTTCACCGCAAAATGTTCGATTCGCCGCGCCAGTGCTTGTGCTTTCGATTTTTCGCAATATTTATCAATGTTTGCCGGAGTTAACCGAGTATTTTCACAAAATTTTTGCACACCTTCATGATGTCGTCTGTTTTCAGGCAACGCAGAAAAAAAAAGAATCGGCCGAGGTCTGTTTGCTGCTAGCGCAGGGTTGGAAAAGAACCCGAAGAGGAAATAGAGACGGGGCTTGGACCGGTTGCATCGGGAAATATCGATATTTGTGGTCACGGTGACGCGGGCTGTTGCAGATTTGAATATGATAATAATTGAACAATTTATCTAGATATAAACAAGTTTAAATTTAAATTCCAATCAGTATGCAAAATTAAAATAACATTTTTAAGAAGCTTGGACAAAGAAACCCTATTTTCAATTCTGTATTTAAATATAAAACTAAGACCATTTTATTTTGTATTAAATAATAAAAAAAAAACATCAGCTACTTTTCTGGAAAATTTTTCAGTAAAACGAACGACATTGGAGAATCTTCATTAATGGTAATGACCTTTTTTTTTAATTCGAATAATGCGATTGAATATCTGAAGTATTTTGATTAGCTTTTTATTTTAAACCGTTTAATTAGCCGTTGCATTTAACAAACTTTGCTGATATTTTTACAAGTCACGGGCCAGTCACAGAAGTCGCAGTTTCTATATCGCAATAACAACCATCATTAGGTATACTGAGTTATCGACATAGCAGCCCTGCCTTAGCGTTGCCAGACAGACTTAAAATGTGTTTTGTTTTTCAAATCCCCGACCAGCTGGCAACGCAACTGCTTTGTCGCAACACGTGCAACGACTAAAATTAACAAAACTTGGTTGAAATCTGCATATTAACATCTGATACTTTATAAAATCGGTGCAGAATGGGCAAGCCGAAGAAGGCCAATGTGGCCACGATCAAGACCGTGAGCTTGGAGAAGCAGATCACCGAGGGCAAGGTGGCCAAGGCGAAGACCAAGGATAAGGTCAAGCTGCGGGCCGAGGAGTCGCCGGTAGGATTAGGATGGCATTTAGTTTTATTTTCCTTTTAAAGCCAAGTTGTGTTTTTGCAGAACATTGATGCCAGGAGCAGTCAGAACATTCTGGCCGCGGCCAAGCGGCAGCAGTTGGAGCTGGACGAGGAGAACTTTCCCAGTTTGGTGACCGTCAAGAAAGTCAACTTTAGTTTAAGTAAGTGCCTCAAGCTTTCGGCTTTGCAAGTTAACTTACAAACTCCTTCTTTGCAGACGATGGCATGGGCAAGGAGGAGGAGGAGGAGGAGGTCAACGAGACGGACTTCATGGCCGACCTGGACATGGACGATGAGGATGTGGCCGCTTTTGAGCGCTTCCAGCAGCCGGCAAAGGAGGGAAAGCGCACGCTCCACCTCTCCCAGATGATCATGCAGAAGATCCAGGAGAAGGAGGCCGACATACACACCAAAATCTCCGATGAGGGCTCGCTCAAGATCGAGGAGATCGATCCCAAGGTGAAGGAGATGTACGAGGGCGTTCGCAATGTGCTCAAGCGCTATCGCAGCGGCAAGATCCCGAAGGCCTTCAAGATCATACCGAAGCTGCGCAACTGGGAGCAGATCCTGTTCATAACGGAGCCACACAACTGGAGCGCCGCCGCCATGTTCCAGGGCACGCGCATTTTCTGCTCGGTGCTGTCGCAAGCCATGGCCCAGCGATTCTACAACTTGGTGCTGCTCCCGCGTGTTCGCGATGATCTCTGCGAGTACAAGAAGCTCAATATGCATCTCTACAATGCCCTGAAGCGGGCTCTGTTCAAGCCGGCCGCCTTCATGAAGGGCATCATCCTGCCGCTACTGGAGGGCGGCGATTGTACGCTGCGCGAGGCCATTATCTTTGGCAGCGTGGTCGCGCGCAGCTCCATACCCGTACTGCACTCCTCCGCCTGCCTGTTGAAGATCTGCGAGATGAACTATTCGGGTGCCAACTCCATCTTCATTCGTTACTTCCTGGACAAGCGCTATGCGCTGCCCTATCGCGTTGTCGACGCGGCAGTCTTTCACTTTCTGAGGCGAGTTTTTTGATATTTTTTTGTTCTATATCTTCTAATAATCAACCTTAAATTCTTAAATAGATTCGAGAACGACAAGCGGGAGCTGCCGGTGCTATGGCACCAGAGTCTGCTCACCTTTGCCCAGCGCTACAAGAACGATATATCCTCCGAACAGAGGGATGCCCTCCTCCAGCTCCTAAAGTGAGTAGTACTTTTCAAAAATCTGATAGATTTGACTTAATTAATTGCCCCTCTCCCGATTGCAGGAAGAAATCCCACTTCAAGATAACCGCCGACGTGAGGAGGGAGCTGCAGGCGGCCAACTGTCGCGATGTCGAGATGATGGAGACGGATAATGGTTTGGCTGGGCAGCCGGCCAAGATGTACACAGATGCCGATGTGGAGTACAATGGCTAAATAACTAAGGAACTAACTAATTAAGGAATGATATTGTTTTACTATTTAATAATGATAATATATATGTAAATATAAATACATATTATACAGCAGAGCTCGTACACTTGGCTCTTTCTTCTTCCGGCTCCGCTTCTCTTAAGATTCCATCAATTGTAATAAGAGAGAAAAAAGTGAAGCTCTCTTAGAGTGCAGCTAAAAAACTCGATCGCTGCTGTTGTTGAACTTTTAAGCTGTTGTTGTGGCTTTGCTAGTATGTACATTACAGGTAAAGAGTGGAAGAGAGAGCGAGAGATGGATCCCTCGTGAAGATATATGAAGATATATTTTTTTAATTAAAAGGATGTTGTTGCTTTGCTTGTACATTGCGCAGGTAAGGGGTGGAAGAGAGAGCGAGAGGATCCCTCGTAAGCTCTGTAATGCAGTGAAAATCCAATTGAGATGCGTTTCCTAGAGATATATTTTGTAAATAAAAGACTTGTTGATTTTCTGAGCTGTTGTTGTTGCTTTGCTTGTACATTGCGCACGTAAAGCGGAGAGAGAGCGAGAGAGCTCCGTTATGCTGTGAAAATTCAATTGAGTTGCGTTTCCTGGGGCTATATTTTGAAAATAAAAATCACTTTTGATCTTTTGAATGTTTTAATAGAAAAAACAAATGTGTGTGTGTTTTTTTATACAATTTTGCATTAATCTGTAGTTGTTTTTGGTTTTTTTGTTTGACAATGACGGTTTCGTTTTGGGGACCGTCGCTGTCGCCGTTGCCGTGGCATTCGGTTATTGACAGAGGACGCCCACGTTATACATTATGTATTTATGCATGTTGCTTTTATAATCTCAATTTTAAATATATAATAATTATTAAATATAATTCTGTAACCAAAAATCTTTCTAAAAGTTTTCGTTTCGTCACTTTCTTTAGTCTCTAAGTATTGTTTCTTTATCTCACTCCAACATTTGTTTTGTTTTGTTTTTTGTTTTTCCTTTTCTTTAAAGGCTTTTTTTCTTTTGTGTGTGTTATTAAGGGCATACTCCAAGGATCAAGATCAGGGATCAATTTGAATAATTTACAATAACTACACTGGACCATTGAAATTAGTTTTTACCCATCAAGTTTAACTAATCCGCCTTGCTGCGTTTCGCTTCGATTTCCTAATACATTTGTAAAGAGAGTGTACCGATCGATGTGGAAAAGCAATATGGAAATACTTGGAAAGCCGTCAGTGTATGGTTAATATGGCAGATAGGAGGATAGGATTGGTAAATATATATAGTTTGAAGCTGAAGCCAAACTAAATTGATATAATAATCGCATATGGATAGGTCCTCACCGCGCGCCAAAAAAAGGAGTGAAAGGAAGGTGGAAAATAGTATTCATTCGCTTCTTGTTTCTTGATCTCGTATTTTATTTTCACATTTAATTGAATTACTTCTTAGTGAGTTTGCTTTTCGTTTTGGTTTGTGGTTTTTGGGACCGTTTTTAATCAAAACAATCAAGTAGTAAGTACTTTTTACCCATTGGTCCGAGTTGTGTTGGAATTTTGGAGGAGGCAACGCAACCGCAACCGTTCGATTCCAAAAAGATACAAATACAAATATACAATTACATTTTGTTCATCGTCTGCCTCAAAAATGGTCATTGGTTCCGCAACCGAATTAACAACAATTAAACGATATGTATCCATTTTGAATGGCACAGTTTTTTTCTTTCTTTCATTTTATGTTAACGTTAAACATTTTCCTAAGGTCTCTTTCATTTTTCCCGCTACATTTTTCCTACGTTTCTTTTTTATATTTGGGACTCAACTCAACTCAAAGAAAACTCAAAGTTTTGATCAAGCTCCGAATTATTTTTAATAATAATTTAACAACCTTTGTTTTGATTACCGATTACCGATTACCGATTGACACGATGAAATTAGAGTTTTGATTGGTTAAAGCGGTGACAAGTGTTGATTACACTAGTTTACAACCTGCATATTGACTTGGAATTGCCTATTATTATTATGTATTTAAACGTTCAATTCATTCCAAACAATAACTATACACTTTCATTGGCTAGTTTTCCATCTAGAGGTGAAAGAAACTCGAAATTATCAAAGTTATCGATAAGCATGGATGTCTTTCGATCTGTAACTCAATCAGGTAAGTTATATTTATAATAAATTGAAACCTGAAGAGTAAGGACTCAAAGAAAACATAAACTGCTCCTTAGGTACTTGAAATAATAGGTAAGTAAATGATTTAAGCCTTATTTGTTTATGATTCCAAGTCAATGGCCAAGGATCTCGAACTTTTCGAGAGACGTTCGTTGGCTAGCGTTATTATTATTACGATTATAATGATCCCAACTGATATGCTGTTTGATTTCAAGAAGCTACAACCATTTTTTAACAAGGCCTTGGATCGGAGGTGTGCATACATGCAAGGGAATGGGAAATGCGTATGGGGACGTCCTTTGGAAGGCGGTTCAAGCGAGAAACAAGTACATAGGTGAAGATCCGGATCTTACGAATGTAGGTGGTATTCCCTATAGTGGATGTTAGGAGGTAACAAAGAAATATATGGTTACGTTAGATGCATGCTTTGTATGTATAGAAGATCATCAATGTGTGTGTTGCCAACATAAACACGGCCTTGGTAATACGATTCGATTCGATTATGGTAATAATAAGATTATGTCTAGCGCTAAAAACTGCAAAACCAAGTTCTCATCTATATATTTCGCGTACGCCCTTACTAATACAAGTTCATCTTCACTTATTTCCGCTTGCGATCCTCGATTATCGACTTTCGATTTTCGATTCACGACTCTCGGTTTATAAATACAGTTGACTTAAGCTTAGTATTTCGGTTTATGCTATGTATCGTATGTTAAACAACCCATGATTAGAGTAAAAGTCGAAAATGCAATCCTGGACAAGATTCTTTTTGGTGTATGCATTTCCCTATCGCCGATCTGGGATCTACGATCCACGGATCCCGCCGCGCCGTCATCGTCTTAACCAACCCGGCCATCCTAAGCCCAATCCCAAGCCCAATTCCAGTCCTATTCCGGACACGCACACGTACACTAGAAATAACACAACCATAGTGGAGGCGCCAACCATGTTGCGGCTTCCATTCGCATGCTGCATGGCGGCGGGCTCTTCACCTGGAATATAAGAAGGAAGCGACACACAGCTCCGCAATTATGTCCGGAAAATCCTTAAGATCTCTTACCGTTCAGCACATGAACCACCACCGTCTCGGTGATCTCGTTGCCCAGCATGCAGGTGTAGTTGCCGGTGTCCTGGCGATTGGCATTGGCGATGTACAAGCGACTTAGCGCTCGTCCTGGCAGCATGTCCGTCTTGACACTGCAAATAGATGGGTGTACTTAGAGATGGCTCTATATTTCATTTGACTTATATTTTTCTTTTGGTCTGCTTATCTTACTTTATATTATGTTGTGATAAATATTAGCTAGCTTCTCAAATGGAAAATATACTATTTAAGGGAAACATAACTAGGAATATAAGTTTTTATGTGAATTAACTATGTAATTTGTGGCCACATCCAAAATTTTAACTCAATTGGGCCAAGATTATGGTCACCAGAGCGATTTTAGTGACTCTCGCGAATTTACCCTGTAGGCAGTTGCTTTGGAGCTAGATACAGGATACATTTCAGAGAGTTTTGCCTATAAAACTCACCTGATTCCACCCCTACTGGTATCGTAGTTAAGCAGACGCAGCCCGTGCCGCCAGGTGATGTAGGAGGAGGGATGCGGAATCTTGGAAATGACGCACTGCAGCTCAATGGTGCTGCCAGCCTTGTAGTACTTCTCCGGCGTGGCTGAACCCCGCTCGTCGAGGATCTCCACGTGAGGAACTGCAGCAACGACAAAATAATTATTTCGGAAATGATGTATAAATAATATATCGATAAGAAAAACCTCACCAATTATCGTTAGGTAGACGAGCAGGACGAGCGGCGGATGCGAGGACACCTGGCACTCGTACGGACCCTCATCCCGCTCGTTGGCAAACTGGATGAGTAGCTTCCAGTCGTTGGGCTCCTCGAACTCCAGCGAGTAGCGCGAGTCGCCGCTGTACGTGTGCTGGCCGAATGTGATCAGGGTAAGATCCTCGCCACGCCGCCGCATCCACGACACGGTCTTGCCCTGCAGATCGTTGACCCGACAATGCAGGTACACGCTCGACGACAGCTGCGTACTGATGTTTAGCGTCGTGTACGGATCCGCAAAGAAGGGGAACGGCTCGTGGGTGGTCGTCTCGGTGACCTCCAGCTCCTCATCCTCGGGCGTGTCGGTGAACGGCGACGAGAACTCCTGCCAGAAATTCTTGGGGAACGTGTCGAAGGGATCGCCAGCTCGCGGCCGCTTCACTATATTTATAAATTAAATATGTAATAATAATAAATCATATTGTACATTAGAATTTTTAAAACTGGGAATAAACTATTATTTGGTATAATTTCTACACTTGTTATTAGCCAAATAAAGTAAAGTTTGTAAGCTTAACTTGATTAAATATTTAAGATAAAATAGGTATCCTTTGCTTATGTATAAAATATAAACCTGATATATATTCAACTTGTTCTCATTTATTCTTATTTTATTGAGAGTTATCAATACTCGGAAAAAGGATACTCACATGTGGTCGACGTGGAGCCCGATCCGATGTGATGGAGCGAGGAGTAAATGATTGCCAGTATCCAAAACAGCCGCGATCTCATCACTGCAACGGAGTATGCGAGTATCCTGGGATATGCACATATGAACGCGCCCGTAATCTGTTCTATATCGATCCAACTGCATCAGCGTCCCACTGCATGGCCAGCGGAATCTGATGTGGACTCGGATGTGCTGATTGCTAATGGATGCTACGGATATTTCACTGCTTATCGATTGCGCTGCGGCAACGGGAGAGAATATTGAACATACTGGGACACACACGGTAAGCTTCCTGCCCGGGATTCACATTTCCCAGTTGTTTTCTTTTCGATTTGTCTGCTTTTCAGCTTTTCTTATTTCCTTGTTTTTTGCTAGGATAAGAGAAAGGCGAGAAGGAAAGCGCTTTTATTAACCAGCTCGTGTTGCGTGTGTATTTATCTTTTTGCAACTGCTGCTGCTGCTGGCCCTGGCTGCCCCATTGGATGGCCAATAAGCGCGAATGTAGGTCAGGGCATGCACTGCGCATGGCCAGCATCCCTGTTATCCTGGCCGACCTCCATCCTCTAACCTCCCCCGCTCCAAGCTCCTACATGGAGCCCAAAATAAACAGCGAATAAACTCACCTCTCAAGCGCTGATAGTTGCAGTTTGCGAACTTTTGCCAGAGTTATTCCTCAAATAAATAATGTAGCTGCAATAAGGCGGATTTATTGCGCCGGGGAGTCCCGGTTAACACGGCCGTATAGATGCGGTTTGCCGGGCCGTAGACGTTGTTGTTCCCTCACCCACAACTGCTGCGCTACTGACTACGCTCCGGAAAGCCCAGCATCTCTCTCTCGCGGCAGCAGATTCCCAAATCCATAGATTTTCCACCCACTAATCTATGTAGGTGTCAGTCGTTACGATTTGAATTCTATCTAAGCATGTGCTAAGAATGTAAGATAATTAAATTTGATTATTTACAACATGTTTTTAATAAAAAGAAGATTTAATTTATCCCAAAATAAGCTTTTTTTTATTCGCACTTGTGCTAAAATTTCAAAAACCGATAGTTATCGGTCGTTATCGATAAACATCTGAAGGTCCTCGCACAAAGCGTTCTATTGTCATCTCTTTTTGACTTTGAACCACCGTTAATTAAGCTGGCGTGGTTAGTTCACAATAGCACACATTTTCAAAACGATTTAATTGCTCGAGCCACTAAATAGCTAATATTAAATGGCTTATCGCAGTCTTTCATGCTTCCTGCGCATGTGCAGTCATAGTAATTCGGTGGTTGGTGTGTATTGGTGAGAGCATAGAACTGCCTACACTGCCCACGGAACCTATGCGGACCCAAAACATCAAATGCACAATTTTATCTGCCTTACTTCATATGTATGTACATATACTCTTAAGCCTCATAATAATATTAATAATACTTTGATAAAAGGCCGTCAATAGTCTTCCTAGTGGCTACTCTACATATTATTTCCATCTTTTTAATCACAATGGCAACATAACGGTTCTTGGTGTGTTTACTTTTGGCAGGCAGTGTCGGCGTGTGTGTGCCGCCCTTATCGGCCGCGGCGGTGGTGCGATGTGGAAAAATCGGGAGCAGAATGACATGAGTGGCGCGTATATGTACACACACACCGACAACACACCCAGCAGGCGGTCACATACAGGCGCATAGGGGCACACGGATACGCAAAAGAACCGTTCGTTTCATTCGCAGTCGGCGCGTTGACAATTGACATTCAATTGCTTTTTTCCATTTGCTTTTTATTTTCCCTCCTGCTTTATGTTTCTCCTTTGGTGCGGCGTCAAATGCCTTTTGAATATTAATCAGCAGCAGTGAGCAAAAATTCGAGAAGCGGCCAAACAAAAATCGAAAATCACTGTCCATTTGAAGGGAGTGTGTGGAAATACACTACCACAAGTATACAAAACTAAGCAGAAGCGACAACGCCGGCAGAGGCAGAAGCAGAAGCAGAAGCGTCAGCGGTAACGGCGTTGCAGTGTGGCGACAAAAGCAGAAAATCGGAGGAGAATCAGAAACTAATCAGCCGGCATAGGCTATAGAGGCGTTACATCGAGTACCAGTAACCACAACAATTCACAATGGAGGAGAACAACTCCCGCGTGCTGAGCCTGCTCGGCGGTTTGGCCATCGGCATTGTGGGCTTCCAGGTGTTCCGGAAGGTCCTGCCCTGGCTCTATGCCAATGTGGTGGGGCCCAAGGTGTTTGGCTCCTCCGTTGATCTCGCCAAGATGGGCGAGTGGGCAAGTGAGTACTATTCGGTGGCGTTTCGAAGGGCACAAAGGTGGAAGAATCAGTCTGAAAATCTTCAAATATGTTTATTCTTAATTCCCTTTCAATGAAGGTGTACGTAATACGTGGTTGTGGCTAACATGGTTACCTATTTTCCAAGTTATACCAACAAAAATGTGGTTATAACCTCAATTAACCTTGATTCAATTGAAATTTAAAGTTTTTAGATACCGAAAGATACCAACAAATACCAAACAATGCCAGAATATGTGTTTTCCTTTTAAAAACTAGTTTTTTGACACTGTAAGTTACAAAATAATAAAATTTAGCTTTTTATATCAAATATCGTGTATGTACTTAAGATAAAAGACGAATTTTAATTTTCAAAAGCTGTACAACATTTTAAAAATATTTTAATACATAAAAAAAAAATATTTCTTCAGCTTCTCTTAAAAAATCGATAGAATTAAAGGTAACTAGAGACTTAATCAACTAAATAGGTAACATTTATACTTCCCGTGTGCGATAAGAAATGTTTCCACGCCCCTTTAGCCCACTGATAACCCGGTATCGACCCCTAACTAACTTGGTATTCACTTGCATATTTTCAGTTGTCACTGGATCCACCGATGGAATCGGCAAGGCCTACGCCAAGGAGGTACGTACTGGGCTGGCTGACCAAATCTTGGCCGAAACAAGCAGGCAAAGTCCGGCGGAATAATGACAAGTCAGGGAATTAATGAGTAATTACCGAATTGAGCGCGTCGCCCACAATGACTTGCGGCGGCGCCGATGCATTAGCCAAGTGAATCTGCACTTTGAAATCGATCTCCAGTCGTAGTCCGGTCGCAAAAATTCCCTAATAGTGTTTGCTTGACTGCAAATTGCTACATTTGCAGCCTTCACACTTTTATTTTCGTTTATTTTTTGCTATTATTTGCTTTTACAAAGTGCAGTCGCCGCAGTTTTATTTATTTATTTATTTTTGTTTTTTTGGGAAACGGGCGGTTCCCGGTTTTTAGTTTTTTTGTTGCCCACTTGAAGCTAGAGCCCAGCTAAGGGAACACGTGTCGTCCGAGTGGCTGAACCTATAGCTCGGTTGGAGTCTAGGGCCCCGCCTGAAGCCGCCTTAGCGCATTAGCATTCGGTGCGCGTTGGACACCCGGAAAGTGGTTCAATGTCCACACGCGGAGTATTCTGGCCTCTCCCATGATAGGTTCTGTCTATGTCTTCCATTCTTAGCTGAGAACCTTGTAGTTCCTCAAGTGTAAATCAAGTTCCTTTATTGTTATTTAGCTACTGAATCTAAAGGTCTATGATCTCCTATGTATATTGTACTTAGTTAACAATTCGTAAGCATTTACTGCACTATTTTAGTCTTTATAAAAGCTTTTGCCTGCAAATAGCTGGACTGCGGCCATTCGATTTCCTATTTACCTGCTAAACTCTTACCGCATTTTCCATTATTTATGTTCTTTGAGTTATAGAACCCTCGCCGAGCTTATCTATAGATATTGTATCAGCCAAAAGTCGATAAATATAACCAGGAATACTTCTCTGTCACGAACTTTTAAAAGATTCCTAATTTACTCGAAATCTTATTTTAAGTTATGCATATTCCTTGGAGAAATTGTGTAAATCAATATGTTTTACCTTTTTAGCTCGCTCGCAGAGGACTGAAGCTGGTGCTGATCAGTAGATCTCTGGAAAAGCTCCAAGTGGTGGCCAAGGAGATAAGTAGGTTCACTAAACCAACCCCTAGGGCAGTTAGAGACCGTTACTAACTTTAACTAACATACTTTCAGGCGAAAAATACGGCGTGGAGGTGCGTGTGATCGATGTGGACTTCACCGGCGGCGCCGAGATCTACGAAAAGATCCGCGAGAAAACCAACGGCCTGGACATTGGTGTGCTGGTCAACAATGTGGGGATTAGCTACAGCCATCCGGAGTACTTCCTCGACTGCTACAAGGCCGATCCGCAGTTCCTACGCAACATTGTGGCGGCCAACATTCACTCGGTGACGCACATGAGCGCCCTTTACCTGCCGGCCATGATCGCCAAGCGTCGCGGCGTCATCATCAACTTGTCCTCCACCGCGGGCGTCATTCCCAATCCCCTGCTAAGCGTGTACAGTTCCACAAAGGTGAGAGCAGCCTTATATATTCCTAGTTCCTTGACTGAGTGCGTATTTTTTGCAGGCCTTTGTGAACAAGTTCAGTGACGATCTGCAGACCGAGTACAAGGAGCATGGCATCATTATTCAGAGCGTGCAGCCGGGCTTTGTGGCCACCAACATGTCGAAGATCCGCAAGGCCAGCGTGTTCGCTCCCTCGCCGGAGACGTATGTGCGCTCCGCCCTGTCCACTTTGGGTATTGCCAGCCAGACGGCAGGTTACCTGCCCCATGCCCTGCTCCAGCTGGTGATTCACTTTGCGGAGGCAGTGCTGGGGGAGCAATTCGCCCGCAACATGGTCCTGAAGAACGTGCTGGGCACCCGCAAGCGGGCCCTTCGCCGCCTGGCCAAGGAACAGTAGGAGGAGCATTCATTCCCGGCCGAGGAAGAAACGGAGTCGGAGGTTTGGGTTGGGAATCCGGCTAATAGTCATAGCTTATGAAGTCACCGCGTGTCATACGAACAAACAGAAGAGAAGAAGGCTTGAAGTACCAAAAACATTTTCCAAAATAAACTAAGTCTAGTTAGTTTTCTTTGTGTCATTGAATTAACGTTGAAAATTCGCAATTGCCAGAGCACAGCCATGTCATGTAAACAATAAATTAATAAACAAGTCAGACAACTAGATAAATAAATAAAGAAAAACGCAGTGTGTGCCTTTTATTAATAAAAGCCCTTTTGGCGCGACTTTTGCGGTTAAAAATGCCTTCAGGTGGTGTGGCCAAAGTTGATTTTCTAATTCACAAAAAGCGACCAACAACAAATGGAATAATCAATCGAGAATTTACTTGACTTTGTTGGATAATTCATTGTTTATTGGTTTTATTAATTCAAAGGACAAAAGAATCGTTTCACAAATAATGTGTCAATTGTTTATTATTTTCTCGGTTTTGAATGCTTTATATATCATCTAACATATTTAAATATATTTTAAACTATGATTTGTTTGTTTTATTTAAATTATAAACCTAAAAAAGACCTTATTTGAAGGTAAGAATTGTAGAAAGTTATTTTGCACATTTAAAATTGAGTTCAAAAACGTAGTTAATTATAATTATTGGATTTAAATATTTAAGATCAACAATTTTAATTTTGTTTCCAAAGTTCACCACACTCCAATTGGACTTCCCATTTGAATGGCGGTTATTTCCTTAACGTATTTAAACGTAAAATATATTGTAGAAAGTTATTTTGCACATTTAAAATTTAATTCTAAAGCCTTGCCTAAAAGAACGAAGTTAACTATTTGATGTAAATATATTAAACAAAAATGCTCATAATTTTCTCAAAGTTCATTGGAATTCCAATTTGAATGAGAATTTGAATGATGGTAATTCGATGACAGTGCTAAACTATCGACCAACCAGCAACCGATAGGTTTGGCAACACAATACTATCGCTGCACCCCCACAGAAAGAGCGAGAGAGAGAGAGGGACAATTTTCCATACGCAAAACGAAAATCATAAACATAACTGAAAAGATAGTTGATTTTAAAGGGCGCGCAGCAGCTAGCCGCGGGCGTGAAAACAGATTTGTGAGGCGTTATCATACGGGACGAGATACGCTACGGAAACGCCACAACTGCGCAGCAGCAGCGACAGCAACAAGAACAGAATAGAACACCAGCAGGCAGCAGGCAGCAGCAGCAGCGCAAAATAAGCGAGAAGCGAGAAGGAGGAGTAATCAAAGTTGCTTGTTTTGATTTCTTGGAACGGCGCCGCTGAACCGCTCTCCGCGCTCCACTCCAGCACCGCTCCGGATAAAGCTGGCCGCCAGGCATAATCAACTTGTTGCGGGAGGCAGTCGTCGCCCAGTATTGATTTAGAACATGCAGCAGGCGGACGGACGCGGTCACAGCTGTCTCAGTTTCCAAAGCCAATACACCATATTTTGTGTTCGTTTTTAACTTATTATTCGTATTGGGTGTGCGTGAGTGTGTGTGTGTGTGCGTGTGTCATTGGGAATCCAAAGAGTGGAAGGAGGAAGCGAAAGGCAGGAAGAAACCGTAAACGAAAGCGGAATTGACGCAATTGAGAACTATTTTTAATGACGACGAGCTGAGCCCGCCCGCTAACAGAAATCGAATCCCCGACGGCGTCGGCTGTCGTTGAAAATGTTTGAAACTCATCAAAGATTCACAAGTGAAAAAGGGCAGTGATTACCCGGAACTGCCGGTCAACGGAGCACTGAGCACGGAGCACGGACAGTGGATCAAGGACCAGTGCAAAGTGCAGTGCCAACACCACCGACACCAGCATGGCCATGGCCAGCAGCGAGCAGCGGGCAGGCGGCCGACGCCTGCCACTGTTTCCCATTGAGCCGGAGCCCCCGGCAACGGTCACGCAGCGCCTAACGATACTGGTCACCCGGTAAGTGGGTGGTGCCCACCTCGGCTCAATTACCATTTATGCATTGTCCATTTCCCATTTCCAGGGTGCTACGTGCATTGCAATTAAACTGGCGGATTATCGTTTCCGGCGTCACCATGACTCTGCTGGCCGTCATCTGGTATTATCCGACCTTCTTTCTGTTCTTCGCCTTCGTCGTCTATTCCTTGGTGCTGGTATTTGCGGGTAAGATATGGCCAGGAGGTCGGGGTGATTCACCCACCAGCCAGCCAGCTAGCCAGCTAGCCAGCCAGTGCCCAAAATAAGTCCAATCACGGGCCAATCGCTGGCCTAATTAAAAAAGACCAAATATCTAAATTGTTCTTATCTATACTTCAGCTGTGGCCGGCACCGTCTATATCCATTATATATTCACCACCAATGAGCCGACGCGACCAAGTCGCGTGCCCTCACGACTGCTCTACAATGCCACCAAGTGAGTGCCGGACTTTGTCCCTCCAACGCCAGCCTTAATTGCTTATCAATCTCGGTCTCTTGTCTCTTGTGCAGAAGCAACATTTTTGATCTGCCCAAGCCCATCAAGAACCCATCGAATCTGCCCCTGATCTTTGGCAAGACGGTGGACCTGCAGCTCCAGCAGATCATTGAGTACGTGCTGCGCGACTTTATGCTGCCCTGGCTGGGGTGAGTCCTTGTCCCTGTCCTTGAAAGCCTCGCTTATGCCCTTTATTTATAGTTACGTGGTCACCAAGCCCAAGCTCATCAACGATGTGGTGCGCGAGGATCTGTGGAACGCCATACAGAAGATACACGAGCGTGCCGCCAAAATGGACGCGGCCAAGATCATAGCCGTGGATATGGTGAACCGGGTGACGGTGCATCTGGAGAAGATTCGCATAGCCGAGGCCAGAGCGTGAGTCACCTTAAACAGATTTTTTAGCTTATGAAATTCTTTCTGAAAGTGTTTCCCCTCGAATTCTCAACTGGTTCCTCTCGCAATCTAAATTTTTATTTGAATTTTGGCCTTAGGTAGAGCTGTATAACTATCGACGATACTTTCGATATTATCGATGGTTGCTGTGAGGTGGAGAAACATCGACGTTCGCGGACATCGATGTTTTTCGATGTTTAAAGAAAAAAACATCGAAGTTGTTCGATGTTTTCATTAAAATGTTTTCAAGAGAAAAGAAAAAAAATGTTGCTCTAAAATAAATTAAGGATTAAGAATAAATTAAAAGAACGGATTAAAAAATGTATAATTATAAATTTCAAAAACTGTCTTTATATAAATTCTATATAGATAGTAATGTGATTGAATTTCTTTAATTCATTTTTTTTTATTATATTACATAACATCTTATTTAAAATTTGGCCTTTAATCCGATTTGTTTAACAAAATAACATTTTTTTAACCCATTTCATTTTGTCGATAGTATCGATGGTTTGGACTATCACTATCAAAAATATCGAGTGCAAACTTTTTTTAAATTCTAAATCATTTTTATTTTTTAGAATAAATAAGACTCAGGCCCTGCCTTAACTCAAAATTTCGATTAGGGATTATGATAAATACATTTTTTAATCAGGCTTAATACAAAGGCACACAGAGATAAGATAAAAGCAAGATAAATATAATATATAGTACGATATTTTGTTCCTTTGTGTTTTACCCATTGAATTCACAATAAGCTTATTTGTTTTATCTGTTTTTTATTTGTTTTTTAATGCAAGTGCGCAGAATTAAATTATATGCAATTTATATTTCAATCGCAAATCATGCAATTTGTAATTTATAAGCGGAAATCGCCGCTAAAGGCACACCCTGCGTCATTATTGTGGAAATTATATACATATTTGTCAAGCACTGGTCGTTTCTTCGAGGAATGTTGCAAATTGCAGGTGTTTTTGTTAGGAAAACAGGTGGTATCAAGTACTAATTGGGGTTTCTAAGTATATTTTCTGGTTTATATAAAGCCAATAGAGTAATTATTTTATTTTTTCCCAGGGCTGAGACCAATTCGGCGCCAGTTTTTAGCACCAACTCGTATCTCGCCGACGAGGAAATGGAGATGGAGTTCCTGCGCAAGCTGTGCGAGATTATGGTAATCCTGCTGCTGCCACGCGGCTACTCCCTGCCCCCACTGAAGGTCCTGCTCAGCGAGATTCTGTCCTACAAGAGTGAGTACCGCCATTCATGCCATTAAGCAACCAAGGAGATCTCACTAATCGATGTACGATAGTCTTCTTTCCCATGATCAAAATGCTGACGGCTCCGGACTACATCAACCAGAAGGTGGTGCAGAATATTGAGACTCGCCTGGCGGCGGCGGCGATGAGCAAGCGGAGCTACGAGTATGCCGCCAGCTTTGAGGACTTCCTCAAGATCATCAACAACTCGGGCAGCCTGGAGGAGCTGTCGCTCATCCGCAAGAGCATCGTCAACGATCTGATGCATGCCACAACCATGCAGAATCTGCAGCGTGCCAAGGGCCTCGATCCGGATCACGAGGACCACTCGCTGACCAAGTCGGAGCACACGGCCGCCGTGCGGCTAAAGCGCTACGTGCGCCAGCTGACGATGGCCAAGTCCGAGTGCGAGAAGAATCTGGCCAAGTTCGGCTGGAACGGCAACTACTCCAGCGATATAGTGAGTGCAACCAAGTGGTTTTTATCATCATAAACAAGGCCCAGTTGTCATTATCATTGTAATCATGTTGGTCCGGTGAATGCCACCATTAACTGCACATAATTCGAATTTAAATGTTATAATTTGGCACATAACCGATGAGCTGTTTAAGGCCATTTCAGGATTAATTATCCTCGGTGTAATCTCCATTAAATATCCCTCAGGACTTGACGCTGGTGGAGATCCTGAACACGGCGGTGGGCCGGCGCTACTTCACTTTGTTCCTGGAGCCGCTCAAGGCGAGTGCCCTGATTGGCTTCTATCTGGCCGTGGAGGAGATCAAGCACGCGCACAAGTCGGCCAGCCATCAGCTGGGCACGGAGATATTCTACACGTACATCCGGGTGCCCAAGTCGGAGATCCAGATCGATAAGCACGAGCGCAAGCTGATCGAGACATTCCTGCTGGGCGACGCCGACCCGGACATCTTCTACGACATCCAGCGGAATGTGCTGCGCACGCTGGAAGAGAAGTACTATCCACCGTTCGTGCTGAGCGACCAGTATCGCCAGCTAAAGGAGGCGCTGGACTCAAACGAGATCGCCGATCCCACGCTCCTAATGTGCCACAACTTGGGCGATGCCTCGGAGGCGCTGACCGACGAGCAGGTGGCGGGTGCCGGGTCAGATGGCTACAATGGCGGAGGGCCCGGTGGCGGGGGAGCAATCGATGTGGCCGCACACACGTCCTACGCCCGACGGAAGCTGGAACAGATACAGGAACGCATCGACAAGAAGAATCAGGCGCTGGACGCCCTCAAGTATTCGGTGAAGCCCGAGTCCAAGGTGCTCTCCATACTCGAGAAGGAGATGGAGTGGCTGAAAAGCGAGAAGCGTCAGACGGAGGCGCATCTGCGGCGAACGGACGCCTGGACGGAGCACCTGGGCAAGTGGAAGGCCACCATTCAGAGCGTGGAGGTGAGTGATGGCCCCTAAATCGGGATATCTTAGCAGACTCTAAAGGAGATCTCTTCCTGCGGCAGGTCTCGGATGAGAAGGAATCGCTGCAGTTTATGATTCTGGTGCATGTGGACGAGGACATTAATGCCCCGTCATCGCAGCCTCCGACCTCGAAGAACGGCGACAGTGTGCACTCCAGCAGCGTCCATTCACGCAGGCGACCCTCGGGCATCTCCAGCGGCTGGGTGGTGATGCGCTCCCTCAACCAAGTGCATGTGGGTGTATTCCATGGCCATTTCTCTGGCGCAAAACTAACCAAGATTCTTTAAAGGAGCTGCAAAGGAAGCTGCGGCATGTCAGCTCCAACCTGAAGGCCCTCGATCTGCCCACGAACTTCAAGTTCTTTTTCCTGAAGACAGATCGTCATGGCCAGGAGAAGGCCAAGTCGCAGATCCAGAAGTTTCTCAATGTAAGTAGCCCCAGAGCCACTCTTTACTCTTTACTCTTTTCTCTTTACGGAATTACCAAATACCTACCAATCCTCCCTTGCAGTTCATTCTGGAGGACGACCATCTGAATGGCAGCGAGGCCATCTACACGTTCCTCAGCCCCAGCTCGGATCACCTGAAGCAGTCGCTGCCCTCGCCCAAGAAGTCCAAGTTCTCGCTGGCCACCCTCTTCCGCAGCGATGCCGGGAAGGCGCACGATGCGGCCGCCAGTCGGGCCACCGATCCCTTCTGGGGGCTGCAGCGCGACGACGACGACATCTCAACGTATCTGGACGGCGAGTCTGGGGGCGAGGCCAAGCTACTGGCCACGGATCTGGACAGCAAGGACTCGATAGCGGAGCCCATGTACGCTCTAATGGGCGAAATCTTTGACATGGGCGGCGTGTTCAAGTGGCTGCGCAAGAGTCTCATCTCCTTCGTTCAGATCACGTACGGCCGGACGATTAACCGGCAGATACGCGAGTCGGTGGCCTACCTGTTCGAGGAGTCTATGCTGCACAACTACTTCTCGGCCATCTTGAAGTCCTTTTGGCCGGGCGGCGTGTTGGCGTCCGCCTACCCGGTGCGTTCGGAGGATATGCGCGAAATGACCACGACGGCGGCCAAGGCCCTGCTCACCGACCACATACCGGAGGTACTGTGCAACTTGGTCGGCGCCCAGGCGGCCAAGCGAGGTGTCCTCAAGGTGTTCGAGGCGCTGCAGAATCCCGCCTACAACAAGCAGCTTTTCTACGTGAGTTGTTTGTCCTATTTGTGTCTTTCTGTTGCTCATTCTTCGCTCGCCCTTCAAGGAACTCCTGGAAATACTCATGATTGAGTTCTTTCCCGAGATCCGCCAGCTAAGGGTGACGAATAACACGAATGGCACCAAACTGAATACGGCCACCGCTGGAGCGGCGGCTGCATCGGCTGCAGCGAGTCTGGCAGCGGCCACGGCGGCGGCATCGTTGCCCTCGCTAAGCCACAGCAGCGGCGGAGGCGGACACAGTGCTTCTACTGGGCAGAACCACCAGGGATCCTCCTCGACCTCGATAGGTTCGATAGGTTCGACGACCAGCAGCAGCTCCTTGGGCGCGGCGCCGCATCAGCAATCGCACTACCACCATGGATCCCACCACCACCACCTGCAGGCGGGCAGCTCCAAGTAGTTGCTCCCAGCTATAATTTTTTTTTAATTTATGTTTTGCGTTGATGCGTTAAATGCTCTCTCTCCCCCTCCCTCTCGGCGGGGGACTACAAAGAATAGTTATTAGAACTCAGTAATGGTTACCAGTTATCATTCCCTGTACAAAATGCAGACGGAAGTGTTTGTCCCCGCATCGCCCGCACATCCCATTGAGTTTATGTCCATTGTTAATGATTCCCCCTTTTTTTCTGTCCCACGTCCCACGTTCCACGTCCAGTTTGTTATGTATATGTGTATATGTCTGTACATATGTCTCTGTATATGTGTAGGTCAGTATTAAGCATTGTACCAAAATCGTTGTTTATACTCTGTGACACTCCCTCGGGCGAAGAACGAACGAGCATAGTTTATAGTAGGAGATCTAGGAAGGATAACAGGCCACAAGAGGGATTTTGTGAGATTTTGTTTTAGAGGCAGGCCCCCCTTGAGGGGAATTTACTGGCCACAGAACAGACTTAAAAGTCAGGTCTAGGTTAAAGAGAGGTCACAGCTTTCCTTCGTTTCAATTTAGCTGTATTTATTTATTTAGACGAAATTGTAGGTCACTAGGAGATCCCTAAGCCCCGAAACCAGCAAATCATCATGTATTTAGATCAGTGGTCCGCACCACTACAGTCACATGCCAACATTGCATTTGTATGAGTGAAAAAATGAACGATCCATGGCTAGATATGAGAAAGAAGATAGCTAAACTTAACAACTAGCTATTTAACTCTAAAAACACCGAAATCTAGCCACACAATTACCGCGTGCAAGGCCGTGCGTGCCGACCACTGATTTAGAGTCCAAATTTTAGATGAAACTTTCCCTTTGTAGGCCAAAATCTTAGGTGCGTTTTGGTTTGCCTAAATAAAAGCTGATCGAATTTTATTTAAACTGCCTTTTCTTATTGGTTTCCTTGTGTTTTCGTTTCTCATTTCATTGAACACCGAACTAAAATTGGTATAAAAAAAGAAAAAAACTATAATTAAGCGTTGGTTGGTTGAATTTGTCTGTAAGAGTTGCCTTTTAAACGAAACTATAATGCTTACAAGGCCAGAGAACTGTTTTATGGACCGCGAAACGCACCCATTCCCTCGGGGCACTCCCTTACTCACTATACCAGATCCCTGTGAGCCAAAAGAAGATATATGTATACCCACATCCCAGGCAGAGTTTCTAGAGGCGCTTTCAATCTATTTTATGTATTGCAGTTGTACACTTTTATGTGTGTGAAAAATGTGCGAAATATATATCGCTATTTGTGTAGACTTAACCGGACTTTTCTTGGGCTTGGAAAACCTAGAACACCGCCATCTTCTCGGCCAGCTTGGCCAGTGGAATGGCCTGCATGTCCACGACCACAACCACAAGATTCTTGCGCATTCCTGCAGGCTTCTTCACCAGCAGCCTGACCTCAAAGTACTTCAGGAGGAATTGCCACTTCAAATCGCTCTTTTCACGTTCCGACAGCCGGTCAAAGGGCTCTGGCTGGAGGCCCAGTATCCGCTCGGCGGGATTGCCCGCCAAACGGGCCTCCAGCAGGCTACCCGTTTGATCCGAGAACTGAATATTAATGTTGAAGTAGCTGCTAGCCCGCGGCCCATCCCTGCCCAGCACGAACTCCATTTGGCAGGCTTCGTTAGCGCAATCCTCGAGGCCTCGCGGCATGGAGCGTTGGCAGACGGTGCTGAATATGGGACAATGAGCTTATTTAGAGATTATTATCATTGTTCAATCATTAAACTACTTGCCACTTTCTGCTTATGTGGGAGACAAACCCGTCCAGGTCGAACTTGGTGACCATGGCGTACAGCACGGCCGTAAACTGATCATTGAAGGCATCCTGCAGCTCGCCCTCGGCGCGGGCATAGATCTGGCGCACCGTCATCTGGCTCTGGATGGTGGCAGCTGGCAGAGAGAGCAGGAGGTAAAGTATGAATCCGGGGCTGCCAGTATAGACTTGAGGCAAGCCACCTACCTGCCGGCAGGCTGTCCAGCTCCGCCTGAGCGTAGCCATCAAAGGTCTTGAGCGGCTGGGCAGCGGCAAAGGCCAACAGCCGGCTGCAATCCACGCCCGCCGCCTGGGGATCTTCGCAGACGAGCGTGCTGTGTGAATGGGACAGCACCGGGCAGCGATGGTAATCGGAGTAGGAGACTCGCACGTCGACCAGATGGAGAACGGTGTGGTGGGGCTGCCAGTGCTGAGCGCGGCGTATCCAGTCCGCTTGCCAAACGGAGAGCAGCATGCCATCCGGATAGCTGGTATCGATTACCACAGCCTCCAGGCAGTGCAGAGGATCCTGCAGCGCCTTACCGGGTGCCATCGGAAGCTTCCGCTTTATCTCGCGCACTGGACGGACGGCGGCTACCACGACCAGCAGGTCCACGAAGGCGTTGGCCCCCCCGGACACCAAGCCGGAACGCACGTCCGCCAGCTTGAGGGCCGAGCCCAGCGGCTTCAGGGGGAGATGGAGGAGCTGCTGCAGGGCCAGCACAGGGGCAGAATCGTCGCCGTCATGGCGCACCAAGTAGCCGGAACCCTCGTTGACCACCAGGACGCAAGAGAGGGTGGCCCGCGGCTGGTAGCGCGGCTGATCCGCTGAAGAAATCATCCCTTGGTCAGTACCAATAGACGTCACCTTGGCGCCCACGATGTCCACGACATGGCCAATGTGCAGCATGGCGGAGTACTCCTCCACGCAGGCACGCTGGCCCCAGCACTTGCAATTGGTGAGGTGAACCGGCGAATCGCGGATCGTCAGGGTGAGCACCCCGCGTTCGGTGCCACTCATTTTGTCGTAGAAGATGTTCGGCGACGACTTTGACACGATCAGCGCCACGGTGGAGAAGTGCGTCATCGTTGGCTTCATATCTGCCAGGAGCAGGAACTTTCCACGCTTCGACATTTGGTTTTCTTTGTTATTTGAAAAGAAACAATTTTCAATGAATTGCAATGGCCGAAAAGCCGTTATATTAAAAGCCGCCGATAGCTCGACGACGATATTTCGTCAGCTTTTGACTATCGATGGTTGTGAGGTGTCCGATATTATCAGATACCATCGAAAGTCGTTAAAATTGAAACATAAACCGATTTGTTTGTTTTCTTTGATAAATCAATATATTTTGATTAGGCTTTTTTTAATTTCTCTGCATTAAAGTTCATTTAGCTACATTAATTGAATTTTGGTTTTAATTTTCATGCACACCAAACAATCGATTACCGCCACTTCACGTCTCACTCCTAATTTTTCCCTCCGGTACCATCCCCAATTAGCTGACACACCACACACTCTCACATACGGAACCCAGATTTACAGAGTTAAACAAACTCACTTGTCGCTTTCCTACGGATGCCAGCGACCGCGAGAGTTAGACCCAACTGAAACCCACCCACCGGAGCAGCACGGGACACCGCAGCGCCACAGAGCCAGAAGAGTGGATTAGCCAGCCCGCCAGTCAGCAGATTCGAAAGCAACGCAACCCGCAGATCTACGCAGCTGTGAACCATGGTCAAGCTATTCGCGTTGAGCATCTTCCATAAGGGCGCCATCGAGGCGCGCCTGCTGAAGACGGCCTCCGACCTGCAGTCCTTCTCCTTTTTTCAACGTGGCACCGTTAACGAGTTTATGACGTGAGTATGCATTCCGGATGCGACGGCGCAGGCTCAATCAATCGCTTCACTCCACTCTTGTCCCCTTGCCCTCTCTTCTTTCTCCGCAGCTTTGCCTCCAAGACGATTGTGGAGCGCACACAGCCGGCTTTGCGACAGTCGGTGAAACAGGACGCCTACATGTGTCATGTCTATGTGCGGGCCGACAATCTGGCTGGCGTGCTCATCGCAGACCACGAGTATCCACACCGTGTGGCCCACACGCTCATCACAAAGATCCTCGATGACTTCTCGGCCAAGGTGTCGGCCGATCAGTGGCCCAATGGCACAGAAGCGACCATTTCGTTCGACGTGCTGCCGGCTTTCCTGGCGCGCTACCAGAATCCCGTGGAGGCCGATCCCCTCACTAAAATGCAAAACGACCTGGACGAGACGAAGATCATACTGAAGAACACCATCGAGGCGGTGCTAGAGCGCGGCGAAAAGCTGGACGACATGGTCAGCAAGTCGGAGAAGCTGTCGCTGCAGAGCAAGGCCTTCTACAAGACGGCGAAAAAGACGAACTCGTGCTGCAGCTTTACCTAGGTCCCCATCTCACTTCCCTCGTCTCTCCTCATCACACACTCACGCTGGTAAACAGGAACAGGAACAAGAACACCACATGCAAATGCAAATCAAAAAGACCACACAAAGGATAACACCAACAAAACAAACAAACAGCAAGGGAGCGGCGTGGCCAGGAGTTTGCTTGCTTTTTTTATAAATGAATTAGTTAATTTTATATATAAAACGTATACATATACTGTTATGGTTAGATAAAGATGTGTGTAAGCCCCTCTCGCCCGCTAACCCAAATGTTTACCCGTCTGTCTGTTGACCCATCTGTCGCGGGTCCTGTCTATGTCTACGCTTTGGATATTTGGATGTTAATTATACCAAGACATATACACCTACACATATATGTATATGTGCTAAAGCTGTGTTCTGTGTTTTCTCGTATCGTACCGCCCCACTCTTGGGCGTATCTCTTATCTGTTCGAACTTGGAAGGTCCGCGCCATTCGACTCGAACCTATGCTACCTATTGATGTTGTGTGCTTTGTTATCGCTGCCCCGAACGGTACTAAATACATTTACAGTCGTCTGGAGGCTGCCCATGATGAGCGTCCGCACTTGCCATCCGATCGGAGTCTGTTTGTGCTTGTGTGGGCGTTTTATAATGGAATCGAGTGTTTTGGTTACTACCTTCGGAAATTCAATTTGAAGTTTTCATTAAGGCAAATACTTAGTCGAAATTTACACATCAAAATTATATTAACATTTCTTCAGTTTGCATTGGGTTTAAGATATACATACTCAGTGATGATGACGACGATTAAATAATAACAATAATGGAATTAAAACTGAAAGGATTGTGGAATTACTTATTATAAAGAATAAAGGATATGTGTATACAATAATAATATAATTTGAATTCGTTTATATCAAATCTACAATCTTCTGGGGATTTTCTTTTGGCGTTGGACTAGATTTGCCAACAGGGTAATTTTAGAGTTGGCCCGGTTGGAATACTGACGAGGAAGATATGGCTCCGATCTGGGTCTAGTTATTGGCGAGATCTATTGTAGGTGTGTTTTCTTTAAATCGACCTTGAACTGGATGCGCCAATAATCCTTTTCGATTACAATATCGATGACAAATCTATAATACTATCGCTACAGATAGAAGACGTTCAGAAAATGGCGATTTAACACTGGAAGTAATGTATGACATCATTTATTCATTATGTATGCTGAAAGTTCCTTCTTTTTGTACGAAATACTTACGATCTTTGGCTTTCCATATACTCGAAAACCAACATTTTATATTTTTACGAAGGTAATGTGAGATTAATATTAATAGAACTCCCAAAAAGATAATGAAAAGAAGATACATGGTTTATGATTTAAAAGTGATTTTTGTTGGCGTTTATTTATTACATAGAAGATATCCATTTCGTTTTTTTTTTTTTTTTGTTTGTTCACATATTTATTATATTTATGCGTTTCATACGTTTCGTGTTTAACATTTTGGGGGCTTTTGGGTGAGGGATTTTGGAGTTTGAATTCCAGATGGGGACGGGGTTCTTTATGGGTATACATATGTAGTACATAAGATAGGTAAATTGATTACAATTTAGGTTTCTCCATTAGTTTCCCCCCTAACTACCGTCTCCGTCTCCGATTCTTTTTTTTTTTTCTTTTTTGACGGAGAAAGGGGCGGTGCAAATATGCATTAAATTGCATATATTATATATATATATATATATATGTGTGTATATATATCGATTTGTTATAATTAATATAATATTGTGTGTGTGTGTATGTGTGCTAACTTAAGCTTAAGCCGCAAACGTTTATTGAAACTCGTTTGCTTAGCTTCTTCTTTTTACCGTTTACATTTTGCATTAACATTACTGTCTGCTTCTTCTTCTTCTTTTTCATCACCATCATCTTCTTTTTCTTCACCGTCGCCTGATTCTGACTCCTCAGTTGCATTTGTGTTAGTGATCTATGGTAATATTAGAAATTATTCAAATGGTTCGCTTGTAATATTTTTGATGTTAGGTTCTAAATGCGCGCTCGTTCGAAATGGCTAAGAATTTGCATTTTCCTCATGAATTCCTTTAACGTTTTTGCTAAAATTTGCATTGATCAACACAACAAATGAAAATCAAGAAAAGTTCTCATGTTTTTCTCGTGTTTTCCTCCTTCTCCTCATCCTTATCTTCCTTTTCAAACTCAATAAAATACGTGTGTTTGTGTGTGTGTGTGTTTCAAGTGAGGTTATGTTCGTTTAAAAACTAGTTTGGATAAATTGTTGGCTTGCTTTGCTTTTTTGATTGAATTTGTATTATTTAGGACTTAGTTGGGAGTGGGGAATGGTGGGAGGCGGTGCCCGCCCCTCGAGATTTGCACTTATCGAATTGCTATCGAAATACAAGTATGTATGTAAGTAAATGACAATAAAACATTCTCCGTCTTTCTATCGTCATAAGGTTTCTAACGTGTTTCGTTACGCAGCTGTTATCACAATGGGTTTTGGTTTAAACTTTTCTTTTTTACTTTTAAGTTTAAGTTCCTTCTGTTCCTTGATTTGCGGCCGAATACAAATTTAGCTTATAACTTACGATCTGTGGCTGCTGCGTCTTAATAATTTGTTCTACCGTTTTGTTTTCTTCTTTTATTTTATAATTCAACATTCTCCTTTTTTTGTATGTTGATATCAATATCGGACCTCAAAAGCCGCTCCTAACTTTGGCGCTTAAAAGTATGCTTGTGTGTAGGTTTCGTATGTAAATATGTTTGCTTCCTTTCGCTTGTGTTTGTATCATCATATAGGAAATGTGTGTTGGTGTGTGGCGTGTGTGTAGGAGAGAGTGCTTGGGTGTGGGTGTGGGGGTTGTGTCCATGTGTTTGTTTTTTCTCTGCATTTTTGGCACTTTTGCGAAGCGCACTGTAACGGTAAATGCAATTCACTTTATCGCCTACGACATACGTACATACATTTCTGTACAATGTATGTATGTATTTAAGTTTACAAACGAAAGGCTTAAAACAAAAAACAAAAAAAGTTAAACAAAGGAAGAAGGAAAACTAAAACTAAACCAAAAAACGAGTTTGTGTGTGTGGGTGTCCTTTTTGGATCTCTAACACAAAGGAAAACAAGAAAATAAAAATAAAACACCTATACAAACTATCGAATTAACGGCACTTCTTTGCGTTTTAATTTAATTTTTGTGGGAGCCTCACGTGTTATTTTATTGTTTCTGCTTCAAAACAATTGAATTCACTTTGTTTTTGGCTTTAGTCTTTCGTTTTTCCTTTTTTGGTTGCATTTTTTCAAAAGTTGCATTTCTATACTTTCAAAAATATATATGTCTATGCGAATTTCTATCGATTTAAATCTATCGTTTAAGAAGAGCCACTGAGATTTGGAGACTGCGAGACAGGAAGAGCTATATATATATCGATATTTATATATATAACAGGACTGAGAGACAGAGACATAGAGAGAGAGAGAGAGCGATCGATCAGGACAAATGATTTGCTTCAAAATGCGAAAAGGACGACGAATCGCGATCGCTTCCCCTTCTCCCTTTTGTTTGGGGCTTTCGGGATTCAGTTATTCTTAAATTTTTATCAGTTTCAACTTCTTTTGCTCTTTTTTTAACGTTATTTTTTTCGTTTCGTTTTGGTTTCGTGTGTTTCCCCGTGTACTTTTTTTTCCTTTTTTTTTTTTTTTTGTTTGTTGTTTGGTTTGTTTGTTTCGCAGTGTGTGTTTTGTGTACACAACTTATAGATAAATACAATACAAATATCGCGCACTATAGTTTTATTTCTTCAAAAAAAGAATGTATGCCTCAAGTCATCCATAATACATATATTTTAGCCATCAGACATTGTCTATATAAGCGACAACGACAACGACAATAATACAAATACATAACATATATTCATATTCCTCTTCTGATTCAGACACTGATTCAGATCCAGATGCAGTTAGTTCTGCCTCTGCTTCGGTTTCAGTTTTTTAAGTTTCAGTTTCAGTTTTTGGCCTGGCCTCTTTCTGGGGGCCGCTGCGTTACTTCATTTAAATTGGTTATTAATTAGTACTTTTGTATTTTCGTTTGTTTATATAAGTCTATCACATCATCACAATTCGGTTGCATCGAAATCATAATTAAAAGGTAGGAAAAATAAAAAATTATTAAAACCTTACACCTCTCAGACGACAGACAATTCAATTCTAGAGTACGTACAAAAAATATACAAATATTATTTAGTTGCAGTTCTCTGAGAAGAGATTCAAAGGAGGTAATGACAAAACCCAGGACTCCAAAAAACAATATAAGGAGCGTACCACAGAAATAGCAATGAATTCGAAATCAACAATGTATGGCGCCCAAGAGTGTGACCTTACAAAAGGAAACTAATTTACAATGAATTAGAATTTGGGACCCGACAAAAAATCAATTGCCTACTTTTGCGCGCCTTTTCAAGTGATTTCAAAATGATATTTCTGCCGCACGCCCCATCAACTAAAAATTGTATTTTTCCACCTCATCCTACCTACTCCTCCTCCTGTTGCCGCCAGTGAATGTAGGCATATATAAATATCAAAATATCGAAATAGTTGTTTCCCCCCTCCCCCAATTGGTTTAATTCGCTTCAAAGAGATCCTTGTGTTGACGCTATACACATACACTACTGGACAAAATAATAAGTACATAGGCATGGTGCCACTTTGTTTGGTTATTGCTCGATTCTTTTTGAATATATGCCTGCCAATTGTTTATATATTGAAAAGTTACAGTATGGCGAATCATTTAAATAAAAAATTAGAGGGGTTTACAGCGTTTTTTTAATGCTATGCTTAAATTTGTGCTGAATGGACGTTTTTGGCCTGGCCAAAATAATAAGTACACTGGTGTTATTTTACAATTTTGAAGTATTTAATCGACAAGTAGGCTCAAAATATATTGTTTTTTTTATAACTTCTTACATATTTAACAATGGACAAGTGAAAAAAAAACACTTTAGATGGACCAAATCAAAATTGAAGTGTTGAAGATGACCAATATGCTTTATATCTTCAAAAAAAGAAAAAGTCTTCGGGAAATGATGAAAACCCTCAAACCCTTGATGTATTTGTATTCAGAATACCTTACAATAAAAAGTGCTTACTGGAAAAACAAGAACCAAAGAAGATATTTTCAGAAACATCGAACAACTGCATCGTCAATATATCAAAAATTAAACCTTCCATGTCTCTCAAGGCCCCTACCGCTCAAATTAGACATGAAACCTAATCTAAAAGGTTCGTCCTACATCTTAAAATGTAGACTTACCAGAATATATACCCTAAAAAGTCCGTTACTTCAAGAAAATAAAAATTCAGATGGCGCAAAAATATTGTGGAAAATATTTTGGGGTGCTCTAGACCAGATGGGTCGAGAGAGTAAAATATTATTTTATGGAACTCCGAAATAAATATAAATCTGTTTGATAATGACTCCAAACGACATGTTCAAAAAGGGAAAAAGCCCAAAAGGCAAAAAATTTGACGTCCGCTACACATAGAAGTGCCTCAAGCACGGTGGCGGATGAGTAATATTTTGGGGCTATATATCTCGTCATGCCTTTGTCCGATACATCGCATAACTGGGATTATCACACGATTCGGTTATAAAAATAAGTTAACAGACATTATGCGAACCGTTTACTGTCAAAAAAAATGTCCTTGAGATTCCTCTTTCAACAGGACAACGACATAAAACCCATGCCAGGATCAATGCCTGAGAAAACAAGGTAACGTTATAAGTTGTCGAAGTCGGTCTACGGACTTAAACCCAATTGTAAACTTATGGGGAGACTAGATACTTTGTATTTGTACCAAAATACGTTGCAAAACGCCCATGTATTGTGGGAATTCTTGCAAAAAGCCCGGTATGAGATTCCAGAGGGGACTCTTCACAAACTTATTTTTAGTATGCCAAAAAGAATCAACAAAGAATTTCAAGATAAGTGTTAATATACTCAATAATATCATAAGATTACTACTATTAAGAAAACAGAGGGAAAATTTTAATACGTTTCGAATTGTAGGCTTTGTAGAATTGGTGTACTTATTATTTTGGCCAGGCCGAAAACGTCCATTCACCACAAATTTAAGCATAGCATGAAAAAAACGCAGTAAACCCCTCTAATTTTTTATTTAAATGATTCGCCATACTGTAACTTTTCAATATATAAACAATTGGCAGGCATATATTCAAAAAGAATGGAGCCATAACCAAACAAAGTGGCACCATGCCTATGTACTTATTATTTTGTCCAGTAGTGTATATAAATATTCCCACTCGTATTTTCATGATATTTGCTAAGAAGAAACGCTTGATACGTAGAAAACTAATAAAAAAATAAAGAAGGAAAGAAAGAAAGAAAGAATTTGTAGAAATGTTCCCTTCCTCACTCCCCAGTGTTTTTCTCGGCTAACAAATATATATATAAATATAATCTACATGATTTTTTATCTATTTGCTTTTTGTTTACTTCCCGTGTTCTCCTCTCTGTAGAATTACTTCAAACGAAGATTCTTCGGCTTTTCTTTGTACTGCTTAAGGACAACGCAAACTGCTTCGTGCACTGCTTGCTTGCACAACAACTCTGCTTGACGTGGCGTGGCTGGGCTTTGCTTGGACAGACAGACGAGATGGTCGACACTGCTTTGCACTGAACAATGGATATTACGGCTAACTATATAATGTTATAACTGTGTAGCTGCCAATTGATTAATCTTACTACTACACGCTCGTACACTGAACTCTCTCTGAATGGCCATAGGGTAGTAATAATAAACAAAAGGAAAAAAAAAAACCGTCAATATAATCTATGCGGGAATTGGGAAAAGAGCTTCGTTTTTTCTTCGCTTTTTTTTTTTTTTGTTTTTCTTTGGAATAGTCAGAAGTATGCATTATGTTTGCTGTATTATTATTATCATTATTTTCGTGTGGCATTGCTTGGCATTATTCTTTCGCGTTCGTTCTTATTCCTCCCTTGGATTCTACTCCCTTTCGATTCTTTATGGATGAATGTGGCGTCTTTTCTTTTTTTCACTTCGCTTTCTTTACTTTTTCTCCGTATTATTACTTAGGTTTTCGTTTTTGAAATGTTTTCAACTGATTCTGCAATCTTTGTTCTTTGGTCAATTCTTGAATATTGGAACTTGAAATATTTGAAATAGATGTAATTTTAATTTAAAAATATATGTATATATATTTCTTGTTTTCAAGTATTTGCATAGAACTTTTGAAAAAACCTCCTTTTCTTGAATAATTTAGGCGAATGTTGTGTTGTGTGGAGCATTAAAGGGGACCTACTATTATTATATTCAACATAAGGGGGGTTTTCGCTTTAATCTCCATTAAATCAAGCTCGAATTTGCATATTTTTAATGCTTAAAAATGGGAAATTAAATGATAAGTCGTTTAAAATGTGTGTGTGTGTGTGTTTGTGGTGTGTGTGTGTGTTCTTGGTGCTTCTTGTGTGTGTCCTTGTTGTGTTTGTGGGTTCTTGCTTTCATTGATTGTTTGTTAGTTAGTTTCTTTACATACTTCCTACCAAAGCAGCGCTGCCCTTCCTCGAAAAAAGTTCTATCTATTTATTTTTGTGTTGCGCAAAATGCCAAAATATATATATAGAGTTGTATTATTCTCAGCCGCTTGAAATTGAAAGTGTTTTGGAATTTCCTTGTAACATTTAAGAGCTTCAATTTTCCCTTTGTTGTAATTGGTTTGTTGCAAATTTCTCGCCTTTTCGGTTAGTTTTAGTAAAAAAAAAAAAGACATGTATGTTAATATTTGGATGTGTTTGTGTTATTATAAGCAAACCGTTCATTTCATACCAACCAAGTTAGTGAAAGGGGTTCTCCATCTTCTTCGTCTTCTTTTATATTCATTTCCCTTTGTGTTTCTTTTTCTTTTCATATTCTGTTGTTTTAACAATTTGTGGTGTGTGTTGTCTCGTCGTGTAAGGGTTAATACACATGAATATCACTTAAATAACAGCGTGTGTGTCTCTGTCCGGTTAACAAAATGTATAGCATAGCTTTCATTTCGTCCTACATCATATTTCTGCTTATAATCATTCGAAGAACATGCAACTGTCGGGGTGTGTGTGTGTTTTGGTGTTTGGTGTTTGGAAAAGCTTAAAAACTAGTTTCAATTTTCATTTTCGAGTTCTTGATTGTGTTTGGTGTTTTACCTCATTGAGGCCAAAGTTGGACTCCTCCACGGGCGCTTTTCCGACGATCCATAGCAATAATGGCTGAGCAACAAAAAATCGTAAATATAATCAGCAATTATGAAAAGGATCGATAACAAAGGACACTCACCGCTTGATGTCGATGTTGGGTGGCCGTTTTTTGCCCAAAGAACAGCAGTAACAGTAGAAAACAAAAGGATTCTGAAGGTAATGAATGGGGGTAATGGTCAAGATCGCCGCGAGAGAACACAACAAAAGGGTTACTAATAATAGTAGCAGTAGCAAATAGTGGAGGGAAGCATATAAAAACGAAAGGAAAAACAAAAAGTGTTACTGTTGGCTCTTTTATGTTTGCAAAATTATATCTCCTTCTCTATCATTTCTTTCATATTATACGCATACGCATACGCATGACTCTCCCAGAGGCCTCTAGTGTTTTGTGTGAGAAAGTTTATATGGTCTGTCCGTGTGCGCCCCACTCCATCGTCGTGTCCTTGCCACCGCCACCGCCACCGCCACTGACGCCTTCACCGCTTCACCTTCGCCTTAGTGCTGTCCGGCCTGCTCGGGCCCGGGTCCAGGTCCAGCCGCGACCTGAGTAAACTGATGATGCTGGGCGGCATAGTAGGTGGCCGGCATGCTAAACTGATTGGCATACGGATTGGTGCCGGGGGCCGCAGCTGTGGTCAGCACTCCGGCCGCATCGTACATGTAGGCGGCGCCCGGTGGTGCCGGGGCAACGGCTGCAGCTCGTGCAGCGGCAGCGGCCACGGCTGCAATCGGTGGCGAATTGGCCGGCGTGTAGTGGACCAAAGGTGTGGTCACCGTTGCCGGTTGCTGCTGATCCTTGGGAGGCTTAGGCTGCTGCTGCTGTTGTTGCTGTTGCGCCAACTGCTGGGCCAATTGCTGCTGCTGCTGCTGTTGCGGCTGATAGTAGTCGCGCTTGGGCAGCTGCTGGAAGCGCGGCGGCATGCCCCCAGCTCCGGCGCCTTGGGGCACAAATTGTCCGCGACCGCGATACGTCTGCGGCATATACTGACCGCCCTGCTGGTGCGCCATATGTGGCTGGGGTCCACCGCCGACTCCGGCTGCACCGCCGGCTCCACCTCCGCCGCCGCCACCACCACCCTGGTGTCCCATTATGGCGCGTGGTCCGCCACTGTTGAAGGGAGCCCTCGGCCGGTAGGTGTTGCCATTGCGCTGCTGCTGCTGTCCGCCGCCGCCGCTGCTGCCATCCTGTCCCATTTGGTTCATGCGATTCCAATTTCCGCCGCCGCCATTGCCAGCTCCATTCTGCTGATAGCTATTGCCGCCAGCGGCATACTGCTGGTAGCCTCCGCCGGTGGGTGGTCCTCCGCGGTTGTTATTGTAGCCACCGCCGCCAGCCTGATAGTTGAGCGGGTTGCTGTTGCGCTGCTGATACACGCCGTTGTGGCCGCCATTATTGCGATCGCCGCTGCCATTGTTATTCCAGCGCTTGTTGCCGCGATATCCACCGGAGCTGGGCATTGAGCGTGCGAGATCCAAAAGCGCCTGCGACGGCGTCTGGCCCGCCTCCTCCAGCACCGAGATCAGTTCACGCGCCTGCTTGGCATTGTCGGGCGTGAAGAAGGTATACGCGGTGCCCAGCTGCTGGCAGCGTCCCGTGCGTCCGATGCGGTGCACATAGTTCTCGGAGGAGTTGGGATAATCATAGTTAATCACATACTGCAAGTCCTCAACATCCAAGCCGCGCGAGGCCACATCAGTGGCAATCAGTATATTGGACTTGCCATTGCGAAAGTCCTTCAGCACCGAGTCGCGCTCGTTCTGGGTCTTGTCGCCGTGAATGGAGGTGGCGGTGTAGCCTTCGGTGCGGATGATCTGCAAGATGTCCTCCACCTGGTCAAGGGATAGAGATAAGAGGGGATTTTAATTAGAAGTAAATCGGGTTACGAAACCAGGAATATCTTGAGACTCTGTGCTATTCGGTTTTTGGTTTCACACAAACATTTAGCTGTCTGCATTGGATACTTTGGATACTCTGAAGCTTACATGGTGTTTACAAAAAGAAATTCCACACTGAGTGGAGCCAAGAGAAGGAGCCTCAAATTCCAAGGCAGAAACCCAAGAAAGATAGCAATTCTAAGCAAGTCTACATAGACATATATACAAGAAGAAAGTAGAAATGTTTCTTCAAGTAAACTTTACGAAGAAAGGAAACCGAGGAAAAAGGTTCTTGAACGCTCTTAAAACTGGAGCCAGGAAAAGGAGCATCAAATTCCAAGGCAGAAATCCAAGAAAGATATCGATTCTAGGGAAGTTTTTGTATATTTACAAGTAGAAATGCCAATGGGTGTTCAAACTTAAACTTAACTAAGAAAGAAAACCGAGGAAACGCTCTCAAAACTGGAGCCAGGAAAAGGAGCAACAAATTCCAAGGCAGAAACCCAGGAAAGATAGCAATTCTAAGGAAGTTTTTGTATATTTACAAGTAGAAATGCCAGTCTCCTCAAGTAAACTTCACTTAAAATAGAACCTGAGGAAACGCTCTCAAAACGAAGGCATGCTTGGGCATGAGTCAAGTCAGCAAGTGATGTAAGATGTTTAAATATGTGGCTAATATGTTGGTAAACTGTATAAGCTAACTTCAAGATAGTTCCCAAGATTCATTATGAGTCAAACAGTGGAGTATAAGGTCTAAAAAATAAGGGCAGAGGCAGCTTTCCCTTCATTATCTGTAGATACTTCGCTCGACCACAAGACAAGGGGAATCTCTCGAATGATTTCAATAAACGATTGTATGGCAACACTCACCTTGATCTTGGTCTCCACAAAGATGATGATCTTGTTGCCGTTGTTGGCCGCATTATTGGTGGTGGGTGCAATCTCCTTGAGCAGACGCACCATACGCTGCGGCTTCTCCATCTCGGTGCAGATCTCGACGATCTGGCGAATGTTGTGGTTGGCCGACAGGTTCATCGATCCAATGTTAATTTGGATGTAATCGTTTAGGAAGTCACCCGCCAGGGCCTGCACCTCCTTGGGCCAGGTGGCGGACCACATGACCACCTGACGATCGGGACGAATCTGTTCGATAATCTTACGGATCTGCGGCTCGAAGCCCATGTCCAGCATGCGGTCCGCCTCGTCCAGCACTAGGTAGGTGCATCTCTGTAGGTTTGTGTTGCGATTCTCTAAAAAGTCAATCAAACGACCGGGTGTGGCGATGATCACCTCAACACCGCGCTCCAAGTCACGTGCCTGGGGCACCTTCGATGATCCGCCGAAGATGCACGTATGGCGTATTTCGGGCTTGCACAGATGCCCATAATCGCGCACCACCGACTGGATCTGCTGGGCCAACTCGCGTGTGGGCGCAAGCACCAGAGCGATGGGTCCCTCGCCGCGCATTATAGGCGGCTGCTTGGCAATGTGCACAATGGCTGGCAGCATGTAGGCCAGGGTCTTGCCGGAGCCCGTCTGGGCGATACCCACCAGATCGCGGCCAGAGAGGGCGATGGGCCAGCCCTGCGACTGAATGGCCGTGGGCTTGGTGAAGCCCTGGCGCTTCATCTCATCAATCACGTGGGCTGGCAGCGAGCTCTCCTCGAAACTAACCACGGGATGCGGTAGCTCCTGCCCGGTCACGGTGATCTCCAGCTCGTGACGGATATCGGCCACCTGCTGCTCGGACTTGGCCAATGTGTTGGGGTGTATGATGTAGAAGTCCTTGTGGAACGGCTCTAGGTTCTCCCATTTGGGCTTGACCAGGTTGCGGCCCGGATTCTTCGCCTTCTCGCGCTGGATCTCGGCGCGCTCCTCCTTGGACAGCATGCCCAGAGCGGCGGCATTGTAGTTATTGCTCTGGTAGCCACCGCCGCCGCCGCCGCCTCCTCCACCGCCGTTGTGCGGCTTCTGATAGCGCTGTCCGTAGTTGGGATTCTTGCCACGCGGGCCGCCATAGCCACCGCCGTTACCACCAGCGCCAGCTGCACCGCCTCCAAGTCCATTGCCGGCAAAGGCCACACCGTTCTGCTGACGGTACGGATTGCCGCCGGCTCCGCCCGCAGCGCCCATGCCCAGGCCATTCTGGATACCGTAAGCCATCACGCCGTACGCTTGGCCAAAGTGCATGCTACCGGCGGCACCGGCCGCTCCATTGATGGCCGCTGCGCCGCCGGCTCCGGCAAAATTATTGCGCGGATAATAGGGACGCTCGTGACGGGGTCCGCTGCCACCGCCTGCGCCGCCGGCGGCACCGTTACCGTAGTAGCCGCCGCCCGTGTGCTGCTGAACGCCACCGGCGTTGGGTGCATATGCTCCGGCGTACATCGCTCTAAATCCTAGCTCCTGATCAATGGAAACACGCGAGGACGGGGGGGAAGAAAAGAAAAGGACAACAAAGTTCTTTGAGTAAAGTAAGGAAATTACACAAAAACACCGCACAAGCTCCGCACAGTACCGCACTGCGCGCACCAACACACACGCACTGACTTTGCACTTTTGTAACTGTTTTGCGTTCTCTCGCCGCAGCGCTTACTATCGGACTCGGACTCGGATTCGCTTTCGCTTACGCTCTCTCACTCACCGTGTTCGTGTTGCCTGATGAGAGTGAAAAATATAAATAGAGAAACGGCTTGACTGAACGGGGGGGAAGTCTTGACTGAATAAAGGGAAGCGTGCTTGATGGGGGGGATTTGGCCTGGGGCTCAGGATGACAGGGGAGGCAGGGCCAACCACCTATCCGCCACCCACCACCGATAAAAATCAATACAGCATCGCTGCACGAGCCGCGGAGAGCGAGGGCTAGATGGAGAGAAAGAGAGTGACCGAGACGGAGAGAAACGCGCAAGAGGGGGACAGGTAGAGTGGCACAGGGAAGCGCAAGAGCGAGCTGGGAGAGCGGCCAGCAGCCAGCCAGCGACAAAGAGAGCAAACGCAGCACCGCGCACACACAAAAAATAAAATAAAAATGCATTGCATTTTCACGCCTCACCTCGATTCCACTTACCTTTTTTCCTGTTGGACTGCCTGATGTGTATAGGTTCACAATTTATGTATTAATGGGCCACAATTGACATTTGCTTACAGCTTTTCGCAGCCTATTTCGATTTTTTTTTCCTGCCTCCTATTCCTTCAGTCCTGTTTCGTCTCGTTTAGTTATGTTCTGCTCTCTTTTCGTCACGCTCACGCCTCTTCGCTGATGGTAATTGATTGCAATTGCTGTCGCGTTCGCTTACCACGGGAAACTAACTGTAAAGCTAACTAAAGGTGTACTTGGTTAAACACTAGGAGCTCGTTAACTAATCCTAATTCTTGTATTTTAGATTTGTACAACAAAAAAAAAAACGCGTTTGTAGCAGCAAGTTGTGTGGTGAACGGTGTGACCGTGGCCCGGTCGTTTAAATATGCCAACGGGGTTTTTGCGAAATGTGCCGAGCTGCAGATGAAATACCAAAAGACTCTTGCGACGAAATGTCTGGCAGCACTAACTCACTGGTAGGATGAAATTTATCGTGCCTTTTTTGATGAAACCAAGCCTTTTTACAATGCTCTTCAAGTTTGCACAAATTCAGAAAGTAGAAAGCCGGCCAATAAGCGGGGAAATAGTTAAAAACCTGGAACAACTTTTGCCGATGGGGCAACACCATGCCAGCTGAGCGCAATCCCAGTGTGACCAAGTAGAGAAAGAGTAGAAACCACACTTTTCCGCGCAGGACAGTCCCACTGCCATCGTTTTCAACCGAGAATTTTCGCTCGTTTTTCTTTTTTCATAAACAAACTCAATTTTAAGGACTTATGGAGAAGACGGAGGCGGTGTACGTGCCCAACGTGGATGCCTACCGGCGGCTGCTGAACAAGACTGTGTCGCAGCTGTTGCTGGACAAGGGAGCCGGCCTGGCGAGCAACCAATGCCTGGAGACGCTCACCCAGATGCTGCAGGCGCGTAAGTCTAAATGCCGGAACACTGGGTACTCTTTCGATTATTAATGTCTAATCTTGCCTTTGCAGTCATCGTGGAGATCGGGAATTCGGCTCACAACTACTGTGAGCTGAGCGGTCGCACCATGCCCACCGTTGGCGATGTGAGCCTGGCCCTCATTAACATGGGCATCGCGATCAGTAGCCTGGATCCGTACATGCGCCGGGAGACTCATGCGCCCATACCCTTGCCGCCGCAGCAGACTCAGCAGCGCCAGCTAAGCCTGCTCCAGGCTGGCAGCAAGTCCTCGCATCCGCATTACGTGCCCAGCTACTTCCCGGCAATGCCGGATCCGCATGCCTACATACGAACGCCCACGCACAAGCAGCCGGTGACGGAGTATGAGGCGATCCGCGAGAAGGCCGCCTGCCAGAAGAGGGACATCGAGAAGGCGCTCACCAAGTTCCTGTGCAAGACCACGGAGACGAACAACCTCTTTCCCACCGAGGATAACATGTTTCCCTGTGAGTTGCACTCGCCTCTCAACATCTCTAACGTTTTCTTAATACTGTCAAATACTTCCCTGTTTAGTGATTGCCTGCAAGCCCGCGTTTCCTCCCTACGCTGCCGCCTTGAATCCCACCGATCAGGTGTTTGACTTTGAGGAGCTGGAGTACCACTACCTGGTGGCCAATCGCACAGAAGATGTGCCCAGCAAAGGTAACCCATTTTGCTACTCTCCAGAGTACCTGAAATCCTGTTCTAAATGCATAAGTTCCATTTCCAGAAGACGGCGAGGAGGGCGACAGCGACAACGAGGAACTGGACGGCGACAAGTCCAAGGAGGAGAAGCCCGAGCTGGAGATCAAGCCCAACTCCTCCACCAACAAGGCCATACTGGAGAATCCCAATATTGACAATCCCTACTTGCGGGCCGCCACTTTGCCCAAGCGCGTCAAGACTGGACCCACACCCGGAATCATGCCGGGCCGAAGTGTTGCAACCGCGGCGCCCACGATACCCACGCCTTCCACCTTAGAGATATCCAAGACTGGCGTCTAAGTGTAGCAAGTAGTTCTAACTAATGATAGTCCAAGTTATGCATTCTGGTTTTATATAAATGAAGTGTTTTTTTTCTAATCCAAGGTTATGTTGTCTTTTAATGTGTCATTTGACGAGTTCTCATGGTTATATATAAAGTTAAGTAACAAAGTTACCTATTTTCTTCAACGGTTAATAGCTCGTTGCATCAACGATGGAGTTTGCATCATTATCGACTCCTTTTAATAAATATTCATTCCTTTCTTCAATGGTTGATCAAAGAAAATTTTGACTTCCTTCTATAGGTTTCAAACTGAGCAGAATATTCCTATGCATGCATATAGACCCGCCTGGTGATCCTGGTCACGTGTATATCTTATTGGTAGCGGCCTAGGCAGCGTTTCCTGCCAGTTTCCTCTGACTTTATCGTTTCTGTCCACCGATGCCGAGAAGTAGGCAATGTGTTCTCAAACTGTAAGGATTGAGGTCACAGAAAGAGCTATGGATTACCAGTTGCCCAAAAGAATGCTTCAAGTCCCAGAGATACATTATAAATTCTGATTTATTTTTAATTGAAATTTAAATGATGTCAAATCCCACCGCGATTACCGTGGCTGCCCGTTCAGAAGCTGCCTAATTGGACTTAATTGGAAGCCTTTCATCTTCCAGTGTCCTGCCACCGACACACGTAGTCCAAAAGCTTTCGCTTACCACAATCAGGATGCTGACTAAAAACAGTCCAATTATACGTAGCGAAAGAATTGTCCCCTCATATTAGCCTCAATTAGGGACGCAGTGCATTTGTCAACTTTGCTAAATCAAATTAAATCCGAAGCATTCAGCCTTTGCCGTTGCCTTTGACACGAACTTTTACCCACGCATAGTTGACCTTTTGCCACCGAAAGCAAAGCAACTCTACACGAGCCAATTATGAGATGCAAAAATATTTGTTGTCCGAGCGTATTAGCATCAATTAGGTGCATATGGCGCTTTCATATTTTTGATAAATTGGATTAAATGTGTGCATGGGTGGCATGGCAGCGGCAGCAGCAGCAGCAGCAGCAGCACTGCACTTGGCCATTTAGTTGCCCACGTCCTCTCGCATGCTCGCATCGGGATTATTTCGATGCCCACTCGACCAGATGAAAAGTCCCATAAGCCCCTAAGGTTCAAGTGGGCGCCCCTTCATACAGCTCATACAGCGGTGGTGGACAAAATGGACGCATTCATTGGGGATAATTCATAGTGAAATAATTTTAATGAACTGCAATTCAATTGCGCTGTAAGCTTGGAATTATAATTTGATTATTGCGAGATAGTCCATAATATTTGACATGTCGAATGCGCGAGTTAATGGATTTTTCTACACCTGCTCAGTACTCGTCGATGTCGAAGGTATACACTGTTTCCATTGGCCAGTTTCGGAAGGTTGACGAAAAAATAACTTTCTTTTCTCAAAAAAAAAAAAAAAAAACAAGTCCTAAGAACATCTGAAGCAATCCAAAAAGATTCGTTGTGAAAATCATAAAATGGTCTTGAGATCTATTGATTCAAAACCCAGGAATTTTAGTTTGTAGACTCCTCTGGAATCTAAATGACGAAACTTTAAAAAAAAAACTTGATGATCTGTTTCCTTCTTTTTGGGATTTTCAAAAACAGCAGTTATTCTAGTGGCTAGTGATGGGAGTTGGGCACGATCACACATCGATAAGCATAAAAGGACCATAATAATCGACAATTTTCCTATAAAAAAAACAACGAATAAATGGACTTGCATTTTTTTTGTTTAACACAACTACTTGTCTCCACTAGATAACTATACCATTTACACTGGAAATATTCAGCACTTTCACCAAAATTACGAATTTTTGTTAATGCCAGGTATATGGTGGTCGAGTATGCACATATTTTTGGCTAATATAACTTCCACCAATAAGTATGGGCTTTGGTTTGCGTAATTAGAATTGCAGTCATTCGGACGGAAGTTAATGCAACCTCTTAATAAATGCATTGATGCGAAATAAATAAACTGTCACAAAATCTGCAGTCAACTGATATAAAACCGCAAAAGGTGCGAACAAATATTATAATATGCTAATTTTAATTTGAACGGCGCGTGGCTCGTTCATGCGTTAAATATGTGCTTATCTGAAAGGAATACTACTCAGTAGCCATATTTAAGTTCTTTCACGAACAAATTTGAAACAATTCTCCCAGCTAAGAATTATGAAGCTCCTATTTCCCACTTGAAGAAGATATCCTCGCTGAGTTATGGCAATAATCTGGCCCAGCTAACCATTTTTAATTATTTCACATACAAAAGAGCCCAAAAAACATTAGGAAATTGAATTCCCGTATCTACCAAAGCATTTATCCCAGAGAAGAATTACTTATCAAGCCTTCTTCTGGAAAAAGACCTCCCCTCCATTGGGTATGTCGGGTGTTTTTGTGTGCGAATATTAATGATGATCAATGGATCGGGGAATGCCGGAAGAATTATCAATATTAGATATATATAGAAAGAATGTGAGAGACTCTGCTGTTTGTTTCTTTTTTTTTTTTTGTAATTTAATTTAATTTACATTAAAAAATATAATTTGTAAATAATGAAATATAATCAATAATTCATCAAGGTGTTCAGATGTTTGGCTGTTGTTTGAATCGTTGATCTGAATTATTTGTAGCAGTTGAGTTTGAGTTTGAGTCTGAGTCTGAGTTTGATTCTTTGAGTTGATTTATTTGTTGTTGCTGTTGTTGTTTATTGACTTCATTTCTGTTCAAAATCCATTGTGACACATATATATTGGCGAGATATATACATGCATATATATTTGTAAATATATATTGTATTAATAGATTGATATAAATGGTATTGCTTCAGATAATTGTTGTAAATAATTTCAATTATTGTTTAGGGCGGGAGTCACGGGTCAGTAGTGGACACTAGTGGACGTGTGGACACTTAAGCTTCGGCCTCAACCTCCTCCTTCACCTTGGCATCGCCGGGCTTGCCCTTGGACCAGTCGGGTTTCTTCTGCTCAGTCGAATCGGATGCGGATGCGGATGCGGATACGGCAACAGAGATCATGGTGGAATAAACGAAGAGAAAATATATCGTAATTAGTAAAGGAATCTCACAGGCGGTGGCCACATACAACAACATCTGGATGCTCGGTGCCGACACTAAAAACTACATTGTGTGTGATCTACATTTACAAGTGACGAGAGTGCGCCAAAAAAAAAAAGAATTTGGATACAAAATGTTGGTCAACTTGATGATATCTTTCATATACTGAATGAAGAATCAAGATTGGGATTTCAAATTTATGAGTCTTCCACTAGCGATATAAAAATATTGTTATCAATAATGAAAATCGATCAAATTGACCATCAACATATATATGTATATATCTAATCTATGTGTGTATTTGTGTAAAACAAATAGAGTGTGTGAGTGACTATAACTACTGACTAAAGGCAGCTACAGATCGTAGAAAGGACAGATACGGAGACGGATCAGTGTGCGACAATAGAGAAATATAGTAATATAGAGAGAGAGACATATAGAGCGGGTGCGGTGCACACGGGTGCTCAAGACAAACAGAAGGAATCTGGATCTGGGTCACACACACTCAGGTTCTTACACTTTTTGGCTTGCTTTAGCACACCGGCATCTTTTATCTTTTTCTAAAAGGTCACAGGAGAGATAGATATCAGATATAAAGAACGGTGTAATGTTGTCTCGCCGTCGATTCTCGATTATTAGCAATTGGGATTCCCCTATCGTATTGCGAATCGAAACTTACCTCCTTCTCCTCCTCCTCCAGCGTAAACTCCTTCTTCTTCACCACCTTGAGCTGGTTGCGGAAGTTGAACTCAGCGGCCTTCTTCTGCAGCTTGGCGAATTTGTTTTCGTATTTAGAGACCTTCTTCAGGGCTGGCTTGACGCTGCAAGGTTGCATTAGGAAAAAAGATCGATTAATAATCGCAGCTATATCAAATCGCTGGGCTGTACTTACAACTTGCCGCGAAGATCGTTAACTTGGGCATTGAGATCGTTGATCTGCATTTTGTTTGTTCCACGGGAGAGAGTTGGGAAGACAAAGAATATGCGATTAGTAAGAAATCATCGATTATTGGCAATCGGTCTATCGACACATAATGCTACAGCTACGGCGGGCAACTATCAAAATCAAAATGCTGCATGAAGAAATTTTGGTTTCGGTTTACGTTTTTTTGCCTTTTTTTGCGGGCAATCATGCAAGGGGACACAGGAAACAGGAAAAAGGATGCAGAGACATATTCTATATGGGGCATACTCTACCATCGCTAATGCTAATGCTAACTAGTGACTAGTACTAAACTACAGCTACTACTAGTACGTGCTGGCGTGCGAAAGAGTGGTGAGTGAGTGCGTGCGAGCGAGCGAGCGAGCCAGCCATACGAGCCAAGTTCTCTGGTGGTCTAAAACTGCCTAGTGGGAGCGAGACGAGGATAGTGGTAATTGCGTTTGGTTGCGGTTTTGATCGGTTGGTTCGGAGGTTCGTGGATTGGTGCTACTCTTTTGGGGATTTTCAGCTCGCGCCTCTCGTTGATTGAACAGCATAACATCCAAATGTCGATTGCTTTTGCTTTAATGCTTTATTTGTAGTTTTATAGAGAGTATTGTTTCGTTTATACATATATACACTAGACAGAGACAAAGAGTCAGAGTGACACAGTGACAGAGAGTGATAGAGAGGGGGCGTGAGAGTCAGAGTCAGATTCGGAGTCGGATTCGGATTCGGAGTGAGTGAGACAGATCGAGCGACGTTGGCCTGACACTGCAACTGGAATGGAAATGGAAACGGAGACTGGAACTGAAATTGAAACGGAAGCTGAGACTGAAACTGAAACCCAATTGGGCGACTGGTGGGGTACTGAGGTACTGCTTATTGTGATCGTTTTCGCTATCGCTATCGTTATCGAAGCGCTAATAACCAGGCCTTCTCTGCTTGCTCCCCTTCGTTATTTTGTTTTGTGTTGCATTTCCTGCTCTGCTTTTTTCTTTGCTTTGCTTGTTTCTCTTTCTTTCGATTTGTTTGTTCGGCTGCGCACGCAGATTCTTGGCGGGTAATCGTGTAACGGTAATCGGTATCGGTAACGGTATATCACGTTTAGTGGGCTAGCATTAAGTGATTCAATCGAGAAGTAATCGACGCTTGGCTTTTATGCTCTTCAACTTTGGAACTCGGTTCTTCTTTGCTTTGCTTTTCTTTTTAGTTTTTTTTTGTTTCTCGTTTCTTTCTTTTTTGGCGGCTTTTCGCGGACAGGAGAGTAATAGAAAAACACAGAAAAAGAGTGACAGAAAAACAGAGAGAGATAGACAGAGTGTGAGCGGCAATGAGAACAATTTACACAGACATTATTTACAATGAAGTGCGGTGGAGATTTGGAGGCGGGGGCGGAGAGGGCAATAGAGGGCGTGGCTGATCGGGAGGGGTTCTTGGCTGCTTTTGCTGCTTTGTCGGTCGTTTCGGTGTTTTTTGTTTTGTTTTTTGTGTTTATTTTAATATTTGTTGGTATATTTCTGGTGCTGCTGCATGCAAAATTTCGCGTGCGTGCGTGCATTGCTTTGCAAATCGTGTGCTGTGTAACTGTGAGCGTGACTGTACTTTTTTTTTGAATTGTGCTATTGTGCTAGTGTGTGCTCGTGTGCTGGTAATTGTTTAATTGTAATTGTGTTTGTGGATCGGACGCACAGACTGAAGTGCAGTTGAATAGTAGTGGCTGTAACGCGACGACAGCGGCACAAACAAATTTGTTGTTACAGTTAGAGAAAAAAAGAGAAATAACAGACACACAAAACAAAGTTCACAAATGGTGCAACAAACTAGTTGCTATCTTGCTGTTGTTGTAGTTGTTGTGCAATTTACTAATACTACATTGCTGTTTGCTGTTCTTGTATTTGTCTTTATGCGTTTATCGTTTATCGCTTATCGCATATTGTATATCGTTTTCTTGTTTCAAGGGGGAGTGTTGCAGAGTAGTTGTTACTGATAAGCGTACTTGGATTGCCAGCTTAATTGAACATTTTTGAAATGGAAGGAAGGGAGCGGCGGTGCCAGTGACTTGTGTTTTTGTGCTTATGTGTGCTTGGGAGCAGACTTAATCTCACTTTATGTTCGGACATAACCTCGCTGAGAGGACGTGCCAAGTGGCACGGCATCTGGTCACACTTTGAGTGCCAGTGGACCGGAAATACGTTGACTGGTCGATAGATTCGATAACGATATGTTGGCAATCCTGACGTTCTCAGCGATCACTTTGTGGCTGATTCGTGTTTCCGTCTCTTGAGTTTTTGGCTTTAAATCGTGAATAACAGCGGCATTAGAAACTCGAACACGGAATTAAAGTTGAAATTGAAATCGAACAGGGAGTAGTACGAATAAATAGTCACGATAGTGCGCCCACCCACACCCACATACACATATGCTTCTGTATACACATATACATATACGGGTGCTGTGGACACAATTAATTGTTTTTTTGTTGTCTTTTTTTTGTGAAACAGTCAAGTAAAACAGATATAAACTAAGAGACATGTTTTGATGCGCATTCAACAAGTAAGAAAGAAACAACGGAACTGAACGGAACGGAAACGAACATGATACTAGAACTCAAATGAATACTTTGGAAAATCGATTCAGATTTTAGTTTTGATACAATTTTGTTGCATGTTGCATTCTGTCTTTGGGTGAGTTTTGTTTGTTGGTTTGGTTGTTCTTTTGTATTCAGAGTTTTGACATTGATTGATTGATTGAGAACGAGAATTGAACGTTTAAATTGAAATTGTTGCAGTACCTCCCAGTCTTTTTTCCTGACTTCGTATTCCAGATCCCATTTCTGGCCTTCACAAATATACATACGCTCGTAATACTCTTCGCAAATCTCTTGCAATTCGCCTGCAAAAACATTTTATTTTTCGGGATATGGTTTTGATTGATTTCTTTAGTTTTGTGTTGGTTTTTTATATATATATATATATTTTTTTTTTGGTTTGCCTAAATTGGCGTTTGACGTTTGGTAAAAAAAATTCTAAATCTAGGTATGACTAAAAGTAGTTATGATTCGCATTTACTGTTTATAGAGTTTTCTTTTGGTTTATCGCAATAATAGTTATCGATATATCTTATCGTTTGTTGTTTCGCAGCTTCATTAGATGTTATGTGTTCGATGAGTTTTCAATTCTTCGAATTTCGCTTGGTTTTTCTGTTTCAGTTCTGATTCGATTCGATTGGCATGGGACGGAACGCCTCGGAGCGGAGCGGAACGGAACGGAACGAGACGGAATGGAACGGAAGCGATCGTTACGGTTTACGTTATTGGCTCATTATTGGAAGCGCGTTCCATTTGTCGAGTCCTTATTATTCGGGTTTAGTTCAAAGTGACAATTAGTCAAAGGTAGTCCTTAGACAGTCCTACAAGCTTCCATTTCGGCGGACCGAAGACGTGGCTTGGGGGTGACGACGGCGGCGGGGAAACAGTTCCCGGGAACAGCCCGGTTCCGGACGGATAGATGTATGTACACGGTCGGACTGGGAACTGTTTCCGCCGCCGCTAATCTGTTTGAAGCACGCGCCGATGAGAGAAGATCTCTCTAATATTTTGTTTGGTTTTTTTTTCTGTAGTTTAGCGCAGTTAAAACAATATCAAAATTAGGTAAAACGAACAGAAGTATCGCAGTAAAAACTAAAAAATATGATTAGGAAATATTTAGAAATGAAATCAAGTAATTAAATATCAAGGGCATAATTGTAAAGTAAAGATATGATTAATAATCGATTTATATATAGAATATCATATATAATTTTTTTTTTTTTGCTTGATAAGAAAGTAAGAAAAAAACATTCGATTTTGGTTTAATTTTTTTGTTTTTTCGTATTCGTTTTTTTTTTTTTTTTTTTTTTTTTTTTTGGTGCATTGCAAAACTTGTTTGTAAATCTTGGGGAATTTACCTCTTGGGCCTTGACTTTCTGCACGTGTTCTAAATCAAACTTATCGCCCTCCAAATTGTAAAGGCGTTGCCAATATTGTTTGCATATTGTTTGCAGTTCGGCTGCGGTAAACAGTAACGTCGCGTTGACGTGACGTGATTGAGAAGACGTAACGACAAAGTTCGTTTCGGTGTTAATGTTTTTTTTGTTTTTTTTTTTCATTTTTCGGGTGCGAGTGTCCGTTGTGCGTGTTCGTATGTTTGAGAGTGCGTGTGTGTGTGTGTCGGGTACGGATCAAAGAAGAGAGAGAGAGAGATAGATTCAGATAGAGAGTGAAAGATTTGGGAGAGAAAGAAAGTGAGTGAGTTGTGAAAGAAAGAAAGAGAGTGGGGAAGAGAAAAGGAGTGACATGGACATAGAAGTAAAGACAGAGACAGATGTAGTTAAAGACATACAGATAGAGATAGAAAGAGTGCGAAAGAAAGATAGAGATAGAGAGAGAGAGACGACGAGAACGACGCATTAAATTGTTTTGGTTTCGATTTGATTTTGTTTGTTCGTTTGGTTTGTTTGATTGTTCGATTGTTTGATTGTTTGGTTGGCGCGTTTTCAAGAAAAAAGAAGGATTAGATTAAGATTTTATTAATATAAAGTTATAGATTGAACTCGAGATCTTTATCACCTACGAATATGTTCTAAATGTAAGACAGTGTTTCGTATTTGGCGTGCAACATGAAGTGTAAAGGTCTGTAACGGTATTGGTGTTTTGTACTTTGTTTTGGTTTTGGTTTTGGTGCGTGACTGTACTTCTGGGATGACTGTACGTGGCGGAGCCCTAACCTCTGGTCCCACTGAAACATTCCTGCGCTTCTACACAACGTTCCCTTCTAGTTTTGGTTTTTATTATTATTATTTTCATTTTGTTTTTAATATTAGTACAAGCTGTTTTGTTGTTGAACAAAATCACAAAAATACAAAAAATAGTACATGTGCTTCGCTACAATAAAAAGCCAAAAAGCTTGTGTAGCCACAAAAGTAAGCTTAAAGCTAAAGCCGCAAAAAGCAAAAAAGTCGCACACAAATATCGGTGACATCAAAAAAGGTATCGTCTCGGCATTTGTTGCATTCGGCTTGGGGTTTTTGTTTTTTCTATTTATTTTTTTGTTTAGTACTTAAAGGCGGCGTAGTTACTTTCGACCAGGCCACATCTATATAGTGGGGGCCCGATCTGGAGGCTCTTATGTCTTACGGGTTAGCTGCGTTGACTAGGGCTCTACTTTCTATATGGTATATACTGTGCTTTACAAGTGCGATCGTCTATATTCTCGGGTGCCCAGACACCGCGATATATTCGGGGAATGGCCTCTCTGTGGCCCCGTTGGGGTTAACTACAATTGCTACGGCTTGTCCGCCGGACAAAAAAAAGGAAAATAATTAAAGAAGACACGCAGACACACAAAGTATGTATTTGGGATAGCCGCCGGAGAGGGCGCAGCCCTGGTGATATTTGCATATATCTTTGGGGCTGTTGTGTGACGGTGTCCCACAGTCTATATAGAGTCTAGGAGTTATCGACAAGTTCTACGATCTGCGAAAGATTGAAACTATGCAAGTGTGTATCATCAACTGTCCGCTTGCCTCAAAGTCCTTTCTGGCTACCTCGTGCTCGAGATCGTACTTTTCGGACTCCAGTTTCAGTATCTTACTGTGATAGTCCTGACAAACTTTCTGACAAGTATCTGCGAAACGAAGTGTGGTTATCAGGGGGTTCGATCTGGACGGGTGTGTCGTATTTGAGTGTTTGTGGGTGTTGATTGAATGGTGTGGGAGTCGGAGCGGGTGTATTTTTGTATTGTGTGTGTGTGAGAGAGGGGAGAGTCTATATCCTAATATTTTCCTATATATAGAAAGAGACCTGTTATCGGGGTGAGTACGGAGTGCACCTTGAGAGAGATAGAGCTATAGCTTTAGAGTTTTCTGTACAGTTTTAGTGCTTAGTTCGAACTTCCACGAACATCTAGTGTATTATACAATCAAGATTTAGATATATAATTATATAGATAGAGAGATAAAGAGATATATAGAGAGAGAGACAGCTGACAGAAGGTTTTTATTGTTGTTGTTGTTGTTGTTAAGCGTTAAGAGAGCTCGAGACTTTTGATTTTGATCGAGGATAGACTTAGGCGTTTTTAGGTGGCGCATAAAAAGTTGGTGGTGTTCGTGTACCTCAACATCCTTGCGTTTAACAACATACTCAAGATCATATTTCTGGTCCTCCAATTTATTAATCCTGTCATAGTGTTGCTTGATCAGAGTTTTGAGTGTGTCTGTTCTCAATTCGGGTTGGAGTTGGAGTAATTGGTGTTGGTGTGGGGTAGTGTGTTGGTGTATTTGGTGTATTGGAGTGTTGGAGTGTTGGAGTGTGGGAGTGGTTGGTGTATTTGGTTGGTGTGTTGGTGGTTGGAATGGGATATCGACAGACAAAGAGAGATAGAGATAGAGACACATTTAGATACAGTATGTTCAACACAGTGGTTCAGGTGAGGCATTTAAGACTAGTAGAAGTAGCTCCTCTGCGACGCTGAGATCCGTTGGTGTTGCGCTCATCCTGCAGTGTGTGTACTCCTGCAGGATTCATGTGCTTCGTGTGTCTTGGTGGTATGTGATGTGGGTGTGAGTGTGAGTGTGAGAGTGTGGTGTATGTATGCGATAGATGACACTTGTTCAACTTTCTGTTATCGATTTGAGTTAATCGCCGCAGACGGATGTGTTAGATCCATCTGCCGCTCTTCTTATTGATTGATTCGCTTTATTTCAATTACTTGTTTTTATTCATCATCATTATCATCATCATCTTTTATGTCATCATCACCCGGCTGGCCAGCTGCAGAGCAGGATCCAGCTTTGGATTGAATCCCTGATAGGATGGGATGGCTACTGCCTTGCAGCTGGCCAGAGCCGGGCTGTGGGATTCTGGACGGGGACTCGTGGACCGAGGCAACTCACCTTCGCTGGCATCGCTGAGATTCCTGGGACTGCCGCAACGTTCTTCGATGATGCGTCTACGTTCAGCCGCTTTGCGTTCCTGTTCTTTCTTCAGCTCCTCAGCGGCTTTCTTACGCAGCAGCAACTGTGGAGGAGGAGGAGGAGGAGGATTGTGTCAGTTACTGGTCACTCATCTTCCCAGCTCCATTTTCCAAACTTACCCTGAGTTTCTTCTTCCTCTCTGGGGTCATGAAACCCTTCTTGGCCTTCTTGGCCTTGGAGGCTTCCTCCATGCGCTTGCGCACCTCGGCACGCTTGCGCTCGATCTCAGCCTGTTTAGCCTTCTTAGCCTGCAAATCGAAACACAACAACAATCGGGGTCAGCATCGGGCATCGCCTTGTTCCCCACATCCAAGCTGGACGAAGTCGAGGAACACCGCACACACAGCACGGTAACAGGGACGCGGAACACAGAGACGGCTACGAGTACGGACACGGATACGGATACGGGCACACACGTACACAAGTGTACCTCCTCGGCCTTCACTTTGGGATCGTTGGGATCCTTGGGCGGGCCGGCGGGTGCGGCGGCAGCAGCGGCAGCCGGCGCCTTGCCATTGGCAGCCGGTGCCGCTCCTGGCTTGGCGGCCGCCGCCGCTGCTGGTGCCGCAGCCGCCGGCTTGGCCGCTGCCGCTGCCGGAGCCGCGGCCGGAGCTGCTGCCTTTTTCTGCAAAAAATCAAAGAAAATAAATTTGATTAGTTGGGAGTAATATAAAATAGAAAAGCGGATGGCTGTGCACGGAAGAAAGCTGGCAAAAATAGCAAGTATTATCGAAGAAAACTTCTTTAAGGGAACCAGGAGCTTGTAACTTCTTTGGAATGCTCTGGACATTAATTCATGTTCCTCTTTCGTAGGAGAGGTCCAACTATAAGTTTTATAATTTTATCAACATTCGGCAAGGAAATTCTATTTACTTTAGAGGGTTTTGAGCTTATATTCCGACAAATAAATAAATAAATTTAATAAATAAATGATTACTGGGATCTTTTTGTTACTTTAAATTCACTTTTCAAGTAGATAAACTTGTAAAGAAGTCACGAAACTTTCTACTTGATTTCCTGTTATAATTGCAGCTTCTCCTCGCACAAACCGGAACCGGAAACAAGGAGGGGACAGTGACATTGACAGAGAAAAGTGACAGGGACGACACGTTAACGATAACAGACATAGCTTCGATTATCATTATTTGGTGCCCGTGGCGGATCCTTAAGCGGAAGGAGGAAATGGCGGGCTGCTTAGCGATCCTGTGGGAGGCAAGAGTAAGGCATTTTTGGCTTTTGGCAAGAAGCGGGGGTCGCATCGCGGGGCTCACAGCGGGAACACTCGTCTTACCTCATCCGTATCCATAAATCCAGCAGATGCCATCCAAGTCCCTTCCAAAACCAAGCCCTATACCGATGCCGGTGCCGGTGCCGGTGTCGTTGCTTGTACAGTGAAGATATAACGCATTACTGCATGAGGGGAAAGGGTTAGGTTAATCCAACTGTGTTTCTTTATAGGGGTTTCCCTGCTTTGAGCGATACTCACCTCACCTCATCATCAGCCATTTTGATTTGTGTTTTTGGTTACTGCAAACGAAACAGAGAAGGAAAGCGAGAGGTGAGCTCAAGGTGCTGGAAACTGGAGGTGAATGCTGAGTGGAAACGTGCGATGACATCATTCGCGATTGTCCTATATATATATAGCTCAGCCGATATATATGTATGATCCATAAATTACTCTCTCTCTTTCTCTCGTACTCGCTCTTGCTCTCTCTCTCTCTTAACGCCCACGATCTCGCGAACCACAGTGCGTATGCGCGATGCATATAGCGGCATATTACGTATACGCAGCTGTGGCCACGCCGTATATGGGAGCAGTCCCCAAGATCGCTCTCTCTCTCTCTCTCTCTGCCTTGGCTATTTACTGTTGCGTGGGCGAGAGAGGGCTGCCTCTTTGATATCCGATTACAAGTGGGTGCCAAGGAATATCGAAGATTTTGTAGGATTTACGACAGATCTAGAACTCGTTAAGAGGGAAGTCTGTGAACTTATTGAACTCCTCGGAGTTAGTTACTTTGAGAGCTTAAGAATATTGGAATCCATATTTTGTGACTTGTTTTCTAGACTATTTTGATTATTTTATGCTTTTTTTAAAAACCTTTTATGTATCCTAACCAATTAAAAAGCTGATTTATTTTTTAAGGCCAAAAGGGGTTGTTTTCCCTAACAACACTAAAGAAAATATTCTATGAATGAGATTTAATGCTATGGAAGTTTGTTTAAAGAAGATTTTCAGCATTCTGCAAATTAATTTATCCTTTTCAATGAACCTAACTTTAATAAGAATAATAATACATAATATTGCCAAAAAAGCCCTCAGCTTTCAAAATATTCCCATGAACCTGGTATTACCCAAGTAAATATCATTGGTTTTGTCAGTTATTTCGTAATAATGTCGAAATATCGTCTATACATTAGTTTGGTCTCTTAGTTTTCGCCACATAGTAGTCAGGGGCTAGAGGTTTTATTTATATATATATTTATATATATTGGCGCACCTTTGGCGACGAAGGTAAGGCGTGAAAATCTTCTTCTGACAATGGCGACCTTCGGCGACTAGTCTTCAGAGACTATCTAGTAGATATATAGGCTATATGGGATCTAAGAGCAGCAGGCAAAGTTGAAGTCTGCTCAAGTGCGAGTGCGAGAGATTCCTATTGTATCTAGTGTCTGTCTGCGCGATTTATAAATAAACCTGTTGATAGATACACGATTTTCTGGGAAGCCTTCCTCCCACACATTTTTGTTTAAAAGTAAAAAAATCATAAAAATCATGCCCAGCAAGAAATTCGAATCAATTATTGAAATCCAAAAAAGCGGCGAGTAATATATCCACATATTTCTCTCTGTGTGTGCGTGCGAGTGTGTGTTTGTGTTTGTGTTTGTGTTTGTGAGTGTGTGTATCAGTGTGTGCTTTTTGCTCTCTCTCGGGATTCTCGAGATTCTCGCTTCGCTTCGTTCTATTTTCAGGCACTTTCAGCATTTCGTTGGCTTGTTTTTTGAAATGTATCTTGTATCTGTTGGCTACATTTTTAGCTTTCACGCACACACACACACATACATTCACGCACAAACGCACACAGACACACACACACACTGCAACTTCTTACATAACGTGAAAAAAAAGAGAAGAAAAATAAGGAAAGTAAAGTATGCTTTGTCCCGTTTGCTTTTCCTTGGAGTTTTCGTTTGGTTTTTTTTTTGTTTTTTAGCTTTTCAGGCTAACACTTTTTCAAACCTTCACTTGAAAAAAATATATAAAAAATGTTGTAGAAAAAAAGTATACAAAAATAGATATCCTTTGGGGATACACGCACGATATATGTATCTGTATATAGGCAGAATTTGACTTTCGTTCGTGGTCTTTAATTTTTCTTTGTGTTTCTTTTTGGTTTGGTTTTTTGGTAACTGTTTCGTATTGTTTTTATTGTTATTATTATTATCTGCTTTCTTTTTCGATTGCCATTTCGGCTTTTGTTGTCGCTGGCTGGCTGGCTGGTTGGCGTTCGTTGTGGCTCCGCTTCAGGCTCACTCACCTTCAAGGAATTAGAAAAAAAAGAAAAAAAATTCGGCTGTGCTGTCGATCACACGAATCGGATGATACTGAACGACACAAAAAGACTGAACGGTCCGACGATCCACGGCAGACTATATTCTAGCGGCCAGCCGTTCAACGGATACAGATACGGATCGTTCCAACGCCGCCCACCTGCCCGCCGTCCTTCACGGCAGCGGGAGCGAGAACGAGCTCATGAGAACGAGAACGAGAGCAAGCGGTGCCCGATGGTGATGATGATTTCTGGCCGGGATCGGGGGTGAGGGGGGCAATGGAGGGGCTACTGCCACTCTGGCCATGTATCTGGGCGTGAGGCCTAAAAATAGATTGCCCAAAAACCGAAATGGATACCGAAAAAAACCGTTCCACCGTTAGAGTTCGGCCCACACGATCGGCGGCACTCGTTGGCGATCGGAGCATAGCCGAGCTCGTGCCGAGTCCCCGCCGCATCCCGCTGCCCCCGCGGACGCAGTGCAGCTTGGAGAATCTCGGCAGTGCCAGTGACAGTGCCTCTGTGTCGGTGGTGTAAACGGAGCCGCTTGGAATTCAATGCAATGGATAAAAATAAGTTTTGCTCCAGTTGAGAGAGGCTACGACGTGCCAGTGCAGTCAGGCCAGAACGGATTCCGATTCGGACTCGGATTTGGATTCGGATACGGATACGGACTCGGGGGGTTAGAGGAGTCTGAATGGGAACGGGAATGGCAATGGAGGCTGGGAGCAGGGCATCAGGCATGGCGACTGCCTGCAGCTGGCCTCGGGTTTCGCCAGCCCTGAACTAAGAATCGAAGAATCCTTAAACCAGAAAAAATGTTTAGGAAATTAACATTACACTGAGGCGAAAAGGGACTAATTGGGAAGTGTGCAAATTTAAATTTATTTATAAGCTTTTCTTAAATTGAAAAATGATTATATTTAATTCATGCATTAATTAAATGCATTAAAAATGAAAAAACTACGACTGAAAACTTATTTCTATACTAATAAAATTCACATTTGCTTAAAATTCCCAACTATCAAGTTGCAACTAACAGGTCAACGTAGATAAGGGAAATCCCCTTCAAAATGTAAAAACTAAAAAGCATTTTCTCAATGTCGAGTTAAGGTGTCAGTAGTTTGTGAATTTGCCAGTGAATTTATTTGGTATATATAATATATTTTCACAAAAATTCAGTTAGTTAAACGAAGGTCATGTTGGTTAAATTATAGTAAAATCTTCTAAAGTCTTTTAAATCAGCTGACAATTGAAGCGCCTTCAATATATGCCAAAATAATAGTTAACTCTTACATGAAAAAATTAAACGCGCTCTTTAATATAAATATTAAACATTTTTAATGCAGGCAAAGGGAATTCCCTTAACAAAAATAGGAACAACATGTACTTAGATGCAATATCTTTAAGTTTTTTATCACAAATAAATTAAACATTTTAATTTAAAAATTGAGATTGATATAAAAGTGTGCTTTAGAATTCCCAAGTACCTTTTTTAGTTACAAAGAAGAATTCATTTTAAGACCTTTGTAAGATTATGAGTTAGAGGCCTTTTAAATAACATTATTCGTTTAGTAGAATAATAATAACAAAATGTACAATTATTTCTAAATTTCATAAATTTTATTATTTTTATAATTTATTTTGAATTTATTATTTATTTTACCCCAGAGTTTCAGTCTCAACTTTAGTTTGCTCGATTTATATGTTCATTCACTGGACTTGAACTCGAAAAATCTCTCTTTACGACCTCCCCCTCCCCCTGATGTATCTTGGACATAACCATAAACTCGTATCTTAGAGTGAATGGTAAATTCCTGCCCCGTACATATATCTTTGTCTTGTTAATATCAATGTTTTAGCGGCATTATTTCTGTGTTCAGCTAAATATAATGTGTGTATGGAATATGCCCACCATATGTATATTATTTATCTATATTTATATAGATGTATATATATATATATATCGGCGGATGACGCTGCAACACACACCTACAGTAACAGGCAGAGAAATCACGCATACGCTCCGTAGACAAGAGGGCCTTGCCTTGCAACGCCAGTTGAAAGTAATTCTAAAATCTTTAAATCGCTATATGCAAAATGCTAGCCGAATAAAACGTTTCAATCACGAAATCCGCTGTCTATATATATCGTATATATATGTATATATATATATATGTAGCAGAGTATGTATAAATATTGTTGAAAATAATGTTGCTCGCTCTCCTAGCTCTATTTTGAAATGTGTTTTCGATGATTTCTTTTCTTTTCTTTTTTTTTGCTTTTTTTCCGTCACGTATTTTTCCAATTTTGTTTTTCACAATTTAAATATAGAACATGGCTTCCAGGGGGAACCAGAAGCAAAAGCCAAAGCAAGCGCAGAAATCGAAATGGAAAAGGGCAGTGGGTTAGTTTTAGAAAAACACTACACAGAAGAGCGCTTTGTAGGGAACTTGATCAGTTCGTCTATGCCTGGATGAATCTATTTTTGCCTTTATTTTCGTTGAAAGCATTTAAAACAATTTTCGCAGTCCCCTGCCCGCGCCTCCTTTCGTGTTAATTTATGAATTTATGAATTTAGAAAATTGTTTTTCTTCAGAGAGAACAAGACGTTTTGAAAACATCTCTTTCATATTGTGCTTTATTTTTGGTCTTTGGCAAACAGGAAACCCAGCCCGGGGGAGGGGAGAGTGTAACAAAGCCAGAAAAATACACCCTTTAAATAAAAATAAAGAAAAAAGGTTAATAGATAAATTAGTAAGTGACTTGAATTAGGGAAATAGGTTATTTTGGCTTACAAAAATATTTAAGGCACACAAAAGTTCTTTAATTAGTTGAAATTTATGAAGAGTATGCTTGAATTAAGTAAAGAACCCTTAGATACTTTATTTTAGTTCTTTCCCCATTTACTTATAAATTTTAAATCCATTGAGACAGCTTTTTGGAATTTTTTTTGGGTTGCCAGGCCAAAGGAGGGAAATATGCAAGTGCCCTTGCCGGAACTGAGCCTGATTCGGGGTTAAAGGCGAACCCTCGTCGTTGTCGTCGCTGTCGATGGTCGAACTTTCAGCGAGTGCGTCAAAGGCAAAACACACGTCATAACCCTCTCTCCGCCCCCCTTTGCAGTGGCCTTGCAACGCCCGCTCTACCTGACAACTATTTGTCGCTGCTGCTGTCGTCGCCGTCGCCGTCGTCGTCGCTGCCGCTGCTGGCTGACCCATTTAGGGTTATATATATACACACGCCGCCATAGCTATATATGCAGCTGCATTTGATGTTTTTTCTGTTGTATTTTTTCTTTTTTTTTTCTGTATATTTGTTTATGTGAAGCATCACGGAGGCGGAGGCTGCCAGCGTTCGGTTACTTCGGCGTGCGAAAGTTTCTTCTTCTCCTTTTGGCCAAACTTGAGGGAAAGTTGAATTTAATCAACGCTACCGTTTACGCTCCGTAAGTTTTTTAGTTAACCGATGAGAGTGGTGACACTGGGAATTTATAATAATAATTATGAACATCACTTTCTCGCTAATGGACCGCTCGCCAGGTGACAATATTCAAAGTTGTGACTAAAGTAGCCGAGTTCCTGACTTGAGCCTGCTTTGTTTTGGGAAAATAAAGAGGGAACATTTGCGTGTCAGCGGCTCTTCTGCTTGTATTACTAAAGCTGTAAGTTGGTTTTATATTTAAGAAACTTAAAAAAGAGCAAAAACTGGGGATTCCTTGCATCTTTTTCCAAAATAAAAACTAAGAATATGAAATAATAGTTAATTGAAATTATTTCAATAGGAATTATGGCTTTTAGTGAAGATATTCCCTATTGTCAATGTTTTTAAAAGAAAATATCAAATGTATCAATAAAATCGTTTGCCTTTTTACCAAATTCTTTAGTTCTGCTTAACTCAATAAAAGAAATAAGATCACTAGAAAACAAAACAGAATAATGCCCATTCAAAGTCAATAGGAAACTAATAAAATAATGAAATTACTATTATTGTTATTGAGACAGAGAGGTTCACGTATATTGTTTAAGGAACACTTTTTCAAATTTAAGAACGTCCTTATAAAAAGTAAATAGGGTTAACTATCGGAATCGAAACAGCAACAAAATGTATATAGAATTTCCAGATATCAGGCAGAACTACAGTGATAAATATCGATAAATTATAATAATAAAAGAAAATACCAAATATATAAGTAAGTATAAGTTATAATACCCATTGGATAAAGTCTCTAGTTTAATTTGGTTTTATTTAATATTTATCAGTAACGCTTATGAGCTGAGGGAATATTCATATGTTTATATGTCATAATCTCTTATTTATGGTTCGATACATCATTTATAATTATAAATCGATATTCATCGATTTTATTTAGATTATTACCAATAACCAATAATATAAGTAAATACCAACTAAATAAGTAAGTAAAAGTTATAATATCCATTGGATAAAGTCTCTATTTTAATTTTAACTAACTCCGTTGTAGCGAAAATAGTTATTGGTAAAAATCGATTAATATCGATAGAATATTATTTATTGATTAAGTGCGTATTTTTTGTTGCGAATATTATCAATATCAATATCGACTTATGCTAATAATGACTAAAAAATATTAATATTAATATTTTTGATTTGATTTGAGTTTTAAATTTTGTTTTTTGCTTTTTGTTTTTTGGGTTTGCTTAACAGGTTATTAACTCAATATTTTGTTTTGTGTCCTTAAAGAATAATTAAAAATATTTTTGAATTCTTTAATGTTTGAGGGGTTTTCCTATGATGACGTCCGACATCTGCTCATGGGCTCTTCTGGGGCTGGGATGGGATGTGCACCGTGTGCAGCGGCAGCGGCGGCGGCAGCATCGGCTTTGTGCACTAGTTTTCACCGCTCTCGTGTGACGTCATTGTTTCCACTGCAGACGTCATCGGAGGAGGCAGCAGCGAGGTCAGAGCATGCAACATGCAACATGATGCAGGAATATGTATGTGCGGATTCCATCTGCACGCGCTCGTGAAAGGGAAAATGGCGCCTAATTGATTGATGGTCCAATGAGCTGAGGTCAATCAGAGCGGCCCCCCTTCCGCCCCCTGCCTGGAATTTGAATTTGCCAGAGCTCGCCACAAGCCCCCTTCCTGATTTCCCTGCAATTTCCCTACCAATATCGGACGTCATTGGTCTTCATTAGCCAAAAGGAACGGGCAACGAAGGACAACAACAGGCAGGAGAGGGGTGACCACAGCTTTTTCGAGGGGGCAGAGGTGCAGGCAGTGGCAGGGTCAGAGACAGAGGCAGCAACACAGGCTGTTTTCCATTCAGTGCTGCTTTTCTAGCGCCTTGAAAATCCTGCCTTCAGTTTTGTGAATGAAAATCCACAGCGTCATCAATGGGCCAGGCCTAGACCTGCGAAAGGACGAACGGCGCTCCATGGCAGGCGAAATAATGCAAAAAACCAGATAAATGTCAGTGTCCAGTCTCCAGTCTTCAGTCTGGGGAACCCGGGGGAACCATTGTCTCCATGGAAATAATGCTCTCCATCTCCATCCCTATACCTTTATCCCTAAATTCGGGGTAAGGGGGCCAGGACTTGGCTTTGGTCACTTGGTCACTTGGCCATTTATTCCGAAATTCGAACGGAAGGGAAGTCTGATGAGAAATCTGAGAGAGGAAATTTGAAAACGGCCATTGCAATTGGAATTTCGATTGGAATTTGAGTGCAACGTTAGTTGCATTTTAATTGCTTCACTTCAAGGACCTAAAGGATGGTTTGTTTATGTGTTCCCAAACAATTTATTGTAGGGCAATCATCGGGGTGTCGGGTATCTCTAGGGGATTCTATGCTATTTTTTGATAAAAATATTCAAGTTTTCAGCCAGTTTAAAATATAAATATATTAATAGGATATATTCCAACAACTTTTCTGTTCAGATTTTTAGCTAGTCAATCAGTTTCAAATATAAATTAAATATTAGGATACATTTTATGAACTTTTTTGTTGAGTTCTCTAGTTTGTCAATTGGTTTCAAATATAAATAAAATGTTAAGATATACTTAAACAATTTTATCATTGAGTTTTTAATAGCTTGACAAGCTGTTTAAAATATAAATAAAATATTAAGATATTTTTAAAAATCTTTAACACTAAGAATTTACCAAGATTTTGCATTTAATGCTATTTAAACTTTCAAACCCTCAGAAAAATCTGAAATGAGCTTAGGAATCAGTTTAAAATAGTTTTAAATAGATATTTTGATATTTTTGCTCCTGGTTTATGTGTGTTTTTGCCATAAATCAAGTCAAGGAAACATTTTCACTGCATTAAAATGGTAAATCAATTTATGTTTGCTCCTAGTAAATATTAAACAAATTAATAGTAAACATTATATATTATCATAAGAAATAAATGTAATGTAAATGTTATACAAGTAAATATGTAAATATTAAACCAGTAAATATTAACCAATTTAGATTACTCTTTTATTATATTTACATTTATATATTCTAATTTATTATTATATTATTCGACAAAAAGTGACTGATCTTTTATAGGCACTTTTTGTGGAATAATCATGATAAAAAATAAATTAAAAGATCATAAAAACCATGTTTCTACCTTTAATAAGTACAATTCCTTCCAGAATATTAGTGTCAACAAAAATGCATTAAAATACAAACGAAGTCCAACTTCCAAAGCCGCTAAATAAAACTTAATTTCCTCCGGCCTCTGAAAATCAGGAAATCAGAGCCAGAATCCTCTACAACATCCAAGAAATAAACGCCAGACACTTGCATGAACAACGCATTCTTCTCGAGAAGATTGCCACACTATAAGCTATACACAAACCGATATGTATGTTATATATATATGCCAGATCGTACCGATCTACAGACGCCACATATACACGTAATAGTGCTTGGCATTAGTCCGAGATCCACGCATGCACATAGCCCCGAATTATCGGGCCACATACGTATAAAAGCTATATAGTTTGGGGGCTATGTGTCTATATAGTCGGGCCATACAATGTATATAGGTGGCATAATAAAAATACGCTACTTTCGGGGCTCTCTCTCCCACTCTCTGTGACTGGCCCCGTTTATGGGATATATGTGTTATGTTGGCCAACATAAAGAGATGATGCTCCGGGCCAGGTAGTTGGCCATCCGGCATCTGGAATCGAAAATCAAAGTTCTTGCAACTGCCAAAGTTCGAGGCAAGAGCACAATCTTCCTCTGTTGACCCCGATGTATTTTTAGGATTGCACTAAAAATAAATGCGAAGGTCGGTCCATAATTGGCCGCCGATTGGGTTTGGGTTTGGGTTTGGGTTTGGCGATGGAACTGGAGGCCGGAGGCTGACTCCGGCGACTTGGACGCACAAAACTGCATAAGGTCAAAGTGTCAACTGCAGTCCGAGCGGGGAATGGGACTGGGCTTGGGGTGGGGTTGGGTTGGGTCTTGGACTGCACTGGTCCGGACTGGACGGGGCTTCCATTCATATGGGAGGCCGATGGGCAATGTCAAACAGGTGTGCAGACGTCGTCGACGTCATTGCCGCTGCATAACCATCGACCGAGCATCGCGTCCCATCCCATCCCGCCAGCCTGCCAGCCTGCCGTGGGAGGCTCCACCAGTTCGAGTCAGAGAACCTCCCGAAACCAAACCTAGACCAGGAGGCACAGTCATTCCAAAAGCAGTCAAAATCTTGCAGCAAGGAAGCAAATGGCTTGGATTACAGCTGTTTCTGGGATTGCCAGTGGCTTCCATCAGTAGCCAATTGCTTTAGAAGGTTATTTATTTATTTATTTAATTATTTGGTATAGATTTTAGTGATTTTGTGTGGTACAAATAGAACAAAGGGTGGGATTTGAAAAGAAAATTAGCTAAAATTTGTTTAAATATTCCTAAAAAACTAGCTATGACAAAAACAAAAGGGCTATTTTATTAAAAAATACTATTTCTATCCACAAAATTACAATGTGCGTGTGCCGGCAGAGGCTGGTCAGTAAGAAATAGAACAAAGGACTAGATTTGAGAAGAAAACTAGCTAACATATTTTTTAACATTGCATAAAAAATAGCTATGACCAAAAAATGATTGATTTTTCAAAAAAGGCTCAACTTAGCCATAAAATGTTCAATATTCGTGTGCCGGCAGAGGCAGGACATAGAAATTTGCAGACTCTGGGCTGTGGGCATCACTGATTTAATAATGTATATTAATATTATTATTATGGCTTGGAAAATACCAAATTAAAATTAGAAAAAGGACATTTTATTGTAATTTATTTATTTAAAATTAAATTAATTAAATTTTTACTATTTCTTAAAAAGGAATCATGGGGTTTAGTTTCTCATCAAAGGTTCACACTGTGCGTTAACACGGTCTGGAGTCCCCCCTACCGTACCTTGCCCAGTCCGGCCACGCCTCTGGTCCTGCCTCCTTCTGCTCACTCCTCCTCCTGGCCATTCCTTCTCCTAGTCCTTCCTCCTTCGCCTTCCTCCTCCTTGGCTCGATTCGGCTGGCGTCTGCTATAACAGTGACCTAGTGCCGAGTCCGAGACCCGAGTCCACGAATGGGCGGATGTCGGAGGGGCGAACGGCGTACGGCGAATGGCGAATCGCAAGTCGCGCATCGCGAGGACGAGGGCGGCGCTGTGACGTCACGCCTGGCATTCATTCACAGGATGTGAGGCAGCCTCAGCCTTCTAGCTGCATGCTTCGCTGTGGCATCGAGTGGAGATTTTCATTGAGAAAACGACACTGCTGCCAGGACCAGCCCCGAATAAGCTAAAACAGAGGCAAAAAAAGGACCCCCAATGCAACCCCAGACATAACCTGCAAAGGACACTGTGTGCGACATCAGGATGCGGCGTCGCTGTCGCAGTCGCAGTCGCCGTCGCAGCCTCCGACGCCAGGATTTGAGCCTGGCTGGGGTTTACATTCGCAGTGAAGGCATCTGGTAAAATCAGTCGGCAACTAGCCTCCAAGCCCAGCAGTCGTGGCCAGCTCCAGCCTCCAGTCTTCAAACGATAAAGCTTTCTAAAATAATAATAATAACCAGCTTGGCGCCAAAATCTGACTAAGTCCACAGGGTTCCTTCCTGCCAGTGGAATTTTTTTGCTACATTTTTTTTTGCAAGTGCCAAAAGTGACAGTGTTAGTGCAACAATATATAATAATTTATTAAAGACATCTACTAGTAAGTGATTGAATGTTCTGAGCTACGCCCGAGTTCCACTAAGCAAGTTTTGAGATCATTTTTATACAAAAACTTGACACGTTGAGCTCGATCGTGGCGGCAGATTAATGCAACTCTAAGTTTCAAACCACACCATTAGGGTAAGTATTATGTTATAGTTGAACAAATAACATAAATAAACAAATAAACACACACCTGATGCCTCAAGTCTCACTCTTGTGTTTCCACAGGTTCATAGAATAAAGCATTTTAAACAAAAAGCAGGTAAACTTCATATATAACTTAATCAGATGCTTACAGATTATTCACATGTAACCCCAGGTTATTTGGCATATCTAATATTTCATATGAAATCTTTGTAAACATTTCATTGAGTTATTTTCAATCATCAACAAAGTGCACAGTTCATCTTAAAAATCATTTTTTTGGTTATCATAGAAAACGTATCACATTTCATTTTCTTACAGAATCATACAGGCCATAGAAATCTCTGACATTTTCAAATCACTTGAAATGCGGCCTAAAAGTAATCTACAAATTATTATCCTACAAAATAAAGACATATTTTCTTTGAGTTTTGGTCCTTAAATATTTCTCAAGCTAATTACGACTGCTCTTAAGTACCACTGGTAAGTACAACGCAATACTGCTTAAAAGACTCGTTAAAATAAATAAATAAATTGTTACAATTTTTGTTCAAATCATTTTAAAATAGTTTCTATTTAAAAAAAAGAAAGAACTCATTCAAATCGAGAGTAAATATTAAATACTGGAGGATTCAAATCCCTTGAAAAATAAATAAAATCTATTAAAATTGATTAAAAAGGTCTCTAAAAGTAAGCAATAATATATTGATCCACTCCAATTGGAAACCCTTTATAAATTTGATGAAAAAACAATATTACAACTAATTTGTAACTGGAAATCAATTTAAATTCTGCCGAAAACTATGCAAGACAAAATATACTTTGAAATAAAAAATACCTTTCGGGGATTTTTTCCCGTGTGATTTCAATTTAGCTCTATTTTAAATATTTACATTTCAGGCACAATTAAGCTGAAAATAATAATTAATAAAATAATTCGTCTAGGTATCAAGTGGGTGAACTCAAAACTCCAAGCGATTTCATATCATTTTTATAAAAGCGTTTAAAACTATGCCACAGAAATTTCATTACACCATTGTATACTTTGTTGGCTATTTCTTAGAGCAGCTTATATTAAAATGCTGTTTCTATCAAATCGTCAGCAAGTGGGCAACTCAAATCTCCTAAAAATCCCAGTCGAAAGCTGCTTTAAACCAGTGCCAACAAATCCGTGCTTTTATTCCCCGCGACGCACCACCACCACACGAATCGCTGACTACTTTCAGGGGCAGCCCAAATATTGTTGACCCTGTGCCGGAGCACGGAATGGGCGGCTCCTGGCCGGGCGGAGGGTGCGATACAGCAACATGTGACGACGACGACGACGACGAGCCTGCAGAGGCCATTTACCCGCCGCCGCTGACGTCATAGTCTCCGCGATGTGCAGACCCAGTAACCCAGTGCCGAGCACCCCGAAGACCGAAGATGGAACGAAGATGAAGCCGAGATGAGGCGAAAAGTGAAAGTGAAGGAAAGCAAAAGCAGGCGCTGGGCCAAAAAGCAGGGTTCCAGCGGCCAAAATCACTGAGAGGTTGAGGTAAGACTGGATCTAGTTTATTTCGGTAAGTTTGCTTAAAAAATGGTAAATACCAAGTGAAGATTTAATTTACATTAAAATGACGCTTAAAAGTATGCAATAAATATATAAAATATATCATAGCATACTTTTGGCTGCCATTTTAATGGGTTTAAAATCTTTTATAATTAAAATAATATTTATATGTTTATATTATTCCATTTACTCATTATAAAACACAAATAAAACCATTCCTCAAAACTCATATCATTAACACCATGTTTTCACCAATTCCAGATAATAAAACTATATTAAAATATGCACCTTTGTAGTCTTCAGTGTTTTATTTTTGCTATATATAATCACAGCTTTTAAATCATTGTTGTACACCCTGATATAACCATTTGATGTTCAAATATTACCCAAATATATATTTAAATATTAGATTACTGTTAAAAGAATTTTATAAAATATGGTTTGCGGTAGAGGAACAGGGGCTACGGTCTGCAAATGGCAGTGTGTCCTAGTTTCTTTTTTTGGAAGCTTCTATATTTAGAAGCTCTTTCCCTTTTCCCTTACCATTTTCACATTTCCCGTTTCCCCCGTTTCCCGCACTTCCCCCATTTCCACATTTGCATTTTCCGCTGCTTGCTGATGGCTGGCAAGGACCCTACGCCATTTCTTTCCGCTCTCGATTATCTTGGAGCTCTGTGACGTGGCACGAAGGTCGCTGCTCCTCGCTGCAAAGGACATGTGTGACGCGCACACAGGACCTCCGGCAGGAGTTAGTGTGTGTGTGTGTGCGAGTGTGTGAGAGAGTGTGCCCATTTAATTACAACGTTATTCCATGAATATTGATTGAAATCAACATTGACGGGCTGCCTGCCCCAAGACAAGACGTTCGCAATAATTTAAATCCCATGTTGTTCCGCGACTTAACCCTGTCCAATTGCGAGTCAGAAGTTTTCGACATTCTCATTTCAATTACACTGTAATCACTGGCAACAGCCCCTGCAATTTGGTTGTAAATAAACAACCAAGGCCAAGTCCGAAACCGAAAACTATTCGTAATTTCACCAAAGTCTTGTGTGTATTCAATTTACCAGCTGAGGCTTCCCTCTGCCTGATTGCTTTTTTTGGCAAGTTATCTTCTCTTTCTCTTTTTTAATTACTCACTGAGAATCCACAAGTGTAAACGTCGAAGGCTGCAGATTGGAACAAAGTTTTAAAACTAATTGAAGTAGCTCCATCCAAGGGCTTATATTAAATTTATATTTCGGCTAACTTTGGGGGCTTCGGTGGCGAGCCTGATTGCTTTTTGCTTTCACAAAGTGCATCACATTTCAGTGATTTGTTGTTGTAATTTATCAGAAATGATTTAGAAAGAAATTGCATGTATTATATTTATAATCTAAGGCCAAGGGAATTAAACTTTTGGAAAACAGATGTCAACATTAACCAACTTGTTTAATAATTCAGGAAGAGGATGATGTTTTATTTTTTCAAACAAAATCAACGATTTAATAATATTAAAATATATGAAACACAAAATAGGGTCCACAGCACACAAGGGGCCTCCTGCCTAGCCGCTGGCGTTGTCCTAGAATTCCCAAAAGAGGTCTAGCCGCTAACTCTGCTCTAAATATTGAAGTTAGTCAGCATGGGATACGGGAGAGGAAGACGTTACCCCCGTTTTTAACAGCCTTTTTCTATATTGAGCATTTTTAGGCCCACTAATAACATTTTAATTGTACATATCTATAACATTGAAATATTTAAACTAGTAATCTGTTTTTCTTTCCTTCTATTTTTTTACCTAGAAACAAATGTTTGCAATCTATTTGTTTTACTATATAATAAATTACTAAACATTTCCTGTTATAACAAAATATATCCACACATTTTAGAAGCCTTACCAGATTAACCTTTACTAATTATTTTGACAGCCAATGAATTAATTAATAAGAAAGTGTTCTTATTGATATTTTGTCCCTTTTTCCTTTCATTTATAAAATATTTAAGGCTAAGAGGGTTTTGCCCGACAGCTAGCACTGTTATAGATGTTTCTTATTAATAATTATAATTTCCTTTTAATGAATTTTAAATGAAAAATCGCTGGACGCTGGCAATTATAATTTTCCGTAGCATACTAACGGGGGCGCCGGCGAGAAAATCATCGAACGACAGTTGTGAAAAGCTGAAAAAAGCTGAAAAAGCCGGAAAAGCGGCAAATGCTGTCGGAAATTATGGTTTCCCAAGAAACAAGAAGCAAGGCAAGGAGGCGACTGATCGCTGCTGGCCTGGCCTCCTTGCCGCAGACAATCTGTCACTTGATACGCGCTAAGCCCCGCTCGCTCGCTCGCTATTACCTTTGTTGAGATTCCCCACGGCGGGAGCCGGACCGTGTGCCGTGCCAGGTCCGGTTTGGTACTCTTGTACGGGCGCTGACCAGCCAAGCATTCCAAGCTGCCCCCCATCCGGCCCCGGGATGCCGTAGAAGTGCCCGTGCCCGGGCCTCGCCCTCTACGCCCCTGCCTCGGCTATGGCCCCTTTCCCTTAAGTAAAATGTTATTTAATTTTTCAACACCCCCGCAAATGGGGATGAACTGCAGCGGCGGCGGCGGCGGCGGGACTCCTTTTGGCCACTGATTGTTGGCAGCAACTGCTGCAGTTGCAGATCATATTTCCCTCCCCATGGGGCGGTGCTGGTCAAGCACCTTTTGGAAACCTGCCTCAATGTCTGGCTCTCTTTTCGGTTTTTCGATCGAAGAAGAGTCCGCTAGCAAAGCTGCCAAAGCCTGAAAAGTAGGCAGCGTTTCGGGGGACACACACTAATGCCCCTTAATAATATTACACACACACGCCATGCCAAGCCAGGCCGCGCCACGCACACACATCTAAGTCTTCGCGCTAGGCTTGGGTTCTGCACACACACCACACACTATCCAGCGCACACACACACGCATAGTGAAAACTTAAACAAGTTAAAACACAAGAGGGATGCAACGTCGCTGCCACTGCCGACGCCTCTGCCAGCGCCAGCGTTTCCACCTGGCACTATAAAAGGTGAACGGCGGACCGAACAATGTCTCAGTTAAACGCCGTCAATAAGACGATAACCAACAGCAGCAGCTGCCAGGATCTACAGAACTACAAACCAAACCAAACCAACTACAAACCCGAAAAAAATACAAACAAACAAAGTACAAACATTTATTTTTTTTCAAGTGAGAAACAGGATGAACATCGGGATATCCCGAACAACAACACACAAATTTTTTATAGTTTGACAACGCTGTGAAACCGTGTTCCATTGCCAGTGTCAAGGATAATAGGAGAAATCGCTAGAGATTTCAATATCCCTCCAAATGGTGCCAAGAGATATGCTGTGAAAAGTTTCCAACCAAAAGCACAAAGTGGTTCTAGGATACTCGAAATATTGCATACTTTTAGGCAGTCTTTTTGAGTGAAATTCATTTCGTAAGAAAATGTCCAGAAAATTCAGAAAGGTTAAGAAAATTCGATAGAGATAGTAAACCGCTCTAAGAACACCAAACAGAAGGACAAAGCTCTTCTTGGATGCCGCCCAGAACTTTGATACTTTTAGACAGTTTTATAGGAGATTTCAAATCGTTATAATAGCTAGTAATATCAAGGCTACGTCAAGTAAGTGCCAAGAGATATGCTGGCAAAAACGCAAACCACAAGCACAGTGTTCGTCAAGGATATCCGAAATATTGCTCACTTTTATGCAGATGTTTTAGGGGATTTCAAATCGTAAGAAATTATTCAAGTCAAATCTCTAAAAAGTAAACAAAAAAGGTAGATTTCGCCCAGGGCTTGCATACTTTTTGGCAGCGTTTTGAGGCGATTTCAAATTTTTAGCTATTTCTCCATTTCTATCAACCTACATTTGGCTCTTATTAGGAATTATTACTTGAGAACACCATTCGATTCGCAAGAAAATAGGCGGATTCCAATTTAAAATCAATAACCTGCTAACCAGCTAACCAGCTCAACGAACAACTCGATCCATATTAATATAATATTCAAAAACGTGCCCAGCCCCTCAAACCACGCAACGCGAATGACTAGCCTGGAATTTCGAACATATGTCGGGGGCTTCCTCATCACTTATTCAGCGCTCCAATTCGGCAAAGCCCACAACTAACTCTTGACCCCATATTTTAATCCCAATCCCAGATACCCCTGCACCTGCATCAGTGATTCAGTGATTCAGTGACGACGACGCGACCCGATTCGATTCGAATCCAAAAGGTGCTTATTGCAGCTGCTGGCCACTGCACAAGATTAGATTTAAGACTCTTGTGCGTGTGACAGCGGCTATTGTAAGAGGCCATAGAAGCAACTAAGTCATCATCAAGCCCAAACGGCAGGGTGTCCCCGCGTTCCATACCAGCTCCGCTCGCGCCCTAGAAGCCCTAGAAGGTGGCCTAATGCAATTATTACCACGATTACACATACATATGTCAACTATTTTTGCTCGTTTCTTATTTATTTGGGCTTGGAAATTGGCGCAGTTTTCTTTTAAAAAATGTTATAACTTATAACAAAAGAACTTCTTAGAACTTTTGTTAGTTTTTAATTAATAAAACGAAATTCTCAACACATTTATTAAGAAGTTTTGTCAATCCTATAAATAAATTTAACATTATTAAGAAAAACTCTTAGGAAATTTACGGTAAAGTGGGCTCGACCATGATATATCCGGTTCGCAAATCTTGGTGTGCTATATACAAAAAGGACGCGTTTTCTTTCCATAGCTATATTCCCAAAACTAATACAATATATAATATCAAAAATATTGAAAAAATTAATAAACTAAGAAACAAAAAGATACTTTTGTTTCGCACCAGTCGGGACTTGAACCACTTAGAAAGTGTCAAAAAAGTATCCTTTTAAAATTCTTTTAGAACCAGTCTTGAATTTCTTACCTAATTGTCTAGGAACTGGGAAAATAAATAAAAAACAATCTACCATCAAGCTTCGTTTTAAATATTATGATTATTACTACTAAATCAAACAGATTTAAGTCGGTGTTTTTATATTAAGCATTTATTTAATGAAATCACGTAACAACGGCACCACAGACGAAATATGAAATACATTTTACATATAATTAAAACGATTGCCATAAATATTATAAATTTTTATTTTCTAAACAAAAATATATATTTGTATCAAATTAGGTCCGTTATTGACAGGTATTCATTAAATATTTTATTTTAATAAATAAACTGATTTGAAAGTGAATTTATTCGATTATTACATGCACTTCCACCTTAAATTCAGAAGAAAACATAAAGGAAAGTTATAGTTGCACAGGTATACATACATACATATGTACATATATATGTACTATTCAAACTAGTTTAACAATTTTTAGCAAACAAAAATTAGGGGAAAACGAACCCAAGTAGCTCGATAAAGTAATCCAGCTAACGTATTGGTTTATTCTATGCATTGGCTATATTTGGAGAGGAATCACATCACTATATCCAATAGCAAGCAGGTACCTGGATATTTGTTTTTGTTAGAATTATACATTAAAAATAAAATAAAAATCGAGCTTCACAAAGGTACATAAATAAAATAAGTGAGTTATAATTTAATAAATAGACAACAAAATGAGTTAATTTAATTGTTTTATTTAAATCGAAATCTGGTAAAGTATTTATTTTGGTTATACATATGTATGTTAACGAAGAATAAACCTATTAAAATAATTATATTGGTCGACAAAAAAAACCGGTGAATAAAAGCCATTGATTCTGATAGATCTGAATCGGTCACTAGTCCGAAACTGAAACGTTTCCATCACGTACCAATTTTGAGAAAATCGCAGTCAAAGTATCATGCACTGCTTGAATCGGCACTTTTAAAGGCTTAATAACTCCCAAACCTTGCGTAGCCCAGAGCTGGTACTCGGCTTAAAATGAGCTTTGGCCTTTCTACTTCATTATTAAACAAGAATATCTAATGGGGGACCTCTGGTTCATTAGTTAAAATGCATTTTACAAACTTACACAAATTCTTCTCACAAATTTTTGCTATATTGTAGCCCTGAAACTTAACAAGTCTGGTGCGAGTCTTGGCTTTGGTTAGAAACATGGGTTTGGAATTATAATTTAAGCACACAAAACAAACAGTTTATTGTTGGCCAATAATTCTCTGGACATTTTTGATTATAATATTGTTGTCCGAAATTAGCTTTCTTTCTCGTTTTTTTTAATTTTTTGGAAGGGGCTCCGTTAATAGAAAATTACCCAGACTTTTTGTCCCCTTGAGCAGACTTTGTTGTCCCCTTGAGAAGACTTTGTTGTCCCCTTTGTTGACCAAGTTGAATTTATTTTAAAAGTATTTTAACTTAATACCAATCAATTACTTAAAAGTTGGAAAAAATCATCAATGTTCAGAACCCTTGTGAAACAGCAAAATCATGATACAATTAAGAGAAAGAGTATATAAATGTCGGGTTGCTCCTGTACCGCTTCCTGAAGATGGGCAAACGATAGCATAGCCACATCCAACTATCGATGCATGGCAGACTATCGATGTTTTCACACCGATAATAAATAACGTCGTTATCTCCATCTCTAGTACTTCTCACAAAAAATAAATTTCTGGCCAGGATTGGAATCAAAAACAGCAAAAGGAGTAAAAGGACTGCTTAAAGAAGCATGGCCCCGCCACCGCCGATAGCGCAGCTCGTGCCGCAGCCACAACAGCAGGAGCAGACAACGCAGCCGCTGCCGCCGCCGCCAACGGGGCAAAACATAGCGCCGTCGGGCGCGTTTCCAGGTGAGTCCGGGATATCTTTCAACGCTAACTCCCTCACGTTCCTGTTCCTATTCGCCTTTGGCAGGATCCCTCACACCTGGCTGGAATGATCCGCCGCCAGTGTCGGCGGACGCGTTGGCCAGCAACGCAAGCAGCCGACGCCCACGTCTCGATCTCCGCAAGCGCGTACCCCACCCGCTGGACGGGCAGCCGGGCTATGTGCCGCCAACGGCCGACGCAGCCTCACCCCGACCAGTGGCCATGGTCCCGCCCCAACGTCAGATGCCGTATCCAGATCCTAATGGAGGCGGTGGTGCATCAGCGGATGCGGGGGGTCCCGGAACGGGACCGCTGAGTGTGCGGCTGCCACCGCTGGCGCACGACGCCGGCGTCGATCCGTCCAGGGTGCCCGTGGCCAGAATTCCACCGCGGCAGAAGTAGCAGACAGACTAGACGAGGCGAGGCTACGCATCTTTAGCACGTACATAGGTTTAGGTACTCCAATCCAAATTGCTGTGTTCCGGGCGGGGCAAGAAAATCGATATTTTTCTATGTAAATCCACTTAAGACACCGTTTAAAATACAATCAAAACTACAGGGCCGAGTCCAATGAGCCCCTCTAATCATGCACGTCTCCTCTTTATATTAGCCTGACAGGCGGTTTAGTTTTAATGAATGAAGGGTGAAATGATAAGCTTTACTGCTTCGAACAGCCCATTGTTTATTGTTGGGATAGATCCATTAAGTGCGCCTAATTTCACCTGGAAATTAAAGAACCTTATCGGTGGCGTTCCAGCAATCTCTACAAATTTTATGGAAGCTTCTGGATACATAATTCCAAGTCTGTATTGAACTTGTTGCGTTTTTGAGGCACTCAAGGCTTTAGATTTATTCAACAACAATAAGGAAACAAGAAAACTGAATGCAGGATTGCGAAAATGCAGGTGATTGAGCCCTTCACCAAGGCAACTGGGTGCCATCTACGTTGAGGAAGCTCCCATTCTGCTGCTCGTTCAGCCCACAAATGGTCTTCACGATCTGGCCCGTACTGGTAGGCACGTCCATGGGGGCATTGCTGCCGCCCATGTCAGTGCGCACCCATCCAGGATGCAGGCTGACGCACAGGATGCGCTGCGGAAACAGATCGATGCTCAGTGACTTGGTGGCCGCGTTTAGAGCCGACTTGGAGGCGCGATACGCGTACATGGCACCGTCCGTGTTCAACTGAATTGAGCCCAGGATCGAGGACATGTTGATGACGGCGGCCCGGCCCACGCCCATCGGCTGCGAGGCATTCACCTTGGCCGCCTTGTTCAGCAACGGCAGACAGGCCTTGGCCAGCATTATGGGCACCACCGTGTTCGTTTGAAGCGTATCCAGCAGCTCCTGCGACCGCGTAGCCGAAATCCGCGTGGACTTGGGCGCAATGCCGGCGTTGTTGAAGAGAACATTGAGCCCCTGATCCTTGGTCACGCACTCGATATCAGCAACCAGTTTGTCATAGGCCTCAAAGTTCCTCAAATCTAGGTGGAAATCAAAGAGTTACTGAATTTTCTGGTAAAAATGACAATCAAATACTCACCTATCTCCAGGATGTGGATGTTGGAGTGCTTTTTGGCCAGATCCTCCAGTTCCTGTAAAGTTAAATTTACGCAATTCAAAGATTAAAATATGGGCCTCTTTTTCATAACTAAAATCAATTCTGAAAAACAACTAAAATATGGTTTTTTGTTTATATCTTTACATTTATTTTCTTTGTTATCCTTAGGATAATATCTTAGCTTTTCAAAACGAGAAACATTTTACAAAAAAAAAAGAAGTTAAGCTCTTTCTTTTCGAATTCGATGCTGACTTCTAGCCCCGAATCGATCAGAGTTCCCAGCACAGGCTATCGATTGTCGTGCCGTAATGGAGCTCTCCGCAAACGGGCACACTAAACACGAAAAGCGTACAAAAGCTATTGCAAAAAGTTAGCGCCGCTTATTTCCCATCTTCGTGCCTTCGCCGTCAGAGTGGACCGCCCGCACACCACTACACACCGCTCACACAGAGTTCGTTCGGAACTACAGTAACTGTTTTCTCTTACGCCCCGACACCGAGACTTTCCGCGTCGACGCACGATTTACTATCCGCTGCTGATCCTGTCGCTGAGCCTTATCCACTTGGACAAACTACCAAAAACACTGAGAATGGCGCCCGTGCAAGGTAAGTGTTGCGGAATCGGGTTCCAAGTCCCAAGCCGGATTAGCTTAGATAGTTAGTTGCTCTTGTGGATTGTTCGCGTAGTTTCTTTGGGGCTGAGTCACGCCGGTCACCGATTAGCGTCCAGCGGTCACTGGTTTCCCCGCTGCTTACCGTGGCCTGTGCGCGACTGCGGCATGTGGTGAAGAGATGCTGCGGCGGCTGGGGAAGGGCCACTAGCGTCTTGACCAGACCCAGACCGAGCCCGCGGTTGCAGCCAGTTATCAGGATGGAGTTCATGTTTAGCTTGTTCTCCTCTCTTTTGCGAGGTGCTCTGTCTGTGATGTGATCTTCCGCAGAATGAAATCTTATCGTCGGCCCTCGCTTCGCCTGGCACTCGAGATTAAGGCCAACTAATGAGTTGTCGAGTCGTGAGGGTGCAATAAAAAGCGCTCGCGGCGGTGGAACTAAGGTGACTGGCTGGGCCAACTATTCCCGTGGATTTCACCAGATCGCCCGCTTATCGGCGCGCTCCGTACTAGACTTTATTGGCGTAACAAAAAAAACGGAAAATCATTTGACGGGCGGCCGGCACAGCTGGCAGTGTTGCCAACCATCTACAAGTTATCGATACTAATACTGCGCATTGCCAAACGTGCGAAACCCCGAAAATGTTTCAAATTCTCGCTCACAACTGTTGCTGCAGCTGCCGCTTCTAATTGGAATGCGTTCGTTTACGAGTGCATGCAAATGAAATGAACACATGGCCTAACATCCCTGCATCTGTAATCCGTTGTTTCTCATTTTAATTCTGCCGCCGTTGCTGCTGCGCTATCGGCATTCCCCTTTGCCACGCGCATTCGCATCGCTATGCGCTGCTTCTGTTACGTAGCCGCCGTCTATCGGCGCTTTCGCTGCCCACCGCCTTCGCAGCATTCCCGGCCAGACCGCGACGCGTTTGTGTTGTGTCCCTCCGCTCTTTTTTCTCCATTTCTTCGCGAAACGCCATTGTTATTATTTCGCCTGGCCCCGGGCTGATTGACTAGTTACCAAAGGGTGAGAGGGAGGAGCCGCGAAAGATGTCGCTCACCTTGTGGAACTCGAGATGCTCCGTCACGTTTGTGCGGCAGTGCTCAACGATTTTAACGTCTAGTTTCAACTCTGGCTCCGTCTCGGGCATTCTCCAACACAATCACAATTCACCCCAGCTGCTTCATCATCAGAGAACCATGAGCTCCGCTTTACTTGGACGGCAAGAAGGCGGCTGCGATCCACAGCCGCGGGGATCACAGGGCACCGCCAAGGGGGGCGGTGTGCCGCCCTTCAAGCATCCCCACTGCGACCGCCAGGCCATGTACGCCCAGCCGGTGCGGACGAACAAGACCAAAGGAGGTGAGCTTCGATATCGATAGCGGCAACACGATCGGTTGGCAACGCGGCGGTAGACCGCCGATAGTCGGGTTACGCGTGAATTTGTGCGTTTTTGTTTTTGGGGTTTCTCTTGTTACCTTGCCGCCGCCGCCATTATGCAATAGCCGTTAGTTGTGAAAGACCACCGACCGCCCGCCCGCTCCGCCTCTTATCTGCGGCACGTATTCGCAAAGGTTTTATATGCCGGCATTCGCTCCACATCTGCACCGTCATCGGCCCATCGGCGTTCGCACCCCGCACCCCGCACCCTGCACCTAGTCCAACTGGAATACAGCGGCGGCCGAGAGATTAGCACACACCAATACCAACCAAAGATCAATCATGCTCCTCAAGCACAGTCACTTGCTGTGCGCTCTGGTTGTGGGAGCTAAAAACACAGCTTTCCAGTCCAAAGGTGCTATCTTTTGTCTGCAAATCAGTCTCTTTTTTATAAGGTTTCGATCCTACCTTTAAATCCCCTTTAAAATTTCACAGACTGCCTCTGCCTTAGAAGTAATGTTAATCGATAATCGATAATCAATAATTGATTGACTTTCATTAAAACACCATCTTAAAACGGGTTTTATTTGCATGTATTGTGCTTTTTCTTGGGGTATACTCAGCTAATCAATATGCAAAATAATATATATTATATATAATAAGACAATAGTACAAATTGCAATATAGTATATAGTAATGTGTGAATTTCGTATGTTAGGATGCTCTTGGGCGACACAGATAGCTGCAACCCTTTGCGGAATGTTCGAGAACCTCTGGTTGGGTTGGTGGTGGTGCCCATCATCATGATAATGATGATGATTTCACCATATCTGTCGTGTGCAGTTCACTTATCTGCTCGGTGCTCGGCAAGCAAACACATCTTCGATAATTGCATCGTCACAGGCACCTCTTCCGTCATCGTCCTAACATTTAGCAATTAATTGCAGCATGACGATATATTGTTTATATCAGTTTCATACATATGCATACATATAATCTAGGGGCAATCGCAAATAAACAGAAAGCTTAGGTGGGCCAGATTCCAGCCGATAACACCAGGGTGTTGCCAACTTACTTTCTAAGGGCGTAACCATGGCAAATCCGGCGGGTCAAAGCAAACCACTGGGGCGTGGGCGTGGGCGGGGGCGTCTAGGAGGCGTCACTCGCGCGGGGCCATGTCACAGATGATTGCCCCAGTTTGATTTGCCAGCGACCCAAGGCATGGCATGTGGCAGCCCTATCGCCTCCTGGCATCTAGGAAAAGCTTCCTCCAAGGCACAGGGAGAGATTAAGCGCTGATTGCAGATTGCAGTCCGCCAGTCTTGGTTCCAATTTCAATCCCAATGCATCTGTTTGAGTTCGTGCCCGCTTCCCAGTTGGCCGAGGGTGAGCCGCGCCACCGGAGGAGCATTTACCGCTCCGCCTATCTGGACATACGCCTGCGCGAGGAGACGGTGGAAGAGAGGAGTGGGTTTCACAGGCATCTTTGCAGTGATAAGCGAAGGGATAAGGGTTAAGCTAAAAGAGATTTTTATTTACTTGACGAAGGGGTAAACGGGGTTTTAGTTATGCCATAAAAGTGCTCCAGTTTTCCACAATCGCAGATGCTGGTTAGTAACCAAAAATCACGGCTATAACCCTGATAAACTCGCTTCATATTTCTCTGTGACGTCATTTTGTTTATGAGGAATAAAAAGATAGAGACGGCCGACAGAGTAATGGTGATGAAACCCCATCTGATTCATTCGTTTCTGGTTGAGATGACGGTTGAGGTTGCAATTTCTGTGATATCTGGAGTTTTAGAGGGGGGAATAGGGTCCAAGCTTTGTTTGATGTATCAGAGATACAACCTAGAACTACACACATATAAACATCCATGCTAATACCTTCCCGTTTGCCATCCTCTGCAGGTTCCTACGACTACGATCTGGTTGTGATTGGCGGCGGGTCAGCTGGCCTGGCCTGCGCCAAGGAGGCGGTACTGAATGGAGCCCGCGTTGCCTGCCTGGACTATGTGAAGCCCACGCCCACTTTGGGCACCAAGTGGGGCGTTGGCGGCACCTGCGTGAATGTGGGCTGCATACCCAAGAAGCTGATGCACCAGGCCTCGCTACTGGGCGAGGCTGTCCATGAGGCGGCCGCCTATGGCTGGAACGTGAACGAAAAGATCAAGCCGGACTGGCACAAGCTGGTCCAGTCCGTGCAGAATCACATCAAGTCCGTCAACTGGGTGACTCGCGTGGATCTGCGCGACAAGTACGTATATTCCACCCTGAAGACCAACTTCCTGACTTTAATAACTTGTGATTCTTGCTCTAGGAAAGTGGAGTACATCAACGGACTGGGCTCCTTTGTGGATACGCACACCATGGTGGCCAAGATGAAGAGCGGCGAGCGCACCCTCACCGCCCAGACCTTCGTGATTGCCGTGGGCGGGCGACCCCGCTACCCGGACATCCCCGGTGCCGTGGAGTATGGCATCACCAGCGATGATCTGTTCAGCTTGGAGCGCGAGCCCGGCAAGACCCTGGTCGTTGGTGCTGGTTACATTGGACTGGAGTGCGCTGGATTCCTGAAGGGTCTCGGTTACGAGCCCACCGTTATGGTGCGCTCCATTGTGCTGCGCGGCTTCGACCAGCAGATGGCCGAGCTGGTGGCCTCGTCGATGGAGGAGCGCGGCATTCCCTTCCTCCGCCGGACTGTGCCCTTGTCCGTGGAGAAGCAGGACGATGGCAAGCTGCTGGTGAAGTACCAGAACGTGGACACTGGCGATGAGTCGCAGGAGCTCTTCGACACCGTTCTGTGGGCCATCGGACGCAAGGGTCTGGTCGAGGATCTGAACCTGCCCAAGATCGGCGTTAAGACCCAGAAGGACAAGATCCCCGTGGACTCTCTGGAGGCAACCAATGTGGCCAACATCTATGCCGTCGGCGACATCATCTACGGCAAGCCGGAGCTGACGCCCGTGGCCGTTCTGGCCGGTCGTCTGTTGGCCCGTCGCCTGTACGGAGGATCCGAGCAGCGCATGGACTACAGCGATGTGGCCACCACTGTGTTCACGCCCCTGGAGTACGCCTGCGTCGGCCTCAGCGAGGAGGATGCGGTGAAGCAGTATGGTGCCGACGAGGTGGAGGTTTTCCATGGCTACTACAAGCCCACGGAGTTCTTCATCCCCCAGAAGAGCGTGCGCTACTGCTACTTGAAGGCGGTGGCCGAGCGCCATGGCGATCAGCGCGTCTATGGACTCCACTACATCGGACCCGTTGCCGGTGAGGTGATCCAGGGATTCGCCGCGGCCCTCAAGTCCGGCCTGACCATTAACACGCTGATCAACACGGTGGGCATTCACCCCACAACCGCCGAGGAGTTCACCCGGCTGCAAATTACCAAGCGTTCGGGCGCAGATCCCACGCCGGCCAGCTGCTGCAGCTAAGCGGGATCCACAGCTGCTCAGCCGCCTGGGATGAATGGCTGTTTGCTGTCCGCTACACCCGGCGATCGAAGAGTTCAACAGTTCCGTTTAAGTTTCCGCAATTAAAACCCACACAATAGTAGCTCCAAGCTAGGAGCTAGGAGCTGGGCACACTGGGATGTCGGGTGGCTAACGCTTCGTTCGGCTCCGGTGGAACTCCCCGCTACCCCCAGGCAGCCCATCCGACATGCACTCAAAATTTTGAATTTGTTTAAAACCATGAAATTAACCATGAATTACCCTGAATGTACGGTAGAGAAATATAATTTTTCACCAACAAAACTGGTTTTCTTTTGTATTTTATGTATTTAACTTGGTTGGGATAATTGGTGAAGTAATTAGGGAATCTGGCCTGGAGCTAAGAGAGTCCATTTATTGGTATGTGTTGACGAAGTACTTAGAGGAAGAAATCCACAATTTTATTCCTGGAGCTTAGCTTTCCCTTTCCCCTCCCTACTTCTTAGATACAAGAACAGGGATTTCTTCCCCTTTGTACGGGTGTTACTTGTTACTGCCAGCTGACGGGCTGAACTTGCATCACAGCGACTTTTGGTATCGATGATCTGTCAACTATCAATCGAATCTTAAATCACTAACTGAACAATTATTGTTTTCCCATATCAGCGTATAAATAAACTAATTGGCATTGTTTGAAGTTAATGTCTCTGGCGTTATTTACTTAATTTAGCAACAGCAAAGTCCCCGTAGCAGCATTCTGCTAACATTGACAACCGAAACTTTCAGATCTGTCACAACACCCTTATTACCCTACTTGGGAAGGAGGAACATTTCCCAAGCCAGCTTGGCCTCTTTTCCTTTCGTCAATCAGTTAACTCGCTGTCTAGGTTGTCTCCATATCATCGGCTATGCATGGATAATGGTAATTGCATTGTGGCGGGCCTTCCTCCTATACTTAAAATCCCATTTGACCTTTTATATTACCAAAAGCCTTATACTGGTCAAATTGAAAATTCAACTGCGATGTAGATATACACCCGATACGAACAGCCTTGTTAATCATCACTCCAGGAACGATGACACCCCTGTCCCTGAAGAATTATATGTGGAGGGTCACGCACTATCCATAATCAGAGGAAAAATCTTAAAGGCTATTTTTTCAAATGAGCTAAAAGCCACGAAATACATTTAGCGCACAATGAAAAACGTGATACGTTTTTACAATTTGCTAAATGTAAAATTAAATCCTCAAAAATGAAATCATTAATATTTATTAGAGATTAATGTTTTCTAAATACATTAGGCATAAATTCTGGTCTACTAAATCTTGTGTTTGACTTTTTTCAGAGCTCCCAAGAGGGGTTCTCTTTTCACTAAAAGTCCGAAAAATACCGATTGCCCGTACAAGTCAATTATAACGGAATTCGAAGGAACCGTTATATTTCGGGCTTCTCGATTTTGCTGCTTTCGATAACATAGTTTGCGATAATAACCGATAAGGTATTAAAAAGAGTTGTTATCCCTTGTAAGATGCAGTGGCTCACAGCTTATTTGATTCCAGCGCTTAGGCAAATTTTAAACCCTTCTAGCATGTTAACTATGTAAGATGTAATACAAATTTAAGGCAGTTTTTATACCCGGTACCCATAGGGTACAAGGGTATTATGGGTTAGTGCCAACCTCTGTCCGTCCGTGTGAAACAACAGATCTCAGAGACTATAAGAGCTAGAGTTACCAAATTTGGTGACAACATTGGAATCTGTTGCACGCAGATCAAGTTTGTTTTAAAATTTGGCCACGCCCACTTCCGCCCTCAAAAATCATAAAAAACGTTAAATAAGCTATACTCGTTATTTTCGGGTTAAAGTTAATAGATACAAAAAATGAATAAAATATAGCGGACGTTTCCTGAAAATTTCAGTAAAATCGGATGATAAACATGGGAAATATTAGCAATAAAGTTAGAATTTTAACACACCTCCCTAAGGCACTGCTGTTGCAAGCTGTAGCCGACAGGTGGCGCAATCGAGCCTTGGCCGTGCGATATAATGGCGCCAACTGCAGAAGAAATGACAAAAGAATATAGCAAGAAATGACAAAAAATAACATAATTCATTTTTTGACGCCGATCGAGCGGGTTTTTATGTGTTCCTATAAAATGTATCATTCATATTAAAGTACGACATTAAATTGTTTAGGTCGGTAGCTAATTCGAGAGGCGATTTATTTTAAGAAGTATCGAAGTAGACTATTATAATGTATGTACAATTTTAAATTGCCTTTTAGTGTGAAGCGCAAACGTTTAGGTACCGGGTATCTCACAGTCGAGCACATGTAGCTTTCTTACTTGTAAAAGTAGTGTTTAAGTATATATAATACACTTATTTGTATTTCAATTCCATCAGATACCACCTATACCTAAAATTTAATAACATTCTTATTTTACTTTTGCAACAAATAAGCTCTGAGCCACTGTATGTACCTTTATGTATTAAAAGCCATTGGAGTATTCGAAATATCCAAAAAAGTTATCAGTTAAAAAATACCAGATATTATTATATTATTTTTAATGCATTTTATATTTGTTTTTCTGGAACAAAATTCATGAAACAAGCCAACAAATATCATATCCACATGGAAGAGAGCGAGAGGGCAATGCCTGTTAGATGAAATTGGATAATATTTGTATATACATTTGTATGTGTGTATTCCCATCCATGGGGGATCGCATGCCCCGTCCCCTTCCCTTCCCTGGTCAGTGAGAAGCTTCCTTGGATATTTTTCTATTACATTTTTATTTTGGTTTTCCTATTTCTCGTATTGAATAACTCCCTCTTTGTTTTGAACAACTTCAAAGACTTTTGTTTTCCATTTCACAACTGCCCCAGCGCTGGCGCCGTTACAGATGCTGATCCTGATCCTGCTCCTGATTCCGCTCCTGCGCTGGCTCATCATCATCATCATCATCGTGTTGTCCTAAAAACTGTGACCGTAAGTAATTTGGGGAGTGGGGAGGCGAGGGGGCAACGGGCGAAGAGCAGAGTTTAAAAAAAAACACATTAATTAGTTATTAGTTTAGATCAGAAGACGGGCGTGCGCCTAGATGGCCACGCTCTGCTTGGCCTCGTTCTCCCGCTGCTGCTTGTTGACCGCCGATATGCACTTGGCCATGGTTGGCGAGGCGCGCGAAATGGCGTCGGTCATAAAGTAGTCGCGCAGCTCCTTCAACTTGATATCGATGGGGCCGCCGCCAATGGATTTGCTGGCGCCCGCTGCACCGGCCTCGGCGGCTGGCTCTAGATGGCCCAGGCGCGTTAGGTGCGGCGCCACATCCTCCAGGCGGTTGCGTAGCTCGTCCAAGTTGTCATATGGCAGCGGCTTGCCCACCACCTCGGAGAGAGCGCGCAGGATCTTCCAGTCTTCGCGGGCCATGCCCGGTGGCGAGACACCCGGCAGCGTCTGCTGCGGCCTGCCCTCGGTGTTGACGTAAATCGCTTGCTTCTCAGTATAGGCGGCACCCGGGAGCACGGCGTCGGCAATGGAGGCACCGTTGTCACCGTGCGACCCTATGTACACGACGAAACAGTCCTTGGGCAGCTGCTCGCGGGTCACCTTGCCGGCATCGGCGTTAAGGAGGAAGAGAACCTTGGGCTGGGCCTTCACGGCGGTCTGTGCGCCGGCCTTGTAGCCCACATCGAAGGCGCCCACCTGGGCGGCGTTTGTCTGCAGCACGTTGAAGGGGTTCCAGTCCTGCCAGGAAATATAAGACAATGAGATAGTCCTCAGGTACTCGGAAGATGAGAGGTTCACTCACCGGCTTCTTTAGCTTCTTGCAGTACTCGGCGATGGTGGCATGAATGGCGCCGCCATCGGGACGCTCCAGCAGATCGGCACCGATGATAATGGCCGGCTTCTTGGCCTTCTCCAGAACCTTGGAGAAGGCATGCGATCCAGAGCACACATCCTTGACCAGGGCGGCATCGGCACCGAGGTTCTCGTGCTCGTACGACAGATCGATCTTGGGTCCAATCGAGGCAATCTGCAGTTCGTTGTGAACGTACGCCTTGCGCAGACGGGTGTTGACCAATGGAGCCTCGTAGCGCGGATTGGTGCCCACCAGGAGCACGGCATCGGCCTCCTCGAGCCCGGCGATGGTGCTGTTCAGCAGGTAGTTGGCCCTGGAGTCGGTGCCGCCCTGAATGAAGCCCTGCTCGGTGGCGACCACCTCGCTGCCCAGCTTGTTAATCAGATCCTTGAGGGCAACCTGAGCCTCCAGATCGGCCAGCTGTCCGGAAATGCCGGCCACTTGTCCATTGGCCGCCTTAATGGCCTTGGCCACCGCAATGAGGGCGCCCTCCCACTCCACGGCCTGCAGTTCGCCGTTGGGCATGCGCACCATGGGCGCCACCAGGCGCTGGCGCTTCAAACCATCGCAGGCAAAGCGCGACTTATCCGCCAGCCACTCCTCGTTGACGTCCTCGTTCTCGCGGGGCAGGATGCGCAGCACCTCGTTGGTTCGGGTGCTCACCACGATGTTGCTGCCAACGGCATCGAGCACATCGATGCTGCTCACCTTGCGGATCTCCCAGGGACGGGCCACGAAGCTGTACGGCTTGTTGGTCAGAGCGCCCACCGGGCACAGATCGATCACGTTGCCGGAGAGCTCAGTGAGGAAGAGCTTCTCCACATACGTTCCGATCTGCATGTCGTTGCCACGGCCAGTGGTGCCCAGATCATCCACGCCGGCGATCTCGGAGGCAAAGCGCACGCAGCGAGTGCAGTGGATGCACCGCGTCATGATGGTCTTGACCAGCGGTCCAATGTCCTTGTCCTCCACAGCCCTGCAAGGCATTAAACCATTAGTAGCATGCTCCCCTTCCCTTTAAAAGAGGGAATCTTCCGCCTACCGCTTGCCGGTGTAGTTGATGTCCGTGAAACGGGAGCGATCGGAGCCAAAGGCCATGGCCTGGTCCTGCAGGTCGCACTCGCCGCCCTGGTCGCAGATGGGGCAGTCCAGCGGATGGTTCATCAGCAGGAACTCCATGACGCCCTCTCGCGCCTTGCGGGTCAGATCGGAGTTGGTCTTGATGCGCCAGCCTTTCATCACGGGCATAGCGCAGGCGGCCACCGGCTTGGGACTCTTCTCCACCTCCACCAAGCACATGCGACAATTGCCGGCAACGGCCAGGCGCTCGTGGTAGCAGAATCTGGGGATCTCCACGCCGATCTGGGCAGCGGCCTGCAGAAGCGTCCAACGTCCAACAATGGTACTAGGATTAGGAGGGAATTCACCAACTAGGACGATTGTATCTTACCTGCAACACGGTGGTGCCGGGCAAGACCTGCACGGGAATGTCGTCCACAAAGACCTCGATCTTCTCGGGCGCCTTCGCCGGCGTCTGGGCCAGAATGGCGCTGGTGCGCACCGCCCGGCTGGCCATCTGATGTGTGGGCGAGCCCAGAGCGCCCAGCGCCTTGACTAGCGGTGCCCGTATCATATTTTCTGCAACGACAAGTGACCAAATAGAGCTGCAATCCTCGGACCCAACAATTACATAAGTAAGCTGGCTGCCAGCATTTCCCGATTATCGATCGGTGCCACTGTTGCTGCCCCCCAGCAGCTCCTCGCTGCCTGGAGGGGTTTTTGGCACAGGGTTTCGGAGCTATGGGCGCCGGAGAGGGGACGGAAAACCTACCGAAATGCTGGAAAATATTCCTGTGAGCTCTTAATGCGGAGACAACTTTTTTATCGCTTTGCTTTGACAGTCGCACTGTGACGGCGTGCCGCGTTGCCAACTGCCTGTTTGACAGCTGATTGGTATTTTGAGTTGGCAACGCGTACTGCACAGCTGTTCACCAACGAAAAACCGGCGTTGCCAGACAGCGTGCAGACCAGAGAGTTTTCCCTATGTTTTTTCGAGCCCCCAGCCATTTTTCTCACGGAATAAAACCTCGAACCGGTGCGTAGCTCTGACAGGAGTGTGGAGTTGTCCGATTATCTTCGGGAATACGTAGGAAAACCATTGTGATAGCAAATAAATGAACCACGTATCGACGTTGCCAGACTGCGGGAGCCGTTGGCAGAAATAGCGGCAGTTGGTTTGAATTTTATACCCCGTTACTAATCGGACTGTATTTTCTATTTCTGCATTTTGGGGCATTTAAGCTTTTTACTTATTAGAAAAGTTGACAAAACTGAATTTGGTACCTGAAAAATTAATAGATGCATAGATGCATATATGTTTCCATTGGTCGAACCGTCATTCTGTATTAGAATAGCGGAGTTAGTTTTGATGCAAATATTCGTAAAAAAAAGTAATAAATTCGGCCATGAAAATAAGTATAGATTTGAAATCAATTGATTTGTTTAAAATTATCATAGCTATTTTTTTTTTCGTAATGCTTACATATATGTAATTTTTATGCACACCGATTTGTGTGGCATTGCTGGTTATCCAATATTCGGTTTGTGGTATGGTTTCTCTATGTTCTTTTCCTTCTTAATAAAAATCAATTCCATATAGAATATAAATCAATTCAACAAACGAACTGCTTTCCGAAGAGATTTTAATAAAAAAGATCTTAAAAATGGAAAGTATTAATAAAGATCTAGTGGTTTTTGGCTATAGAGGTTTATGACAAAACTGCTTATATTTCCTCAATTGCATCGCCCCCGCCACATGGGAGATCCGGACCGCTTTACAAAGATTGCTAGCCAGAGAACTACCTGGAGGTTTGCCGCTCGCCATTTCGCCGGAGACAGGAGACCGAAGACCGGAGACTGGAGACTGAAGACTGGAGACTGACGGCGGCAGACGCCACGATTGAGATCTGTTAAAGATCAAATCTTTACATGGGAGTCACGCGAAAAATTACACACACCAACGAGAGGTGGACAATGCAAACGGCACGGATGACAGACAGGCCAGCAATGATCTTGTTCCCAGCACACTAGCAGCGAGTGGAGCCGCCGCCACTCGCCTGTCTGTGTGAGTGTCGGGACGGGACGGACTAACGCACGATTCTGTTGGATCTGCGGAATCTATCTGGCTCCCATTTGGCGTCCCTGGCGAGCGGCGCCACTGTCTGCCATTCGGCCATCTGGTGGTGGGAGCGTGAGTCACGAATCATCATTGGTTATCATAGGGAGAGCGGAACTTATTTTTCACAAAGTTCTCTGAGGAGTTAAAACCAACTGAAAATGGGTTCAAAAGTATTCCATGAATAATTTTATTTTATTTTCGATTGTAAGCTATGACATTTTGCATCATACTTTTGGGCTTAGTTTAAATTGATTTGATTTGTTACAGCACGTTTTTCATATCATTTGGGTAATATAATTTTCATAACACAAATACTATCCAACTTTTATCTATAAAACCTTTAAATTTTTTTGGTAATATTAATGGAAAGAAAAATAAAATCTATCTAGAGATGCGTGCGTGACACGAATGCCCGCAGCCCGCTGGCCGCTTCCATTTCTAGCGCTCACCGCAGCCAGGTAATCAGATAAAAATATATTATGACGTACCAGACCGACTTTTCATTGTTAATTGAGCGGCAGCTACATAAACCTTTCCCGGAGCCCGGCCCTGAATGATTGAGATTGAGACGTGCTTGATATCTGTTGGCATCGCAGCGGCAGAGCCGGCGATACACTTAGCGCAATCTCAATGTTTCGATCATGCATTTTAATGGCGATAACGAAGAAGTGGGGAAATTGATTTATTTGAAATGGACAGATGTTTCGATCACGATTTGTATGTATCAACAATTTGAATCGAAATGTTGAAGATCGTAAGATCAGGTGCAAAATGATTACTTTTTTTTTTGTGTAAAAACGATGCTGATGCTTCGTCGGCGTCGTTGTTGCTGTGGTTTTTGTTGTCTGGCGTCTGTTGGCTGTCTCTCTTATCTTGTATCTCGGCTGCTCTTGCTCTCGCTCGCTCTCTCTCTCCCTCTCTCTTCCGCACGCTCGTTTTTTCTCCTTTGCCTTATCGCAGTGTATCTGATGCTCATGAATGTGTGCACTCAAAGAAATAAATAATTGAATGGTAGTAATACCTCTGAATAATGCAATCGATTCGATCGTATCAAAAAGTCAGTTCATCTTAAATTATTTATAAACCTTTGTTTAACATTTTTTCATTTACATTATCAAATTTTTAATCAAAAGCTTAATTAATACATGCATTTATCTCAGAAGAAAGTTAAGGGATGTTTAATGCTTTTAGACCGATCTGCTATAGGATATCATCCAATACTTTCTTTTTCGATTTTAGAACTACTTAAAAATATAGTGCTTTATATGTTTGCCTTTATTTTTACATTTTCATTTTACCACATTTTGCTACCACTCCCTTTAATGAACATTTTACTACAGTGTCCTAGCCGTATTATTACAGATTTGATTCTTAAAGAGATCGTTTAGCAATTTATTTTTGGACTTGGGAATTATATTTCGGAATCTTGTCAAAAATTAAAATGTATTATGTTTTCAGTTTGTCCAAAACGACTGTTTCAAGCTTATTAATTATAAATATAAAATCTCATACTGCACTTTATATCGAAAATTGTAAAATAAATAAGAAAAAACCCAAATAACATAAAATTTCTTGCAGTGTGCCGATGAATGCTGCTGCCACGCTTCAGACGTGTCGCCACAATTTGCAGCCAAACGCCGGCGACATCGGCTTGGCGCCTAAAATCAAACGGGGGCCGAACGAAACGAACGAAATTTTTTTTAAAAATAACGTGCAACAACGACGGCGGCTAATAATGTGATTTGTTTCGTCGGCAGAGCGAAGGAGAAGGCAGGAACAACCACTCCTGTCTTTTGTCTCCTGTCTCCTGTCCGACGTCCACCTTTGCTTCCTCGCGGCAGCTTTAGTATGTGATAATTTTAAACAATTTACTCCCCTTTTTTCCGTCTTTCTTTGTTGTTTTTTGTGTAGCGGCCAGGCCCGCCGGCAATTGTCCGCATTTAAAGGTGTGTCCTTGGCGGGATGCACCGCCCCGATCCCTGCTCCACTCCTTGAGATTCTCGGAGTTTCTGGAAGCGGTGAGATAAGGCAGCAATTTCTGAGGATCGACGCCATAAAGCAGATATGCATGATACGATTATAATTATACGGCAAACAAGCATGGCAACAGTCTGCGACGGCATTGTTGCCACAGTGAGGACTGTTCATAAGCAACGCCCCCACCAAGAGGTGGGAATGAATCAAAACTAATAGAGCTCACAGAATACATCCCATGTTTTGAAGTCCTTTAAGTGTAATCACTTTTTGTGAACTTCGGTTTTTGACTTACAAAATATTCTCATCTTTCTTTTTTATGTTTTAGTTTTTTTGACCTTTACAATAAGTAAAGTTTCCTTTAATATTTCTATGTAATATTTTAGAATAAAAATGAAGAGATTTGGTTCCTTTTAATCGTTAATTAAATATGTACGTATTTAAAGATAATAAAGAATGTTCTTAACAACATACAGTTTGGTTTTTTTCAATAAAACTATATTTTATAGATATAGGACCATGACTCCAACTCATAGAGACTTCAAGTTACGAAAGTACGGCGAATGAATATTAGAAAATATAATAAAATTCAGTAATTTTACCAATTAAACAAAAAGGAGTTCGGCTTTACTTGGAAGCTGTGGCAAGGGCCTCACCACATTTACCTTTACCAATTAAATCATAATCATCCATACTTCCATATTCTTTCAACTCAATTTTTAATATATTATTAAGTTCAAACTATCAAGGACATGACTTGGTCTGATCTCCTTATTTCCTTCTGTCGCTCAATGAATCTGTATTTCGATCAAGAGGAACTCAGAGACACTATTCGGAGTAGAGATGGCCGAGTGACACTTTTATTTTGCAGGCACTAACGACCGTCATTTATTCAAATAAGAAAATTACTGATAATAAAAACAATCCTTTAGAATTACTTCAAACAAGAATTATTATCAAACTATAAAATTGTGTAAGTAAATCTTATTTAAGACCAAAAGCACGCTGCCATCCCTAATTTGGAGGGAGTACTTTCTGGTTTGCGGCGAAGACCCGAAGATCGCTCGGTTCGCCGCCCGATCGCATTGGCAAGTGCGCGGGCAACTTCTCGTTTTTCGAATATTTAAGCAGTCGCTCGCAGAGCGTCGTTGAGTGCGGTCGGCCAGGGCGATACTGAATCCTCCTTATCCACACCCAAGTCCAAGTTCGGTTCCCATTTCGATTCCGATCCAGACTCCGAGAATAAGTGTTGAGTGTGCGTACCGCCGAGCCGGCATTCGATAACTTTACTCCCGCGCTGACTGTGGGAATTATAGAGGATATCACTCTATTTTCGTTGCATCGCGATCGCTTCCCAAAGGAAGGGCAGACAATACGATCCTTTGGATAAATATACTCAGTAGCAAACATACAAATAGTGCTTGAATCCAACTGGAGAGATCCGGCGCCTTTGGGTTTTCGAAAACGCGCCAAGCTACGTTTCCTTTTTATTTCTTTTTGTTTTTTGTTTTTTTCGCCAGTGCCTGTGAACCGAAATTCGCGAGTTGTGAAACCCATTGTTGTGAAAGACCGGCGGAGTTCTCCTACCTGGCGGTATAATCGCCGCCGCCCCTAAAGCTAAAGACGTACGATTAAAAACCAAACCAATATCCAAAACCCATCGCTGGTTGTTGTTGTTGTTTCTGCCGCCGTCGGGGCTTTTGTTTGCGGTTAAAATATTTGCGGGCTTCATCCACGGCGCATTTCGGAATTCGACTTCGAATTCGGATTGGTTATCGGAATCGGTGAGTTGAGAAAATACATCTTCAATATTCTGATAAGATTGTAGAGTTCTCCAATTGAATGATTTGCGCAAAAAGAAAGGGATATTTTTTAGTTAATAATATTTAAATATAATTGGATTAAGATCGGATTTTGATCGGGTCTTTTTCATTCATATTATTAATTAATTTCAATATTATAGGCATCATAGGTATACCTAATATCATTTTTCAACTACCGCATATTTGTCGAAGATGATGCAAACGTTTCCACTATAGTTGCATCTGTAATAACGGTAGTTTATAACGAAAATATGTAATAACGGAAATTATAAGATGAATAGATTAATAGAAATAAAGAAAACGAATACTTCTTATGGGATAATATTCCGAATATTTTGTATTTCCTACAATTTCATTGATGCGTCCTAGTCTTAAAGGTTAATAAAATTAACAAAATAACCACATTTTAAAAGTAAAATAAATGTAATTATTTTGAGCAAAATTGTATTGATAATTGGTAATATAATTCAGCAAATTGCCTTTTCTAAAAATTAATAAATAAAGTTTAATATCTTAAGCAAAATTGTAATGATAATTGGCAGACGGAATACTTCAGACCATTTTATTTGCGGTAATAACTTTAAACTTGCTTATTTTTATCGATTTATTTCCACAATACACACAAATCCCGTAGAACTTAATAAGTAATTCTTGAGTAAGCAATGAAAATCAATATAACTTTAATCCATATAACTTAATGAAGCAAGCAATAAGGATCCGACTAGCTTTAAAATAGATTTGGCTATCGGAAATCAAAATATCCAGAATATCAAAATAATCCTGATAACACTACAATGTATCCGGAACTACTTACTGCAGATTATTGCACAGATAAATCAAGGCAGTGCTTTGGCCCAGAAAAGCCCCAGCACCTCTACCTGTATCCGGTGTGGTATCTGGCAAATCTGGCGTACTTGGTATGTTATCACACCTTCTCCATCAATCCATGAGCTTTTGGCTTTTTGCTGTTCCCACTTCCTCTGCTTCTTCGCTTCTTGGCACACACACGCACATTTCCTTTGTGATCTCAGCACCGTTTTTTGTATCTAGGAGATAGAGCCAAAAAAAAAAAAAAAAAAAAGCGTACATGCGGACTCCCAAAAACGGTAAAAATAAAAAATAAAAAATAACGCAAGTCATGTATGGTCACAGGCGACAACAAAAGCACAAAACACACAAATACTGCAGGCAGCGGGCAGCAACAATGTCATGACAAATAAACTGAAATTAAATGATTTGCTCCGAAGCATTTTGGCCGGGACCAGTTGGCCCATCCGATCCGTCGTCGGTCCATAAACGCCGCCGCGCAGAACATCCCATCCCCATCCCCATCTTCATCCCCATCCCCCCAAGAAATGGCAGTGCAAAAAAGCCAGAAAAATAAAAAACAACACACTCTTTGTGCGTGTGTATGTGTGTAATAGCACAGACTACATACGAAAAGAAAAACAAATGAAATAATAAATCGAACGACGTTGCCATAAAAATACATTTTCGGCCCACATGCGACCAGCGACGCGAGCGAGAAGCCATAGAGATTCAAATGTGCCCCGAGATAGGAGCGAAAACATTAACAACACTGGAGTACAACGTGCGATCCGGGCGAGGGCGGGGCTCTGGAGAGGATCGGCGGCGGCGGCGACGCCAACCCAACCCAATCCAATCCAACCGAACCGAACCGTGGCCAAGCGAGCAATATGGAAGCGTCGTTTTACGTGAAAAGTTTCATTTCATTCATAAAAAAAAGCCATAAATGAAAAGGAGAAAAAACAGCTATAGGCACCGAAGCTTTGGTTACCCTCTCTCTAACTCTTGGAGAAATGTGAAATAAATATATTATTAATCTAATACTCTTAAAAATTGGCAAATATTCTTAGATTCTTTAGATATAATAAACATTTTAATCGAACCTTAAAGACTTCTGAAATTTCTATAATATAAGAGACAGTTAAATTTTAAATCCTTTTTTAATAACTACATTGAAGATCTCCAAAGTTGAAAAGCTTATAAAGCCTTTCCACTGTATCATTGATCCCTCTGAGCTATGATTTTATTTATCGAATATTTATCGATTTTCTTTTGAGAAGAAAATAGCATTGAAGAATTTTTCACCTGACACAGAAAAGATTTAATTAAAAGAAAGGTTAATTTACATTAATACAGTACATAAATGTATTTAGCTTTAATGAGTTCGGTTTTTTCCTATTTTTATATGAATGATCATGTTTTTTAACATTTATAATTACAATCAAAAAAATCTATAATATAGGAGAGAGATAAATCTGTAATAAATCCCATAGAATCTATAAAAGATATCTCTAACTCTCTAAAGTTAAAAGCTTTTAAAATCCTTCCACTGATCCCTCTAAGCTATGATTTTCTTTATATTTATCGAATTTCTTTTGAGAAGAAAGCAGAATTTATATTGAATTTAATTGAAATGAACGAAGGTTAAGGTGTAATAATTTAATTATTTATAATTTGTTTTATAAGCAGGTAATATGGTAATATCGATATGGAAGGGTATCGAGAAAACCCAAGCTCAAAACCAAGTCCACAGACTCCATGTCTCTGTGTGTATTTCTCAATGAAGCTACAACGCATGAATGGCAAAACATATGAATGGAGCTTCCAGCCATCACTCCGCTACACTCCACTCCCAGCTCCCAGCTCCAACCCATTCCACCGTGCTCCGTTTTTTTCAAATATTTTTTTTTGGTCCGGTCTGCGGCCCAGTCTGATCCGGCGAACTGGTGGGCGTCCAAATTGCTTCGACTTCGACTTCGCCCCTCGGCTCACACACAAAGTGAAATCGGAAATTCGCAGGCACCGCGATTTTCTACGGATATGGATGTGGTGCCTGTGCCCGGCCAGGAAGGAGGAGGAGTACGTGTGTATCCGATCTTGATTTGGGCCTTCATTAGCATAAATATTCGTCACCGATGATCGATCGATCGATTGTCCAAAATCTGAGGTGACAAATCTTGTGATAAATGTTTAATAAATCGCCCAAAAAGAGTAAGCTCAACGATGAAATATATTTCGAAGTAGAAATAACATGAAAAAGAGCGGATGGGGGACTTCCCTAACTGGAGGAAATTGATATTCAATTCAAGTGAAATTTCCAATATCCCCATCCCCATTTGGCTGAAGTCGCATGAGATCATTCGCGGCATTTCTCAGAATTTCGATCATACTCGGAGACCTTTTCATTGAAGATTTAACATTCAATGGATATTCTTCTTTGATCAATATATGTTAAGTTATTCCCAGCGAAACAGGGGTATCTAGGTTTTATTTTTTAGGAAAAAGGGGAAGAACCACTAAGCAAGCCTATTTTTGGGTTAATAAAATATTTGTTATTTGCCTTTGATTTTGATTTTTGCAGGAGTTGACTTTCTCTGATTTTAGGCAAAAACTTTATCAACTTTCATATTAAATCTCGACTGAATATGTAGTCTGTGGTCCTGTCTCCCTAGCCTCATGTCTCCTGGCGGCGTCCAATCAAAATATACGCTGCGAGGCTTGACGAACTCTGGGATTATTGATTGCCGAAGAAGGGGCATATTTATAGCCAGGTAGATCCAGGGAGACCTGGGATACCAGGGAGACTAGGGGAGTGGGAGATCTGGGCAGGGGCAGAGCCAGAGGCAGACAGTCTGCAGGCTGCAATCAATTGGCTGACATTTAATGGAGGGAGCCGTCGGGCGGCAGTGATTGATTGATTGATAATTAAGAGTGGCGCCTACTGGCATTCACCATTCACCCGGCGCTGCTGCTGCTGCTGCTGGCTCCGGTGGCACCGGAGGCACTGGAGGCACTGCAGCATAATGGGACAACCGGACAATGGCAACATTTTAAATATACGATCATGTGGCGCTTGCTAATTTAACTGGGAAGTCTTTCAAGTTTCGCCGCGACTCGAATTCGATTCGTTCGTTCGCGATTCATAGAATAAATATCGAAAACAGGAATGGCAGAGATCGGATCGGATCGGATTGGGGAGTGGGAATGTTCGGGTATAACCAATATTTAAGCGCATATTTTATTGCCATCATTATGGCCATGATGAGTTCGCATTGAATTTGGAATTAAGAACGGCACCTGTGCCTGAGGCGCCAGCAGCACCAAGGTCATTGGCGCCAGGCGGATGCTCTTACCTCTCTCCACGGCAGCAGGGTAACTTGGACTTAAGAAATTCAATATATTTATGTCAACGCATTATATAAAATAATACAACAAAATATTTAACGTAAAGTATATTAATTTGTGATGGGATTTACAGTTGCTTTTCCTTCATAAGACTGAAGTATGAATTGTAAATGGTGGATTTGAAAGTAAGATTGCATTTTAATATTAAGCAAATTGAACTATATATTTTTTACTACAAAGGCTTTGAATTAATCATTCTTAAACAATTAAATTTTGAGTATTTTAAAAGTTTTGACCACGCAGCCCAAAGCCCTGACTTGCAAGTCATCAAATTTCTCTGTCGACACAGAATGTTAACAAAAGCTAAAATTTAGCCTTTTATAGCGTTAAATATTTACGTTATACATATTTTATGGTGTATTAGAAAAAATATTTGGCATATTTTCTTATTTATTTTCTTAGCCTCTTCGATAATAGCTGCCTTTGCACCATTAACGTACTTAGCAATTGCGTTGCACTAAAATTCCCAATGGGGTCTGACAGCAAACTGGTTACCTTAAATTCATTTCTTTTTTTTTGTCCCCAATACAATTTTTTTATTTATCTTGAAGATTTATCATAGAATTATGCAGGCTAAGAGGTAAAATAATACCAAGATAATGGAATCGCTGATTCCCAGATTAACCCCTTGGAATTAATATTTTTGCTCAGCAATTTTTAGACTCTTTGGGTGATAATTTCTTTTTGTTGCTTCTAACGCACACAAATATGTTAATTTTCGGTTGAATTGTGCGTGCACTGCCTGCAATATAATGTATTAATATGACATCATGTCCGCCAAATATAATAGGGATTACGAGTCTCCTGGTCTCCAGGTCTCCAGACCCCTTCTTCGCGAAGAGTATGCGTCTGGCTTTCTTGAGTGGCAAGGAGTCCGATCTTTTGCTTTTCTTTCGACTGCAAATCGGCTTTGAGGCTAATGAGCTTTTGTTTAATTTTATTAATGGAATTGCCAACATTTATCATAAATTACAAATCGTGATCGTGATAAGAGCGCCGATGACTGCGTCAATCTCTTGAATAATTAAGTTGTCGTGTTGCTTTGATAATGACCAGACAGCGATAACTTTTTTTGTTGCTATTCGCTATATGTTATTATTGTTATTGCCACCAATTGTTGTTGTTACTGTCTTTGAAGAGCCGCAAAAAACGAAGAATTTGCTTAATTTTATGGCCCGTGTCTTGTCTGAAGCTATATACTATATATATCTTCTTTTTTTCGGACTAACCATTGTCTCCTCCGCCTTCGATTCCGCCGTCTTCGTCTCGTCTGCCCACATCTCGAAAGTGTTTGCTAAAAGCCAAAAAGCAAATCACCTTTTATTTATTATCTGGAAGTGGACTCTTTCTTTTTATGGCCTTTATTGCCATAATCATTTGGTACACAGAGCAAAAAGATGAAGAGATCATAGATGGGCATCAAATATGAGTTTTGGAGCCTGGCACATATTTTATCTTAAGGTATAACCGATTATTCTTGTCTTAATAATAAAAGTACGGAAATAATAACATAATTGATTTATTTATAAAGCTTATGCATTTCTGTAATTTATTTTAATTTCTTGTCTCACTCGCACAATCAGAAACAAAGGACTCAAAACAGTGTAAACATTCATTTTAGGAGTGCCTATGTTATCGATAATATCGACCATTGTATTTTGATTATCGCTTCAATATTTAATCTATATTGTTGTCTCAATAATATAAGAACGGAAATAATAACATAAGTTATTTATTTTCAAGGCTTATGGATTTCTTTAATTTATTTTCATTTCTCTTCTCACTTGCACAATCAGAAACAAAGGAAGGATCCAAAAAGGTGTGTCCATACATACATTTTAGAAATGTCAACGTCACATTTCAGTGAGGACTCCTTCTGTTATCGATAATATCGAACATTGTGTTTTGATTATCGCTTCAATATTGAAATATTTTGGTTCTGTGTACGTCGTCCCGGGGTGTCACTTTCCCACTCAACCAAATCGGATCGGATAGCATCGGGTGATGGTGGTAGTGGATAGGAGTAGTTATTATTATTGGTGGAACTGCGGTGGCGCCAGGCCAAAGCCACAATGATCAGCAAAAGCCGCAAAAGCAGAAAAAATAGGCGCAGTACGCCAAGATTGATTGCCACATTCCCCCAATGATTGATCTAACCAACAAAATAATAAACTCTCTCGTTTGCTACTGAAATCCGAGAAAAGGCAACTGCGTAATGATCTTAGATTCGGTGAACTTATGATCGTAATTATGCGATTTTGAATTTAAATAAGCTCAGAAGGTTTTCTGTAAGTAATTATAAAATAATTACAATAAAACAATAGGACTGTTAACCCAACTATTCTCCAGTTACTTACTTTTTTTATATAATAATTATAAGTACTTTACTTTATTTTTAGCATCTTGACCAGGCTAAGATCCGTAGTATGCGATCGCTGCCATGCTGCTGACACAACGCCTGGACAACGGCTAGGGCGGCTGTGGATCAGGATCAGGATCGGGTTATATGGACAGCAACAGCAGGATGCGGACTCGGATGCGGATCACGCTGCTCTGCTTGTGGCTGGCCCTGGAGGCACCCAGTGAATCGGCGGCAAACGCAGCCACAACCTCGACGAGCCCTCAACTGTTCGGACTCCATTCCGACCAACTGGTGGCGGGTGAGGGGCAGCTGGTGGTGCCGCGTCGCGTCCATGCCGATGGCAAGTTTATGACCCACTCCCTGGCCTATGCCCATGACCAGGATCATCAGCGGCATCGCCAGCGACGCAGTCTCAGGAATGACGGGGATCTAGAGCAGGCGGAGCTGCATCTGCAGCTGCCGCTAGCCAATGAGACGCTCCATCTGGAGCTGACGGCCCACAGTTACTTTCTGGCCCCGCATCTAGTTGTGGAGCGCCACCGTCGTGACCTCCGCACCCGATCCTCGCTGACGGCGAGGCACCTCAACTGTCATTTCCATGGCAAGGTGCGCGGCCAGACGGACACCAATGTGGCCATCTCCACGTGCTCCGGACTGGTGAGTGTTCCTGCTTCCTTACCTTGATTACCTTGGCTACTAAGACCTTCGGTTCCAGGTGGGTCACATTCGGACGGCCAGCAATGAGTACTTCATTGAGCCGTCGAAGCACCACGAGGCGCATCCTGTCACCGGCCATCCGCACGTGGTCTTCCAGCGCTCCTCGGTGAAGCCAAGGGTGTCTCGGATGCGGAACAAGCGCAAGCGGGGCGGTGCATCGGCATCGGGATCTGGCGCCGAGGTCAGTAACTGCGGCACACGGGAGCCGCGTCGCCGGATGGAGACGCGGCTGGAGTGGCAGGCCAGGGGCAAGGTCAAGATCCAGGGGGGCCGCCAAATCCGGCGGCGGCTTCACAAGCACCACAAGCACCACCATCACCCGAGGAAGTCGCAGCCGGTGCGGAAGCTGCAGCATCACACCAAGTTCAAGTACGAGACGCAGCAGTTCCAGCCGGAGATTCCGCGACGCAGGCGCTCCATCAGCAGTCCGCGGCACGTGGAGACGCTGATCGTGGCCGATGCCACCATGTCGGCCTTCCACAAGGACCTCAACGGCTACCTGCTGACCATCATGAACATGGTGTCCGCCCTGTACAAGGACCCCAGCATCGGCAACTCCATCGAAATAGTGGTGGTGCGCATCATCCAGCTGGACGAGGAGGAGTCGCAGCAGCAGCTGAATCTCACCCAGAATGCCCAGAAGAATTTGGATCGATTTTGCAGGTATTTTCGTATAACTGTCTTTTCAAGAAACCAGGCTATATCCTTTGGGTCTTCCTAGTTGGCAACACAAGCTGAACAAGGGTAGCGAGAAGGATCCGCATCACCACGACGTGGCCATCCTTATAACCCGGAAGAACATCTGCGCCAACAACTGCATGTGAGTAGTCCTTGTGGGCGCTAGGAGGGTGGAACCTAGGAGCTTATATCCTACTGGATTCTTCCCTCATTGCAGGACCCTCGGCCTGGCCAATGTGGGTGGGATGTGCAAGCCGAAACAGTCGTGCAGCGTCAACGAGGACAATGGCATCATGCTCTCCCACACGATCACCCACGAATTGGGCCACAAGTAAGTACCGATTAATCCTTTAAAAGGAATGAGGTTTTAGGGGCTTAGGGGGCTTTCATAATTTCATTAAATTAAATCCAACACCATCACCTAGACATGGTAACGGTGGCAGTGGCATCCACCAGACAGGTAGCCGGCAGCGATTTGCATTGCCACCTGCGGCGCCAGACGCTGGCCAACGCATGCCTGCCCCACTCGGTCTGAAGCAAGCCAATCCGAAGCCAGGCCAAGATTTATGGGCAGCCCAATTCGTTTAATGAATGAATATAAGACTACGCGGTGTCCAAGTGGCCAAGTGTCCAAGCGACTAAGTGGACGCAACGCAACGCAGCGCGACACGACGGATGCTTTGACACCTGCGTGTGTGTGTCGTGACAATGATCGCCTGCGTTGCCCGCCCACTTCGCTCACCAGTTGCCAGTCTCAGTCTCTGTCTCAGCCCCCAGCCTCACCTCTCTCTCGATGCCCCTGCTTCCTGCTCCATTCAAACTCAATTAGTCGAGCGCAGCGCTGGAGGCACAGAGCACCGCCAGAGATGGCCAAAGCCAGTCACTGCGACTTTAAAGATCAGGCTTGTTATGTCTCCAATATGCATTTAGATTTGCAATATGCAAGTCATTTTTCAGCAAGCGACAAATTTGCGATTAAATGTCTATGCCACAAATTTTCAAGATTATTTATATTAGTTTAGGAACGTTTATAAGAATCTAATAGTTTTCTAAGAATATATAATATATATAATATATAAATTTATTTGTTAAGACAAACGTCATAACGTCATAAATGTCAGAATTAATTTTCCTTTACTTATTTAAGCTTCCTGAGAATATACAATTTAAATTTCCCCCAACGGACATTGAACTTTTTGTATTTCTTACATGACATTAAAGATCAGGCTTATTATGTCCCCTATCATTAAGATGCCCAACGGCCATACATTCGATTTTCAATATGCAAGCAATTTTTCAGCAAAAGAAAAAATGCGTTTAATGTCTTTGTTTTAAATTTTCAATTAGCCTAACCTTCAAAAATTTACAAGAATATTTATATTAATGAAGGAACTTTCTTATTTATTTTGGTTTTATTTATTTATTTTGTTAACGAAATCCTGAACTTTCATAAATATCAGCCTTAATTTTCCTATATTATTAAAGATTCCTGAGATTATATCATTTCTTTCCCCAATGGACATTGAACTTTTTGCTTATTATGTCCCCTATCGCCAAAATGCCCAATGGCCCTACATTCCATTTGCAATATGCAAGCAACTTTTCTGCAAGCGACAAATTTGCGATTTAATGCCTTTGTTACAAATTTGCAAGATTAATTATATTAATTTAGGAACTTTCATAAGAATCATCCTCTATTTTGCATTACTTACAAAAGTTGCTTTAGAATTTCCTTAGAATATATAATTGTTTAAATAAAAATATTTCTTTTGTTAAGAAAATCCCTACACCTTATTTTCCCCCCACGGAAATCGAACTTTATGTAGCTTAGTATGTCCCCAATATAATCACTAAGATGATGAATGACCATACCTTTAAATTGCAATATGCAAACCATTTTTCAGCTAGCGACAAACTTGCGTGCTAATATCTTTTCCTATAGAGTGTTTATTCCCAAAATCAAGATTATTTCTATTATATTAGGAACTTTATCAAAGTTTGTAATTATTAAAGTTTTTAATTTGTTAAATGGGAAAAATGTATTTTGTTAGAAAAATATTTATACCATATCTTCCCCAACGGACATTGAACTTCGCACAATACTTTTTAATAGAGGAAAATTATCTAAAAGTGCCAATTAATGGCTAGCACATATACTCGTTTACTCGTAAAATGTGAAGTACCCCCAGTGATTCACAGTGATCACAGCATCGGCACACCCAGACATTGGGGCTCGCACTGAAACACGCACACCCATCTAGGGGCGACGTTGTCCGGGTCCGGTTTGGCCGGCTCATCGGGGGAGCTGCGGATTTAGCGGATTTTGATTCGGATCGAATGGAATCAAATCGGGTCGAACGTGCCAAGTTGCCAAGTATCCAAGCGACCGGCTGTGGGCCGTACACTTGCATAAAAATTGAGTTACAAAATATTTACTTGCTGTCTGAATTTGTAAAATATATCTTAATGCTTTTATATTTTGAGTCCCATAAATATAACCTAAGAATTGGTATTAAATTGGGAGACTGTGAGATTATGATTGACATGGTTGACTTAAGGTCAGCCTCACGAAGTGCGACACCATAAAATAAAGGTCACATTGAAGAGTGAACTACATATCTGAAATTACATTTTGAAGCTTATCTAAACCTAACTCATAGTATATAAATATTTAAAACCCTTTGAAACTGAAGAACAGGTTTCTTTATTAATTATTATATTATAATATAAAAGTAGGCTCTGTTTTTTCTGTCAGTGCCGCCAAGTGGCCGTCAGTGAGTCTAGCGTGCTCCGTCCGCGATTGAGTCAGCCCCGGCGGCCTACCCTAAGCCCCCGGGCTCCTCCTTCCTCGTCGGTCCGATCTGGATCTGCCATGATCTGCTGATCTGGTGATCATTGGTGTCGCTGGGGTTGTGTAAGCCGACCGGCCGGAACGGAACGGAACGGAACCTCCCTGGGCGGGAGCAACAGGTGGCCGGTTGGCCGTTGGCTGTTTGTTTTGGTTTCGCGTTGTTGCCTTTCACACTCAAGTATTTGTTTATGTGCTTTTAATCGGATATATGCCCATTTGTTGGCTATTATTCCATTATAATAATCAGGTTTTGCGGGGAGATCGAGTGGGAGCAGGAGGAGGAGGAGAGGCTGGAGGCTGGAGGCTGGAGGCTGGAGTTTCCTACTTTACAGATCAAAATAATGATGATCACCTCTTCTACACAGCTTTGGCATGTTCCACGACACCGCCAAGATCGGCTGCCATCCGCGAGTGGGTCCCATTGTGCACATCATGACGCCCACCTTCGGAGCGGACACACTGCAGGTTTGCTGGTCGAACTGTAGCCGCAAGTACATCACCCACTTCCTGGAGTAAGTAAGACCCAAAGATCGGTCCCCAACATATATATTTCCCATCGATTACAGCCAGGGATTGGGCGAGTGTCTGGACGACCCGCCGACGCCGCTGAACGAGTACAACTACACCGGCGAGCTGCCCGGGATGCGGTACAATGCACGCGGCCAGTGCCGCCTGCAGTTCAACCTGACCAACGACAGCGAGGTGGGCGCCTGCTCCGCCCCCCACGAGTTCTGCTCGACGCTCTGGTGCAAGGTCAACGGCGAGTGCGTCACCCACATGCGCCCCACGGCGCCCGGGACGCTCTGCGGCAGGAACAAGTGGTGCCAAAACGGCAAGTGCGTCCGACGCGAGGAGCTGACGGCCGTCAACGGTGGCTGGGGCGATTGGAGCGAGTGGAGCGAATGCTCGCGCAGCTGTGGCGGCGGTGTCTCCACCCAGCAGCGGGAATGTGATTCCCCCGTGCCGGCCAACGGCGGCGTCTTCTGCATTGGCGAGCGGAAACGCTACAAGATCTGCCGGAAGCGACCGTGTCCGGAGCAGGAGCCCAGCTTCCGGGCGCAGCAGTGCGCCCGCTTCGACAACGTGAGCTACCAGGGTGCCACCTACAAGTGGCTGCCCTTCTTCGACAAGGGTGAGCCAAGTCTCTGGAGAGGAAGTCCTGATCCTTTCCCGATTTCCGCTCTATCCTCGCTCTTTATCCCGCAGATAATCCCTGCCGGCTCTTCTGCAGCGACGTAGACGACACAATCATTGCCAATTGGGGCTCCACGGTCCTGGACGGCACGCCCTGCACCCTGGGCACCAACAACATGTGCATCGATGGCATCTGCAAGGTAAGGTATACGCCGGCGACGATCCCGTGGTCAATAACCCTGAGCCCAAATCGCGTTTCGTTCAGAAAGTTGGTTGCGATTGGATCGTCGACTCGGAGGTGCAGGACGATCGTTGCGGTGTCTGCGGCGGCTCTGGCGATCAGTGCCAGCCGGTGAGGGACGTCTTCACCGATCCGTTTGCTGCCAAGGATGGCGCTTACGTGGAGATTGTCACCATACCGGCCCGGGCGCGTCACATCCTCATCCGGGAGCAGGCCAACTCGCCGCACTTCCTGGCCGTGGGGCGGGCGCACAGCGATCGGTTCTACCTAAACGGCGACAGTCTCATCTCCATGCCTGGGGAATTCGAGATAGCCGGCGCCGAGAGCCTCTACGATCGGGTAGACGAGCAGGAGACCATCACAATACCTCAGCCCATCCAGCATTCCATATCGCTATACGTAAGTTCACATTCAGCTGATATGGATTCGATGCTCGATAATGATGCCTCTCCCCGCTCTTCCCAGGCGATTGTGCGCGGCAATGAGAGCAACGCTGGCATCTTCTACGAGTTCACGCTCCCGGCGGTGAACATCAGCGCCGGCCGGCAGTTTCTGTGGCGCCTGAGCAACTGGACCGCCTGCTCGGCCAGCTGCGGCGGCGGGGTGCAGCACCGCGAGCCCATCTGTCAGGAGAACGGCAAGAGTGAGTGTCGTCACCGAATAGAGTGTAGTCACTCCCTCAAATTCCTCCATTTCCATCCACAGTGCTGGGCGACACGCTGCCCTGTTGGACGCACGCCAAGAACAGGAGGCCCCAGCGGCAGTCGCGGGCCTGCGCCGAGCAACCGTGCCCGGCTCACTGGTGGCCGGGCCCGTGGCAGTTCTGTCCGCTCACCTGCCGCCCGCCAGGATCGGCGGCTCCTCCGCTCCGCCGGCGATCGGTGGTGTGCCTGGACCAGCACGATGTGGTGGTGGCCGATACGGAGTGCGGTCCGCTGGCCAAGCCACCGGAAACGGAGCCCTGCGAGGCCACGTTGCCCTATTGCCGGCCGAAGGAGTGAGCTTCCAGCTTCCGGCGGAACCGTATTTATTGACAGTAAAGGAACAGTGCGAACATACATATTTATTCACGTGTGCCACCGAAATCGCCGTAGATTCGAAATCAATTAATACACAAGCCCAAGAGTATGCTATCAAAAATGGCAAATAAATGTACGACATAAAATATTTCGCTGCATACTTTTGGACGACGCTCCCATTGATTTCCAGCCTATAACGGTTTCTGTGGCACTTCCAATTTAGCGAGTAAGCCTTTCGAATGGAGCTAACGACGTGTTGTGGGAAGTGCCGTTACCTGAAGGTCGAAACCCCCTACTTTTGGGTAATTTTTTTGAGAAAACCTGATTTCATAAGATGACGCGCACTAGTGATGTGTAATTCTTAAGAGCTAATTAAAATGTGCTTTCGATAGTATTGAATCGATCCTATCGATAATATTGTGACACAAAAATCTTGTGAAAATTAAGTTAAACTAGAAAGTAAACCGAAGTTTTAATGCCCTTTCAGTTAAAACAGAATTTTCTTTGTCAAGAATATGTTTGGCAAGATCTTTTTTATTGGTGGCATAGTACTATATAGTCGTCCGATTTTAACCAATTTTTAAATGTATTGTTAAAATCGTCTAATAATATTATAATTATGCAAATTTGGTCGGATAGCTCCTGGGGCAGCTAAAATAAACAAATTAATTTCCGACTAAAAGGTTTGCAGTTTAATATATTTTAAGGCACTTCCATAAAGAGAATAAAAAATACAGTTATTACATTTTCAGTGTATATTCATTCCATTGTTTTTATTTTTCTTCTAAAAATTTTAAGGTACAGGCGCATTTTCATTACGTCAAAAGATTACGCTATTGATCACTTCACGTTGTTTGGTTACGTTCTGACTTGAGTGTGACCAGCTGTTGTGGAGAGAAAAATGCACTCTTTTTCCATGTCGAATTTCAGCATTATTAACGGAAAGTCTGGCGACGGTAACATCTATATTTTTGTTGTTGTTTGCCAAACAAAAAAACGGAAAACGGCAAGAGGCAGGCGTTAATTGTTCTATTAAATGCATTTATTAAGCGGCCGGGCCTGGAGAGAGCGCGCGCGTCGAAACGTTGAATGGTGAACAGCCGGTTGTCACCCGGGAGTCATTGGGGTCTCCGGAATCGCTCCACTGGGAGTTCTACGGGAATAAAGCACGTACGCTTGTGTGTAAGTGGATGCTGTGTGTTGACTAATGTTTCGCTGGAAGGGGCCGGGACGGGGGAGTCGCTATTTCCCATTCAATTCTACTTATAATTGGAAATTGGAAGTGTGTGCAGTGTGTGCTTTTCGAATAGTTTTCAAAGTCTTTTCTATTTATAAGCCCCGAGTGTGTGTGCTGCTCCACTTTGGTTATCAGACGGGGGAGCTATAGCCAGTCCTACTCCCGCTTCCCCACTTTGGTTACATTTGTAATCCCTCTTCTTTGTCCGGCGCGCCAAAGAGATTTTCTTTATTTCGAAACCTTAGGAAGTACATACATATGCACAGGGAGAAAAACAAAGACCCTTGAACTATGATGGATTTATATCGAAAATAATTCGTTTTTAATGGTTGCAAAAAAGGCGAAAAAAAATTCGAAAGTTTACAGATCGATTTCTTAGTTATTACATATTAGGAGCTTTACCAGTTTCTCTTTTGAATAATATCTATATTTGGAATATTTACCCCTTAGTCAGAGGCGGTAAATACAAGTTGATATTGTTTACACTTCCTTTCGTTGAGTGTGGGCATTCTTTGTCTGTGTTTTGGGTGCTCGTTGGTCGGATTTGGGTTTTTGATTTCTTGGCTGCACTTGACGCTGGGTTTTTGCAGTTTCCGGATGACTCAAACCGACCGTAACCTTGATTGCCCGGCTTTAATACTATATATGTGTATATATCTTATCAGTAGCGAAAATAAACAGCAAATTGACAATCCGGAAAGCTAAAAAAAGGAGAGGCCCATCTCCGGGCCCTCGATTATAAAGTGCGTCGCACTCACCCGATCGCGAGCGCTGGGTTTGTTTATTTTTACTGCCCTCCCCCGGGTGACCCCGCACTCAGCGACCATGTGTGTATATCTCTGTGCTGCCAAAGAGAAACTCGGACCCGGCCCCGGCCCTGGTTAAGTGTGGGGCCAAGCGACCTACAAAAGAATGCAAAAAAAAAGGGAAAAAAAACTCCAGCAACAAGATCGTGAATCACGCGGCTGGGGAGGGAAAAAGCACCACCAGATCGACGGCGCTCAGTGCTGGAAAGGTGTCTAAGCCCACACAGAGAGAATACAAACTAATTAAATTCATTTTGGGACTAAAATAATCACAGAAGGTCGCCCAAAGAGTCGGACTTTATTGGCAAAACCACCGAAAAAGACAGCGAATGACTTAAAATGTATTTTACAATGTTTATTCCTGGACTCTCGGCTTCAGTTTCAGCAGAACTAATAAACATTATTGTCTGTGATCTTAACACACTTTGTAGAGAAACTGGAAACCCTTGGAAAACTCAGTTGAAAGGAGATACTTCCAAACTGTAACTGGAACGTAATAGAAAGTTTTCACTTTCCAATAAGTACATAGCTTGTATGTACTTAGTGGAAAATGGGAATTTTAGCGGCTTAATGCGGTATTTAGTTGCGATTTAAATGACAATTACTGAAAGTAATTAAAAATACATATATGTTTGAGGCTTTGTAATTGACCCTTGGAGGGCTTTTCCAGCACTTGGTTAGGCTCCTTATCTTATCTGGGAAACCTTTTCCTTCAATGCCAACTGCAAACCGAGGAAATGCTGACTCACCTGGTTTTTTCTCTCCAAAACAGAAGTCAAGAAGGCCGAAGGATGAACAAGGTGGGCAAGCACATCCAGAGCGGCGTCTCATCGCTGGGCAACGGCGGCAATGGCGCCAACGGAGTCCTGTCCACGGCGGCGCTGCTCGGCTCACCGCTGGGGGAGGGAGCCAACGGAGCCGGTACGGCCAGCGCCACGAATGTGTTCAACTCGATAATGAGCTTCCTGCCCGACAATCGGCCCATCACCTCGCTGCACATCGTCGAGGACTTTGAGCGGTTAGTAAAAGGAATGAACCAAAAACAGGACCTCTTCATCTCTTTCGATTGCAGCTGCCCGAAGAACTTCAATGCCATACACCGCACCTACGACCAGGACTCGGATGCCGATCTGTGGCGCGACTACAGCATCTTTGGGCGCCAGAACACACGCTATCTGTGCCTGTCCAAGTCCGAGGGCCTGCCCGAATACGTCGTAGAGACACTCCAGTGAGTCTCGGCCTTTCTTCGTCCTGTAATTATTTATAATCAACTATTTCTCGTGTGTCCCAGGGTCATTGCGGAGAAGACGGCGCCGCCCAAGGAGTTCTCGCTGCTATCCCGCACCGCCGACAGCGACCAGAAGGCCTGGCGCAAGCGGCAGATAGCCTACAAGCTGTCCAAGCGCGGCACTGTCACCCAGGCTGTAACCGACATCATTCTCTGCTCCAAGCTGAAGGTGGCGCCCGATGGCTTCAAGCTGGCCGGCGACATCAACGGGGTGCTCATCTGCTACAAGACGGGCGCCATTCCAGTGCGCATGCCGCCGCCAGTTCCAGGTGTCGCCATCGGTAGCACCTGCGAGGTGGAGCAGGCCCTGAACCGTCTCAATCTGCAGGGACAGCGCAACTCACGGGGACCGGTGAGTGTTTCCCTAATTGAGCTCTGCCCGAGCTTATGTTTATTGATTTTTTGCCAGCAGCTGCCACAGCCACCGACTGAACACCATGACTATGAGGAGATCCAGGCCAACTATCAAATTAACTCGCCACAGCGGCCGGCGCCACCGCGTCCGGCGGGAGCTGGGAGTGGAGGAGGACGCGGTACTTATGGCGGCACTGGCACCCTGGGCACCTACACCGAGCTGGAGGGGGTGCCCTTCGTGATGGACGCGCGGCTGCAGCGCCATCAGCCAGGAACTGATGTGAGTGTGTGCACTGAGTAAGGCCAACTGTCTCGCTCTAATTCGCTATTTTCGCTTTTTTCGCCGTCAGATACCCACACTGCCCGAGATCGCGACGCTGCTCAAGACGCTGGACTATGACTTTCAGCTGGAGCGTCAGATCTTGTGCACCATGAAGTCATCGGCATCGAAGAACCCGTTCTTCAAGTAGTTAGCGCATAGAAAAGCGTCACAAATTGAACGTTAATCGAGTGGAGTTTGGCCTATTTAGTTTAGTTAGTAGCGGCAGCTGCCATGGAAAACCCAGTAGTTATTTAGTTTGATTCAGTTCTGAGGACCTCAGCCCCCCTAGAGTACCCACAAGTGTGTGTGTAATATTCCTGTGCCTTCGATATGTATCTTATTTGTCACGAATGCCTCAGTTTTGTTAAGCCCCGCATTGGAAACGACCGCCACCAACCGAATTAGCATCAGAATCCTACCTATTTACATTATGAATCACTCATATATACATATACAAGCATACTGGCATCGATTAAGCCCCGAATTGTGATCAGAAGCAGAGGAGCATGCCAACCCACACAAGCATATATATGTCGTAAAGTTTTAATGCTAATGTTAATGGGAGATCGGATTCGGATTCGGATTCGGACCTACACGGATTACACCTAGGACCTACACGCATATATCTAATATATACTTACATCAAGGCATATACATAGGCCACTTAGCACTTAAAACCAGTTGGTTTTTAAACAAATTTATATATATAAAGGTATCTATTACATATTAGCTCTAGAGACGATTAGACTGTATTGTGAAATCATAGATTCTTCCCTTGGCAACTCTCCGTCACCGTCTCCCTGGTCCCACATTCCCTTCCCCGAAAAAGCCACCCCACCATGTTATAGAGCAGTTCAAATAAATAAATACAAAAATATATATAAAAAAGACATAATATATACACTCTTGAAAATAAATTCCTAGTTTTTTTCATGATTAATAATAATAATAATAATAATTTTTCTATGAAAGCATGAGACAAGTTATAGCGGCCTAGAATCCATTTCTGTGTATAGCAGGGATGGGCACATAATGTTAAGCTCAAAACTTGACATGGATTGCGAGGAATATGCCAGTAAAACGCAAAGAACAAAAGCCTTCAACCTAGAATTGTGTACGTTTTGTTTTTGTAACCTTTAGCGGGCTTTGCTTGTATAATTTTTGCCTTTGTACTTCTAAATTTTAATACAAGTTTGAAGATTTGTTAAAAAAATGGGGTTCGCCCTTGAATAGTGTACGTTTTGTTTTTGTAACGTGAGGTGCTTGATCCCGTCAAAGTGTAGATTTTGATTTTGCACTTCTAAGAATGCGACTAAAGGAAAATAAAAGTTGAAAGATTTGTGAAAAAAATAAAAATAATGGTCGCTTTTGACAAGTGTACGTTTTGTTTCTGTAATCTACTGCACGGTGCTTGATCCCGATCATATGTATGTAGGTATTGTTTTTGTACCTCTAGGCCTGCGAGTACAGGAAAATGTTAATAAAAGTTGGAAGATTTGTGTAAAAAAAAAACAAAAAAAAGGAGCTCGGCTTCGACAAGTGTACGTTTTCTTTTTGTAATATAACACGCGGTGCTTGATCCCGATGATGTGTACATTTTGCTTTTGTACTTCAAAACGTGCGATTACAGGACAAAGATTTCTGTAAAGCGGTCGGCTTTGACATGTATACATACGTTTTTTTTTTAATCTTTAGCGTGCAATGACTGTCCTTGACGATGTGTAGTATTGGCTTTTGTACTGTTACCGTAGAAAAATGTATATTCAAGTTGGAATTACCTTTTTTAAGATATAAGTCTAAATTTATTAAACATAAATACAAAAGTAAATTTTAAGTTTATAATGTAAAAAAAATCGAATATTGTACATATGTATATGTATTTATGTATGAAGGCCTGTATGCGGGTTAGTAAGTACTCTTAAGCACCTAAAGTCATTCAATATGTACACAGGGCTCCCTCCTGCTTGGCTGATGGAAGGTCCTGCTTCTCGTCGTCGTGGGGCCACCATCCGGTCAGAATATATTGTGAAAGAGCAGGTCCGGCTGCGAGAGCGTCTTCTTCAGGTTGCGCACGCTCAGGCGACGCAGACGGCGATCGGCGGTGCATCTGCAGGCGATTGGGCGACGGGATTCGATGGGAACGGGGGTGGATTGATGGGAGAGTGGGCAGGTACAGTGGTTCGAAAGGTTCGGGTTCGGGTTCGGGTTCAGGTTCAGGTTGGGGATGTCGTGGTTAGCAAAGCGTTCGTTCGAGAGACAACAGCACAGGGGGATGAGCAGATTGATGGGGGCGAAAGCAGCTGGGGATTCGGGGGCTAGGAACCAATGCACCATCACCAGGGCAGGGGTGATGTCCTCCTCCAGGGGGCTCACTTACTCGAATATTCGCCCCTGGTACTCAATCATCAGCTTGACACAGTCCGCCAGAGTCTCGCCCTCGCGCAGCAGCTGCTGGATGTCCTGCATGTGAACGCCCTGGGGCACCGTGTGGAAGATGGTCGGCGTCACCGAAATGGACAGCGTCTCGGCGCTTATCTGCTGCAGCGGTACCTTGGTTAGGCTGTGGACGGAGACCCATTATTTACCGAAGCCCTTAAGACGCAGGCTGGGATCGCACTCACCGATTGAAGTGCGCGAATATGTAGTCCATGGTGTCGCGGTTGCACTCCGGCAGCGATCGTATCAGTCTTTTCAGGGTGTCCAGCTTGACGGACAGATCGGTGAGCACTGTGTGTGGGAGGGAGCGGAAGTGGAAGCGGGTGTGTGTGGGCAGGGATTACAGATAGCACCGGATGAGCGGCGGCAGCCATACTTACACCACTGGTTGGGCAATCCGATGAAGGTCTTGGCCTCGTTGACACTGACCAGCGGACTCTTGATTTCGCGCAGGAACAGCTTGAGCACGCCGGTCAGCGTGTGCACATCGACTTCCGGCTGACGCAGTGCCTCGTAGTCGTTGGCATCGATGTTGAATCGCAGTGTCTGGATCTTGTTGTAGTCCCCGCACTGCCGGTAGATGCCCTCGATGGGCTGCGTGGAGCGGCGGTACTTGTGCTCGATGAGATCGCAGCAGTCAACCACGATCCGGGGCACGGTGCGGTGCTGGTCGTGCTTTAGCACCAGCTCCAGTTCCGTGTCGAAGCAGGGCTCGTCAAAGAAGATGCGCTGCTCGCGCAGCGTCTCCACGCTGGGCCGGCTCTTCCACCAGTTGGCTAGGTTCATCCAGGCCACCAGACGCGAGGGTCGCACGTTGGGACTGCCCGTGGGATGGTGCTGGTGGCGCTTGCTGCCCGATCCGGAGCCCGATCCTCCGGGAGAAGCTCCCGCTCGCTGCTTTTCCCTCTCCCTGTCTCTCTCCCGTTCCTGGAGAAGCTCCGCCAGCTGGCGACCCATGTCGGCCACCTTCTGCTCCAGTTCCTGCCCGTAGCTGGACTGGGCCAGCAGATCCTGCTCCAGGGTGTGAATGCGCTGCTTGAGTTCGTGCCAGCGCTTGGAGCAGCTGCTGCAGCACTCCACCCGGGCACCGGCCTGGCTGCGATCCCTGGAGCCGCGGGATCTGGCCACCGCCGGACTGCCGCCGGAGCTGGAGTTGGAGGAGCAAACGTCTAGGCTGGTGTTGGACACCAGCACGGCGGTGTTGGTCGAATCGTCCAGGAAGAGGCGGGTCAGGTCCTTGGTGCTGCTGCTCTTGAGCAGCGCCAGCTTATTCGGCTTGGTCTTTAGCTCCCGCAGGAGCACCACTGCGTCGGGTCGACCGCTCTCCATGCGGCCGCCGATGCCGGCCTTGTCCAGGGTGGTGATGGAGCCGCTGCTGCCCTCCAGGCGGTACAGGGTGCCAGAGGTGACGCTATGGCCGCGCATATAGGCGTGGTGGGCTCCGCCCTGCAACGACGACGACGCCGACGTCGAGGAAGCGGAACGGTCGCGATCGCGGAAACAGTTCATCAGGGTTTTCCCCGGCTGGCGTCTCTCGTGGGCCACGTATCCTGCGGCGTTGATTACAATGTGCGCCGAGTCCGGCGTGCCAGGCGTGACTGGCCGCTGGTTCGTCGTCTGCATTCCGCTGGGATTGATTATCGGGATTGTTTCTCCTTCTCCTTCTCCTTCTCCTTCTCCTCCGGCTCCGTCTCCGCCCTTTCTTCTCGATTGACTGCACTTGGGCTTATCGGAATACCCGCCACAGGGCAGCTGACCAGTCTTCTCCTTCTCCTCCGCCGCCTCCGCCTCTGGGGATTCTGGTGGCAAGTGACGTCAGGGCAAGAACACGATATCGTTCTGCGGCATGAATTGTGCGAAGGGAAAAACAATCGACGGTATAATTAGTTTATGACTATTGAATTTGAGGCGAGATAGTGCCCACAGTGGGCACTGGCTTTAAGGAACAAAATTATAGACATTTTGTATAGGATTTACTAATGAACTTTATAAGGAGTGCCACAGAAATCGGTGGGGATATGAAACCACTTAAAATGGTCATCCAAGGTATGCGATAAAAGGTTTTAAAAGATTTCACTGCATACTTTTGGACAGCTTTTCAAGGGATTTGAAATCCAAAGCAATTTCTGTGGCACCCCTGCTAGAGGGTTTTTTAACAATAACTAATTGAGCTTCAAAGATTTGGAAATAACTTTCCTAAGTATTTAATTCTTCAACAATATACTCTATATAATTAAGAAGGAATAATTCTACAGGTCTAATTTATTATTTTAAAGTTAAGATTTATCATCTCCTTAAGAGCGCCACACTCGAAGTGCTTACTGTGGTAAACTCCCAGCTCTTCCGCTTGTCAAGTGCCGATTTCCGCCAGCCGCAACTTCTTGTCCCACAGGCAACTCTAGCAACTGACCACAAGCCACTTGTTGGGCTTCCTACCTGCTACTCCGACTCCTCCTCCTGGCTCTGCTATGCTCGCTTCTCTCTTAATCCCAGTATATTGCTTCTCCGCCAACTGGGATGACGCACTATCAAAGGTAGTTCTTGGATAGTGGATAATTCGCAGGCAGCTCCGATTTCGATTGACTGACTGAGGCGAATGGCTGGCATTCTCCTCGGGGCTGGCCTTATCGCTGTTCCACCAGTTCCAACGGTTCCACAGTCCCAGAAGATAAGATTAGCAGCGAGCCAAACAAATGCCAAAACACTCGTTTAAATATAAATAAAACTAGCTGGCGAACTGTGTGCGTGAAATGCATTCGAGGAGCAGTTCCTGCCCCTCCATGTCCCCCATGACATATCTCACATATCCATATCTCTGTTTACTCTGGCAGCCCCCGGCAAATGGCGATAGCTTCTGCTTCTCCGTGGTGGAGCTTGGACTTTGGCGATTTGTGGGTAAGTGGAGCAGAGCAGCAGGCCCTTGACCAGTCTAAAGAACTAAAGCTTATCGGGCAGATATAGGTAAGAGGTTATTTATTGAAATCTCTATTAAAATTTAGAGAAAATGTGTTGAAAAGTAGGCAATTATGTTGGTTTTCTTGAAATCTACAAAGTTTAATGAAATTACTTGGTGTTTTATTGGATTTTTAATATATTTAATTCTGGCAGAATCTTAAAATAATATACAAAAACATCTTTAATTCTCATTTCTTTACATCTAGATGTATTTTATGATTTTATTTACATTTCATGAAAAGGAAGCCTGTAAATGCAATAATATACAAAATAAACATAAATAAAATTATTGAGGAATAAAGTATACATCCTCTTCTAGATAAATTTGGAGTTCGACTGTCGCTTGGATCAAAAATCGCGTTCGCTTGTTTTTTCTTTTCTTTTCATTTATTTTTTTTTTGTTCTAAAATAAAATTAATGCTAATTATTGATAATTTTAGCCAACTCTCTTTACAAAAATGATTAAAAAAAAATATATATTAAGAAAAATAAAAAAAATAAAGAAAAGAAAAAATAAATGAAAACAAAATGGAAAAAAAAGTTAACGCTAATATTTATTCAAGCGACGGTAGAACTTAAAATTTATCTAGAAGAGGGCGAACTCTTTGGGTTTTACTGCAATTAAAGAGCTAGAACCTTAAGGATATTCTTTGGATCCTGCAATTATGTTCAAGACCTCAGGTTTGATGAGGAAACAGCTTAAGTAATACTAAAAGGGTTTGAAATGGTCTAAATGGTCCTGCACTTTTCCCACCCTTAAAGTTCGAATGCTGCTCGTGCTCCAGCTCCTTCAGGGCTAGCTTAGCTGGGGAAGATCCCTTTAGGAGTTCAGGAGTTCCCCCTCACCGGCGGTGTCTCTCTTGCGCACATGCGACTTCATATGCCCGCTGAGGCCAGCATACTGGGCGAATCCCTTGCCGCAGAGCTTGCACAGGTACCGCTTGTGCTCGTCGTGGATCTCCTTGTGCCGCCGTAGGTACTTGGCGCTGGTAAACCGCTTGTGGCACACATCGCACTCCTTGTCCCGCACGTCCAGGTGGCCCTTGATGTGGTCCCTGAGCACGGTGCGCTCGAAGAAGCCCTTGCCGCAGATGTGGCACTTGGCCACGGACCGCTGTTCGTGTCGCCGCTTGTGCCGCTCCAGGAAGGACACGGTGCTGAAACGCCCGCCGCAGATGTGACAGCAGTAGGGTCGCTCTCCCGTGTGCGAGCGCCGATGCACCTGGAGGTCCGTGGTGGTGGCGAAACGCTTGCCGCACTCCTCGCAGCTTAGGTGATAGTCCTGCGTGTGCCGCCGCAGGTGGATGGTGCAGTTGCCGCACTTGGAGAAGCCCCGGCCGCACGTGGGACATATGAAGGGCAGGCTACCGTCGTGCCTCGACCGATGCACCCGGTAGCCGTCCACGCTGCTCAGCATCTCCGGGCACAGGTCGCACTGGAAGGGTGCCATGTGTGGCTCCAGAAAGCCCAGCTTCTCGTAGTAGCGCGACCGCGAGCGAAACACTTTGCCCAGCCGCTCGCTCTGCAGCCGACGCACCTTCTCCTGATGGTAGATGTTCCTCAGCCGCCGGATTAGGAGCTGCAGCTCTGATGGCTCCAGCGGAATCTTTAGCTCGCTGCGGCACAGCTCCAGCAGGCGATCCCTGGCCGCCTCGCGGACGGTGCGCAGCCGGCAGCTCATGTCCTGCATGTCCCAGTTCGGCCGGCACTGGCGATACAGGTCGATGAGCTTCAGGTTCTGGGCGTGATTCAGCTGGGGCACGGGACCTGCCTCCGTGTCTGCCTCCTCCTCAGTCTCGGGGGCCTTTGGATAACGATGCCGGGGCAGGCTGCTCGAGAGGAAGTGCAGCCTGCCGTAGAACCATTCCGCGATAGCCGACGGATCCGTGTGCCTCTCCATGCGCACTTTCTCCCGCCTGTACGCTTCACGCAGCAGCTTGACATGGGCGGCCACCTCCTGCGCCGTGAGACTCAGTTCAAATTGGGTATTCAAGGCTACGGCTATCTTCGCGCTGGCCTCTCTGCGTCGCCTGTAGTTCTTGTAGGCCACCATGCCCAGGTCCCAGAGCAGGCGGTGCTGCTCCAGCTGAGCGATGAAGGCCAGCATAATCGGGTGCTCCTGCAGCCAAAAGTGGGAGATGTCCGTGGCGCTGGTCACAGTTTCCGGTTTGGTGGTTTCCAGCGACATTGCGCTCTGACTATCGGCATCTGTCCACCTGTCCACCCCCTCTTCCGCCTCTGAGTCGACCGGTGAGGATTCCTCTTGTTTTACTTGATCCGTGATCTCCGTTTCCAGCGGATCCTCCTCCTTGGGCGTGGCTAGTGCCTCCAAATCGATGACAGTGTTGCTGCGCAGGGTCCTGAGCTCCACCCATGGCTTTATGTCCTCCTTTTCCCGATCTTCAAACAAATCCGAGTGCTCCGACTCCAAATGCGACTTGAAGTCCTTGAATGTGGTCGTCGTGGGCCCCGGATCTGGGCAGTAGATGCACTGGAAGGCGAAGGTGCGTGTCTGCCGCTTCCAAAGACACACGATGTCGCCGCAGCGCTGATATGGCGGCATTATGTTTCGCTCCGGCTGATGATATCCAGTCGGAATTGGTTTGCCTGCCGTTTGTTTGACGAGAACAGGGCTGCCAACGTGCGGCAAATGCGGTGAAAACAAATAAGTAACTCGGCTTCGAAAGAGTCGACTTAGAGATACCCTAAAATTAGCATAAGGTAATCTAATATTTAATATTTAATATTTTTATATGTGTAAAATATGAGTAATCATAAATTAATCACATAAGTTATTATTCTGCTGCATTTTAAAGCTCTGGGATTTTGCAAATATAAATGATTATATAAATAAGATTTGTATTAGACATCTAACTAATACACCCCTTAATGCCCTTTAAAATCTCGGAATCAGTGTTGGAAAGCTCCAAAAAGATGCGCTCCCGGAATTTAAAATGTGAAAAATGTGTTTATTATTTTCAATTCTTATATAATTTCGGGACAGATGACATTTTTCAGCTTAACTACTACAAAAAATATATAAATGCAAACTGATCGAGCGATTTCCAGGTTCCACCAAAATTCAGATCCGTTTAGGGCATCATGCGCAGGGCACCGTCCAGGCGGATAACCTCGCCGTTGAGCAGCGGATTCTCATAGATGGCCTGCACCAACTGGGCGTACTCACTGGGCTCGCCCAGGCGCTGGGGGAAGGGAATGGACTTGGCCAGGAAGGTGCGCACCTTCTCGGGCAGCGCCGCCAGCATCGGGGTGTTGAACAGGCCCGGGGCAATCGTACAGATCCGGATGCCCTGGGTGCTAAGGTCGCGTGCAATGGGCAGGGTCATGCCGACAACGGCGGCCTTGGAGGCCGAGTATGCAGCCTGGCCGATCTGGCCATCGAAGGCCGCCACCGAGGCAGTGTTCACGATCACGCCGCGCTGTCCGTCCTGGTTGGGCTCATTGGCGCCCATCAGACCGGCCGACAGACGGATCACATTGAATGTGCCCACCGTGTTGACGTTGATCACCCGCTGGAAGTCCTCCAGACGATGGGCCACGTTCTTGTTGAAGTTGAAGGTCTTCACGGCGGTGGCGGTTCCCGCACAGTTCACCGTGAAGTCCAGGCGACCGAACTTATCCTTGGCCGTCTGCAGGGCAGCACTCACATCCTTCTCGGAGGTCACGTCCACAGGGACAAAGATCACCTTGTCACCCAGCTCCTTGGCCACCTCAGTACCCTTCGACGAGGGCAGGTCGGCAAGGATGACACTGCCGCCCTGCTTGGCCAGACGCTCGACGGTGGCGCGACCCAGTCCAGAGGCTCCTCCGGTGACCAGCGATACGGCGTTCTATAAAACGAAAGCGAGAATTTTATTTGGTTTATCTTTAAAGGGTTATCTAGCATAAGAAGTTAAGATGGATCTATTTTGCTTTTTTTCAGTTTCTTAAACAACAGAATTAAACTATATTATCACTGGAATTTCGAGGGCAAAGTTCATATTTATATTATTAACTTATAAACGTTATTATTCATATTAATAAACCCCTCTTTGAGATACAAAACAAAAGTTTATGGACACAATATTATCTCCAAACTGAAATGAAAATGTTCAGCAAACTTTCCTTTCATAATATCCACAAGTCAGACCCCCCGGGATCCGATATGGCAGGCAGAAGAACGAAAGTTTGCTGCCGGCTTATCGTATTTCGTGGGAGAACCAGCCGCCTCCAGTTATCAGCTCAGTTTCCAGATAAACCATCAAAAAGATGACATTATGTTATTGTATAACTCGCGAAGAAGTAATGCTAATTGGACGCGGGTACAAGGTGCACCGCTACAGACACACAGATACAGTTATTTATGGGCCACCGCCAGACACGAGTTCAAATCCCAATTGGACTTTGCTCCCGGTACGCCGGGTCGTCGGGCCATTTTGTCTGCACTGTCCCCTGTAATCGCTATATCGCTGCTATTATTTATGGCCACCACATACCTTGATCATTTTGCAGAGCTGTTGTTTGTGCTAAACGCGGTTGTAACAAAGTAATTGTGGACAACTTTAAAAACAGGGAACTTGTTGAGCTAGCCGTACCGGGAGCAGTGCGACCGTATCGGGGCCGTTCAAATATACGTTAAATTGGTATTTAAAAAAATACCGTTTATAACTGTTAAAATATACCAAACAAATTATAATTTAAATAAATTGGCATTTCTGGCACCGTTTATAACTGTTAAAATATACCAAACAAATTATTATTTAAATAAATTTGCATTTCTGCATTTTAGACTAGTACTAACATTGACAAACATCGCTTACAAAATTCCGTGAGCGGAATTGTGATTTATTACGTTAGGTAAGCAGTGTGACCTAGAAAAAGAAAGAAAAAGGTCAAAATGGATCTAAATCGGTCACACAGACTTGTATTTCCAGCTGTGTTTTGTAAACAAACCTTATAAAGAAAATTATTCAAACGCATTTAATTGGGCGTGTTATTAATGTAGTACGCTGCAATGGAGTTGAAGGCAATGGTAATTTTCTATTAAACGGGCCCATTCCAAAAACTTAAAAAAAAAAACCATAAATAGGGGGTGCTTCAACGTATATTTGGGTATACAATTTATGCTGGGGACGCTCTTAGTTTAGTCACAATCCATCTTTGAAATTTAGCCTATTTCCCATTCAAAATGCGTAGCAAACACGCACACTAACAAATTATGAATACACCAAATTCCATGCAATTGATATATTTCGCTTACGTTCATCTTAGAACCCGACCAAACGAAATACCACAAAGTTCTTCTTCTTGCTCTTTTCGTTATATTTTGTATACCCTTGCAGAGGGTATTATAATTTTGCCATGATATTTGCAACGCAGTGAAGGAGGCATCTCCGACCCCATAAAGTATATATATTCTTGATCAGCATCACCAGCCGAGTCGATCTAGCCATGTCCGTCTGTCTATCTGTCCGTCTGTCGGTTTCTACGCGAACTAGTTTCTCAGTTTTTGAGCTATCGAGCTGACATTTTCAGCATAGTCTTATTTCTTTAGCACGTATAGCACACAGTATATATGACGGAACGGCCGAAATCGGACCACTATATCCTATAGCTGCCGTAGGAATGATGGCGAAATTAATGTAAAAAAAAAATGTAACTTCTCTGTTTTTTAACGTATTTCTATAAATTTTAAGATTTAACAGTTCTTTATGGTTCTAGAATTACGGCTTTCATTTTATTAAGATCGGACAACTATATCATATGGCTGCCATAGAAGCGATCGGTCGATTTATATGAAAATGTAAAATTCTTCATGTAAAATGTAAAATGTACAAAATTCGATATTTTTTCAAAATTACTAAAGTGGTTCGATTTTCACTGATCCAATTGCAGACTGCAAGGGTATACCAACTTCGGTTTACCGAAGTTAGCTTTCTTTCTCGTTTTTATATGAAGTTTTCTGCCTTTGGAGAACTTGGTCAGGGAACTCATTAAAAAAAAGAGAAAATAAAGAAATGTTTTCAGATATGTGTTATATACAAAAAGTTGAGCAATCTCAAGGGCTATACGTCCTTGAGTAACTATCAAAATCTATCAAAAGACCCTGTTATGAAAATAATGGTGGCGGCAGTAAAATACCAGTTTTATCAGTATTAATAAATCAGGGAATGAATGTGGTGCTGTTTTGCATTTTGGCTTTACTTATTTTCGAAAGTGCGCTGGAGATCTACATATCGCTGCGTCAGTTGTAAGTGTATCGCACTGCACTAAATGTGCCAGTGGAGCTGATATCACACATGAAAGAGGAGGAATTCCACAAGGATCGGGAGAACTTTGGGATCTTTAAGACAACGACATCATTGTTCAAGAGGCTTCCGTTAAAGATATGCAAGACAATTGTGCTGGAGGAGGCACACGGCTTTAACAAGCAGGCGGCGTGGATTTTTGCCTGGGATCAGGTGAAGGGCCTTCTTGTCACCCAAATTTATTTAACTTCCAGGAAATAAAGAAAATAAAATAAAATAAAAATAAAAATAATAAATAAATAAATACAAAATTCGCTTTTCGTGGCTTAAGCTGGCACGAAACCTAAGGTTAACCTCATATTCTAGTAGACATCTCATTAATCTACCTTCCTTAACCAAAAGAAAAAAAGGGGTGTGTCAAGCCTACGCACGACAGAAGTGAAACTTCTAGTATTTTCAAACCATGTTCTCACAGCGATACCTATTGGTGTTACATTCAGAACAGTTTACCATTTGTGTAACAAAAATTCCCGTTTGGTTCTAGTTCTTATACCATAAGTTCACAAATGTAAATCAGTGGAACATTTGTGTTACATACAATATCGTTTGGTTCTAGTTCTGATACCATTGGGTCAAGTGCGCTCCAAGGCCAAACATAAAAAGAAAAGAGACAGAAAATAAAGAACAGAAATATGTATGCCGTGGCCGCTGAAACGATAAACGATGGTTTAAATTCAGTATAACCGTTTAACCATATAGAACAGACTCAATAAAGAATAGTTCTGTAATAAACGGTTTAGAATCTAACCTAATCCTATCTTACATATCTTTAGATTTTCCAAGAAAACATTTTTTTAGCTAAATGAGGTTTTATAGCCCTTTTGAAAAAATACGAAATTAAGAAAGCAAATTAGTTAATGCACTAAAAAAAATCATATTTATTGGGTAAACTGATTAAGTTTTAGTTAATTCATATTTTGCAGTCAAATAAAGGCGCGACTCCGCAAAACAATAGATATGTACGTGTGAATGTATGTACTTATTTTTATGCAAATGTGAGTATGTATATCTTCTTTTTACTGACGAGTGCCGGCGCTGACACCATTTTGGCGGGAATTAACATTTTCTAGCAGTTATTTGCAAGCAAAACGGTGAGCGGTGGTGTTACAGCTTGCTATTTCGCTCGATCTCGCCGATTTTCGTGACGATCCTAAATCGGTTTTACTCCCCGAAAATCTATGACGCGCTTAAGGAAGTTTCACTTCAAAAATTCCTATTTATCAGCCCGTGGCAAAAATTGTGGATTGAGCCTAAGCGTCTTCCTTGGCAGAAGAGGTTTCGTTAATTTGGCAAGCTGCTTCGTTATTGCTTCCGTACTCCAGAATGCTGAGGCTGAACATCCCATTCTTTATTTCTTAGCTTTTTTACCCAAACACACCTGTGGCATGCATATCACTAGCAGGACCCAGTTGGGCTGTTGGTGGCCGCGGCGACTCTGTGGAAGATGTTTCCTGGCTGATGTTGCAATTAATCAACATTTTCCCCGATTTATTTTTTGCATTCTTTTTGTTGACCTAAAAAAAAAAAATTGAGAGTAGGAGGAGGAGAATGAAAAATTAGCTCATTCTCCTTTTTTTATTATTTAAATTTATGCCACGTTTCGCGGAAACAAGAAAAATAAGCTTGGGCATAAATCGAGGGAATAAAACTCAAACACATAGCTAAAAGTTTTTTTCGTTTCCTGTTTTTTTAGTATTGTAGTTTGCTGTTTCGCTGCTGGCCATGTGCCTTTTAGGCACCACAAATTCACAGAGGGAATAAAAAAGAGAATATTTGACACATTCAACCATACACGCGACGAAGAAAAAGAGCCCTGCCTCAAGGATTTGACGCTCTGCTGCCTGCGAAGGGAAAGAAAAATGGTTAGAAGTGCGGCTTCGAATTGGGTTCCATTTCCACACAATTTCCCAATAAATTTTCCAAAGTGAAAAGGAACCTATGCTGAAGTCCCAGCTGAAATCTGTAGCTTAAATCATTTTCGGGAGTTTTAATGTCAGATTTGTAATGGAAACCGAAAATCAAGTTTTACTTTGAAGTCCTAATGGCTTTGCCAGCGCGAGCTAACTAGGATTTTCCGAGTATCTCATTTCGAACATGCTGCATTGTATTTTAATTAATGAGAATCTGTGCTTGTTTTCCTTGTGGGTCGAAACTGTGGAGTTCCGGTATTTGCAGTTCATCCAGATCGTTATTATTTAGGTAGCGGAGCTCAATGTTGCTGAGTAGCTCTTGATTTGAATATGAAATAAATTCGAAAGCGGTTGCAGGAACATCCCCACAAGCTTGTGGCTCTGGCTCTGAGGAACCTTCCTCTCCAGCAGTCTGCAGTTCTTGATAAAGTTCCTGGATAGGAACTTCTGGATGTGGAGACTGGCAAGTGGACGACATTTCCCCGGCCTGCTGCAGCTCACTCTGACCCTCCTGTATAAGCTGAATATCGACAATATTGACGTTTTTGGTAAGATCCTGCCTACCGTAACCTTCCATTCTCCTTATGAGCCAATAGCTCTGCTATATTAAAATGTGCTTTTTCGGAACCCCCAGCTCCCATTTCCATTTAATCGCGCCCGTATCTCATTTCGAACATGCTGCATTGTATTTTAATTAGTGAGAATCTGTGCTTGTTTTTCTTGTGGGTCGAAGCTGTGGAGTTCCGGTATCTGCAGCTCATTCAGATCGTTGTTATTTAGGTAGTGGAGCTCAATGTTGCAGTGTAGCTCTTGATTTCAATATGAAATAAATTCGAAAGCGGTTGCAGGAAGATCCCCACAAGCCTCACAAGGAGGCCATTAACGTCCTCGGAGTCCGCGATTGTTTTATAGGGCAAATTTTCCTAAATGCACAACAATATTTTCAAGAGTGCACTTTTCGAGAAAGTGTGAGTTTGTTGGTGTTCGAGGCTTCTTCCGTTTTGTCACTCCTGCCTTTTCTAAAGTGAGCCTAATTTTTCGGTGTTTTGAGCTATTTTAGTGCCATTTTTCGAAAATGTACCAAAACATTTCGAGGACTCGAAGCTTTATCCTGATCCGCTTTTTGGTCAATGAGGCCCTTATCGTCCTCGGAGTCCACGATCTCGAAAACACTATTTCCCTAATATTTTCACATAATCCGAAACGCACTTCATGGAGAAGCTATTTTAGTGTCAATTTTCTAAAATGTACCAAAACATTTCGAGGACTCGAAGCTTTATCCTGATCCGCTTTTTGGTCAAGGAGGCCCGTATCGTCCTCGGAGTACACGATCTCGAAGACACTATTTCCCTAATATTTTCACATAATCCGAAACGCACTTTCTTCATGGAGAAGCTATTTTAGTGCCATTTTTCTAAAATGTACCAAAACATTTCGAGGACTCGAAGCTTTATCCTGATCCGCTTTTTGGTCAATCGCGAGCTAGCTAGGTTTTCCCGAATTTTCATCTCAAGTTTCCTGCCTTTTCCTGCCCGTATCTCATATCGAACATGCTGCATTGTATTTTAATTAATGAGAATCTGTGCTTGTTTTCCTTGTGGGTCGAAGCTGTGAAGTTCCGGTTTCTGCAGCTCACCCAGATCGTTGTTATTTAGGTAGCGGAGCTCAATGTTTCTAAGTAGCTCTTGATTTGAATATGAAATAAATTCGGAAGCGGTTGCAGGAACATCCCCACAAGCTTGTGGGTCTGGCTCTGAGGAACCTTCCTCTCCATCAGTCTGCAATTCTTGATAAAGTTCCTGGATAGGAACTTCTGGATGTGGAGACTGGCAAGTGGACGACATTTCCCCGACCTGCTGCAACTCACTCTGACCCTCTTGTATAAGCTGAATATCGACAATATCGACGTTTTTGGTAAGATCCTGCCTACCGTAACCTTCCATTCTCTTTATGAGCCAATAGCTCTGCAATATTAAAATGTGCTTTTTCGGAACCCCCAGCTCCCATTTCCATTTAATCGCGCCCGTATCTCATTTCGAACATGCTGCATTGTATTTTAATTAGTGAGAATCTGTGCTTGTTTTTCTTGTGGGTCGAAGCTGTGGAGTTCCGGTATCTGCAGCTCATCCAGATCGTTATTATTTAGGTAGCGGAGCTCAATGTTGCTGAGTAGCTCTTGATTTGAATATGAAATAAATTCGGAAGCGGTTGCAGGAAGATCCCCACAAGCCTCACAAGGAGGCCCTCCTCTGAGTCCGCGATTGTTTTATGCACAACAATATTTTCAAGAGTGCACTTTTCGAGAAAGTGTGAGTTTGTTGGTGTTCGAGGCTTCTTCCGTTTTGTCACTCCTGCCTTTTCTAAAGTGAGCCTAATTTTTCGGTGTTTTGAGCTATTTTAGTGCCATTTTTCGAAAATGTACCAAAACATTTCGAGGACTCGAAGCTTTATCCTGATCCGCTTTTTGGTCAATGAGGCCCTTATCGTCCTCGGAGTCCACGATCTCGAAAACACTATTTCCCTAATATTTTCACATAATCCGAAACGCACTTCATGGAGAAGCTATTTTAGTGTCAATTTTCTAAAATGTACCAAAACATTTCGAGGACTCGAAGCTTTATCCTGATCCGCTTTTTGGTCAAGGAGGCCCGTATCGTCCTCGGAGTACACGATCTCGAAGACACTATTTCCCTAATATTTTCACATAATCCGAAACGCACTTTCTTCATGGAGAAGCTATTTTAGTGCCATTTTTCTAAAATGTACCAAAACATTTCGAGGACTCGAAGCTTTATCCTGATCCGCTTTTTGGTCAATCGCGAGCTAACTAGGATTTCCCGAATTTTCATCTCAAGTTTCCTGCCTTTTCCTGCACGTATATCATATCGAACATGCTGCATTGTATTTTAATTAATGAGAATCTGTGCTTGTTTTCCTTGTGGGTCGAAACTGTGGAGTTCCGGTATCTGCAGCTCATCCAGATCGTTATTATTTAGGTAGCGGAGCTCAATGTTGCTGAGTAGCTCTTGATTTGAATATGAAATAAATTCGGAAGCGGTTGGAGGAAGATCTCCACAAGCCTCACAAGGAGACCCTTATCGTCCTCGGAGTCCACGATCTCGAAGACACTATATCCCTAATATTTTCACATAATCCGAAACGCACTTTCTTCATGGAGAAGTTGTCTTTAACTCCGGTGGAAGGATTCGTAATGAAAATTTTAAAGCCTGTATTTTGTTTTGTATTGTATTGTTTTGATATTCAATTCCAGTTGTTTATAAAAATTGAACTTATTTGTTGGCAGCGATACTGTAATCAAAGATTTACTTAAAACAATTGAGAAAGCTGTAGTCGAATTTGATCGATTGTGAGATACCCGGTACCCAACGCTTTGAAAAATCTCATTTAGTGTATAATGTACGTTATGGAGCGGCATGTTATTGGCACGAGCAGATTATGCTTGTTTGCATTTTAATGCCAAAAAATCTCATTATAAGAGCAATTTAAAATTGCACAATAAATTATATTAAACAATAAAATAAATTAAACAATAAATGCGAGATTTAGGAATCAGCTGTTTTTAGAGAAGCCACGACGAAATATCGTTATCGATATTTTTCGTTATTTTGTAAGTACCAGAGAACTGCATTGAGTTTGATTAATTCGGTCCGATCAAACTTGCTTAAACCAATCAAACCTCAACACAGCGCTTCGCTGCGACATGTTCGATCAAGTTTGGTCCACAATACGAAAGAATTCGTTCAGTTCGGCTCAGTTGCTCTGCTTACTGATTTGAACTGATTTGTTGGTCCTTGTATGATGATCGGAAATGATTAAACAGAAAAAGACCGATACATCCGAGCGAAGCATTAAATTTCAGACTTCGATCACGTGCGATTGATTTGATTGTGAGTGAAGCAATCAGATTGCTTCTTGAAAAATTAAAGTGAAATTTTAAATCGGCACTGCTCCCAAACTAGGTCATAGAACTTATAGTCCTATTGGTAGTGGAATGTAAGTCCCAAAAAGTTGCGCTTCACATAGTTGTCTGTCCACATGTCAACTGTTGCTGAGGCGCCACCACTGCTCACAATTCTAGAAATTTCCTCCTTCTTCTCATTGGCGCAGTCTTCCACATCGACGTGCTCGCCATAAGTTGCGCCGATCTTAACAAAAAACTTTACCAGTTTGATAAATTTGGAACCGCGCACTGCTGAAAATGGCCGACAGTCCTCCGTGATCCAGTTCGCGCATTTTTCTATGGCCTGCGTTTTGTCCAGCGGTGTAACCTTTTTTAAACTTTGCATAATGTTTTTGCAGCAGCTGTGTCTATTTAAATTTGATGTTTGGCTGGCGCTGAACTTTAAAACTTTCTTACAAGTGCGACAGAAAAGAACAAACAGCAAATTTTAGCACGTGTACAACCTTATGATGAAATAAGTTCAGACGTTAACGAAATGAGTAGCTTGGGTCGAATAGAACAGCTCAATCACGACCGAACGGTTTGATTGTGTTCGACCTGAACAAAACCGAATTCTCAAAATATTCTTTGCGTTCAATCAAAACCAATCATTGACAAAACAAAACAGAGTGATTGGAACTGAATGTTCACTTTGAGCACGGTCGATTGAAATCCGAGTCAATGTTGGGTATGATTGGGAAAATATTGATTGTTGCAGCTCTCTGGTAAGTACGTTCGGGGCGAACTACGAACTACTACTACATGAGCGCCGTTTAGTTGCGATATTTCACCGATTTGTCTTCATCTTCGGCTTCAGCGCGCACTCTGTTTGCACCCTAAAGCTACGTACTCACCAGCGCTAAAATTTAGCAACCAAATGAGTGCGAGCGAGAGACAAATACACTTTTTCGGTCCCTTTTAGCAAGGTCGGTACGCAGATCAGCTAAGAGAAATACTGGAATATACTAGAATGAACATCGCGCTAGATATTTTAAATCGGCTGAGTCTTCGCAAGGGTGGCGTGAGAGGAAGGAAAATTTCTGATAATTCCCCGCGACCCTTGCGAAATTGGGACTTTGGCCCTTTTATATTGCTCCAGCAGTGGCAGTAGCAGCAGCTGCAAGGCCAGGAGCAGCTCGCCCTCGTCGGCGGCATCGGGAGCTGGCCCCGCGGCTTTGGAAATCATAATTTTCATAGTATTTCTCTTAGCTCATCTGCGTACCGACCTTGCTAAGAGGGGCCAAAAAAGTGTATTTGCCTCCCGCTCGCACTAATTTGGTTTTAGCGTTGGCGAGTACTAGAGGTGAAGAAAGATCGATGCATCGATGTTTTTAAAATGTTTGGGAACATCGATGTATTGTGGGGAAACATCGATGTTTTAGTCACGTCACTAACATAAAGGAAAACTTTTAAAATTTATCGAAGAGTTTTTTTTTTTTTTTTTTTTTGAAAACAATGATGAAATATCGAGAGTGATAGAGTGAGAGACCAACAGTCGAGAACGACCTGTTTTATAAATTTGTTTTTCAGTTCGCCTGTTCTCGGAATACCAAAAGTCCCTTCGTGGGATTTTCTAGTATTTTGTTTGTTCGTCTGCGTACCGGCCTTTAAAACAGCGCTGCCGAAAAGTGTTTCTCGACTATTGACCTGTCTTCTCTCACTGCTTAGAAACGCTGTCCGCGTGTCTGAGTACGTGTCTGTTTGTAAAATATACCCCCAAGTCAAGAATAAAAAAAGCTGAAAAATACGGGAAAAAAAGCTGATTTGGCAACACTGCTTGGCGTAGCAAAAAATTAATTTTCTCTCGAGTGTGCGCAAATAATTCCCAACTGGTTTTAACACCTCTGGCATGGAGTGGTTTGTGCTACGACAGAAGTAGCAAAGCTTTAGTACAACAGTATAAGCAAAATACTGTTGTATTTTGGCATACAATTTTATTATTTTATTATTTTTATTTATTTATTTAGTTTTATTTATTTATTTATTTATTTATTATTTGCATTATTTTACTAAAAGTCGTATTAACAAGCGAATTGGAATTCTATCTTCCAAAACTTATACTTAATCTTGAAGCATACTTTCTTCAACACTTCTTTACTATTCTGATCGATGTATAGTGTCAGGACTTCGTTCTTTACAACCTTTTGTACTGGCTCCAGCTCGCTTGCCTTACAAGGATCAATATCTGCACGCCTCACCACAGTCCACTTTTTATTTATTTATTTATTTATTTTTATTTATTTATTTATTATTTGTATTATTTTACTAAAAGTCGTATTACCAATCGAATTGGAATTCTATCTTCCAAAACTTATACTTAATCTTGAAGCATACTTTCTTCAACACTTCTTTACTATTCTGATCGATGTATAGTGTCAGGACTTCGTTCTTTACAACCTTTTGTACTGGCTCCAGCTCGCTTGCCTTACAAAGATCGATATCTGCACGCCTCACCACAGTCCACTTTTTATTTATTTATTTATTTATTTATTTATTTTTATTTATTTATTTATTATTTGTATTATTTTACTAAAAGTCGTATTACCAAGCCGAATTGGGGAAAAAATGCATGGCAAAGTCCACAAATCCAATGATATCCGCATTATTAATCATATGCAAAAATATACATATAAATTTAATTACATTGCTACCCAAATATTCTTATATCAGTCGCCTGCACAGGCAAGACTGGAACATGAGCATGATCCTTGCCTAGGCATTTATGGCATCGGCATCAATAATTGTGGCATTTAATCTTCGTAGCCCCTTAACCAGGCGATTTTGATTAAACACCTACTAAAGACAAACGGATGAACAGACAAAAATGTTAGTCAAAAAATGCATACACATTGGTCAATTTTCTTTTGCGCTTTTGGAAAACTAATTATACGATTCGTAATACAGATATTCCAAGGCTACGGATAACAAATTAATTAACAAATTAATAATTAAAAATTTGGTTTTTTATATAGTTTTTTCGAGCTTTTGATCAAAAATATTTTTTTTAACCCAAAATTTGTTCAATTTCTTTATTTTTTTTTTAAAGGTTTACTAGCTGTTTGTTTTTTTTTCTGGAGATTTTGAAAGCGATTTACACCTTTTTAGTTTTAAGTCACTTGTTTTTTCACTTGGTCAACTATCTCGAACGACGTCCCGAAACGAATTGAAGAGCAGAAAAGGAACGGATCCCTAACAAATTGTCTGAAAGTATTACTTAAAATTTATGTTTACCAACAATTTGTGTATATACTAAAATGTGTACTAACAATCAAATTTGAATTCTACCTTCCAAAACTTATACTTAATCTTGAAGCATTAATTATTTAATAATTTAGTTCGCAGATCCCTAACTCTGTCAACGCCAGTAATCCAGAAGACCGTGGACGCAGTTGGCCATGCTCTTTAGTCAGATGCTCCTTGAAATGCTTTGTGATACGCGTCTGGAAATTGCAGAGTTTGCAGTCAAAATTCTGTTTTATGGTAATCACCTTTTCAGTGGATTCTTCTTTTCCCTCGTCCTCGTCGTCATCCCCGCTGTCCGGAGCATTGGCAGTCTTTATTTTCCAAATAATTTTTAATAAGTATTGGTTTCTTTTTTATTTTTTGAAAATTACTTTAAACATTGTCCAGGTGTACAGCAGCATAAGGAAATATAGCACCCGGCTTCCTTCTGGAGTTGCCACGTCCAGGTTGAGTCATCATTCTGACAAGGCGTCAGAACTGATATTACTGATATTAATAATTCACATCAAAATATAAACATGAACTTTGAGAGATTATTATTTGACGTAATTTCGAGAAGAAAATTGGCTTCATAGCTCCCTGTCTAAATAATGATGAGTTGTACTTTCGATTCTAGCGATTTCTTAATTTTAAACCCTACTGAGGCTGCAATTACCAGTCTTTATTTTCCAAAGTATTGTTTTTTTTTTTTTTTTTTTAATTACTTTAAACATTATCCAGGTTTACAGGAGCATAAGGAAATCTTGAGCAGCTTTCTTCCTGGAGTTACAACGTCCACTTGAGTCCTCATTCTGTTTTGGAGCTTGAACTGGGGTCAGAGGTGTGATCTTCGAGCGTTACTTTAAATCAAGCAGACGCCTTGTTCTGATATTAATAAATTTCGAATTTGTTTGGCGTCTTATTTATTTTGTCTTATTTTATTTTTATTCCATTTAAAAGAATTGTATCTGATGGCAATGTCGTAATACCTTATCGCCTAATCGCCTTAGTTTTTGACAGGTCTTTTATTTATTAAATATATTTAATTATTAAATAATTTAACTCACAGAACCCCAACTCTGTAAACGCCAGTAATCTAAGAACACCATTTCGGGAGAATCTTTATTTTTACTAAGAAAAAATATTAGATTGAATTGGTGTCTTATTATTTGTTTTTATTTTTTTTTTAATATAAACATGAACTTTGAGGGATTATTATTTGACGTAATTTGCAAATTATAACAAAGCAGCACATACCCGTTTCATTTATCCCTTTCGGAATGCAAACGTCCAAATCAGTTGTGGTAGTAGGATGTGCGATGTCGTCTGCTGCTTCATACCACGAATCTAACAGTTCATCTTTTTAATCCTCTCTATAAGAACCACAACTGAATTCCGGCTTATCTTTGATCTTACAGAATCCTAGGCTCTCCTTATTACAGTCTGCGCACTCATAAGTGGAATAACCACATGGGTTATATGCAGTTAAAATAAGAAAAATGTAGTCAAACTTTTTTGGCATTTTCAAGAAAAAGTATTTTAAATTTTTTCTGTACATTAAATGATTTCTCCATAGCTTCCTTTAGACAATAGGCTGAATTTGACAGATGAAGCTACGTACTCACCAGCGCTAAAATTTAGCAACCAAATGAGTGCGAACGAGAGACAAATACACTTTTTCGGCCCCTTTTAGCAAGGTCGGTACGCAGATGAGCTAAGAGAAATACTGGAATATACTAGAATGAACATCGCGCTAGATATTTTAAGTCGGCTGAGTCTTCGCAAGGGTGGCGCGAGAGGAAGGAAATATCTGATAATTCCCCGCGACCCTTGCGAAATTGAGACAGGCAATTGGAAACAAAACCCTATGGCGGGACTTTTCAGCGGGGAAAAATTAATTTATTTACAATACAATTAAAGAAGATCCAATTATATGCAATCTTGACCATAAAATAAAAAAAAATAAAAAAAATTAAAACAAACTGAAGTCTTAAAATATGTGATTTCACAGAGAAATAAGCAAATCAAACGAACAAATTACTTAAATTATGATTTCCAAAGCCGCGGTGCTAGCTCCCGATGCCGCCGACGAGGACGAGCTGCTCCTGGCCCTGCAGCTGCTGCTACTGCCACTGCTGAAGCAATATAAAAGGGCCAAAATCAGAATTTTATAAATTATGAACAAGCTACATATCTCCATTCCCTGCTAGTCCATGACCAGTGGTCACCTATTGGGATCCTCTTTTTAGTTGGCTGCCAACCCAAAATGCTGCTGCTTCAGAGCATACGAGGAGTACAAGAAGGAGAATGAGAGCTGCCCGTCCTAGGGAAGTGGCAACGAGAATGGTAATGGCCCGGGACCACTGGGCAAGCAGCCGCCGCCCTAGATACGCATAAGCACGGGTTCCATGGAGAACTCATGGATAGAGATCATGGCGCGGCGACTTAAGCGCCAATTTCGTGGCAGCAGCTGTCGTGGACGCGGATGTGCCCAACGATGACAATGGGCGACACTTCGCAGGTGTTCTACGACTACAATGCGGAGAGACCCACAAGCGGCCAACTGGACAAGGAGGTGGAGCAGCAGGCGGACGGGACCATACACAGAAAGATGCCTCGGGTCAACACTCCGCAGCTGCATCTGAAGCAGCGCTCCAGCAGTGGCAGTAGCTGCAGCTGCAGGGCCAGGAGCAGCTAGCCCTCGTCGGCGGCATCGGGAGCTGGCCCCGCGGCCTTGGAAATCATAATTTAAGTAATTTTAGTAATTTGTATGTTTGGCCGCGTTTAATTTGAAATGAATACGAACACAGCTGACAGTATGGCCGTTTGGCCGTTTCGTATGGATTTTCGGTGAACACCATAAAACCGGTCACACTAGAAATATGAAACCCTTTTAGCTAGCTAAGGGCTTAGCGCTAAAATTTAGCAACCAAATGAGTGCGAGCGAGAGACAAATACACTTTTTCGGTCCCTCTTAGCAAGGTCGGTACGCAGTTGAGCTCAGAGAAATACTAGAATATACTAGGATGAACATCGCGCTAGATATTTTAAATCGGCTGAGTCTTCGCAAGGGTGGCGTGAGAGGAAGGAAATATCTGATAATTCCCCGCGACCCTTGCGAAATTGGGACTTTGGCCCTTTTATATTGCTCCAGCAGTGGCAGTAGCAGCAGCTGCA